>OZ026840.1:35746625-37069057 GCA_964023205.1 Lutraria lutraria | reverse complement strand
ACTTTAAGGTTGATAAGAATTCATAGGCAATGAGCGAGTGACGGCTAAGGAAAGCTAAACTATCATTAAGCATCTTCAATACATAAATATCTACTTTAAAGGTACAGTGCAACCTCTCCAATGCAACACCCTTTGGGAGTAGCAAAATTATGTTGTTGTGTTGAGAGGTTGTAGCTCTAGAGAGGTTAAATTAGTAGTTAAATTGTGCAGTGGGAAAAAATCATGCTGTTGTTAAAGGGAGGTTGTTGCTCAAGAGATGGCCACTCTGGAGAGGTTGTACTGCAGTAGATAAAACAAAGAACAGTACAATTAGTTGATAATGAGTACCTTTGAAGTGTAGCTGCAGATATCTGGAGTCCCTTCTCTGTTAATTCTTGCTCCATTTCTAAGCAGGCTAAATCTTCCTCTGTTACCTCATCCTGAATCATAAAATCAACATCACAATTTTTTTTCCATTAACAATAGGTACTGACGGGTCTGGCTTAAGGTGGATCGCAGGTTTCCTTCCGAAAAATTGTCATTTTTTTAGAAGTCAAGGTACAATAAAGAAATTTTGTGTGAACAATCTTTAAGGTATTGGCTAATGCAGAAATGATGTATTCGAATGATATTTTCATGAAAACCGCAAAAAAGTGCCACCTAGAGGAGTGATATATTTTTCGTTGATTTTCGCATTATTTCCTGTATTGCTCCGATAATTTTGTATATTTATGCAATTTACATAACTGCAATGCTGGATCATTTACAAATCTGAAAAAGTCAATAATGTTACATTTCGCCATCATTAGATCTTAAAAGAAGCTGATCGAACTATGTAGGGGTGGCAATTTACAATGCAAAAAATTAGTCATTTTTCTCTCAGTCACATCAACAGTGAAAAAACGGCCCGATGATTTTTTTTATGGAATCAAGGTACCACAAGATGGTGAAACATGACTTACATCATATAGGTCTTTGTTTGTGTTGATAATGCATGGTTCAGTAAGGACAACTCTTTTTTTTCCTGTAGATTTCTTTCCCCTTGATAAACCTGCATTAGTACCACTGTGTGAATATGATGCGTAGTGTTCTATAAATAGAATACAAAGAATACTTTAAATACAAGAAAGATTGGTACAATTTTCAAAATGCAGACATATTTATTCTTTAGAAGACAACTGTGCTTAAATAAAATTATTTTAACATGCAAACTTATGAATACAACTAAATTGCAACCTCTCCAAATCAACACCCTTTGGTAGAAGAATTATGCTGTTGTTGAGAGGTTGTAGCTCTAAAGAGTTTAAATTGATAGTTGAATTGTACAGTAGCAAAAATAATACTGTTGTTGAAGGGAGGTCGTTTCTAAAGAGAGGGCCGGTCTGGAGAGGTTGCACTGTATTCCTAGATGAGATTTAATCACAAAGCACGACAGCTCTAGGAATATACCTGAGTTAGGGGAAAAATCTACATACTGAAGGGACAGCAATACAATGTAAACCCATATTAAATATGCGATTGTTTTGTGGGGGGGGTTATACATGGTTTGTTGATTACTTACTGTGTGTAGAAATTGTTGCAGAAGACGGACGTTTAACGCAGGCTGCCTTCAGTTCCTGATCTTTTTTTCTGGTGTTTGAAATAAAATGAACAACATGCAATATGAAGCAAAAGGTAGTGACAAATTACTGTAAACTCATTATAACCAGGCATAGCACGAGGCTATTCCAAATCACGTCTTTTAAAGAAAGAAATTCATAAATAAATAAAACTTAAAGCTGAATACTTGTACTACAGAACCATTATTATTATACAATGCAATGTGAGGTAAGGTTCATTCATTCATGTGGTATGTTCTGGGAATCCACTTCTACCTTTTGTGTATGAACAGAGACAAGCTGGGTCAAAGACTCGCAGATTTATCTAAATAATGATTGTACTGTTTTGGTGACAAGAGAAAGAAATTCTTAATAAATGTACTTTTTTTAAAAGACAAAACTATTTTTATACCAAAGATGTACAACTAAAAGAAATATCGCTAGAATTAATATTGATTTTACAGTAATTTACACGCAGGCAATAAAGTGTATCATGCTGATATAACATAACTCAAGATGCTGAAATTCACAGTGTGACTTCATTTATTACATGTAATGAAAAAAAAAAGTCAGAATGAATGTAAGTGATGTGGTCAGAGGAGTGGACAGAGAACAGCATACCATGAGATAGATGAAAGAGTAAGTGTCATTGTAAGAGAGAAAATGGAGATGGTAGCTTGAGGAAGATGTAAAGAAAGAAGAGTTTTGGAGACACAGAGATGGAACATTAAGAGGTAAATAGTAATCTGAAAGGAGGGTAGCTTAAAGGAAGAGGTGTTTGATGATATTAGAGGGGACAGTGTGAAGGGGTTGGGACACATTTAAGCTTAGAATAATGGACCTAAGTATACAAATACAGTTAAAGAAATCTGCCACTGTTTCACCTTGTTTCCAAACAACATGCATGAAATACATTCAATATACATACCATAATATATTGATACATGTATTAGGGATAAAGTCATCTTATGGTAGTGTTGGTATTGGCTTCCTTCATTTTTTAAACAATGTGCAGCAGGACCATCAGAAATCAACATACAGTACATGACCATTGTAGGAATAAAAACTGACACAATTTATCACAACTCATGCTCATGCTTACATGCATACATCATTTGAAAATAGACCTAAAAAACTGTTTCAACTTATTTAGAATACAGCAGCAAAATAATGATTACCTAGATAACAGGCCGACATGTGCTGAAGATGGTCGAGATTTCTTCTTTTCCTTGATTGGTAATTTCAATGCATCTTTTAAATCTTCCTGACAGATTGAAGAAATAAAGAAAAGCAATCAGAAATTAACTGTAAGTTTAAATCTTCAATAGATATATAACAGTGAATTCATTCAAGAAACTAGCAATATTAATGTGTCTGGATGACACGAATGCCCCCCTGAGAGCTAAGTCAAAAAGGGCCGTAACTCCTGTGAAAATGTTTGGATTTTAACTTTATCGAACCAAAAAAGGCCCCTAATGTACAACTTTAAAAAAAATAAATTTAAAAAATCAACTCACAGAAAATTCTATTGGTAGGGTTACCGCAAACAAACATTTTTTAAGGATTGCCTAATTTCACATATAATACCTGATCTTTATCAGCATCATCAACCAATGTTCGAGTTCTTTCCAACAAATTATCAATCACTTTATCTCTCTCCACCTTATCTTTCTCAGTCAACTCCTTCGGTTCACCTTCAAGTTTTTCTTTTTTATCCGATCTAGTTTTTTTAACGTCACTTTTCAAAGCTGACCGAGGACGTCTGTACGATGGAGCAGATGCTGGTCGACCATGGACTGTCTGAATTATACAGAATTTGTGATAAGAACATGGTTCAAAACAAGACAAAACAAAACAAGTGTCCTAAACACAGTTGATCAATTTTCTTGAATATATCAAAATACAAATACAGTGAAACCTGTAAACAAAGGCCACCCTTGGCAAAGACAAAATGTGGCCTTTATTGACAGTTGGCCCTTATGATGAGGTCATTATGATCTAAATAATCAATGACAATTTTACAAAGAATGGCCTTTATGCACAGGGTGAACTTTATTCAGGGTTGGCTGTGCAAATAAAAGTGGCCTTTGTCCTCAAAGTTGTGGCCATTTGAAGGCCTTTGTCACATGTTAATGAGATATTACTATAACTATTACAACATCATGACAGAAGATGATGAAATACCTTATTGCTCACACTGTGTGTGTCCAAATGAGAATCAGGAGCCATGGCAACAAAACCTAGTCTTGATCCAGGTCTTTCTGGCTCATCCATGGTATGGTTTGTACCATTGCTGGCAGGCTGAGAAAGATAGATTCCAAGTTTTAGATCATGAATTAAAAGATACATAATTACACTAGTAACCAGTTCCATTACCTAACAACTTAAAACAATTGAATGTCAATACTGTATTTTCATTTATTTTCATTGGGCTCAATTTTCATGGTTTTTATTAAAATGGTTATTTCGTGGGGACATAATTTCGTGGATGAGCCGACCCATGAAATTCACGAAATTAAATCCCCAACGAAAACAAAAGATTCAGCAGTAATAGCTCCTATCTAATTTTATTGCTATTATCTTACTTTATCTTTAATGACAAACAATCTAACAATATATGGAATTACAATTGAATTAAGCAACAACTGAACACTAGTATTTAGCAACTGATTATTTCAAGGAGCAGGTCAAGACTTTAGTGTGGTTCAAATTAATAGATAAATAATAATACTAATACTCTGAATGATTTTGTTTGTTTCTTTGAGTTTAGCGCCCCTTTTCAACAGTCCAGACAGCTCACCTTACCATCATTCCTGGGAAGAACCAGTACTAGACTCCCATCCTCCGTAAGCAATTGCCTATTTTCTTCTTCTGAATGAAATTAACATACACTCAGTCAGCGCACTTTACAATCAGTTCCACTTACCTTTGCACTAGATGGTCTGCTTGGGGGCTTCTTTCTATTAATTTCTGGACTTTTTGGTTTACAGTGCTCCTTTTCTCTATTTATCACAACTTGTGGATCAATGACACTCTTAACAGTCACTTCTTTGGGTTCATCTTGATCAAATTCTAATGTTTTTGTGGTTTTATAAACAGAACTACTTTCTTTTGACAACATATGGTTAGTATTAGATTTTGGAACTACTTTCTCATGTTTTACATCAGAAACACTCGCATTTGACATACTGGAATGTCTTGATATTTCATAATAATTCTTTTCAGGGTCTGACTTATACACTGTTGGAGCTGATACCAAATCTATAACTGCTTTAACTGTTGCATCTGAGTTGACCTCTTGACCTTTCTTTTCAAAATGACCTTGAACTCTCCTGTCATTATGTTCACACCTATCAATATATTCCCCATCATTGAAATCTTGAAGATTTATTGTCTCCATCATAGTAATGACATCATCTCGATTCTTTTTTTCCTTTCTTTTCTGTCTTCTGTTTTCTTGTTCTTCATTGGTAGCTTCTGTAATACCATAATCAACGGTTACCGTGGTGATTGCCTTTGCAACCCTATTTGTTGGAGCACTGGAAGGTCTTTGCTTAGTCTGAATTGTATCTGATCTTTCATGAGGTGAATTTTTAATGGTAGAGTTTCTAGATGAAGAATTACCACAAGATGAACTTTGTTTATTACTATGTTGATGATTCATATAAGAACTGTTTTCCAATTTTTTACCTGATGGAGGACGAGAAACAGTTTTTGGTTTGATTTTTGCTGTTTCTTTTTCAGAGAGTTCAGCTTTAGCAGAAGTAAGAACAGGTTCAACTCTATTTTTGATTTCAATCAAGTCAACAAAGTTATCGGTTACATGATGAACAGTTCTCTTTTTTGGAGGATGTAACTCTTCAACTTTACGACCAATGTTTCTGGGAGTTATGTTCACTGTTGTTACATTTTCATTAAATGTTACACCAGATTTCTCATGTTCATTAATCTTGTCACTCTTTGATGTCATAAAATTATTTGTATTATTCTTTTCAAAATGCAGTCCATTTTCATCAATTATTTCAGAAACCAAACTTTCAGCCCTCTTTTTATTATTCACAGACATGTGATCATTTTCTGTATTTCCATTGGATGACAGTGATTTATGGGAGGAGTCAGTTTTGGTAGGCAGGTTTTTATTTGCACTTATAATCCCCTTTAAGTTAAATTGCTTTGACACAGATTCAGCCTCTGCCAATAACCTAAAAATGAAAATATCAATTATAAGCAAAGACCATGCACTTTTAAAATACTACAAATAGTGGGAATCAGAAATGAAGACTTGCTTATAATAGGTTCTATCATAAAATTACAACAAATAAAGACATCAAGTATTGCATTCTACGGATATCAGTCCAACTTCAGAAGGATAATCAGTAACAACATTTTAAAAATTTAATCAAATTTTATTTAAATCTGTGCAAAATCAGAAAGTGAACCATGTGTGTATGTCTACAATGTACCTCTCTGTATCAACATCATCCATTTCATCATAATCATCATCAGCTACAGGCAATGCTAATCTTAATGATTCCTTGTCAGGGGTGTGACTTTCTTCCTGATTCAAGTCAAGTTGGGTGGACTCTTTAGTATGATAGGCGGAGTCTTGATCATAACTAGAAGGAGTGGGTGGAGCATATAGCATTTCATCTTCATCTGAGCTTTCAAACTTGTCTTCATCAGAGATGTCAGGTACCTTGTACGGATCACCAATAAAAAGTTCAAACACTCGTTTTGTTCTACAAACAGAAATATCAGAAAATGAGATATTCTTATTTCACAAATTTTAGTGTCAAAAAAGGAAGATACATGTGTACATGTAAATATGAAAGAGAATTGTCACACTGTTCACATATATTTCACCAATTTCATATTTAAATCTATCTGTCATGTCAACATAAAACCAAAGGCACAAGGTACTTGTCATGTTCTGTCCTAAATTATATCAAGCAATAAGCAAACAGCATTCAAATTTTGAATCAGACATAACTCAAATGATTATTGATAACACACAGTATTCTACAAGTAACAATGCACAAAAATCGTACTTCTCTTCAGCTGGTTCCGGTGACGGTGGAATAGGTGTGCCATGAGGAGCAGGGGGAGGAGCTATAGAACTTTCTGGTCTCTGATTGGTTGATACATTGTCTAAGGCGGGAGTTTCATCATCAAATGGTAAGTCCATTTGCCATGGTGTGCCTGAATTAGAGATTATTGACACTTAGTAGTTCCCTGTCTGTACTTTAAATGAACTAACATACATACAACATGGTGTGTTTTTAAACCACAATTCGCCCTCAGTGTGACCTTGACATTTGACCTACTGACCTGAAAATGCACAGGTCCTGAAGAGGTTGTCATGAGGAACCAACATATGAAGATGAATTCTGGTGGTTATAGGTTGAAGCGTTTTAATTTTATAGACAAGGTTAAAGTTTGGTACAAATGAACAGACAGATAAACAGACAAAAACAATATGCCCTCAATCTATCGATATGGGGACATTAAAAAAGATGAGAAGTTCTACATGTAGCTAATAACACAACATCTGTAAACAACAGAAAATTTTATCCCATCAAGCATTATATTCACAAAATAAGAAAATTGTTTCACAGGAAAATATATAACAATCGCTGAGCAACTTTTTATACAGTAGCGTAAGAACATACCATCTGGAGGTCTGTCTGGATATTTAAGGCCCGCTGGTGGACCAACCCATCCTATACTACAGGTGCTTGGTGTCCCTTTTGGTGGTCGACCACTGGGATCATATTTTGCCCCTTTTACTGAAAACATATCACAATATTTATTAATATTCAACAATAACACTCATAAAATCAAACTGCAGTTTATGCAACACAATTAACACAACATTTTTTTTTGATAAATAAGGAATTATTTTTTATTTAAAAGATATCAAAAGTAACACAATTTTTATATCCTTTGTCCAGTATTTGATAGAATACATGCTTTATGATAACATGCCAATTGGTTAAGTGCTGAAATCTTTTCAAGACATCATTATTTTTCAGTGTGAATTACTTTTTGAATGGCCCACACACTGTTAAAAGTCATGTCTCACTACCTTTGCTAATTTACTAATTAATACAGCATGAAACAGGCTTCTGAATATTTTAGAGTTATGGACATTACCAGAGTAACTTGTGGTATAGAATTTCACAAAACTTCATTTGAAGAAAATTTGTACAACTGACAGTTGAAAGGATTGATATTGTACATGTTTGTATACAATAGGAATTCTATTGTCTTGTAAATTGATCAATGACAAACATCAATGTTGACATAAGTCTAAAGTTATTAGTTTTTATAAACCCTTTAAATAGATTCAGAATGTAGCAATTTTTTATGCCTAAATATGTCCATACAAAAGTTTACTGACAATGAAAAACTTTGTCCATATTGACAAACTAATAAATTGACTTATTGTAGAAAACTAAAGGACAGTGTTTAACTTTCTATTATTTATTAATCTCTACAGTTTCTGATTAAAAATCTTCTCATCACAACAATTATATACCATCACTTAACATAAAAGACAAGTTACAATGTAACGACTTAGTAAGTTAATTAACAAAATAAGTTACTTTAACAAGGATTCAAGTAAACCTGTCCTCTGTACAAGACAAACTCTGTCCTAGGTAGCATGAATCAATTAATGAACCAACAGCAGCCAAGTCATTGTAAAACAACAACAGGAATCTTACATAATTCCCACCATGATTTATAAACTCTGAACCCAACTAAATTCATCAAAACTCCACTAACAATTATCTGTTATGAATTACCTATGTTAATCTATCAATGATAAATTACCTATCATAAATTACCTTTGATAAATTATCTATGATAAATTACCTATGATAAATTACCTATGATAAATTACCAGTGCTAAATTGCCTATATGATAAATTATCTATGATAAATTACCTGTGCTAAATTGCCTATGATAAATTACCTATGATAAATTACCTGTGATAAATTACTGGTGATAAATTACCTGTGATAAATTTCCTGCCAGAAAAGTCTATCGATAATTCCAATAAATTTCTTTGCCGTAAAGAATTTTTACTCCTCATAATGATCTTTTCTCATTTCATCAAATCGCACAGCACTAAAAGTCACATTCATTTAAACACATCACTCAAGTCTATGGAGAGGATTTTACTTTCATGACTTTTTTAAAAAGTTTTATAACTCAAATTCTTTATCTTAAGACCAAACAGTTTGACCTGAAATGACTAAATTTGTCCAAAAAAATTTTATAAAAACATAAATATTTTATTCTTAATATGTAAAGAATACTAAAGTGATAAATGTGAAAAAAATATGCACACAGTCATTTAGTACAAAAAACTACAAATTGACAAAAAGGAACTGATTCCAACTGCTTCTGTATAAATCATATCAAAATCTCACTGTATATATATATATATATATATAGTCTGATTTACAAAAAAATATAATGTTCAGTAATTGAACATTTTGTATACAAATGGTGATGCATGTAACTTATTAAACAATAAATCTTTATCAGCAAGTTTTTAAAATACAATCATTCTGAATTTACTGAAGGTTAGAGAGAAAACATGCAACTTGAAATTCATTCCTTCATACATGTACAGTTCTTGTACCATAAAGATCACTTAACCTTTTTTTTGCCATTTTTGGGTCGGATATTTGGCCCCTTTCCCTAAGTAAAAAATTATTTATTTTCCCCACTGAGAGAAAAAATTTCCCATGATAATATAATTTTTATACTTTTTACTTGGGAACGGGGCTGATCACAGGACCCAAAATGACATAAAAAGGGCCTGTATTAAATTACTGGTATCCGATTTACTAAATTTATCAGAACCAGTTTTACAACTATGTTGAAATCAGTTAAAGACAAAGCCATAGTAAGTAAATCCTAACACTTTATATCACTAATAATTTGAAATAAATTCAAAAAACACTGTTTTTCACCTCACATTTGATATTATAATTTTTCTGTAAAATCAAAATTTCACAACTTGATTGCTCTTCCAATTTATATATTAAGTACCAAGATAATCCTATTTAAATCTTATAATCAACAAATTTCATCATTTCAATATGCAACAAAAAAATGGTGTTCATTACCATACATCAAAAATATGTACAAACCATCCAACTATTTAAGATTAAACCAAGCATATATTTATATTCACACACCTAATTAAGACTTAAATAAATAATTACACAAGTATTCAAATTGCATTTAGATATTTAGATGCATGTCTTTACAACATTTTATTGCACAAAGATATTGATTAATCTTGAATTTGCACATATTACTTTATACATCAAATGCATAATTTCCTTTTGAGTAAGTTTTCAGATTTTCAGTGTATGAAATCCTCAGAAGATAAATCAAAGGCACTAGGTAACAGTATTACTATTAAACAATTTAATTCATCCAAGTATTAGCACTAGGCCTTACAACTCTCACATCAAATGTATCAGTATATTTGATTAAGGCATCACTAAAACATTATTTGTTTTCAGTGCCCATCAAAACAATTTGGATAAATCTGTGGTTTAACAACCTGTGAGCAACAGACAGCCTTATTTGTTTTACGTCCCTTTTCAACAGTCAGAGTCATATGAGACGGACAGTTCAGCTAACCATCACTCCTGAGAAGAACCAGTACTAGACTCCCATCATACATAACTGCCTAGTTTCTCACACAAATAGACATGATCGGTAGGTAAATGGGCTCGAACCCATGACCCTCTATAAGTAAGAGGTTAGAGTGATTTGAAGTCAGCGACCTTAACCACTTGACCACGAAGGCAAGCATACAGACAACCCTAAATCAGACTTTAAAATGATAAACCTTCTGTGTACAGGTAGATTTTTAACCAGCCAGGATGAACATTTCAACAATTAATACATGTAAATAAGTCTCTTTCGATACAAAATGTGACTTAAACAAAAAGTTTTTCAGAAATGTCACCATTTTTTTAATATGAAAAAATGCCTGCATACAGCTGGCAAACAACATAGAAAGCCATTTTCATAGGATTGTCCAGGTAAAGAAACAAACATGAAATATGTTATGACTGACCTAAAACATACATACTTTATACCTAGTTGTAATCTAGGTATTATCTATTTTAACAAGCACTTTCTCTGTATTTTTCAATAATTGTTGAATACAATACATACTTAAATAAAGATGTAAATCATGTTATTGATAAGGTCAAGAGGTGGCCAGGTGAAATCATCTCTTGTTATAATTTTTTTATTGTACTTAGCTAATCATGGGAAGAGGGTCAGCTAATAAGTTTTTGCCAAAAAATGTCAGCAAAAGGATTACTGAAAAAGTGTCTGTAAATAAAACTTTGGAAAAAAGAGAAATATGAACAAAAGCCTCCCTGATTAAGTTCTTATCACACTAGACTAATTTCTAATGAGGGTCGGTCAATAATTGTATTATTAAATTGAAGACAAAACCAAGAATAAATAGGGCAAGTAAGGACCATAATAAATCAAAGATTGAACACTTTCTGTATTTTTTAATCCAATCCAAGGTGCTTTTTTGTATTTTGTGAACATGGATCATACCCTTGGAATTGGGAATTTCATTGGAGTTTTGTTAAAAATTGGGAAAATATGTGTGGCTGCAATTTTGTAATGTTTAAATGAGCACAAACAGTCACTGTCCATGATGGGAACTTTCAACCACTACAAGTCTAGCTATTACAATGAAAGATCTCTTGTTTTCAAGACTTTAAGGGCTTTTTTGTTGTTCGTTGTTGTTTCTGAGGTAAGGGCCGGGGATTGTTTAGAATTTTGTATGACTGTTTTGTATTACTTGATTACAATTTTGCATAGCCATCTGGTTTTGACTTGAATGCACATAATATTTGACTTTGGATTTATGCCATTGAATTTTAGAATTGGAACTATTTTATTTTCGTAGGTGGAAGGTTAATGGAAGCTCTTCAGTTTGTAGGAAATATTTCCTGACCAATTGTTGAGAAATGGTCATAAGTTCTTAACTTTGTGTGTTCGTACCAAACAACAAAAATAGGCGGGCAGATCTTAATCTGATTCATTCATCAGTAGAGTCTGAGAGCGATAATCTACTAAAACTAGGCGGATGTCTCCACTTAATTAAGTAGAAGAATCAGTAAATAGGGTAATAAAGTTTTAAGTGATTAAAGAAAGCTAGTTCTAAATGTAAGAATGACTCTGGTTACAAATGAAGGACTTTTAATTTACTAAAGGAAGAAGAGGTTAAGTTGATAAAATATAAGTACTGTATCCCAAAAATACAACAATGTTGAACAATATCCTCCTACTTTTATGTATTCACTATTCAGAATGACAAACAATGGTATGAATGCCAGACAATTACACTACACCATAATAACACTACTCAATAATAACCCTACATTATAATAACCTTACATCATAATAACACTACTCAATAATAACCCTACATCATAATAACCTTACATCATAATAACACTACTCAATAATAACCCTACATCATAATAACCTTACATCATAATATCACTACTACATACTAACACTTCTCAATAATAACACTACACCATACAAACACTACTCAATAATAACACAACACCACAACAACACAAAAACATTATAACATAATACCATAATTACCCAACCCAATAATAACATAATAACACTACACCATAACAACACTACACCATGATAACACTATATCACAGCAACAGTATACCATAACAACACTACACCATAATAACACTACACCATAATAACACTATATCACAGCAACAGTATACCATAACAACACTACACCATAACAACACTACACCATAATAACACTATATCACAGCAACAGTATACCATAACAACACTACACCATAACAACACTACACCATAATAACACTATATCACAGCAACAGTATACCATAACAACACTACACCATAACAACACTACACCATAATAACACTACACCATAATAACACTATATCACAGCAACAGTATACCATAACAACACTACACCATAACAACACTACACCATAATAACACTATATCACAGCAACAGTATACCATAACAACACTACCCAATAACAACACTACACCATAATAACACTATATCACAGCAACAGTATACCATAACAACACTACACCATAACAACACTACACCATAATAACACTACACCATAATAACACTATATCACAGCAACAGTATACCATAACAACACTACACCATAACAACACTACACCATAATAACACTACACCATAATAACACTATATCACAGCAACAGTATACCATAACAACACTACACCATAACAACACTACACCATAATAACACTATATCACAGCAACAGTATACCATAACAACACTACACCATAACAACACTACACCATAATAACACTATATCACAGCAACAGTATACCATAACAAAACTACACCATAACAACACTACACCATAATAACACTACACCATAATAACACTATATCACAGCAACAGTATACCATAACAACACTACACCATAACAACACTACACCATAATAACACTATATCACAGCAACAGTATACCATAACAACATTACACCATAACAACACTACACCATAATAACACTATATCACAGCAACAGTATACCATAATAACACTATATCACAGCGACAGTATACCATTACAACACTACACCATTATAACACTATATCACAGCAACAGTATACCATAATAACACTATATCACAGCAACAGTATACCATAACAACATTACACCATAACAACACTACACCATAATAACACTATATCACAGCAACAGTATACCATAATAACACTATATCACAGCGACAGTATACCATTACAACACTACACCATTATAACACTATATCACAGCAACAGTATACCATAATAACACTATATCACAGCAACAGTATACCGTCACAACACTACACCATAACAACACTACATAATATAACACAACACCCCATAGTACACTAAAAATATGCATCTACAGAGATGGGAAGATCTATGGCTATACAAGTTAATGTGATTAATGGATAATTCCTTCCTTAAATACACATGAGAGTTTTTATCTAATTTAAGGACTGAGAATATAAGGTTAGATTTCACTGCTGACCAAATTACACAACCACTAAGCAGGCAATGTGTACCCTACGGTAGAGCTTTTTAGCAACGCACTGACCTGTGTTCTATCGCTTGGGGCATTATGGGTATTTGGAGGAACTACTTTCAAAATGGAAGTTATAAACAAGCAGAGCCAAGCGTATGTCAACATAGCGTTCCATTGAATAATTAGTGTTATTGACAAAAGCACAAGAAGAAAATGGTATAACGTATTCATTTCACATAACTAAACAGATTTTGTTAATAATATACAACCAATATGGTTGTTTTTTAATCCTTCCGCAATACTACATTTTAGCATATGTATAATTATCCAAATACGGCTAGTAATTAGTTCCAAGTATACAGGCTAGACAAAGGTAGTGACGTCATGCTATGTATAGATTGCTAAGCAGGAGTTTGTCTTTCAACATGAATAAACTGCAGTCAATTAACACAGGATTTCCTCAAGAAGTAGAGAATATGCAAATAATAGAAGAACAATTATTCCGATCTAAGAATAATAACTTACTTCCAAATGCCTGTTCTGATACAATGCCAGTTGGGAGGGGTTCTTTGGCACTTTGAGGGCGTGGCTTCTTTCCACTAGGAGGACGGGTTCTACTATTACTATATTTAGCACTTCCAGGTCGTGTTGGTTTAGGAAGGGCAGTACATCCATTTTGTTTAACTGACTCAGGAATGGATGAATTACTTCCCCTGAAATGAGAATAAAATGATAATACAGAGAGAACAGAGTGAACATGCTTCATAAAATATTTATATTTAATATATGATAATAATTATATAGTATATGATAAGTATATATAAAATATATAGAAAGTATATCATGAGTAAAGGCGTTGATCAATATTTCTTCATTTCTTTAATTTATTTGTCTAAAAAGATTATTTTAAATTTCAAATTCTATAAATCATTGCCCCGCCCATTATTTTGTATAGTGACCAGTAATGATAATATACATAAGACTGTGTATGATAAGTTACCAAAGAAATACCAACAGAAAAACAAACTGACACATACATATATCTAAAAAAAGACAAACTTAATTTGTTAATTTCTCTACAGTAAGCGAGAAATACAATAATTATTGTAAATATCATCTCACCAAGCCTTCAAAGAGCGCTGCTGTTTGTTGTTTGTCCTGTCAGTGCCTACAGCTGAATGTCCAGCGGGTGAGTCAGGCGGGGGTCCAGAGGGTGAGCCGGGTGGATGTAATTTTCTAGATCTTAGATTTGTAGCTTTCAGGTCTCTTGGGTCAGCAATACCAAAATTGTAAACATTAGCATGAACTTTTTCTAAATGTGCTAATGATGTTGATGCTGTATTCAACCAAGTCTGTAAAGATGAATCACATGAAACTTAAAGTAAGTAAAACAGTAGAAAAGGTCATAAAAAAGTATAAAACAGTTTAAAATCTGGCAGTAACTAGGATTTAGTAAGCAGTTACTTACTCACTGATTTTAAAAACAGCCAGTAAAAAAATAAAAATACAAACTCCAGCAAACCAGGCAGTACATGTAATAGCAGTTATTTATGCTAGGGCTTTAAATTGAGAATTACTCTGGACTATGCAGATGTATTGCCATAAGCATGCAAGTTTAATGGAGCTTTTAATTGGTAGACCGGTATAATAGGAGGAGGAAAATAATGTACCCGATGCGAGGCTCGAACTCACAACCTCCTGCTTGCAAGTCAGATGCTCTACCAACTGAGCTAATTGGGCTGGTGAATATCCGGTTATCCCAGCCAATTTATAAATACAATATACCACACCGCCACATTCCTCCTTCCTTTTTATTCAAAGTAATTAATTGCGACAACCACCGGCTCTTTAAACTAACCCAGCCATTTGCTGCACCATAGCTCTAGGATTCCAAGGCTGGTCACACACTCATGGCACCAAATGTAATAGGAGGAGAAAAATAATGTACCCAATGCGGGCTCGAACCCAAGACCTCCTGCTTGCAAGTCAGATGCTCTACCAACTGAGCTAATCGTGCTGGTGAATATCCCAGCCAATTTATAAATACAATATATCCCTTGTACTGGACCGCGAATGCCCGAATGATTTTAATAACTGACACATGCGTACCGCCTCCATTTCCATTTCCGCCTTTTATCTCATAAAACATTTTTTTTATATTTCTGCAAATGATAGATGGTCCGCACATTGGTTGGAGTTTAGTACTGTCTCAGGAATTTCCCTCATGATTTTGTATCTCGTATTTGATTGGCCAATTCATGTTTTTTTTGTATACAAGGTAAAAATCAATATGGCCATCAGTGTGTCAAGGAATGAAAGCAGTTGACACATGTTTTTATTGAGTTTTAGAGTATTTTATGTTTTTTGACATGAAGAAGAATTTTTATGTTTTTTGACATGAAGAAGAATTGTTTATGTGATTTAAATTTTAAGTGGTTTAATGATTGCATACTAGCACTATCATGAATTTTAAGTTAAATAGAGTTAGACTCACATATTGTTTCATATGACCAGTAGGCCTATACCATGCCGCTACACCGGGAACATTTTACACCAGTTGTATGGCATAATGCCAGAAAGGATCTCAATTTGTAATTTTTATACATAATGAAAATATGTGTTCAAATAGTTCTGCTTTACCAGAATCATACAATGCTCAATACATATGGTCACAGCTAGAGCATTAAATTATAAAAGCTCATTAAATAGAAGTGAACCTGACCTTTTTGGCGATTGATTTTATCTGATCCTCTTCACAAAGAAAATCATCTTCTATGAAATTATTGTATTCAAAATCCATTTTGACGAAATTATACGTTATTATCAGAAAAACAAGTCATATAACATTTCATCGTATGGCATGTCGGCCATGATAGTTTACATTCGTTACGAAAACTTCCCTTTAAATGTCCGTTGATTGGCCAATTTTCTGCTGAATATTGGAAAATCCGTATTATTGACTAATCAAACTTGAGCTCTTATAAAGATATTTCGGAAGTTGGCGCATGCGCGTTT
Organism: Lutraria lutraria; assembly: GCA_964023205.1. Classification (NCBI taxonomy): domain Eukaryota; kingdom Metazoa; phylum Mollusca; class Bivalvia; order Venerida; family Mactridae; genus Lutraria; species Lutraria lutraria. The sequence goes on along the minus strand of OZ026840.1, from coordinate 37,052,329 downwards.
CTAATGGTTATTGTAAACAACATGGCGGACTGAAGACGAATTAAAAATAGTTGGAAGGATAATATTTGTTTTTATTTAACTATATCAGTGGGAAAATAGTGAGTACACTGATTGGAAATTCGATTCATTACTCATAAGTCATGCAATAACTTATATGCTTGAATACTGCTGAAACACCGCATTAAAACATGATATGATCAAAGAACCATGTGATGTATAGAACCCAATATAAACGTAGACTGCAATATATTTCTAACAGACGTCGAATTATTCTCAATTGAATGATTATTGACATTTGAATAATGTTACATATGTTGTGTCAAGCAATTAAGCAGGTCAGCTTTTAACAGACTTCACAAAGGCCAAAATATCTGCCAGACATTTGGTCTGACAAGTTCGAAAATTCTGTCCAACTGAGAGGAAATCTGTCAGACAGCCGGTCCGATGAGATAAGATTCTTTATCGGACCAACACAAAATCTATCGGACAAGTATGTCAGTCTGTCGCCTTTCGTAAAATCTGGTCTGTGTTGGCTGATGGTCTAAAAGTCAGTTAAATTTTAGACTTAAATAACATAAAAAATGATTATACCTGTGTAATAGGAGGAGGAAAATATTGTATCTGATGTGGGGCTTTAACCTGCAACTGTCTTCACGAAAAACTGTTTTAAGCAGTGGACATTCAGTCTGGACAGTGGAAATGCAAACTTTACTTGACCGAATGAAATTTTAGTCAGTACACACAATTTTCTTTTACATAAATTGGTTTAATTTGATGTCATATTTTTCAAGAGTGATTCAAGTTATCACAAACAATTTACTGGACCGTCGGAACACTGACCTTTTCAAATTTACCAGACTGATGGCCATTTTGGTAGACTTGGTCCAAGGTCCGGGGCTAAAAATCGAAGACTGCCTGCCACCTCCTGCTTGCAAGTCTGATGCTCTACCAATTGAGTTAATTGGACAGTTGATATTACTGCCAATTTAGATTGTATGTATTCCATGTCTAGCCAAAGAACAGTTTCTGCAAACAGTCCACTTCTGTTTAGTTTAGAATGAAAGTACAAAACTAATTTATTATATGTATCCAATAAGAATGTGTCTTTGGATGCCCATTTGTTGTTATAATCTATATATTATATGATAGGAAAACCTGTATGTTAATCAGTGTTTTTCAGTTTTGAGTTGTTTACATCTTTTCCATGAACTGCCTCTGTTGTCAGCAACAACCTCTAAAGAACGGCCTATGTTTGCAGCTCCCACAGGGTGTTGCTCTACAGAGGTTGTACTGTAGTAATAAAAAAGAGTGGTGACTTCAATTAAATGTCATCCCGGCACAAGAAGACGTATATGAAAAAATAAAAATCTGAGTTAATTTTATTTTATATACAAATGTAGTACATAGAGTTCTTAGGGTACCATTTTACTATTTATTTATTTCCAGTAAAGCTTGTTTGTAATTGGTAGTACATATTGGCATACTTTACCAGTAAAATTTTGTTCATATTTTCTTTAGAGAGCGAAATGATTTGAGTAGTAGTTCAACAGAGCCATAGATAGGACAATGTCAGACCAAGTGGATACCCCAATAAGTGGGAGGGGCACAGAGTTAGATGGGACACCAGTGAGTATGGACACGCCTACTTTATACAAACATGACAGTGGTGACCTTGGAAGTACTGGGGAACTGAAAACTGAAGATGATGTTTTCAATGTTACTCTTTCAGAGGTAATAAACAATTTTTTTTATGATCCTGATTTTAATTAACTACTACATTTTGAATAACAGCCTAGGTTTAAATTTAGAGGAGTATTCACTTAGCATGCATGTATATGAGATTCCTATGTTTGTATTTTTCAGTGTTATTTGATTTAATCAAACTAATTATTTATTCAATTAAACTATGACTTGTAAAGGCAGGCAACAAAAAAATAATAATGAGCTGCCTGGTAACTTTTTTTATTGGTCCTAATGTGCTTGTACAGTTTCATATCAAATGTATAATTAATTGATTAAACCTATCATTATTTAGTAGAACTAACCCCTAGCTAGTCCAGATATTACAGTAATAATATGTTTGTATTAAAGAGCAAGTTGCCATTTGGCGAAGATAATTATTAACAAGTGTTCATTTAATGTTTAACAAATATTTATGTTTATAATATGGCTCTGTAATAATAAAAACAAATTACCTTTAGTTAAAAGGATGTGTATATTTACCCATGTTAACACAGGTACAAGAAGAGAGAAAGTCAACTATCAGCACTGAGTCTACAGTAAGATTTGAGTCTGTTATAGCTAGATGATGACTTTGTCTGTGTCTGGATGATGGCCATTTCTGTTTGTTACTCATTTCATTCACCAGTACACTAAAAATGAAAGTTATTTGAACAATTAACCCCAAACAGTTTGACCTTGTAATAAGGTTTTAATTTATTAAAATGTTAGATGTCAATTTTACCGACATAAAATTCATTTCGAAGATGATAATGACTATAAAGTCATTTAATTTTTGTTTATTTTTATATTGTATTTAATATAATTACATTGAAATCAGTTTAGTTTCTTGAATTGGACTGTACAATTTTTTAAACATTTTATTTAAACAATAAAAACAGAATTGGTCATGTGATCCAACTGTGTACAAGTTTTCATCATGTATATATGTAATGCATGTATATGTATGTTCATGCTGCTGTTGTATGTCCACTTATGTATATGTTAGCTTTTACTGAATGGCCGAGGTATAATTGGTGATGTGTATTTATGCAATCTTGTGTTTTTATATCACCTGATGGAGACTTTGTGAATAGGGTTGTGTCCAGCTGTCATCCATCTAAATTTCTCTGCATGGACTGTTTTATACAAAGTTCCTGTTTCAGTTTTTTTCAACAAACCTAACCGAGAATGTCAGTGTCAACTGTCAAGTCTAGAATAAACTGTTTTTCTCAACTGATTGTATATTGGTTAATTGATAGATTGTCAAAAATCAAAAGACATTATTCTTTTCTTTCAGTAAACTTAATTCAGTTCAAATAACTTTTGTGTTTCTGTAAGATTCAGATTTTTTATTGGTAAACAAGGTTAAAGTTAATACCTAGTATGTCCATCACCAATTAGTGCATGCTATCATACATACATTGTGGTGAAAAACTTGCTTGAAAAGTATGTGGGTATTGAGTCATGTCTTTTTTTACTGCACTTTGTCTGTATTTCAAGTACATCTTATGCACGCCCGTGTTTGTTTGTTTTGACTAAATGTTTTATATCATTATGATGATAAAAAAATCCTGAATTCAACAAAGGAGAAACACGATGAACTAATTTTCGAAATTTCCTCCTATATAGAAACTAGTAATATATGATACAACAAAAGCTAGTGCTTTTATTTAGCAGATGCAGTAAATTATGAATACATTGTACAAAAGAAACTAATGAAATATTTGGTGAACATTGTACTTTGTATTCCATTTGCTACATTTTGTCTGTTCTGGACTGGATTTGATATCTGTGTCATTACAAGCAAAATATGGGTCTGTGTGATGTACTACTCAATTTGAAATGTAATCACATTCCTTTGTATGAGGAAAAACTATAATCTGACTACAAATATTGAAATCAATTACATATGATAAAGTCTATTGTATTACATGTAAATTGTGCATGTCTCACTTTTGTACGAATCTTGTCACTTTTTTTAAATTCCCAATGCTACATATTGTATGATACTTCTCTATGATTTCCAATACTACATATTATATGATATTCCTGTATGATTTCTTATACTACATATTGTATGATATTCCTCTATGATTTTCAATACTATATAATTAATGTATGATATTCCTCTATGATTTCCATTTTCCAATACTACATATTGTATAATATTCCCCTATGATTACAATGGTACATATTGTATGATATTCCTTTATGATTTTCAGTACTATATAATTATTGTATGATATTCCTCTATCATTTTCAATACTATATTTTGTTTGATATTCCACTATGATTTCCTATACTATATTTTGTATGATATTCCTCTATGATTACCTATACTACATATTGTATGATTCCTCTATGATTTCCATTACTACATATTGTATGATATTCCTCTATGATTTTCAATACTATATAATTATTGTATGATATTCCTCTATGATTTCCTATACTACATATTGTATGATATTCCTCTTATGATTTCCAATACTACATATTGTATGATATTCCTCTATGATTTCCTATACTACATATTGTATGATATTCCTCTTATGATTTCCAATACTACATATTGTATGATATTCCTCTATGATTTCCTATACTACATATTGTATGATATTCCTCTTATGATTTCCAATACTACATATTGTATGATATTCCTCTATGATTTCCTATACTACATATTGTATGATATTCCTCTATGATTTCCTATACTACATATTGTATGATATTCCTCTTATGATTTCCTATACTACATATTGTATGATATTCCTCTATGATTTCCTATACTACATATTGTATGATATTCCTCTTATGATTTCCTATACTACATATTGTATGATATTCCTCTATGATTTCCTATACTACATATTGTATGATATTCCTCTTATGATTTCCAATACTACATATTGTATGATATTCCTCTATGATTTCCTATACTACATATTGTATGATATTCCTCTATGATTTCCTATACTACATATTGTATGATATTCCTCTTATGATTTCCAATACTACATATTGTATGATATTCCTCTTTTGTTGTTGCTTTATTTTATTAGATGTTGATTCTTTCCTGAGCATGTCATATATTTAATAGAAGTATGCTTTATATACAGAATCTGTAAAAATTGCATGTTTAACATGTAATTGAGCTGCATGAAAGATGGGTTAAATGTAAATAGTATTATATGGTATGGCACAGGTATATCAAACAAAGATGTTTGCATGATTTAATGTGGGATGCCCGTATTATAAGTGTAGTGAATCTGCATGTTTTATAGGTATATAGTTTGGTTCGTTTCATTTCAGAATGTACCTGGATATATTTTGCATAAACAAAGTCCAGTATTTACTGTTAAGATTCAATCAGTGTGGAACAATATCTCAGAATGATTAACCGAAAATTAATCATATAATGGATTAATATGATAGAAAATGATAAAACAACATTTGACATTGTAATGTAAAATATAGTAATACAGTGAAACCTGTGAACAAAGGTCACCCTTAGGAAAGACAAAATGTGGCCTCTAATGACAGGTGTCCTTTATTCAGAGGTCATTTTGTTCTAAATAATCAATGACATGGTCTTATTCACAGTGTGGCCTTTATTCGGAGGTGGCTGCTAACATTAAGTTTGACTGTATTTTCTACTTTCATTCAGAATCATGGATGATGAAAGAATTTAGAGTTGTACTGTTGTGTGCTGTATATATTTGCTGGTTCTCTGTTTTTTGTGACATTTGTATACATGTGTACAAAGAAATTTTAGCTTCATTTTGTGTCCTAAGTAGTTATGGCAATTTGTGTATATAAACAATGTGTTGTTACATTTTGCTGTGGATTTTATGGTGCTGGTTAAAGCAATTTTGCTACATGCAGACATTATTTTGGTAGAATGTTTTGATTATCTGTTTTTTAGTCATAAAGTATGTATTTTTACTTCTGAGTCTATATTTGTTTCTAATACATTTAGCAATTTATTTGTAAGAACTATTGTACCTGTATTGTTATTGATACTTAAACCAGTACTGTTTTGTGCCTAAAAAAGAAAGAAAAAACCTATTAATTACATCTGTATAGAAATATGTTGTGTGTTTTTTTTTTCATAAGAATATTAACGCATGCTTCATGATATGAATTTAGGTTTGTTATAACCCCAGAACTACCCGTACATGGTGTATATTTGAAAGAAATATACTTTTAAGTTGCTATAGTGACAAGAATTAAATAACTAGTACATGCATGAAAAAAAATTCTGAAGCATATTTTTCTACAGTTAACATAAAGCAAAGTTTTATACTTGCCATGAACCTATTTGTTTAAAAAGCTCCAATAAATTTGGCAAAATATTTGGTTTTTAATTAATTTTCTTAACATCATAATATTACATAGTCAATGAAAATTGGTCATTACATTTACAGTCCCTGGTAAGTGTATCCAGGAGTTACAACTATCTTCCTGCTGTTGTTGAAGTGGGCTCCTGTAATTTTCACTTCCTTCATGTTATGTGTGTAATTTTTAATTTTATGCCCCTGCTATTCAAAATGGCAGAAGCTATAGGCATAAAGTGTTACCCCTTGTCCGTCTTAATGTTCAAACTTTTGTTTCCGAGCTATAACTCAAGAAATATTTCATGGATTAATTTCATATTTTCATGAAGGTGTATAACAATAAAATATTGGTCAAGTTCAATTTCCATTAAAATTAAATTATTTTCACAGCAGTTGTGACCCCATGTTACTTATGAGCTTTTGTTGTAAAATTCATGACCTATTATGTCTAGTTACCAAACTGTCTTCTTTCTGTCACTTTAGTATTTATTGTGATGTGTATTTCAGATAACAGAAGATCCCAATCAAGTGAATGTACACCAGTTTTACCCTCAGCTTGAACATCAGTTCATGAAACAGTCTTTGAGTGAACAAGTAAGTAAAATGCTGGAGCATCTAGATTGTGGCATCGGTAGCATGATAGTTGTCTCTACTTACTAGTGTCAGTCAGTACTCAAAGTGATGTAGCCAGAAACAAATTTAAGCCGAGGCACTTTAGGGAGGTCCATGGTCACTCTTTTTTTTACCTTGGACATCTGCGGTGTGTTTTGAAGGCCACATAAACTATGCTTTAGTCCAAAATTATTGGAATAATGGACATTATATAAATGGCAGTTTTGTAACAATTTAAAATTATATTTTACCATACATCATGTATGAACATTCTTTGCTGAAATCTACAAGAAGCGATAGCATTGAAGAATATGCAGCAACTTATTTTTAATATTCTAACAACACAGTTCATTGATTTTGCAATTTTTTTATTGCTCTTCAAAATTTTAGCTGAGGCAGTTCTTAGCATGGCTACGACGCAGGTACTCACTAGGATGTTGTCAACTGCAATATTTCACTCTACATTTTATGATCATCTTTCTCTTTATTGAATGTGTTGATCAAATCTTAGTATTGAAAAAAATGTACCTGGTAATAGGCTGGTATATATATTTAGTACATTTGTATATTAAAAATATTTGATAGTGGAGCTTTTTTTTTCTTATTCATAAGTTGATTTTATGCATTTATTATGGTGCTTAGTTTAGTTGAGTTAAACAATCATGCAGATGAAGTAATCCTAAGGAAAATATTTCTATAAAAATTAAAATGTTGATATTTTCCTGACTGACAGGTAATCTAGATTGATGACATGGTAAACCATGATATGTCTGTAATACTAACATATATTTTCTTCAATACAACTTACGTCTTCTCTATCTTACTAAATGTTTCATTGTTGTTGTTTTCCAGAAAATGGTACCAGAGACTGTAGATGGAGAACTAACGACCCCTAAAACAGATAGTCAGCTGGCTCTGGTACCCAGCACTGTGTCGACTGGTACACCATGGTCAAAAGAAGATGAAAATAACTCTTCAGACCCTCAGGTATACAATTATGTGATTTTAGTCAATTTTTGGTGCATTTACTCATTTTAATTCTTTGATGCTAAGTTTTTTGCAGGCAAATATGTCTATCATAGTAAGTAAAAAGTGGTATGTGTTTTAGTAAAAGCAATGCTTGACTGATTATTGTTGGTAGACTAAGTTCTAAAAAAACTGAACGGAATACATTTGATGATGGACTAAATTATTGTTCTCTGTATGATGTGGTAGAAGATATATTACAAAGAAGTTCTCGACCTGATTCAGAATGTATTAGTTTCTTAAGTGAGTTTTGTGACTCCAAAATAGCAGATCAGGAGCTTGTGATTTGAAACTTTTGACCATTTAGGTTCATATTCTCCTTTGATGCAAACATGAACTACTTTTCTGTGTTGCTCATCTACCAAATTGACATTGTTTTTGAACTATCCAGGATTATGTTCAGATAAAGAAAACAATTGTTGTCAATATACTTCAAAAATGCTGCTTTAATGACAGGTGAATTTTGACTCTTTGACTTCCATTAATAGACAACTTGGGTTATTATAAGCACATACTAGTCCATGTAAATTATCAGAGCTTCCTAAGTATGTATCTCATTCAGCTACCTCAACATCAATACATTCTTTTTACTATTTGTCACATTTGAGTCATTTCTGTGTAGAATTATCCATAGAATACTGGTGATACTTAATGTATTCATTGAATAAAAGTTTCAGACTGTATTGCTAACAAGTGGTAAAATTGTACATAGTAAAACTATTGTTTATATGTTTATTGTTTGATGAGACAATAATTATGTCCCCTTTCAAAGAAAAGGGGGTATATTGCTTTGCATGTCTGTCTGTCGGTCGATCCGTCCGTAACCAAACCTTGTCCGGCCAATAACTAGAGAATGATTTGGCCTAAGACTCTTAATGATTTTAAGGTGAGTATGTCAAAGGTCACATGACATTACAGTGACCTTCAGCACAAAATCCTTGTCCGACAAATAACTAGAGAATGATTTGGCCTTAGGTTTTCAGACATGGTTTGAAGGTTGGTCATTGCATGTAGATGACCCCTATTGATTTTAAGTTCAGTAGGTGAAGATTTACTATTCAGTTGGTGTTTTGGGGGCATCTATGTAACTTGTTTCACGAAAACTTGTTGTTTATCACTGTGATGATATGCTGTGTAGTTTTATATTGTATCTAATGTGACACTTAATTGTATGATAGTTTTGTGTCATGTGATATGATATGTTGTCATGTGACACAATGTCTTGTTTGTGACATGTATAATGTGACTTGATTTATAAACTGTGTTAATATCTTCAAGTTATTTACTAGTTAAGTTGAATTAAGCATGAGTTCATTAATTGTAATAGCATGTGGTTGTTAACATTAAAATATTACATAGGATTTTCTTCATGATTTGGAGAAGGTGTCCTAGCCTTAATATGGGGATGAAATGACAGGTTGAAGCCTCTTTAAGAAAATGTTTATCGCCTGAAACTAATTTGGGAATGATATTTCTTGGAGTAAATTGGAAATTTGGGGAAAATTGCCTGATTTCAAAGATTTTTTATAGGTTTAAGCACCCTTTACAGGTTACAAACTATATAATAAAGAAAACTCCTATTACATGTACTCATAGATTTTTTCCCAATCTTAGGGAGGTACAATTTTACAGGATATTTTTTTATGACTTAATTCTATGATATACTGTATATAATTACACCATATTATAGTTTACTTACTACATGGAACGTTGGAGATTTAGCGTAGAACAAGAAAGTAGACTAAGCCGGGTATGTGGTTACCTCCCTTGGTAACACAATTAACAACTCCAGTGATCTCTCCTTGTTAACAAGATTAACACCACTTTGATTACTTACCACATAGATAGTACTCTGAAATCGATAGTTGTTTAAAATGATATTTATCCTGTTTTATTATGTTTTGTCTGTACATGATTTTAATGTCACATTGAATTGTTAAATAGTGGATCATTATAATGTATTAAAATAATGATATACCAGTATGTGCATAGTGGACTCTTATTGGCTCGAACTTCACCAGGACCGACGAAATTCTTGTTTCCCTTATATAATTTGTATTGTGCATCTAATTTGTTCATGTTGTTTGTAAGGGTCATACATGTATGACAATATGTACTCAAAAAAATTAAGACAATTAAAACATACGTAAAAAAATATACTTGAAATTTTGAGTACTTTCTGGTGATTAAATCATGTACCTGCCCTTCCAAATCTATTACTAAATGCCCACTAAAAATATTTCATCTTCTATTGCTCAGTCTAGACTGCCAATTTGAGGCCGTTCACTGTGATATCCAAACTTGAGTTGTCTCCCATGACTAACAACATTCTATATTAAAGTTTTACTAGCAAAAGGTTTTGCATAAATATATTGTAGACTGCTGCTGTGATTTCTAAGCAATTATTTTTGTGTCAAAACCAACCTATGACTTTTGCTATCTGTCTGCTACCTTTTTATGAAGTAACATGGCTTGTTTATATTTTATTATAATTATTAATTCCTAATTGTATCTATAATAAGCACATTCTACTTTTCATGAGAATTACACTATTAACTTAACTGGTCACCTTTTTATTTCAGCTTTTTAGATTTATATATTATGTAATATATCATCAGACCTGTCTATCTTTAGGATTTTTTTTACAAAATTTAATACAGCTGTCAATGATTATGTTTCTTTTCTAAATAAGCAGACATTCTCTGTCTCCATATGGTATTTAGGGCTTAAACCGAGGCTCCTACTCTTCAGCTTGTCTCTAAGAATTCATGTGATGAATATTCATTGAATTTTATTTAAAGACATACAGTGCGACCTCTCCAAAGCAACACCCTTTGGGAGTAGCAAAATTATGTTGTTGTTGAGAGCTTGTTGCTCTAGAGAGATTAGATTAATAAGTAAATTGTGCAGTGGGAAAAATATGCTGTTGTTGAATGGAGGTTGTTGCTCAAGAGAGGGCTGCTCTGGAGAGGTTGTGCTGTACATTAAAGTTTATCTATGAGGAAATATGTGATAAATCATATTTTAAGTGTCATTGATTGAATAATCAACTGTTATTAAATAGATTAAGAAAATATTCAAATTAGTTCATATTAATTTTTCGAATTTGATGGCTCGATTCCAATGTTCTTTTTATATTGATTGATAAGTAAATGCATTAAAAAACATAAATTTGTATTGAAGAAATCTCAGCTGACTGGTCTTAGCACAGAAGGTGGTGTATTCAGCACAGCGGTGGATGAGAAGACACTGGAGGAAGCAATAGAGAGACAGAACCAGAGTATCTTCCAGACAGAGAAATGGGGAATGGACAAACCACCTCAACCTTCAATGAAAGAAATAATGGAGGAGACAGCTCTAAAACAGTGAGAAATATCACATTTAACTATTTCGCTGCCAGGCACATACTGCCTACATTGTGCACTGTATTGCCAGGAAATTTTTAAGTTACCAATTCCCGAATGGGTATACCTGTACGTCACTAGACAAACATGCAGAAATTTGGTATGCCTGTCTCATTGGCAGCAAGCGGGTTAATGATATTTACTATGTATAAATATATATATTACGAAGGTACAGAAACATTGAAAAATATCACATTAATTATAATACAGTGATGAACAAGGTTCAAATTTGATGCCAACTTCAGTGTTCATGAAGATTTTATGTACTGGATATATTCCCTAATGTCGCCCGGAGGTGGGGTGGGGTGTAAAATTTCCTTGTATGCAGATTATTTTTTAAAATTATTAGAAAGATTTTTTCCTATCTGATAATGCATTTATGGTAACATTTATAATGGTCCTGATTTTTCATTTTTTCTCATGAAGATTGAGTTTCCATCAAGGAAGAGCAGTTAGTCAGAGAATGTTTTATTAATATTTAATGTTTATTTCATAACTGAACATTGCAAAAATAGTGTAACAATGTTTCACAAATTGTCAAACTTGTGATAAAAAATTACCCTTAGCTGATGATAATTTGTAGAACCAACACAATTATCTACTAATGTTACAGTAAATTTGACCCTTTGCTACAAATTCTCAAGAATCAAATTTTTTTTTTTGTAATTTCATGAGTCAAAATGCCATTTTAGGGGTCAAATGAATGCTCTGTTTCATTTTATGTTTCAGTTTTAATAAAGCAGTACAGTGTAAAGAAGAGAAGAACCATCAAGGGGTTATACTACACATCAACAAAGCTATGGGTATCCGTAATGATGATGTGAAATTCTATGTTGAGAGAGCTGAGGCATTTCTACGACTGTGTGATTTTCAATCCGCTATTCTTAATTACAAAAAGGCGTGTCTTATGGACCCTTCCAATGATACATATTACAATAGACTATCTTTTCTATATTACTTCCAAGGTCAATCATTGTTTGATCAAAGACTTTATCCAGAAGCTCTCGAAGCATTTTCACGTGCAGCTGAAATGAGTCCTGATAATATTGGCTATCATATAAGAAGGTAAGTTAACATAAAGGTAACTTTACATGATCACCTGTGCTGGTTCACACTATTCTTGAATATTTTTTATAGTTTTTGCTTTGACTTTTTTTTGACACCTGCCATTCGAAATGACAGGGGCATAAAGTGTTACCCCTGTCTGTTCAACTTTTAGTTTCTGAGTGATAACTGTGGAAATATTTCATGGATTGGTTTCATATTTTACATGAAGGTGTATAATAATAAAATACAGGTCACTTTAATGTTTGTTAAAAATAAAATCGAAACATTTTCACAGGAGTTATGGTCCCTTTTTGACTCTACAGCAGTAAAATTAATAGTTAAATCGTGCAGTGGGAAAAACCATGCTGTCACTGAAGGGGGTTTGTTGCTCAAGAGAGGGCCGCTCCGGAGAGGCTGTACTGTACTTCCATTTTCTTAAATCATAATAAATATGATACTTATTACAGTTAAGCCCTTGAAAACCGGACCGCTTCCGGACTGGGCCAAAAGTCCGGTTTTATGAGAATTTTAGTTTTCAGAGATTATTTGATAATTTATGGAAAAAATGGTACTTGAAAAATGGTCAAATTTTCAGGGAATCCAGTTTTCTGGGCGTTTACTGTACATGTATGTTTCATGATTACTGAATGTTGTGTATTTTATTGTTGTAGTATAACATGTCTGGCTGCCCTACAACGTCATGGTGAATGTCTTGCCTTAGTTAACAAACGTCTTGAAATAGACAAAGAAAATGCTGACCTTTATGTTATGAGAGCTAGACTACATGAAATGTTCAGAAATGTAAGTACTGCTGTTTACTTTTCTAGTGCTTATATAGATATGCAGTCAAACCTCTGTAATCCGAACCTTTCTTATCAGGAATCCCCTCTAAACCGAACACAACTTTGTATTACCGATATGTATTTAATGCTTAACGATATCATCATCTGAAACCTCTCTAATCTGAGACCTCTCTAATCTGAGACCTCTCTAATCTGAGACCTCTCTAATATGAAACCTCTAATATGCAACCTCTCTAATCTGTTGCCTCACTAATGTAATAACCTCTCTAATGTGAGGAGTTATACACTGGAAGCAAATCCAGGTTTTCAGACTTTGGGAGGAGGGGGGTGCGTAATATTTAGGAAAGTAGTGAGAGGGTGCAGGGTACCTTGCATGAGAGATTGCAGTATTTGAGCTAGTTATGATAAGACAAAAAGGGAAAGATCAGAGTGCTTCAGAATTGAATAATTGAATGCTATTTCATTGAATGATGTGCCCCCCCCCCCCCTCCGCAGCCCTCCTATCCTTGAATCCGCTAGTGTACACCAATATATGTTCACAGGCTTCAAAGAACATTTTTAGTTAAGTAAATTCAATTGTCTACAATGACTTTCAACCTACTATTTTAGACAACCTTGTGTTACTATGACGTAAAAGATGCCTTAGGATTAAAGCCCAGTCATCCTGAAGCAGGTAGAATGATGGAAAAGTTACAGAAGATTGCTGCTGAAAACAAGCGACAAGCGATGCAACTTAACCTGATGAGTAAACACAGAGAAGCTTTACAGAAAATATCCATAGCAATAGAAACAGACCCAGCTGTAGCAGAGTTCCACGTCCTAAGGTACATCATTATTAGTAATATTTATATCTTTTAGTGGTGTCATGCCCTCTTTGGAAACTGAACGATAGTTCTGCTTTCTATAGCTATCACTTGTTCGGTGCGTATGAATTTTGTTGCAGACCAAAGTACTATGTTTATCTACAGCCACCATACAATTGTTCAATTAGCTCCTGTTCCATGTTGCAGTGTAAGCTTTTGTAAGTTCTGTTTCCATGAGTACTTTCAGTACTTTGATTTTACAGAACAATTATTGTGCATGCTTATTTATGCACCTTAAAAGAGAAACATCTTTTTTTCAAATGTTTATTTATTTTCAGAGGGGCTCTCCACAGAAAACTTGGTGACTTTAATGCTGCTATAGATGACTTCTTGTTAGCTTTAGATAAATGTGACCACGATGAGGAGAGTTTCGTGTATATAGACTCACAGAGACAATTGTTACTTACATACAATGACTTTGCTGTGGAATGTTTTACTAAGGGATTCTTTGAGGAAGCTATCATTCTGCTCAATAAGGCAATTAAAGGAGAGAAGAGAGAAAAGGGACTTTATGTAAATAGAGGAGGTAAAGTCAGTGTAGTCATATGATCAGATCTTTTCTCTATTGGTCTAACTATTGTTTAAGATAATGTAATCATATGATCTTATCCGTCCAAATAAAGTTTGTGGAGCGAACTACTTCCACATTTTTAAGCTATTGCAATGAAACTTGAAATATATTATCACCATGAAGAGTAGATGTGCAAGACACAATTTTCATGCCCAGCAATTCACTCATTGCAGAGTTATGTCCCCCTGAACTTAGCCATATAGTGTACTATTGCAGTATTAGTGTCAAAGTCGGCGGCAGGGGTTTTAGTCACCTCTGTGACAGCTCTAGTTGGACTAACTATTGTTTTGGGGGGGGAGTGATAAGATCTCAAATTATAACCTTAGATTTGTTTGTTGTTTTTACATGTAGTTCTATAAACAGATTTAACATGAGGATTTTATTATCAAAATTGTGACCAATCAGGGCTCACACTGGCTAAGCTACTGCATGCACCAAAGCATGGGCCAAATGAAAAAAAGTCGGGGCCAAATTCTTTAAGTCTGTGTCAAATATGCTGTTTGGCACTGTTGTTAAATTGACATTTGGCAATACTCAGCATTCAAATCTGTAATCTTTTAAAGATTTAAAATTGAGAAGTTGATAAATTTTGTTTATTCTATTTATGATATATTATGAATCTACTGTTTGAAAGTGACTTTTGTATCTGAGGGAAACACTAGACTACTGAATT
This sequence comes from Lutraria lutraria, assembly GCA_964023205.1. NCBI lineage: Eukaryota > Metazoa > Mollusca > Bivalvia > Venerida > Mactridae > Lutraria > Lutraria lutraria. Next base: position 37,037,271 of record OZ026840.1, on the reverse strand, counting down.
GATATGGTGGTACCCCAGCTTGCTATTCAAATCAATGAAAAAATAATCTTTACATGTTTTTTCTCTTGCAGATTGCTTTTTCCGTCAAGAAGAATACAATTTTGCTATGCAAGATTATCAACAAGGATTAGAATTAGATCCTACAGATGAGACGATTAAATCTCGTATCTCAGTCATACATAATGAGTTTGGTGTCAGTGCCTATCAGGACAAGACATTCTCAGTGAGTTGTTTTTAAGTGATTAGATATCAATTATTCTATATATACAGTACAACTTCTGTAGAGCAACACCCTGTGGGAGCTGCAAACATTGGCCATTGTTAAGAGGTTGCTCTACAGAGGTTAAATTTATAGTAAATATCAGCTTAGGGAAATTTTGAAGGTGTTGTTATAGAGAGGTTGTTGCTCTTCAGAGGGCCGCTTTGGAGAGGGTGTACTGTAGTTCTATATGCTTGGTTGTGTTGAAAAAGTATTTTAACCAAATTGGAGTCAGATTCCTGAAAACCAGTGCTTATGGCTTCAGAATTCCTCCCTTTTTCTCTGTGCTATGTAACTCTCACATTTATTTTTGAGAAGAAAATGAAACTCATCTTACCTAAATGTTTTAATAATGTTTCAATTTTTAACCTAAGTGCCCAAAATCTGTTCAATAAAAGGACATGTTGGGTATAAACGTAAAATGTAATGCCCTTATGTGTGTTTACTAAGGAATGTTTGGTAGTTACTTATAACCAATTTCACAATTGTTTTAGGAAGCAGAAAACAGATTTAGTCAAGCCCTTGAGTATCATCCTAAAGTTGGCCAATATTATATATCTCGTGCTAGGGCAAGATACATGATGGAGGTTAGTATTTATGTTTTGTTTTATTAATATTTGTTCCTTCATCAACATTAGCATTTCTACCACATGACTTTTATATCACATTTCTACTACATTTCTTTTATCACATCATTTCTACCACATGACTTTTATCACATCATTTCTACCACACAACCTTTATCACATCATTTCTACCACATGACTTTTATCACATCATTTCTACCTCATGACTTTTATCACATCATTTCTACCACATGACTTTTATCACATCATTACTACCTCATGACTTTTATCACATCATTTCTACCTCATGACTTTTATCACATCATTTCTACCACATGACTTTTATCACATCATTTCTACCACATGACTGTCATCACATCATTTCTACCTCATGACTTTTATCACATCATTTCTACCACATGACCTTTATCACATCATTTCTACCTCATGACTTTTATCACATCATTTCTACCTCATGACTGTCATCACATAATTTCTACCTCATGACTTTTATCACATCATTTCTACTACATGACTTTTATCACATCATTTCTACCACATGACTGTCATCACATCATTTCTACCTCATGACTTTTATCACATCATTTCTACCTCATGACTTTTATCACATCATTTCTACCACATGACTTTTATCACATCATTTCTACCACATGACCTTTATCACATCATTTCTACCTCATGACTTTTATCACATCATTTCTACCTCATGACTTTTATCACATCATTTCTACCTCATGACTTTCATCACATAATTTCTACCTCGTGACTTTTATCACATAATTTCTACCTCATGACTTTTATGACATCATTAATTTTCTACCTCATGACTTTTATCACATCATTTCTACCACACGACCTTTATCACATCATTTCTACCACACGACCTTTATCAAATCATTTCTACCACACGACCTTTATCACATCATTTCTACCACATGTCTTCTATCACATCATCTCTATCACATGACTTATCAAGTGACTTCTTTATCACATAATTTCTACCACATGACTTCTTTTCACGTGACTTCTTTATCACATGACTTCTATATTGTACCTCATGACTTATAACACAGTCACATTGATAAAGTTTACTCTGAAAGTAAACAAAAAGCACAAATGGACATTTTCATAAAATGATCATATATATTTTATTACAGAATATGACTGGTGCTAGGGGAGACCTTCTCATGGGACTTCTTTTAGACCCCAACAATGAAGATGTCATTTCAATTTTATCACGATTGTTTCCCGGCAAATCTGTTGGTGACATACTAAAGAGCCGGGCAGCAGAAAGCGCTAAAATTGCCATAAGAAATATATTTGATGCACCTAGACCTTTAGAAGATAGAGAAGAATTTGATCAAGAATCAGAGTTTGGGTAAGTGTGCTAATTATCAGAAACCTGTATTTGTTGTTATTGTATGTTCCTGATATTATCTTTAGACTTGTACTTTTCTGCTGTTAGATAGAATTAAATAAAACTTATGTCCTATTTTTGTTTTCTTTTCTGTGATTTTGAGTGTGAAATTTTTATGCCCCCACCATTTGAAATGGCAGAAGGGCTTTAAGTATTACCCCTATTTGTCCTTACAAATTTTGGTTTCCGAGCAATAACTAAGTAATTATTTCATGTATTGGTTTCATATCCAACATGAAGGTGTATAATAATAAAATTACAGATCAAGTACGAGTTCTGTTAAAATCTAAATATTTTAGTTAAAGGCCCTTTTTTTCTAAGCTCTCTATGGGAGCATTCGTGTCCTCTGGGCACTTTTTTAGTTTTCTGTGATTTTGAGCGTGTGAAATTTTATCTTTTATTTTTTTATTGCAGCGGAGATGTAGTTGTTCAAGATGATAAGAAGTCAGTCATTTCTCAGGATGAGTATACTGAATCTACTGGTTCCATTGCTGAGAGTGTTGACAAACAAGAACCATTATGGAGGCCAGGAACCATTTCTGACTTCAAAATTATGATGAATGAACAAGAATTTAATGTTAAGCTTGTAGAAATGAAACAAGATGTAAGTTGACTAAGATGCAAGAGGAGTCATCTATTGACCATACTTCATTTATTATAGAGTTGTCTATCTTAGACCACACTTCATTTATTATAGAGTTGTCTATCTTAGACCATACTTCATTCAATATAGAGTTGTCTATCTCAGACCATACTTCATTTATTATAGAGTTGTATACCTTTGACAATACTTCATTCAATATAGAGTTGTCTATCTCAGACCATACTTCATTCAATATAGAGTTGTCTACCTTTGACAATACTTCATTCATTATAGAGTTGTCTACCTTTGACAATACTTTATTCAATACAAAATTCTCTGATTCTTGTTTGGTGTCCCAGTTCTTTTAGCTTTTTATTAGAATAAAGCTCATGTTGCCATCCTGTAAATACCAGAACTCATGTGATCCTTAAGTGATATACATGTAATATTTTGATGATGTAAAAGAAGTGTACAGAACAGTAGTTATAGATAAAATGGTCTCATGAATTTAAATGTTGTATAACCTCTAAAGTATGCTACTTGTACTTGATATATTTTTAGCTTGTCTGTTTTCAAAGAAAAAGTCGAAGCTATTGTGATCACTGCAGCATGCAAAATTTTTAATGCAGCTCATAACTTAGAAACTATAAACGTGGCAGCATGAAACTGTATAGGTGGATAGATCTCACTGAGGCGGTGGGCAGACAAGCACGGTACTCTTGTGTATATAATTATTGATATTGTCACAAATCATAATTCTTTACTACATATTTCAGGTAAACTCAAAGGTGAAGTCGGCCTTGTTTGAAAGAAAGACATTAAAATATGATGGGCCTCGTATGCAGCCTCTTCCCCCTCCCCAACCGAAACCACAGTATGGTGGGCGTGGTGTTAGGAGGGAGCGTATGATAACTCCACCTGGAAAAAAGAAAAGTACAAATTGGAAAACATTTTCTAGTGGGATTGGTTTAGGTGGCAATTAACATGATCGGTTGAAGATATATGTGTGAGCATGGTTGTTTTATGTTTGTTGAGAAAAGATTTGTTGAAGTGGACGCTATTTTAATATTTCTTGCAGCAAAAAGATAAAAGTGATAAAAAATTATGCATTGTTTTGTTGATTACTGAAGGAGCTAGGAAAGAAATAAAGTTAATAAATAAAGTGAATTCTCTTAATTCTTTTACAAACTTTTGTAATCTTTAGCATTTAATTTTAGCATCCTACATGGACTTTTTTTTGCTTATCATTTATAAATTGTTTGTTTTTGTCTTGTTTTCTTCATCGGCACAATCACTCATCTTTAATTGAGTAGCATGAAAGATAACCTACCAATTAATTTGTTATGGTCATGTAACTTATTGTATTGATTGATGTTCAATTGTCCATCCATATATATGTAATAGGATGAGGAAAACAATGTTCCAGATGCGGGGCTCAAACCCGCTACCTCCTGCTTCCAAGTCAGATGCTCTACAAACTGAGCTAATCGGGCTGTTTATATTGTAGCCAATTCATAAATACTATGCACTTTACTGCTACATATACATACAAGGTGTATGTGATTTGATGTGTTTGTCAAAATAAAACAAAAGGGCCATGAGAAGATAACCTTATGATTCAAATTTATCATTACGTTTTATTCATGGTAAGGATACATTGAATAAGCTTGGGGTTACAATTTCATCTAGTTTACAATCAGGTTAAAACTATTGTATGTACTTACATCTATACCTTGAACACATTTAGTAATGAAGTACCTTGTATTTATTCTGCTGAATTATGTTTAGTTGAACTTTACATAAAAATATCCATATATATATATTAAAGTAAAACTGACCGTAATTCATATGTAACTGTATTGTGATGTTAAGTTTCCTTTGTTATTTTTTATGTAGTTGTTAAACAATCAATTAACTTGATGTTTCAGTGCTGAGATTTTTATTAATTAAGTTTGTCAGTGACAACATTTAACATGAACTAGGTATACATGTATACATTATTTATTTAAAAGTTGTATTTCCTGACACATGTCTGACTCAAGGGTTCCTTCTAAAACTGTTATAGGAGTGTTTCAGCATTATTTATGTTTCAGCTGATCTGTGATACATAATGCAAAAACAAATATTTATTTTTTGAAAAATGTTACAAGTTACCTTTATTCTTCTTCATTAATAATGAACATTATAACTTTTTATTTCAAGACTTATAACAAGTGTTTTAATATTAAAAACACATTTTTTTATTTTCATTTTGATTTTTACTTTTTTTAAATCACCATCACATAATAAAAAATACTAGAAAAATGCTTAAATGCAGAGTTTTCATTTTATTGAAATTATCATTGATCTGATCATCAGATTGGTCATTTATATAGTCTGTACATTTTGATTGCCTCACATGTTTGTTATATTATGTATCTGTTATCTCTTGTTTGTTGAAATCATAATGTCATACACTTGTATAAGAATCAGTGTACTCACCTCAGTTAAGACAAAATATGTTCAAAATTAATGTTTTCAAAAATACATTAAGTAATTATTGTATTGCATTTATTTGAGAATCTGGGTCCAAGATTATAATGTTTAATATCAGTCTGCAAGCTGAAATCTCATTGTTTTCTTCTTAATTGTTCCAAGATTGATTAATGAACAATCTACAATGAATGTCCTTCCTTATTTTTGAACCCCTATTGAATTTCACCTAAAAATCATTCCCAAGATAAGAAAAACATTGTATCAAATATGGATACTGATTGGGGAATATTAATTCACTGTTTAAAGTCCACAAAATCATTAAATAATTCACAGCATTTTTATTTTAACAAAAATGAATGTAATTTATTTTAATAGACATATATGGAAGGTGTACATCCTACCTAAAAGAGTGGGAATGATTATTTTTATTAATTTTTGGCTTTCTGATTATTTTATAGGTTATAACCTTCTACCCTGATTATGTCTGATCATGTTACATATGTGTACAATGTTGCTTTAATGATTGCCAGCTTTATTGTCTGGCATTGTTTTGTGTTTAATTATCTCTGTGATATACTTACATACATGTATGACCAAAATACAAAAATTTAAAACATGACTTTTGTTTATTGTATTATTTGATTTAATTTGATATTAAATAATTTCCAGGTCTGTATGGATACAGTTAACATATCAGTGATCGCTGTGACCTACAAGTACAATCATATTTCATATTAAATTTTATTTTTGTAATTTGCTAGTTTCCACATAATGTACGAATTATACAAAGTTAGAGAGACATGCATAATAATACATGCAACACTTGGATTTAATATATATAATAATACATGCAACACTTGGATTTAATATATATAATAATACATACAACACTTGGATTTAATATATATAATAATATATACAACACTTGGATTTAATATATATAATAATACATGCAACACTTAAGGTTGAAATTGCCTTGTTATATTAGCTCTATTGTGATTTGTTTCTATTAGTGAATAAAGCTGTATCTTGTAACAAAGTGTGAATTTAGTTTGCATATATCGACAACTAAACAAACACTGGTAAGAATCTAGTATATTTATTTACATAAAATTCATGAAAGGTAAATTTGGTACATAAAGTGTATATACTGACGAAATTATGGTATAATGCATGGACATTCAAAAGTACCCGTGAGGATCGTTTAAAGCTGGTGTCGAAAAGTTCTGTTCATAAACTTTCCATTCAACAACGTTAAATATATTGTTCAATTTCGTGGATGCATTCTGGTACTATTATACACATCGGTCCCAGATGTATTTTAACATATTTGGTAATCAACTGTTGTCATCTTCCAAGGGACATCATCAATACAACCTTATTAGAACTGTTTTGTACGAGTTATCTCCCTTAGATTATCTTTCAGGCAGCGCAGTGCGATAGAATATACGGGAAATATCAGGGTCGTACATAAAAACAGGACTTAACCCCCACCCATAATTTCGGTTGTAATTAAAAAGTGTTAACCTGATCTCCCCCCCCCCCCCGTTGTCGCACAAAATACAATGTGGAATTATACCTCCCAGTCTGAAATTGATCTACGGGTTTGAATTATATCAGATGATACCTGGGACCATAGATCAGTCATTACACGCTAACCAAATCAAGATTGAACAACTGATGAATTCAAAAAAAAACTCATAGGACTACTTCAAAATGCGCCGCAGATTCAAAGACAATTAATTTGTTGTATAGAAAATTGAAATGTCAACAAAAAGATTGCAAATCTGAGATTATCTATGCTTCATAAGAAAAGTAATAATTATTTTCATATACAAAATGTATACTTTTATACGTACTTTAAATAATTAGAGCGAAAGAAGTCTTCTATATGTAAGATGTAACCGAACCAGTAAGTATATCAAATATAAATCTAGTTCCATAACATTAGGATAATCTACGGCATAGTTAGGTGGTAAACTTTTATTCGTCTGGACACAATACAATTTACCGCTACGGATTAAAGTTCGGTATATACAAAATGTATATATATACGTACATTAAATTCTTTGTAGCACAATCAGTGAAACGTCACCGGTGTAACTTGGTATTCCACTTTAAGAAATGTCACATAGTGATATAACTCTGCGACCTATTGTATAGTGCAGTTCAGCGGTGATAGCCGTGATCGTATAGTGGTTAGTACTTCGCGTTGTGGCCGCGACAACCCAGGTTCGAATCCTGGTCACGGCAGAGTCTGTGACAGTCGCTGTCTCGGCACAGCTGAACTACTTTTTATTGTTGACACATTTAATTCATCGTCACATAGTAATTTTGTCCGTTAAAATTATAGTTATAGAGTATTGAAGCAGAAACCCGTACGTACATGTATGTGTTAATATATATATATATCGATTTAAAACAAAAAACCGTCCTTGTGGTTGGAATTCAGTACAAATTTTTCACCAGTGACAAGAACTTATACATACATGTATGTATATAAGTCCTTGCCAGTGACAGACTTAATTGTTTTACCACGTGGCCGACTAATTGGGTAATTTCTCTAAAAATTTCATTTAACAATTTTGTCACATTGGTTCAACCAAAGACTGTACATAGGTCTTTGGTTCAACTAAATCATTTTATAGGTATATTCTACTCAAAGAAAAAAATGTCATCCCATAGAAAATATGTGTAATCACCCAGTTTCAGTTTCTTTCATTCAAGTTATTTGTTTTCTTTTTTTATGTAACCGACTTCTTTTCATGCCGTCATACAAAATTTCAAGAGTTGGTAGAGTTCTTAAAAATGGCCTAACCTTGAAGAATGTAATTCAGTTTCTTACCTTCGACCAAAGACCTATAATGTATAGTATAGCTAGGTCTTTGCTTCAACGGAAAAAAATGTAATAAAACAGTTTGATGGAATTGCGTGAAATTTTGTATTTTGACCAAGAATAAAATTATATAACAATAATATTTTAAAAAGATAATCGGTGTGTAAACAGTAGAAAATTAGTGCATCCCTGCACATGTCTACTATTTTTCGGTAAATTATAGATTATATATTAATATATTTATCTTATTTGCTGTGTATAAATACCACTAGTATATATATGTTTAAACGTTTTGATATTTAATATGCGGTTGCATTGATGTTTTTCGGTTGTAGAGATCTGTGTATATTATAGTTATTGCATTATTTTCAGAGGCAGTAAAACAAATAATTACGGATTCTGCCCGAAAGATTTGTAACAACAACGATTTTAACCTATGAGAAAACTTCTACTTCAGCTGAAGTTTTTGTATCAAACACTTTCATTGGTTACAAATGTAGGACAAAGGACAGCACGCTAAAAAGAATGGTATTTGAGATTTATGTATGAGGCCTTGACGTAACCTAAATAAGCAAAAAAATCAAATTCAAGGGCAGATATAAACAACAAATGCCTTGCCATTCTTGAACGCGCTCAATATATAATTACAGAAAAGTATCTATGTGAGACCGCCTAGTTTTCGAAACTACGCAACTGCTAGCTTTATCATATGACCGGTATAAATACCAGTCGGTCACGTGTGTACTGCCACTTGCATTTTGCACAATATACAAACGTGATCAAAACAGTACATGTAAAAGCAGTGCAGGACCCGTGTATTGTCATTTAATGTCAGTGGCATAAATCCACAATTAATAGCATCGCGATGGTACGGACGATTTTGTCAGCTGCTATTAGCGGCGATTCATCGAAATATGAGGTAAATCTTGTTTGTAGTTTATGTAAACAGTCAAATGTCAGAATATTAATTATTCGTACCCAAATTATTTCGTACTTTCATGTCATTTCTTGGATATGACTGTACTCTGATTACTGAACGATTTTGAAAACGTTTGATTAGTAATTTTGGATAAAATAATACTTCATAATATTTTGAATTAATGCTGTAGGCTATGGCATAGTAAATAAAGAATTCAAAACATTTTTTTTATTATTTAATTTTAAGATAATAATTTAAACACTGCGATTTATATATTTGTTTAAATTATTTTTATTCACCTGTAATTGATAAGTTTACTCAAGAATTGTTTTGATGTAATGGCTTTGAACTTACATTGGCCTGATACTTAATTAGTATTATCCTTGTTATTATAACAAATTAACAATAGTTACTTGTGATATAACTAGCAGGACTAATAACTAGACATACATGTGTTAAAGTGTATAAACCTACATCTGGCAAGAAATGATACATGAATTTCAATTTGTCAGTAGTGTTTTCTCAAAAAAATTAACAAATACTATTCCAGTAATTCGCGACTTTCCAGTTAAGCGCCCCCTAGCGGTACACCGCTATATGGGAAAACAAAATGGCAGCGTATGGGGTCATATCCTATTCATTACATGCGCTTGACAGATTTTGCTTGTTTGTCGTTTACGGCGATTGATAAACATTGATATAATAACCGTTACAGTCTCTGAAATGATGTTGTATTTAAATAGATTACGCATCCCATTTTCTTTCAATTAAATATTGACCCCTTTGTCCGTTTTAACCATATTTTATGTACGTATTAGTAATATATACGAGCATTTGAAGTTAGAATGTCTGTCAGTATGTTTTTGTATTTGTATATATACATCAAAAGTACACGCTTTTCGGTAAATAATAAATGTACATGTATATTATAAAAACTTGAATGTGATGATTGAATAAATCTTTTGACAAAACTTTGACTTGTTTATGAGATTTAACTATTGTTTCCACTTGAAGCAGATTCAATAAAACAGTACATATGGTTAATTATTAACTTCATAAGGTAAGTATATTTTCATTGTGATAATTATTATTAAGTCACAAAATAATTGTCAAAAACTATAAGTGGAATAAATAAGCATTCACGTACAAACAGTCGTTAATTTCTAATAATAATTTTTTTTTCAGCGTAACACAAATCAAAACCTTAATATATATATATTATATACGTACCTTGAAATACATATTATATGTCGTAAAGACACATTTATACAAAACAATTAATATTCATCGTAATTATCATTTATGATTTAACAAATATAATTAACAAATCGCGTCGATCTTTACTAATCGCGTTGTAATGAAAAGTTTCTTAGATCATACCGAAATTATTACTATAAATGTTTTGTTGGAATGATTAAGGTCAATTTAATTCACAACTTCGTATGTGAATAAAAACTGTGATAAATATACAGCTTATCGATTTGAAGTTATCACAATATCTGGTACTAATTAATGTGATCCCAGTCACAATTTAATCCATGCAGTTATACAAGTGATAAAGTAATATTCAGTATCGCCCTTTGTGCGGTATCTAGATATATACATCAAGCTGTTCTATCAGACCCCTTATCAGTTTTATGGTGTCTGACACAGTTGGATACCAATATACTTCCTGTCAGTATAAACAGCATAAGCTGCATTGACATTTTAGAATAGGTTGTTGTCTTTTTTACATTTTCAAACAAGATCCAAACTGGGTTCATGTAAGCACCATATATAGTGACAGAAATATGTGTGCGTACGTTTATAAACAACTTTTTTCCGATATTGAATATAACAGAACAGAATTTATAATTTTACAAACAGGCCATGATTATTTAATAGGCTAGCTTATAATTAGTTTATAAATTAAGTATGCTTTCATTGTAATTAAAGAAGTAAGTACCAAAATAATTGTCACAGTCAGAAACCGTCATAAGTAGAAAAAATACGCATTCTCGTACAAACAGCTGAACATTCATTTCTAACATATATTATATTTTCAGTTTGACACCACAAATCAATATAGCGTAAAACTATACACTACACTATTATAATTTTATACTCGTACATGTATTTTGTAAGGTAACATAAAGACACATTTATACAAGATAGTATTCATCTTCAATATCATTTCACAATAGAACAAATTTGACAAATCCTTTCATTACTTATATATGTTTCAATGAAAAGTTTATTAGTACGCGAGTTCAAACAGACATTACAGGCCGGTGTTAAGTTTAAATTAATTTGAAGTGTATATTCGCACCCATGTTTGTGACTATAAAACTGTGACAAATATACAGTTTATCGACTTCATGTTACAACAATCAGGGACTAATTAATGTGATCCAAGCCACAATTTTAACCAATTTATAAAAATAATAAACAGTATCACTCTGTGTGCACTATCTAGATATACATCAAGCTGACATAAGACTCCCTATCAGTTATATTATGTCCGACACAGTGGGAGACCAATATACTTCCTGCTAATAAACGTTATAAAAGCCTGACAGTTTATATTTAAATGAACGCCTTTATATTTCCTTTTTCATCTATTTGTATTTCTAATCAAGATCGAAACTGGGGTCATGTAAGCAAAAGATGGTGACAGCAAATACTAATTGAAAGACAACATATATAACATTATAAAAGATCCGAGATATATGTGTGCACATAGTAGGACATGTCTAGATCTTAAATTATAATTATAACATTAATTTTAGCACATCATTATAACGAACCTGTATATGAGTTACTGACGATTATCTACCTTAATGTATTTTCTGAAATATATCAGACTTTAAAAAAAAGATTTTTTATGAATTTAAGTGTGTTTTTTTTATCTGATAGAATATTGAAATAGATTTACGCACAAGCTATATATGAATTTTTATTTATATTTGTCTGTGTCTCTACATTAAGGGGACATATATAAAGACTATGTGTTTTTACCGATATGCATGTACATCTAAAGTTTTGTATGTACAGTATACTAACTTAATATAATATTATAAATTTATAGCCTATTTTTACCGATTTAAATAATACATGTATATAAGCATGAAATTTGTGGCACATATAAGAAATGACTGTTCAATTCGTAGATGTTTTTGTAGAAAATAACTCTCAGTAGATGATAAACTTAATTAGTATTATCCTTGTTATTATAACAAATTAACAATAGTTACTTGTGATATAACTAGCAGGACTAATAACTAGACATACATGTGTTAAAGTGTATAAACCTACATCTGGCAAGAAATGATACATGAATTTCAATTTGTCAGTAGTGTTTTCTCAAAAAAATTAACAAAAACTATTCCAGTAATTCAACAAAAACAGTTGTTGTTACAAGTTATAAGAAATTAAAGAATGAAGTGTTCCCTATTATTTATTTCACTATTTAATGATTCAAGCAGCTTTTGCTGACTTACAACTGATTTCATTCATCATAAATTATTTAAATGATTTTCTTTTCATTATTTCTTTTCATTTATCAACCATCATGACCTATATTAGTATTTCTGTGTGTAAAAAAACAACAGATCAATATTCATATATTGACAGTGCACCACTAGAATACTAAAGAGAAGATCAATAAAAATCCAATTATTTTAACAACATAATTTAAGCAACATTTAATTGTAGTGTGTTCATTGTTCTTCTACATGAGGTTATGGAATTTGTAAAAGATGTACTGCATGATAGCAATGTATAACTTCAAGTCTTGGGTTTAGGGATAGAAGTTAATTTACACTGATCATATGATGCCAAGGTTATTTGTTTGGTTCATACTGATGTCATATATGTTTAAAATGTTGTGTACTTTTCAATTTAAGATCTTAAGAAAATTCAGGGTAAGTTTAGACATACAGTTATATTCATGGAATGCTTAAAAGTGTAGACCTGGAAGAAAAATGTGTTACAGGGATCAGATTTCAGGGCCTAATCCAGCTATTTTAGGAAAAGGCCCATTGTTTAAATTGGGATTTTTTTATGTAATATTTACTGTTGTCATGTTGGACATTCTTCGTGAAATATATTGATACTGATAAAACAGTTTATAGAGTTCTAATCTGAGTATCCTGAAATGCAATATCTGGGTCACCGCTATAGTGCAGCCATTCAAGAAAGTACACAGGTATATATCGATCGTATTTAACTCACATTTCTTTCTTATTTTTCTGTTGTTAGGTAATTTGTTTTATTTTTGAAAAAAAAGTTGCTACATGTTGTATTTTGAATTGGGAACGGGCCTAGGCTATATTCAGCCCCTGGTGGTAGAATGAAAACAACCTTGTTTATAGAAGCTTGGTCCTTTTGTAACCTAGCTAACAATTGTTTATGAAAAGCTAGGCCTTTTTGAAGCACAGCTCCTCTATTGATTTTGGCAGCTTAGCCTTTGTTTATCAAAGCTAAGTCCTTGTTTATCAAAGCTCAGTCCTTGTTTATCAAAGCTCAGTCCTTTATGTCTAAGCTCAGTCCTTGTTTATCAAAGCTCAGTCCTTGTTTATCAAAGCTCAGTCCTTGTTTATCAAAGCTCAGTCCTTTATGTCTAAGCTCAATCCTTGTTTATCAAAGCTCAGTCCTTGTTTATCAAAGCTCAGTCCTTGTTAATCAAAGCTAAGTCCTTGTTAATCAAAGCTAAGTCCTTGTTTATCAAAGCTCAGTCCTTGTTAATCAAAGCTCAGTCCTTTATGTCTAAGCTCAAATCCTTGTTTAATACCCTTGGTATTTAGACTTCATTGTTGTTCTTCAAAGATCATCCTTGTTTATCAAAGCTCATCCTTTTATCAGAGCTCAGCCCTTGTTTATCGAAGCTCAGCAGTTAAAGTAATCAAGCTCAGCCCTTGCGTCTAAGTTCTGTTTATCTTTGTTTGTGCCTCTGTCCATGATACACCAAATTAAATGGTGTTAAACTGATTAGCTGTTAGAATGTTGCATCAAAACTGAAAAGAAGCCTTTTGTATTACTGAGGTCTTTTACTTATCAGCTGTGGTGATTGAATCACATTAGGTTATATGGCTCTCATATGATATATAACCCTTACACCTGGTGTTTGTTCATTAATCTGGTAATTAAACATGTATGTATCTTGTACATTAATTAACAAGTTGGGAAGACGGTGTTAGCCTTAATTATCATGTTTATTGCATGTAAACAATTTATTTTTGTGAGGAATTGCTCACAGCGATTTTTTCCCCTTTGTTTGGGTCCTGTAAATGGACCCTTCCTGATAGCATTAGGCTACAATTTCCCAAAATTTAAATGATGAAATTCCCAATGAACATTTAAAAAAAAATTAAAATCAGACAGGGGTGTGTGCCATGTCAGAACCTCATCATTTCTATTGATATCATAATATGTTCTTACAGAAAACTTACTTCCAGGGCCCTCTTCATAATTTCTGGGGTGGAAATACGTCCTCTCCTCAATGAATATATATTTTTCCTCTATTTTCTGAAAAAATCCCCTCCCAGAAATTTTTTGCATATCGATTTTAGATTGTGTTGGAAGACAAAATTCCCCCTTTTCTTCAAAACGATGTGAAATTCCTTTACCTCAGGACCCCCTGGCCCCAGTCCCCTAAAATGTAATTAGGGTCCTGACTTCTGCTTCAGTTTTTGTTGGTTGATACAGTCATGTGATACAAGTTTCAAACCATGTTCAACATGGTGAGAACATTTGTAAGTAAGTTGCATACAGGTATCCATAAATATAGACAGGCATGATATGCTAAACAGATTTGGGAGTTCATCTGATGTGTATTTTGAATCCATTTGTGTAAACAGATCTCTTCTCCCCTGATAAATTAAGGAAATGTTCTGTTATAGAGTATGCATACTTATTATACAAATTAATAGCTTGCTGGGTTTTAAGTTTCCAAAAAATGAATTTTCTAGCAGTCTTATTTCAACCCGTTTTCAACCCTGAATACAATCTTTGTGCCTCATTCTATTTTAAGATTTCCCTCCGATCATTATTTTAATATTCTTGTAGAAACGTTGGACTAAAATGCTTCATGTTAAATTTTCAGCTTTATTAAAGTAATACATTTTATTGGATCAATGGTTTATTATTCTACTTGTGTTTTTAGCTTGTCTGTTTTCAAAGAAAAAGTTGAGCTATTCATTCACTGCATCAGCATCTGTGCAGCAACTTTAATGTATCTCATAACTCTGAAAATACAGTATAAGAGATGGCAACATGAAACTTTATTGGTGTGAGGCTGTGAACAGACGAGTGTTGGCACTGCTTGCGGCACTCTTGTTTATTGTTTGTTTTTGGAGATACATGGTACCCTAGTTGGTTTAGTTCTGTCTGTTAAACATAGCGGTAGTAGGTTCAAGATTCCGGATTCTACATGACCATGTTTTGCATGTCACCTCAAACTTCATGTGGGAAAGTTTCCAGTTTCTTATACAGTGTAACTGTCAGGTTAGGGCTGTGGATCGTTGGGTAAGTGGCGATCCGATCCATTCCACGATTCAACACTTACGATCCACAATTCGAATCACGGATCTTTTGTTATCAAGTAAAACTTCAAAATTCCAGTCCTTAAGACAGCTAAAACAATTTTATGAATCATTCAGTAAATCAATATAAATTGTTCTGTGGCTTAAATTTATACGTACTCCCTTTCAGTTGATTGATTCACCAGCATCATTATTTAAAGAACCGATTGGACATCTGACGTACAAAGTAGTCCATGATTAGACAATATTTATTCAGAGAAAAGGGATTTTTAAGAACAAAGAATACACTTTTAATTTGTTAAAAAACAAGATTGCGAACCACGAATCTTAGTGATGACGATTATTCATACTCGATTTTTCAATTTGATTCGTGAATACCCGAGTACTCGGATACTCGCCACAGCCCTATGTCAGGTACTGTGGTGGTAACCTAGGAAACTGGTTCAGTCAGCAGTATATAAAGATGCTATATTTGATATCTTAGCAAACATGTAAAAAATTCTTAAGATTTCACTGCCTGTATTAATCTTTTTGGGGTTAGCATGCAAAGGATGATATGAAACATACATTGTTCAACTTTCCATCATTCTATAATTTGTCCAGGTTTATATCTTTAAGTAATCCATGAACATGTACTGAATACTGTCAAACCTGAGATATGTGACCAGCAGTAAGTTGGCTTTTGTGTCCATTAATTCATTTATACATCTGAATGATGGCTAACTGTTGATAAAATTCACATTTCATCTCTGCTTTGGTTTGCTATCTTCACAGGTTTGACTCTAGTTGTGTTATTCTAGTCTAATTAGGCCATTCTTTAAAATATCTTTGTTTCCTCTTCCTGGTTACCAATACATATTTGGATTAGGCCTGTTAAACACTTATAATGTCAACCAAACTTTCAGTTTAATTGATACCAATTCCTGTGATTATTGTAAATACAGAATATATTTGTGACGTCTGAGCTGATCCATCATGGAATTAAATTTATAAAACATTGTAATTTATATAAAGTTTACACAAACAAAACATAGATGTATATATTCCCTACTGGTGAATTTAAATATTTGATTACTTGTGATAAACTGGTGTTTTTTCTATGTGTATGTTTTGGATATATGGTACAGCGAGGTTAATCATAGAGGACTGGGAAACAAAGAATATTTTATTGTAGGTCTATACAGCTTGTCTGGTTCTTGTTTCTTTATTATAGTTTATAACTTGCATGTTCAGTGTGTGACTCAAGCTTTTAAATGTTCTGAATCAGGGCCCTCATTTGACCTTTTTAGGGCCGAAATAGGGCCCCTATTCCCCTCCTAAAATGATATACTTTTTTCCCCTATTTTAGATAAAAATTCCCCTCAAGAAAAAAAAATTTGGGCAGTTTAAATGGTTGTTGATATTAACTTATCAACCTTTGATTAATAGAATATTAATGTACATTATTTCAAAATACAGCTTTTATAAACTGAAAATGTTTATTGCAAGGTTATAGGGCAGTTAAAAAAATCTACTGAAATTCCCTTTTTTCCTCGAAATTCCCCCACCTGAGGGCCCCGGGCCCCTTCCCCTAAAATGCAGCTAGGGCCCTGTGAATATTTGTACTGGATGTGTGCCTGCCTAGTTAGCTCAGTAGTTAGAGTGTTTGTCTACTGATCAAGAGGTAGTGAGTTTGAATCCCGGGTGAGGCTCACATTGTCCGTGACAAAATTTATATGACTGAAGATATTTCATCCTATGTTAAATTGTCCTCCGCCTCTGAATCATGTGGGGTAGCTTGGTAGTGTCATGCAGACAGAAGGTGGTTAGTACTGGTTTAGGCCTAAATGAAGTCCAGGGAAGTTAGTAAAATCCAAAATTTAACTGCCTGCCACAATATAAATGAAATATTTTTGAAAATGGCGTTAAATCTGATAAAATATATAAATGTCGTGGATGCTTAAGTCGTAGACTGCGTGTTCTGTTTTCAGTTCCTGTGTAAAATAACACGTCTTGTATGAGAAATTAACTGTTGTAACATCCCTAGCTTTGTTGTAAGTCTGCTCTCATTTTTTTTGCTTGTAACCAACTTACTAACTATTTAGGTAAGCATTATTTTATAGAATAAATATATAAATGTAGTTACTTGGCTTGCAACCTTTGATGTACGAGACAGGCTGTCTTCATTGTACAAGTCATGTAGTAAAATCAGTGCATGAACAGTGTAAATATTATCTTTTTCATCTATGGACAGCAGTTGTACATTTGTAAGTGAAATAGATGTGAAGTGTTTTGTTTTTGTCTTTATCTAACTTACCAGAGAGAATGACCTATTAGATAATGTTCTTGTTGTTGTCAAATGGAAACACCATCACTGAACTGTGTATAAGGGGTGGGAAAATATGTTGGATAACTGGCCAGATCGCCCAGGACACCTCTGGATTATGGCCCTTGAATTATAAAAAATGGCCAAATTAACCTTGTCCACTTTCAAAGTTGAATGATTTTTTCTGATCTTCATCAAATTTTGTGACAATATCTGTGGGTACAATATCTCGACCAAGTTTGATAACTGGTCATATCATCCAGGCACTTCTGGATTATGGCCCCTGTTTTATCCAGATTGATGACATTAATACATTGTATTGGTGTCTTAATTTCTATGATTTGATGTAATTATTTTTTTCGAAATTAGATCGTTCGCCTCTCAAAGTATCCAAAACCTTTCAGTATTTTTTTCCCAAAATTTTCTCACTGCCCATCAAAAGGGGATATTTAGCACACTATATTTCACATTGGGAATATGTAATAATTAATAATATGGAATATGTGATTATTTTAGTTGTTTAAATCATAAATATAAATATTACTACACTGTAATTGGTGACAATGGTGTGAAAACTGTTGTATTTTTCTTCTTTTTACATGATCATGTGGAAAACTTCATGTTAGGGGAAAATTCTGGCCATTTTAGGGGGGAAATGAAGGAAATTTTACTAGGGGAAACAGCCCATAATTGGCAGTAAATATAGCGAAAAAAAAATCACTGCCTTTAAATAACTAGTCACATATAATTAGTGTACCTAAAATAGCACCTTGTGTATGTTTAACACACTGCTGTATTGCATTTACATTTTGTATGTGAAGCAAAGATAGCCAAGTGAAACATTTATCATACAAACTGGGTTATCTTTATTTGGGTAAATTCAGTTGTAAAGTTTATGTTAGAAATTATCAGATTATATTATCATCTATTGGTAAGAATTTTAATATGTGTTTTGACAAAACCAAAATATTGTCATGATTATGTACCTGTGGTCAAACTGTTAACAAGCAACTATGACCATTAATTAACTCATGTTGGATAAAAATGCTGCATGTTTGTGAAGAGACCAATTCTGCTCTCCTTGTACAGGGCCTATTTTGGTTAAAGAGATTACCAAAAATACAATGCTGAAAATCCCAATTTGATAAAATATTATTCTCTCTAAAAAGGCTAAATCTATTTCTCACACTAGCTCTGTGAATAAAACTTACATCATATAGCAATATTTATTGAGATGTTAGATAATTAAAAAACTTGCAATTAATAAAAAGAGCTTTTATTAACTGAACACTGTAGAACATATTCTAACTAGGTTGTCTCCCAACTGGCCAAAAATCAAACATGAATTTCCCAAAATGAAAGGCTATTAAAGGCCTCTTCCCAATTTTTGGAAAAAAGGCCCAGTTGCGTCAATTTTGTTCACAGGTTTATCTATGGCAGAAGTTTGAAACTTTTGATTTATTCTTATTATTTGTAGTTAGTGTTGCCTTTGTTTTACTTTAATTCATGTTTTTGTAGTTAATATAGCATAGAATGTATCCCTGTATCTATTTAGATAACTTTCACAGTTTTCTGTGCTAGCCTATTATATAATTCACTTTTTCTTAATTTGTGTTAACTTATGAAAAGCATGGCTTTTAAAAACAAAAATCAATTGAAATGTGTTTATCTTAGGAATGGGAAAAATGTATAAAAATGATATTAGAATATATATGTATGTTAGAATATAATCAGTTTTTGTCCATCCTTGAATCTGTCCAAATCTATTGCATCACAGTTTGTAGTTTTTACTCAGTGCATTTATATTCTTTTTTATTACTCTAACCGTCGCATGTGTCCAATTTACAGACAGTTCAGTTGAAAAATTGCTTAGTTATTTGCTATGATAAAATGTATATCAAAGATCTTACTGTGTACACTGTCGGTGCAGACTGTTTGCTTAGTGTGTACACCGTCGGTGCAGACTGTTTGCTTGGTGTGTTCACCGTCGGTGCAGACTGTTTGCTTGGTGTGTTCACCGTAGTCACTTCACTGACAAGTTTTCAGAAGATATGGATAATATTTAAATGAATCATTTTTTCGGTCAGTCTCAACCTGTTGTCATGCAGTTTTTGTTTGTATAATAATATATCTTAATGTTTTGTCTCTGTATATTAACTACAGAATTTTTTTGAGGATTTTGTTTGTTGTCTGTGGAGGAATGGGTTGATGTTCGGTAGTTTACCCATAAGTCCTTTATCTGAAATATTGATCACAGATGGTTGGTTAGTCCGATGGTCTGTCTGCCTTGTTCTGTTTATAGGTCATATAAAATATGTGTAAGGGTCTTTGTCTTATTAATCTACCTTAGACAGATTGTCTAAACACTATATATGTTATGGTTACATAGAACATAGAACGTTTGAAGTTGGTAGAACAAGTTTATACCTTATTGAATTATTGCAAAACAAGACTTTGAATTCACAATGATATCTTACTGTTTTAGTCTAGCTATTGTTTAAAAATGTCTTTAAAAATAAATAGATTTACATTGTTTTAAATTTTCAATGTAAACTAAAATCTGTTGTTTAAAATAAATGTAATTCTGTAAACAATGATTTGTATGTGTGTACACACAAAATGAGCCTCATTAAGAAGACATACAACTCTACCTTAGCAATATTTATGTCCCTGGTGGAAGCACATAAACATATACTGCTGTCTGTCAGTTCATATTTCATGGATTGATTTCATATTTTACATGAAGGTGTGTTATAATAAAAAAAAACTGGTCAAATTTTCACAGGAGTTATGGCCCCTTTTTGACTTAGCTCTCAGGGGGCATTTGTGTCCTCCGCACACATTTATAAGTTTATTTCAATGTTGAAATTCTGGTATGTGACTCCAAAATTATTCAAGGAAGTTATCTGAAACTGTAATCAAAGTTAAAATGGCAATTAGTGAAAGATCACAGCACTGGAATCATAACTCTACCCTGTCTAACTTTTTAGTTATTGTCCTTTGTTTTATTTTGACGATACCTTTGTTCAGAGCATAACTCCAAACCCTTCAGCATTCTTTCTAGAAATATTGTTAGATTTATTTCATAGAAATTTGTTTCATAACCTCATAACATTTGGAGATATTTCTATGTACAATGTATATTGTAATGAAAATATAATATCTATTTTATCTAAATTTTAAACAATGATTATATACATGGAAGGAAGATGAAATCTTCATTTTTGAATTTAACTTGTCTGTATAATTTTGAAATGATATTTGTTTTCTCTGATGATATGGGTCTTTTGACCATTCATGCTGTTTTGTGTTCATTGGTCCAATAGCATAGTCACAACACTATAATTTTAGTTATTGTACTCAGGTCATTAAACCTAAAACATGCATCAAATTAAGTCTGTGTAGAAAATGATTATATAGATATTGAGTGTGCTGTAATATATATACAATACATACAATGATTATATATCTACAGTGTGCTGTAATATATATACAATACATACAATGATTATATATCTACAGTGTGCTGTAATACATATACAATACTAACAATGATTATATAGATCTAGAGTGTGCTGTAATATATATACAATACATACAATGATTATATATCTACAGTGTGCTGTAATACATATACAATACTAACAATGATTATATAGATCTAGAGTGTGCTGTAATATATATACAATACATACAATGATTATATAGATCTAGAGTGTGCTGTAATATATATACAATACATACAATGATTATATAGATCTAGAGTGTGCTGTAATATATATACAATACATACAATGATTATATAGATCTAGAGTGTGCTGTAATATATATATAATACATACAATGATTATATAGATCTAGAGTGTGCTGTAATATATATATACAATACATACAATGATTATATAGATATTGAGTGTGCTGTAATATAAACAATACATACAATGATTATATAGATATTGAGTGTGCTGTAATATAAACAATACATACAATGATTATATAGATATTGAGTGTGCTGTAATATATATATACAATACATACAATGATTATATAGATCTAGAGTGTGCTGTAATATATACAATACATACAATGATTATATAGATCTAGAGTGTGCTGTAATATATATACAATACATACAATGATTATATAGATCTAGAGTGTGCTGTAATATATATACAATACATACAATGATTATATAGATATTGAGTGTGCTGTAATATAAACAATACATACAATGATTATATAGATCTAGAGTGTGCTGTAATATATATACAATACATACAATGATTATATAGATCTAGAGTGTGCTGTAATATATATACAATACATACAATGATTATATAGATCTAGAGTGTGCTGTAATATATATACAATACATACAATGATTATATAGATCTAGAGTGTGCTGTAATATATATACAATACATACAATGATTATATAGATCTAGAGTGTGCTGTAATATATATACAATACATACAATGATTATATAGATATTGAGTGTGCTGTAATATATATATACAATACAAACAATGATTATATATCTACAGTGTGCTGTAATATATATACAATACTAACAAGGATTATATATCTACAGTGTGCTGTAATATATATACAATACAAACAATGATTATATATCTACAGTGTGCTGTAATATATATACAATACTAACAAGGATTATATATCTACAGTGTGCTGTAATATATATACATTACTAACAATGATTATATATCTACAGTGTGCTGTAATATATATACAATACTAACAATGATTATATAGATCTAGAGTGTGCTGTTATATATATACAATACATACAATGATTATATAGATATTGAGTGTGCTGTAATATATATATACAATACATACAATGATTATATAGATCTAGAGTGTGCTGTAATATATATACAATACATACAATGATTATATAGATCTAGAGTGTGCTGTAATATATATACAATACATACAATGATTATATAGATCTAGAGTGTGCTGTAATATATATACAATGCATACAATGATTATATAGATATTGAGTGTGCTGTAATATAAACAATACATACAATGATTATATAGATATTGAGTGTGCTGTATTATATATATACAATACATACAATGATTATATAGATATTGAGTGTGCTGTAATATATATACAATACATACAATGATTATATAGATATTGAGTGTGCTGTAATATAAACAATACATACAATGATTATATAGATATTGAGTGTGCTGTAATATATATATACAATACATACAATGATTATATAGATCTAGAGTGTGCTGTAATATATACAATACTAACAAGGATTATATAGATCTAGAGTGTGCTGTATTATATATACAATACATACAATGATTATATAGATCTAGAGTGTGCTGTAATATATATACAATACTTACAATGATTATATAGATCTAGAGTGTGCTGTAATATATATACAATACTAACAATGATTATATAGATCTAGAGTGTGCTGTAATATATATACAATACATACAATGATTATATAGATCTAGAGTGTGCTGTAATATATATACAATACATACAATGATTATATAGATCTAGAGTGTGCTGTAATATATATACAATACATACAATGATTATATAGATCTACAGTGTGCTGTAATATATATATATACAATACAAACAATGATTATATAGATCTAGAGTGTGCTGTAATATATATACAATACATACAATGATTATATAGATCTAGAGTGTGCTGTAATATATATACAATACATACAATGATTATATAGATCTAGAGTGTGCTGTAATATATATACAATACATACAATGATTATATAGATCTAGAGTGTGCTGTAATATAAACAATACATACAATGATTATATAGATCTAGAGTGTGCTGTAATATAAACAATACATACAATGATTATATAGATCTAGAGTGTGCTGTAATATAAACAATACAAACAATGATTATATAGATCTACAGTGTGCTGTAATATAAACAATACAAACAATGATTATATAGATCTAGAGTGTGCTGTAATATAAACAATACATACAATGATTATATAGATCTAGAGTGTGCTGTGATATATATACAATACATACAATGATTATATAGATCTAGAGTGTGCTGTAATATATATACAATACATACAATGATTATATAGATCTAGAGTGTGCATTATATCAACAATACAAACAATGATTATATATATAGAGAGAGAGAGTGTGCTGTGATAAAAGGAATACAAACAACGATTATTATAGATATTGAGTGTGCAATTATATTAACAATACAAACAATGATTACATAGATTCAGAGTGTGCTGTAATAAATATATTAATACAAACAATGATTATATAGATCTAGAGTGTGCTGTAATGAATACAAACAATGATTATATAGTTCTAGAGTGTGCTGTAATGAATACAAACAATGATTATATTATAGATCTAGAGTGTGCTGTAATAAATACAAACGATGATTATATAGTTCTAGAGTGTGCTGTAATATAAACGATACAAATAATGATTATATAGGTCTTGGGTGTGCTGTAATAAATACCAACAATAATCATTTTAGATATTGTATATGCGGTTATACAAACAATAAAAACAATGACTAACTATATAGATATTAAGATTGTTGTAAGTTTCTTTTTATTCAAATTGTAATTCAGGAAGCAGTGAAGAAGTTGAACACTTTACAGTCTAATGCTCAAACTCTGGAGAAAATTCGTAAAGAGAAAGATAAAAGAGCTCATTTAAATATCCCAAGAATGGAGAAATTTGCTGAAAGAGTCGGAATTCAGGTCAGTGAACACTCTCATTTTCTTTGGTTGATTTTACAGCCTATATGAAACAGCGTGAGAATGGGAAAGTCACTGTATCAATAAGCACATAAATGCCTCTTACATATGGTCAACCTTCAGGGGGTGGGTAACTAAGGCTTAAATTAAAATTAAGTTTGTTTGCCCTTTACCAACCGACCCAAAAAAATCATGCCGACTCAAAACATTTTATTGCAATATCTGGGAGAACTTTATTTTTATACTTGGGAAAATATACATGTACTCAGTGCTTTCGATAAACATTTAAAGTAGGTATCATTTGAAGTAATAAATGAAAACACTGAGTACATATTTATGGTTGATTAAAGCACACAATAAATGGTTGTATGGTAGCAGAAAACATAAAATGAATACAGAATGCTTCTAGATAGAAGTGTAATTTCATGCTAGGTAAAGGTCAAATTCAGAAATAAAATAAAACATTTTCCTACCTACCGACACTCAGGGTCAGTAAAGGACAAACAAACATATTTTTAATTTAGGCCTAAGAGAGTGACACTGATAGTGTCTTCCCTTGGAAAATTAGCTATATTTTTTACCACAAAAAGCTAAAAAAACAAATTTGCAGCTTTCATGTAATTCCCCTTCCCCTTTTAAAAGTGCCAAATGTCATCCTCTTCCTAAACACTGACTTTTGCCTCTGAGGAGGACTGTATTCTCCACCAGATATGCATAGAATTGCCTACAGATGAAGTTTCTCCATTCGATCTCTATTTTTAGTCGTCAATTTTGTAGTAATTCCGTTTATTTTTGTATATCAGATCTCTGACATGGACAAGTTAAACATCATTCATGTAAGTGGCACAAAAGGGAAGGGAT
Organism: Lutraria lutraria; assembly: GCA_964023205.1. Taxonomy (NCBI): domain Eukaryota; kingdom Metazoa; phylum Mollusca; class Bivalvia; order Venerida; family Mactridae; genus Lutraria; species Lutraria lutraria. The sequence continues at coordinate 37,011,726 of OZ026840.1, read as the reverse complement.
CAACTTGTGCATTTTGTGAAAGTATCTTACGTCAAAATGGATATAAAACTGGATTTTTTAGGTAAAAGAATTTATTTTGTATGTGATTAAATGTTTTATGCTTTATTAAGGATAGCTTACAATATTTTATAATAGGGCTATGTACATGTATAGCCTGTAAGACTAGGATGTTTTGTTGTAGTGTCGTTATAAGGGAGAGCATATGGTGTACAGAAGTTACAGTTTCTGAATTTGAACTGGGTGCAGCTGGTTCCCTGTAATTAATGTGGACAAGTTTCAGTTAGTTACATAGTACTTAGTAGTATATGACTAAAGTACTGTTGAAAACTGGCATTAATTATACAAACATTAATTGAAAAATAAATACTTTTTGATAAATGATACAGTGCAAGCTCTCCAAAGCAACACCCTTTGAGAGAAGCAAAATTATGTTATTGTTGAGATGTTTTTGCTCTAGAGAGGTTAAATTTATAAATAAATCGTACAGTGGGAAAAAAATTGATGTTGTTGAAGGCAGGATGTTGCTCAAGAGAGGGCCACTCTGGACAGGTTACACTGTACATTATGTCGTAGTTTCCTTGTCCAACCTTTGCAATATAATGATAATTTCTGATAAATGTGACCACTGAAATATAAATGAATTGTTACTTGTAAGTGGTATAAATTCTACACAACTAAAACTAGTTCTTGATGACTGAAAGTTGTGTTTTTTCTCACATTTATAGCTCCCCTCATCTGGTTGAAGTAAGAGAGAGATTCTGTGTTGATGGTCAGCCAATCGAACGAGACAAATTTGCTTCTTATTTTTGGGATGTCTATAATCAGCTTCAAATGACAAAGGTAGGCTTTTTGTCTGTTTTTGATGAAAAAAGTTTAGCTATTGTGATCACTGCAGTGTCTATGACATGCAAAAACTTTAATGTAGCTCATATCTCAGAAACTATAAGAGGTAGCAACATGAAACTTCATAGGTGGATAGATCTCACTGAGGCAGTGAACAGAAGAGTGTTGGCAAAATAGGATGGGCATATTCTGCAAATATTTATAATTCTTATAAGTTTCTATGATAGAAAAACCCAAGTTAAGTTAACATAATTGGTAAATATTTTGTAATATTCATGAATATTAGTCGTATTTGTTACCATGTTTGTCGTGATATGTGTCGTATTTGCCACCTAGTGTATTTACTACAGCCCTAGTACATGTATGCAGTGTGATATTTTTGGGTTGATATTCTGGGAGTATGATATTATATTGTTGTGTTGATATTTACAGGGTGATGATATAGAAAACATGCCAAACTATTTCGGGTTCCTAGTTGTCATGGCTTTTCATGTATTTTTGCAAGAAAAAGTCGATGTTGCAATAATGGAAGTTGGTATTGGAGGACAGTATGACAGTACCAATGTCGTCAGGTATATAGTGCACTATTATGTCAAGTATATATGTACACCGAAGTACTGAGTATTGTCGGATACCCACAGTTGCTCACTCCACTTCACTACATACGTCACTCGTTGGATTTTTTTATTCACAGTTTTGATAGATAACTTATGCTCTATTCTGATTGGACGCAGTACAACCTTGTTATGCGCTTGACAGTCAATCACACTTCTTGTAGTAAATCTATATCGATTTCACAATAAACATTTCCGAGAGTATCAAAAATGTCTATTGTTCCGATTAGTCTAGTATGTATATTCTATAATGTTCTATCAAAACAGCGAATCAATAGGGTGATGTATGTAGTGGAGTGGAGTCAGCAACCAGTACTGAGCTGAAAGAAACTGAGGAGCATAAATGTTATAATGTGGGATGATTTTTGACTTACTGAGTTATTTCTAAAAGATACCTCATTTAGATTTTTTTTCAAATTATTATGTGGTATATGTATTTTGTTAAATGTCAATCTCAGATTAATGGCAAATATTACATAATTCATATACAGGGTTGTCACCATTTACATGCTGAATTGTACCAATATTAATTCTATCTACATGTAGTGTGTAATCCTTCTTTGCAGGAATCCATTAGTATGTGGAGTTACTTCCCTTGGATTAGATCATGTCTCAATGTTGGGAACTACCATAGACAAAATTGCTTGGCATAAAGCTGGAATATTCAAGGTGATTATATCTCGTTACTTTTTATGACTTGTTGCTTCATATAACTAACTTTAACACCATCTTTGTAACCTATAGATTGTTCTTAATATAGAGATTGTCTCATTATCTAATGTTAGTTTGAAATTCTGAAGAAAGGTAAAAAAACAATGTGTTTGTCATGATGTTGTGGTTATGATGTTGAATTAGTCAGCGAGAGACATTTAACTTTTATCCACATTTTGTACATGTATGCATTTTGTATGTGCTTACATTTTGTATTTGATCCACATTTTGTATACATGTGATTTCATTTGTATGTGATCTGCAGTTTGTATGTGATTAAACATTTTGTATGTGATTAAACATTTTGTATGTGATTTCATTTCAGCCAAATGTACCAGCCTTTACAGCCCCTCAGGTACCTGAAGCTATGACAGTGTTGAAGTCTAGAGCCTCAGAGATTGGGGTAAGTTACTATGACACTTCGACATTCTCTGGGGCTAAAGTATTAACGCAACCATCATAGTATTTTAACCATGTATCTTTCTTAAAACCTTCTAAATGCTCCAAAATTAATAGAGTAATTTCTATAATTATGCAAATTTGCAGTTCCATAACAAATTTCCAATACTTCTTTTTACATTTTCACTAACTCCGTATTTTAAGATGTATGGGTGGTTACCAAAATTGTCCCTACCAACTTTTATTTTGGTCTTGGATAAAAAAAATCACACAGCATTCTAACATGCATTTTGGGTTCAACATAAAAATAAGTTTTAAAAAAACAAATTTTCAATCTACCTTCCCATTTGAAATTCTCTGGTTAGGATTACACCTCAAAAAACACCTCTTTTCAGGATGACAATAAATAGACAAATGAATTCTGTTCTCGACTGGTTCACTTATTTGTACTTCTGATTATTTGATTGAATTTTTTGGTATTTATTTTCAGTGTTCTTTATCACTGTGTCCAGAATTAGATCAGTATGGTCCTAAAGTTAACCTTGGTATTCAAGGTCACATACAGGAGCTGAATGCTTCCCTTAGTCTACAGCTGTGTAACACTTGGATGATGAAGTACAAAGGTAAACATGAAGGCATACAGTCAAACCTGTAAACAAAGGCCACGTTTGGGAACAACAATATGTGGCTTTTATTGACAGGTGGCCTTTATTTGGAAATCAATTTGTTATAATGAATCAATGACAGTTTTTCAAAGAATGGCCTTTATACACATTATGGCCTTTATTCGGAGGTAGTCCCTAATACCGGTTTGACTGTACTTGTTAATCTGAAGTAAGTTGCCTTATTCAGTTGTCCAGTTACTGGCTCTGTTAGTTTAATAGACTGTGTGTTTGAGAACTTTACAATTTTCAAAATGGGAATATATAATAGCATTTATTTCTATGGAATATGGGATTATTTAGTTGTTTAAAACATAAATATAAGTATTACTACACTGTAATTGGTGTAAAAACCATGTGGAAAACACTTCTTGTTAGGGGAAAATTGAAGGGAATTTTGCAAGGGGAAACTGCCCATATTTGCATTAAATATAGCTAAAACAATCTGCATTATTATATTAAACTAAATTGATGACTAAATGTTATTTTCCAAAAACATTCCACAAAATGATGTGGTGCTTGATTGCTGTATTTTGAAATTTTAGTCAGCTCTAAGTATTGCTGTCTATTTTAAAATGATTTTTATGACTTCATTATCTATTGTAGTTACTAGGTTACAAATTACAATCAGATAGGAATAATAGAACATCTGTTGTTGTGATTTTTGTAGAGAAAAGAAGAAAGAGTAGCGAGACACCGATGTCAGACTCTACAGTTTCATCATCTATCTGTGATACACCCATAGCAGCTCCAGACACAACAGTGTCATCATCTATCTGTGATATACCGGTAGCAGCACCATTCAAACTTACCAAGCAGCATTACTTAGGTATGTTCTTAGTTTGTAAATATAATAAGATTCAAAGTTTTTTTTTTTAATATTGGCATTTTGATGTAGCTAAATATATTAAAGATATTAAATATGTGCTAAACTTGAAGTTGTTACCTTTGTGGTAGATTAAGACGTTGTGAATAGAATACTAGAAAATACGACATGTACCTTCTTCTTGTGATATATACATGTACCTATATGTTTTCTACCAGGATTAGAACAATGTAGATGGTTAGGAAGAAGTCAGAAAATAGAAGAAGCAGGAACTACATTCTATCTTGATGGAGCTCATACTATAGAAAGTATTGAGGTAACTGTCTAGTCTTAACTCATCAAAATTGTCTTCTTTTCTTTATCCTTATAGCTTCCTACTGGTTTATCAGGCGTGGATTATGATCTTGAAAAATTCATTATGCACTAGATATCATGATAGTTCCAAGTCCTGTACCTCAACATTTTATCATACATTAAACCATGAAGAAAGTTACAACACTAAGAAAAATAACACTATTATAGTGTCTTCATTATTAATGGGAAATATAGAGAAAATTTTATACACATGTGATTGTAAGTGATTATTTATGTGTATGTTGAGTGATTATTTATGTGTATCTAAGTGATTATTTATGTGTGAGTGATGATTTATGTGACTGTGAGTGATGATTTATGTGATTGTGAATAAATGATTATTTATGTGTATGTGAGTGATTATTTATGCATATGTGAGTGATGATTTATGCATATGTGAGTGATTATTTATGTGTATGTGAGTGATGATTGGTGTGTATGTGAGTGATGATTTATGTGTATGTAAGCGATAATTTATGTGTTTGTGAGTGATAATTTATGTGTATGTGAGTGATAATTTATGTGATTGATGATTGATGTGTATGTGAGTGATAATTTATGTGTATGTGAGTGATAATTTATGTGATTGATAATTTATGTGTATGTGAGTGATAATTTATGTGTATGTGAGTGATGATTGATGTGTATGTGAGTGATGATTTATGTGTATGTGAGGGATAATTTATGTGTATGTGAGTGATAATTTATGTGTATGTGAGTGATAATTTATGTGTATGTGAGTGATGATTGATGTGTATGTGAGTGATGATTTATGTGTATGTGAGTGATGATTGATGTGTATGTGAGTGATAATTTATGTGTATGTGAGTGATGATTTATGTGATTTTGAGTGATAATTTATGTGTATGTGACTGATGATTTATGTGATTTTGAGTGATAATTTATGTGTATGTGACTGATTATTTATGTAAGTGATTATTGACCAAATTCTCTCTCATGTTTCAGCAATGTGTCAGCTGGTATCAAGGACAGTCATCAAAAGAATACACAAAATTTCAGTAAGTCTTAATTTCAAAGTCTAAGAATACTTTTTACTAATATTCTGTTAAATGTTTTGATGCCTCGAGGGAGGGGCATGTAGTTGTCGCACTGTCACTCTGTAGTACCATCCAGAGTTAGTTTCCGCTCTGTAACTTTATCATTCATTTGTGGATTTCAAATTTACTTGGCAGAAATGTTTATAGTCATGATACAATGTGTCAAGCGCAAGACCTAGGTCTGTACCTCCAAGGTCACACTTAATCACACAGGTAAAAGGTAAAAACTGAAATCGCTTCCACTGGTTTAGTATTTGCTGAAATACAATAATATTCACATCACATTACTCCATTTTCATTTCCTTGGTAATAAATTTATTTCTTGATAGCACCACACTATTTCCTTTTCCTTTATGCATACCGTTTCTAAGGATAAAATATATTTACGAAAACAGTTAAGCATTTCACTCCCCATTCTCTTGATCACTTCCCTCTGAAAATATTTAAATAAATAACTACCTCCAACCTTTCATTGCCTATAAATAGAGCCCCATTGTCTTTTGAAAATGTTAATTTGCATTCATTAATCATTACCTCTAAAGAGTTGATGCTTCGAGGAATATGTCACATCCTGGAACAAGCCTTGTTTTTTTTGTTTTTTTTTCAAGCAAACCAACCAAAAGCAAACAATTTATAATACAAAATTCTGTTGCTTTTATTTCCAGTGGTAATACATACCGTGTTCTCATCTTTAACACTACTGGTAACCGTGATACGACCAGTCTCCTTCTACCATTGTGGAAATGTCATTTTGATGCAGTTCTGTTTTGTCCTAACATTGCTTATAGTGAAAACATAAGTGTTGGTAAGTATGTTAAACATTGGTTGGTTCCCATCCATGTATTTTCAGATTCATGAAAATGGTGGATGTTGATCAATGGATTTATTGTTCGATATCTTTTTGTACATATTAATATTTAGTGCTTGAAGAGTATAACATGCATAATTTAGTTTAGTGTTTGTCAGTAGTTGCCTTCGTTATATAACAGTAACTTTTAATCTTTAATTTATCTTTTAATTAAATGTTCCTTTTGCTTATTATGCCCCCGGCATCTTTGATGTCGGGGCATATAGTGATTGTCGTGTCCGTACAAGGTTAAGTAGATTTTACCGTTTTGTCTAGCACCAATACCGCTTGCTAGAACGCTTCGATTCTTACACAGTTGTTGCGTATGATCATTCTCAATACGCCTGTATCAAGAAATTCCACTTTGACTTTGACTTAATTTGGACTTAAAATGATTCTGTACCAGGTTAAGTAGATTCTACCGTTTCGTCTAGCATCAGTACCGCTTGCTAGAACACTTTGATACTTCTACAGTTGTTGCTTATGACCATTCTCAATCCACCAATAATTATCAAACACCGATTTTGACCTTGACATTGTTCAAATGGGCTGTTGCTGCACAAGCATGCCACCTGGGGCATACGCATTTATTGAACGCAGCGTTCTTGTTTTAATACATTTTCTTGTTTATTGTACTGTTTTATAGGGTTGCAACGATATGGCATAACCCATATTGTGATATGTTGCATTATATATGTGACAAATTGCAATACAGAGAAGTAATGAAAATTACAATATAAATAAATCACTGTCAACTCAAGTGTTAACCCAATACCACATAGAGTTGTAAATGTATAAGGTAGTTCATTCATGTATAGTGTAACCAGTAGATGGCTTATCAGTACCAATAGATAAACTATCAGTTTTACACACTGTACCAACATAAGTGCAAATATTTAATAATTTGTTATTCAGAGGGATGAATCAGTTATGATGGTTTAAAACAACACTAAAAATATCACAGTACATGGATGTCATACGGCGGTACATATCGGCCCAACACTGTCAGAATATGCCGGTATATCGTTGCACCACTATTGTTTAACACTATTCTGTCATAATTACATCTAGATTTAAGGCATGGTATTCTTTTCATTTGTGAAAATCATTTAATTGTAAATTTTAGGTTTGGGGGACTCAATGATTTTTTTTCTCAATTCACTTGCCAAGTGCTGGCTGTGAGATTATTCTCAATCTTGATACTGTTGTTGATATTGGTTAATTTTACACACTGTTGATTGAAATAATCCTTTTAATGGACTGAGTCATATGTCCAGGTTATCTGATTAATCTCTGAAATGACGTGTTTTCTAAAAGTCTGACTTAAATCTGGATGTCAGCAACTGAAGCTTGTCATTCTACGTTATTCTTAACTGTACTTATAAAATGCATGCTTTTATATTTTGCTTTGCTATTTGTTTGCAAATCTTTAACTTTAGTTTTCTTATTTAGTATGTTAAAATGTCAGTACTAAGATACCCTGGTAATGTTGCTGTAGTATATAACTGGTGTCATCTTGTGACATTTAACCTTATTGTCAGAGACTACAATTATATAAGCGGTCCGTCCGATTAGCTCAGTGGTCAGAGTGTTGGTCTACTGACAAGGGGTTGTGAGTTTGATCCTTAGGCGAGGCTCACACTGTCCGTGACAAATGTGACTGAAGATATTACATCCTATGTTAAATTGTCCTCCACCTCTGAATCACATGGGGTAGTTTGGCAGTAGCTTGCAGATAGATGGGGTTAGAACTGGTTAAGGCCTAAATGAAATCCAGGGTAGCTGGTTACTGCCCGCCAAGATATAACTGAAATAATGTTGAAAATGGCGTTTAATCTTATGGAATAGATAAATGAGTTGAAGACTAATTGTTTAATGGAAAGACTGTAGGCTTGCACTTTATGCTTTTAGAATATCTTAATAGAAGTTTGCCTTCTGGACATACACAATCTAACTCTGGTAACTTATTTTGCTGTTTTTTATCTCACCTGAAATACCTACCTCTGCTTGCTTGTATGCTGCTATGTACAACACCTGTGTGATCCTTCAATTTATCAACACAGTCATTTAAACCTCCTAGTTTTATTTCACCATTTATCAGGTTTATAGCATGATGGAACATGACGGCCTCAGCTACAAATGTATTTCTGAGTCTGAGTTTGTTGACCATAAGGTGAAAGGTTATGGACCATTGTTTACAGACAAATGCTATGAATACTAGTACATGTACTTGATCATACATTTTACACATGCTTTCATCAGTTCTATGAATATAAGTGTTAACATTGTATACTGTGGAATCATTAATTTTCGTTGGGGATTTAATTTCGTGGATTTCGTGGGTCGGCTCATCCAAGAAATAAAATCCCCACAAATTTAAATGCAGAGATAAGGCATTTCTTTTCAAAAATCAAAATCCATGAATTTATGTCCCCACGAAGTTGCCATTTTATTAAAAACCACGAAAATTGAGCCCAACGAAAATAAAAGAAAATACAGTATTGTCTTAAATTGATTAACTGTCATATTACCTCAATCCATCACTGGTTACCTCCCTTACATTGAATAATGTGATATTATCTCTAGATTCACTTTTCACGTCCAAGTATACAGTACAACCTCTGTAGAGCAACACCCTGGGGGAGCTGAGAATATTGGCCATTGTTTAGAGGTTGAATTTATAGTAAATATCCACTTAGCAAAATATTTAAGGTGTTGTTATGGAGAGGTTGTTGCTGTACTATGATACCTGCTTTTATCATATACCTTCCAGCTCATCCATCAGTTTTAGAATTACTGAATGAATCCTTGTTTTCATGGTTTAATTGTTGGTGTGGTGTTGGCTGGGTTGTGCGAGACAGTATTTCTCTAATTGGATGAAAAACTTGTATGAAAAACATGGTGTGTTACAAGTGTTGTAAAGAATCGTATGAAGTCCAGAAAAAGCAACATGTGGAACAAATGAAAACATGTCCTGAATTGGACGTACAAAAGATTTAATGGGTTAAACTTTGCATCTACTTTGACTTGTTGATTTCTTTTTGATTCAGAATCTATTTCAAGTATACCACCGGGAATATATACATTTACTGCTCTTTATTTTGTTCTTACAGATCAAACTAATAATACAGTCACTAAAGAAATGCAGTTAGATCGATGTGTGAAAAATAAAGAGGCGTGGCAAGCCATTTCTAGAGATTATAAAACTGTCGAAAATGGAAGGAGAGAAGCTACAGAAGATGTGGTTGATGAACATGTAGAATTGAGTGGTGAATGTGGCGAACATGAGTTAATTAAATCCACTGAGTCTAGTGAGAATTCACATGAAGCTCAGTTACTATTTTTCCCGTCCATTTCTCATTGTGTGAACTGGGTCCGCCACAGAGAATGGAAATGTAATAAAGACAAAAGTTTAACAGCAGCAGATTCAAATACTGTGATAAACGGTCATACTGGAAGTGAAAATCAATTTGTCAGCAAAGAGTCAGAAATTAACAGTAATGGTAAAACAAGCCCCCAGGCTGGGCTTGGTGATTGTGCAACAGACAAAAGTGTTTTAAACAGAGATTCTAATGACTTAGCATGCCATGATGGTGAACAACATGTGCAGGTTTTGGTCACAGGAAGTTTGCATCTTGTAGGAGGAGCTTTAAAAGTTCTATGGGACAATCAATCATGAATTTTATTTTGTCTTTGTTCCGCATTAAAATATATGTTTTTTACCATACTAGGATTGTGTTATTATTTTATAAACCAACATAATAGCATCACAAAAAATGCTTTACAGTGCACTTGACCAGCATATATAAATTATGTAGTAATCACATAATTGTCAGGGCTTGACACCAACTTTTTCAAGAGGTAGTCAGCAGGACTACCAGCATAGAAAATAAGGAAGTCCTTGCAAATTATACGTATTCCTCATTTTAATACTTAAAAGATGTGTTTGTCATTTCATTTCAATGCCTATCAAGTGTACTTTATTAGGATACAAAACTTAGTATAAACGTCAGATTTTCACAATGTATTGAAGAGTAATACAGGTTACATCACATCAGATCTAATAAAAATTTGTGAGCTTTATTGTTTAATGTTAATACTTAGATTTATGAAATTCAGGCCTCCCAAATATCAGATATTCAAATGGGATACCCAGTTTGGAAACCCAAGTAGTCCTTGGGGAAAATAGGTAGCCTCAGGCTAACGGGACCATTGTTAGTGTCAAACCTTGTTTGTGCAGCGGAATGAGACACAAGTTGAGGTTTCCATAAAGTAACCATACTGAGTGCAGTTACTTTTTTCACTATCACATGAACGGAACGTTGACCAGTTTGGGCCATCCCATTTGCCATTTCACATGTACCATGATACTGGATTACACAATGAAGGATCTAGACAGTACAAAGATTTACTGATAAAACAATTGCGTAATAAAAAATATCCGTGTTACCATAACTCATCACTATGTGTAACATCAATCATCATTATGTATAACATCAATCATCACGATGTGTTACATCAATCATCACTATGTGTTACATCAACCAACACTGTGTGTTACATCAATCATCACTATGTGTAACATCAATCATCACTATGTGTAACATCAACCAACACTATGTGTAACATCAATCATTATTATGTGTAACATCAATCATCACTATGTGTAACATCAATCAACACAATGTGTAACATCAACCAACACTATGTGTAACATCAATCATCACTATGTGTAACATCAACCAACACTATGTGTAACATCAATCATCACTATGTGCAACATCAATCATCACTATGTGTAACATCAATCAACACAATGTGTAACATCAACCAACACTATGTGTAACATCAATCATTATTATGTGTAACATCAATCATCACTATGTGTAACATCAACCAACATTATGTGTAACATCAATCATTATTATGTGTAACATCAATCATCACTATGTGTAACATCAATCAACACTGTGTAACATCAACCAACACTATGTGTTACATCAATCAACATTATGTGTAACATCAATCATCACTATGTGTAACATCAATCAACATTATGTGTAACATCAATCATCACTATGTGTAACATCAATCAACATTATGTGTAACATCAATCAACATTATGTGTTACATCAACCAACACTATGTGTAACATCAACCAACACTATGTGTAACATCAATCATCATTATGTGTAACATCAATCATCATTATGTGTAACATCAATCAACATTATGTGTAACACCAACCAACACTATGTGTAACATCAACCAACACTATGTGTTACATCAATCAACATTATGTGTAACATCAATCAACACTATGTGTAACATCAACCAACACTATGTGTAACATCAATCAACATTATGTGTAACATCAACCAACACTGTGTGTAACATCAACCAACACTATGTGTAACATCAACCAACACTATGTGTAACATCAATCATCACTATGTGTAAAATAAACCAACACTATGTGTAACATCAATCATCACTATGTGTAACATCAACCAACACTATGTGTAACATCAACCAACACTATGTGTAACATCAATCAACATTATGTGTAACATCAATCATCACTATGTGTAACATCAATCAACATTATGTGTAACATCAATCAACATTATGTGTTACATCAACCAACACTATGTGTAACATCAACCAACACTATGTGTAACATCAATCATCATTATGTGTAACATCAATCAACATTATGTGTAACATCAACCAACACTATGTGTAACATCAACCAACATTATGTGTAACATCAACCAACACTATGTGTAACATCAACCAACACTATGTGTTACATCAATCAACATTATGTGTAACATCAACCAACACTATGTGTAACATCAACCAACACTATGTGTAACATCAACCAACAATATGTGTTACATCAACCAACACTATGTGTTACATCAACCAACACTATGTGTAACATCAACCAACACTGTGTGTAACATCAATCATCATTATGTGTAACATCAATCAACACTATGTGTAACATCAACCAACACTATGTGTTACATCAATCAACATTATGTGTAACACCAATCATCACTATGTGTAATATCAACCAACACTATGTGTAACATCAATCATCACTATGTGTAACATCAATCATCACTTTGTCAAGGTCACACTTAAAGGTTGTATGTAAAAAAATTATATTATTGTGTCTGGTCATTATAACTATCGATAGATTTTGGAAATACTTGGCAGAAATGTTAACTAACATGTGGCATTGTATCATGCAAGCCCAGGGTAAAGTTCCTTTTTAAAGTAATCAAGTTCGCATCTTAAAGTAATAGCAAATAACTGAAAAAATTACTGAAAAACCCTTGTACCTCAGATTTTAAACATTTTTTGTCAAATCTGTGTGTATGGGGTATTCGTTGCTCCTGTGACAAGCGAGCTCTAGTTCTGATACTCCCAAAGGGTGTTGCTTTGGAGAGTTTGCACTGTATGTTTGTAATATGTCCTTTGCTTAAAGCACAGCATAAGTGATGGAAGCTTGTTATTGCTGCTGAATGAATTTTGATGACATTTTATGAATTTCATAGAAGCTTTGATAATAACATTGATAATAAATAAATATCTTTGTTTAGATACTAAGTCAGTACAGTCTATATTTAACAAGGCCTACACACTGTTCAAGTTTTTGCTGAATGTCAAAATATATGGGCGTCACTGATTGATAGTCTGCACTTATGGCCATCTGGTGTTATAAATTTTTCTACTGTTCAAATCAGCTGTTGAATGTGAATATGGTAGTCCACGACAAACAGATCACTTTATTTTATTTTGTGTTCAATTACTGTGCATGTGATATTTTACTGGTCAGTAGCAGAACTTGGCCATACAACAAATGTATTTCTCTGAAACACTAATTGATGTTTCATTTAAAACAATTGTTTGACAGCATTATCAATTAGATTTATGTTCAATGTCTGTCTGATTAGATTGATATTTTCATTCTTAAACACATTGAGACAAAATGGCTGTTATAAGTGCTATTTTTAAATAAATTATAGTGCTTTCGTTTGAAATACAAGTTGAAGAAAATAATAAACGTTTTCTTTTCATAAAATACATACTGCAATATACTGGTAAACCAGAACAGCCATATTACGTCATTTAATGACTTTATTTTCATGTTTTAATTGATTATATGTATCTATATTTCAGTATGTTCAAAGTCAAGTCCCACCGAGCAGCATGTTTATTTACAGAAAAAGTTTTGGCTTTGATGTGCTCACCCGGTTACCTCAGTGGTTAAAGCGTTAGCTTACTGGTCAAGAGGTTGAGAGTTTGAAACCAGGTGAGGCTCACCGTCTGTGACAAATTTTACTGATGATATTAGATCCAAATGATCCTATGTTTAATTATCCTCCTCCTCTGAATTACGTTGGGTAGCTTGGCAATAACTTGTGGATAGAATGTGGTAAGTACTTGTTAAAACCTTAATGAAGTCCAGGGAAGCTGGTTAGCTATAGAACAACTTCCCGGCACAATATGAATGGGATAATGTTGAAAATGGCATTAAATCATATGAAATGAAAATTGACCTTTGTGTATTGAAAGTGTGAACAAACGTTTATGCTGTTGAAATAAATTAATTTTATTGATTACTAATTCCATTGTCCTGATGAATTTGTAGTATCTATAGAGTGTTGCATGTATACTCATTCATTCCAGTTGTAGGTTCATTGACTTAATTTTGTGTTCATTTCAAGGTTTTTATTTCATTTTATTTTAAAATTAAAGATCATACTGTAAAGCAGAACGGAACAGATGTTTTATTACATGACTTACACATTTGCTTTAGATCTTGGTCAAGTTCGATTACCAGCACAATTGCCCCTGGCACTTCTGAGTTATGCCCCTTGATACATTGAAAATTGACGAAAAATGCAGTGTCCACCCTCTAAGTCAACTAATTATCAACCGATTTTCAGCAAACTTTTTGATTATGTTCATTGACAATCAGCATTTTGACAAATGTACATAGCTTATCTTTAAAAGAATAAAAAAGTAATAATAATAATTTGCCACTTATAATGTCCCAAACTTATCGACAGGCGTATTTTGTTACCTGGCACTCTTGTATTACTGTGTCAACAAAAGAGTACTTGTCTCAATATGAGATATTTTTGTAAAAAATAGTCAAGTAATTGACCTATTAATATTTTTCTTTAAAAAATCCTGATGCTTTAATTATTCCAGTCAAAATACTTGTCTTCATCTTGCCCTATATTTTAGCAAATCTTGGATATAATAGTAAGTAAGTCTGAGAAAAAAAAACTTTAAAGTAAATTAAGCTTCCTTTGCTCAAAACTCTTTTTCATTATTGTCTACTTTTTCAGCATGACTGTATCAGCTTAATTGTACAACATTTCTGTGTAAGTTTTGCTTGCCATATATATATACATTGTATAGTTATTTAAGAAGTTAAATGATTGAGTTGTTTTAAAGCAATAAATCCCATACAAAATTTTGGGACGGATTTGGGATGGAATCTGAAGAGAATTGGGACAGAAACATGCAATTCCGTGCGGAACGGGAACGGAATCATCAATTCCGTGCCATTTTGCCTTGTACGAAAAATATTCCCTATTCCGTACGGAAAAACTGAAATTTCTGTGCGGAATTTCATTCCGTACGGACTCTCATACTTAAACTTTTGTACCGGAGCGGAATTTCTGACTTAGTTAAAATTTTGGAACAGAATTTTCATTGCAATGTAAGTTTCGTACTTGTAACAAATTTTACCTAAATTATCAGAACTTTAATTCTAACTTTAAGATCTCTCCATTTTTTCAAAACATTACCCAAGTTATCTTTTATAGTCAAACACATGCATTAAGGGACTTCAACTATTTCTTCAATTAAGACATTAATGATGTAATATAACCATTACAGTTTACTTTTTCTTAAGGCCTAATGGCCTATAAACTTAAAAAGAAAGGAAGACTTGATTTAAAAAGATAAATGGTATACATGTATTATAAAACTAATTGTTGTAATCACATCTCCTGGCTTTTTTAACAGCATGCATTAAAATACTATGTAAATATATTTAGCAATTTACAGTTACTGATAGTTTGAAATCACAATATGAGGGATAATGTTTGCTAGCATTTTTTTGTGAAGCAGACATCAGTTTAACAGTTGTGAGTGAAAATCAGATAAAAACTTGCTGGAAATAACAACAATTTCTTGCCAAATAAAAATGGGGAAGGAAAATATTTGAAGGAACTATCATCAAAATTGCTGGTAAGTACGTTGGGATCTTACTAAATAAATTTCAAAGTTCCATGTAGAAATAAAGACCTTATTGTTGTAACCGAAAGTGATCAATTTGGTCAGGCAGGGACTCCACATTAGTCTCTGGATATAATTAAATTGATATTAATTGAGATTGCCAATTATTTTAAACAAGATATTAAACTATGGGAAGTTCATAGTGAATTAGTCTACTTGGTGCCACAGAAAATATTTATTTCATTATACTTAATAGATTATAAAAAATAGGTTTCTTGTACTGATGTATGTAACATGATACTGATCAATAGTTGTAAATTATATTAAATATTTGTCTTGAGTAAATGCCATACAAAATTCTTAATACACGTACATTTACAGTCTGAGACAGTATTTTATGGAGAAAATTGGAAGAGCATGTACCAGAATTTGTGGCTCAGAAAGTACAGGATGCATGATCAGGTTAGTATTCAAATTTACTTGTATGTATTGTTGCTGAGGTTCAGATTAATTGGTATTACATCATGCCACCACATTTGCTGAAAAATACTTTGATCTTACATACTAGACATACTAGTATAATGATATTTGGCAAAAAATCTTGTGATCCTGGCAAAATGAATTGCTCTTTACCATATATTTGGTACTATGAAAATCTTAATAACATATTTTATTGACACTTTTAATGTAGTTACTTCTTATCTGATGAACAGTTGATGGTTGCACTGTCAACTGAATTAAATATGATAATTACAATGTACAATGTGCATTTCCAAGTGATTGCTGGACATGCACTTAATAAATCTGCTTACTAAGTTAGTAAGTGAACAAATTTTGGACACATACTGCATTTAAGTAAACTGTATTGAAATCAGCTTCATATTAATTATGTACTGTAGAACTGGTTTTTGTCGCGTTAGTTTTTTTTTCGCTAATATTCGCGAATCGAATACCTCGCGAATTCATAAATGTCGCGAATAAATGCTGAGTTTTATATATTCGAAAATGAGTATGTCCGAAAATGTGCAACATAAGTCAGTACTAGTATTTTATCGTAGAATAATCAGTTTAGTTAATCTGATGAAAGCAATATAGATCGATTAACATATACCTCTAATGTTTGCAATCTAATTTTTTTGTAATATTGCTTTTACTAAACTTATAATCGTTTGTTGAACAATTTTGGACATCGTTTGAACATACTAGTAACAGTTTTTCACACTTACCTACTGTTTGTAAACCTTAACTTCCACAACAATCCCAAACTATTACCAATCTATTGTTATTATACTTTATTAGATATAAAACACTGAATCACAACTGAAGTCTAACTGATTAGGTGTTACACACAAATATCAAAGCAACGACAGCGTGTTTTTGATCACACTTTAATCCTGCCTGACGTCGTCGCGAATTCATAAATACGCGAATAAAGAAAACAGCTGCTTTTTAACAGAAAATGTGAAATTTTGACTTCGCGAAATTAAAGCGTTCTACAGTAATACATTAACATAAGGTTATTTACATGTACACCAATTTGCATACAATTTGTTGGGAATTCTGAAATGTCATTTCTTGTTTTAGGCACCGATGGCGAAATCCCCGCCAAATGGCATGTTACTAAGAAATATTTAAACATGGCCTCTCGTGCTAAATATGCAGATTAGGTAAGCTGAAGCATGCTGTTTTAATCCATTTTCTATTCTTTTACTAGAATACTCTTTACTGTTGTACCCATCAGGTAATAGAAGATTCAGCAAATTTATTTTGCCATTTACTGCCATAAGTTTTTTTCTTCAAGTTCAAGAATGAGTTACAGTCCTATGAAATGTTCTTGTCAACAAAAGAATATGATCTCTGAACTCTACCGAGAAACATTTTGGTTACTATAGCCATAACGAAAATCCTCCTAAACCATTTCAAAGTCTTAAGTATAATGTATCACCTGATGATGTGTAAAATGGTTATTAAATATTTCAGAATTTATTTTTATTGTAGGTACCATTTTCAATTTTGATGTACATGTCCACTACATGTAATAACCTTTTTTTCAGAATACAGAAAAAACATCAGAAATACATTTCCTGACAGGAAGCTGAACACTGTTGTTACAGAAGGTGTGCATATACATGCAAACAAATGAAAAAAACATTATGAACTGTTTGTGATATTAATTCTGGGTGAAAAAACAATCAGATTATTAAACAATTTAATAGTATTTTGAGCTTTCTGATAAGTATTAAACCCTAAAATGGGACAATAGTTGCTGCTTTGTCTGTTTGCTTGGTCATTTATGGAGATGTCTGTTTGGAACATACAATTTAAATTATGCTATGCAATTTTTTACTATATTATTTTTTTTATTCCATGGCATGCCTAGAAAAGGATGTGACCTATAAAAATTCCGTATGGAACTATTTTCTTGCTCATTTACATATTTTGTTCCAAATTCCGTTCCGTTTCCAAAAAGAATCCATCCCAAAGCAGTTCTGAAGTTGATATATTTTTTCCGTACGGAATGTTGTATTTCTGAGACGGAATCCGTGCCAAAATTCCGCTTCGATTCCGTACAGAACATTTCGTACAAGAGGAATTCTCTATTGTACTGATTATTTTATATTATTGAATTATTTGAAATTATGTTCATGTCTATGTTTTTTATGCTTTGATATTTATTTAGTAAAGTTTATAGATGTTTGTATGTGTTTGTATTTTGTATACTTGAATTAATCAGGGAAACATATGGATATGCTCCAGATAAATTATTTCACTTGCAAGTTTCAGATTGAATTTATATTTTAAATTCATAATAGTACTTGATCTCAGTTGTATTAAAATGCACTTAATAAAAATATATTATCATTGTATCTTTGCCATATTCATTTCATTTTCTTGGTTGGGTAAAGATATGATTTGTCTGAGCTTATCCAAATTGTTTCTTCATGATACTGTAAGTTTCAATCAGAGTAAATCTTCCTTACATCATAGTGCAGATGTACCAGGTTTTGGTCTAAAACATTAGCACTAAAATGTATGGGAAACACTACTCACATTCTTGATCAAACATTTACAAGATCTTCATTTATATTGGACGGTTATAGTCTCTACGGCTGGATTGAAAAAATTTGGTGTCAATGTTATAAAACTTGAGAGTTCTCAATAATATCATTATTGTTTCAGGTCATAATTGCCTTAAGGGAAAATAAAAAATGAAATTCGAGCTTCAACATTGATGTCCAGTTTTATAACCTTGAACCCAGTCTGGGCTCAGTTTCACAATGTTAAACTATGAGAGCATTTGTGTATTTACAAGAACAATTCTATAGTGACTCACTGTTTGATACATGCAAAGATTTGCACCATATGATTTTACACCAATTTCTCACAAGGAGGTCACAGATTCTGGAAATTAGTGAAAAATCCCTTATGGGAAAATAAGGATTCTGAATTATTAATTTTTGAAATGAGGAATATTACAAGTAGATAATGGGGAAATAATTGACTACGGGTGGTTTAATTCTCTTCTCATGATTATATAACAACTTTTCAATATTGACAATAATATCAACTAGTATTTTTTAAATATTATCCTTAGGTATGTATTTTTAACTTGTTGTTAAAATTGAAGGAGTATCGTCGCAATCATGAATGTATAAGCAGCAAAGTTAACATAGACAGAAAAAGCTAAATGGAAGACCACAAGCTCAACCTAAACCTTTGGTTTTCACATTTTTATACGGACGTCAGATCAAGCTCATTTGCTGAAAAAAACTTGTTCAGATATTAATCTGAGTTTAACAAAAACAAATGGCAACTGATAGTAAATGAAATTTTATTATGATTAATTGTTACTAAATTCAGTTTGTATACTCAGCATCACTAGAAACTTACCACCCTTCACACCCCTATATATTTCAAATTTTAACATCCTGTGTAAACTGCTTTATACAATAGTTTATATGACTTGGGTACCAAACTATGCTTATCATTTTAACAACACTTCACTGAGTGCAATATAAAAAAAAATCAAATCAATATGTATTTTTGTTAAGGAAATATAGACAAATGTATGGGTGGTAAGTTTCTAGTGATGCCGAGTATATATACATTGTACTCATAAAGAGTTTACTGCTTTACGAAAAAGAATTTGCACATGGATTTAAGTATTGCAACACTTTTAATATTTTCTGTAGTTTTAATATGTTACTGTTGATTACACGAAATGTGCTCTACAATATGTGATTTTCATGAATTATGTCAATGAGTTGAAGGTCATTGGGTATTATAAAATGACAAAAGTGAACTCAGAAAACTTATAATTTATTGCTTTATTTTAAAGACAAAAAGGGACTGAAAATCATGTTTTTTTTTCAATGCGATAACAGAACCTAAATTAAGTTACAATTCTATTCCCCACAATTATCACTCAGTATCAATTACAGTTCAATTTAGCAATATTTCGTATTCCCAACATGTTCAATGGGGTTCGGTCTCCGAGCTCAAATCTTATTTCTTGTCTTAATATTTCTTAATTGATTATGACCAGACAATAATATAATTATTAATTTGAATTATATTTAAACATCAATCAGCTCTATCTTTTTCACCATAATATTTTAATAAATGGAACTGAGATTTGTGCTTGGAGTCCGAACTCTCAGAATTATTGCCTAGGGACAAACAATTACTGAACAAAACAACATAAGATAAAAACATAAATAACACCTCTAGTTTATTGACCCTTGTACTTGATTCACAATCCAAGTATCAGCCATTGTACCATGTGTGGGACATAATTCTCTACTTCCTGTGTATCAAAGTCAGTAAAGCAAATACTAACATTATCATGACACACATGAATGAAGATAAAATAATATAACCATTCGAATATTCCACCAAAACATTATAAGTTAACTTTAGGGTCAAAATATCTATGCATTGCGATCCTGGGTGTCCGATTATAATGGATCAATAGTAAAAGTCTTGATCCAAACATTATCGTCGATAGTTAGCTCAACAATTCATTATATTCAGGTTACTTTCATTCTAATAAAGTTCATAATCCTACACATCAAACTGCTACAAAAGACTAATACTGCAATCGTTTAACTAATCAGAAGCATGAATATACTATCCCAATCAGTGACGTGAACTTTATTTTTCAGTTCGACAAACATTTTAGTATGTATTTACAGCAAAGTTATATCTTACACTGTGCAAATTCTTGTTTACAAGTTATACTTCTGTGGTTTTCCAATCTGGGCAATATCTATTGCAATATAATATAGTATCACAATAGTTTCCCGTAATAGCAATAGTATCACAATAGTTTCCTGCAATAGCAATAGTATCACAATAGTTTCCTGCAATAGCAATAGTATCACAATAGTTTCCCGCAATAGCAATAGTATCACAATAGTTTCCCACAATAGCAATAGTATCACAATAGTTTCCCGCAATAGTAATAGTTTCACAATAGTTTCCTGCAATAGCATCACAATAGTTTCCTGCAATAGCAATAGTATCACAATAGTTTCCCGCAATAGCAATAGTATCACAATAGCAATTTCCCGCAATAGCAATAGTATCACAATAGTTTCACACAATAGCAATAGTATCACAATAGTTTCCCACAATAGCAATTTCCCGCAATAGCAATAGTATCACAATAGTTTCCCGCAATAGCAATTTCCCGCAATAGCATCACAATAGTACTTTCAGCAATAGCAATATTATTGCAATAGTCAAAACTAGACCCAATAGTCACCCTAGTGAACTTTTATGAGATTATTCATCAATAATTTGGTAAAATCACTGATTATAATGTCATGAATGCATTTAATGTGCTAACATATTACTAGTATTTCTTTGATGTATTTTAAATATTCTTTGAAGACTTTTTCTATTAAAAAATCTATGTTCTAAGGTCGCGAGGCTTATTAATTTTGCATCATCATAGTAAGGTGGCAAACATTAACATTGAATTTGATATAAATTGTTTGTTTGTACCTTATTCACTCATTTTGGTCCAGTATATACATGTAATGTTAACAAAAAATAGAAAATATATTCTTACAATTTTTCGAATAACAAAAATGACTTGCATCATTTTATTGGAAAGGCTTTGATTGTTATTAGATTTATGACACTGGTTAATGATGATTTAAACTTACACTTAGTCAAACATCTATATTGTTATTACAAATGGTTACAATTACTGTTACATGTACACAATAATAAGTATCATTTTTGATATCATCTGTCAAAATATAATTATATTCTCAGCAAAAAAAGAAACTTTACATTATTACAACTCAGAATTACTGGGCGGAAAGGGGAATAACTGATATTTTAAAACAGCATTATGGGTATTCAAACTATCCGTTCATTGGCTGTTGACCAGTTTTATTGTTGTAAACAATAACACACGTATTGCTGTAAAGAAAAACAAGTTTGATACTGAAAATGTCTAACCCTGATTAATACAGTTTGAGTCAAACATTGATGTTTCAAATTACCCCCCTTTGAATTAAAATAAGAGCATATTTACTGTTGCATTTTTGGTCAAATGTTTGCATTAACTGTTAATTTCTTGAACGAACTGTGTCGGCTGGAGTCCACTGCATATCATACCACTAATTGTATCAATGCATGGGACCTTTAGGTGAATACACAGTCAACTTAAGTTGCGTCAATGGAAATCTTACCTAAAATATGTAAAGTTTCTTTTTTTGTTGAGTATAGTAAAATAAACAAAACGCATCAAAAACATAAACAATCAAGGTAATAAATGCATTATATTCATCGACTATAACAACTTAATGTTTGAAACTTGACAAAAAATACACAAATAATGATACAATGTAGGAAACATTATAAGTGTAAATACTGCTTGATCACCGTCCATATTCACTGTATAACTTGGAAGAAAATTTATATACAAAAAATGTAAGTTTGTTGAAGGAATGTCAAAATTTAGTTTGGTTTTTGCCGTTATTAACTAATAGAATGTATTGTAAGTTTTTTCTTATATTTCGATCGTCTAAGATTTAAACCCCCAACAGGGATATAAAAGGCAGGTAAATGGCTGCTGGTTGGTCAGCTCAGGGAGAGATTTAAAAAACTGATATTAAATGATGTTTTTAATCTCTGAAAAATATTCTGAATGAAGCAGAATGATTCTTTTATCAGACCTGATAAGAAACTTCAAAATGTATGAAGATTTAGGTTCTTATATTTTCAAAACAGTTTATAACAGAATTAGAGGGAGGAGTTTATATGGGTTAAACCCATCGTCTGCTTCAGTTATTTATTGTTCATTTGATAGAAGAGAGTTAGTTCATTTGCATCCGATAGTCTGATCGGAAGTTGCATCTTTAAGAAATACTTAGATCTTAAAAGTTTAGTCGAGGTCAATGTGTCAATCTGCATCTTGTTAATGAGCACTGATATTCAGTTTAAGATTACTTTTTGTACCCGAGTCATGCTGAGTATCTGTTGTTATAAGTAATCATAGGCACCTATCAATAAAGGTCATATTTTTTACTTTCCCAAGGGTGGCCTTTATTCGCAGGTTTGTCTGTTCAATTACAGAACACAAAGTGATTCATATCTTATTTTTATTTTTAAGAATTAGATATTGCATAATTAAAAATCATTGGAAACCATCCTCAAAGACACCTGTTTGATATCCTTGCTAAAGAAGTTTGTTGATCATTTCTGCTGTTGATAGTTATGCATTGTTATAAGGTTTGCTGCTGCTGCTGCTGATGATGATGATGATGATGTTTGTAGGCTATTTCTTATGAGAAAGTATGAAATTAATTGTTTGAATGCATATGATTTAATTTTGTCTGCTGCTGATGATGAGTTGGTGTTGTATTTTTGTTATGGTTCTTGCTGCTGCAGATTACAATGATGTGATTTTGTGTTTTTGCATAAAATCAGTTTTAATTGTTGTTACTGGAGTTTGTTCTGTTTTTACTTTGGTTTTAATTTTGCTGATGTTGCTGCTGTCGTTGTAGCCTCTGATTGTCAAGTTCATTCAGGCCTTTTACATTGCTGAAGGTTGTTTAAGTACGCTGCTGTTGTTGCTGATGGACCGCTGGTGTTGTTGTTGTTGCTGATGATGATTAAGTTCATCATTTGGGATTATGCTGCTGATATGTATAATATATGTTGTGTATATTCCTCTTTGCTCACTGCTACTGTTATCATTGTGATAGTTGCTTTGTTATTGCTACTGTTGCTGACGTTGATGATTAATATGAAATGTTTGTTATTTGCTGTTGAGCTATTTATAGACTGACTGCTGTTGATTCATTGTTTATTCCAGAATTTTTAATAATTGTTGCTGCTCATGGTGATGATGATATTAGATTTGATATTCAGAGTTGTAGCTTTTTATCTTAAAACCTCATGAGTACTGCCTTGATTGAGTCAGTGTCTTCAACTTAGAATATTAATTATGTTGTACACATGTACCAGGGCCATTTTAAATGTTCTGATTATGAGCATACAACTCAGCTTATACGATTTTAATAAAACACATGCATGGAAAGCAAAGAAAATTATTTGGAAGCCAATGGATTTCATACTTTGCAACATCCATAATGCAGTCCAGATCTGGCACTGGGTGATTTCTGGCTGGACCCGTACATCAAACAGTGCCTTAGGAGGCGGAAGTTAGAGACCCGTACAGCTATTGGAAGTGCCTTATTTCAGTGCACCGTGCAGCACTATACCCAAAATCAGACCATAAAAAGCATTTTCTGACTGGATCAAATGTTTGAAAAAGTGTATACAGGTAAAGGGAGGGTACTTAGGACTGATATAGACCATTTTGAGTAGGTTTTACTAGCCCGCACCCATTATCAGAACTTTCAGAATGGCACTTGTATGAGAATTCTTAAAGTAATTGTGGTATTTGTGGAAAATACATTTGCATTTACTCTTCTTCTAGTAAGATTTCTATTTCTATCAAATTTACACTGAAGGACATGGAAATGCTAATATCTGGACTTATTTCTATGTTGTGTTGTTTGAAAGGATCCTTGTAAAACTCATGATTTTTATTACAGGGAACTTTTATTATAATCAGTAGATTAACTGTTTCTTAAATGTGAGGTTTTGTGACATCCTGATGTAACTAAACGCAAATGATATTATTGAATAAATATCTTAGGTAGTTTGTATGTTTGCTTGTTGTCAATTTGTTCACAGGATTGTATTGTATCTAGATAATAGTATCATATACTGAACAAAATTGCTTTGTTACCACCTATTTTTTTCAGTACTATAACTTGTCATAAGTGCCTTTGTGATCATTGATATTAAATTAAATATTTGTTGATACATAGATAAAATTCTGCCTCCTTTCAAACTCACTCTATTTTGATATCTGTGAAAAAAGGAACATAAATGAAAACCCGAAGATAAGAACACTTTGTAAAAAATAATATTAAAAATAGAATAGGTGGTAACTTATCAAAAGTGTTAAGTTTGCACATAACTAATCATTACTACAACACAAGGCATCATTTCACTTGTACATTATATTACTGTCAAGAAAATACAAACAAAAACCATAATTTACATAACATTTATTCATAATAATAAAACATAATTGACATTTATGTAAAGTCTTTCTTAAAAGTCTAATGTGCAAACTGAATCGCCCAGGAAAAACCAGAGATCAAAACCCTATTGGGGAAAAAAACGCTGGAAACCTGTACCCCATGTCAAATTTCAGATTGCAGAGCATATGGGGCCACACACTTTACAAATGCAAAATTGAAGTTCAACAGTATAATGATTGTACTAAAATCTACATATAACAACTGAAATTGTTTTATAAATTAATATAGAAATACTTTATGAAAATTGTCTAAAAAAACATGTGCATATAAAAAGTTTAAATGAACGCAAACAAACAATGATAATAACAGTACAATTGACAAAACAAATCAGAGGTTTATCAAAAAATATTAACAACAAGCATAGAGCATTTAATAATTTGGGAAACAAATATACAGAAATTTCCCAATTAACAAAAATAGCTCAGAAAAAACAAACTACTTCAGTTCTTTTTAAAGTTAATCAATATATCTTAAGTTTAAATAAGTGTACTTTAAGTAAGAAAATTCTAGTTTGACCTTTTAAAAATGACACTATGAAAAAATCAACAATCTAAGTTTTAAAGTTACTGGATATACATTAACTTAAATAAGGGTACTAAATGCCATTTTGAATGACAAGGTGTTGGTTAAACACCAATGCCCCCTAAAGGGCAAATGGATAGTTGACCTTTGACCTATTCATAGACTTTAATCATGAACAGGGGTCATCTATCTATATGTGACAAACCATCAAACCAAGTGAAAACCTAAGGGGCCAACACAGTCGAATTGGCCAGACAAGGTTTGATTACCCAACGAGCAATAAAAGACTGACATGTGCAAAGCAATATACCCCCATTTCTTCAAAAGGGGGGCATAACTAGAACTGTAAACAAATAAAAAATATAAATAATGTCAATTCAAGACATTTTACCTAATGGAAATAACTGCTAGCATATAAGACTGAAGTATTGTGAAAATAGCTACCGGTAGGTAGTCTTCTTCTTAGCTATAAAGCATCCTTATTAATATGCTACCACCCAAAAAGACAAATATTTCATGCCATACAATCAAACAATATGAAATTAATAGTCATATATAACATTGACACATGTATAATAATATAGAAAATTGTTCTATACATTGAATATAAGAAATGTTTCAATAAACACACAGAACAATGATGACAATACAGTGCACAATACTGACAAGAGGTATAAAAAAAATATTAACAACAAGCATAGAGCATAAAGTAATTCGGAAAACAAATATTCAGAAAATTCTGAATTTACAACTACAAAATAAAGCTCAGAAAAAACAAACTACACGTATTAAAGTTTTTTTTAAAGTTGATCAATATACGTTAAGTTCAAATAAGTGTACTTTAAGTAATCAGAAAAAATTCCAAACTGACTTCTTAAAATTTAATAAAGCTATCAAAAAATCAACAATCTAAGTTTTAAAGTTACTGGATATACATTAACTTAAATAAGGGTACTAAATGCCATTTTGAATGATGAGGTGTTGGTTAAACACCAATGCCCCCTAAAGGGCAAATGGATAGTTGACCTTTGACCTATTCATAGACTTTAATTATGAACAGGGGTCATCTATCTATATGTGACAAACCATCAAACCAAGTGAAAACCTAAGGGGCCAACACAGTCGAATTGGCCGGACAAGGTTTGATTACCCAACAAGCAATAAAAGACTGACATGTGCAAAGCAATATACCACCATTTCTTCAAAAGGGGGGCATAACTAGAACTGTAAAAAAATACAAATAATTTAAAATCAAGACATTTTACCTAATAGAAATAACTGCTGGCATATAAGACTGAAGTTTTGTGAAAATAGCTTCTTGTAAGTAGTCTTTCTTAGCTATAAAGCATCCTTATTAATATGCTACCACCCAAAAAGGCAAATATTTCATGCTATACAATCAAACAGTATGAAATTAATAGCCATATATAACATTGACACATGTATAATAATATAGAAAATTGTTCTATACATTGGACATAAGAAATGTTTCAATAAACACACATGAACAATGATTACAATACAGTACACAATACATACAAGAGGGCTTTTTCTAAGAAATATTAACAACAAGCATAGAGCATAAAGTAACTCGGGAATCAAATATTCAGAAAATTCTGAATTTACAACTACAAAATAAATCTAAGAAAAAGAAACTTTTTTTAAAGTTTATCAATATAAATGATAAGTTTAAATAGGTGTACTTTAAGTAATCAGGAAAGAAAAAATTAGAAAATTCCAAATTGACCTCTTAAAAATAAAGCAATAAAAAATCTACAATCTAAGTTTTTAAAGTTACTGGAAATACCTTGACTTAAATAAGGGTACTAAATGCTATTTTGAATGATGAGTGTTGGTAAAACGCCTATGCCCACTAAAGGGCAAATAGATAGTTGACCTTTGACCCATTGATAGACTTTAATTATGAACAGGGGTCATCTATCTATCTATATAGATAGATAGATATCTATACCAGATTTTTGTAGCACCTTTTTCATACTGTTCGTACGTTCAAAGGCACTTTACATAATTATGTTGCAGCCATGAAGGCGCAGGTACATCCTCTACCAGTGCAGATACAGCATGATCTGACCGACTGAGAGAAAGCCCCCAGGAGGGAGAGAAAGATATTAGATACAGGCATGTCCGGCGCGGGGTGCGCCTAGCACTTATTTCGAATAGACAGCCTGATTCTTTAATGTGCCCGGTGTATAGCACCGATACACAGCTTCCTGGCACCTTTAACCAGTACTTATACAGTCCACATGGTCAGATACAGCGGGAAATACTATGAATAGAATTTCTGAAATCTCCATGGCCCAGCCGGGATTGAACCCGGGACCTCTGAAATAACAGCTCAGTGCGTTACCACTGAGCTATCGCCGCTGTAAATATATATATATATATATGTGACCAACCATCAAACCAAGTGGAAAAATAAGGGGCCAACACAGTCGAATTGGCCGAACCCAACGAGCAAACGAACAAACTGACATGTGCAAAGCAATATACCCTCATTTGTTCAAATGGGGCAT
Source organism: Lutraria lutraria (assembly GCA_964023205.1). NCBI lineage: Eukaryota > Metazoa > Mollusca > Bivalvia > Venerida > Mactridae > Lutraria > Lutraria lutraria. Next base: position 36,983,448 of record OZ026840.1, on the reverse strand, counting down.
AACTACTTTTTACGGAAAATACCAAGATCTTGCCGTCAGACTGGGTCCATCTTCCCCCTCAAGATGCTGTTTAAATGAAGAACTTGACCTTGGTGTCAATCGATACCAAGGCCATTGTCTCCTTAACTCATTACTGGTTAGAAGCCAGGCAAGGATAACTGGTTAGCTGAATCAGCTGCCTTTTATAACTGAAACATTGTGTATAAATTTAAAATTTTGTAAATACAATAACACCTGAGTATGAAGGTAAATATATAGGGCCTACGGACTGTTTTAGTATGCTGTTTACTTTTGCTTCTACATACAAATGTTGACTCTTAGTGCAACCTACTCTACTCTCAGCATTATCAGACCAATTTTTTAAATTTTATAGCAGGAAGAAAATGCTATGCCAGTGCGCTAAAAGTTATCGGTTAAATATAGTCCAAATTAAATTAGGCATGCAGGCCTGATGCAGAAACACCACCTAAAGTGCCCGGTGGCGTTCGACATGTTGTAGCCTTGAGCCTTTAATCAAGATTTTGCTGGACATAACACAATCATCCTACATGCACCAGTGTTCAGACAAACACAAAAATCAAACAAATGCACCAAGAGTCACTATCACAACTTAGCCATACACAAAATGAACTGATTAGGAGATTACGTTACTTGTTTGCAAATTAGCTTTGATGTGATATAATGACAAAATTCTCAGTACTAATAAACTTAAACTTGATAAGAAGTGAAGTTTGACATGCATCTTCTGCATCCAAACCAATATAAAATGAAATATATCTTGAAAAGAAACAAACAGTCTAACTAAACACATAGATATATGGATGAGAAAATGAGATAGAAATATACTGATCTTTCTAGTGTGCTGGATATCAAGGGCATCCACATATCACCATCATCCCATTGTATCCACATCAGTTGACCTCGCAAAAGAGAAAACAGAACTGCTGTTAGAATGTGATCAAATGGGGATTAGTAAGTGACACATCCAATTCGATTCCCAGCCTTTACAGATAAATATTGATTTTACTCAACATGTTTCACAGGTCATCTTTCTTGAGAAGTGTCAGGTAGTACTGGTTAGAATACAGTCCAGGAAAACTGGTTAGCTGAATCCTTCTCTCCAATTCAATTAGAAGAGGCATCTTTGTCCAGATCCAGAGGACAAGTTTATGTGAAGTAAATATATTCAATCATGCATCATGTAACATGCTCAGCGTATCATCAAGTATGACACCATCTCAATCTTCCACACTTTCTGAATTACTGGTTCAACCTATCGAGATTCATCCTTCATGAAAGCGTCCACAAACAAACAACTAGTTTGACAAAGATTCCTTACTTTATTCCTGCAGATGACAACCGCATATACTGTACCGCTATATAACGATCATATCCAATCAAGCCTACTTGGTCATGAGTCATTGGACTGGTACGAGGGCCTTTCAACATTGACCGGGATATACAGGAAGACAATGAAACAAATATCCACTTGGTGTAAGGAACCTAATATGTAGTGTAAACCTATGGACAGCTGACTTTCAGACAAAACCTCAGGCAGACAGATCCGGACTGTGATTAATGCAATTGAATAATGACAAGCATGAAAAAATTGAAAATACATGAACACCTGAATATAAAGGTAAATATATACGACTGTTATAGTATGCTGTTTACTTTTGCTTCTACATACACATGTTGACTCTTAGTGCAACCTACTCTACAATCATATAAGTATAACACTGTGCAAATTCACTTAAATTTTAATTCATTATGCAGAAATCACAAATATTTTGTTTCCATTCAATTTCTGCATTATCAGACCAATTTTTTAAATTTTATAGCAGGAAGAAAATGCTATGCCAGTGCGCTAAAAGTTATCGGTTAAATATAGTCCAAATTAAATTAGGCATGCAGGCCTGATGCAGAAACACCACCTAAAGTGCCCGGTGGCGTTCGACATGTTGTAGCCTTGAGCCTTTAATCAAGATTTTGCTGGACATAACACAATCATCCTACATGCACCAGTGTTCAGACAAACACAAAAATCAAACAAATGCACCAAGAGTCACTATCACAACTTAGCCATACACAAAATGAACTGATTAGGAGATTACTTCCCTTGTTTGCAAATTAGCTTTAATGTGATATATTATCATGTTTACCAGAAGAATTATTTATTTGGTTATTCTTTGTTGTTGTTTTTTAATCACATAATAACAAAATTCTCAGTACTACTAAACTTAAACTTGATAAGAAGTGAAGTTCGACATGCATCTACTGCATCCAAACCAGTATAAAATGAAATATATCTTGAAAAGAAACATACAGTCTAACTAAAAACACATAGATATATGGATGAGAAAATGATATAGAAATATACTGATCTTTCTAGTGTGCTGGATATCAAGGGCATCCACATATCACCATCATCCCATTGTATCCACATCAGTTGACCTAGCAAAAGAGAAGACAGAACTGCTGTTAGAATGTGATCAAAAGGGGATTAGTAACATGACACATCCAATTCGATTCCCAGCCTTTAAAGATAAATATTGATTTTACTCAACATGTTTCACAGGTCATCTTTCTTGAGAAGTGTCAGGTAGTACTGGTTAGAATACAGTCCAGGAAAACTGGTTAGCTGAATCCTACTCTCCAATTCAATTAGAAGAGGCATCTTTGTCCAGATCCAGAGGACAAGTTTATGTGAAGTAAATATATTCAATCATGCATTATGTAACATGCTCAGCGTATCATCAAGTATGACACCATCTGAATTTTCCACACTTTCTGAATTACTGGTTCAACCTATCAATATTCATCCTTCATGAAAGCGTCCACAAACAAACAACTAGTTTGACAAAGATTCCTTACTTTATTCCTGCAGATGACAACCGCATATACTGTACCGCTATATAACGATCATATCCAATCAAGCCTACTGGGTCATGAGTCATTGGACTGGTACGAGGGCCTTTCAACATTGACCGGGATATACAGGAAGACAATGAAACAAATATCCACTTGGTGTAAGGAACCTAACATGTAGTGTAAACCTATGGACAGCTGACTCTCAGACAAAACTTCAGGCAGACAGATCCGGACTGTGATTAATGCAATTGAATAATGACAAGCATGAAAAAATTGAAAATACATGAACACCTGAATATAAAGGTAAATATATACGACTGTTTTAGTATGCTGTTTACTTTTGCTTCTACATACAAATGTTGACTCTAAGTGCAACCTACTCTACAATCATATAAGTATAACACTGTGCAAATTCACTTAAATTTTAATTCATTATGCAGAAATCACAAATATTTTGTTTCCATTCAATTTCTGCATTATCAGACCAATTTTTTAAATTTTATAGCAGGAAGAAAATGCTATGCCAGTGCGCTAAAAGTTATCGGTTAATTATAGTCCAAATTAAATTAGGCATGCAGGCCTGATGCAGAAACACCACCTAAAGTGCCCGGTGGCGTTCGACATGTTGTAGCCTTGAGCCTTTAATCAAGATTTTGCTGGACATAACACAATCATCCTACATGCACCAGTGTTCAGACAAACACAAAAATCAAACAAATGCACCAAGAGTCACTATCACAACTTAGCCATACACAAAATGAACTGATTAGGAGATTACTTCCCTTGTTTGCAAATTAGCTTTAATGTGATATATTATCATGTTTACCAGAAGAATTATTTATTTGGTTATTCTTTGTTGTTGTTTTTTAATCACATAATAACAAAATTCTCAGTACTACTAAACTTAAACTTGATAAGAAGTGAAGTTCGACATGCATCTACTGCATCCAAACCAGTATAAAATGAAATATATCTTGAAAAGAAACATACAGTCTAACTAAAAACACATAGATATATGGATGAGAAAATGATATAGAAATATACTGATCTTTCTAGTGTGCTGGATATCAAGGGCATCCACATATCACTATCATCCCATTGTATCCACATCAGTTGACCTAGCAAAAGAGAAAACAGAACTGCTGTTAGAATGTGATCAAAAGGGGATTAGTAACATGACACATCCAATTCGATTCCCAGCCTTTAAAGATAAATATTGATTTTACTCAACATGTTTCACAGGTCATCTTTCTTGAGAAGTGTCAGGAAGTACTGGTTAGAATACAGTCCAGGAAAACTGGTTAGCTGAATCCTACTCTCCAATTCAATTAGAAGAGGCATCTTTGTACAAGTTTATGTGAAGTAAATATATTCAATCATGCATTATGTAACATGCTCAGCGTATCATCAAGTATGACACCATCTGAATTTTCCACACTTTCTGAATTACTGGTTCCACCTATCAATATTCATCCTTCATGAAAGCGTCCACAAACAAACAACTAGTTTGACAAAGATTCCTTACTTTATTCCTACAGATGACAACCGCATATACTGTACCGCTATATAACGATCATATCCAATCAAGCCTACTGGGTCATGAGTCATTGGACTGGTACGAGGGCCTTTCAACATTGACCGGGATATACAGGAAGACAATGAAACAAATATCCACTTGGTGTAAGGAACCTAATATGTAGTGAAAACCTATGGACAGCTGACTCTCAGACAAAACTTCAGGCAGACAGATCCGGGCTGTGATTAATGCAATTGAATAATGACAAGCATGAAAAAATTGAAAATACATGAACACCTGAATATAAAGGTAAATATATACGACTGTTTTAGTATGCTGTTTACTTTTGCTTCTACATACAAATGTTGACTCTTAGTGCAACCTACTCTACAATCATATAAGTATAACACTGTGCAAATTCACTTAAATTTTAATTCATTATGCAGAAATCACAAATATTTTGTTTCCATTCAATTTCTGCATTATCAGACCAATTTTTTAAATTTTATAGCAGGAAGAAAATGCTATGCCAATGCGCTAAAAGTTATCGGTTAATTATAGTCCAAATTAAATTAGGCATGCAGGCCTGATGCAGAAACACCACCTAAAGTGCCCGGTGGCGTTCGACATGTTGTAGCCTTGAGCCTTTAATCAAGATTTTGCTGGACATAACACAATCATCCTACATGCACCAGTGTTCAGACAAACACAAAAATCAAACAAATGCACCAAGAGTCACTATCAGAACTTAGCCATTCACAAAATGAACTGATTAGGAGATTACTTTACTTGTTTGCAAATTAGCTTTGATGTGATATTATGACAAAATTCTCAGTACTACTAAACTTAAACTTGATAAGAAGTGAAGTTTGACATGCATCTTCTGCATCCAAACCAATATAAAATGAAATATATCTTGAAAAGAAACAAACAGTCTAACTAAACACATAGATATATGGATGAGAAAATGAGATAGAAATATACTGATCTTTCTAGTGTGCTGGATATCAAGGGCATCCACATATCACCATCATCCCATTGTATCCACATCAGTTGACCTCGCAAAAGAGAAAACAGAACTGCTGTTAGAATGTGATCAAATGGGGATTAGTAAGTGACACATCCAATTCGATTCCCAGCCTTTACAGATAAATATTGATTTTACTCAACATGTTTCACAGGTCATCTTTCTTGAGAAGTGTCAGGTAGTACTGGTTAGAATACAGTCCAGGAAAACTGGTTAGCTGAATCCTTCTCTCCAATTCAATTAGAAGAGGCATCTTTGTCCAGATCCAGAGGACAAGTTTATGTGAAGTAAATATATTCAATCATGCATTATGTAACATGCTCAGCGTATCATCAAGTATGACACCATCTGAATTTTCCACACTTTCTGAATTACTGGTTCCACCTATCAATATTCATCCTTCATGAAAGCGTCCACAAACAAACAACTAGTTTGACAAAGATTCCTTACTTTATTCCTGCAGATGACAACCGCATATACTGTACCGCTATATAACGATCATATCCAATCAAGCCTACTGGGTCATGAGTCATTGGACTGGTACGAGGGCCTTTCAACATTGACCGGGATATACAGGAAGACAATGAAACAAATATCCACTTGGTGTAAGGAACCTAATATGTAGTGAAAACCTATGGACAGCTGACTCTCAGACAAAACCTCAGGAAGACAGATCCGGACTGTGATTAATGCAATTGAATAATGACAAGCATGAAAAAATTGAAAATACATGAACACCTGAATATAAAGGTAAATATATACGACTGTTTTAGTATGCTGTTTACTTTTGCTTCTACATACAAATGTTGACTCTTAGTGCAACCTACTCTACAATCATATAAGTATAACACTGTGCAAATTCACTTAAATTTTAATTCATTATGCAGAAATCACAAATATTTTGTTTCCATTCAATTTCTGCATTATCAGACCAATTTTTTAAATTTTATAGCAGGAAGAAAATGCTATGCCAGTGCACTAAAAGTTATCGGTTAAATATAGTCCAAATTAAATTAGGCATGCAGGCCTGATGCAGAAACACCACCTAAAGTGCCCGGTGGCGTTCGACATGTTGTAGCCTTGAGCCTTTAATCAAGATTTTGCTGGACATAACACAATCATCCTACATGCACCAGTGTTCAGACAAACACAAAAATCAAACAAATGCACCAAGAGTCACTATCACAACTTAGCCATACACAAAATGAACTGATTAGGAGATTACTTCCCTTGTTTGCAAATTAGCTTTAATGTGATATATTATCATGTTTACCAGAAGAATTATTTATTTGGTTATTCTTTGTTGTTGTTTTTTAATCACATAATAACAAAATTCTCAGTACTACTAAACTTAAACTTGATAAGAAGTGAAGTTCGACATGCATCTACTGCATCCAAACCAGTATAAAATGAAATATATCTTGAAAAGAAACATACAGTCTAACTAAAAACACATAGATTTATGGATGAGAAAATGATATAGAAATATACTGATCTTTCTAGTGTGCTGGATATCAAGGGCATCCACATATCACTATCATCCCATTGTATCCACATCAGTTGACCTAGCAAAAGAGAAAACAGAACTGCTGTTAGAATGTGATCAAAAGGGGATTAGTAACATGACACATCCAATTCGATTCACAGCCTTTAAAGATAAATATTGATTTTACTCAACATATTTCACAGGTCATCTTTCTTGAGAAGTGTCAGGTAGTACTGGTTAGAATACAGTCCAGGAAAACTGGTTAGCTGAATCCTACTCTCCAATTCAATTAGAAGAGGCATCTTTGTACAAGTTTATGTGAAGTAAATATATTCAATCATGCATTATGTAACATGCTCAGCGTATCATCAAGTATGACACCATCTCAATCTTCCACACTTTCTGAATTACTGGTTCAACCTATCGATATTCATCCTTCATGAAAGCGTCCACAAACAAACAACTAGTTTGACAAAGATTCCTTACTTTATTCCTGCAGATGACAACCGCATATACTGTACCGCTATATAACGATCATATCCAATCAAGCCTACTGGGTCATGAGTCATTGGACTGGTACGAGGGCCTTTCAACATTGACCGGGATATACAGGAAGACAATGAAACAAATATCCACTTGGTGTAAGGAACCTAATATGTAGTGTAAACCTATGGACAGCTGACTCTCAGACAAAACCTCAGGCAGACAGATCCGGACTGTGATTAATGCAATTGAATAATGACAAGCATGAAAAAATTGAAAATACATGAACACCTGAATATAAAGGTAAATATATACGACTGTTTTAGTATGCTGTTTACTTTTGCTTCTACATACAAATGTTGACTCTTAGTGCAACCTACTCTACAATCATATAAGTATAACACTGTGCAAATTCACTTAAATTTTAATTCATTATGCAGAAATCACAAATATTTTGTTTCCATTCAATTTCTGCATTATCAGACCAATTTTTTAAATTTTATAGCAGGAAGAAAATGCTATGCCAGTGCGCTAAAAGTTATCGGTTAAATATAGTCCAAATTAAATTAGGCATGCAGGCCTGATGCAGAAACACCACCTAAAGTGCCCGGTGGCGTTCGACATGTTGTAGCCTTGAGCCTTTAATCAAGATTTTGCTGGACATAACACAATCATCCTACATGCACCAGTGTTCAGACAAACACAAAAATCAAACAAATGCACCAAGAGTCACTATCACAACTTAGCCATACACAAAATGAACTGATTAGGAGATTACTTCCCTTGTTTGCAAATTAGCTTTAATGTGATATATTATCATGTTTACCAGAAGAATTATTTATTTGGTTATTCTTTGTTGTTGTTTTTTAATCACATAATAACAAAATTCTCAGTACTACTAAACTTAAACTTGATAAGAAGTGAAGTTCGACATGCATCTACTGCATCCAAACCAGTATAAAATGAAATATATCTTGAAAAGAAACATACAGTCTAACTAAAAACACATAGATATATGGATGAGAAAATGATATAGAAATATACTGATCTTTCTAGTGTGCTGGATATCAAGGGCATCCACATATCACCATCATCCCATTGTATCCACATCAGTTGACCTCGCAAAAGAGAAAACAGAACTGCTGTTAGAATGTGATCAAAGGGGATTAGTAACGTGACACATCCAATTCGATTCCCAGCCTTTAAAGATAAATATTGATTTTACTCAACATGTTTCACAGGTCATCTTTCTTGAGAAGTGTCAGGTAGTACTGGTTAGAATACAGTCCAGGAAAACTGGTTAGCTGAATCCTACTCTCCAATTCAATTAGAAGAGGCATCTTTGTACAAGTTTATGTGAAGTAAATATATTTAATCATGCATTATGTAACATGCTCAGCGTATCATCAAGTATGACACCATCTCAATCTTCCACACTTTCTGAATTACTGGTTCAACCTATCAATATTCATCCTTCATGAAAGCGTCCACAAACAAACAACTAGTTTGACAAAGATTCCTTACTTTATTCCTACAGATGACAACCGCATATACTGTACCGCTATATAACGATCATATCCAATCAAGCCTACTGGGTCATGAGTCATTGGACTGGTACGAGGGCCTTTCAACATTGACCGGGATATACAGGAAGACAATGAAACAAATATCCACTTGGTGTAAGGAACCTAATATGTAGTGTAAACCTATGGACAGCTGACTCTCAGACAAAACCTCAGGCAGACAGATCCGGACTGTGATTAATGCAATTGAATAATGACAAGCATGAAAAAATTGAAAATACATGAACACCTGAATATAAAGGTAAATATATACGACTGTTTTAGTATGCTGTTTACTTTTGCTTCTACATACAAATGTTGACTCTTAGTGCAACCTACTCTACAATCATATAAGTATAACACTGTGCAAATTCACTTAAATTTTAATTCATTATGCAGAAATCACAAATATTTTGTTTCCATTCAATTTCTGCATTATCAGACCAATTTTTTAAATTTTATAGCAGGAAGAAAATGCTATGCCAGTGCGCTAAAAGTTATCGGTTAAATATAGTCCAAATTAAATTAGGCATGCAGGCCTGATGCAGAAACACCACCTAAAGTGCCCGGTGGCATTCGACATGTTGTAGCCTTGAGCCTTTAATCAAGATTTTGCTGGACATAACACAATCATCCTACATGCACCAGTGTTCAGACAAACACAAAAATCAAACAAATGCACCAAGAGTCACTATCACAACTTAGCCATACACAAAATGAACTGATTAGGAGATTACTTCCCTTGTTTGCAAATTAGCTTTAATGTGATATATTATCATGTTTACCAGAAGAATTATTTATTTGGTTATTCTTTGTTGTTGTTTTTTAATCACATAATAACAAAATTCTCAGTACTACTAAACTTAAACTTGATAAGAAGTGAAGTTCGACATGCATCTACTGCATCCAAACCAGTATAAAATGAAATATATCTTGAAAAGAAACATACAGTCTAACTAAAAACACATAGATATATGGATGAGAAAATGATATAGAAATATACTGATCTTTCTAGTGTGCTGGATATCAAGGGCATCCACATATCACCATCATCCCATTGTATCCACATCAGTTGACCTCGCAAAAGAGAAAACAGAACTGCTGTTAGAATGTGATCAAAGGGGATTAGTAACGTGACACATCCAATTCGATTCCCAGCCTTTAAAGATAAATATTGATTTTACTCAACATGTTTCACAGGTCATCTTTCTTGAGAAGTGTCAGGTAGTACTGGTTAGAATACAGTCCAGGAAAACTGGTTAGCTGAATCCTACTCTCCAATTCAATTAGAAGAGGCATCTTTGTACAAGTTTATGTGAAGTAAATATATTCAATCATGCATTATGTAACATGCTCAGCGTATCATCAAGTATGACACCATCTGAATTTTCCACACTTTCTGAATTACTGGTTCCACCTATCAATATTCATCCTTCATGAAAGCGTCCACAAACAAACAACTAGTTTGACAAAGATTCCTTACTTTATTCCTGCAGATGACAACCGCATATACTGTACCGCTATATAACGATCATATCCAATCAAGCCTACTGGGTCATGAGTCATTGGACTGGTACGAGGGCCTTTCAACATTGACCGGGATATACAGGAAGACAATGAAACAAATATCCACTTGGTGTAAGGAACCTAATATGTAGTGAAAACCTATGGACAGCTGACTCTCAGACAAAACCTCAGGAAGACAGATCCGGACTGTGATTAATGCAATTGAATAATGACAAGCATGAAAAAATTGAAAATACATGAACACCTGAATATAAAGGTAAATATATACGACTGTTTTAGTATGCTGTTTACTTTTGCTTCTACATACAAATGTTGACTCTTAGTGCAACCTACTCTACAATCATATAAGTATAACACTGTGCAAATTCACTTAAATTTTAATTCATTATGCAGAAATCACAAATATTTTGTTTCCATTCAATTTCTGCATTATCAGACCAATTTTTTAAATTTTATAGCAGGAAGAAAATGCTATGCCAGTGCACTAAAAGTTATCGGTTAAATATAGTCCAAATTAAATTAGGCATGCAGGCCTGATGCAGAAACACCACCTAAAGTGCCCGGTGGCGTTCGACATGTTGTAGCCTTGAGCCTTTAATCAAGATTTTGCTGGACATAACACAATCATCCTACATGCACCAGTGTTCAGACAAACACAAAAATCAAACAAATGCACCAAGAGTCACTATCACAACTTAGCCATACACAAAATGAACTGATTAGGAGATTACTTCCCTTGTTTGCAAATTAGCTTTAATGTGATATATTATCATGTTTACCAGAAGAATTATTTATTTGGTTATTCTTTGTTGTTGTTTTTTAATCACATAATAACAAAATTCTCAGTACTACTAAACTTAAACTTGATAAGAAGTGAAGTTCGACATGCATCTACTGCATCCAAACCAGTATAAAATGAAATATATCTTGAAAAGAAACATACAGTCTAACTAAAAACACATAGATTTATGGATGAGAAAATGATATAGAAATATACTGATCTTTCTAGTGTGCTGGATATCAAGGGCATCCACATATCACTATCATCCCATTGTATCCACATCAGTTGACCTAGCAAAAGAGAAAACAGAACTGCTGTTAGAATGTGATCAAAAGGGGATTAGTAACATGACACATCCAATTCGATTCACAGCCTTTAAAGATAAATATTGATTTTACTCAACATATTTCACAGGTCATCTTTCTTGAGAAGTGTCAGGTAGTACTGGTTAGAATACAGTCCAGGAAAACTGGTTAGCTGAATCCTACTCTCCAATTCAATTAGAAGAGGCATCTTTGTACAAGTTTATGTGAAGTAAATATATTCAATCATGCATTATGTAACATGCTCAGCGTATCATCAAGTATGACACCATCTCAATCTTCCACACTTTCTGAATTACTGGTTCAACCTATCGATATTCATCCTTCATGAAAGCGTCCACAAACAAACAACTAGTTTGACAAAGATTCCTTACTTTATTCCTGCAGATGACAACCGCATATACTGTACCGCTATATAACGATCATATCCAATCAAGCCTACTGGGTCATGAGTCATTGGACTGGTACGAGGGCCTTTCAACATTGACCGGGATATACAGGAAGACAATGAAACAAATATCCACTTGGTGTAAGGAACCTAATATGTAGTGTAAACCTATGGACAGCTGACTCTCAGACAAAACCTCAGGCAGACAGATCCGGACTGTGATTAATGCAATTGAATAATGACAAGCATGAAAAAATTGAAAATACATGAACACCTGAATATAAAGGTAAATATATACGACTGTTTTAGTATGCTGTTTACTTTTGCTTCTACATACAAATGTTGACTCTTAGTGCAACCTACTCTACAATCATATAAGTATAACACTGTGCAAATTCACTTAAATTTTAATTCATTATGCAGAAATCACAAATATTTTGTTTCCATTCAATTTCTGCATTATCAGACCAATTTTTTAAATTTTATAGCAGGAAGAAAATGCTATGCCAGTGCGCTAAAAGTTATCGGTTAAATATAGTCCAAATTAAATTAGGCATGCAGGCCTGATGCAGAAACACCACCTAAAGTGCCCGGTGGCGTTCGACATGTTGTAGCCTTGAGCCTTTAATCAAGATTTTGCTGGACATAACACAATCATCCTACATGCACCAGTGTTCAGACAAACACAAAAATCAAACAAATGCACCAAGAGTCACTATCACAACTTAGCCATACACAAAATGAACTGATTAGGAGATTACTTCCCTTGTTTGCAAATTAGCTTTAATGTGATATATTATCATGTTTACCAGAAGAATTATTTATTTGGTTATTCTTTGTTGTTGTTTTTTAATCACATAATAACAAAATTCTCAGTACTACTAAACTTAAACTTGATAAGAAGTGAAGTTCGACATGCATCTACTGCATCCAAACCAGTATAAAATGAAATATATCTTGAAAAGAAACATACAGTCTAACTAAAAACACATAGATATATGGATGAGAAAATGATATAGAAATATACTGATCTTTCTAGTGTGCTGGATATCAAGGGCATCCACATATCACCATCATCCCATTGTATCCACATCAGTTGACCTCGCAAAAGAGAAAACAGAACTGCTGTTAGAATGTGATCAAAGGGGATTAGTAACGTGACACATCCAATTCGATTCCCAGCCTTTAAAGATAAATATTGATTTTACTCAACATGTTTCACAGGTCATCTTTCTTGAGAAGTGTCAGGTAGTACTGGTTAGAATACAGTCCAGGAAAACTGGTTAGCTGAATCCTACTCTCCAATTCAATTAGAAGAGGCATCTTTGTACAAGTTTATGTGAAGTAAATATATTTAATCATGCATTATGTAACATGCTCAGCGTATCATCAAGTATGACACCATCTCAATCTTCCACACTTTCTGAATTACTGGTTCAACCTATCAATATTCATCCTTCATGAAAGCGTCCACAAACAAACAACTAGTTTGACAAAGATTCCTTACTTTATTCCTACAGATGACAACCGCATATACTGTACCGCTATATAACGATCATATCCAATCAAGCCTACTGGGTCATGAGTCATTGGACTGGTACGAGGGCCTTTCAACATTGACCGGGATATACAGGAAGACAATGAAACAAATATCCACTTGGTGTAAGGAACCTAATATGTAGTGTAAACCTATGGACAGCTGACTCTCAGACAAAACCTCAGGCAGACAGATCCGGACTGTGATTAATGCAATTGAATAATGACAAGCATGAAAAAATTGAAAATACATGAACACCTGAATATAAAGGTAAATATATACGACTGTTTTAGTATGCTGTTTACTTTTGCTTCTACATACAAATGTTGACTCTTAGTGCAACCTACTCTACAATCATATAAGTATAACACTGTGCAAATTCACTTAAATTTTAATTCATTATGCAGAAATCACAAATATTTTGTTTCCATTCAATTTCTGCATTATCAGACCAATTTTTTAAATTTTATAGCAGGAAGAAAATGCTATGCCAGTGCGCTAAAAGTTATCGGTTAAATATAGTCCAAATTAAATTAGGCATGCAGGCCTGATGCAGAAACACCACCTAAAGTGCCCGGTGGCATTCGACATGTTGTAGCCTTGAGCCTTTAATCAAGATTTTGCTGGACATAACACAATCATCCTACATGCACCAGTGTTCAGACAAACACAAAAATCAAACAAATGCACCAAGAGTCACTATCACAACTTAGCCATACACAAAATGAACTGATTAGGAGATTACTTCCCTTGTTTGCAAATTAGCTTTAATGTGATATATTATCATGTTTACCAGAAGAATTATTTATTTGGTTATTCTTTGTTGTTGTTTTTTAATCACATAATAACAAAATTCTCAGTACTACTAAACTTAAACTTGATAAGAAGTGAAGTTCGACATGCATCTACTGCATCCAAACCAGTATAAAATGAAATATATCTTGAAAAGAAACATACAGTCTAACTAAAAACACATAGATATATGGATGAGAAAATGATATAGAAATATACTGATCTTTCTAGTGTGCTGGATATCAAGGGCATCCACATATCACCATCATCCCATTGTATCCACATCAGTTGACCTCGCAAAAGAGAAAACAGAACTGCTGTTAGAATGTGATCAAAGGGGATTAGTAACGTGACACATCCAATTCGATTCCCAGCCTTTAAAGATAAATATTGATTTTACTCAACATGTTTCACAGGTCATCTTTCTTGAGAAGTGTCAGGTAGTACTGGTTAGAATACAGTCCAGGAAAACTGGTTAGCTGAATCCTACTCTCCAATTCAATTAGAAGAGGCATCTTTGTACAAGTTTATGTGAAGTAAATATATTTAATCATGCATTATGTAACATGCTCAGCGTATCATCAAGTATGACACCATCTCAATCTTCCACACTTTCTGAATTACTGGTTCAACCTATCAATATTCATCCTTCATGAAAGCGTCCACAAACAAACAACTAGTTTGACAAAGATTCCTTACTTTATTCCTGCAGATGACAACCGCATATACTGTACCGCTATATAACGATCATATCCAATCAAGCCTACTGGGTCATGAGTCATTGGACTGGTACGAGGGCCTTTCAACATTGACCGGGATATACAGGAAGACAATGAAACAAATATCCACTTGGTGTAAGGAACCTAATATGTAGTGTAAACCTATGGACAGCTGACTCTCAGACAAAACCTCAGGCAGACAGATCCGGACTGTGATTAATGCAATTGAATAATGACAAGCATGAAAAAATTGAAAATACATGAACACCTGAATATAAAGGTAAATATATACGACTGTTTTAGTATGCTGTTTACTTTTGCTTCTACATACAAATGTTGACTCTTAGTGCAACCTACTCTACAATCATATAAGTATAACACTGTGCAAATTCACTTAAATTTTAATTCATTATGCAGAAATCACAAATATTTTGTTTCCATTCAATTTCTGCATTATCAGACCAATTTTTTAAATTTTATAGCAGGAAGAAAATGCTATGCCAGTGCGCTAAAAGTTATCGGTTAAATATAGTCCAAATTAAATTAGGCATGCAGGCCTGATGCAGAAACACCACCTAAAGTGCCCGGTGGCATTCGACATGTTGTAGCCTTGAGCCTTTAATCAAGATTTTGCTGGACATAACACAATCATCCTACATGCACCAGTGTTCAGACAAACACAAAAATCAAACAAATGCACCAAGAATCACTATCACAACTTAGCCATACACAAAATGAACTGATTAGGAGATTACTTCCCTTGTTTGCAAATTAGCTTTAATGTGATATATTATCATGTTTACCAGAAGAATTATTTATTTGGTTATTCTTTGTTGTTGTTTTTTAATCACATAATAACAAAATTCTCAGTACTACTAAACTTAAACTTGATAAGAAGTGAAGTTCGACATGCATCTACTGCATCCAAACCAGTATAAAATGAAATATATCTTGAAAAGAAACATACAGTCTAACTAAAAACACATAGATATATGGATGAGAAAATGATATAGAAATATACTGATCTTTCTAGTGTGCTGGATATCAAGGGCATCCACATATCACCATCATCCCATTGTATCCACATCAGTTGACCTCGCAAAAGAGAAAACAGAACTGCTGTTAGAATGTGATCAAAGGGGATTAGTAACGTGACACATCCAATTCGATTCCCAGCCTTTAAAGATAAATATTGATTTTACTCAACATGTTTCACAGGTCATCTTTCTTGAGAAGTGTCAGGTAGTACTGGTTAGAATACAGTCCAGGAAAACTGGTTAGCTGAATCCTACTCTCCAATTCAATTAGAAGAGGCATCTTTGTACAAGTTTATGTGAAGTAAATATATTCAATCATGCATTATGTAACATGCTCAGCGTATCATCAAGTATGACACCATCTCAATCTTCCACACTTTCTGAATTACTGGTTCAACCTATCGATATTCATCCTTCATGAAAGCGTCCACAAACAAACAACTAGTTTGACAAAGATTCCTTACTTTATTCCTGCAGATGACAACCGCATATACTGTACCGCTATATAACGATCATATCCAATCAAGCCTACTGGGTCATGAGTCATTGGACTGGTACGAGGGCCTTTCAACATTGACCGGGATATACAGGAAGACAATGAAACAAATATCCACTTGGTGTAAGGGACCTAATATGTAGTGTAAACCTATGGACAGCTGACTCTCAGACAAAACCTCAGGCAGACAGATCCGGACTGTGATTAATGCAATTGAATAATGACAAGCATGAAAAAATTGAAAATACATGAACACCTGAATATAAAGGTAAATATATACGACTGTTTTAGTATGCTGTTTACTTTTGCTTCTACATACAAATGTTGACTCTTAGTGCAACCTACTCTACAATCATATAAGTATAACACTGTGCAAATTCACTTAAATTTTAATTCATTATGCAGAAATCACAAATATTTTGTTTCCATTCAATTTCTGCATTATCAGACCAATTTTTTAAATTTTATAGCAGGAAGAAAATGCTATGCCAGTGCGCTAAAAGTTATCGGTTAAATATAGTCCAAATTAAATTAGGCATGCAGGCCTGATGCAGAAACACCACCTAAAGTGCCCGGTGGCGTTCGACATGTTGTAGCCTTGAGCCTTTAATCAAGTTTTTGCTGGACATAACACAATCATCCTACATGCACCAGTGTTCAGACAAACACAAAAATCAAACAAATGCACCAAGAGTCACTATCAGAATTTAGCCATACACAAAATGAACTGATTAGGAGATTACTTTACTTGTTTGCAAATTAGCTTTGATGTGATATAATGACAAAATTCTCAGTACTACTAAACTTAAACTTGATAAGAAGTGAAGTTCGACATTCATCTTCTGCATCCAAACCAATATAAAATGAAATATATTTTGAAAAGAAACATACAGTCTAACTTAACACATAGATATATTGATGAGAAAATGAGATATACTGATCTTTCTAGTGTGCTGGATATCAAGGGCATCCACATATCACCATCATCCCATTGTACCCACATAAGTTGACCTGCAAAAACAGAAAACAGAATAGCAGTTAGAATGTGATAAAAGACGACAAATACAGTAAAACCTGATTTATTCGACAAATAATTTTAGGGGACCGTGCATAATGCAAATGAGATCAACGGTCATGATTACCACTCTATATATTTCATAACTGAAATGGATTATTCATTATTAACCATTGATAATCCAAATGAAATTGTACAATCGGTGTTTTACAGTACATGTTATCATTAATTTGGAAGTGTGTTTGTGGGCACATTCATTTATCACACTAGCAATAAAACTAATCCACTCAATTACCCATTATGACACATGCTCATGCAGTCTACCTTCAATTATAACACCTTTCTGAATTATTCTTAGGGGAACTAGGCAGTCATAAAGTCTACAGCCATATCTGCCTAGTTCCATATCAATATTCATCCTAAGTGAAAGCCTCCACAAACAACAAGTTTAATAATTAAGCAACAAGTAGAAGAACCTAAGTTCTTTGAAAAACAGACGAGCTAAAAAATAAAATGGACAGAAAAGTCAATATCCAGGTGTCTATAGGTATCATTTCTTAATGTAAGTATTTTAAATGTTTTACGAATATACAAAATACATAAATAATAACAGTTAATACTACTTATGCATGACTTATGATATTCATAATTTGTGTACTTATTAGAAACATATATGTCCTACTTAATTATTCTAATCATTAATGTTACTTAATACTATATTTTCATTATAATACCAAAAAAAAGACAAATATACAAATCAATATTCACGTCAAAAGTAGATTCTATATATTATTGTCAATTCATTTTGGTGCAAATTTCTGTTAAAAAATGTTATTCTTTTTTTAAACAGATGTAGTCACATTGCTACAAAATGATCTGCAAAAATAGTTCTCAAATTGACCTAGAATAAGCGAGATGCAGGTTACCCCTCATTTATTTCTTTTAACCAAAATGTAATCAAATAAATTAGATACTATTAATGAATATTGATATTTTAATGAATATTGATATTAATGAATACTTAGTTTCGGTTACAATGGCTGAATATTAGAAGATTCACATACACTGTCATTCCTTCTGTATTATCCTCTTTCTCATCCACTCAATGGTCTTGAGGCTTGTGAAGCTCACACCAATCTTGCATATGATGACAACCTTACAAGGTAAAAAAATAAACAGATGAACTTTCAGCAATGGAAAACTATTCTTACAATATTTTTTAAGAGAAATCTGTCCACGAATTCTGGTATTAATAAAATTTCATGTCAATGTTGTTAAAAATAAGACCATTTTAAACAGGCAACACTTAAACAATACATTTAATGGCTCACAAATACATGTAAGTACGTAATCTCATCTTCATCTACATAAATACTATCAATATTTTTAAGGGAAAACGAAATAAATGTCACAAATAATTATTACATACCACGTTTGTTGAAATACGGAACACATATTTCCTTATAAAACAAAACCCAACGTCTGTTACCTGTGTTTTCTGGCCTCTAATGCGATTACCCGCGAAAAAGATTTCATGATTCACTCAATAGCTTATAAGAAATATCATTGGTCGAGGCAGACATTTCTTTATCCGTATTTGGTATTGTAAAACGCCCACCCAGAAGCACGTGTTTTTTTCGTGTAGAGACAAGACTACACGGATTTATCATAGCCTAGGGCACCTGTTATAAATTTGTGAGATTGAAACTACAATAATTACAACAATAACAACCACTGTATAAAATGCATACTTATCTACCCATATAAATTACAAAAAAAAAACTCACAGCAATATAACTTTCAATAGCCCAGCTCTATTGTTTATTAATTATTGCCTTGGCAACAAAATCAAATAATTATGCATCCGCAATTCAATTAAGTATCGATCTATAGTTTACCAACTTGACAAGAAAAAAACGATGGCAAGAGACGGACCGTCCATTTTTCGGAAATGGATGTAAACGACAAGACATGCACAAATTAGTAATAGCACAATATAATAGTATACGTTTTATTTAACGATAAGACCGTCGCAAAAGTGTTACATAATTTTGAGAATTACAACCGAACTTAATGTTAATATTCTGGGCCGTATTTATAAAACTTCTTAATTTAAGATTTTCTTAATTTTTTACTGAAATTCCAGACAGAAATCTGATCCTTTTGTACTTAAATTTGAGGAATATCTTTAATAAGTCTTATTTATAAATGATCATTGCTTTATTTTCAGGCAACTTATTTAAAAGATACTAGTAGTCTGGTACCCGTCTCCAATCTTACAGCATCTGGGGTCTGGCAAACGCTAATCAATTGGTTCCTACCAGTAGAGAATCCAAGATGGCGGCGGTAAGTGATTTATAGAAGGAACAAATATATTGTTTAGTATTTCTCAGCTATTTATGGCTGACATTCAATGAAACTGGGCACGTTGTTAGACCAAACCACTAACTATTGATATGTGTAGGTAAAACGAAATGACACCTCTGTATTAATGTTCTGTCCTCTTCAGAAATCTGGTGAAACTTACAACTTCTGAAGTGTGACAGTTCTAATGTGTACATTTATGCGACTTCAGTTATTTAGCTGTAGTCGAACATGTAATTTTTGTGATTTCTAGTTTGATTTATTGATAAATTTTATAATCCATTGAAATACTCGGGTGTAAAGGTGTTAGCCTAACGATCCTGGGGTTGTGGGTTCGATCTCCATAATGCTGTGATTGTAAGGAATCGCCATTGTAAGAATATGGACCACTTTCAACAGCCTTACTGTTAGGCTACCTCTTTAGTCAGAAGGTTGAGTGCCTGCATACAGTGCTTATTAAGCTAGGGTCCTGGGTTCAATCCCTGGTGAGGACCAGGTTTTTGTTGCTACTAATTTACTTCCAATTAGTTCAATGCAGGCAGCGGTGTTTATATCCATTAAAGTAAATTAGGAGCAAGAAAAAGGCTTTTGAAAGTGACCGATGTTCCTACAATTACGTCACCATCATGCCAGTGTAAAACCCGGCCAAAGGCTACTGCAATTGTTTATATATAAACATCAATCAGGAAGGCAGGATCTTCTTTAATTCTATTGGGGTGACATGGTCCGTTAGTGGAAATTCCAAGGTGTGAGTTTTAGCTTGATGCACATTTTTCCACCCTATGACATGAAGTTGTAGTACTTTAGTCCAAAGCTGGCAACAATGAGTTGGGTGGTTCCCAATGAGACCCCTGCTTTTAGCAGATAATACTTCAAATCTGTACAGTGTATTATGTGGATGACAGATTTGAAGGGGGACCAGTAACCAAGGACAGTTTATAATTTCATAAACTTTAACATGTATTGATATATAATTGACCAGAGCACTAGCATTTCAAATTGATCTTTGCACACAACCCTTTCTTTGTTATTGGCAAAATTTCTTTCAAGTACAATGCTGCTGTGATAGCTAGAATATGGTTTAATAAATTTCTACATTGTAGATAAGAAGTTGTATCAAACATGCCTGTAGTCTTCAAGAATAACCTTTTCAAGCACTAGAAATGTCATATTTTCATTTTATAATCATATACCTAACTACTCTCCTTGGACTCCATAACACTTGCTTAAAGAACAGCCTCACAAGGACTAAATAGTGAGTTTATAAAATCAGTCTTCACGCTAACCCACTAGCCCACAGCCCGGGGCTAGTAAATTTCTATTCAGGCTAGTGAACTTTCTTAAAATTGTGTACTCAGGCTAGTGGTAAATTTTCTATTTTCAATAGTCCACATACAGTTCGGGCTAGTGCTTTAAAAAAATTAGTTCGAAGACTGTAAAATTATAGATGTATCTGGTTTTGTTGTTGTCAATCCTACAGTTGGTGAACTTAAACATGTTGTAAAGTTTGTGCTGCACCAAGTGAGGTAGCCTGTGTAAACATTTTTTATCAAGATTAATTCTTTTTTAAAAGAGACAAAGCTCAGCGATTTTTTTCCATTGTTTGGCAATCCGTAAAAGGTACCTTCCCAATTCAAAATCAAAACTCTGAAGGTTCTGCTGTTGTTAGGAACCTTTCCCGTTCTACTGTTGTTAGGAACCTTTCCCATTCAGGCAAAAACATCACTGAAGCTAGTATTTTTCTGTTATTTCTGTGTCTTCCAGTACCAGGGAACTTGCCAGTAAAATAAGGACATCACCATTGAGGGACAGTCTGAACTTCTCAGTGTTTGTCTGAAGAAAAGTGCCTCAGACATAAGAAGCAGGTTGCCATTTTGTTGTTGCTACTTTCTATCAGGGTTGACCCCAGGACTCCAAGGATGGAAACAACCTGTTTCTCTTCCAATGGGAACTTTATTCTCATTTAATCAATTGAGAATGATAAACACATTAGAATGATTCTTGAACATGAGAACCAAGCATTTAAAAAGTAGTGACCTAAAATTGCAAAAACCAAAATTTGTATGTTTCTCAGTTACTGAAATGCTCTAGTAGTAATAATTGCATTAAGGAAGTAATTTTTTTTAGAACCGTTATGTGATATAGAACCTCAGTTGTAAGAATGTTGTAATATAGGCAATGTGCTTATCTGCTCAGATTTCAGCCGTTTAACCCCTCGGATGGAATTCATGAAAAGATGAATGTTTCAATCAACTACTCTC
This sequence comes from Lutraria lutraria, assembly GCA_964023205.1. Lineage (NCBI taxonomy): Eukaryota > Metazoa > Mollusca > Bivalvia > Venerida > Mactridae > Lutraria > Lutraria lutraria. The sequence continues at coordinate 36,961,263 of OZ026840.1, read as the reverse complement.
GCCCAATTCATGAGTATTTTATGAATATTTCAACAATGAAAACAATGATAATGATTTTATTATAATTATCATAATATTATTATTACTATCACTATTATTTACAATATTATTATATTATCATCATTGTCATAAAATCATGATTATCTTTATAATTATCATCATTACTATCCTATCATTATTATTCGTAATTATTGTAATCATTATTGTCACATTCATTTTTATCATCATATTTGTTATTAATAATCATAATTATTGCCATCATTATTATTATTATCATCATCATTATTATACATTATTATTGTGATGATTATTATTATTATTGTTATGATTATCATTATGATGATGATTATGATATCATTATTATTGTTGTTATCATCAATTTTGTTGTCATCATTATCATCAATGTGACATGTTAGGTAAGCATTTCGTAATAGATAAGATTTCTTAGACATTTCATTATTACCTAATCGGCTTTTTAATTATTCTTGATCCATATTAATATATGTTCCTTAGTATCTATAAAAGTCAATTATGATAATTCATTCATATTTATGAATGTTTATTGTATTTATCTATTTAATATACATGTAGTGTTATTATATGTTTTGCCGCCAAATGATGTCGCGCACGTTATATTTTGTGATGTCATTTCACTTCAACTTGTTATGTTATATTTTTGTTATCACTGATGAAGGCTAATCAGCCGAAATGTATGTGACTTAGTAATGAAAAATACAATGTGTTAGTGTAATATCATTATATATGAATATTTCATGAAGTACAAATAACTATTTGACAGGGGATGTAACTTTAAATGGTGTAACATACTTGAAAGTCTGGTAATGGAACAATTCATTCTTGCTGAAGTTCTACTGGCAGTTGCTCTACCTACAGGAAAAATAGGAGAGACTAAAGCTATGGAGTCTTTTTACTAGTTCTTTCCATGTATTGCATGCTAATAAAGTAAAGTGATGAAGATTCAAGAATTAGTGGCAATCACTTCAACTAATGATCAGAAAAATCATAAGCAACATAGTATTAGTTTAAGTTTCAAAGTTGTTGGATATCTGTTAGAAATAAACCCTGTATTGTTAACAGTAGAAGCTAAAGACAGAACTTTACTGATAAAACAGTTATACATAGCTACATTGTATTTTGTGATATTAAGTTAAGATGGTTTTTCATGTATCATGTATTACTTACCATGGCATGGTATTGTTAATTTCTTGTCTTGCTTTTTGTATCAAAGCACATGCCTTTTAGTTGTATGTTACATTTCAAACAGTGTGTGCAGGCAGACAAAATGCTTGATATTAATAAATTTGTTTTTATGACCGGGCTTAGTTATTATAAGTAAATAACATATCAAATAATATTTATATGCAGATTCATACTTGTTTTTCACCCATGAAACATAAACACATACTTTTAAAGAGGGTAGTGTTGAGAAAAACTAATGAATTGTTTAGAGTTTATTTCATTTCCACTAAAAGACACAGCAAAACCTCTCCAGAGCGTTCCTCTGTAGAGCAACAACCTCTCTATAACAACACCTTCAAAATTTCCCTAAACTGATATTTACTATAAATTTAACCTCTGTAGAGCAACAACCTCTCTATAACAACACCTTCAAAATTTCCCTAAACAGATATTTACTATAAATTTAACCTCTTTAGAGCAACAACCTCTCTATAACAACACCTTCAAAATTTCCCTAAACTGATATTTACTATAAATTTAACCTCTGTAGAGCAACAACCTCTCTATAACAACACCTTCAAAATTTCCCTAAACAGATATTTACTATAAATTTTAGCTCTGTAGAGCAACAACCTCTCTATAACAACACCTTCAAAATTTCCCTAAACTGATATTTACTATAAATTTAACCTCTGTAGAGCAAAAACCTCTATACAATGGCCATTGTTTGCAGCTCCAACAGGGTATTGCTCTACAGAGGTTACACAGTCACTGTATGTACAAAATCTCTGATCAGGGTATTTTTAAGTGAATCTACAAGGTATTCCCTGATAATTTATTTTAACAAGGTTAAGTGAAATTATTTCACAACTAATATGACAAATTAATGATCTTAATTAATTCTGTTATCATTTTAAACTTTTTATTTTTAATATGTTTTAATAATTTAATTTTGTAATTATAATATTGACATACTATAATACTTAGATGATGTCATTCGATATGAAATTTCAGCTTTAAAAATGTGATAGTTTTAGATAAAACAGTATTCTTATAAATTTGGTTTTTATCCTTAATTGTCTTTTGTGGGTGATGCAAACTTGAAATAGTTCTTCATGTTCAGTCTTTTAATTTTGGTCGGTGCGAAGACAGAGTCCGTCTTAATCACTGCTGGTCTGGTTAAATTAAACCTGTCATCAAACAGTCACATGTTGAAATTTTAAACTTAATGGAGAACCCAAAACTAATGTTTTACTAGTAAAAAATGAAAAGTTTCCATTAGTTATTATTGTATAATCCAATCATATAAAACATATGTGTGTAAAAGGTCTTTGAAAAATGTTGAAGAAGCAAAATTTGATCAAGCAAAGACAGGTTACTAGTAACATTCCTTCCAGTAAAGGCAGCTAAGCTCATTGCCTATATTAAACCATATTCTAGGTATGACAGCAACATTGTACTTGAAAGAAATTTTGCCAATAACAAAGAAAGGGTTGTGTGCAAAGATCAATTTGAAATGCTAGTACTCAGGTCAATTATATATCAACACATGTTAAAGTTTATGAAATTATGAACTGTCCTTGGTTACTGGTCCCCCTTCAAATCTGTCATCAGCATGATACACTGTACATATTTGAAGTATTATCTGCTAGAAGCAGGGTTCTGTCTCATTGGGAACCAACCAACTCATTGTTGCCAGCTTTGGACTAAAGTACTACAACTTCATGTCATAGGGTGGAAAAATGTGCATCAAGCCAAAACTCACACCTTGGAATTTCTCGAATAACTGTTTCGTTTTTTAATCATTATTCGCGACCGGAAACGAATCCACGAAAATATGAGAATCCCCGAAAATATGAGAATAAAGGATATACAACTTACTCAAAAAGGAGAATTACCGTCTTTTACAATATGTGAAGTACCCCAAATGTAAAACTTTAGAATCAGGATAAAAATAGCGTCTGAAACGGATTTTGAACACCTGTGTGGATATCGATGCATCGAGATCCGATGAGTTTTTTAATGTCAATAATGTACTCACCCCCATACTTGAAAAAATCCCCCCACATTTTTTAAGGGTAAGGGGGAAAGCCCCCCCTGCTTTCAAAATCCTAGATTGGACACTGTATAAACAATAAAAGATTATCAAATTACTAGTAGGTTGATAAAGATTTCAGTTCTTGAAATATTATGAAATGGGTATACTTCTACTTAGGATATTATTTTGAACCTTCAAGGCTCGAATTTAACTGTTTTTGCCACTATTTTGAACCTTCAGGGCTCGAATTTCACTGCCACTTGCAATTTTTTGTTAGTACACAAAACTAGCAAAATTTGAAATCCATTAGCAATTTTTTCACAACATTTGTTTTTCAGAAATATTCATGTTATAACAAAAAAGGTTGTTTTTATGTGAATGTAATTGTATTGCATAAAAAAAAAAAAATTACTATGACAGTTACGGTTCCACTAGCAAAAAAATGCTAGTGGTCGTAAGATGAACTAGCAAAATCTATTTTTCACTAGCATTTTGCTAGTTTGCTAGTGTAAATTTACGACCCTGAACCTTATTCATTTTTTATGATTGACTTATACCAATTTCTTTAGTTACTTTGGCCAAATCAATCTATAGGCTGTTAGATTTATTGCTGAGATTATAATTCAAAATAAGCAGATTGATAAAAATCACTCAAACTTGATTTGATAAATCCTATTACGGGTATAGTCTTTAAATATACAATCATACACATGCATGAATGCTGAGACACTCTTAGAGTATGTTACTATAAACTTAATAAGAATAAACGTTTGTATTTGTAGTATATATTAGAATAGCACCATCTTATTTTTTCTAAATGAAGCAAACAGACATGTTATATAGAAGATGATGAATGATTTCACACATGTTATATTTTCAGTTACTCTGACTGGTATAGCTGTTTTACAACATGTACTCCTGCAGATCAATCATCATATACTAGAACCAAAGTTGACTGAAATACTTAATGTTGGCTGGATAGATACTTCGGTATGGCTGTTTTACAACACTCCTGCAGATCAATCATCATATACTAGAACCAAAGTTGACTGAAATACTTAATGTTGGCTGGATAGATACTTCGGTATGGCTGTTTTACAACACTCCTGCAGATTAATCATCATATACTAGAACCAAAGTTGACTGAAATACTTAATGTTGGCTGGATAGATACTTCGGTATGGCTGTTTTACAACACTCCTGCAGATTAAACATCATATACTAGAACCAAAGTTGACTGAATTACTTAATGTTGGCTGGATAGATACTTCGGTATGGTGTTCATTCCTAAAAAATTATGCTGCTTAAACATATTATATACATACTGTATACAGTGTAACCTCCATGAATGGTCACCTCCAAATAACAGCCACCTCACTGTTACATTCAGTATATTAGCAAACCCAAATTGACATTTTAACTCTGTTTTCACTCTCTTAAGAATTATAATGCCATAATTTGTCCCATATAATTATCTTTGTGTGTGCATTGGCCTATTTAGCTGGCAGCTTGAATCATGAATCAATTATTATAACCACACTACCATTGGTAGGGGGGGCTATATAGGAGTCACTTTGCCGGTCGGTCTGTCCCGAAGCTTGTCCACGCTGTATCTTCTCTATGGATTAAAGGATTTTTTAATTACTTGGTACATTGTTCACCATCATGGGACGGTGTGTCATGCGAAAGAATTACATCAATATCTCCAAGGTCAAGGTCACCCTTAGAGTTTAAGGGTAAAAAATGGCCATAAAAGAGCTTGTACGGGCCATAACTATGTCATTCATTGTGAGATTTTAAAATCACTTGGAACATTTGTTCACCATCATGGGACGGTGTGTCATGCAATAGAATTACGTCAATATCTCCAAGGTCATGGTCACACTTGAATATCAATTCTCAAAAATGGCCATAAATTAGCCTGTCTTACAGTTATCTATTGTGGGATTTTAAATTAGCTGATCACCATCATTATAATACCAAGCAATCACACAGATTATCGCACGGATTTTGTACAACTAGAAGCCATACATCTGTGACAAGGGGGTATGTGGGGGTATTTTAAGTCACTCTGTGGCAGTTCTAGTTGTACTTGTCTTTGTGAATGATTTTGTTTTTATGTCAGGTATAGTGAAATGGTTCAGTCTTTACCTCAGGGTATGATGCTGGATGTTTTGAAAAAGTTTGCCGTAACATTGAAAACTCATTTTGTTGAGGCTGAGGAAACTGGTACCTGATATTTATTTATCACTGTAAAACCTTCAATAGCAACCGTCTCAATATTACGACAATCACATTATAACAAGAACTTTTATAAAATTTAATAATGGAGTAAAACATAGCACCGACAGTCAAGATCGGGTCATCTGTAACTGTGGAGAAAACAACCCATGCCTAGGTAGAACCAGTAAACTTCAATAAGCGAGCTGGAAAGCTTTCTTGCTTGTGTAGTTTGTCTGATCCCTTATAGGGACTTGAACTCACAGCAGTCAGGGGCTAATGTTTACTGTTTGGAGACCATAACCACGCCACTGAGGCCTGTTACTTAAAAAATTATCTGATTTTAATGCTCTTTCTCCATATCCCAAGTACACAAAAGAAACCACAGTCTTCGAATTAAGCCCCACACACCACCTACCAGTCCACCAAAATTGCCATCAGTCTAGTAAATTTGAAAAAGTCTGAGGTCAGAAGGTCTAGTAAATTTTTCACTGATCATTTTACTATTTTTGGAACAAAAAATGAAATATTTGAATCACTCTCGAAAAAGATGACAATCTTATGAAATTTTGATTCGTTTATTTAGTTCTTCTAACAATTTTGAATAGATTGATGAACACTCTTTAACAGCAAGTTACTCATATTTTGCAGGAAGTTTTAAAGGAGTGTGTCAGCTGTTTGATCTCTACCTGTTAAATGTGAGGACTGCAGACCACAGTGTGACTGAGATGACATCACAATCTGTGCGAGATCTATTAACTTTTATGGAGTCTGATATTTTTGTGCCGATTGTAACAAAGTATTTGGATGAGTCTAGTGTAAGGATTATGCTTTATCTGCGACATTTTCCACTCAAATTAAAGCCCTTTCTTAACAATGGAAGAATGTAGCCTTGGCTCCTAGCCAGTGTTTTTTTTTTTTCATTTTTGTGGGAAAATGGATTTAAACTCATGCTACAGTAACTGCCGCAGACAATTACTGACAATGGTTGACAAGGGACTGGAGACTTAGAATACTCTGTTTATTCATTTAAAATTGTAAAAAGACATCTTTGGTAGGAGTAACTCCATAATTTGATGTAATATAATCGACTATCCTGTAGCTTTTCCCTATCAATCTAAATGTAACTACACAGATTATAACAAGATGGCCCTATATCGCTCACATGACAATCATTGTTCACTCATTTAAATATTGTTTTCAAAATGTGACCTAGCTTTTGACCACAGATGACCCATGTTCGAACTTGTCTTACATAACATTAAGACAAACATTCTGACAAGGTTTGGTGAAGATCCAATCAAAATTTACATCTACAGTGTTAATAAGGTTTTCCTAAGATTTGACCTTGTGACTTAGTTTTTGACCTTAGGTGACCCATATTTGAACTTGTCCTCAATATTATTAAGACAAATAATCTGACAAGTTTTGGTGAAGTTCCCAAAAAAACGTGACATCTAGAGCTTTAAGATTTGTCATAAGATTTGACCAAGCTACCTAGTTCTTAACCCCAAATGACCCATGTTTGAACTCGTCCAAGATATTATAAAGACAAATATTCTGACAAGGTTTCATGATGATCCAACCAAAACAGTGATTTTTAGAATGTTCACAAGGTTTTCCAGCAATTTGCCCTAGTGACCTAGTTTTTTACCGCAGATGACCCATTATCAAACTTGACCTACATATCATTAAAATAAACATTTTGACAAAATTTCATGAAGATCCAATCAAAACATTTATTTCTAGAGTGTTCACAAGGTTTTCCCTTAATTGACTTGGTGACCTAGTTTTTTACCTCAAAAGGCCCATTATCAAACTTGTTTGTGTGAGAGATTGCGATATTAACATTCTGATCCAGTATTGCGAAAATTGAGCTAAAAATGTTGCCCCTAGTGTGTTCACAAGGTAAAGTTTCACGACGCACGACACTGGACGAAGACTGATCACAAAAGCTCACCCTGAGCACAAGTTCTCATGTGAGCTAAAAAGGCAGGTGTTGTGTTTAAACGACATGTAGATCTTCCCTTATTTGAAGATTCTTTTAAGGCCTGACCATTCCTGGATATATACTGATCTACTTATGTTTGTTAACAGATATTGTAGATGAGAACTGGTTTAACCATATGTCTGAATGACCTTCAGAATCAAGGATATATTTGATTTTGTTTATCCATTTATAATTCTTATTCTTTTTATGCAACATATAATTATATATCTCGAGTAACAGTTTATTTCTATCACCATTTAGCATATAAGACCAGTAAGCCATTAATGGTTAAGTTTCCCATGAAGGATGTAAATCAGTGTGCTTTTTCGCGCTTCAATAATTTCCTTCAGAAGCCATTGTAAACAGATTCTATGAGGTCCAAGTTTTCAAATCAATTGATTTCCATAGCCCTGCCTTCCCTTTATCTTGCCTGATTTGTGTCCAAATATTGTATGTATTTAGGAAATTTGTGAGACTAAAATTAAGAACTAAAGTAAAAAGTTTTCTACTAAAGCACAACAAAACAGTAATCGGTCTATGGTAAGATGCTAATTTGGGGTCGCCTTTATTCTTATATATGAGCATAGTGATTCCATTCAAAAGGCTGGTCGGAATCCTGTTTCTAATACAAGTTGAAAAGATAAACATAAATTGGGAGAAGCAAGTCTTTTCATGCATGTATACTTATAATACTATCATAGGGGCTTGATGCCTTTTCAATATTAAGGTTATTTATGCATTTCATGATCTCAGCAGAAGTGATCGGGAATTTATTTCGCGATTCAGGACTTCTTCACGAAATATGGCAGAGGAAATGTAGCATTATTTTGATTGATAATCGACATTTCTAAAATGCTCATAAAATCTTGCAAATTAAAGCAAGAGCAGCAGTTCTACTCAGTTTTAAAGAGTTCAGAAATTTCCAGTATTGTTTGGGGTTTGCAGATTGCACTGAACATAGTTTAATTATACCTTTTTATGCTTATTCTCTTTAATATAGAAATGTATGGTCTGTCTATAAGACTTACTAGTCTTGTTAAGTAGATGCTTATCATAGTTACTTGGGTTTATAACAATTATAGTTCTTTTTAGTTATTTTTACACAAACCATATATTAAGGAGGTTGTACAAAATGTGTATATTGTATGTATACCATGTATAAAAAGCCTGAGAGCTGCAGCTATACTGTATTTTCTTTTCAGTCAAGTACAAAATGTATAACCAACTTAAGTTTAAGTTTGCTACATAATTACAACATTAAATTTTGTAAAATGAAACTAAAATATTGGCAAACCTCTGTAATTCTGCCTATCACAGTTGAGGACGCTGTGGCAACAGTAGCTTCAATGAAGTGACATATTGGATTGCCCGTTGTTTTCAATGGTTTCCTTAATGACAGTCTATTGATGTTGAACATCTGAAACATAATTTTAATATGGTTAAAGTTATCATACCAAAATACCTAAATATCACTCATTCCTTAAAGATAATATTAATAAGTTATCATTCCTGAATTCCTAATTGTTAATCAGCAGTAAATTTCTTCATCTATTTATAACAATACCTTCACTGATGCATCAATGTATCATTGTTTCAAATATTTTACTTTTAATGTTGTTGATTTTTATTTTTGAGTGATCTCCCTTTCATTTTTAGGTATAATGGCATATAAACATAGCAAGGTAGATTTCAACATTTATTTTTAGATTTAGTTACTGTGGTATGATTCTTAATACATCCAAATAGGACTGTCAGACTTATATAGCTTCATACACTTTCATGATGTAGATGGTTATTCAAGTAACAGAGAAAAACATACAAATGTACATCTATTTGTTATATAAATGATGCACTGTATAATTTACAAAGTACAAATAACTTGTTTATTGAGACAGATTGTAATTCAAATTATAAATGTATCTAAATAATGTTAAATTTAAAAGAAATGCAACCAAAATTGATATGCTAAATACCAGGAATCACAGATTTTTGGAATCACTAAAAAGTAATTTTACGAAAAAGTTAAATCATGGACTTTCCACACTAAAAAATGAATGACAATTTTAACATGTTATTCTTCAAAATTAAGAACTGAAACAAGAAAAAATTTCGATTTCCAAGAGTAATTCAAGTAAACTTGTCAATAAAATCTGACTCAGTTAAGCAACTTAAGCAGTACATTATCTTAGGAACAACTAGATGATAAGAAATATGGTGAAACAAAAACCTGTCAATCCTTTCCATATTCTCTTTCATTTTAGCATTACCATGACTGTATTAACAATGAAGTCCAAGTACTGAAATAATAAAACCAGTAATACTTAATTATTGATTATAGATATTTTATTTGAATGATAAGACAACATGTCCAACATTTGACACATAACAGAAACAAATATTTGGCTAAATACACAAAATATAAATGTTCAGTTCTTTAACAAGAGGGCCAAGATAGCCCTAAATTGCTCACCTGAGAACAACTACACTTTAATTAATGACCATGCATGGTACTATAGTTTTCATCTTGTATAACCTGTTTCAATACAGATTTTAATCAAAACAAACTCTTGAATTCTTGAATACTGGATGTAGGTGAATTACATTCTAAAATTGTAAATAGGATTATGATTAGTGAAGAAATGAAGGTGCTATAATACTGTGAACAAGCTGAAAGATAGCAATTTTTCTAAGTCAAGGGCCAATAACTCTGCAAGTGCTACTCCAATTTCGTCCACAATCAATCTCATCAGACCTTTAGATCATACACATTCACTGTAAATATGTCTAGGATTGATGAAGAAATGAAAGCATTAGAGTGAAAACTGAGATGAAATATAGCAAGTATACTATGCCGAGGGCCCATAACTCTTGAAGTCCTAGTCTGATTTAGCCCCTAATCAAACTAGTCCAAGACCTTAAAGTCATAAACTTTCATTAGGATTGATGAAGAAATGAAGCGCTAGAGTGTAAACAAGCTAGTAATACAACAAATTTCTAAGACAAGGGCCCATAACTGTGCAAGTACTAAGTTCAATTTCACATATAATCAGAATCATCAAACATCTTTATGTCAGACATATTCAATGTAAATACGAGGGTCATTCAATATATAATGCGAACTATCAATTATCTAAGAAAGTAGTAATGAATACTCAATGAAACTTTGTCAATATATCCACCAAATCAATTTCATTCTTCCTGCGAAATTTCCAGACGTTAACGTCAATGACGTCATCAGCACGCACTTTTCCTTGACGTCACTCTACACAACATGGACGCGGTAACGTTTCATGACCAAAGGAGTAACATTAAAATCAAGTGCCGTCATAACAAAAATGCAATGGAAATTCCTGTTGCCTTACAAAGAGCTTGTGGTGAATGTTGCCTTTTATATTCTGAAGTAGCGATATGGGTAAATGAATTTATGAACGGCAGAATATTGGTAGAAGATGACCAGGGTGCTGGGCGGAAAACTAGTGCTATGAACACATACACATACAAAAAGCGAGAGAGTTAATGAACACAGATCTACGATTTACATGTGAGGAGGAAGTCAACATTAATATTGGATCAGATCATACAATTTTAAGGAACAAGTTAAAAATGTGACAGATTTCCATGCAGTTGGTGCCTCAGGTCTGATGTCTGACAATGCCACCCCTCACACCTCACAGAGCGAGACTTCATTGATTGCGGATTACAAGTGAGAAACGCTTGATCATCCACCATACTCACCTGACATAAGCCCCTGTGATTACGACATATTCCCTAGACTTTAAATAATTCGATTTGCTGACCAAAATGACATTGAAACTGCCATGGCTGTACAGGTTTGGGTGTATGAGGGTAGTTGCCAAGCAATGGAAAGAGAAGATCTTCCAAAAAGATCGAAGTCAGTCATTGAACGCAAGGGACTTTTAGGATTCTGACAATGTTAGAACAATTCTTTTATTTAGAATTATGTGGTAGTTCACATTATATATTGAATGACCCTCGTATAATTATGATTGGTGAAGAAATTAAGGCCCTAGAGTGTAAACAAGCTAAATACAGCAAATTGTCTAAGTCAAGGGCACTTAACTCTTGAAACGCCAGTCTGATTTCACCCTTAACCTAACTTGGCCGAGATATTGTGACCTATGTACCTCCCAACTACAGTCACCTCTCGTATACAGTAACATGTAAACCTCAAATACCTCCCAACTACAGCCACCTCACATCTACAGTAACCTGTAAACCACAAATACCTCCCAACTAACAATTATAACTTCACATGAAGAGCTGAATGTTACAAATGCACAATCTCAATGTCAATATGAGAATACCACAACTCAACATAAATATCAGAATACATAATAACTTCACAAGAAGATCTGAGTAAAACCAATATACAATGTCACAATTACAAGCCCGGGTCATGTTTATGATACTGTAAACCAGGTCATGTTTATGATACTGTAAACCAGGAAACTGTCGCATCAGAAACTTTGTGTTTTTATGCACCCAGGCATATTCGCGGCATTAAACTTTCGCGGACTCCTCAAATCCGCGAATCCCGTGAAACAAAACACGTTTTGAATGAAATGTATATTTTGAATAGCATGACACAGCATTACACTATACCTAAGTCAGTGGTCATGGTGTTTGAGTGAAAATATAGCTTAAGAAGTTTAAGGCCAGTTGATGTCGATTGGAGTTACTTGAATATTGGTATTAGTTTGGTAGAATATGGAGTTTTTTATGGCACAATTTAAGTCGACCAAAAAAAAAAAAGGAAATGGTTTGTTTGTTTGCACACCAATTAGTGACTATAACAGTAGTCATCGCGGTGTATATTTAACTGCATCCTACTCTAACAAGGTTATGTGTCAAAAACAATAAAACCTATAACTACCAACCTTATTTAAAGTATGTTATTCACAACTTGAATTGTAAACGTGTCAACAATTTACCATACCACACTGAATAAACAAACCGATGCAGTCTTCATGACAATATTTTGTAGCGACTAATTTTTGCGGTTTTATGACAAGACAGTGGTTAGCGTCATTTTACTTTTGCAGAAACAACCCCACCGAGAAAGTCGCTAATTTAAAATGCGCGAAATAATTTCCTGGTTTACAGTATTATATGACATCCTTTCAACTTGTTAGCACTCTATGTGTTGTTTAAACTGTTAACAATGTATTCACAAAACTCATCACAGTACATTGACACATTTGGTATGACCAATATTTCACCAGTCGTTGTGATGTCTATAATATAAAACATAAAACAACTAAATAATTTCTGTGACAAGATACAAATGTATACTTATAAGAGATACGTCCATCATAAATCATAATCAACCTTTACAGAAGAAAACATCTACAACAAATTGATGATGTTACATGCTGACTTGTTCTATATATACATGTAGTTAAACAGTACATCTTGTTTTAAAATGAATCTAATATGACACAATTAGGCAAAATCAGTCAACAATTCCAGCAGAACTATCTAAAACCATAATTATTCATGGGTAACTTAACTCAAGTGGAATTAGACAAATCCAGGGTTCAACGCAACAGTGTCGTAACTCATATGGAAATAAGAATAAGTTACGACAGTGTTGCGCTGAGCCCTCGAAATGGTTGACAGAAAACTCTATTGCATCAGTTCATCTACATGCTAAGTTGATGTAAAAAAATAAAACACACAATAGAGACATCATCATGTTCATTCATTGTGTGAGATTAGCCTCCCTTTAAACATACAGGTAGTAAATTAGATCTATAAAAGTTGCTAATTAAGTTACCATAATTTATGAATTTCATTGAGGATTTTCCAGTCTTTTGGATAGGAAGACCAACTTGTTGTTTTAGTAGATGCTGAGTGCCTGAAACATAATTTTAATAGGGGCTATAGTTATTAACCTAAATACCTCATATAATATTAAATGCAGTTTTTTTTAAGTTTGCAAACTTCATGGAAGAGAACTGTACTTGCATAAAATTAATGATAATTTCAGCTAAACTGCATTAATAAGTATCATGGTAATGATACAGAACTGTACTAGATAAAAAATGCATCAAGAACTGTTTGAAACTTTCAAGGGTCTTTCTATTCATACATATTCATGTAATATAAGATACTATTATATAGCTTATTATTACCAAATAGCATGTTCCCCTGTTTTCCTAATAACACCTCCTGATGGGTAGATGACTTCCTGGTACAAATGTTGTCAATTTGTATACTTGGTACACCTGAATCCAGGCACTCCCTGATTCATCAACAATCATACCTGGAAAGAATGATTTACAAGTCTGATCTTTCTTTCTTCAAGTTTCAACAGCTTCTACCTTTATCAGTCTGCCAGTTAAGTTAACAATTCTTTCAAAGTCTCTGTAATTGAGGAAATATGGAAGACCTCTATGTCTGAAACAATTTCAAAACAACTTCCCAAGCATTTTTTGCAAGATGTGTAAAAATTTTAGAATGAAATATTTTAATATTTAAATAATAGAAACAGTATTGATAACTAATAAGTCATATTGTATTTATACACTGATTATGATTTTAGCAGAAATTGTTTAATAAGAGATTCTTTGGCAATTATTCAATTTGCTAATTAAGGATTGCACGTAGATCCAAAAAATAAACATAATTTCAAAAGGAATTAACTGGCAACTACTTATTCATAAAATACTTCCTAGAATGTCATCAGCCAAAGACAATAATAGCTGTTCGTAAATTGATATGTATATATATAATGATAGTAAATATTATATACAGAGGGTTAGAAGTTAACTGAAAACTGCAAGTGAATTGCAATAAGTTGCAAAGTTACAGACACACTAACTTGCAAAATTTGATTTATCATAATGGCATATACTTTGTAATATAATTGAAGAATGTTTACAGTTCTACTTTTTAACAAAAACTGTCGGGTTGTTTCCATCCCCCACACTGAAGAGACATAAGAACAAAATATGCTGCGTTTATCTCTTGTGTAATGAATTCCGAAATATCCATAAAATATCAAGTTTCACCGTTGAATATGACATTTATGTTATATGATGGATCAGGTGATTGATTAATCTCTGGCGCCGATCCTAATAATATTTTCAGTAAATGAGTATATTTATTTATTTATTATTATTCATATTTTAACTATTTCTAAAACATGGTACATAGGAAATATATTACACAAAATGGGCATATAAAGTTACAGTGTTCAAACAAAACAAAAATATTACTGAATATACAAATTGAGACTGTAAAATTATTAAAGGTAATAAATATCAGTAAAAAATTGAAACCATGTCAAAAACGTTAAAATACAAGGATAACACAAACAAGAGGGCCATGATGGCCCTGTATCGCTCACCTGAGTATCGTAACACTAAGGGATAATTTAATCAAGGGAAGTTATTTGTCATTGTAAAAAGTTATCTACCTCAACTATCAAGTAGTTGTTGAAATCAACTGACCCCCGGGCAGGGCCAATATTGACCCTTGGGCCATGATTTGCACGAACTTGGTAGAAGTCTACAAGACAATGCTACATGCAAAATATCTAAGCTCTAGGCCTTGTGGTTTTGGAGAAGAAGATTTTTTCAATTTTCCTATATAGGCCTATATAAATCAAGTGACCCCCTGGGCAGGGCCAATTTTGACCAAGGGGCCATAATTTGAACAAACTCAGTAGATATCCACTAGACAATGCTACATACCAAATATCTTAGCTCTAAGCCTTAATTGTGGTTTTGATCAAGATTTGTTAATTTTCCAATATAAAAAAGAGAAAACCGGGGGGGGGGGGGCAATTTTGACCCTGGGGCCATAATTTAAACAAACTTGGTAGAGGTCCACAAGTCAATGCTACATACAAAATATCTACCGGTAAGCTCTAGGCCTTGTGGTTTCGGAGAAGAAGATTTTTCAACTTTTCCTATATTAGCCTATATAAATCAAGTGACCCCCGGGGCGGGGCCAATTTTGAACAAACTTGGTAGAGGTCCACTAGACAATGCTACACACAAAATATCTTAGCTCTAGGTCTTGTGGTTTAGGAGAAGAAGATTTTTCAAATTTTCCTATATAAAATAGAGTAAACCCCGGGGCGGGGCCAATTTTGACCCGGGGGTCATAATTTGAACAAACTTGGTAGAAGACCACAAGTCAATGCTACATACAAAATATCTTAGCTCTAGGCCTTGTAGTTTTGGAGAAGAAGATTTTTTTAATTTCCCTATATAAGCCTATATATATATAAATCAAGTGACCACCGGGGCGGGGCCTATTTTGACCCTAAGACAATAATTTGAACAAACTTGGTAGAAGTCCACTAGACAATGCTACACACTAAATATCTAAGCTCTAGGTCCTCAGGTTTTTGAGAAGATTTTAAAGATTTTCAAAAAAAAATCCTCCTGGTTGCCATAGCAACCAGAGTTCAGCATAGAATGGGATTCTTTGAACAACTTTGGTAGAGCTTCACACAAGGAACACACCTGTAAAGTTTGGTTGAAATTGACCAAGTGGTTTAGGAGGAGATGTTGTTTAAAGAAATTGTTGACGACGGACAGACGGACGGACAGCAGACAGACAGGCTAGCAAAACAATATACCCCCTCTTCTTCGAAGTTCCTCAAAACCAGATTTGTCTCCAAAGTAACTAACCTTTTACAATAAGACTGACCCTTATCATCCCCCAGTCTCCAATTTCAATTCAAGCCAGATCCATGCATGGTTATAAATACTGAGATTTGCAGCAAACATTCAGCAAACTAATATTATGAGAAATCATGAGAATTACATGATACACGCTTTTTGAATGACACAGGGGTATACTAAAACATGTACAGTGTAACACATAAATTGATGGTTAAACAATGTGATTTTTAGTATATCAAGTGAATAAATAGACTTTGGACACCCCAATGACTAAACAGTTTTAATAGTGATTGCTTGAATAAACATGTGTAGAAGTTTCTGCTGATTTGTGTGTTTTGCGAACAAAGAGACGGTGAATTTTCTGTACGTCTCTGTAAGTCACAAATTATATTTAACGTGTTACTATTGCACATGAGGGATGAAGAAATTATCTGCAAAGATTTATCCACAGAAATTCCGCATGGAAAACTACCTTTAGATTAAATGTATTTAAGAAGAATCAAAATGGACTTATTGTAGTAATAATCAAGCATAGATGTTGGAAAGTAACTAAAAAGTCAATTCTGCCACAATATGTCCCAAAATGATAATTTATGGGGATAATTATTTCTAAACAGGTATGTTTATTATATATAGTATAGTTTGTTTTTTGTTGAATATCAGTTTCCTATAAATTGTATAAATATAAAAGTAAAAGAAAACTGCAGTCACATCTATGTCAAGACATACATTTTGTAAGTTGAAGGGCTTGTTGCTCCAGTTCAGAGTAATTTAATATGGCCATGAAATGGTGGTTAAAGGGAAATTATTTCTTCGTCGAATGTAACACCAGGCTTTTAAATTGTTATATATCATGGCCTTGATGAATACGACTGGTGTATATTTTCGTGTGATTTCTGAGCCCAGGTCCCACATTCAGGAACAAAATTGAGCAAAAACCTAAGTTTTTTTGCGAAACTGTGGCCAGGAGTTCTATACCTTTACCATATAATATATTAGTCCAACTAATTAGACTGCTTTGAGACGGCGAGACATTTTTCGACTTGGCTCCGTCCCGCACAGGATGAGAGGATGGCCCTTCCGAATTCGTTCACGAAAATCGGCCAACCAGAAAGCCGAATTAGTAGGGCTAATAATATATATGAGGTGATTTGTTTTACTTTTTAAACTTTATTTTGTTGTTATAAAACATGTTATGAACCAGCTACCTGTATGAACATAATATTTAGCAGTGTTTCAGAGTGTAAAAGAATTCCTGGTTAGTAGATGGGGTGTGGGGCTTTCATACGTCGGCCAGTAGCCTGTGATAGTATTAACTCGCTTCCGTGGTCGAGTGGTTAAGGTCGCTGACTTCTAATCATTGTAACCACTCACAGATAGAGGAATGTGGGTTCGAGCCCCGCTACCGACTATGTCTCTTTATGTGAGAAAGTAGGTAATAGCATTCGAGGGATGGGAGTCTAGTACTGGTTCTTCCCAGGAGGGGTGATCAAAATTAATGACACTGGGTCTAGTATTTGAAGGGTATTTGGAGTAGAATTTTGAAACAAAGACAGCATTATTCCCAATCTTTATTCTACCTGTATACCAAATATCAATTTCATTGCATTAAAATTGATCAAATCCCGCCAGTTTAAAAGAGGTCCATCAAGTCGGAGCGGGGCAGTCTGATATTGATACACGACGTTGTCTTCCTAATGTTGAATTCCTTTAACGACGTCTTTCTTTCTCAAAATATTCGCCCTAACATGAGATACTTTTACGATGTCGATCAATCAATTGTGCATATAAGTCTTTATACCACTGTGAGTCAAGACTAGAAACAACATGCTGTGCTGCATACGAAAGTTCAGTAACAGAATCAAATCTGTTACCGCCCAAAGCTGATTTAAGTACCTTGAAAACACGAAAATTTATCTGTTTTCCTGCCGATTTTGAGACACATGCCTTCTTAAGGGGTGGAGATGCTGGTGTTTTTCCATTATTTTGATTATTCCTTAATTTCTTGGGTCAAATAAAAACAACCAATATTCATCTGTGGTAACAATATGCTGTAGAAAAGTGTCACCTTCTTTACGATACAGCTGCAAAAACTTCCTTGTGGCATTTATACGGGTATCTTTAGAGCTATTGGATAATAAACGCGGTATCCATTGAACACTTTCTTTGTGCATATTCAAGTGTTTTTTTCCAAAATTTAATGAACAGTTCCATAACTATGAAGATTAAAAGTCGCAAATTCTCTAATTGTCACTCGGCCATCCGTATGAATGACGTCCTTATAATTGACTTGATCAATTTGACGTCAATAATTGTTTTCCGCCTTCCCGATTCATCTTCCAATCTTATCTGCCCTTCCTTAAAGCATCATAGCCATCTAAAAACCAACGCCCGTGGAACAGATGATTTATAGATGTCTTCTGCATCATTTCACAAGTCTGTGTAGCTGTGTTGCCAAGTTCAGCTTAAGATTTTATTTCTGACCGATTTTCTACCGGACTTTTAGACGTCATTTGTGAATATCTGTTATCTCAGAAACAGTTGCCTGTTAACCAGTTGTTTACAAACAGTAACAGATATGGCATCAATATTTTCAACACATGCATAAGATGTCATATAAGTCGTGTACGAAATTGCACAACATTCAGATATTTATATTTTTAAATTTAACGTTCTTTTCATAGAGAATCTAGCGATTTGTTTCACATGCCCTGCTTTTTCATTCATGGGTTACTATAGCAATGTGTCGGGTGCGTTTATACATGTCAAACATTATTATTTTTTCAGTATATCGTAGATAAATATTTTATCTTTATGTTTACGGAGTATCAGAGTGCTAAATACAAAGTAACAATTTTGCGAGAAAAAAGTCTCATTAATTTTCAATCACCCCTCGTATACATGTACATGTATATATAAAATTAATGTAATAGTATTTTTATGCCCCCAATCAAAGGGCCCCCAAATAGCGGCTTATAGTTTTGACCTGTCTAGATGTCTAACCTTGTCTATCAGAGATCGCATTGTCCAAATTTGGTAGAATCTTACAGAAAGATCCAGACAGACTTGTAATTTTTTGGCGCGGGGAATTTCTGGAAACCTTTCGGAGGCATACCTCATTGATGAAAACTCATTGAAAACTTGCTCTGTTATGTGCATTCCCTTATGCTAAGCAGCTTTTCACCTACTAAGTGTCATATAAGGTAGATCTAACCAATAAAAGATTTGTTGCATTTTTTAATTTTGACATTGTTTACTCACTTTCTTATGTAGCGGTGTGATATATTGTATTTTGCACATGCATGGTTACGAAGTCCACAAATATTCCTTAGCAGACATGCCATCAAGTTATAATGTCAAAGATATCAGTATTTGAGAATTTGGTTTTATCTCAATTGAGGGAAGCTGCTGCTTCTGATGATCAATAAGTACTTTTGTTTGATTGATTATAATATTATATGGAGCTGTATTGTACTGATGAATGTTTATATTTAAGTAAGGTCATATAATGTCTGTCCCCACAATATCATCAAACAACTCTCTCAGAACCATTGTACCAATTTCTAATTAAAAGCTATTGGTTTCGGGAGATGAAAATGATAAATCAAGTAATTTGATGTCTTATGCATATCATTAAATCATAAAAAAGACCCAAATAATCAATATACTGTAGTCAGAAAATGTCATTCAAATCTATCAGTTAAATAAATAGACATTCAAGAACTGAGTTGTTCATACTGAGTACATGTATATTAGAAATGTATAAGCTAGAGTAAAAAGAAATGTAAATGTACATGGTGGCAGCTATCAGTGTTCGAACTAATTTTTTTAAAGCACCAGTCCGAATTATTGAAAATAAACAATTTACCGCTAGCCCGAGTACACAATTTTTAGAAAATTCACTAGCCCAATAGGAAATTTACTAGCCCTGGGCTGTGAGCTAGTGGGTTAGCATGAAGACTGGCTAGGTAATATATTCATTTATTGTCAAATAGCATAAAATATGACAGAAATTCTATTGAAAATAGTTGCTTGAAAGTTATGTAAATGCAAATTAGAGTGAACCAATTTGGCCATCCTTAAGAAATATTTTGTCTGGAGTTATATGCTTCCTACTCACTGTCAGAAGATTATTTTTTTCCAAACAAACCAAAGAAGAGAAATGTGTGCCCATATTGTTCGTGCCCTTGCAAATATTTTTAACATTTACACTAACAGACCGACTTTTCATTCATGTGTGTTATGCAGGTCATATACATGTATGTGAAGGACATACATACGCTTTACTTGTATATTAGCATTAAAAAAGAAAATATTTATTGGAAAATTTAACAGCACATTAATTGTCAGAGCAACACAACCATAAATAACAGTAAATTATTTGATTTATTTGTTACTTCATCAGGATTTTGTTTTGTTTACAATGGGTGACAAATGTTAAGCAGATCATGCTGTTGAAATATACAGATTGCCATATTATTAAATTCTTGCTTTGTATGAAATTCACACTTATGTTTGATTCTAACAGTAAATGCTGTTGTGTCTTGAAGGTATTTGTGTTTTGTATTGAGACATGATTTACATTTACAACTGGTGGTAAAACATGATTAGGTTATTGGCTGTACTGTATATTGCACTCTGAAACATTTAAAATAATTTTGAGATTCAGCTGTTTAAAAGTGAATTGATTAGACTATATGGATTTGTTGTGAGTATAGTTTCTTTATGCATAAGTTCTTGTTGGCTGTTAAATAATAACATTATTTTTCACAAAGCCTTCAGCTTTCACATATCAAGGCCTATAATCACGTGGTATATTGTTTTGATACTAAAGGGTCGAGACCAATGGCGACGCACACAAATTCGCAGGTAAGTCGTATTTTTCGCCGAAAGTTCAAATGTTGCGATTTTTTCATGTAGCCCATGTTCCAGTCAAGAATTTTCCGAATCCATCAGTACCAAAATTAGCATTGTTACTGTCGTAGTTTGTCCGAAGACCCTGCAGAGAAATTTGAAGTGGACAGACTTTTTCATTAAAAGCCGTGGTACTAAAGGGGAACAAGTTATAAAATGACCATTTGTAGCCATATTTTATGGATTCAAGAACATATTATCATAACGGAAGAGTTATCCAAGACGTATAGTATTAGTACAACATTCTAAATGGAATATTATTTAGAAATGTGGAATGAACATGACAAAATAAAGAAATGATACTATGTGGGAACCAGATTTTCATGATACTAAGGGGGAACCAAATATACTCAAAATTATATTCTTCATTTACAGAAAAGAGAACCCATCATTGTCGTGTGGAATATGCCCTAAACTTTTGTTACTGAACAATTAACAAACAGGTAAGTACACGAATTACTTAAATCTTGTTTCTTGTAAGATTTCATGAAACTGTGTCAGATAACACACAAAATCTGGCATTGTATAAGACGAATCTGTTTTTGAAATGACGATAGTTATTGATTTAAAAAAGTTCTTTATCGTACAAACAAAGCTTTGTGTTGGCTGTCTCCCCTTCCATTATGTGCATGTAAGTAGCAGCAATTTTAAATAGTCTACATCTTCTATATATTTTTACAGATCATGACGAAGAAAAAGACTAATCATCGAAAGTATGTACATGTACGTCGAGAAAAGGTCGACGCAAAGGCAATGTGATATGGGCAAGTGATTGATAATCGAACTACACAGAAACGACCATTAAAGCTGAAGTCTCCAATGAAGTCGCCATATCATCAGCTAAAATCAGAATCACCAGCGGTTAAAAGAGCTAAGGCTAATCTTATATCGCCGTTAAAATCGCCATTCTGTCGTCAGCGGCCAAAATCTCCCGACGTCAAAAGATTGACTCCAATCTGGAAGTCTCCCTTCAAGTATCATCCGAAGATAGCATCACCTATAGCCAAAAAACTGAAATCAGTGACAACTCAAAAGACGTCATATTGTTTGATGCTTGTAACCATTTCAATGGAAATATTATTGCATATTTGCCTTTATGAAAACAATATTATGTGGTGAACTTATATTGTATAGGATTGTTGTCTGGAAATGTAAAAGCCTTGTTAAATGTTAATCGATATAAATTATGTAATATGTTTATCTAAGTCAATAAATCTTAAATTAGACTCTTGTTTATTCATACATAACAAAGAAAATATGTGTAAATGTCTTTTTGTTCATTGTATGATATTTCCAGTAATGTCTGTTGCCATGATAAGCAATCGTACTTGCTATACTGCTATATTGATGTTATTGAATACGGTGTGTATGTGTCTATTTATCTTCTATGAAGCCCATAATAACACCGCTTGTGTTCAAAGACGTATTCGTTAGTGACAAAATGGTTTACCCGGCAAATGCCTGGCTAAGTACCTTATAACATAACCAATAATTAGATGTCAATATATTCATAATGTTTATTTTAATCGTTAATCACACAAATTATGATTATCACAGACTATTGGTATGATTTTGATCTCAGAACACATTGTTATGTAAATCACTCTAATCACATACATGTAGTTTAAATCATAGTACAAATCATACGAAAAATCACAATATAACACAAAAATGATTCTGATTGTATCCTACACAGTATGTTGTAACACGTAGAGCATTGATGTTGGCTTATACGTGCATTAACTACGCAATATTTCTATATGTACTTAGTGATTAAATAAGAAAATATCTGGATAAGTAAAACTCAGTTTCGGTGATAAGACATCTTTCGAGGTAACATAAGACCTACTTTAATTTTAACATCCAAAAATCTAATGGGGATTTGGAGTTATCATCAGGATGCATAATGGCATTAATTAAATAAACATTTATTTTGAAATGTATTGGCATGACGTCTGCAGTGCCGACTGTATGCACTTTTGCAGCGGAAGTTATTTCCATATAACATATTTACCTGGTTGTTGTTTTCATCCTTTGTCTGAAAACAAAGGGATAAATTCCCCTTTAGAAAAAATTTGGAAATACTGTGTACATGTGGTTCCCCCATAGTATCATGAAAATCTGGTTCCCACATAGTATCATTTCTTTATTTTGTCATGTTCATTCCACATTTCTAAATAATATTCCATTTAGAATGTTGTACTAATACTATACGTCTTGGATAACTCTTCCGTTATGATAATATGTTCTTGAATCCATAAAATATGGCTACAAATGGTCATTTTATAACTTGTTCCCCTTTAGTACCACGGCTTTTAATGAAAAAGTCTGTCCACTTCAAATTTCTCTGCAGGGTCTTCGGACAAACTACGACAGTAACAATGCTAATTTTGGTACTGATGGATTCGGAAAATTCTTGACTGGAACATGGGCTACATGAAAAAATCGCAACATTTGAACTTTCGGCGAAAAATACGACTTACCTGCGAATTTGTGTGCGTCGCCATTGGTCTCGACCCTTTAGTATCAAAACAATATACCACGTGATTATAGGCCTTGACATATTAAATTGCATGTTGACTAACGTGCTACGGTCCAGTATCGCTTGTTCATAAACCGTGAAAAACGAGCACCTGCGGTCTGTATATAAGCGTACGTGACCGTCTAATAAACTCATAAGTTTTCTAGCGTCCGCTTCCGGTTCAGTTTACGTGAAGTCTGTGCGTTTTATTCCCATGTGCGTTTTTGGGGTAAGTGTTCCGAAATTTGTGTTTGAAATTTCATACGCTTGATTTTTGATTATTATATACATCCTAGTACGTTGTGTATCCCTTGTTCTCATATTTTCGGGGATTCTCATATTTTCGTGGAGCCGCTTCCGGTCGCGAATACTCGCTCGTGCAACTGATTCGTCTATCCGAAAGGCAGTCAAGTTTTAGCTGACGTTATTTTCCATCATCTACTAACGCTACAATGCGCTCAAAGCAGGTAAATCATATAAAACAGATATAAATATTAATAAAGATCAATACAATTATTGTAAATCTATGATATTTGTCCAAAAATACGAAAAAAACTGACCTCTCTTGTGATGACTTCCCCGTCTGCAATATGCAGCAGTTGTCTACCTTACAAATTCTGATGAATTGAACGCTTGATCAAGTACATTGCACAACAAAAGTTTGTGTCTAAGCGTTTACCTAGTGTTCAATTATAAAGCAATTAAGATCGTCCGTAAAATGTTTTTGAGTGTTCATCTGTGATTTCCATGATTGATGTTTTCCATGTAATGATGACAATTCAAAGTTGTTTCTATAGTGCCGTCTTATGATTTCGACGTTCTTATGTTTTCGACGGTTTTCATTTTCTCAAGATTGCGTCATGATCACGCGAGATTTCTTTAAGCCCTGCCCCCTCTGAATGTAAACAAATGATGCTAGTTGTCACAAAAATATCAGGCGGTTAAAAAATGGAATTACGACTGGTAAACTAGCAATATCAAAGTCACTTACTAATATTTCATGGTAAATTGCTATTCCCAAAATTTGTGTCGACAAAATACCCAAGAAAAAACTTTTTTCATCAAATAATCTTCAAACAAACATGTGCAAGTCTGCAGTAGACATAACCTTTTCCGGTAGTCACGTGGTCTGAACAAATTTTTGTACAGGGTGTTCTCAAAAGTTTTTCTCCCACTGATACTTTCTTACGGTGTCAGACCACAAAATTATGTTTCCTCACTACGCTAATTCTCTAAGTATCCAGTAATAATTCAGGCCAAGTCCCAGGTAAATAGTAAGTACAGGTCATATTTTGCTGATGACCTGAGTAATGCATACCTGTAAAACAGTGATAAAGCAAGATTTATCAGTAGAAAGTGTGACAATTAACAGTAAACCAATGTTTAAGAATAGTTTGTTGAGTTTTTTATGGAAAGAAATACCGAAAAGTTGCCGAAAGTGCATCATATTTGCTATTAAAAGTTGACAGTTAGGTATTTTAGTGAAAACAGCGTTTTAATTTCCAATATTCGTTGAGCTCACTGACTGAACTTCGCTTTTGAGAAAAACTGTGTTTATTGACTTTTTAACCACCCCGTATCGCTATTTATATCGACCAATGAAAACCGTCGAAAACATGTAATGTCATTAAGTGGGAAAACAAAAATGGCTGCCTTCATGAAACAGCTCTAAAAAGGTCAATACTCTATTGTTTTGCTTAGAAATCGGTATTCTATGTAGAAATCTAAATGTTAGTAATAAGTTCCATGTCAAATTGTACATGCAATAAACGTCCGTTTATTCACCGGGCGAAATATGCTTACACCGTCGAAAACATAAGAAGCCAGGATACTTCAATTACACTTTATTAATCATTATTATAAGTTTTTTTCGCTATTTTTGACCCAAGTTTAAAAAAAATAGATTTTCACTGGCTGTTTTTCCATTCACAATCCCATACATTTTCTTATAGGATAAACACATATCCATGGTAAATACAGGAGGTATTCTCCTGATAGTCTGAAGAAAGCATACGATATGGTCAAGTTCAAGGCAGTCTCTGTTGAGAAGGCAGCACGTATGTTCGGTGTACCCGCACAGACACTTAGAGACCGAATTAGTGGCAACGTTGACCCTGAAAACTGCCAGACAGGTCCAAACACAGCACTGTCGTATGACCAAGAAGCGATTCTTGTAAGTCACGTGGAGACGATGGCTGAGTTGGGATACGGATATTCTAATAACAAACTGAAGCATTTAGCAGGAGAGATGGCCTTCGAGATGAAAGTCAAGAACAGAAACAGGCCAATGAGTAACAACTGGATGTATGGATTTCTGAGGAGATGGAAGGGTCGTCTTGCTAGTATTAGACCAAGGAAATTAGATAGTACACGAGCTAAGTCTTCAACTCCAGAGAAAGTCAATGACTACTTATTGAAACTGGAAGATGTTATGAAACACCATGAATTGCTCAACAAACCTCAGTATATATATAACTTGGATGAAACTGGCTTACAACCAGACCATCGTCCCCCTAATGTAATTGCAAACCCAAACTCAAAGTGCCAGGCCATAACTTCCCCGAGAAGCACAACTACAACACTGATAGGATGTGTGAATGCCCTCGGCCAGTCCCTACCTCCATATCTTATATTCAAAGGTAAGAGATTCAACCCTGAGTTAATGAAGGGCTGTTCTGTCGGAGCCAAAGGTGTCATGTCTGATTCTGGCTGGTCCAATTCTGTAATATTTCAGCAGTATTTGGAAGAACATTTCCTGCCTTACGCACGTCCATGTTTAACTGACAAACAGCCCATTCTACTTATTTACGACGGACACACATCTCATAAATCTCCACAATTAATTAACTGAGCCAGAGAAAGAGGGTTGATACTATTTGTTTTGCCAGCTCATACCTCACATCTGCTGCAACCACTTGATGTTGCCGTATTTGGACCTTTCAAGAATTACTATTATTCTGAATGTTCAAATTTCTTAAGCAATCATATTGGACAGGTAATCACTAGATATGAGCTGTGCAGCATTGCATGTAAGGCCTACACCAGAGCCATGTCACCATCCAACATACAGGCAGCATTCCGCAAGACAGGTATATTCCCGCTTAATTCAACCATTATTTCCATGGAGAGGTTATTTCCATGCGAAAATTTCAGGGAAGATAGACCGATACAAAAGATACGGGCCATTAAGACCGGAACGGCAGAGGCAGAGACGTTCATCCACAACAAGGAAGAAAACCTTTCTAACAATGCTTTGCCATGCCCTCTGCGTAAGATTCATAAGGATCCAAGACCAGATGCTGGTGGAAGAGCCATCACTGATGATGAATACGTAACAGAGATTATGCACTACACTCAGCAACGGGCACAATCTCTGTCCAAAACAACGGAAACATCAACAAATCTTAATCGTTCGTCGCCATGTAGCAGCCAAATTGCTTCCACTAGTGGACTCAATCTAAACAAAAATATTCCAGCGGTAGTTCCGTCATCTGATTCTGAGGACGAAGAATTTTCGGTGGATGAAGCAGACGTATGCTGCCTATGCAAGAAGTTTTCTCCACCAAATCTGAGAAACTTTCCTATGTTAAAGATCGTTAATTGGGCCCAGTGTGATGTTTGTGGACATTGGACGCACCTGTCTATTTGCACAACAGTTAGGGTTGTCAGACGCCGTTCCACATTTCTTTGCCCACATTGCTATGTTTAGACTAGCAACCCCAGGTCATTTTTTTACTACTTAGTTCAGAAAAACAATCAAAAGCACTTGAAAGGATTCATTAAGAGCTTTCCAAAACAGGTTTATTCTTTAAAATATCTCAAAAAATAAAAAAGTTATGAATATTTGAAATATAAAAAATACGCATTTTTTTCGGAATATTTTACTATATACTTTAATAGAAGTTTGAATCGCGATGACGGCACCGTCGCCTTTCAGTATTAGACAAACTTAGTACTAAAAACAACATAACTTTTTTATTTTTTGAGATAATTTGATGAGATTTTGAACATCTAAAGATCAGTCAATACTGCTTATATATGTAATATTTCAAGACATTATCTACTCCAGAATACTTAACTACATCACACACAATAAACTAGGTTATATGAATTTTCCAATTTATTTTTTCAAAGCACATATTTCATATAATAGATGCATCTTCATGAACAATAGAAACAACAACTTGCTGTACTACAACACCACAAAACAATATTTTACTTTCTTTCTCAGTTCTTTACAACAGTTTGAGGCCTCAGAAAAAAACTGACTTAAACTTTTCATACAATTTTTCAATGTTTTTAAAGTCTTCAATATACCACATTCTACCAGAATTGACACAATCCGGAATAAAACCGGTTTTCAACACATACATGTGTTCAACTGTCTGAATGTCTTCCCTAATAGGCCAACTAAAATAACCATTTTTCCTAGTAGGAATCATAAATCTTACAACAATTTTTTTCTCACATTCAACACTTATCACTACGCCTGGATACCATCTATCCTGGTAGGCAATTGCAATATATTTGTTAACATTTATCTCATTGAAGTTTGGCAATTGTTGGATAAGTTCATCTTCAGTATCAGATGATGTAGATTTAATTTTCTGAGATTTCCCAGTTTTCCTGTTTAGATCAGTACTGGCCTTTCGTTTCATTTTGGCCTTTTCAGATTTATTGTACATTTCCTGACTTATTTCAATAAGAACATTTTTTTCCTGTGTAATATGCTTTTCACGCAGAACTTTTCCCTCCCTTCTTGCAGATTTCAGCAGAGTTTCTTTTTCAGTGTTTGGCATCTCTGACAACCAGTCCATTAAGTTGTTCCGATTTCTTTTAATGAGCTGGACAGTAGAATGATGGTGCATTGTTGCACTTGGCCGGCGACGCTGACTACTGTCCAAATCTCCGAAATGGTGCTCACAACCCAAATTTGTTGAGTGAGCAAAGTAGGTTCTATTTAGATCATGTTTTGATGGGTTGTCTGAGAATTGTCCATTTGGCATAAAATCTATCAACTGTTTTGCAATTGTTTTATTCATGGCGCTAGAAACAACTTGAACAGTCTCAAACATCAGTTCCCTGCTGGTTTCGTCCAATACTTTTAATGAGTCTGATAGAGCTGTTTCATGCTGAACATCAAATTCTTTCCAGATTTGATTACACTTAATGATTACTGCAGGGTCAGTTTCTACAAGTGTCAAAAAATCATGCATTTTAGAGATTTCTTTGTAAAGTTCAAGATACGGAATATCAGAGCTAGTGATAAGTGCCCAATATGGACCAGTGACACTAAGGTAAAATAGACCGAGACACTGTACAGTGGCCATGATACGATCATCCTTCAAGTCTTCAAGGACGGATTTCAGTTTCAAATTTGGAGATTGGACACTTTGCAGGACATGGATGAAGTCTGTTCTATGTAAATGTATTTCTGCTGCCGTCTGGAACAAGGCGTTGAATCGGTTGTCCTTGTAGTTACCTACAATCGACTTAATGCCATTTGCTGCGCTATATGCTTCCCATAGGTCTCTGACACCGTGATGGTCACCGCATGGACCGAACACATCAGAAGTGGTTTTTAACACCCTCTCAACAACAGTTCCTTTTGTCCGCCAAAATGAAAAGGCCGATAGTCCATCACGCCCTAAGGCACTAACATTAGACAATCTTAATTCAAGTTCTTTCAGATCCTTACAAATATATCGGTGAAAACCAAGCAACACATGTGCCATACAATGAAAATGAAATATTTGATCATGCTCTTTCTCATTACAGTTTTTCAATACTTCATCACGCCATTCATCTAAAAGTCTATCTGCCTTCTTTTCGTTGCTAGCACGATCACTCATTGTGAATGCCAGTTTGCCTAAGGAATCTTTTACATAGTTTTCAACACTTTCAGATTTAAGGCCTTTGTTTAAATTTGCCAGTTCAGTGATGTGATCTTTGCTGACATTGTTGATAGTTTCTGCAGTTTCATGAGCAACTCGACTGAAACCCAAGCTGAGTATATCTCCAGATGACAATGTGATGGAAGTATCAAGAATTTTCTGTTTTCTACGGGTCGTACCATCACGGTTTAAACCCCAATTCTTGCATTCTGAAAGTTTTTGTGAGATGAAGTTTTTGCCAAAAAATGGCCTTCGTCCACAATAGTTTGAATAGTAGAACTTGACGGTAAATCTGACCGAGTCATATGCACACCATGCAAATGTTTAGAAACAGTTTTTATAACTTCAGGAACCTTTTCAACTGCTACTTCAAGTCCACTTAATTCAATGACGCATAGTAGCCGGAGATTATCACTGAAAACTCCATCTTTTGAATTTGGTTTCTATTTTGCATTCATGTATTTGGTCTTGCAAAATCAAATAATTAGCTTCCAGTTCACGAATTTGTTTATCATTCTCAGAAAGTTTATTCTTTAACTTTTTCACAGTTTCTTCATTGTCATTTGTTAGTTTCCCCCTTAGCTTTGATGCTCTAACTTTGTAATAACTGGCAGATTTCTGTGCATTTACTTTCTTTTGTTCATGTTTTTGGATTTCTTCACTGGTCTTTACATTCAAGGATTGAATTTTTGCACTTAACTGATTGATAGTT
Organism: Lutraria lutraria; assembly: GCA_964023205.1. Lineage (NCBI taxonomy): Eukaryota > Metazoa > Mollusca > Bivalvia > Venerida > Mactridae > Lutraria > Lutraria lutraria. Next base: position 36,931,114 of record OZ026840.1, on the reverse strand, counting down.
TCAGTTTCATTGTCAGTAATTTTTTTCTGTCGAAGTAGCTGTCTTTGCGTATCACGGAGTTAATGTAGATTTCGCTTTGCAGTTTCATCTCGTTTGTTCACATTACGGACAGAAAAGTGGCCTATCCTGCTTTCTACTTGTTTTAGACGTTCTTTAGCTTTTTCAATTTCAACCAACACAAGTTGCAGACTTTTCGTTTTCTTTTTAAGCTCATAGTCAAACAAGTTCAATGATTTCTTTTCACTTTTACTATGATTTTGACTTTCACCCTTGCTATCAAGATGGGGACTTTTCAGTTTATTTGGGGACACATTTGCATGAGGACTTGGATGAAGGTACAAGTCAGTTTCACACTGATGGGGACTCGGCAGTACATCTCCATTTGTGAGTCTGGTTGAAGTAGAATCACTCAAATTTTTACCTGGTGTGACATTTAAGTTCTTAGCGTTTGCTGCATTATCAAATACTTGATTTTTCAGTTCTTCAACTGTAGAAACGCCCTTAACCTTTTTCTTTGAAGTGAGTTTCTTTCTTATTTCAATGACACGATTTATCCTTGATTTCAATGTATTTATATGGACAGCTGATAAATCAGGATTTAGGCATACCAGGACTTCAACAACTTTTGATGCATTTTTGTAGTGCGTAAATAGTTCCAATACAACACCATTTAATATGTTAGAGTTTTTTAACGGTCTGATCTCAGAATGTGAATTTATATCTAAACCAAGTTGTTTACAAAATGGGCCAATGTAATTTTCATCCATCTTCACACATTCTTTATGTTTGGCAGAAATTGGTCTACGTTGGGCCCTATCATTTGATGTTGGGAAGTTGTTATCAACAAAACCAAATATTCAGTTACCTGAAAAGAAAGATAAACCACAATATAAATATAATCATGACCATGTTCAAAATTCAAATGGACACACACAGAATTTTTATATTTTTTTTATTAGTCAATTTAGTGAGTGCATTTCGCTTATTTCAACCAAAATATGTCTTTGAAAGCATGTTTAAACTTAACAAACGATATTAATTTGAATAATTTGGAATAGTTGCAAAGGAAATCCCACCATTTTGCAAGTATTAGACATTTTTCTTGCGATTTTAATTCGTTCTCTAAGCAGTCATAGCAGGTGCTCGCCAAATTTTCTTTTTTCGGTCTTAGGGAACAAAATATAGTAAATAAAGCCAAAAAGTTATCTCAAATCATTAAAAACAGTAATAATATTAACGTTAATGGTAGAAAATGTACATTTAATACCACTTTTAATCGATAAATCGATGTACGAAATACACGGATTTCTCAGCGTCGGTAAAACCAAAATGGCGGACGTGACGTTCATCACGCTTGATGCTGTTTCGAATAATTTGCTGAGTTCAAACGAAGCTGCGGGTACTTTATAGTTGTACGAATTTCATGCTTTATATATCATTTTAAAGGTCTTGATTTATATTTTATGGAGCATTCATCGTTTTTTTATACTTGTAACGCAAATCCGTCGTGAAAAATGGCAGTAACTTCAAGTTGTCGTAACTTTTTTGTTTGTAAACATACGCTTTCAACGAAAATTCCGGGCTGAAGAGCATTCTTATTTCTGATTGGTCGTAAAATTTGACGAATCTCGTTAAACGATCAGTGACCCGCATCCGGCGTCGTGCATCATTCATGTGTCCAGCGCGTGTCAGCAGCCAGTAAACAGTAAATAGATCGAAAATACCGCGGTGTACTCAGTTTAAATGATGGTTTCTAATTCAATATTTTAGTGAAGTCAGTTATTTTATATACATTAAAAAGATATATTATTTTTGTTTTGAATCATATAAATTTCTATAATTTAATTATTTTAGTTAAAAGATTTATTGGTAATTTTCTATACGTGGTATCGATTTTTAAAAAAATTCTTAACAGGCAAGGCTTATCAGCTGGGGTTGCTATTTAGACGTAAAACAAAATGTTTCTATGTTTACATTAGCTTATTTAAAGTTATTTCGTAGTTTTACTTGTTTTAAATGTTAACAAATTGTTGCTTTTAATCGCATATATTTGCAATATTTCTTCATTCAAAATTCCTCATTATAACGTCATTGTAGTTATTTCCAGTCATATATTTAACTAATTTCAACATGCCACTACATAAAAAAACACACAAAAATGTTATATCCATTAATGATTTTGTAACGAGTCTCACGCCATAATACATGCAATGCCCTAAACTAACTGTGTGCAGTATAGAATCAGAGCGCGTGCAGGCGTCACTACAGAAACGAGGCTGTCCAATGAAAATCCCCGAAAATATGAGACAGCTTCCCAGCGACACAGACTACCGATAGTGAAAGTAAAAAGGTTAGATTTTCTGATTTAATCGGCTATTTTGTTCAGTTTAAACGGTTTATTGTCATTAGAGATAGATTTTTGGGGGGTTTGCTGTATTTATTGGTCCATTTATTCGTACTTAAACGGCGATAGCTTTAAATTAACGCGTAACACCCCCGAAAATACGGGTCAACGGCATACAGGTTTTTTATGTATAATATTGTGTCTATTTTCATTTAGACAGTTGTTAGTTAAGAAATAATACGGTAGCCACGGACGCTGTGTCCTGGCGAATATTTGTATTCTACTTTATAAGCTAGTTGTTAGCTATAAATATATCAATATATTATGAGTAAGTCTACGGACATGGATATTTTATCCCTTGGAACGAATTCAGAATCTGAATTCTCCGGTTTTGATGAAGAGGCGTTGTCTCGATCAAAAACTAAGGCTAAGAAATTAGTAAAATCAGGGTCTTTCAATTGAATGGTCTGGACTCGTGCTCTTCATGCGCTTATCTCTGTATAAACATCAAACTGTGCTGTCGATACTTATCGGAGAGCTTTTTTCACGCGTGTATAGATTACACACACATTTTCAATTTCCATTTTGTCAAAAACAAGAAATCGAAAATTTAAAGTAAAATCATGAATTAACGGAGTATTGATTTGTCTAAAATGTGTTGCAAGCATTTCAGCGATAGATGATTATTAAAGACGGAATCACTTACTAAAAAATGTAAAATTGGTCAAACTCAAAATGGCGACTTCGTCAAAAAGGGTCAAATTCATGTATCATTATTTCTTAGCATCGGAATCAATATGAAAAAGTAACTGCATGATTTACTTCAACAACCTTTAAAAGACATGAAATTAATCCCGACATCATCACTCTATAACTTAAAAGGGTTATATTTACTTACGAAAAATACACGCTTTGCGACAACAATCTAGATCTGGGCTTAAAACGAGTTTTCGTCCATGTATGTACCGTCGGATTTCAACATAAATAAATGGATTTTGTCCTAAGAAATTGGTCAAATTAGAATGGTTAGTAATTTGTGAATATTTGGGTATCTATTTCAATGTGATCTTCACCGTTTCACAATGAAGGCCATCTTGCGCGCAACCACGTGATCGCTACACAACGCTTTAATTTACGGAGTCCAGACCCTTCTATTTGAGTGACCCTGGTAAAATCAACTGTGACAAAAATGCCTTGTAAAAATAAAGATAATAAGCAATGTAAACCTAAAGTTACAAAAAAGTCTCAGCCTAAAATGCTTATTGACATAAACAATTTATCAGAAAGTAACATTGATTTATTAAAATCAAAATTGGGATTGTCTGTGAATAATATTAATAATGCCACAGCTTGTGAAGCTGATGAATATGTATTTGACGATGATGATACAGTTGACATTCATAATGCTCCTGAATTACATGTTGAATTGACCAATGAGAGTGATTCTGACAGTATTGGGTTTTATGAAACGCCCAAGTCTAATAGTTCATCTAGACATTTAGTGAAAGATATTTTCTCTAATGAAGGTCATGATAAGGAAAATATGTCGGACTGGAAAATCCCCAAAATTAAAACAAAGCCTATGGGTTTACCAGTAACGGAATCATTGGCAAATTTGGTCAATACTGCATGCACTGCACAGTGCGACATTGATGATTGTATTTCATCTTATTGTGTGCCTGAAAATTGCAATAAGCTAAATCCTCCTGCAGTAAATGAGGAAATATGGAAGGTTCTTGATAAAAGATCTAGGTCATATGACAGGCTTTTTTATGATATACAAGGTACATTAGCAACTGGAATTGTACCTATTCTAAAGTTAATTGAAGTTCTCAAGCCTCAAATTTCTGGTAACAATGAGGCAAAGAAATTAATATCAGATTCTTTAGTACAGCATAAATTAAGTATAAGGAGACAGTACTTGATCAGACCTAATATAAATAAACGGTATAAAAACCTATGCAATGTTAATATGCCAGTAACAACCATGTTGTTCGGAGATGACATCTCAAAAGAGATGAAAAATTGTGACACTGGGTTAAGTTTGGGAAATAATCTGAATAATAAAGAGAAATACAATAATCAGTATGGGTCTCATGGTAGAGAATATAACCAATATTACAAGGGTAGAGGAAAATACCCGAGAAGTTTTAATCGGGGAAGAGGCTGTTACATGCCATATAATCAGCAAGGTACACGTGGATATGGTGGACCCTACAGAGGCCAGAAAAAACCTTACCAAAAGGCATCAGCTACTGTAACAGCTAATGAGGCAAATGTAGGAAGTTGACTGGTAGGTAACACGAAAAATCATTTAGAAGTATGGAAATCTTTTACTAAAGACCCTTGGATATTGGAGAGTGTTACAGGTTACTGCTTAGAATTTGATTCAGTCCCAAAACAGTTACACATTCCTAATCAAATAAAGTTTGATGATGAGAAAACATTCATTATTGATAAAGAAGTATCAGAACTTTTGAAAAAGGGTGCAATTATTGAGTCATTTTGGGAGGAAAATCAGTTTATTTCCAATATTTTTGTGGTTAAAAAGCCAGGCAATAAATTTAAACCAATCATAAATTTAAAAAAGTTAAATAAATTCGTAATTTACGAACATTTTAAACAGGAACATTTTAGAATTGTTCTAGATTTAGTAAAGGAAAATGATTTTTTCTGTTCAGTAGATCTGAAAGATGCTTAATTCATGAACGTTTTCATAAGTACTTGAAATTTATTTGGAGAGATGTTTTATATCATTTTGTATGTTTACCATTTGGTTACAGTGCTGCTCCAAAAGTATTTACAAAACTTTTGAAACCCATTTATGCATGGTTTAGGTCAAGATGCATTAGGTGTTGTTATTATATAGATGATTCACTGAACATGAACCAAGAAGTGTTTGTGAACAAAACACAATAACTATACTTGATACTATTCAGTCATTAGGTTATTGTATCAATAGGGAAAAATCAGTTTTGATACCAACACAAAAGATCATATTTTTTGGATTTTTATTGGACTCGGTAAGTTTCATGGTCTATTTAACTGATGAGTAGGTTAATAAGATTATAACTGTTGCAAAAACATTATTGGAAACACAGTTTATATCAGTGAGGCAATTAGCTTCATTCATTGGACTCATAATTAATGCATTTTATGCTATTCTTGAAGCTCCATTGCATTACAGACAGTTGGAAAAATGTAAAAATAATGGACTTGGTCTTGAATACAATTATGACAAAAGGATCATTCTAAATAGTATGTGTATTTCAGAATTACATTGGTGGATAGAAAATGTGAAAAATAAAAATGGTAAGAGAATTCGACCAATAAAAGTTGAATTTACATGTCAGTCTGATGCATCATTAAGTGGTTGGTCATGTTTTGATCAGGACTCAGAACAATATGTTAATGGTCAATGGACAATTCAAGAAGCAAAAAATCCTATTAATTATTTAGAGCTGTTAGCCATTTTCTTTGGATTAAAATCCATGTATAGTGGAGTTATTAACTCACATATTCATTTCAATTCAGATAATATATCTGCTGTTGCTTATTTAAATGATATGGGTGGTATGATATCAGAAAGGTTAGATCAGTTAGCACAAGAAATTTGGGAATGGTGCATTGATAGAAACATTTATTTGTCTGCTTCATATTTAAGAGGAAGTGATAATGTGATTGCAGATTGGCATTCAAGAAATTTTAATGGTTCTTGTGAGTGGAAATTAAAAAAGGATATTTTTAGACGAATATGTTCAGAATTATTTCAGCCTGACATTGATATGTTTGCATCCAGAATTAATTTTCAAATTGACAAATATGTTTCTTTCTATCCGTCACCTGGTTGTTTCCATTGTGACGCGTTTTCGTTTTCATGGACTGGTCATAGACCTTATTTATTCCCCCCATTTAATTTAATTGGGAGAGTGATAAATAAATTGATAGAAGATAATGTAAAAAGGGCTATATTGATTATGCCTTTATGGAGATCTCAGTTTTGGTTTCCTTTAGTAATGAATTTATTGATATCTGTTCCCATTAGGTTACCAAGACACAAGGATCTTCTAACGTTAACAAACAGTGGAGAAAGACATCCTCTGAGAAGAAGTCTCCAGATGTCCGCAGTAATGTTATCTACCAATATCTTAGAAGTAGAGGAATTTCATCTCAAGTTATCAAAATCATATGTAAGTCATGGAAGGATGGAACAATTAAGCAGTATGCAAGTGCCTGGAAAAATTGGTGGGTTTGGTGTAAGAAAAGGGGTAATGATTCCATTAAAACAACTGAAAGTAAGGTAATGGAGTTTTTGTATTCTTTACATGATAAAAACAAATCTTACTCGGTGATTAATACTCACAAAGTATCTGTGTTACAAACTTTGGTGATTCTTGGTAATAGATGGGGTAACAATCCTGTTTTGATTCCACGTTTTATGAAAGGAATTTTTATGAACAAACCTCCACTTCCAAGATATAAGTTTACTTGGGATGTTTCAATTGTGCTAAGACTTTTAGCGTCTTGGTATCCATTAAATAGTTTAGATCTCAAAACTATCACTTATAAATTAGTTGCTCTAATTGCTTTAGCTTCTGCTCCTAGAGCACAGACTTTGGTTTCTCTAAATTTGAGTTTCATGAAGATACATGACTGCTATGCTATGTTTTACTTCCCTAATCTGTTGAAGACATCAAAGATAGGAAAGAGTAATAACTTTAGTGTAAAACTTGAACATTTTGAGGAGGAAGAATTGTGTGTTTTTCACACATTATTATATTATATTAAGTTTACGAAGAAATTTCGTCATAAAGATCAATTGTTGATATCATACAAAACTTATGATCCCGTTACATCTAGCACCATAGCTAGATGGTTAAAATGTGTATTAGAGTTGTCAGGTATTGATGTGTCTATGTTTAAGGCACATTCTTTTAGATCTGCATCTGTATCCGCTGCCTCAAGAGGTCAGTGTTCTATTAAAAATATTTTAGATACTGCTGGCTGGAAGTCAGATGTTAACTTTTATAAGTATTATCATAGATCTGTTTGTGATAAGAATGATGTTTCCTTTGCAGAGGCTGTACTTCATACATAATTATGTAGGTATACATATAGATACTGTATGTATACATTTATACTGTATTTGATTGGATTTGAAATTTGTTCAAATTGATGTATTGCACCATAATAGGGTGCTTTTGTTATTACTAATAATAATATTAGTGGGTGTATTAAATACATGGTTTATTATACATGGTTTTTATTAGTTGTGTTTTGTATTTGGTTTTGCTGCCATACTTTGAATATGCAATTTAATATGTGAAAGCTGAAGGCTTTGTGAAAAATAATGTCCCCTCATCCAAACTTTAGTGATGGATGAGGGTCATTATTTGAATAAAGCCAGAGGCTAAGCATATTAATACCCACCTCCTATAGATACGTGTTCATACAGTTTTTTGTTGGATTTGTCCCACCCTTTATGTTTCATGGCAGCAAATCGGGTACTTTGAATTATGAGTTTATTAGACGGTCACGTACGCTTATATACGGACCCCAGGTGCTCGTTTTTCACGGTTTATGAACAAGCGATACTGGACCGTAGCACGTTAGTCAACATGCAATTTAATATGCTTAGCCTCCGGCTTTATTCAAATAATGACCCTCATCCATCACTAAAGTTTGGATGAGGGGACATTTTGCTGTATATTTTTGCATTTGTGTTTTACCAATGGAGGCTATATACTTGCCTTAAGCTAGATTGTGTGGTGTTAGTAGATTAATAGGTGAAATCAATATTGACTTTAAATCTTTTTTATGTTCCAATTTTGTGTTTTAAACCTTTCAATTTATGGTGTTATCATATCAGACTATGGATTATGCTGATTTGGTTTGTCCCAAAACCTTATCGCCAAAATGTGTGTGTAAGTCACATGGTTATAGTTTTGTCATTGAATCTCATTAAATTCTATAATAATAATAATAACATGCTAACATGTCTATTTTAGTGAATTTTATTCCATATCAAACATTTCGGCTGTATTTGCCTTCATCAGTGATAATAAAATTTATTGTTTATTATTTATTTATGCACACAACAACAAAATAGAAATGATAAAAGTGAGAATTCTAGTTAAATATAATTATATGCGTCAGATAATAAGATTATATCATGAGATTATGCACCGTTGCATATTATATGCTGCCTTTATAAATTGTATACATGGCCAATTGTCATAAATATGCCCCTTTTGTTGGCCTGATGAGTCATTTTAAGCAATATTCATTAAATAGCAGCACAATCAATTCAGACATAATCTTGCACAGATTGCTGTGATAGAAAATTATACCATGCAGGGACAAGGAACATCACAAACTAAAGGAATATTCTGGCAACTTGCCCAGCATGGTTCAAACCGCGCTCTGAAAGTGCCCTTTTAGCATAAAAACGCCATGCCTCACTTAAACTCTGCAGGAAACACTAGCACGGGTAACTGTAGCATGAATAAATTATGTATAAATAAAAAATAAATAAATACTGTACTGATGTTAAAGGGTACATTTCAACGAAAACCCAAGATTTTAAAGCATCAGAATTTTTTTGGCTTAAAATGTTTTCATTGATTGATTATATATTCATATAACATAATTATTGTTAAAACAACATTCATGCAAAATCCCAGAGAAATCCGTCATTTAGTGCATGAGTTAGGCCACAAAATGTAAATCATTGCTTCAGGACGATCACTGAGTTGATTTTGACATCTACTAAATTTACATAAAATAGATTAGTTATTTAGTCTTAACCGTTGTGAATAAACATAATGAAGATTGAGGTATGCTAAATGAACACTTTTACTATTGATCCATACTATCGGGACACTCAAGATCGCAATGCATCGATACATCGGCCCACCCCTAATCAATACCATGCTGTCAATAGGCTTCACATACTCGTATATGATGTAAAAAATTTGATGTGCTAGATTAGATACCCAAGCATATGATATCAATGGAAAACTCGACATAATTTGAGTTAACAACATAATGTATGTTTAGGGACTGACTAATTTCTAAAAATATTCAGTAAAGATTAAGCAGAACTGTGTTTACTATGGAAAGGGCAAAAGATACATAACAAAAATATGTAAAAATTGAATAGCTAGGTAATATGTTGCCTTTTAGATATGGTTGAATACTTAGATTTTCATTAGTTCTATCCACAAGTTACTACCAAACTTCACCACATATTATGGAGGTGGGGGCAGCTTTACATGGGATGTATAATATCTTCAGTCAAATTTGTCACCGACAGTTTGACCCTTGCCTTAATGGCCTGAACTCACAACCACTTGATCAGTACACCAATGCTGTAACCACTGACTTATCCGGGCAGGCTATATGCATTTTATATATGGATCTAATGTTCGTATCTTTATTGTGCCAATGTTCTTCATATGATATTCAGTCAAATCTTTTTTAGTGATCACCTTTGAATACAAGCCAACTTGTGAGTAATGGCCAGTCTTTTAAAAACTGTCACGACAGTCATCCATTCATCAGAGGTTTCCCTAGCATGCTATATTAATAAATGTGAACTATGGAGTGGATGTTGAATTTTATTCCTATAGAGCAATTAATTAACTTAGGTTTAACTAAATTACACCTTAATAATTTATTATACAATATTATGAAAAAATCATAAATCAGGTACATGTTGAAAAAGTGGTTGTTATCTTAGGTATGACTCAATTTCAAGGTGGCTGCTTCATTTTTTGTTAATTGTTAATTGATTATTGATTAGGCAATATAATTTGTGCAACTGCTGATGTTTCCATATTTTATTGTACAGCACAGCCTCTCCAGAGCCCTCTCTTGAGCAACAACCTCCCTTCAACAAAAACATGATTTTTCCCATTGAGCAATTTAACTATTATATAACCTCTTTAGAACAACAACCTCTCAATGGCAACATAATTTAGCTACTCCCAAAGGGTGTTGTTTTGGAAAGGTTGCATTGTATCTATCTTCAGAAAACACAGACTTGTAACTTTCTGTTCAGAATTAAAATGAATACATAAAAACTTTTTATTTATTAAGTGGATTCTGGGAGGAAAATATATTCATATTTGGTCAATTTATTCTTATGCAGATTAAGATGCATATGGATATATGTGTATTATTTAATTAAGTGATTTCTTCATAAAACTGACTTTTTATTTCTTTTGCTTGAGAAGATAATTTTGGATAGCTTACAATGACAATTAAAGTATTAACCTGGAAGGTGTAAGGTCATATTTCACCTTGTGTTTAGCAGGTATTTTTTCTATTGAAAAAGTCGCACTTGCTGTTGAAGATTTTGTCATTTGAATCACAATTGTAACATACACTTTTATTGGTGAATATTGTAAACATTGATATTCTTTTTAATAACCTTGTCATTGATTGGTCAACAGAGGGTGCTGACCTATCAGATTAACTCAAGTTTTAGCAGGAAGTGACCCTAGTTGTTTTTGGTGTAGTCAGGGTAACAAATATTGAAAGTTGTACTTTAAAAAACTCTATTTATTTCATTGTGTTTAAAGGATATGGGATTTGCTGTAAGTAGTTTTTGATGCTTCTGTTTGAACTGTTTTTTTCTGCTCATATTTTGCTGTACATTTATCTATTGATGGGAAAGGTCAATACTTGTCTAATGTCACTGCTCTGTTGCTGATAGATCTATTTAGTTTGACTCAGTAATCTTGTTTTCATCCTGCAGGTTTCATCACAACAAGCTATAACAATTGGTGTCACATAATGATGTGGATCAATGAATTATTGTCAAATCAAGAATTATTTTGTCTGCCAAGCCATCAGTATTACTTTGAATGATATAGATCGTTGCTATTACTTGTATTTTGAATTTTTTAGTTCAGAATTTTGTATAGCTTACGATTTTCATAATTCCTAAAAGTCATGCTCACTTTAATATTCACCTGTTTCTGTTAAACTATGTAAGTGCCTCTGTCTGGTTTAGCTAACCAAGTAGTTAGAGCATTGGTCTTCTGATCAAGAGGTTGCAAGTTCAAACCCCATGTGAGGCGCACACTGTCCATGACAAATTTGACTGAAGATATAACATCCTATGTTAAGTTGTCCTCCACCTCTGAATTATGCGGGGTACATAGCTTGGCAGTAGCTTGCAGATAGAATGTGGTTAATACTGATTAAGGCCCAAATAAATTCCAGGGAAGCTGGTTTTGGGTAACTGCCTTCCATGATATGACTCAAATAATGTTGAAAATGGTGTTTAATCTGATGAAATAAATACCTAAAACCTGCTTCTGTTCAAATTTATTTGTAGCTACACAATATAGTGTAATTCTTCTGATTTGAATTAAGCTTAAATGTAAACATTAATTACTTTGTGTATTCTGGTGCAATATGTGTACAGGATTCTCCATTACAGCAGGCTGCAGGTCAATTCAGTCACTTAGAAATGTGTTTGGGCCAGTAAGGAATCTCAAAAGTTTATAAAATATTGCTAGAAAATGCCCGGACCCCCTCCAGCCCCCCCCCCTTAGCAGACCTGTTAGTCTAGCTTTTGGGCCTGTTGGCCACAAACTTATTGAGAAACCTGTGTGTATGTTTATTGTTATTGCATTTTAACTTTATCTTGAGTTTAATGTAAAATACCTTAGTATTTATTTTTGTACTTCTGAAGGGACGTATTATGTTAAGGCACGGGGTCCGTCTGTCTGTCCATCCACTAGCAATTTCGTGTCTGCTCTGTTACTCTTTAACCCCTCAAATGTTTTCAAAGAAACTTTATTTAAATGATAACCGTATCAGGACGATATGCAGAGCACATGTTTCAGAAGGTTAGCTTCAAGGTCAAGGTCACACTTAGGGATCGAAGGTCATATGACTTATTTTGATTCTGCTCTGTAACTCTTTAAACCTGCAAGGGATTTTAAAGTAACTTTACTCAAATGTTTACAACATTGAGATGAAGAGCAGCTTCGGCACTTTCTTCAAGGTCAAGGTCACACTTAGGGGCAAAGGTCATATGCACAAAAAGTACCACAAAAATAATGTTTTTACTGTATCAATTATATCTTTGGGTGTATATTGCTCCACCTTTCAGTGCTTCTGTATCATACCAAAAACATTGTATACAAATATTCATGTAAGCAATTTATATTTTTCAGTAAACAAAGATGAAGACTAAACATCTTATATGGCAGCCACTACTAGACAAGAGGTAAGTGCTCAAGTTCTAAATCAACCCTATAGCATTACCAATTTCAGATGAAAATTCCATGAAAATCTGTTATGTCAAAGTTGCCACCAGGGGTATAATTACGTGTTTATTGAAGGCAGGAACTTGTTTACTCTATCTGATCATTATGGCAGTTTGGATGCTGAAATTTACAACAAACTTCACTATTTCAACAGACCCTCGGTGAATGCACTACGTGAATGCACTACGTTTACTGATTTGTATGTTGAGAAGAGGTTGTATCATTTAAATGCAGAATTAGTAATCAACTCTTAAAGCCCCATTAGCTTTTTGCTGTAGAAAAATATATGCAAAAACATTTAATTGCTGATATTATCCCAAGATAATTATTACCGACGAAACAAGCCCTTTTTCGTCTGAAAACACTCGTTTCACTGTGATTTTTGCTTTTGTAAACTTGAAATATGTAGAGCGCGTGACATCACTTTACTACGTGTCCATAGCATGACTGCGGGAAAACTCAGATGTTCTATAAATAGTATTTATTTCAATGATATTGAAAAAAATACGATAGTGGTTTCGGAAACATTTTTTCTTGCTATAAAGTATGCACGGGAGGAAAACACACCGGATTTTTATGTTTAAGAACAAGCAGACACTATTAGGACCAATACACTTATAAGCTTATGGGACTTTAACCCATTCTAGGCTTCTCACCAGTGATGATACACCAAAATGTGTTCTGTGTAATGCACCACATTCTATCAAACATTTTATTATGGACTTGCTTGATGTTCAGCCAATATATCTATTAGACACTATGATGTCGGAAACAAGACCACAGTTTTTGAAACTGTCAGGCTTGAAATTAGTATTAATAACACAAAAGGAAAGTTGAACTATACAATGCACTTTTTGTACACTTACTTCTACAGTTGATTCTCATATGACAACTACACTTATAGTAAAATTTTGTTTATGACAAACTGTTCCTTGGGTTGCTGACCTTTTTGTATTAATTTCTATGTATATGTTCAATTTTGTTTGTGTCACACTTTAATGTTAATTTTGTCCATGTAGTTTAAGATATTTATATCAAGGATTTTATGTAGTGGATGAACAGGAAGTGAAAGTTCTAGGGTTTTTTTACTTCCAATGTGAACTGTTTCTGAAATTGGTAACACTGTATTTATCTGCTACACAGCAGTGAATACAAAAATAATGACCTAAGACTATCATGAAAATCATAATAGTTATCTGTCAGTTAAAGTAATGGATGGTAGGACATACAAATACGCATCACATATGACTTTGGTTGCAGTGAGTATGGGAATATTAGTTTAACTTAAAAATCGAGTATGATTACAAGCCACCACATATATTGTTGTTTTGTAATCTTAATAAAAATGATGTTTCAACGCCTTCAAAATTAAAGTGTTGATGAAATAAGAAAGGCCAAACTAAATCACAATAAAATGTTAGCACAAAAACTCCTTTTTTCTCCATCATCATCGAAATCATGGTGGTCATGTCTCAAATCTTTCATCTCCTCCTAATAAAGTTCATCCTTGCTTCACTGCAAGATGGTGATAACACTGTGGAAGATGAAATCTCCAAAGCAAAGCTTTTGAATAACATTTGTGGGGATCAAACCATCAGGTGCTCAAACTCTGCAAAATGATGTGAATGACATCAGTCCTGTCTTGGACCATATTATAATTACAACAGCCAAGGTAGAGGATATTTTAAAACCTGAACTGTCCACACCTTAGTGTGTCTTTTTTGACGAGTCGCTGTCCTCTTCTATTTTTCCTAGCTGATGGAAAGACACTTTTGTCACACCTGGAAGCCATTCTCATGTTGGCAATTATCAACCTTTATCTCCACTCTGTACCACAGAGAAAGTCCTTGAAAGGGTAGTCCACAAGCATCAGTTAAACCATAATAGTAACAATGATCTTCTCCTCCAGCTTCAAACCAGGCTTTGTACCTTTACCACATGGCTTGTCTATATAACTTCTTCATTAAGGCTGTCAATTCCAGAGCTGTATTTTGTTACATAAGCAAGGCTTTTGACTGTGTCTCACATCATGGTCTCCTCTTCAGAGTCAAACATTTTGGGATTTCTGGCTGTCTTTAATTGGTACTCATTTAAGTGGCAGAAAGCAAAATGTTGTTCTGCCTGATGCTCAATCAAAATGGAATGATATTAAAGCTTAGATTTCACAGGGGTCAACTTTGGGCCCCATCCTTTTCCTTATATTTAATACTGACATTGTTTCTGATATCAGGGAAAATGTCCATCTATTTGCAGATGACACTAGCCCTGACATAGTTGCCGGGGTTCCATTAACTGCTTCACAAACCATAATTCTTACCTACAAACAATACCTCTTGAATAAAATTTGTTCACTTTTTTGGAGGTGAATTCAGATTTTTCAAAATTTTTGTTTCTTAATTACAAACACCTCATTAAGAAAGCGTTTCAGTACCCTTATTTTAACTTAAATTGTAGATTTTATAAAGCTAAGGAAAAATCAACTGCCTAAATATTTCTACAATACTCGTTTCTTATGCCAGTAGTTATTTTTATTAGGTAAAATGTCTTGACTTGACATGATTTGTATTTATATTTTTGTCATATTTTTGTAGGGTTCTTTTTTGAAGTTCTAGGTATGCCCCCATTTCAAAGAAATGAGGGTATATATTGCTGGTTTGCTCATGTCTGTTTTTTTTGCTCGTTGGTAATCAAACCTTGTCTGGCCAATTCGACTGTTTTGGCCTCTTAGGTCTTCACTTGGTTTGAAGGTTGGTCAAATATAGATAGATGACCCCTGTTGATAAGGTCTATCAATAGGTCAAAGGTCAACTGTCCATTTGCCCCTTAGGGGGCATTGGTGTTTCACAAAAACACCTCATTAGGTGAGCGTTTTAGTGTCCTTATTATAACTAAAGATTATGTCAAATGACTTTTAAAAAAATTAGGTAGTTGATTTTTCTGAGCTTTATTCTCTATGAGTATTTTTACAAAACTTTATTATTATCCCAACAGTTATTCCTATTAGGTAAAATGTCTTGACTTGACATGATTTGTATTTATATTTTTGTCATATTTTTGTAGGGTTCTTTTTTGAAGTTCTAGGTATGCCCCCATTTCAAAGAAATGGGGGTATATATTGCTGGTTTGCTCATGTCCGTCTTTTTTGCTCGTTGGTAATCAAACCTTGTCTGGCCAATTCGACTGTTTTGGCCTCTTAGGTCTTCACTTGGTTTGAAGGTTGGTCAAATATAGATAGATGACCCCTGTTGATAAGGTCTATCAATAGGTCAAAGGTCAACTGTCCATTTGCCCATTAGGGGGCATTGGTGTTTCACAAAAACACCTCATTAGGTGAGCGTTCTAGTACCCTTATTTTAACTTAAGATATATTAAATAACTTAAAAAACTTAGGTCATTGACTTTTCTTAAGTTTATACAAAAAAGAAGCTATGGAAAGATTGACTACCTAAGTATTTTTGCTCCTTGGAAATGAAACTGTTGATGAAATAAGAAAGGCCATACTAAATCACCATAATCTAATATGTTACCACAAAAACTCTTTTCCCCTCAATCGTCATCGAAATCGTGGTGGTCATGTCTCAAATCTTTCATCTTCTCCTAATAAAGTTCATGCTTGCTTCACTGTAAGATGTTGATAAGACTGTGGAAGATGAAATCTCCAAAGCAAAGCTTCTGAATAACATTTGTTGGGATCAAACCCTTCTTGTAGGCCAGGCATTCTAGCCCAAAAATGGACTCAACCTAAAACAAATTCCTTCACAAAAGATATTTTCATATTTGTTATCTACAATATATGTTCTGTTACAGAAAAAAAGTCCTCATAAAAATTCAAAGTATAAGTTGCTCAAAATGGCATGTGTTTGAACCACGTGTTTTTCACTCTGTAAAATCTATGTAATTAAGACTCAGTAGTGCTATGGATACTTTGGATCATTCACAGTGAAGCAAAATAACACATATGTATACATACTTGCTTTATTTCAATTTAAAACACTAAATCAAAAGTTCTAGAAGTTGTAGCAATGCACAAATCATAAAAGTATCAATCAGACTGGTATAAAACAATACCCCACCCACTAATCGTAAAACCATTTTTTAATTATTTAGTAATATTTAATTTAATATTTTAGAATACAGATGTATCAATAAACCTAGGTATTATAAGCTTTCTAAATAGATATGATCATTTAAAATGTTAGTATTTTATTTAAATTATGTATATTAAACAATAAAACAGATGTTTAGCTAACCTAGCACAAAGTACCATGGTGAGCCTATTTTAGGATCCTTGAATGTCCGCCGGCTGGCGTCGTCCACAGTTTGATTCAAACAACATCTTCTTTAACACTGGGATGTTCCTTGCATAAAGCTCTATCAAAGTTGTTCAAGAAATTTAACTTCATAAAATAGAATATAGTTGCCATGGCAACAGAGGGAATTAAAAAAATATTTTTCTCAAAAAACTGCAAGACTTAGAGATTTTTTTAATACTTTAGGTGTACCATTGTTTTATGGACTTCTACCAAGATTGTTCAAATCATGACCCTCGGGCCATCAGTAAATGTGTATTACCTAAAGGTCTTGGACAAGTTCGATTATGGGCGGAATCGGACCAGAACGTCAAGAGTTGTGGGCCCTTGACTTTGAAAATAAGCTATATTTGAGCTTGTTTACACTCTTGCGCCTTAATTACTACACCAATCCTCATT
Source organism: Lutraria lutraria (assembly GCA_964023205.1). NCBI lineage: Eukaryota > Metazoa > Mollusca > Bivalvia > Venerida > Mactridae > Lutraria > Lutraria lutraria. Next base: position 36,913,775 of record OZ026840.1, on the reverse strand, counting down.
ATATTTTCAGTGAATCTGTATTACCTAAAGGTCTTGGACAAGTTCGATTATGGGCGAAATCGGACAAGGACTTAATGAGTTACGGGCCCTTGGCTTAGAAAATTTGCTATATTTCAGCTTGTTTAAACAGTCTATAGTGCCTTCGATCTTTCACCAATCCTAAATATATTTACAATGAATGTGTATAACCTATAGGTCTTTGATGAGTTTGATTATGGGTGGAATTTAACTTGTACTTGTAGAGTTATGGGCCCTTGACTTTGCTACATTTGAGCCTGTTAACAGTATTATAGCTCCTTCATTTCTTCAATAATCATAATTGTATTTACACAGAATGTTTATTGACATCAAGTATTCATGAAAATTATAGTCTTTAATTATAGTGTCTTTGTTCTCAGGTGAGCGATCTAGGGCCATCTTGGCCCTCTTGTTCAAAATAATTTCTCAAGAACTAGAAGCAGGAAAATGTTTAAAAATCTTCTGGTCACAATGCCTAGAGCTTATATATTTGGGCGTGTTGCATTGTTTAGTGGTCCTCTACCAATCATGAGCCCCAGGTAAAAAAATGACTCTTGGTCACTTGACTTATACAAATTTCTATTGGAAAATTTTCAGAACTCTTCTTAAGAACTAAAAGACCAAGACCTTATATATGTATTATGCAGCATTGCCTAGTAGTGCTCTACCAAGATTATTCAAATGATGACCCCTGAGGGCCAATACTGGTCTGGTCACTGTGGTCACCAGGTTTTACCAAGGCTTACATAGGAAAAGGTTGAAAAATCTTGTGCTCTGCTTTAGGGGTGGGGGGATGGCAATATTTTCCCACCCACAGGGTCACTCGATTTTAAAGAGATTTCTGTCGGAAATTCTCAATAACTGTTAGATCAAGAGTTTAGATAGATAGTGTGGTTAGCATTGTCTAGTTGACCTCTACCAAGATTTTCAAATTGAACCCATCCCAGTTAAAATGACCCTGCCCCGGAGGGCACTTGATTGTACATAGGAAAATCTTTAAAAAGTTATAAAAATCAAGCAGCGGGCCAGTAGAGCTTAGAGATTCCACATGTGGCATTGTATATCAAATTTGTTCATAGACATGACACACAGAGCCAAAATGACATTGTCCCTGTTCTTCAATTGATTATCCAAGGCTGCAGTGCTGGTGAGCGATATGTAAGGCCATCGTGCCACCCTCTTTGTTTACAAAATGCTGTTACATTTACACATACATATGAACATGTTTAATTGAAGTTCCATTTGATGGACATTTTAATTTTTACTCATTTATAACTACTTGACACTTGCACTTAGAACTTTTAGATATTTATGAAAACATATTCAAACTATAATTACGTTATTTCAGTAAAATTTAACACTGTTAGATATGTAAATGATAACAGCTGTTGTCTCAAAATATAAGTTATTTTTGAATTTACTTGTCTACTTTCGTAATCAATAACATGCATATTGCTACAATCAATACTTTGAATTCTGCACAACATGTAGAGCATGGAAGTCTGTGTTTTCTGCATGTGCACCTCTTAGTAAAACAGTTGACCATGCAGCAACATCTTATAACTTTTAAAGGTCTTTGGTGAATGACCAGTTACAATGAGGTTTATATAGGAACTAGTTTGGAGTTCAAGTCTTTCTTACGCCATCCCTAAGAAAGTGCACTCAGTTCTCTTCCAATTCAGTTCTAAACTTGTAAGTAAACTCGAAAACTGTGGAACTTTTCAGAGGTCTGCTTTTGTTGGTGGCAATTAACGTCTGAACTTTTATCATCATGAGTAGAATCTATTTTACTGTAGTTAATACACAACAGTTTAGTATCCTCTCAATTTACTTGCTGTGATTAACCCGTCACACCCCTTCTCCCTTAATGTTGATGTTTCATGCCTATCCATCTTACAAAGGACATAAATAACTGTTTCTCCAGTGCTGAAAAAATGGAGAAAAAATACAATTGATTTACTGAAGGCAATGATGTTAACTAAATACACATACAATTGTCATTTTCTGGAGCAATTATCAAACTATACAGATTTAAGATGTAAAAATTATAGTATAATATAATGTTTTAGCGAATAGAAGATCTGAAACATTATCAGATGCAATTTTGAGTTTCTTACCTTATTTTACTTTCAACTGGAATATGCCACCTTCACATCACTAACCTATCAGGGTATGACATGATAACTGAAAAAGTAAGTAAATTTTGTGTTTTAAAACATTTTTGTGTGTACTATCTACGACATTTTCGTGATGCAAATAGGAATTAATACTATCCAATTTTGACTGGTGTGATATAATAGAATACCAATATCTGTCAGTTGACATTGGTAAATTGATTTGAAAACCCTGTTGCTTATATAAATACAATGTATGTTTTACAAACATAAGAAATAAAACTTTGTTATAGAATGCAATTACTTTTTAAAATACAAATAACAACTTACTGATTTCAATTGGCAACCATTTTAGTTTGATTAGCGCAATGTTTACGTCTGTTTCACTTTGTAACATGTGGAAATATTTATAAACATTTAGTTTAAAAGGAAAATGCCTTAATATTTATAACAGAATACACTTTTTTTACAAAAAATAAATATATTTATTAAATATACTTATGTTATTCACAATTTAAACATGCAAACTCTTTGAAATATGTCAAAATCACCAAATTTGATAAAACCCGAATTTTCGTGATTTTGGCCACACCACGCTTCCGTAGTATACAATTCAACAAATATTGCGCAATATATCTGCTTTTTGTAAAATAAGTACTGTATATGCATAATAATGTGCAATTTTAAATAACTTTTCGAAAGTAATCATTCTGTGACTGTGAGTGAATGATACAATATTTATTTAAACTAAAATTGAGCTAAAAATCAGTAAATTTTATGTCACATTTTGTCGGCTGCAAAATTGTTCCATTGATATTCATTGATTGTTGCACACATGTATATTTTCCTCTTGAAAATTAATCAGTCTGATTATAAAGTGACTAAAATTACAAACCTTGGGTTTATGATGACTGGAATGATGGTTATTTCAGGTATTTTCACCAAAACATAAACAACCTTGAACGTTGACATCGACACATAACCGGAAGTGCTCAAAATGAAAATATGGTGTAGTTTAAGAGACGCGTTCAAGTATTGATTTTTTTTAAACTTTGAGATCGATTTTCAAGGATTTTGCAAGGAATTTTTTTGAGGACTTTTTTCTCACAATGTAGATACCTTATATAATTTATTTAATCGTGAAAATATTTGTGAAGGAATTAGTTTTACCCTAAAATGTATTATTACTGGCCTATTGAGGATTTAGCTGCTGAAACTCTGCGATGATGTCAATGACATCAGCCCTGTTATTGACTATATTATAATTACAACCGCTATGGTAGAGGATATTTTAAAACCTGAACTGTCCACACCTTAGTGTGTCTTTTTTGACGAGTCGCTGTCCTCTTCTATTTTTCCTAGCTGATGGAAAGACACTTTTGTCACACCTGGAAGCCATTCTCATGTTGGCAATTATCAACCTTTATCTCCACTCTGTACCATAGGGAAAGTCCTTGAAAGGGTAGCCCATAAACATTAATTAAGCTGTAATAGCAACAATGATCTTCTCCTCCAGCTTCAAACCAGGCTTTGTACCTTTACCACATGGCTTGTCTATATAACTTCTTCATTAAGGCTGTCAATTCCAGAGCTGTATTTTGTGACATAAGCAAGGCTTTTGACTGTGTCTTGTATCATGGTCTCCAGGTTCTACAGGCTCAAACATTTTGGGATTTCTGGCAGTCTTTTTAATTGGTTCTCATCTTATCTAAGTGGCAGAAAGCAAACTGTTTTTTGCCTGATGCTCAATCAAAATGGAATGATATTAAAGCTTAGATTCCACAGGGGTCAATTTTGGGCCCCCTCCTTTTCCTTATATTTAACAATGATATTGTTTCTGACATCAGGGAAAATGTCCATCTATTTGCAGATGACACTAGCCTTTACATAGTTGCCGGGGTTCCATTAACTGCTTCAGAAACACTGAATTCTGACCTTTAAACAATACCTCTAGAACAAAATTTGTTCACTTTTAATTGCTTCATTTTTTCGGAGGTGAATTCAAATTTTTTAAAATTTTTGTTTCTTAATTACAAACACATTTAGATAGCGTTTCAGTACCCTTATTTTAACTTAAATTGTAGATTTTATAAAGCTAAGGAAAAATCAACTGCCTAAATATTTCTACAATACTCGTTTCTTATGCAAGTAGTTATTTTTATTAGGTAAAATGTCTTGACTTGACATGATTTGTATTTATATTTTTGTCATATTTTTGTAGGGTTCTTTTTTGAAGTTCTAGGTATGCCCCCATTTCAAAGAAATGAGGGTATATATTGCTGGTTTGCTCATGTCCGTCTTTTTTGCTCGTTGGTAATCAAACCTTGTCTGGCCAATTCGACTGTTTTGGCCTCTTAGGTCTTCACTTGGTTTGAAGGTTGGTCAAATATAGATAGATGACCCCTGTTGATAAGGTCTATCAATAGGTCAAAGGTCAACTGTCCATTTGCCCCTTAGGGGGCATTGGTGTTTCACAAAAACACCTCATTAGGTGAGCGTTTTAGTATCCTTATTATAACTAAAGATTATGTCAAATGACTTTTAAAAAAATTAGGTAGTTGATTTTTCTGAGCTTTATTCTCTATGAGTATTTTTACAAAACTTTATTATTATCCCAACAGTTATTCCTATTAGGTAAAATGTCTTGACTTGACATGATTTGTATTTATATTTTTGTCATATTTTTGTAGGGTTCTTTTTTGAAGTTCTAGGTATGCCCCCATTTCAAAGAAATGGGGGTATATATTGCTGGTTTGCTCATGTCCGTCTTTTTTGCTCGTTGGTAATCAAACCTTGTCTGGCCAATTCGACTGTTTTGGCCTCTTAGGTCTTCACTTGGTTTGAAGGTTGGTCAAATATAGATAGATGACCCCTGTTGATAAGGTCTATCAATAGGTCAAAGGTCAACTGTCCATTTGCCCCTTAGGGGGCATTGGTGTTTCACAAAAACACCTCATTAGGTGAGCGTTCTAGTACTCTTATTTTAACTTAAGATATATTAAATAACTTAAAAAACTTAGGTCATTGACTTTTCTTAAGTTTATACAAAAAAGAAGCTATGGAAAGATTGACTACCTAAGTATTTTTGCACCTTCGAAACGAAACTGTTGATGAAATAAGAAAGGCCATACCAAATCACCATAATTTAATATGTTACCACAAAAACTATTTTCCCCTCAATCGTCATCGAAATCGTGGTGGTCATGTCTCAAATCTTTCATCTCCTCCTAATAAAGTTCATCCTTGCTTCACTGTAAGATGTTGATAACATTGTGGAAGATGAAATCTCCAAAGAAAAGCTTCTGAATAACATTTGTTGGGATCAAACCCTTCTTGAGGATTTAGCTGCTCAAACTCTGTGATGATGTCAATGACATCAGCCCTGTTATTGACCATATTATAATTACAACCGCTAAGGTAGAGGATATTTTAAAACCTGAACTGTCCACACCTTAGTGTGTCTTTTTTGACGAGTCGATGTCCTCTTCTATTTTTCCTAGCTGATGGAAAGACGCTTTTGTCACACCTGGAAGCCATTCTCATGTTGGCAATTATCAACCTTTATCTCCACTCTGTACCATAGGGAAAGTCCTTGAAAGGGTAGCCCACAAACATTAATTAAGCCGTAATAGCAACAATGATCTTCTCCTCCAGCTTCAAACCAGGCTTTGTACCTTTACCACATGGCTTGTCTATATAACTTCTTCATTAAGGCTGTCAATTCCAGAGCTGTATTTTGTGACATAAGCAAGGCTTTTGACTGTGTCTCGCATCATGGTCTCCTCTTCGGACTCAAACATTTTTGAATTTTTGGCTGTCTTTAATTGGTACTCATTTAAGTGGCAGAAAGCAAAATGTTGTTCTGCCTGATGCTCAATCAAAATGGAATGATATTAAAGCTTAGATTCCACAGGGGTCAATTTTGGGCCCCCTCCTTTTCCTTATATTTAACAATGATATTGTTTCTGACATCAGGGAAAATGTCCATCTATTTGCAGATGACACTAGCCTTTACATAGTTGCCGGGGTTCCATTAACTGCTTCAGAAACACTGAATTCTGACCTTTAAACAATACCTCTTGAACAAAATTTGTTCACTTTTAATTGCTTCATTTTTTTGGAGGATAATTCAGATTTTTAAATTTTTTTGTTTCTTAACTACAAACACCTCATTTAGATAGCGTTTTAGTAACCTTATTTTAACTTAAATTGTAGATTTTATAAAGCTAAGGAAAAATCAACTGCCTAAATATTTCTACAAAACTCTTTCTTGTGCCAGTAGTTATTTTTATCAGATAAAATGTCTTGACTTGACATGATTTGTATTCATATTTTTGCCATATTTTTGTAATTGTAGGGTTCTTTTTTGAAGTTCTAGGTATGCCCCCATTTCAAAGAAATGAGGGTATATATTGCTGGTTTGCTCATGTCCGTCTTTTTTGCTCGTTGGTAATCAAACCATGTCTGGCCAATTCGACTGTTTTGGCCTCTTAGGTCTTCACTTGGTTTGAAGGTTGGTCAAATATAGATAGATGACCCCTGTTGATAAGGTCTATCAATAGGTCAAAGGTCAACTGTCCATTTGCCCCTTAGGGGGCATTGGTGTTTCACAAAAACACCTCATTAGGTGAGCGTTTTAGTATCCTTATTATAACTAAAGATTATGTCAAATGACTTTTAAAAAAATTAGGTAGTTGATTTTTCTGAGCTTTATTCTCTATGAGTATTTTTACAAAACTTTATTATTATCCCAACAGTTATTCCTATTAGGTAAAATGTCTTGACTTGACATGATTTGTATTCATATTTTTGCCATATTTTTGTAATTGTAGGGTTCTTTTTTGAAGTTCTAGGTATGCCCCCATTTCAAAGAAATGGGGGTATATATTGCTGGTTTGCTCATGTCCGTCTTTTTTGCTCGTTGGTATTCAAACCATGTCTGGCCAATTCGACTGTTTTGGCCTCTTAGGTCTTCACTTGGTTTGAAGGTTGGTCAAATATAGATAGATGACCCCTGTTGATAAGGTCTATCAATAGGTCAAAGGTCAACTGTCCATTTGCCCCTTTGGGGCATTGGTGTTTCGCAAACACCTCATTAGGTGAGCGTTTTAGTACCCTTATTTTAACTTAAGATTATGTCAAAGGCCTTTAAAAAAATTAGGTCGTTGAATTTTCTAAAGCTTTATCTCTATGAGTATTTTTTATAAAACTTTATTCTTATCCCAGCAGTTATTTCTATTAGGTTAAATGTCTTGAAATGTCATGATTTGTACAAATATGGTATTAGAATAAAATAGTACCATCTTCACATAGGGAAAGCCAGTCCCATTTCCTTGTTTGAGGTATTGGTTGCTAAGTACAGTAATGATTAGGTAGTTTTGATGTTATGGACATTTCTTTCTTTACATGCCTACTTTTTTCAAACTCATACTTGAAGTAGATGTTTTGTGGATCTGTCTTTCTGTACTGTTGCCATTAAACTTGTGTCCACCATATGATTTATTTTTTTGGATCCAAAGAATGTTGGGCATCATTAACTTAGTCATGGATTTGGTATCCATAAAGTCATAATACTACAATGGTACAACAGTGTATGGCCTTTTTTCTTTTGGTTGTCTCAATGTGGTATCTCACTCAGACTGGATAACCTCCTTGAATGGTCACCTCCCAACTACAATCACCTTCCTGTTACAGCCAGTATACTAGCAACCAAGAGTTTTACTCTATTTTCACTCTCTCAACAACAATCACCTCTTTACAACAGTCAATTTTGTCTTTCCAACTAATGGCTGTCGTAGGGAGGTTACATTGTACCCAGATAAATGTTTTTGCTGTTTCAATTGTAGCATGGATGGAATTACTGGTTTGACCAGAGACAAGGCAATAAAAATTGTATGATCATTGATGTCTCTGTCATTTACAGTGTTAGTAGCATTCAAGAATAACAATGAAGTAAATATAGTCTTAACTATCTATGTGCAAATAACAAACAATTGTTTGTTGCTAACATGACCGTACTAGAACTTTGAAAATGACAGCATGAAGATCATTCAAATTCAATACCACCTACATGATTACATGTATATGTGTAATTATGAAAGCATTAATGAATATTTTAGAACTAACAGTTTTGAAATAAACAATTTCCTATCTAAGGAATCATCAATGTTAGAGTCTTTTGCTATGGAAGATTTCCACAGACCATGACGTTTTGTACAACATTCTGATTCCCCGTCAGTTTTAGCAGCTGTTGTAAACAAAGTTTAAATTTTGGGCAACAGACTCTAGCTTATTAAGGGTACACTGTCTAGCCCTGGTGTGACTCAATTTCTTTTTCTTTCTTAACAAAAAGCATTGTCTTCCTGATCTACAAACTCGATAAAACTCATGTGTCTAAATCATAACAAAAATTGGCACTTTTCATATACCTCTGTAACACTGCATCTTGACTTAATTACACAAGTAACACCTTTAGCACTATAAGCATATTTTCCTTGTCTATAAACATTAGTTTTACTTTGACTAACAAAGATCACGATGCCAAATTACTAAGTTAGTTAATTGTTAAAACCCGCATGCGATGATTAAATCATAGATATGTCTCTCAGAGAGATGCCCCAGGCACTTAATTCTGAGTTATGCCCCTTGATACATTGAAAATTGACTAAAAATGCAGTGTCCACCCTCTAAGTCGACCAATTTTCAACCGATCTTCAGTAAACTTGGTGATTATGTTCATTGACAATCAGCATTTTTGACAAATGTTGCTTATTTTTTAAAAAATATGTAATTTGCCACTCATAGTATCCCAAACCTTTTGATGGCTGTATTTTGTGACATTTCTGCACTCTTGTTTGTTTTGTTTTAAGGCAATTTTTAGCATTGTGTGTCATATTTCATTACTAAAATTCGAAAAGTGAACGGTTCTTCACCAAAGATGCCATTATTGTCTTTACCTGGATTTACCGCCCCTGATATATGTAATAATTTATATAAACACTTATAAAATATTTGAATGTGCCATCATCTTTCACTACCTTTGGGCAATATGGAGTTTAAGCCTGTCATGGTATAATCAGTGTACACCATGTATCATTTCAGCAATGTATTTTGCTGCAATTTTTGGCAGTGGAACCACTCAGTTACACACACCACACCAATTTTGATCAAAACAATTGATAGCTTCTGTCCCTTCAACCCACCATCTATAATTGAATCTCATACATTTAGCGTTATAATGACTGGCAAATCTATCAACACTGTGTGGTCCCCAAACATCTTTGAATTGATTAAAAACTTTTTCTGAAATTGACCAGTCATCGCAATCTGAACATTTACTTAAAATAATCTACTCCTTGGTTGATTTTCATGGAATCCCATTAAGAACCAAATTAACATTATGTAAAATTCATATACAGTGCAACCTGCTTATAAGGAACATCCTTTGGGAACATCAAAATTATGTTGTTGAGATGTTGTTGCTCTAGAGAAGTTAAATTAGTACTTGTGGGAAACAGTGGGAAAAAATCATGCTGTTGTTGAAGGGAGGTTGTTGCTGCTCAAATGTGGGTTGCTCTGGAGAGGTTGTACTGTATTTTCAAACTGATTTCATAATAACTGTCATTATTGCTACCTAATCTAACAATATAAGTAATGTTTATTATCTGTGAAGAATTCTTGAATACATTTTGACTAGACAAAATTATTCTGTATACAGCCTCTAAAAAAGGTTGAGCTTTTTCTTGCTTCGTCATGCTTCCATTGAAGTAGCTATGAATTCTGACATGTTTATCATTACACATTATACTTTGTCATTACACATACCTACTTCAACAACCACCCTTGTTGTTTCAGTAAATACATCTGAACAAAATTGGTGTCTTACGTCTTGTATCTGACTCAGTGTTCAGCCCTTTCAGGCTTCGATGAATACTGATCTTACCTCACCCATTTCCAGAGACATAACTCATGACCTTACTTCACCTACTTCCTGAGGTGTGAACAATAAACTAACCTCACCCACTTTCTGTGAATACAAACCAAACCTCTTCAGTGTCGAGCGTAATGACACTGACCCTTCCCACCCATTTCCAGTGGGAGGGGATGAACACTCGCCCATCCCCACCCACTTCCAGAGGTGTGAACTATATACTAACCTCACTCACTTCAGGGGGTGTGAATACAAACCCAACCTCACCAGTTACTGAGAGTATAAACACTCACCCATCCCCACCCACTTTGGGTTGTGTGAACAGTCACTCTTCCATCCCCACCCCCTTCTGGGGGTGTGAATGCTGATTTAACCTCACATGCTTCCGGTTTCGTGAGCGCTAAAAATTTCCTATCACTTTTTGGGGGTGTAAATTCTGACAAAACCTCACCAACTTCCTGGGGATGTAAACTGACCTACCTTCAGAGGTTATCATACCACATATTGTCATGTAGCACTGTTTCTGGTTGCCTTAACCCTTAAAATCATCTTTTGAATGTTTATCTCCATTTGCATAACCTACATAATCCAGATTAATATGTAGGACCTGAAACTGTTTGGAACAATTTGGTTTAACATAGCCACCTTAACCAATGGCTCTTGCATCTTGGCATATTATAAAATCTACATTTCTGTTATCTTTCAATCTCCTACCTTTTTAGCTTGACTATTCAAAGAATATGATGAGCTTTTGCCATCACCATTGCATTGGCATCAGTGTCAGCGTCAGTGTGCATAATATTGTGGTTAAAGTTTTGCATGTATACCCGGGCTAACTCTATTACACTGGGTGTGGGTATAAAATATAACAAAGTTACAGTAATATACTACTGTCAAAACTGGTAGAAGAACACCAACACAATTGTTAACTTCAATCAAGGTTTAATGCAGCTAGCTCTAACATGGAATGGAATATGTCATGGAATGGAAATGTCCTGCAATATACAATAAATAAAGTCAGTCACATGAATCAATACATACCAAGTTCTGAAACAATATTCTGCATCAATAATTAATTATAAAATAAGTCTAAGTGGCTACACAGTCCTTACATTAACAACAATAGGTAATGATGACTAAACTGAACACATATACATAATAAAATAAAACAACATAGACAGTACACAATTCACAGGACACATAACTTACCGGTCTAAGGGACCAAACACTCTTAACACTATCTCTCGTGATCTTGACAAGTACACTACTATACCTGCAAAGTTAAAAGAAGGTGCAAATACAGAAACAGTCAGTGATATATTTAATAAGGGTTAATCCCAGACAATTGTTATCGTTAATAAAACTGTAGATTTAGAAGGTTTTCACTAAGTCACCATTGTTTACCAAAAGCGCGGGATTCGAACCCGAACTAAAAGAATTAGAAATAACCATATTTCCACACGATTTCAACTCGATTACTGTAAAACATTAAAGGAAAATATGATTAAACACTAGATAAACCTATAGATACCAACCAACATCCAACTCGATAAACCACTTCAAATAGATATAATTAATAATTTCTTTAAATATGATCGTTCTCTTACAATAGCAGCTGATTGACTGAAAATCATGTGACGTTGAAGAGCATCAATCACAAAAAAGAGCCAAAGTAAATTAAAATACAAAAAGAGACGCAGTCACACAAAGCACCAAAAAAGAAGATAAAAGTAACCCGGTTACACACTCCCCCTCACCGAAAAAAATGACGTCCCGTCATTTACGTCAGAATGTCAAAGGTCATCTTACACTAAGCAGTAACTATACTACTTACCACAGAATAAATAGAACTACACTACTCTACAATACCACTACAAAGCTATAAACATTGCAGCTGTAAATGAACAAAAAACAACAAAAAATGGTAATAGATAAAACAAAAATATAAGATAATTAGACATTTTACATTATAGGTCTAATCAGTTCACAGACCAGTGTATCCATGTTCCACAGCTAAATTGCAACAAAGCAATACCATTTAATGTGTACAACAAAGAAAAAACTACACTTCAACAAACAAAATACTGACTCTTATCAAATGGTACAGGCAAATAAAAATGTACAAAAAAAATATGCTTACATAAGCCAATTACAAATGTACTCACTTAAGTAAAAGCAAAAAGACAAAATACAAAATCATGGTCAATGCAATCATAATCTTAGTCAAAATGACTCAATACAAATTTAATCACACTGACAAATGGACACATATTTAATAAACAAAGAAATAAAAGTTACAGTTATTAAGTTATTATCATGCACATATCTCAGTAACCACTCATGGAATTAATGTCTTGAAACATCATTTAAGTGTCCAGGTGTGGTGGCTGATTTATGCCATGTGGTATTTTCGCTTTTTCGCCAAAACAAAGCAAAAATGCGAAAAGCAACAATACAACACCAAAAATGTGTCGTGTTTTCACCTTACATCTGTCGTATCTTTGCTTTTTCGTGGCGAAAATGCAACAATGCGAAAACAGGACAAAGTTGACTTAAAAAAATGTTTGATAGAAAATTTTCAGTGGGTAGGCAGGTAGGATTTTTTTGTACAATTTATTTTTTATATTTAATCCAAAATACATATCAGGATGCTATCTTAATGAAAAGAAAATAGGCAAAAAATCATGAGAAGCTAAAAAAATTGGGTTTGGACCTTTTTTAGTGAGTAGGTAGTAGGGCTGAGTATCGATAAAAATTATCGACACTATATTTGTATCGATACAGAATGATTGATATCCGATATATCATTTGATGTTCTATATTGAAATAAAGTCAGAAATACTGCGAAACATAGACTGTACTGGCACAGGTACTTGACACAAACTCAAATTTTGGCTGCATAGGATACTTAGATACCTAATATTAATGGAAGGTACTTAATGTTAATGCAGCAGGCATGCCAAACACTCATGCTGAACTGCAATAAAAACTATTTTCTTCTTATGGTTGACAGCAGGTAGGCTCGATATATGTGTCACAACTTTTTATTTGACGAAAATTCACAAAACACGTTCCAAAACATGTTTTTAAAATTCTTTTTTGTTTTGATCGATATTTGATCGATACGTTAACGTTCGATACGATATATCAACCGAACCCTATATACCGGTATTCGATACGATACGTGAACCGGTACTCAGCCCTAGTAGGTAGTGTTACGGCAAACAAAATATTTTTTAAGGATTGCCTTGTTTTGCAGTATTAATGTCCTCAATTTTGTGGATTGATATGCCTACAATCCAAAACCATTCATGGTTTCGCTACTCTATTATAAGCTACTGTCAAAGGATTGACTTCTGTTAAAATAATCATTGACAAAAGGGGCTGGACCCCTTATAAAATTTGACTAATAGAATTATAGAATAAAACATATTGGCAGGAAATACTTAATTAATAACTTATTGAAGCCATATGGCAGATTTGCGTATTTCACACCTTTTCTCGAAACAACAATCAGAAAACCTGCTCAATTCTAATTGCATTAAAACTGCTAATCGACAGATAAACGATATTATGTATAAACTGTAGTATAACTATTTACATGTGTATGTCAGTTCGTACTAAAATAAAGCGCAGAAACGATCATGATGAATAATAAAGATTTTGGTACATTTATTAAACTAGGCAATTGTTATCTGATTGTGGTTTATCGAATCATTTCAAGGGAGATAACTACATCGATTAAGATGATTATTGGTTCAGTATTGTTCCATATGTCATATGTCAGCTTCTTAAATGTGAAAACATAGTAAGTGACATTTCATGCAAATATTTGTTATTATTCCAAAAAATCTATGAAGATCCAAAAGTATATGAATAAACCTATTAGTAATGGAAACTGTGATTATGAATGACTGCACATACACACTTTTCACATTTCATTTTTTTGCAATTTTCCTGTTTTTTAAGTGTGAAACTGTACTAAGTGACGTTCAAGTCCCATAATCATATAAATGTATTGGTCGTAATAGTTTCTGTTTGTTCTATAACAGAGGAATCCGGTGTGTTTTCCTCCCGTTCATACTTTATACATGTAGCAGGATAAAATGTTTCAAAAACCAAAATCGTATTTTTTTCAATATCATTGAAAAAAATACTATTTATAGAACAGCTGTGTTTTCCCACAGTCATATTATGCACACGGCATGCGTTATATGGTCTTGTGCATAGACCCTTTCTACTTCTTGATACATTATTGTTGTGGTCATATCTCAGCACAGTGATGTCTGATCTATTTGATGGTCTCTTGTATGGCCAACTCCTTGTTTTAGATTTCTTTGCTTTCTCAGCTTTGGTCTTCATGTAAGCTCTAGCTTCTGCTTTAATTTATTCACCTCTCATCTTCACTGTCCGATTATTCAGTAACAACCTTCCATCCACCCGCCTCTGTGGTCAAGTGGTTAAGGTCTCTGACTTCAAATTACTGTAACCTCTCACTGATAGAGGGTCGTGGATTGAGCCTTGCTACCGTCCATGTCTCTTTATGTGAGAAGTAGGCAGTTGCTTATGGAGGATGGGTTAGACTCCCATTCTCTGTAAGCAACTGCCTACTTCTTCCCAGGAACCATGGTTAGGTGAGCTGTCTGTTTCATATGTCTCTTGACTGTTGAAAAGGGGCATTAAACTTGATATAAGCAAATAAACAAACCTTCCACCCAAGCTTTGAGCTGTCAGCCTTGTTGCATGAAAATAATTTCTCTTCTTTTCTAATTCTTTGGTTATAATAAAAACATATGTTTTGTAGCGTATGTATAAGTTTCAATTTCCGCTGATGAGCTTAATTAAGGCCAAAAGCCTGATAAGAGTTTTTCTTGTTTAAAATGTTTTATCATTAATTTTCAACATACAATTCTTCAATAATGAATAAATCTAAATACTACACTGCTCCTACATTTTGGAGAAAAAATTCACTTTTTATGCATATATACATTTAAATTTTGCAGCAGGACATTTGAGCTGTTATGGTCACTGCAAAGGCCACATTTGCTACATCTTCTGAATTGATGAGGATGATTTCTCTCCAAGTTTATGATATTTATTTCCTCTGTGAGACTGTAAATGTACCTCTGCATTCACGACCTTGATTCTTCAACTTAATGTTGGTATATAGAATATGCTTTCATGACATATCACTGGTTACAATGATTTTTGAAAGATCTTTCCTTAGTGTTCCATATTTTTGTTTCTTTAAATCCTCATTTTCATGTTTGTATTCGTCATTTTCTTGCACCATGTTGTCGTGAAGTATGTTTAATGTTCTTCCTCTTATTGGTCATAGTTTGACACCCCCCCCCCCCCCCCCCCTCCTGTGGTTGAGTGGTTAAATTACTGTAACCTCTCACTGATAGAGGGTCGTGGTTGAATCCTGCAACCGACCATGTCTGTTTATGAGAGAAAGTAGGCAGTTGCTTACTGAGGATGGGAGTCTAGTATTGCTTCTTCCAAGGAGTGATAGTTAAGTGAGCTGTCCAGTAGCATAATGACCATAATTTCAAATTTCCTGTAGCAGGACTTACAATCTGTAACAAAATGTATATCGTTCATCACACCTTCCACATTTTGAAGATCGGCCTTTCCTTCCGGCAAAATAAACTGCAGAGCACATTCCACTGTAACCTTGGAAACGATTCCCTCCATGAGAAGCCCTTCTTTGTCCTATGACCTCTGTATTGGGGAATCACTTGCTTGAAGGTTGAGGTACCAGAAACTTACCCGGATTATCCACCAAATATGATCTATGAATATGTGGAATTAGAATGTAATAGGAGAATTGGTGTGGCGAAGATTTGTAAGATCATATTGTGTATTCAAGTCTGCAGTTCTGATAATCGTCCATGTTGAAGATTTAACACAAAGTTCTATGTTTCCTTCAGCATTATTTATTTAGTAATCAATTGCAACATATATTTCTTTTGAATTCACTATGTTTAAAATTTAATCACAGAAAATGGATCCAAGTCCAAAATTTAAATTCAATGTTCACAAAGTTAGATAAAATGTCACTTAGACACTATCCAAAGTATACAGTCTATAAAAGACAAAACATATTATCTTGTCACAAAGACAGTCCCTTAAAACAAAGTATTCTTGTAATTACTTTCTAAATCTTTTTTCTATATTTTTCAAAGTAAACTACATTTATATTTATATGGCCTTTCTTTTGAAGGTGTGGCCTACTTCTTAAAAATAACATATTTCAACTCATATTATCATTTGACTCGATATTGCAAACCTCAATACCTTAAACTTCCTAAAGAAAGGTATAGTGCTTAAAAGAGAAATTGCCTAAACATACAGGATTGGTTTATTACATATTACATAGTAAACATATATAAATCATAAATTGGCAGTAGAAAAGTTTAAATAATAATATATAGTGCGATTTTATTAACCTGTCTAAGCTGAATAAATTCATGGATGCTGAATGCGTTTATTTCTAGCTTCATACTATGGTCGATAGTTTCCGTTTACCTTATGGCAAGGGTATGTTTCGTTCCACTCGTTTATAAATTATGTGACACATTGTGCATTGCAT
This sequence comes from Lutraria lutraria, assembly GCA_964023205.1. NCBI lineage: Eukaryota > Metazoa > Mollusca > Bivalvia > Venerida > Mactridae > Lutraria > Lutraria lutraria. The sequence goes on along the minus strand of OZ026840.1, from coordinate 36,897,118 downwards.
TAGAAGCAATAGCCGTGAGGTTAAAGGATAAGTACTGTAGGACAAGAATAGGTAGTTCGAGACCAATCATGGACATATTTTTTTTTCATATATTTTTTTCTCGCCCTCCATTGGTTAAAAGGAATGGGGGTCTCCAATTTTCTTGTGCATTTGCAGTGAAAATAAACTTGAAACAAACCATTAAACATCCACTGTGTAGCTCTTTTTGACATGTATGCAGCACTGTCACAGCCAGCAAAACAGAATGATTTTATTATACATTTGTATATCACACATTGTTATAGACTGTTGTCAATGTGTTATGATGTAAACTTTTAAACCTTGTTTTTACATTTTCAAATAGTAATAATTTACGCTGATGAAAAGAAAAATCTACACAACCGGTATTACGAAGATTATCGTATAACTTACAAAAGTTATCGAATCTCATCGAAGCTAAAAATAAACGCATTCATCGACCATGTAATTATTCAACTTTGACAGGTTAATAAAATCGCACTATACATGCAAATAAGTGGAACAAGACATACATGGTAATTTAAGTAGATATCAAATTTTGTATAAGACAATTATATGTATATAAAGGTTCATATGTAAATAACACTACTAAAGTATTAACTAAGTACATGTGATACAATTAGTTAAGATTTGATAAATATGTATTCCTTATTTATGTAGCTGTATAAACAAATGCTGCTAATTTCTAAACAGTTGAAGTATTTTGTGCATTCATTAGATTACGGAATTTATTAAAATTTGGCCATGTGTAGTAATAATGCTTGATGAATTTTTGTCCAATTTCTTTATAAAAAGGACATAGATTCTATTAAAGGGAAATGATATCCAGTTTATATTTGTTGCATTCTACACAATTTACATAATCTCAGGTTTTGTCAATATTTCTAATTCTACCTTCTTCAATTGCAAGTTTTTGAGCTGTACACCATAGTCTAGTTAATGCTATTCTATGTGAATCAATGTAAATACAATTAAGATAAAATCAACCTTAAAGCAATTTAAATAATACATTTAGCTCACCTAACCAGGATTGTAAATTCTGATCATTATTAATTTACTATTCAATAATAGGCGAGTTTTTCACTTCAAATATAGGGTAGATATGAAGCTCGCAGTGAAAGCGAAATTATGAACACAAAACTCGGCCATTATGAAAAAACACAGCCTTTATGAAAAAACTTGGTTATTATGAGATTTTGTCATTCTGATTGGCTGTCCAGCTTAGCCATTATGAAACCACTGTTATATTCTATCTATAGTTAGTTAATACAATTGTCAATAAGTAAGTGTTTCATAATGACATTGTTATTGACTTCAGACAGTCATATTAGCCTTTGGCGTTAGGCTAATATGGCATTATTCAGCCCAATAAAAAGGCCATTATGAAAACACTTACTTATTAACATTATAATAATTCCTTGTAATTCACACAGTTAATTTGTGAAGTCTTCTTCAGTACCATTTAAATTAAATAAAAAAGCAAATTCTAGGTTAGATAACAAATTTTTCACACAAAATGCTCATGAATTATATAGTATACCATTAACTTTGTAGCATGCATTAATTTAAACCTCAATGAATCTGGGTTTTTCATAATTTTGTACCAGTATTTAATTATTCGTATATTGTTTACATTCACTGTTATGATAATTACAATAACAATGAAGTTAATTAAATAATAGCTGTAAATCTTCTTTCGAATAAGCAAACAGAGCAGTGTCGTCAGCAAATAATAATAAGAAAATTGGTAATTATTCAAGAGTTTGAGTGTCCGCAGTTACGTTTTGCTAGCATTTACAAATAAAACAAACAATAATGGAGATAATGGTTTACCCTGTTAAATATTCCCATTTTAGTCTGTTGACCTTTACCCTGACTTCACATTTTCATACATATGTTTTAAAATATTAATTATCTTAGATGACTCACCTTGGTGAAACAATTTAAACCAAATATCATTCCCTGTGAAAATCAATGAAAGAACAGTATTTTTCTTCTTGTTACCGTATATACTCGGCCATAAGTCGACCAAATATGGGTCCTGAAATTGTCCGTAAAATCCAACTCGACTTATGGCCGAGTAACCAAAAATAAAATTATCACTTAGACACTTTCAGAGCACAAAAACACAATAATTTATGTCCACGCATTTTTGCACAAACAGGTTGAACTGGTGCACTTTGTAACTATATTGATTTTCTATTTTTAGCGCTGTTGAAATTAACTAGGTTTATGAAACTGACGTCATGAATGATGTTATCTGTCAATCAAATGAGGTATATATCTTACTCTCTGGTTAATTTTTACTCCCATAACTTGAACAGGAATGTTGTAATTTAAATGTGTCACACAATTAGGGATATTTTTTGTGTGAATAATTTGTTACTGGATTACTTAGTAAGGTACGAAGCTGTTGTAGATCTAATCATTTAAAATAATGACAAAATAGTTTTATTAGTAAATCATTAGTGTTTTATTTGAGTAAATTTACATGTTCGTCTTCCTGATTTATCTTACTGGCTTTGTCCAGGTTGATCACAGATTAGCAAGTTTGACACGTTGTTTTTGTGTTAATTTCGTGAAATTAACACCTTTTGTGTCTAACATGTCAAAACCACAGTCTGTGTGATGTAATCGTTGCTAATTGCAACTGATTAAACAAATGAAGCAGAAAATGATGGCAAGTGGTCTTGTATATCCTTATTAACAGCACCTGAGGGCATTTCAGAAACACAGATTAATTTCTTACGGTGAATTATGGGATATAATTATACTAATTAACAGTCTGTAACAGTTACTTCCCTTTGTTAAATCCTACTTTCTGTTTCACACGTATGCTGGGAGTGATGAAATTTCTGATTTTGAAGCAAAAAATTTGCACTCGACTTATGAACGGGCCTAGCTTAAATACCATTTTTTTCGCTCTAAAGTATAGCCCTCGACTTATGAGTGAAGTAGACTTATGGCCGAGTATATACGGTATGTAATTGTCAATAATTGAGGACAAAATAAATATACAATCTACAGTGCTTCTACCTTTTATAAAACAAAACTGATTATTGGACAAAATATCATTATTGTTTGCCCATTTTCTCAATTGTATGTCAAGTAAAATCAAGAAATTTTTTAGAAAAAATGCTAGTAAAAGTAATCCCCCGATAATTATTAGCATCAGAATTATCTCCTTGTTCTGGTATGGGAATGATACATGATACCCCCCCCCCCCCCCCCCCCCCCCTTGTCCATGAATCTCGATAAATACAATTATCATACATTTGATTGAATAATTTACACAATATTGAGGCAGACATATGTTTGCAAGCAATGAACATTTCCAGTATCAACATATCAACCAAACCGTTTTTTTCCTGCTTTTAGATAAGAAATTGCAGATCATATTAAATGTCAACACTATTTACATTTACACACAGTCATGACAACAGTCTTTTCACTATATTTTTTGTTTTTGTTAATTTATTTTTTTTGAACTAGCCAAGGCACTTATTTATGTTCTCAAAGGTTCGATATCGATCACTTACTAAGTTTCACTGATGGCTCCGAATCCATTCCCTTTGTAACTGCATAATCTGGAAAGATTGTTAATGCTTCTTAAAGACTAGCTTATTGGCAGGCTTTAGATTTGCTTTCACAACCTGTTTGTTGAGCCCCTTTCCCATTTGCTCTAGACAAGTTTCCACAGGTGACTGGCTCATTGTTTGTATCAAAAGCAGACATCAGGTTAGTGAGCAATTGCTGTACCGTTAGTCTTCTATTGCTTTATACCATTCGTCTTCTTGCTAACTACTCTGATTTCCTTTGGATGTACAAAAACCCTACTGGCATCAGCTTCATCATCTAAAACAATCAAAACTATGATGATAAGAATAATAATATTAATATTCATTATTTATTATACTTTTTTGGTTAATTAAAGACAGGGGTGACAATATTTCCATGGTATCTGGAATTTCATGATTTATCTGTCCTGAAAGAGCTATGATTTAACACAATAAAATGATGAAAATATCTCAAGAAATGGCAAAGACATGGTCAATTTAATCTGCTCTGAAGGATTTTCTTTAATAAGAACTGAGTTGAATATGGAAACTATGTGATTGAACACTTCTTGTTTTGCAAAAAAAAGGCTCTATTGATATGTACCAGTAGAATGGCAAATAACTAACACAATACTGAAATGAGCACACAAACAAGCCCTTGATTGATGATTCAGTAAAACAATCTAAGAGATCCTAAATCATAAGATTTAGTACATTTTGTTTTGTTTAATAAAAACAAATGCTTAACTGAACTAAACCCATTGTTTTCTGCCATCTCTTTTGGTGTAACACCAGCTCTCAGCTGACTATTCATTTGTGTCATCCATTCATCTGTTTTAAAAGAAGTAAGCAGAATTTGGTTTCTTAACACTTCTGTAAAATGTTCTTACTTATTGCTGTATTTTGCTGAAGTACAATTTGAATCGACTAATTCATATTGTAATCAGACAAATGGCTCAATTTCTGCTTCTGTTTATTTAAAAAAAAATAGAGCTTTGTCACAGAAGTGACTAATACCCTGCCATCTCTTATTCGTATGGCTAAGTTCAAGGGCACATAAATCTGGAATGTGTCGATCACTGGGCATGAAAATTGCGTCTTGCACATCTTCACTGCATGATGATGATGTATTTCAAATTTCATTGCAATTGCTTAAGGAATGTGGAAAGTTTGCTCCATGGACGGACTGACAGACTAACAGCTTGACTGACAGAGTGACTCCAATATACCAAATGACAAACTTTGTTTGCGGAGTTATACAATGTAAAAACTGAAAACATATTAATTAAGAATCTTAATTAACTTTGGCTCAACCTAAGATTTCTTAGCTTCCTTTAATGCCATGTGCAATTCTAACAACTGATTTGTTACCAACTTGAGCTCTCTCTCCTTTTCTAATAGTCTGGCCGTACTTTCCTCCAGTTCAAAAGCTCTAACCTTAATTAAGAATTATAACAAGTTGTTAGAATGTGATTTGTTTCTCGAGTTCGCGGTCTCCTCAAATCTGCAAAAGTTTACATAAAAATGCGAGTTTCTTGACTCAAAAGTTTCCTGGTTTAAAGTAGTGAAGCTTAAAAGCAATGTCTGTTGAGTAAATTCATGTATAGAATGATAATAAACTTGCTTATTCATGCTTGCATAATTAGAATATACAAATACTTCTTGTCTGAGACATGAAGTACAAACTTTTCATTCCTTGGTTTTTAAATATGAGTGTGCACATACATGTATGCACACATGTTATTAATCTCTTATACCTCATCTACAGCAAAAGAACTGATTCATTTTCCAGAAAGTCGTCAAGGTTTTTTCACCGCTTGAAATCTCTTCTGATGATACAGGGATCTGCAAGAAAAATTTAAAAAAAAACATTTTCAGAAATGATTTACAACTTAAATTAATTTCTATTCAAACAAAACAAAACTTCGACTGTGGTCCAGTGCTCATGACCATCTCCGACACTCTTGGTTCAAATCCCAGATGTGGTAGCTAGGTCGTACCCTTCTTTGAAATTTCAACAAAAAGGTCAATTTTACTCCTTATTTGGAGAAGTTGTCTAAACAAATGAAATCAAACAAAATAATTTATTAATAATCTGATTTTTGATCTCTTAAGTTTTCTATATGTTAAAAAAAGACTGGAATATATCTGCTTTTCCTTTGGCTCTTGTTGACTGACTTGGTCATTGAAAATCTGGTGAAATAATTATGGCTGGTAATTTTGGTATTGTTGGTTTTGCAATGTGGTGAACTTGGTTGGACAATATTGTTGACTTGTCTGAAGATGAATTGTTGAAGTATTGTTTTCAAGGAATGAAGATCAGGTAGACCTTGTGAAACTTGTGAACAAAGTTCACCCAAAGGAAAGACAAAATCTGGCCTTTATTGACAGGTGGCCTTTATTTGAAGGTCATTTATTTCTAAATAACCGTTTTTATAAAAAAAACTGGCCTTTATTTGGACATTATTCTGAGATGGCTGCTAGCACAGGTTTGACTGTAAATATTGAAATACTTAAGTCTTATAATTTATGATAATCATAGACTACATTTATACTACAACTGATGAAAATCATAATGGTACTATTACAGTGTTTCTATTTACTGTAAACAAATAATGAAGATATCTTTCAGATTTTGAGAGACTAAACATTTCTTTAGGTTATTTTCTGATGAAGGCTTATGTGACATAAATGACTTTGAGTTTAAAGTTTGAAAAGGATTTAAGGCAATTAAATCATCAAAACAAATATTTAAATGAACATTATAATATCTTTATGTCACATGTGAGAAAGACCTGGCTCAGTGGTCAAGTGGTTAAGGTTGCTAACTTCAAGTCATTGTAACCTCTCACTGATAGAGGGTCGTGGGTTCGAGCCAGAGCTACACGACTGTGTCTCTTTATTTGAGAAAGTTGGCAGTTGCTTACTGAGGATGGGAGTTTAGTACTGGTTCTTCCTAGTAACGATGGTTAGGTGAACTCTCCACCTCATATAACTCTGACTGTTGAAAAGGAGCATAAAACTCTTATCAAACGACCATTATCTTACTTACCCCTAAAATGCATCTAGTGACTTTAAAACCAATTTCTTTATGCCTTTATTTTTCTTTCTTTTTCTCTCTTTCTTTGTTTTTTCTGTTAAGAAAAGACCTTGTGGTAAAATCATCATGATATTGTTTTTTGTTGAGGGAAAAGGTGGTGGAACCCTTAGAAAGGGGAAAAAGTGCCTGAGGGGAACAGTAACATGACGACATATACATATCCTCCCAACATTTATTCATCAATAAGTAACATTGATGGTTACTGACAAAGAGTTATCTTCAGATTGATGAAATGATCTTTTGTATACTAGATAATCATGCTCTGCACAAGATTTTCATGTATTTAATTCAAAAATGAAAACACAAGGGCAGATAACTCCAGATTATTTAGCCTATGATAGAGTGAAAACCCTTTATGCCAAACTTGATATCGTCGGCCCTTTTCGGAAAGGACGTAACTTAAAAAATGTAACTTTTCAGGAGAAAGGAAAAACAATTTTACATTTTCAAATGCTATCTCTTGGTATGTAAAACAATTAAACGATATTAAAATTATCATGTGACATTTGACAGTCTTTCAATAAACCTTACTAACTACAGAAGATCATTTTATGGAATCTCAGATAATATTTTTACGAGAATATGTTTAGGTACCATAATGGCAATAAAATGAAGATTTGACCCCTCCAAAATGACGTAACTACAAAAGAAAAAACTTCTTTTCTTAAAATCAGAAAAGACGTAACTACATCAAAAAGATGAAAATAACATTATATACTTAAACATATTAATTTTACATAATCAAGTACGTCGTCATGGTATTTGTCCTTTTAAAAAGCAACATTTCTGTTTGCAATGCACTGATGCAAAGCAAAAAATAACACTGGATTATCATTTTAATTTAGCCAAAAACGCAACCTACAAAAATAATAGAACAGCTAGTACTCGTTTAATGATAATTAATGTGAACATATTGAAGAAAACTTACCTACAGCTCTATAATATTACTCTTAAACTGACTTTGAAATATAATTTCAAATTACAAAACCAGTCTGTAGTTACAACTTTTCCTATTGTAAAAAAATTCATCCAATTGAGTTATGACTTTTCCTCAAGTGAAAGATACGAGGTTTCGGCATAATACGCAGGACATTATGAAAAGACTGAAATCATGAAATTCTGATTTTAGCTGAAAATGCTGTTATGTCCTTTCTGAATGGGGCTGACGATATGCTGATAAACATTCTTGTATAATTTCATAACTCTAAACTAAATGTTTTTAGCTCACCAGAGCACGAATGTGCTCAGGGTGAGCTTTTGTGATCGCCCTGCATCCATCGTGCGTCGTGAAGTGGCGTCCATATTTACTTAAAACATCTCCTCCTACACCATTGTGGAGTACACAAGTCAATGTGGCTTGTTACTATTGTTTTTAATACACTGCAAACATTTTATTTTCTGTGTTTATCAACACTTCTTTCCCTTGAAGGTTGAGTACCGGCGAGCGTACTACCTTTACAGTCAAACCTGTGTTAGCGGTCACTTCTGAATAAAGGCCACCCTGTAAATAAAGGCCATTCTAAAGCCACCAATCATTCATGAGAAAATGACCTCCAAATAAAGGCCACCTGTCAATAAAGGACTCTTAACATCCTTTCCAAAGGGTGGCCTTTATTCACAGGTTTGACTGTATACAGATTCTAAGTCATGTTGAACTCAAGTTGCTCACAGATTCTAACCAAGAACCGACCAAGTAAGGTCATCAAATGCACCACTGCTTGTTTTGACTGGCACATACCAACTTGCTCTGCCATTTACACCTTCATGTAACTACTCTTAAAATATATTACTCTGGCTCCTCCTCTTGCCATTGCTCAATGCAATTCTGCAATCTCCCTTCCGTAGATCCTACTCTATCTCAGATCCTTACTTTCTCATGCCAGACTTATTCAAAATTTTAAGATTTTGATAATTAATAATTATTATTTTAATCGCATTTTCTCAATTTTGACATTTTCAAACTCGGAAATCTCATTTTTCAAAATTGAAACATAATTTATACTTACCTGTGCAATGCTATTCTTATCTGCTGGCACCTCCACATGGCTCAATGCCTGGGCTTCCCATATTTGAGACCTAGCTGGTATCCATTTTGTCGTCCGCTTAATTAGGAGATGGCTGTCTGCATCTTAAGAGTTTGGTTGATGTGTGTGGTGCAAAATGTCTTGACTTATCTCGACATACTTGTCGAACTTTCCAACTTCAGTCCTGTAGATTTATTTGATGTAGGAATTTCCTCACCACCTTCATGGGGATCAACGAAATTGGCCTTGCCAGTAGTGGGGCACTTAAACCAGAAGTCATTGAGGAAAAATGTTTGGCATGTAGCATTGGTTATTAGACCTTGCCTAATTGATTCATATCATGATCCCCGGGATGACATTGACCCTACCCCAGGGGTCACATGATTGAAATCTTGAGAAAAAATTTCATTGAAATAATCCATTGAGCCTAGAGCTTGGATATTTTGCATATGTAACATTGCTTTGTGGACCTCTAACAAACTGGTGCATATCATAACTTTGGGGTACCCCGTCCAGGGGGTCACTCGATTTTACACTGATTTCTGTATGAAAATCCTCAAAAATCTTCTGTAAAATCAGAAGATTATTAGAGCTTAGGTTTTAGTATGTAGCATTGCATACCAAGATTAGTCAAGTCATAATCCCCTGGTCAAATTGACCCTACCCCGGGAATTATTGATTTACATAGGAAAGTCTTAAAGAGTTTACTAAAATTCAACCAATGAGCCTTGAGTTTAGATATTTCACATGTACCAAATTTGTTCATAGCCATGACCCGCAGGCTCAAAACTACCTACCTGTTGTGGTCACTTGATTGTTCAAGGCTGCTAAACTACTGGGCCAATGTTGCTCAAACTTGGCAGGAATGTTCATGGCCTGAAGCTCTTTTGAAAAAGTTCAAAGAATTCCATTCCATGCAGAACTATGGTTGCCATGGCAATGGAAAGAAAAAACATTTAAAATCGCCTTCTCCAAGATGTAACATATTTGACATAAGATACTGTCTAGTAGACATCTACCAAGATTGTCCAAAATATGGCACTAGGGTCAAAATTGGCCCTGCCCTTTGGGATCATGGCTTTTTCTTATATGTACATGGTAAAAACTTAAAAACCTTCCCTGAAACCATAAAGGCTAGAGTTGAGATATTTGGCATGAAACATTGTGTAGTGTCCCTCTTGTTTATTTTATTTCTACACTAATTCAGTATTTAACCTAAATAATAGCAATTAATAGTGCCACCATCCTTTCACACTTAAATTTGAAGATGGAAAAAGACTATCATAGCTGACTGTCACTTAGCCACTACCTTAAGAAGATGGGAAATAAAAATTCTGTTAACATTAGTAACTTTGAAATATAAAAAATTACTGAAAATGATGACCTAACAAAATAACCGTAATTATTGCCACCAAAACAAAATGGCCACCTAAGTCCTCAACCAATTAATGACCAGTTCATGAAAAAGCATCAGTCGGAAAAAGCATTGCTACCAAATTCAGTAAAAAACGAGATAAGTGTCAGTTTACATGTTCTATCTAATAAAATATGAAGGCCGTGCTGAAATATAGCAGAACCTCTCCAAAGCAACACCCTTTGGGAGTAGCAGTTATGTTGTTATTGAGAGGTTGTTGCTCTAGAGAGGTTAAATTGAAGTTAAACATGCAGTGGGAAAAAAATCATGTTGTTGCTCAAGAGAGGGCTGCTCTGGAGAGGTTGTACTGTTGTATTGAAATTATGGAAATGATATACCTTAGAGGTGTGAACAAAAGGTCACATAAAACTTAATGCAGTCTTTGCATCTCTTTAAATTTGCAAATGTGAAGCGATAAATTTGGCACAAATATATTCCAAGTATAATTTTATTAATTAATGTAGATATGATTAAATGTTGAATTACCTGACAAGGGTCCCTTTTGATGCATGTGAGTCAATTATTTGTAGTTTTTACTGCATTAACAAGTTTTTTTATTGAAGAAAATGATAGAATTGATAATGTAATAAGGGCAGACATTTTTTCTAATACTCAAATCTATAAATTTTCGTCTCCATGAATATGCCATTTTGTTACAAAACACATACAAAAAAAATAATTATTGAGTCTAATGAAAATAAATGATAGATTCTACTTTAATATGTGCAGCAACTCTTTTGTTCATTCATTTGCTCGTAAGTTATTTGCTTTAATTTACTGGACTTATAAGAATAGTATTTCATAATTCTGTTCCACCATTATATGATTACACCAAATATAAGTTGTGTAATTCAAAATACATTCTTTCTTGAGGGAGTTTATGCTGACAATTTCACACTTATATTTTTTGTTAAAAGTTTAAAAAAAGAAGTTTTGTAACCTGAGGGAACACTCACATATTTGTGTGTTTTTTAAATTAAGCTTAAAGATACATGTATAGGAGGAAAAAGGAATTGAATGTAAGAGTAAAACCATTGTTGTTTAAAAATGAAATAACTGCTTTCTTGTTAATCTTTTCTCTGTTTTTTTTTCTTTTAAATAAATGACCCTGACAGAGTGACTTGCAACTTAAATTTATTAAAATGTTTGACTATTGCATGAACAATTTGCATGTTTATATATGGAAACTTGCCGAGTGTTAAGTCTTTGTTATAGGCATATATCTAGTATGTAAAAAAGATCTGAAACAAAACATATGTACTTAGAATTTGAAATGGAGGGGCAGTGTCTTAATTACTTTAAATGAATGGTCAGTGCATGATACCTGACAAATGGGTAGTACATGCAAAAAAGAAGTGTCCCTTACCTTCTCTTTTTATGGTAGAACTTTTCTAATCTGGACTTGTTCAGACTGACAAAAACTTAACAAAGTGCACACAAATAAATAAAATGCTAAAAACACATGAGGTAGTAAAAAAACAGAAATACAATTTTTGTTTTATTTCAAGTTGCATTTTTAACACCAAATAGGAAGTATTTGTTCTACTTACCTGTAATGTATTTTCAGTCCATCACCAAAGCCCATCTGCTTGCTAGTGTTTGAGGTTGTTTTTTTATAAAAAATATAGTGATCTCTATTCATAATGATTTTACATTCTCAATTTTTATAAACAAAAAATATTTCAGTAATATATTTTTGTTTGGACAATGTAACTTTATATGCCAACTGTTAATACTATTTTACATATTGTTATCATTAATAATGGTCAGCTAATATCTATCTATAATAATACACACCAACAAAGCACTAGGCTTAAATGATGTATTCAAATATTTGGGTACTGGCTATGCCCATAGCCCAAATTTTGGAGTGCACAGTTTTTAAGCTACCATGTGCAGTAAATGATCTTTATGATCATTTGTGTATTGGGAGAATATTGTTTAAAATAAAAATCAAATTGGCATTCATATAATATAGCCATATGTTTGTAGTCTAACTTTTCTCATGAAGTTGGAATAGTCTTGTTTTTGACAGTTACTACTCAGACAATTTTTCAAAACTTTTTGACATTAAAAGATAAGCTTGTGCTAGTAATGTTGAGAAAAATTAATCTTAATTTTTTTACATTGCTTTGAACCAGTTTGCCATTTTTTCATTTTGTTTCTGAGAATGTAATTTTTTAGGTATGAAATTGTGTAACAGGCGAGCTTTTAAGCATAGACCTTTGGACATTTGTGATAAAAAAAACAGTCACTGCATGAATCAGATTTTTATATGCTTCATGATCAACTGGATTTAGTTAAATTCATTGACTTCCCAAATGTTCAGTGTTACATACAATATTGATAGTTTTTAGTTACTACAAGAATTCTGGCTTTTAATTCGAAATTCAAATAGATCAATTTTCAATGCCTGAAATAGGGATCACACTTCTTCATAGTACTCATCCATGATGTTTGTTATTGTAATTCTAACTGATTGAGTTCTGACACTAATCCTACTGTCACATAGTCAGTGAATTTGTGTGTATATTGTAAAACAATTTATAAATGATTACCCTCCATTTTGAATCTGAGTAAAATGTGTCAGTATCATAAGGTTTTGTGTAACAAAGGAAAATATTGTAGGAATGATAGATACATGCACTTATTAAAAATTCATTGTATCCAAATTCAGTAATATTATACTTGAATATACATGCCAAATTTAATTCTTATTACCGTATTTGCAAATTGACAGAATGTGCAAAAAATGAGCAAAATTTTAAGGGGCCATTGGTGTACACACCTTTCTTAGGCGGTATGCTTAAAGTACGTAAAGTGGCGTAAAACAACATATACATAGATGTATTTTATATTTTCTAGGTCTAAACGCTTAATGACATGAAAATAGTGAAATATGCAACAAATAATGTTTTATTGCCCCTAACCGCTAATTTTTCGATTGACGGAAGTGACGAAAATAAGCATGGGTCTCGGCTTTCCTTCTAAACTGCACAAGCTTTTCGGGAACCTTGCTTTCGTTGTAGTGTGACCCAAATTTAAATGTTTTGACAGCTTTTAGAATCAAGGCCGGGACCTACACTTATTTTCGTCGCTTCCATCAATCAAAAAAACGGCGAGTGCACTACCTTGGTGTTCTTTATACACTCAATAAGGAAAAAAATTGAAGATTTTTCTTTCAACAGATTTGCGTTGTTTGATAAGTTGAATTGAAAAATAAATTATATATATGTCTATAAACATGTAAAAATCACGGAATCGAGTGCCTATGATCAGATTAATGCTGTCTGGTCACAGTCTGTAGACTGGACACCTAGTCAAAAGTAGGTTAATAATTTTACTGATTGATGGTGATTATCACTAAAAGCCTGTTGTTTCTTTTCTATAGTACGAATTTCAGTCATGAGTATGAGTTTATTATACTTGTTTGCGAGTATATAGTAAAGTGTCTATTACTGGTTTGGGTCATGTAAAGACCATAAAATTCGAGGGCTCAGCGCAAAACTGTCATAAGTTGTTCTTATTTCAATATGAGTTACGACACTGTTGCGTTGAACCCTCGAAATATTTGCTGTTTTTCTTACATGATTTTTCATCTCAGAAATTTATTGGGTATCAGTCCTATGTTTTTTCCAATGACTTCTGCTCTATAATTTAGTATTACATGTCTCAAGATACAATTATCCAAGTTGTTTGAATACAATAAATAGGCTATAAGGCATATAAGAATGTTCAGCTAGTTTCTGTCTTTTTTCTCCCTGCCAACAGCGTCTATATCTTAAGACATTAACCTTTTTAGTAATATTTTTGCCATTTATAATTAATGGAAAATATATAAGCATAATATTTTTCTTCAGTAAAAATAAAGATTAAATGTAAAAGCATAATATTTTATTTCAGTAACTTGATTTTCATTGTTTACAAAAAACACACAACTCTCATTTATTATATATCATTGTGACACACCCGAAATATTTTGTTTTAGTACAACTCCTTTGCACGTTTATACTGATTGAATTTTTATAAACTTAAAGATCTAGGATTAACGATTCTCACACAACATTAACAAGGACTTACTAAATACCGAAGCACCTGGCAACTATGTCTGCTAAAAATTTAAGTCCCAAATTTCCTGGGTGCACCTCATCATCGTCGTAATGACGTTGAACTTGATCTTTTTCCCGACATCCACAAAAGAGTCACCGAAATGTTTCCTTAATTTGATGTTGAGAGACCTACGAACTCTATTGAAACTAGCATGGTCCATTCCTGTCCATGATGGAAATCGACCCTGTTCTATAATACTGGCCACATACACGTGCTTTACTCCTGCTGCAAGTAGTTGACTTGTTATCAAAACAATCTCTCTGTAAATGGTTTGTGGATTGCTGTGGGTATCTATGTCATTGCCCCCTAGGTTGATGAACACATATCTGCAAAAAAAACGCAAGTTATCGAAATCCTTGAACTATATTAATTGCAGCAAAGAATACCGATATTGGTTATTTTAACAAAGAAATGAAGAAAATTATTGTCGCACTCTTTGGGTTCTTTCTTTTCAGAAGGAGCTAGTGAGGGTTTGTACTGCAAAAATATCCCTTTATCAGTAAAAATATATAACAAACAAGATAATTGTTTTACGACTGTTCAGTTCAATGACAAACGTCCAAGTGTGCTAGGCACGAGGACACGCTCAAGTCATCCGTAACAATATTAGTGCGCGGTAGTGATTAAGCTAGCATGAAACAAAAAATGAGTCCCTGAAATGGTGATAATGAAGGAAATGAGATAAATAATGTATGAATATGAATGGATGAAAATAGATCATAATTGACGAGGACAGTGAAGAAATAACATAAACATACAACACAGGACACACAAACTTATTCATAATACACACAACATATACACATAGGAGCAGACCCTGCAATATTATTATAAATTTGGGTAAATTTATTCGTAAAATCCTTGAGCATACAAAAAATCCACTTGACTAAATACTATACTTATTCACCATATGTGTTCCGATTTAATTTTTATTTACTCTCACTGGATTGAACTCTTTACAGTTGTACATATATGTACAACCTTGTATACTATTCTATATGTTAAATTGATATTGTACACTCATTTCATATATACATGTACAATGTATGCTGAGTGAAATAGAACTCTTATAGTATATATTAGTTAAAGAAATAAACTAATGGATAAATTAACTTACATTATTTGTTGCATATTTCACTATTTTTATGTTGTTAAGCGTTTAGAACTAGAAAATATAATACTGTGGAATCATAAATTTTCGTTGGGGATTTAATTTCGTGGATTTCGTGGCTCGGCTCATCCACGAAACCAAATGCCCACAAATTTAAAAAAGAGATAAAGAATATTGTTTCAAAATTCAAAATCCACGAATTTATGTCCCCACGAAATAGCCATTTTATTAAAAACCACGAAAATTCAGCCCAACAAAAATAAACGAAAGTACAGTATACATCCATGTATATGTTATTTTACAACCACAGCCACTTTAGGCACACCCTTTCTTAGGTGCATATTGTCCATTATGTCGGTACTATTATAGCACGACCCTTATACTTCTGTCTCTGTAATATTTAGCTAGTGGTCAATGTAAGTTTAATATGAGAAACTTTTATTTACATCACAACACTTAAGTGAACTTCATTGTGCACAAATTCCACCATTAAATCCACAACCGAAATTAATAAAAAAATGCAATTTTGTTCAGTAGTTTAAAATTCTTACCCAATTTTAGTTTTTAGGTTGACTTCGATGAATAGTGGGGCTATATATATCCTACTTGCCCGGGCATCAGCGCTGGCATTGGTGTAACATTTTGGTTAAAGTTTTGCTTGCAACTTCTTGTACAACTTTATATCTGATCAAACATTAAAGATATTTGCTTTTTACTTCACACATGTCTTTGAGATCATAATAAGAGGTCACTCCATAACTCTCATGTAGATTTTTACTGAATTACGACCATTTGTGAACTTAGAAAATTTCTGGTTAAAGTTTTGTGTGCAACATCTGTCTTCTCTACTGAAGGTATTCACTTGACATTTAATACATGTTTAGGACTATGTTGAATGCCAAAATCCAAGGCCCATAACTCTGACATGGATTTTGACTGAATTATGGCACTTTGTTTTTTAAAATCGAAAATTTCTGGTTTAAGTTTTATGGCAACATCAGTCTTTAAAACTAATGAAGGTATTTACCTGAAACTTAACACATGTCTTTGTAATCATAATTTGAGGTTACCCTTCTTGAAAAAGTTTTTGAAACATGCATTTAAAATGTCCTGGGAAATCCGTAAATCAGGCTCAATCTGACACAGCAACTTGATGCCAGTTTCACAATAATGAGCAGTCTTGGAAATAACATTGCACAGCAGTTGATCTGCTCTTTTAATGCTTGGTGAGAGTCATTAAGCTTTACATCTGCAGGAATTTTAACCCTGCTTACATCTCTCAATGATAGAAAGTCACTTTGAAAATCCGGTCTATTTCTGGCAGGTCGAATTCAGATTGCTGGAAGTCTCATGGCTGTTGATGAGAGGATAAAAACCCTCAGCAATGTGTCCAGATGTGTTTTTCTGATCAGATATACAGTGGGACCTCTCTACAATGGTCAACAGCTGGTCTTGACAAATTTGGCTGTTATAGGGAGGTGGCTTTTGTTGAGTGGGAGATATTGGCTGTTATACTTATGTAGCCTTCTGGTTTATTTTATTGGGTTGTGGTAGGCCAAACCACGGTTGTGGGTTTCTGTGTATTATTGCACAGGTCAGGAATCTTCGAACCATGACTACTGAAATCAAGTCACAAACACATCTAGCTTCAACAAAATACTGAAGGCGACTAAATTTTCCAGAGCGGGCTTTTTTCACGACTGACTGGTCACCCAAAACACGGACTGACTGGTACAAATAACGAAATGACCACAAGAACGTTAAGTACAGAAAAACGAGAAACGAAAAGTATCACAATAAATCGGACCTAAAAAAGACATTCAAAGAATTACCGACCCGGTTACACACTCCCCCTCCTAAAATGACGTCTTGTCATTTCCACAGTCCAAAAAAATCCATGTCGATAGTCGTCAAACTTACAACTAACAAAAATACTACATTCTACAGTAAATATTACTATACATAGCTACCTACTAGTATCTACAAGTACAGTGCTTCCTGAGGGTAATTCATGTATAACTTATATGTCTTCAATAAAATAAACTGTGACATGGTCACATAGAACAATATTAAAAAGTACAAACACCATACTGAATTATAACATTTCCATAGTTTTATTGCATAAACCACAATGTAATAATTCAATTCCTCTCAAAAAAACAAATGTGTGTCTCTCACATTCATCATACATAACTCATGAATTACAAACACAAAATTTTACAGTACTAAACAATCAATAAAATCTAAGGTTTAAAAATAGCAGAGCAGTCTCAGAATCAATATTATTTAACACTCCAGATTCAACAATAGTATTCATAGCTGCAACCTTGGTATCAACGGGTCTAGCAACCATCATAGTGGAAATCGTCTAATACTCCAATACAAGCATTATTGTACATGCTTAAAGTTTTAAAGTAGAATATTGCCGTTTATTCAGTTTCACTCATCACATATGTATACATGTGATATGAAGATAATATATAGATATTAGTACTAAAACAATATTATACAGGACACAAATTAACACAGGCAAAATTTCTCATTTGGTCCAAATTAACATTCATTTATGTCTCTCATGGAGCAGAGTTTAGACTCATTTTGACTTTCTGTGAAGTCTGCGTCAGAATCACTGTCGTCGTCACTCTCAGTTTGATTAATGAGTTCTGATGCATCCCAGTTTATCGAGGAAGTATCATAATTATGTTGGTATTGTATTGTATCAATTATGTCTTTTAAAGCTGTCTGAAGAGCTAAAAACAGCCAATGGAATGTCATCATCTTCATCTTCTACAAATTCACTTTCCATTTCATCTATGTCACATGTTTGTCTAAGTTTATTAAATCCACACTTGTCGAAACATTTCTCAGTGGTAGAAATATCCATAGCGATAAAATTTTAACTTTAACCCTGATCTAAGGGTTGAATAACTGAGATTGTATTTGGTGGAAGGAATACAAGCTTGACATTACTCAATGTCAGGTGATTGTGAGATGGTGCATAATCAATAAACATTAAGATATTCCATCTTTGACTTCTCATCTTCCTATTCACAGACAAAATCCATTCCTAAAATAACCTACTAGTCATCCAGCTTTTTAGCTCATCTGATGAATCAGGTGAGCTTTTAGGATTGTTAAATGTCCGGTGTCCGTCGTCCATCCACAATTAGTTTGTTTACACTCTAGCATCTGCAGCTCTTAACGAATCGTGATTAAACTTGCTCACAATGTATATGGCCACAATGTCTCGGCTAAGTTCGATTATGGGCAAAATCGGACAATAACTTCTAGAGTTATGGGCCCTTGACTTAGAAAATTTGCTATATTTTAACTTGTTTACACTCTAGCGCCTTCATTTATTCACCGATCCTAATCATGTTTACAATGAATGTGTATGACCTTATGGTTTTGGACAAGTTCAGTTATGGGTGGAATCGGACCACAACTTCAAGAGTTATGGGCCCTTGGATTAGAAAATTTGCTACGTTTTAGCTTGTTTAACAGTATTATACTTTCATTGTTGGTTTTGATCTCAAAATCTACGTAAAAATGAGTTTTACGAGATGGAAACTATATTACCTGGTCATTAATTATTGGCCTTTGTTCTCAGGTGAGCGATAAAGGGCCATTGTGGCCCTCTTGTTTATGTTGGCACAATATGTCACAGGAAGACTATCAACTGTCACCTTACTGAAACTTACTGTGATAGGATTTTAACACGCCTCTCTCCTAGCCACTCTTGACTTGGTGAGTGTTATTCATCAACCCAATTTTAAAAGATCCCACTTTCATCCATATTAAATATGTCACACAGTTTATATCCTTCACATACATGCCCAATCTTATCTCTCCAGTCTGATATAGTTTTTGAATCAATATCACCTCTTTCTCCACTCATCTTTTTACACTCAAAGTTTTGTCTTTTCAAGAATTTCTCCAACCAACCATTTAATTGAAGCCTTAAATTCATGCAGACCTTACTCACTAGCAAACTCAGAGCTTTCTGTTGAATTAATAGACCAAACAAACTTATTCTATGTTTAATAGACCAAACAAACTTATTCTATGTTTAATAGACCAAACAAACTTATTCTATGTGAGTCAGCATCAGCAATCCAGCGGATAAGCAGGTCATTCAAGTCACAAATATGATGTCTTCTGTTGTTTCCTATCTGGAGTCATGTTGTTCTCATAGTCATTTAAGACATTACAGCCTTATGGTTCAGTGTTCCTGAAAATAGAAATGGAAAGCAGTCTTAAAATTTGAAGCTGTTAACATTATAATAATAATTTACAGTTACATGTGAAAAATATTAATCATTAAACATTGTCTTCATGGTCACTTCATATGAAACAATTTTTAAGACCAATACTATATGTCTTAGCAATTTCACAAAAATAACTGTTACACTTAAACTTGAGATTTACCAGCACCGAAGTGCTCAGCAACTTTTCTGGAACTTCAACAAAATTCTAGCATTTTAATGACAGCAATACACTGCTCAACAAACTGCTTAGAAACTTGTGTGTTTTAGTACTCATAGCTTTGATAATTAATCAGTATTGTAGATTTAGATCTAATCAGTATTAGTTACAAATTGAAAATGATACACTTTGAGGTTGTTTACTGGAAGTGAAAAACTAAACAATGACACATTAAAAATTTCCTAATAGTGCTTATGTAGCCTTCTGGTATAATTCCAGTCTTGGTAGGCGAAACTACGGTCGTGGGTTCTGGGTATTACGCTAGATATCTTCGAAGTTTAGGCGGTAAAACACAACAATACTACAAACATCTTGGTACACCTCCTTATGTATTCTGTATAATTCTATACATTAATCAATACATCATAATCATCAGTATAACATATACGATGTCCTACAAAATAAGAAATACAACATACTAAGTGAGATGTTAAATAAACATAGCTTACCACAGTCATATTTATGCAGACAACAATTCATATATATCAACATATCAGATACATGACAATACAAAATAAAAACATATTAAGCTTCATTCTAGTGGTCAGTTCATTCCCAATTTCCTGAAACAATGTTTTAAATAATAGAACAAAATAATACAGTCAAAAACAAATGACCAATAAATCTTTTGTGGAACTAAACACAATGTCATACAGTATATAACTGAAGCTCCTCAATCATCTCTCAGTCGCTTTAAATCATTCTTTATACTGAGGCCGAAAACTTTATTTAGCATTTGTTTTATCAGGGAGGAGATAATTCTACTTTAGCATAGTGTAAAGACCATTCAATGTTATACAGAATGTTGTTCTTCATAGTGACATGAACAAAGTTTGTGTTTGTTTGTTTAATTAATGCAAAAACATGTCTTTAAGAAGCGTGTCGACAATCACAACTTGCAATAAACATGCAATCATGCAAAACTGCTGTCCATTAATTTTGTTCAGAGGTGACCGTTGGTGAGAGGTGACCATTGTTGAGAGATGAACGTTCATGGAGGTTCCACTGTAATGTTGTCAATGTCCCACAAACATAGATCCACTGAATTAATGAATTCATTGACCTTTTTCTCAAAAGAATTGGACATAATCACAATTGAAAATTGCAGTGAAATTTTACACAACACATCTGGAATGAACAAGTCGAGAACATTTGTATGATGTTATGCATATCATGACATTATACATATATATTGATCCCATGACTACTTAAATATGGTGCATTAAATATGCTTTTCACTCTCTAAGGCCCATAATGCTGACATAACTTCTTTCATTATCAAGCACTTGGGATAGTAAATCATGCTGTCCTATTGACAACTCTTGTTCTAGTATTTGTCTCCATTACCTTCAGTTTTGCCTTTTTGCTTGGTGTTGGATTTTTAGCTCACCTGATGAATCAGGTGAGCTTTTAGGATCGTTGAATGTCCGGCGTCCATCGTCCGTCCACAATTAGTTTGTTTATGGGCGGAATCGGACCAGAACTTTAAGAGTTATGGGCCCTTGACTTAGAAAATTTGCTATATTTTAGCTTGTTTACACTCTGGCGCATTCATTTATTCACCGATTCTAATCATATTTACAATGAATGTTTATGACCTTGTGGTATAGGACAAGTTCAGTTACAGGTGGAATCAGACCAGAACTTCAAGAAACTATATTATCTGGTCATTAATTATTGTGACTTTGTTTTCAGGTGAGCGATAAAGGGCCATCTTGGCCCTCTTGTTCTTGTGGGTCTAGATTTATCGTTAAATCATTCCTGTGACGTCATCCTCTTTTTTCTCACTGTTCAATAATTTTACGAATGGGTCGCTCTCAATGGACAGCTGTCCGTTATTTTTTGTAATATTGGAGTGTAGTCGACATATTGGACTGCAACTCAAATTTGGACACTAAAAACGACGCATGCGTAAGATTATCGAATGCTGCAATGATCTGAAAATAAATATAACTTACGAGTCTTGTCAAGGACTTGTATATATGTATAGAAGTCCATGGTCTTTTTAAGATTTTAATGAAAATGTAGCAGTACTGTATCTTATACTCGTATTTATAAGCAGGCTGTACTATAAACTGCCTGATTAGCTCAGTTTGCAGAGCATCTGAATGCAAGAAGTAGGTCGGGATTCGAGCCCCGCATCGGGTACATTAATTTCCTCTTCCTATTACCTTTGGTGCCATGAATATGAGACCAACCTTGGAATACTACCCTTAGGGTGAAACAAAGATTGGGTTAGTCAAAAAACTCTGATTGTCGTGATAAATTAATTTGAATTAAACAGTAGGATGAATGTAGCAGTACTGTACATTGTACTTGTATTTATGAACTGGCTGTAATATTAATAACCCGATAAGCTCAGTTGGTAGAGCTTTCTGACTTACAAGCAGGAGATTGTGGGTTAAGCCCCGCACCGGTTGCATTATATTCTGCAACAAAAATATATATGAAGAATCAATTGATCAAATTTCATAATACTCATTATGAACAAATGTTCAATACAATCCATACCTTAAAATATTACAAATCAAATCAAACGAAAGTGTTACACGGATATCCTACATAAACAGTTTTTTTCCTTATTCACATCTTCCACATTGTTCCACGCTGTTTTACAAACCCATTCCCAACAAACGAATACATAGGAATGACGCGGCTTGAGTCGATGCGAACATGTTCGAATAATATATACATTCCCGTGCTACCCGTGCAGTGTGATTGAAAGAGTTAATTTAAAGGTACCTACCGTAATGGCTTTTAAGCAGTTAAATTCACACGCTATCTTGTCTATTTATCTGGTCATTATAATGCAAGAAAAATGAATCCTAAAGCCAATAGCCTTCTTTAATGACTTTTAATGAGTAAAGTGTATTGACGGATGCCTTTAAAAATGATAAATTGTCATGGTCAATGAATTGTGTAATCCTATCGAAATGATTTAAGTTACATATAAACCTCAAACTGCCCATTATGTAAAATATTGGAGTGTATTCGGTGCTACGCACCTCAAACACTCCAATATTTTACATAATGGACAGTTTTCGGCTTATATCTATCACATAGTAGTTTTTCTGTTATTTGTGTTGTAATAATACCAGTACATGTAGTTTCTTGTTTGTTGATTTCAAGATGGAGATCTGATCTTGGACTTTGGAGAGCACAATTTAGCACAGGTACTATGCCTTAAAGACCATTCTGTCAGTTTCTATGATTTTCCATCCATTGGGTTACAAGTCAATAGTTTTCTGCGGCCAGATACTTTACAGACCAGTATTGTTAAGGATGTATTTTTATTCTGGTATCTATGTCTTTATTTTTTCCTATATTTCTTTGAACAAATTCCTATATTTCAGATGTTTGTCCTATATTTTTTTATGCCAAAATTCACTTGACGCCCTGGAAAACTTTTATAGATTTTGATCTAAAAAAAAAAAAGTATTTTTTGTAAGCAAATACGACCTTTTTAAGTCATGTTGTGATGTAGACGGGATTAATTTCATGTCTTCAAAAGAATTTTAAAGCCCATCATGCAGTTTCTTTTTATGTTTTTATCCGATGCTAAGTACGGTAATAATGATACCTGAATTTGAGCCTTTTTGACAAATTTGCCATTTTGACCAGTCAATATGGGTTTTAAGTACTTGGGATTTTCATAATTAGTTCTGCCTTTCTTCTCTCACTAAAATGCTAACAGCACATTTAAGTAAGATCATTACTTCGTAGTGCCATGATTTTGATTTTAATTTTCTACACTTTGTTTTTGTCTTAATGGAAATTGAAAATTTATTTGTTATCTACACACGCTTGAAAAGAAGCATGGACTGCACAACTTGATGTTAATACATAGATATAGCCCTTCTGTTTGAGTGACGCTGATATCTTTAATTGCTCTACTTAATGCGTTTTGGCGAGTGTCAGACTTTCCGACCCCTAACTTTTTCGACCCCTAACATTTTCAACCCCGAAATTACTTGACCCCTACACTTTCGACCCCAAAATTTCTAAGGCTTTTCGACCCCTATTTCACACATTGTATTTGGTATGACAATAGATAATTGAATGGTTGTTAAAAACTCGTTCACACGTTTTTGTACTCCAATTAAGTGATGGTAAAATGATCAAATTGTACTTTATTGTTTATTTCATATATTAAATATTAGAGTAAGTGATGCATTTTTGTTTATCTTAATAATAATGATTTTTTATTCTAAAAAAGGCTTCATAAATATTAATGCTATAATGAAAATTAATGAATAATTTGACAATGATGTGTGTGTTGTTTTTTCATCGAAGACTGATGTATAAAAAACAGAAGTATTGACGAATAAATGGGTTCCAAGCCTCGTCAGACTAAATATACAGATTGAATGTCAGGGACATGTGTTTGTTAATATCAGATTGAAGAAATAAGCACTCACTGATATTTACATTTTTATTAAATGTATATCAAAATACATGCATTAGGTATATGAATATGATAACAAAATAAATAACATAAATACATTATAGAACGTGAAATGATAACAAGTACAACAAGTATATACACAATGTACATATTAACATGTAATTATAATATCAATGTTTATGTACACAATGAACACAGTACAGTACACAAAGTACCAGAACGTACACGTGCACGCATCTGAAGTGATGGGAAGCACTATACTTAAGTTCCTAATACACTGCAGTAAACTTCTTTGATGAACAGTGAAGTATAGAAGAACATTGTTCATATAAATAAATGCAAATTTACGGGAAGCACTATACTTAAGTTCATAATACACTGCAGTACACTTCAGCTACTTCTTTCACGACTAATGATTATTAAAGATAACATTAACACGTATACTTAAATTTTAATTACAATTCGAATAAATATTTAATTTCTAAAATGCCTTATCCAATCAAATAAAAATGCCTTATCCAATCAAAATAAACATGCCTTATCCAATCAAGTAACATTCACAGTTTGTGTTTTTACTTAAATTAAAATATTTTCATGTTTTACAAACTGTTACACGAAACAAATTATCAAAACATCTTATATCACCTTTTAATGACTATTACAATGTTTTTCACCGTAAGAACATAATTATACATCTTTAATTAACTCTTTCATCTATTGTAAACAAGTAAATTACAATAAAAAACAACAACAATAATACAATATTAATTAACAATTTTCAATGTTTCATAATAGCAATAAAATTAATGTTTTCACATATTACAGATTACAAAATTTACATGCACTAATTCAATATCTAATTGATTTTTTTATTAACACATATTCTTCAATTATCACATTTCTTCAAACAAACAAACAAAAATATTACGCATATTATATATATTCATTATCATGGTACAAAAATAGCTCAATATTCTTCATAATAATAAAGATAAAAAGTAGGGGTCGAAATGCCGTCACAAATATTCCCAAAGTAGGGGTCGAAATAGTTAGGGGTCGATAAGGCTAAGGATAAAAGTGGGGGTTGAAAAAGTTAGGGGTCGAACTGTCTTGCTACCGTTTTGGCTGTTAATTGTTAGTTGCTCAGCTTAAGAAAACACAGTAGGTGTCATTTTCGAATTAACATTGACATCTTATTTGATGATGGATTTCAAAGTTGTTTTCCATTTTTTGTAGGAAAAATGTTTATCTAGGAAACTTTGCCTCAGCATTTTGATACTTTTTTTCATTTTTCATCTATGGCGTTTTATGTAATAAACAGCAGGGTTCTGGGTACGGAAATTCTTTAAAGTCAAATATCTAACGAACCGAGGATGTTATAAAAAATCTGAGGCACACGATTCCCTGCATTATAAATTTATAGTCATTTCAAGGCTATTTGTTGTAATATATTCCTTTATACAGAGTAGTTCTTGTTGTTCAAAAATTTGTAAATTACATGTGATATTGGTTTATAGAAGACCAATGAAATGTAATATTTGTTACAAATCACTTGCAATGGACTTCGTGCAGTGGGTCTATTTCAGTGTATGATTATGGTTTAGTTTTTAGCTCACATGTCACAAAGTGACAAAGTGAGCTATTAGGATCACTCTCCGTCCGGCGTCGTGCGTCG
This sequence comes from Lutraria lutraria, assembly GCA_964023205.1. Taxonomy (NCBI): domain Eukaryota; kingdom Metazoa; phylum Mollusca; class Bivalvia; order Venerida; family Mactridae; genus Lutraria; species Lutraria lutraria. The sequence continues at coordinate 36,871,219 of OZ026840.1, read as the reverse complement.
TCAAACTTTTTGTTGTGACCACACTAGGGGCCACATTTTTGGCTCAATTTTAGCAAAACTGGGTCAGAATGTTAATATCAACAAAATCTTGGACGAGTTCGATATTGGGCCACTTGGGGTCAAAAACTAGGTCACCAGGGCCAAATAAGTGAAAACCTTGTGAACACTTTAGAAATCACTGTTTTGACTTTATCTTCATGAAACTTTGTCAGAATGTTTATTTTAATAATATGTAGGTCAAGTTTGATAATGGGGCATTTCTGTAGTAAAATAAGGTCACTAGGGCAAATTGCTGGAAAACCTTGTGAACACTCTAGAAGTCACTGTTTTGATTGGATGATCATGAAACCTTGTCAGAATGTTTGTCTTCATAATATCTTGGACGAGTTCGAACATGGGTCATCTTGGGTCAAAAACTAGGTCGCTAGGTCAAATCTTATGAAAAACCATGTTAACTCTGTAGATTTCACAGTTATTATTGGATCTTCACCAAACTTTGTCAAATCGTTTGTTTTAATGATATAACGGTCAAGTATAAATATGGGTCATCTGGGGTCAATAACTAGGTCACCAGGTCAAATCTTAGGAAAACTTTGTTAACACTGTAGATGTCACAGTTTTAATTGGATCATCACCAAACCTTGTCAAAATGTTTGCCTCAATGATATGTGGGTCAAGGATGAACATGGGTCAGCCGGGTTCAAAAACTGGGTCACAAGGTCAAATCTTAGGTAAAAATCTTGTAAAAGCTCTAAATGTCATGGTTTTGGTTGGATCTTGGCCAGACCTTGTCAGATTGTTATTCTTAATGATATGAAGGACAAGTTCAAATATGGGTCACCTAGGGTAAAAAACCAGGTCACAAGGTCAAATCTTAGGAAAACCTGTAGATGTCAAATTTTGATCATATCTTCACCAAACCTAGTCAGACTGTTTGTCTTAATGATATGTAAGACAAATTCGAACATAGGTTGTCTGGGGTAAAAAACTAGGTCACCGGTTCAAAACAATGTTTTAATGAGTGAACAGTGATTGTCATGTGAGCGATATAGGGCCATCTTGGCCCTCTTGTTATATCTATGAAGTGATGAAGTATGATGTTACCAGACATCAAGTTCAGTTACCTTAAGCTCTGCTTAATCAGATAATACTATTTGATAGTAGTACAACTGCTCTTTCATTGAACCAAATAGTTCCCTTTCGAAATGACTACATGTCCTGTACTGTGTAATAAGGCCTGTTTCTGCAGAATAAACACGTAATATCATGTTGTCTATGGTCCAATAGACCAATCCAAGGCTTTTTTTCTTTCTATAGCATGAGCTGTTAACAGGCGTCTTCCCCTCAGGAAAATTCTTTAACATATCATGCAGTTTCATCAAGTTTTTCCTTCCCCTTTTGCAAAAATGATGTTATTTTCCCCCAAATTTAAGGAAAAAGACCCTTCCCAACCCTTGAAAAAAAGCCAAAAAAAACAATAAAAGCATTAACTGAAACACTGATTGTCAATGACTTCTCACGAGGTGCATTAATTAGCACCATACGTTGCAAACTTACCATAAAGATCGTCTGCCATAAGATAAGTTGATGTTACTGTGGTATGACAATGAATATATACTGACCAGTATCAATACAATTAATATGCAGTATATTTTATATCACCAATATGTTATAAATCGACGATTTATGTCATAAATCTAGTCAAACTTGTAACCGTTATTAAGAATTGTGACAAAAATACCTTTTTATTTATTTGTCCATTATCAAAGAAATTTCAAATATGAATACATAAATTATAAACAATTAGTAAAAATTATGTAATCAACTATTTTCATCTTTATTTAGCACAGTGGATACACAAACTGTTATGTGTTTGGTATTTACAGAAACCCAAATTAATAAAATAATGATACAACAAAATATAAATTCTAACATACTAGGACATAATATAAAACTATCATAAAGTTTAGACATTATTACAATCATTGAATATTCATTTACTAAACAAAGAAAATACTGAGCAGTTATCAGTTAGTTAAAGTGTTTAAAAACTGTTAATATTTATTGCTGAAAGATGGTTTGTCAAACTAATTGTTCACCGCCTTTGGTATAAGATACAGTCGAAACTCATTATATCGAAATCGCTTATATCGAAATCCCGCTTATATCGAAGTAAAGATAAAGTCCCGATTTTTATCCTTCTTATTACATATTAAAAAAACGCACGTATATCGAATTCGTGGTTCTTGATATTTTTATATATCAAAGTAGATTTTCGGTCCGAACCAAATATTTTCAACTATAAAGTGACCATCTATGTCGAACCAATTATGTCGCCAACTTACAAAAGAAATGTTCGCACATTTTCCGCAAACAAACACCTACAATTTTAAATTGATATTTAATTATTGACAGCTGTATAAACATGTTAGTTTCCATTCTCATGATTATAAAACTGATACAAACTTTTTGTTGATGAAACGAATTATTATTAATGCTGCTATACGCTCATTTGAAACTATCTTATGCATAATTGAAATGTAGCAAAACATATATGTCGAAAGTACCCGTATAAGTACCGGTATAAATGCCGTATTCGTACAACCCGTTACAATCCCGTACACTAAATAACACGATTACGTTATTATTACGACACACTGACTTTAGCTCTAAAATGTAAACACGAGTATCGAAATTCCTATATCGAAGTTCGTTTATATCGAAGTATTTTGGCAAGTCCCACGAACTTCGATATAACGAGTTTTGACTGTATGTACAGCTTTCTTAACCTTTAAGCGACTCATGTGTATTATTATCAATATATCATTTTAATCATGCCCTCGTTTTATTGTTCATGCTTGCTTATATTTGTGTAGATCTGCAGTCAATTCTAAATTATTTTGACGTAATCTAATGTCGGGGTATAAAATACCTCAATGACAAATTTGCTATTTTAAGTTTTACACTTCTGAAATACGCAATGATAATTATGCTGAATGTTACGAATTTAAAAACATTCATTTAATTTCCATATTTTGAAAGTCTACATATAATCTATCACATAATGTTTTCTTTGCGAAGATATCGCTAGATTTATGTGTTTGTACCAATTTTCAGTTCAATTCATTTTAAATAGATGATGACAATTTTCGTCTTGTTTTGTGTATCAAATCACGTACAAGCGAAACATTAATTAGTGGTTTTATAACATGGTATGTGAAAAAACTTATTATTGACTCAATATTATCAGGGTCCATATTCACAAAGCATCTTAAGTAATTTTTTAACTTAAGTTATATTTTTCCTTAAATTCGACTTTCCTTAACTCTTTTGTACTAATATAAGGGAGAAAATCACAATAATATGATTTCATCTTTGTTCTGAAGATGCCAATTGAGGGGGTGCATGCAAAACCATACCTAACTACATTTAGCAAAAATGTTGGGAAAATGCATTTTTTTAATTTTGGAAAAGTGTGTAATATTAAAATACTGTTGCTACAAGAGATTGATAACTATTTAAGCAGTGTTATTACAAAGTTTCCCATATTTTGCAGTATTTATACTATTGTTATAGCAAAAAATCAGTTTTTCGTCACAAAATGTTTTGCAAGAATGGTCCTAAGTCAATAATATCATTTCAGGGTTTGCATTTAAACCCCAGGAATTTGTATAAAAGGAAGTGGGAGAAGCCTAATTTCAAATGGTGGCTATTTTTTGCAACATTTTGTACTCGGATAACTTTCTGTAAATTATGCAGGTTTTAAATTCCGCATTAGATGTAAAATTGCCACAGTGTTGGAGAATTTCATGATCTACAAATAGGTCATTTATTTTTTTATTTTCAACATTTGAATAATTAATTACAGGCATCTGAAATAAGAAATTTTACAAGAGTTGGCAGTTAAATTTGAATTTGACATAACCTCTGACCCTAGTCACATGATGTAAACAGAAATCTGCTGCTACTAGGTGTTTATACCAGCATGTAAACGTACAGGCTTACCTGTGTGAGTTATCAGCCCAGCAAAGCCCAACTAAAGGAGTATTTACGTTATAGCAGTTATAAACTTCATTAATTGAACTGATAAGCCCTGCCCATTATCAAGTCGATAGGAGCTACCGCACGCTTGCCTTTAAGGCATGTTTAAGAGCTGCAAAGCTTGATATGTCCTATAAACTTTATCTTGTATTCACAATATATCCAATAAGGATTGAAAACGTTCTTTAAATACCGAATATCAAAGCTTTTTGTCATCTTAACACATAATACAAGTTATGTTTTCACTTGAATACTTTATGCAAGTGCATTTAAGTAGCTTCTTGAATTCTGAGTACTATTAAAAGCTACCCCTTTGAAATACTGAATAAACTTTTAAACATATACCATTTAATAGACCTGGATAATGAATAATGAATTGGGAAGGGGCTGCACAATCCTTAATATTTAAACATCAGGCATCATGTATTTTTGTGTTGCATACATGTAGGTAGTTTAAATGCTTATTCATTGATCAAACACTTTCAATGGAAAGACAATATGTAATATAGGTTTTTAGAAATATTGATGCTAAAAGTCATAGAAAATCTGTTTATGCAAGAAAAGACCCATCTCCATCATCCAAAAAAAACACATGTTTTGCCATTTTAAATCCTCTTGTGCTGTTGTTTGCGCAAAGTATAAGAAAATTATGTAAAAAAATAGATAAATATAAAAATATATAATACATTGTAGCTGGAAATCTTACCAATTTAGCGCTAAAATTTGCGAAAAAACATAACTTGGTAAGTCTTGCATGCAAACAGTTTTCAGAACATCAGATGTGTCAAGTTTGTGAAAGAAATGACCTAAGTCCAATATGATGAGTTAGGTTCAATCTTGTATTGACAAAATACCATTTTTAACTCTAACACAGGAGAATACATGGCTAGAGGGGAGTTAATCTGGTGGGAAATGGTCTGTTTTATGTCCTAATTCAATTTTGACCAAAAGTGTAGTTAGGTATGGTTTTGCATGGACCCCTTCAATTATAAAAATGATAATTCATTTTCACACTTTTGATGACTGGTTTACAAACTTTTACCATGTAAAAATTTCGACTTAAGTTAAAGAAAATCTTAAGATGCTTTGTGAATACGGACCCAGGTTGACAACCAGTATTGATTTTCACTGCCTGTGTCCTGCTTGACGATTTAAGATATTGTCCTCAGAGGTAGAAAATATTTCTAGCACATGTGCACTGCCCACAAGAACGACAATCTTGCAAGTTATGGGAAAGGGCCATAGGGACTGGATGCTAATTTCTCAATATCAAAATATCACTTAAATATCAAATATCTTGATACTGTTTTGGAATTCTCAGATCTTGAAAGGAACTTTAACGTCTGCATGGATGTACATAGCCTTAACGCAGTACTTATGAGCAGCATGCTGCTCCATACACTCTGACATCAACTTAAGTTTCAGTAATGAATTCAAATAAGCACAGTTCTTCCATGCTCACTAACTTTGTTATCACACTGGCAATGTCGTCAAAATATGGTGGCAGACGTCATGAATATTTGTTGCGGCATCCAACGTCATTCTGTACACTTCTGCAACTTTGTTCAAATTACGGCACAAGGATTGCAACAAAATGAATCCGTTAAATTGTAAAAATTCAAAGTGCTCTGTAGGCGCTGACTAGGGTCGCCTTGGTAACTCGTATCCAATGACTACATTAATAAGTGACTATTTAGAAATAGAAACTGAGACAATAGATATCAATTATTGCCATGACAAATTTTTAATTCCATCACATCATTATACCCAAAAAGGTTGTCCACAAACTTTACAGATGACCCTAATATGGTCCGAATTCCTTTTTGTAATTATTAATAATTGTTTCGAGTCTGACAGTATCTAAAAGCTTCTTCATGTTTTTGACATCAATGTGTCTGATATGTATTGGCTGAAGGTCAATCCAGTCTATGAGAAATGGTTTGATAGAATGTGGTACAATGCACAGACACATTCTGGTGAATCATCACTAGTGAGAGGCCTGGTTGATTGAATGACCAAAAACTGTATCTAGATGGTATAACTTCTCCTTAATGAATGGACACGTGAGCGAGGAGCCATTTGCTGCGGGTTGTTGTAGATGTTGAAATCCCATTGAGAGCTATCAGTATGACTGGATTATAGAGCTAACAAGATTCCTCATTCAATAAACACATAGGATTTAAAATCAGTGTATGGGGTTTTGTCATTTGAAATCGGTAACAAATGGCTGATTTTGCACTTACGTCAGAAAGAAATATTTCTTACCTACCTACCATCAGAAGATTCTGCGGGTCAGGTTACTGCAAACAAATATATTTTTAAGGATGGCAATAGTTAATTTTGTGTTTTATTAGATAGTTTAATGAGATAAATAAGTTTAATGATATTTTGTCGTGATGAATTAACTGTCCAACAAACCTGATTTATTAACATTAACTCTGATCTTGCTTTGTTAGCTCACCAGAGCTGCTTTTTAGCTCACCTGATTCATCAGGATCGGTGAATGTCCGTCGTCCGTCCACAATTAGTTTGTTTACACTCTAGCAACCGCAACCGCTTGATTAAACTTGCTCACAATGTATACGGCCACAATGTCTCGGCTAAGTTCGATTATGGGCAAAATCTGAAAATAACTTCTAGAGTTATGGGCCCTTGAATTACAAAATTTGCTATATTTAGCTTGTTTACACTCTAGCGCCTTCATTTATATTGATAATAATTTCAGTAAATGTGTATAACCAAGAGATCTTGGACAAGTTCTATTGTGGGCGGAATCGGACTAGAACTTCAAGAGTTATGGGTCCTTGACTTAGAAAATGTACTATATTTGAGTTTGTTTACACTCTAGCGCATTCATTTATTCACCAATCCTAATAATATTTTCAGTAAATGAGTATAACCAAATGATCTCGAACAAGGTCGATTATGGGCGGAATCGGACCACATCTTCAAGAGTTATGGGCCCTTGACTTAGCAAATTTGCTATATTTTAGCTTGTTTACACTGTAGCACCTTCATTTATTCACCGATCCTAATAATATTTTCTGTAAATGAGTTTAACCAAAAGATCTTGAACAATTTCGATTATGGGCGGAATCGGACCACATCTTCAAGAGTTATGGGCCCTTGACTTAGAAAATTTGCTACGTTTTAGCTTGTTTAACAGTATTATACCTTCATTGTTGGTTTTGATCTCAAAATCTATGTAAAAATGAGTTTTATGAGATGGAAACTATATTACCTGGTCATTGATTATTGGCCTTTGTTCTCAGGTGAGCGATAAAGGGCCAATGTGGCCCTCTTGTTTAGCTCACCAGAGCATGTTGTGCTCAAGGTGACCTTTTGTGATCTTAAACAATGTCTCCTCCTACATCACTATGCCAGTTGCAAATACAATTTGCTGGAATAGTCCTTGAGTGGTCCCATTTCAAAGCCATTCAAAATATTTAATTTCATTTAAAACTGGTTGCCATGCCAACCAATTTGAAAACTTTAAGAATCTTCCTGTCAGAAACCATATGCCTGGAGCTTAAATATTTGGTGTGTAGCATTGTCTAGTGCACCCCTACCAACTTTGTTAAAATCATGGTCCAGGGGTGAAATTGGCCCTACCCCTTTGATTTTAAATAGGCTTACAGTATATACATATAAGAAAATATTTAAAGGTCCATTAGCTTTTAGAATTTAGTAATACAGAACAAAAGATAATAAAAAGAAAAAATACTGTGCTACATTTCTATATGTACCTCGTGCTTAAAAAAAGAAAATTACGGAATATTTTAATTGCAAGTAAAAGTCAGTTTCACTGATAAGACATCTTTCTATGTTAAATTATACCTACTTTGATTTTAATATAAAAAAAGCTATATAATGGGGCTTTAAAGATCTCCAAAATGGCAGGGCTTATAGCTTAGATACTTTCGTTAAAATCAAAGCCTTAGGGCAAAATTGGATCTGCAGAAGGGGTCGCATGATTTTGAGGCTGAACACCTTCTCTACACTTGCACAGGTAAACACCTTTTGTCTTCTTTTGTTATGCAAAACCTGTCGTAATTACACTATAACAAATACAACAACACTTTATTGAGTGACCTGTCAGGTCATACATACACTGCAACCTCTCCAAAGCAACACCCTTTGGGAGATGCATAAAATAACATCAAATGATATTCCCATACGCCCTGTATTGAGTTCTTAAATGCAAGCTACAGTGGCTATCTAACCTGGCACAAAGACCTTTATTAGAGAGCAAATGGTTCCAGGTATGGTGACCTTATCACTTGGCCTCATCACCATATTAAAAGTAAAGATTTCTTGTTATAATGATGTGTATGTATTTTCCCTTATGAACAACACACCTCTGATAGTCATTTGTCTCTCTTGATACGCAGGAAAGACACTTGTTACTCCACCAGTGAAATTGTTACACTATAGCATCATGCTATTATAACATTCACCACCATCAAACAAATTTCAACAACTTCAGAACAAATAAAATATTTTTTAATATAAGCCTTGCTACCAACAGGCTGCTGTTTTTTTTATTGTGTTCATTCATATATATGATATCAATATAGTATTACATCCAAACAATCATGTCATAAATTTTACAACATGTATAAACTTGTAATACAATAAATTACATGTCTTTTAACAGGCAGTTAGTTACCCAAGGCAGAATGAAATTATACATTAACTATAAATGCACATAATTTACAAATTTCAACCCTTAGCGACACCTATCAGAGCGTTATATGAACCAAGCGTAATCAAATTCTGTCTAAAATGTAAACAACAAATATTACATAAACCTTCACCAAAACATTACAGCGTAAATTATGTTGCTCTGGTAAATTTAAAATTGAAATTTTTTCTAATCAACTAATCTATCATCCGGTAGAATGACCATTACACAAAACTTTATAAGCCATGAGAAACCCATGCAAATATCTCTCCAAACATCACTGTACTGAATGCATTTACCCTTGTACACCAACATGGCTATTCATTATAACCTCACTATAAAATAGTGGGGACTATATGGGAATCACTTTGCCTGCCTGCCTGCCTGCCTGTCGTAGGATTTTGAAATATCTTACCACCACAAATGTTAACCATCATTAGATGTTGTGTTGCGCGCAACTCCCATGCCTGTAGCTTCAAAGTCAAGGTCACAGTTAGAGTTCAAAAGTCATAATTTTGGTCTTTTTGGAGTGTTCAGGCTGTAACTTCGTTAACCATCATATGATGATGTGTCCTGCACAACATCCATGGCTGAAGCTCCAATGTAAAAAATGTTCTCACTTAGAGTATCTGTTCAAATGTCATAACCTTTTTTTTTGCTTGCTGCATCTGCTCCGTAACTTTATTATTCATTGGAGGATTTCATAGTAATATACGGAAAATGTTAATCAATATTTGAAGAGGGGTCACACGCAACAACAATGGCTTTAGCTCGAAAGTCAAGGTCACACAGGATAAAGTTAAAAAATTGGTATTTTATTTTGTGTCCACTCTTAGTCATTTATGGGTGGATTCAGGAAATGCTTGGCAGAAAAGTTCACCAAGATGTGGTCATGTGTCTTGCGAAAATCCCAGCCCTTACCTCCAAGGTCAAGGTCATACTTAGAGGTTAAAGGTAAAATAAGCTCTTTGAATTTTTAACAGAACTGACTGACTGAGAATTAACAGGTTAAACAATTGTCTGTCAGAATATTGATGGACAATGGACTGAAGATTTACAGTTTGGGTTATCAGTGATGAAAACAATTCTTCTTTAATTTTCTTAATACAAAACTTTCATCTTGAATGCTAACATATGATCCATGAAGTGAAAATACACCACTTTAGAATTCTTGAAGGTTGTATTCTTAGAAAAATAAAAAGTTAGTTAACTATTGTAAAAATAATTGTTTATGAGCATAAGTAAGCATGTATGCCACGACGAGGGTCTTAAAATATAATCTAACAAATATTTTTGATTTACGATGAGCTCTCATATCTCAACATATTACAACATTTTGACAGTAATACTGTAATACATTTGTATTTGTATCATGCAGTGAATTGTGCCTTAGACAATTGATAAATTTCTTTGTTTATTTCATTTTTGAAATTCCAAGTATAAACATTCTGAGGCATTTCTGTGTATGGACGAGACTCATGCAAAAACCAAGCTTAAAGGTCAAGGTCATAGTGGACACCTAAATTTTGTACATTCCTTATATGAATAATATTATAATGAAGGTGCATGCTTGTGACCAGCCTGTAACTATGTCCTGCATAACTGTATTTCGAAATAAAGTGGCACATATGATCATCATATTGTAGCGGTGTAGTATATTGTATTTATAAATTGACTGGGATATTCACCAGCCCGATTAGCTCAGTTGGTAGAGCATCTGACTTGCAAGCAGGAGGTTGCGAGTTCGAGTCCCACATCGGGTGCATTATTTTCCTCCTTTTACATTTGGTGCCATGAGTGTGAGACTAGCCTTGGAATCCTAAAGCTAGGGTGAAGCAAAGGCTGGGTTAGTCAAAAGAACCTGTAGTTGTCGCAATAAATTACTTTGAATAAAAAGGAAGGTGGAATGTAGCGGTGTAGTATAATGCAATTATAAATTGACTGGGATATTCACCAGCCCAATTAGCTCAGTTGGTAGAGCATCTGACTTGCAAGCAGGAGGTCGAAGGTTCAAGCCCAGCATGGGGTACATTAATTTCCTCCTTTTACAATATCAAGATGACGTGTCTCATGCAAAATCTTGTCACTTGCTCTCAGGTCAAGGTCACAGTGGACACTTGAAATTTGTGCCTGTTGCTTATATGGACGTGTCTAGTGCAAAAACCATGTCATATGCAAAAACCATCTCGCTCACTTAAAGGTCAAGGTCATAATGGACTTTTGAATTTTTTCATGCATTACTCATATAGATATAGTGAATGTAGATGCCAGGTCGTAACTTTGTCCTGCATGATTGGATTTCAAATTTGAAATATCTTCATTGTATGAAACATATCAGGTCATCATCAGGCCAAATCATGTCCCTGGGGTCAAAATTGACCTGCCACTGGGGTCACTTGATTTTACATAGATTTCTGTAGAATTTCTTTTAAAAATCTTCTAAAAAATCAGAAGGCAAAATGCCCCGCGGAAAAGGAGAGAAGCTACCAAGGGTGGAATATCTATTCCTTTTAAAAAGCACAATGTAACAAAGTAACCTTCATTGTCATTTACAAACATACAACATGTACTTAATTTTGATAATCTTCATTCATTGTAGAGTAATAATGCCTCAACACAATTCTAATTCAAATATTAATCAAAGGGCAACAAATAAAAAATTGCAAAAGCCAGGATTATGGTTCTTGCACTCTGCACTTTCCTTCTTCACCATCTGTCTACCTATAATGTTTCAAATCACTGCTTTGATTGGTTATGGAGTTAAACTCTGGACAAGAGAGTGTGACAAATTTTCATTTAAATACAAATCAAAGGACAGCTACCCATACAGTACAAAAACAATGATTACAATTCTTATACTCTTGCACTTTTCCTTATCACCATATATCTACCAAGAAAGTTTTAAGATTTTTTATTACAGATGTAAAACAGAATATTTTCCCATGTTACCAAAAACAAAGTACAGGGTTAGAACATAATCTTATCTTAAGAAGAGTTTACTAGTATAGTATACTTTAGGTTATGCTCATACAACATTATGTTCCCTTTTCGAAAGGGTTTCCCATGCTCTTTTTACCTTATCTTAAGTTTTAAATATCTACATTTTTTGCCATTTATCTCTCTCAGTCTAAGAAAAGCAACTGTATCTTGCGACCTTACCATTTTTCTACAGAGAGAGGAACAGACAAACCTGTGTTAGCAGTCACCTCCAAATAAAGGTCCTTCTTTTCTTTCCTATATCTCTTTGACTTTTGGCAGGGAGATAAAAATGAGACATATATGATTATTTTTCAGGGAAATGAATAAAATCCAAATTCACATTTTGAACATTTGAAAAAAGCAAAAACGTCAATATTTTTATACAAGATCGACATGGCTTTAAGACGTTAAGAGTTGTTACTGACATAATTATTTTGGCTTTAACGTCACGTCAATCTTGTATTTTATGGCAACATTTTTAGCTTTTTTCTGTGTTTAAATAAGTTTCATTGGCGCTAAAACTAATTTGGTGACCATATGTTTTTATTTTTTTAAAGTCTTTCAAATTGTTTAAAGAATCTGTTGTTTCACTGATGACGGGACTGAGAGAAAAATGTCTAATTTTTTTTGCATTGTAAATTGCCACCCCTACATAGTTCAATCAGCTTCTTTTAAGATTTAAATAATGATGGCGAAATGTAACATTATTGACTTTTTCGGATTTGTAATGATCCAGCATTGCAGTTATTGCATGAACGTGTTATGACTTCTTTACAAGGTCATTTGAGTAGCCAAATAAGAAGGTTGTAACGATCTCGCAAAAATCCTGTTTACAATATCGTAATCGCTACAACGTCGTAATATTTGAAAATTACTGATCATTTACCATAGAATTGGTATGAATCTTGAGAGCTATTTATGGATGTTTGTTTGTTTGTTGCATCGTGTTTTATGCCCCTTGTCATATGAGGCAGATGGTTCCCCTAACCATCGTTCCTACTCCCATCCTCCGTAAGCAACTGCCTACTTTCTCACATACAGAGACATGGTCGGTGGCTGGGCTCGAACCCACTACCCTCTATCAGTGAGACGTTACAATGATTTGAAGTCATCGACCTTAACCACTCAACCACTGAGATGCGTCTATTTATGGAAGGAGAAGTTATTTTTAAATGCCTGTTGAACCATCATTAGACTAAAAATATGTCACTTAACATTGTTACTACCTTATTCCCTCATTTAATTAATGTATACATTTTGTAAGTATTATAACTTAAAAATTTATATACATGTACATGTACTTATGTAATCACATATTGGAAAAGAACTAATACTTTAAAATTTACTGAACTTACGTCTTTTTGTTTAAAAATGATACAACTACACAATACACATGACTGTACATGTACAGTGTAACTTCTGAAATCCGGACCCTCTGAAATCCAGAAACTCCAGAAAATCCAGACGCTTTTCTTGCTTCCAAAATTTCTCCCTCTATTTCAATGTAAATTAGACTTCTGAATTCCGGAACTTCTGAATTCCAGACGATATTTTCATAATTTTTGGTTAATGTAAGTGCAATTTTACTTCCAAAATCCGGACAGTGCAGAAAGTGTCATCATTAATTAGTCCCTCGATTATGAACCCAGAGGCAAAATGTCATTGTCCCCTCTTTCAATTGTTTACCAATCAGTGGTGTTAGTTTAGTTTGACAAGTGTTAGAATCACAATATGTCAACTTGCATTAGCACAATGAACCACTTTTACTAGAATATACTCCCAAATATTTACACTCATTAACAATTTTGACTGGTTCATTTTTGTAAGTAAAATTGTATTGTCGGTATCTTCTTTTCGAGAAAATATTTTGATTAATAAATCTTATTAATGTTTATCTTTTATTTTTGCATCATGTCTTAGTAATAATAACATCATACTGTATAATGCATAAATAATGATGTCCCATATTTTCACCATTAAAAAACTCTGGCATTTAACATCTGCACTTATTCAGATAATTTTAGACTTCTGAATTCCGGAAAGTTCTAAAATCCGGAAATTTTGGCCGGTCCCATGGGTGTCCGGATTTCAGAAGTTACACTGTATTAGATTATTGAGTTTGTTTATCCTCACAACCGGGATAATCCCATATGTACGAGCTTTCACTATTTTAACAATTTTACTATCTTTGATATAGCCTATTATATAAAAACTATTATTAAAAATTTACTATATAAAAATATAACTATACATATTTAGGCTATTTTAAGTGAAAGTTTGTGTGTGTGTCTTAATTAGCAACTATATTAAGGAAGAACTATTTTATTTAGGGGGGGGAATACTATTTTGTATACAAATTTAACTTAATTAATTACTAATTGTATACTTTATTTTAATATAGTTCTTCTATTTTGAAATTATTACTATAAAAGATGTATTATGTAGCTATTTTTTAACTTATAGCTACTTTAAATATAAGCAATGAATTCAAATAGCTATTTTAGACTTAATAGCTAACATATGATATTAAATAAGTTTTTTCTTTATTGCAATGAATTAAATTCTAGCTATTATATAAGGGATAATTGGAGATGGGTAGACAAAATTTGGGTGTACGGCCAAAATCCCCTTCGGACAAAATCCCCTAATGCCTTATTGAGAAAACGGACAAATTCCCCTTCATGCTTTTTTCAGGCCGGACATAATCCCCTTCAGACAGAATCCCCTTTGGCAAAAATCCCCTCTTACTCTTTAAAACTATTTCTTGAAGTAATTATTGTTTTCATTGAATATATAAATAAAACGTCTCTGGAGAACATCTTTTATTTCATATACAGAATATACATAACAAAAATACAAATCAAATAATAATGAATACAGCACATAGAATAGCACATTTTCACTCTTGAAATTAATTACTGAATTAACAAATAATTAATAAAGAATGTGATTAATATAAAAGCACACTAATCTTGTTTGCAAACACAAATAAAGCAAGTCAAGTTTTAAATTGAGTGAAAATTACATGTACCAGGTATGTAATTCAGGTTTGTTTTGCAATAAAGGAAAACTGAGAAGTAATTAAAAGATCAAAGTTAATGCATTGATACAACAGAACATAAATTAATATTTACAATACAGGGACATGTACAAACAGACTTAATGGTGATGTAATTATATTAATTATTAAATAAAGACTATGCTCGGCCTTTTAATGTACTTTTACAGGTAGCAATATACATTCTTAATACAATGATGTATTATCTGCAATCATTTCACAACCAGTACTGAATTCCTGGGGATTATCATAACTACAACAGAACATAAATTAATATTTACACAATTCAGGGACAAACAGACTAAATGTTGATGTCATTATATTAATTATATATAGTACAGTAGAAATATACATTCACAATACAATAATGTATTCTCATTTCACAACCAGTGCTAAATTCCTGGGGATTTGCATGACTACAAATCATTTAATGTAATCAGATACAGTTTCCAATAGACTCCAAGAACTCAATCAATGTCTTATCCCCATTTGCATATTGAGTACAAAGTGTTTTCAGACATTTTTGTTGATTCAGACTCTTTTTGGTCTTTCTACGTTTGGGAGGAAGACCTATCCTATGTTGTTCATGTACTGTTTCAACATCACAATTGTCCTTCTGTATGCAAATAATCACATACCACAGACTTGGGTTTGAATGACCTACCAATGTTTTGAATCCATGGTTCCACCCTTCACATACATTATTTGTCTGACATTCATCATTGAGAGTCACTTCATGGATATTCCAAGTCACAGGAGGGAATCTTGGAGGTGTTTTCCTGAATCTTAGCAACCCATTATCTCCCCTTACAGACCTATAACTTCCTGACACATACATACTGTCAAGGTAGTCCAACACAGGTTCCAAACATTCTGGAATTGTCAACTTCAGATGTGCAAGTCCAGCACTCACGTCAGGTAATGGCAATAATGCCAGTCTGTCTATCATACCACACGAATGTCTAATCTCTTCATTGGCCAAATAGGCTCCCTGAATTCCTTCACTTTGAATTTTCCTCCAGGTACTCTGGGTCAAATGATAAAAACAACCTTGTACCTGTACAGTCTCTCCTAACACAGACTTCACAGCATTGTGTATTCCCAATTCAAAGTCACAGACCACTTTAACAGGATTAGGTCTGAGATTCTTGGATAGACACGCATCCAATACACCGACGAGGAACTCTTCATATGTACTCTGTTGTTTTGATGAAAGAAATCCATACACAGTTGTTACATAGGACTCACCAAGTGATGCCCGGATGACAAATAACTGAGTAAACTGGTTAGGGGCAGTGTCAAACTTGCCATCCATGAACCATCACTGTCTGACAGCACTTGTAACCCAGTCTCACTTCCAAAGATTAAGAGACGGTCAGTCTCTGATCCATTATCGTACACCAAGAATTGGGATTTGTGAGCACCTCCGGTTGTCTGATATTCCACAGGTAGTGGATGAGGAATGTTGTGAATGGATGATGGTTCCCTTGGGACATTCTTTCTTTTCTCCTGTCTAACTGTTCTTTTCAATGTTTCTTTATCTCCACAAGCAGCTTGTACCTACATAAAAAAATATGCAAATATTAGACAAGGTACATGTTACTGATGCTTATGTCATATTGATTTACCACATGTGACTTGCACTGGTTGATATCGAATTCCAGTAAATATGAATCTTTGTAAATAATTTATTCAATAATTGCTTATAAATAAAGTGTAAAACAATATTGTGTTCATTAAATGCTTATGTCCGGTGGAAACCTTGCCCATAGAAACTAGCTAAGTCAATCAGGGGCCATAATCCTGTTGGATGTTACATGGCTTTGACAATGTAAGGTGGTTATGATGGTAAACAAGTATGCCAAGTTTGAAAGCAACAACCTGATGGACTTCAAAATAATTTTGAACAACTTGAAAGTTTTTGTTAACATTTAACACTAAAAATAATAAATCACTAAAAGAAAAAATATACTGGTACCTTAAAGACATTGAACCAGGAATGCGAGGCATGTGACTTATGGACCAGACAGTCCCCTAATTCCACAGTAGGGGGTAATAAAACAGACAGGTTCATTGATAGACTAGCACCTGTTTACATAATCTGTTACTCTATGCTTATAAAAACAAAAGCAATTTAGTCATAAACTTATTATCACTGTAAATCAATAAAATGTATTACCCCACTTTTTGACTAGGTATCAAGTCTACAGACCGTGACCAGACTGGTTTTATCTGATTAGGGGCAATAAAACAATTAAGAGATTAGACCACATGTGGATTTGGGGGGGGTCACTTATATAGTAGCTGTTCAATGTCTTTAAGGTGAAAACGTAACTAACAGCTTACTTTATAGGGCCATAAAGATAATTTATTAAAAAAGGATAGTATTATTATATAAAAATGTGTTATAATAATTAATTACACTTTGTACAAATAAAAAGTCATTCTACACAGAGGGATGATTTATTTTAAAATACATAATGTACAATAATCTCCTGTCCCTGACCGGCTATGTTGTTTTAGGACCAGGGAAAGGCAACGTTAAATTAATCCGCCCCAGCTATTTAATATTGTAAGTATACATTAATGTATAGTAGACAGTATTTACAATGCAGACCTTGACACAGTGGTTCTACATGTATAGTACACGGATCACACTTATGGTCTGCATTGTTTTTAGATGAAATATTATTTGGATTTACAGGTTTTAAGTTTTTAAAAGGAAATTAAAATGTACTGATGGAGTGAGAGTGAATTACCACTTTGACTCACATCACATCAGTATTACTAAATTTATAATAGGGGCTATAGTTGAATAAGAGGGTCCAGAGTGTGGCCCAGGGCTCAATTTGGACTCAGATCTATACGTTGTTTGCTAATTGAGCCATCCGGTCACACCCAGACCCTAATAACAAGTTGGATTTAACTGGGTTGTTATAGCTGGGGCATTCACATTTAGTTCAGTACTCCTGTAATGGGTGGGCCAGAGTTCACTCCCTTTCCCAGTCCAGACTATAGTGTGCTATTAAAGAGTTTGTAAAAAACTAAGCTAAACTAAACAGTTTGTTTTAACTTCTTTACTTAATTTTATTACTATGTTTGATTATCTCATGAAGATTATTATTATTTCTTCATAGATTAACATGTACATTTAGATATTATCTTTCAAACAAGTAATTTAATTACATGGTTTTATTTAATATTAAAATCTTTACCATGTAAAATGTAAAGTGTAAGATATCCTTATTTAGATAAGGAATTTATTCTAAAAAAGTATTAATAATGTTAAAATAAGGCTAAAATGTAATAAGCATTCTAAATAGAATGTTAAATTTGTATCGTAATCTCAATTTTTACTAATAATTGAATATAATTATAGAATTCAAGATTGAATTCATTTCAATAAAAGAGTTTATAACAGTTATATGTAGCCAGGCATGCTGATAGATCACTGAATATTGAAATCTCATATCAGATATGAAACTGAATAATAATATCAGTTTATGTGGACTAGCCAATTATTTATTACTATAAAATTATGTGAAGAATTGATACAAAGGAGTATCAGATCATACATTACTTCCACTGGTGATGTTATTCCATGTTGGAAGAGTTTCTTAAAATATATGGTAAAATTAACAATGAACTTAGGATAAGATAAGAAAAATGTTTAATGAGTATATTAAAGTTAAGATTAACTAGTAAGGTTAAAACTTCTTATGATTTAACTTAGATAACAATACAATATATTATTCTAAGTAATTATGTTGTAAAATTTAAATGATTGTTATAAGTCATTTACAGATAAAAAATAACAATGTACTTAAGATAAGGTAAAATTATTTAAGGAGTACATTGACATAAGGATAACATAACTTAGATAACAATACAATATATTATTCTAAGTAATTATGTTGTAAATTTTTAATAATCATTATTAATATTTTTCATCTCAGCAGCCTGGCTACATTAGCACACAAGTCTGGACCTGGGGCCTTAGATTTTATCTGTCATGTGACAAGATTTTATAAAGGTTTCTAAGGCATTAAAGACTGAGTGTTGGACTGCCCTTTTAGGAAACAGAAGATTTTCCAGGTTGAATACCAAACCTGAATTTACAAGGGCAGCCTTTAACTCAAGTCTGGGAGTGAAGTGAACTCCACAGTGTAGCAGAAAGTGACTGGTTGAGTTCAATACTCTGCACTGGGCACAAATGGGGTCCAGTCTCAGGACATATTTTCCTTGGGCTCCAGACAACAAATTTGTACCCAGTCTCAGACGGCTTATGCATTTGTCTATTTTTTGGTTTGAAGAATAAACCTCGGGCCATCTGAGCCCCACTGAATATTGGACAGAATCACAGCTACCTGCCACCACACTGGAATAATAGACTGTGACCTGACCAATTAACCTATTTCAGAGGGTGAGAGTTTGACTTTGGTATCAACAGTCACATGATCCAGGCCAGATTTTGCAGCCCTATCAGCCGCCTCATTTCCCCCAACACCTATTTCAGCTGGGCACCAGACTATCGTAATATCCAGACCGGCTTGTTGGATGGAATAATTTAGGATGATGATTTGTTCTAAAAGGTCCGGTCTGGATTTACTATGATAATTTTTAATTGACTGCAGCGCCGAAAGAGAATCCGAAAATATAACCGTGTTTTTTGGTTTATTTAGAATTACCCAGCTCATTGAATTGATTAATGCTATCATTTCTGCTCAATAGATTGACAAATGGTCCGAAAGCCTATCAACAGATGAGAAATTTATTGAGGGAATGTAGAATGCTGCTGATACTTTTCCTGATTGGGGACATTTTGATCCATCCGTGTAAATGCTAAAATGATTATTATAATTCTCTTCTGAGTACAGTTTAACTTGAATGTTACTTAAATGGGGAAGTTGATTTTTCAAATTTAGGTTAGATAGGGTGAGGTCAACCTGAGACGAGGGCATTAGCCATGGATGTTCAATTTCTGACCTGAAGTCTGCTACCTGTATGTCTTTGAGACCAAACTCCTCCACCAAGTTTTGGGTTAAGGCCCCAAATGGGGGGGCATTATTTTTATAAATACTCTTGGTGAAGTGTCCAGTCCCAAGATGGAGTTCACAGGGTTATTTCCCCTTGATTGTGCTCTGGCCCAGTATTTGACAGTGTGGGCCTTGTGCCTGATAGCCAAGGGAAGTACACCAGCCTCCGCTTCCAGTTTGTGAGTAGGGGTGGAGCTCAGGGCACCCAGGGCAATCCTTAGGGCTTAAATATATTGAATTTTGTCCAGTTTTTCTAATAAAGTTGGGGCAGCATAAATTTCAGCACCATAGTCAATTTTGGATCTAATAAGAGAGATGTATAGAAGCAATAAGCTTTTTTTATTTGCTCCAAAGTCAGAATGTTTAAGCATTTTCATCATGTTAAGATTAGTGGTACACTGTTTAATTAAGTATTCAATATGAAGTTTAAAAGTAAGTTTTTTGTCTAAAATCATGCCTAAGAATTTTGTCATTTTTTCAAATTCTATTTGTGTACCACCAAGGTGTATATCTAATTTATGCTGCGGCTGGTGCCCAAAAAGAATACTGGCAGTCTTTTCTTTTGATATTTTGAAACCCCAGTTTTGAGCCCATTCCCAAATCATGTCTAGCCCTTTTTGTGCCTTAGTGGCCATATTCTTAAGATTTTTGCCTGTTATCCATGTGCCTGAATCGTCTGCAAATTGACTTAATGACATGTCGGATTTTGAGATGGATACAGGAAGATTATTAATAAGTAAATTGGAAAGAAGAGGGGAGAGAATCGCGCCCTGAGGGGTACCTCTCGAGACACTTTCTTGGTCTGAGAGGGTACCGCTTACCCTTACTTGGATTTTACGCCCTTCTAGGAATTAAAGACCTGAGGTATTGGAAACAAGCTCCCGTTATACCATATTCTTTTAACTTGTAAAGGACACCGAAGTGCCAAGTTAAATCAAATGCTGCCTGTAGATCTAGAAAAATGGCTAGCACTGTTCGGCCCCTGTTTTTGGCCGCAATTATATCATGTTGTAATCGAGCTAATTGATCATAAGTGCTCCTTCCCTTTCTAAAGCCAGACTGAGAGGGATCTATGATGGTCTAAACAGGCCTTTACCATCGCCTCTTGCAATTTCCCAGAGTGAGATGTAAGGCTAATTGGTCTATAAGATTTGGGCTCTTCACTGTCCTTATTTGGTTTTTTGATAGGTATAATGCAAGCTTCTTTCCAGTTTGATGGATATAACCCTTCACTCCACACCCTATTATAAAGATTAAGCCAAAGAAGAAGAATTTTATCATCCATGTTTTTAAACATGGTGTAATTAATTTGATCTTGTCCAGGGGCAGGGTTTTTCCTGTCATGAATGCACCTCTTTAGTTCTTTTAGTGTAAACGGTTTATTTAATGGAGTATCATTTAACCCCGGCTCATATATTTCATTGCGATGCTGTGACTCAAAGTGTTTTTGATATTCTAAAGTTTCAGGCGATAAATTTGAGTCACTTGATACCTCTTTATAGTGTCTTACTAAAAATTGAGCCTTTTCAAAGGGTGTTTTAGCTATATCATCTTTATATTTTAGCAATGGTACAGGGTTAATTCTTTTGCCTGATAATTTTTTGATTTTATTCCAAAAGAGTTGAGAATTGGCC
This sequence comes from Lutraria lutraria, assembly GCA_964023205.1. Lineage (NCBI taxonomy): Eukaryota > Metazoa > Mollusca > Bivalvia > Venerida > Mactridae > Lutraria > Lutraria lutraria. The sequence goes on along the minus strand of OZ026840.1, from coordinate 36,849,787 downwards.
CTAGGGAAAGTTAAAGATTCACAAAAGTTTTGCCAATTCTCTTGTTTTGCTTTTAAGATAGTATTTTTAGCATTCTGTTCAGCTGATTTTAATTGAGAGATATTAGCTGGGCATGGATTTCTTTTAGCCCTACTTAAAGCTTTTTTTCTGCCCTGTACCACTTCATGACATTCTTCACTCCACCACTGGACCTGTACTTTTGATTTATGGGATGCGGGGGCTGGGGTACACTCCTTAACCATGTGTAGAATGGATTCAGTCAAATTTGACAGATGTTCATTGATATCATTAGAGTAGACTAGGTTATGATGAAGGGACTTACTAATAATTTTGAATTTTTCCCAATCTGTTTTATTTAATTTAATTTTTTTTGTTTCTGAATTTTGACCTGTTGACTTTTGGCAATTTATTGAAATTAAGATTGGGAAATGATCTGATCCGCATGTACTCCCCAAGCTGAATGTGAGGCAATTTTGGATGTCCCAAAAGTTAAGTCAATGTTTGACATGTTCCCATTAGATTTGTCTATTCTTGTTGGTGTGCCGTCATTAAATAAGATCAAATCATGTTTTTCAGCCCATTCCAAGATATCCCTTCCATGACGGTCTGAAGTTTTAGATCCCCACTCAACATGATGAGCATTAAAGTCCCCAGTTATTATACTATCCGTTGCCTCATTTTGAGTTGGGAAGCCCTTAATGATGTGATCTAGAGAGTCTAGATCACATCCTCTAGAGTAAATATTAGCTAAATTTAAAGATTGTTTAGAAGAATGTATTTTAATTAATTGGTACTCTATTTTAGAGGTACCACTTTGATCCCTGAGGTTGTCTATCCTGATGTTTTCATAATTATTGAATCTTTAATGTAAATTGCCAAACCACCACATAAGGTTTTCTTTTCTGTATAAGGTTTATGATCTAAATTGAATCCAGGAATATTTTTTGACATATTTTTATTGAACCTAGCTTCCTGGATACATAAAATATCTAAATGTGGATTTTTATTTAACAAAATTTTCAATTCAGACAGTTTTTGGGGGCTCAAAATTTGAGCATGAAATGAGATAATATTTAATTTACTACACATGGTTAGGCGTAGACTTGGCTATTTTCTTAGTGGCCACTTTACACTGTTGCCTACTAGGAGACGGCATTTTGCTTAATAGTCTCCTACCCATTTTTAGTTTACCAGGAGTACTGGTTACCTTTCTCCTGATCCTTACCATCTTGCCAGGTGTCCGAGGTACGGGGCAACTTAGAGACACTCCCGGTTTATCTATATTTTGTATACTACATGTAGGTTTCAGGTTTTGTTCTATAGTGTGTGATTTGTCATTGTTTACTTCATGAAATAATTGTTTTTGTAAAGATTTTTCTATGAATGTTTTAAGGTTGTGTCTTGTTGGTCTTGCTTTGTCTAATATAATGTTTGAAATAATGTCTGTAAGATGTGATGTTAATATTTTTGTTGTTTGTTTCTTATTTGAGATTTCAAGATGTTGCTCTGTGAATGTTTTCTTTGGTGAGTTTGTGCAAGTGCTTGTGGTGACACCGGGAGTGCTCTTTATTGGAGTTTCCTCAATAGCAACCACTCCAGATATAGACAGCTCATGGTAAGAGCCGAAAAAACTGAAGTGGATAGAGACCACTGAGTCCTCCTCTGTTACGTTAAAGTTACTGCAGTCGCTGACCGCAGGGGAGATGTCCGAGACCTGAGTCAGGGAGTCTCCCCCGCAATCAGGTCTTGAAGGTGAGGACTCAGGGGTGCCCTGTAAGGTCGGGACCTCCGCCTGCCCGGCTGGTGTTGCTGGGGCCGAAGTATTTCTGGCCCCCAGCCCCGGTCCTCCCCCCCTCCAAGCTTACATCAGCTGGGGGGAGGCGGACACGTCGCCTGGGGAGGAGGTCATACTTATGCTTGTAATTGGTGACTCCGGGCAGACAGAGGCCTTCCCTGGTGGACTGCTGTAGTTCTTATCAGCCCTATCTACAACAGCCACAGCACTTGACCACGGGATGCCCTCTTTTTTCATTAACATTGTTATGCATTGTGCATTGTGCCTTCATATAGGCTGGGCATCCCGGGTACCAAGCAGGATGGTCTCCATTGCAGTTGGGGCAAATAAGGGAGGGCTCACTGCAATGGTCGGGCTTATGGGGTCCCGAACACCTAGCACAGGTCTGGGGGAGCTTACATGTAGTGGCTCTATGGCCGAACCCCTGGCATCTGAAGCACCTCATGGGGGAATATACATATTGTTCAGTTTTAAATGAAATTTTGGTATCCCTAATTTTAATGTACAATGGTACAGCCCCCCAAAAAGTTAATTTAACTGCCCCTGTCCCTTTGCCCGATTTGTTAAAGATTCTGTTTATTTGAGTTAAGCTGGTTCAAAAATAAGATTTGAGCGGAGCTCGTTTAGGTCAATATCCATGGGTACTCCATGGATTATCATATCTGTGACCCGGTCCTGCTGGGGGAGTGAGGCTACCACCCTGCAGCCCCCGAGGCACAGATTATGATCATTTATCACCTTAGCCAGGGGTTCCACTCCCGGGAACTCCAACATCACCGACCCTGAGGACAAGGGGGTCACCTGCTGGACTAGTGGCATTTTTATGCATAGTAATTGTATTAGTAAAGAACTGGACATTTATATTTTATGTAACTATATGTCACTGGAAATGTTAATTTGTGTTTCTGTAATGTGTGAAATGTTGGACATGTCTTATTTTCAAATAAAATCTATCTATCTATGATTTATAATAACATATTATATATATAATATTTTTCAGTACATGGAGTTCATTGTTGTTACAGCCAATGCTAAAATGAAAATGAATGGAATAGCAGGTTTTTGTTTCACCATATTTCCCATCATAGCTGTCCCTAAAATAATTTGTTGCTTAAGTAATGCTTATCTGGGTCTGATTTTCTTGAAGAAGTTTTCGTGAATTAATGTCAGTTATACCTGTTATTTGACATATTATTTTGGTTGCATTTCTTTCAGTTTTGTCAATATGCAGTTAAGTTACATTTGCAATTTGAAATACAATCTGCCTCATTAAACAAGCTGTTTGTACTTCGTAAATTATACAGTGTATGACATTTATATAACAAACAGATCTATGTATATTTTTCTGTTAATTGATTATTACCATTTGCATCATTAAAGTTTATAAAAGTGTGACAATCCTATTATTTGCAGAATAATTGTTTGTATGTGATAACAGTCATACCCAAGTACCTAAATTTTAAAAATGAATATTTTAAACGACCTTTACATATTCATAAGCCCACCCGTCTAGCTGACTTCAAGTAGCTCAGTGGTTAGAGCATTTGACCACTGATCGAGAGGTTGTGAGTTCAAACCCCTGGTATGGCTCACACTGTCCATGACAAATTTGACTGAAGATATTACATCCTATATTAAATTGTCCTCCACCTCTAAATTATGTGGGGTAGCTTGGCAAAAGCTTGCAGATAGAATGTTGTTAGTACTGGTTAAGGCCAGGAAAGCTGGTTAGGATAACTGCCCACCAAGATATGAATGAAATTATGAAACAAACAAACAGCTACTATAGAAAGGGAGATAACTTGGAAATTAAAAAATCAACAAAATAAAAAGTAAAATTTTCGGAATATTGAATTACATTGATGTATGAGTATACCTAGACCATGTTTTTTGAGCCATGACAAAATTATTCAAAATAAGTCAAATAAGGGAAATGGATATTTGGAACAAATCTGACTGAAACATATTGATAAGATAAGGTATGTATGTATACACAGTTAGCTTAGTGTAGTCCTCTCAAACAACGTGGTTGAGCTATATCAGAATCATTACTTACTGATGTAGATATTGTTATAAATGGATGGAGAAATTGACTGATGATTAATGATTTGGAATTCAGGAATGATTATTTATTGATATTGTCTTTTAGGAATGAATGATTTTTAGAATTCAGAATTCAGGAATGAAAATGAATTGGTCTGCGACTTGTGTTAATGTTTATCATCAATGACTCAGATTTGATATTTTATAATCCTTTCGGTCAACAGTCAGATATTTTTAGATACATGACCAAAAAAAAACAACATTTGATTTTCTTAATTAGGTTCCCAACATCACAAAGTGCATGTAACTTAGCAGTGAGAATGGAAACATCGTCCCACCAAAACAGCCATTCATGTACCAGAAAAGCAACTAACAGCAAGACATTGTGCTGAAACTCAAATTGGTAATTTCTTTTAAGATTCGACAATAATATAAGTAAAGTTTATAAAAAAGGTCAAATTGTGGACATTAAATAAAGTATGTTACTAGCTGTTTATCTTGTACAATGATTGATAATTTTAGACAGTCCTGCATGCATGATTTATTCTCATGAGTCATGAGGTAAGGACTATGATTAATCAAAGCATATATTAAATTCAAATATACATTTGGGGAGGGTGAATCACTAAGGTATTTTTTGAAAGTAAGTTAATGTCTAAGAGTGATATGTCCCAGCAAAACATCATGCAGTCATTCAACAGTCGTAATCTGATAGCCATATTTCCACACTTCTATTATAATTTGTGAATCTATTTCCCTTCGTGAAAACGTAAACATTTGAAAACGTAAACATTTAATTACGACAGAACAGAACATATTCTTTTATTCACCCAAGTAAAGAATATACAGTATGGGTATATAACATAATGTCAATACATAATAACATGAAACATTGTGACTTCCAGCAAAACGTTAATGTGGGGGAAAAATATTTAATCCTAACTGTAAGTATATAAACAAGATGGCCCTTTATCGCTCACCTGAGAACAAAGGCACAATAATTAATGACCAGGTAATACAGTTTCCATCTCGTAAAACTCATTTTTACGTAGATTTTGATATCAAAACCAACAATGGAGGTATAATACTGTTAAACAAGCTAAAACGTAGCAAATTTTCTAAGTCAAGGGCCCATAACTCTTGAAGATGTGGTCCGATTCCGCCCATAATCGAAATTGTTCAAGATCTTTTGGTTAAACTCATTTACAGAAAATATTATTAGGATCGGTGAATAAATGAAGTTGCTAGAGTGTAAACAAGCTAAAATATAGCAAATTTTCTAAGTCAAGGGCCCATAACTCGACATAAAACGACGTTGTGGGGAAAATTTGTGCTTATGGGCTGCAAAAATGTTGCTTGTGGGGTTTAGAAGATCAAAAGAAGATCAAAGGCGGCACCCCACAACGTCGCTTCAGTGAGTACGTCCGTCCGTCCGTCTGTCTGTAGACCAGTTAGTTTCCGATGGATATAACTCGTCAACGGATTGACTCATGGGCCTGATACTTTGCAGGTACATTGGCCTTGGACAGTAGATGACCCGTATTGAAATTGGGGTCACTAGGTCAAAAGTCAAGGTCACTGTGTCATGGAGTGTGAAAATTGTTTGAGCTATAGCCCTGTTTGGGGGGCATATGTCTTCGACCGCGGAGCTCTTGTTATTGTTTGATTTTGGCATTAAAAAATCTGGTTTTAGTTTACTAGTACAATGTACTCATTTTCTATTATACTAACTATTTGTATTGTGCACAATCATAAATATACTGTATATGTGTAGATAAGAGTTAATTAAAAGTTGACTAAACTGCAATCAGCTGTATATATAATCTGTGTTGATTATAGAACAAATTTAGAGAGGCAGAAATGCTCCCAGATGAGATGGGTAGAAACCTAGGTTGAATTTTCATTCATAAAGCCAACCCATATATTGTACCATTATTGGGTTTTAATTGGGAGATGGTTGGCCAACATTGGTCCAATGATGAATACAATTTTCCATCATTGGGCCATATGATTTTACTGAATTTCCTTTGCAGATTTGATAGCACGGAGAATATGTTTGTGGTAACACGCACGAAGAGGTGGAGTATCTGTTTTATTACAGATTATTTAATGATAAGTTGCTGTTAGTCTTGTTAAAATGCAAAGACCTATACTAAACAGTATAGTTATATGGTTATAGTCTGTGGTTATATTGTACAATTAAGGCAGTGTTACGTGAGTATAAACTCAAGTAAGTATACAAAAAACAAGAGAAAACGAGATAATCATATATAAACATGAAACAATCATAAATGATAAACATAATCGTTCATTAGCAAATTATTAGCCTACTGAATGTATTATTATATATCTTCATTCTTCAAGTGTATAATGACAATTTGTTGATTCACTTTGATAAATACTGATCTTTGAAGAATTGTATGATCTCCTTCATTAAACATGACAGCGTTGGAATTTGCTTTACTGACTTTGGTATATACAGGAAGACCAATGGGAGGTATTTTGATTGCGACAAGGGTCAATAAACTTACTGAATAAAAATGTGTCTCTGTTATGTTATTTTATTTTGTGTTTTTAAATTATCAAGTGATGCTCAAGATTATAATTTACGATATATGTACGATGATGATATAACATATACAAGCAGATGGTATGTACGATCATGATATGTATAATATATAATACTAGCAAAGACCTATACATACATGTATAGGTCTTTGATACTAGTAAATGCAGATTACAGGTACGATATATTGATATGATATATGTTTGTATAGAGTACAACCTCTCCAGAGCGCACCTCTGTAGAGCCAACAACCTTTCTATAACAGCACCTTCAAAATTTCCTTAAGTAGATATTTACTTTAGATGTATGTAGAGCAAAACATCTAAACAACGGCCAATATTTGCAGCTCCTTCATGGTGTTGCTCTACATAAGTTGTATTGTATATACAGCCGGTGGTATATAAAGGTACAATATAGGTATATAATCCATATACACTAGCTGATGGTATGTACTGACATGATTTAATACATATACTAGCAGATAGCAGTTATGATCGTGATATTATGTATGTATGTAGATGTACCAGCAGATGTAGTATGCAATGAATGACAATGATGTAATACATATATTAGGAGATGATAGGTATGATTATGGTATATAATACCTATACTAACAGATGATAGGTATGATTATGCTATGATTTATGTATATATTTATCAGCAAATGGAAGGTATAATCCATAGAATACTAGATGGTAGTTATTACTACTAGTATCATGATATAATATATACACTGGCCTGGTAGTAACCATGATATGATATATATACATGCGCACGGTATGTACTATAGTAACGTAATATAATATATATATATATAATATATATATATACAAGCAGTTCATTGCAACGATCATGATATAATGAACATAGAAGTATATTAGTAGGTACGATCACGATGAAATACATACACATGTCTGATGGTAGGTACTATCCTGAAATAATGCATATGCACGACAATGATATAAAACATATATAAGCGGATGATTGGTACGGTCATGATATAATATATATAGCAGCAGTTGGTATCTTCGAGCATGATATACTACATATAATAGCAGATAATAGGTATCATCATGATATAATAACGTATATATATTTACATATATAACAGCAGATGATAGATGCAGATGATAATGTATGTACAAGATGCAGGGTACCCGAACAAGATATAATATATATATATTCTAGGTGTTCTATTCAATGATATATTACATGACTTACAAGATGTAGGGTAGCTAAGTAACATAGCATTATATAATTTATGTACAAGATGTAGTGTCAGTACCATACTATGATATAATGCATGTACAAAGTGCAGGATAGGAGGTACAAAACATACAGAAAATCTTATTAAGAAATTAGGACAGCATGTGTATCATGCCATTGCTTTAAGAAATGAATTAATTGGTATTTGCATTAAATATATGTTGCTCTAAAAACGTTGATATCGACAAGTATCCGACTTATATATTGTATAAATTCTTTTCTACTAAATATGTGTAAAATGTATGTACCATTTGGAGTAACTAAATAAAAGATTTTTAAAAAATGCACAATTGATTTTATCAAGGACTTATATATATACATACACGTATGTATATAAGTCCTTGATTTTATTTAATTACTTAATATTACTTAACAGCTTAAGTATCAATACTGCCACAAAAAGTCAGAGCATACTTCTTGTCATCCTTGCAAGCTGATCAAATTATTCACATAGTCAATACATTTCTGAAATTCAAAACATTGAACAGAGTGCATATATATATAATATATATTTTATATTTATATTATTATTTTATTATTATTTTTATATTTTATCAAGGACTTATATACATACATGTATGTATATAAGTCCTTGATTTTATACAATTTATAAATAGGTCAATGGATGTGGAAACAGAAACATTTGCTGGAAAGTATAAGATATCATTTATACCACAGTTTTGAATAAATAAGTACATGTAATTTAGAAAATTACATCTTGTTGAAATGAAATAAAAGGCATTAATAAGTCGATAAAATATGACACCTTAATTAATTTATTTAAATCTTTAGTGTAAAATCTAATATTCTTCTTTGTGTATATTGCCTGTAAAATCCTTCTTTGTTTATATTGCCTGCAGAATTCGCCTGCAAAATACCGTCCCCTCAAAATTTAGTGTTGTCTTGCCTGAAATTAAAGGGAGAGTATTTACAAATACAAAGTAGGCGATTACTTCCGTGTTTTAGGTGTGGCTGTGAAAGGTGAGAGATTTTATTGATTTCTTGAACTTACTGATGTGATAGCAAGTACGATTTGCTAGGGATAAATCTTATTTTCCTGTTGCGTTCAATTTTGTTGCTCAAACTTCGTGTCATCTCTGGTAAGTTGAGTAGAAAGCGGAGCTAGTTTCGTGTTAACCATTTTAACAAGTCAAGAAATTTGTAATAAAATCAGTGTTGAATCAATGAATGCTTGAACTGGAAATAAGTGAATATTCTAATGTTTTTGATTTACTGTAAGTGTAATGCTTGTTGGAATTGCCTCAATTATTGAGGTTCTGGTATTTGCTTTCTCATTTATTTCTTTATTGAACTATATCCTCGGTTGACACTATATATACTGTATTCAAAAAGATGATTCCTGATCAAAATTTTCCTGTGATATAAACTGTTTAATTTCTTGGATTATTTGTGTATAAGACTTATTCTTGCACTGTGCTTCAATCCTCTCTGTGGGCGTGGCGACGCTCAGCTTTACATCTAGTCGAAGTTTCTTGACGATGAATCGGATGCTGTATGCATTACACTGCAGTTCATTGTTAAAGTCAATTGTTCTTTAAAAGCTAACAGATAAATGGCACAAACTGAGTTCCATTTGTTTTCCTAATAAATGCACAAATTTCTGTAAAACTTGTGTACAGTATGTACAGTGTAGTCCAACTAATTATAGACTGTTTGTGACGACGAGACGCACAGGATGGCCCTTCCGAATTTGTTCACGAAAATCGGCCAACCTGAAAGCCAAATTAGTAGGGCTAATTGCTAATATTATAGCCTTACTAATTTAGCTTTCTGGTTGGCTGATTTTCGTGAACCCATTCGGAGCGGGACGGGGCCAAGTCGAAAAAGTATCTCGTCGTCACAAACAGTCTAATTAGTTGGACTATAGGGCTAAGTGCAGTGAATTATAGTAATATTGAATGTAAAATGTACCAATTAATGTTCATTTCACTAAACATATACCTTCTTAAGCTTTTGACTTTGAAAGAGGACAATTCCATTACTAATGCCCATGTCAAGGACTTATATACATACATGTATGTATATAAGTCCTTGCCCATGTGCAGTTCCCTCCCCCCCTAAAAGTCTACGACCAAACATAAATTTTCGCGGGGGGAGGCCGCCACAACCCTCACTGCCTATATTTTCCTAAATAATTTGCCCCCCTCCCCCTTGTCTGAAATCCTTGATCTGCTTCTTAGTATACTACTGCTTGCTTGAACTGTTTCCAGGTTTTTTTAAGCTATTTAGTAAAATGCTGGACACTGTTATAAGGGGTAAAAAAATTACATGAAAGAGGCAATCTGGGAAAATTCACAGTACAAATATGTTAATAGATTTTTAAAAAAAGGCTTATTTTCCAAGGGGAAGATGCTAACTATCATTGCCACTTTCTTTGTAAAATTAACCCTTCTCTTATAATGTGTTTTCGCCTATGAATTAATTAATATAATATTGTTCTCTGATTTTTTAAATTTTGTTTATCAAATCAAACTTTTGACTTTCATTGCCACAGTGTAAAAAATGAAATAAATGTGTTAGTGTGATATTATTATTATATAATTGTCACAGTGTAGAAATATGAGTACCTCAGCTACATTTGAAGACAAGTCGGCTTTTCAAGAAGCTATGTCGTCTGTTAGAAATGATGGTAGTGATGATGTTTATATGATAGTTGGACATATCGACAATGATCCTGCTAAGATAGGTGTGGTGAAAGTGGGTCAGAATGTTGAAGAACTTGCAGAAAGTGTTGATCAGTCTCAGGTAATGAATGAATGATTCACCTTTTTTTCAGTTGAGTTAATGTTTATAAATATTCCTATGTGCTAATCCAGGCCCTTTTTATGCCACTTTTTTGTCCGGTATTAAGCCCTGTACCCCGAGTAAAGTGTTTTTCCCCACTGAATGAAAAATTTCTCATATAAATTAAGAAAAAAAATCATTCATAAAGCTTCCTATTTAGAAAAAGTTTGTTACTTTTTTTTTGTTCGTCTTTAAAAAAAAACAATTTGGTGTTTCACAAAGAAAATTTGTGATACATTTGTATACAAAATATACTTCATATTTTTTAGTAAAATGTCAGTGATGATTCATGTTAAACTTTGTTGTTTTCATGCTAAGTAAAATATTTCTATTAATAAGAATGCTTGATAAAAAAAATCATAAATTTCAGAATGATGATGATTTTAGTATTTATAAGTAATTTGCAGCTGTAATTGTTCCGTTACAAATGTATTCTTATGAAAAAGTATAATCAGACTCATCCATACAGGATCTTAATGAATGTTCCCTTTTCTATTTTCTGATTTGTTTTGTGCATTTTTTTCTGATTTTCATCATATTTGAATTTGATTTTGGACATTCCTATCAAACCAATAAATGTTACAACAACAACTATTAAATTAAACCAAGCACTTGTTAGACTGGTAATCTTAAGAGCTGATTAAATGCTGGTAGAAATACAAATTAATGTGATAATTAAGTTAAAAAATCATATTTAATTGTATAGGTGATGTATATACTAGCAAGATATGAGAGTACATTTGATATGTCTACAACAGTGAAATTTGTCTACTTTAGGTGGTAAGTTATATCATTTTCTATATTTTGTCTGTTCAGTTACCCTACCCCAGTATTGCCAATCATATTTCATAGTAGGGATGTGGATAATTGGTTAAATGCTGATCTGGTGCATGCCTCGATTCAGCAATTAAGATCTGCAAATTGAATCACAAATATTTTGTTATCAAGTGACTCATATAAATCTTAAACATTGCAGTTCTGAAGACTGTAAAATTTAATTTTCTTTTAGGAATAATGAAATGAATGAATATGAACTGGCCTTAATTTATATGTTTACTCCCCAAGGCCCTTTAAAAAATGAATTTACTAGCTTCTATTTAATGTTTAACTTAAATGTCTGTATCCAATTCTCTAAATATCACCTTAGACCTCTTAGCAAAGGGAGTAGATCCCTATTCATGCAATACAAATTCAGAGATAAGTGAATTTTAATAACGAAGAATGAATACAATTTATGTTAAGAAATAAGATCGTGATCCATAAATCTCATTATTGATGATTATTCGTACTTGATTGTTCACTTTGGTTCATGTTTGTCCGAGTACAATGTACTAGCTTACTCACCCAGCCATACTCCACAGTGTCCAACTTATTGACTCTGAACTTAAGAGTTTTATGGTTGTGTACATGTATTAGTTATTATGTTTTTCATTGTGTACATATGTTGGTTCTAACATGTGGAATACTGTGATGAATGACATAGAAGACAAACAAACAGATCAACAAAATTTCCACTTCTACCATTGATACATGGCTGTGCAAAGAAGAGTTACTGTATTTTCATTTATTTTCGTTGGGCTCAATTTTCGTGTTTTTTACTAAAATGGCTATTTCGCGGGGACATAAATTAATGGATTTTGATTTTTGAAAAAAATGCCTTATCTCTGCATTTAAATTCATGGGGTTTGATACATGGATGAGTGACCCACGAAATCTTTGAAATTAAATCCCCAATGAAAATTAATGATTCCACAGTATATGAATCAGCTGTACGACATTTTCAGAGTATTGTTTATTTGTTATATATTCAGGTTAGGAGAAGAGGTTCCATACACTCGGAAGGGAAAGTTTGCTGTTGTTCATGGTAGCATACAGGAGCAGTTTAATCCTTACCATATATTTTTAGAAACAGGAAATGTTGATGATTTTCAAGTTGAAGTAATCAAGCAGCAGGTAATGATATTTTAGAGTTATCCCTCTTCGTCTTATCTTGTTATCATAGATTCAAAATGAAGAAGATATGATATATATACTGCTCTGTGTTTTGTAAAATACAGTAAGAACACGGTATAGATGAACGTTACTTGTGTTCGTAGTGTTAATCAAAGTACTGAAAGTATTAATGGAAATTAAACTTACATAGACTTGCACTGCAGCATGGAACAGGAATTTGTTTAACAAATTTGGGGTGAAAAACATAGATCTTTGGTCCACATAAAAATGCATGCATGCTGAGCGACTGACAGCTATGGAAAGCTTACCTATCGTTCAGTTTCCAAAAGTGGAAACCAAACGACCATAGTCATTTCTTCCAGTATAGTTATTTTTACAGCCTTTGACCACATTGTCAAAATGGCCAATACCCAGAATAAATCAACCTTGAGGGAGGCCGAGGGAAACTTAATGTATATTGTGTTGCGGCAGTTGTCTGATGGTTCTACATGCACTGATAAATGAAGAACAGTTTGAATTAAGGGTAGAATTCTTTAAAAATTTAATGTCATTGCCATAGTTGCATTAGCAGTTTAAGTATTAACAATCAGGGTTTTCATTAAGAACCGATTGCAGATGAAGACCATCGGTTAGGCCACAACTTTTTTATTTGTTGGTTTACAAAATTTTTTTGGAAAAGTGACCACCGGTCGGTCGAAAAAAAAATAGAAAAAAACCCCCCGTGTCCATGTTTAAATTTGTGCACAACAAACTACCGTATCCTATATTATACTTGGTCATAAGTCTACTTAGCTAATAAGTCGGGGGATACACATTAGAGTGGAAGAAAATGGCATTTAAGCTTGATTAGTAAATAAGCCAAGTGCATTAAATTATTGCCGGAATTTCATCGCTCCCGACGTACGTGTGAAACAGAAAGTAGAATTTAAAAAAGGGGAGTAACTTCTACAGACTGTTAATTAGTACAGTATATCCCATAAATGATAATGCACACTGTAAGAGATTCATACTGATTATGAAATGCCCCCGGGTGATGTTGATATAAACAAGACCCCTACTCATCATTTTCCGGTTAATTGTTTAATTTTTTTAACCTACTGCAATCAGCAACAATTAGTCACATGATAGACAAGTTGAGACATACAATGCGTAAGTTTCACCGGATACAGTACAAAGAAATTAAGTTAACACACAAAAAAGTGTCGAACTTGCTCATCCGTGACCAACGAGAACAAAAGCCATCAGGAGGAAACAAACATGTGCATTTACTCATAGTATAGGTCTTTGAGATCGTACCTTACTAATCCAGTAACAAATTATTCACATAAAAAATCCATAATTGTGTGACACATTTTAATTACGAAATAGTAAAATATTAACCAGAGAGCAAGATACGTCATCTGATTGACAGTTTACATCATTCATGACGTCAGTTACATTGACTTTAAACCTAGTTAATTTCAGCAGTGCTAAAAATAGAAAATCAATACAGTATATTTCAACTCTCTGGCATTTGCACTAAGTTCACCCGGTTTGTGCAAAAATACGTGCAGACTTTAATTGTGTTGTAGTGCTCTGTTGTAATATATTTTTTGGTTACTCGTTTTTTTTTTAATTTTCGTCATAAAAAAGGATCGGTCGGAAATAATATATTTAAAAAAAAGGTTAAATTCCATTTTTTTTTTTTTTCGGATTTGCCGATAATCACACTCGCCGGTTTTGTAAACCAATTTATATAAAAGTTGTGGCCTTAAATCTGCAGAAAAATTGGTCACAAGTTCAAAATAAAAAATATACAGTCGAGGCTGTCTTATATGACCTTCTTTGGGGTGCAGCTAATATGGTCATATAAGACAGCCAGTCACAGCCTTAAAGGGGCATGCCCAGGAACTGCTGTGTCTTGGGTTTTATACACCAAAAATGCGTTTATCACTTGTAAAAACAATTATTACTGAAAAGTCAAAGAAGAATGTGCCTTCAAAAATGGCCCTATAACGCACGCGTGGGTATTTATATGCGGGTTTAAATAAAAGGCTTACAAGCCTTTTATTGACAACAACAATATTTCCAATTCGTCTGAGAATTTAACTTAGCGTACGCGCTGCCTTTCAAGCAGCAAAACAATGATATTTACCTATAATTGATCGATAGATAAGCTTTATGTCGGAAACAATGAACATGACATGAGCAATACTTACCATTTCACAGTTTGTTGACATTTTTCCGCTTTTGACAGATCCCGAAAGGGTCGAGTTATGAAAATGACGAATATTTTCTAAGGCGTAATCGGCAGGTTTGGTAAATCTTGAAATGTGTATTTTGAGTCAAATAGCGGGACATTTCGTAAATATTTTACAGGACTTTCATTAATTGATTTTGGCATTCAAATGATACCAATTTGATTTATATTCGAGACGCTTCAGTTCCAGGGCATGCCCCTTTAACTATCTGACCTAGTCAGAATTTTAAAGTAAAAGCGTATCAAATGTCAAAGAAAAGTGTTTGTGCAATTCAAATGTGTTTATTTTAATATTACAGGCATATATCAAGAGATAAAATAATATTAAAATATAATGCACTGATGTTTGATCAATAAAATATATTATTCACAGATGATAAAACTTCATTGCATGAAACATCACATGAAGCAGTTCATGTGTTTCTACCAGAAAAGTCTGTGATCACTGACTGTTTCGGCTTCACAAACATAATTTTGAATAGCTCATTTTCAACATTGACAAGATTAGACAAAATATCATTGTTCCCTGAACTTGTGGCAAAGAATTTAAGTTTTTCAACATAGTCCAATGCTTCATTAAAAGAAACAGCACTAGCGACCGTACAAGTCTGGTCACCACAATCATCATCATAATCACTGTCAACTGTACACTGCTCTGGTTGTATGTCTGCTAACAATTCGTCACTGACCTATCACAGTATATATATCACTATTACACATGTATACCGATGTGTGTAAAACACTTGTACTGTTGCATACAATGCAATTGATAATTACTGACTACATGTATAGCCGTGAGCGGTGTTAACTGGACCGTTTCAGTCGTTTATCACACCCGACTTTACACACAATGTATGTGTTACGGAGCAATTATCATGGTCGTATAACACGTAACACAGCATGTCTTTATGTAGAACCCAATCATAGAGTGAAAACGCACAGAAGCAGAAAGTACATATGTATAACACAGCATGTCGTTATATACAGCCGGTCGTTAAGACAGCCTCAACTGTACTAATAAACTAAGCCACCCCTGCCAAATCTGTTACTTTCACAAGAAAATCTGTTGTACTGAATATCAATAAAAACCCTGAACAATGAAGGAATAAGTTTATTAATAAATGTTATACTGACATCATTCTGGAATCATTTATATGTAATTTATATTTAAATAGCTGGAGGAAAACACTGGTAAAAAATCTAAGGTTCTGGAATCTACCCAGGGACATCAAATGAGGGGATTTACTGCTACTCAACTACCTGAGAGAGAACGGGCAGCAAAATCAGGTAAGTTAGTGACATCCTATCTTGACTGATAAAATTTATGTTCTGAGCAAAATAAAATTTATTTGATGAAAATATCTCAAGAACTGGCACAG
This sequence comes from Lutraria lutraria, assembly GCA_964023205.1. Taxonomy (NCBI): domain Eukaryota; kingdom Metazoa; phylum Mollusca; class Bivalvia; order Venerida; family Mactridae; genus Lutraria; species Lutraria lutraria. Next base: position 36,833,741 of record OZ026840.1, on the reverse strand, counting down.
GGCTTTAGTTTTGGCAAAAATGGCCGGCTGCATATGATTTTCAGGGTTTTTAATTTGACTCTATTGACACACCTCTGGCAAGGGTGTACATGCTCTATAAAATATTATAAATAAAAGGGTGTACATTTTCTATAAAATAGAATTTTTTGGTGTGTCAGTAGGAATGCTGTTAATTAAAAAAAGGTCCAAATATTAGGCTGGTTGCTATCATAAAACTTTTATCTTTAGATAATTAGTTCTTTTATGATAGTGCTCTTATTTAGTATAGTCAATCCGGAATGAATGGTCGCTTGTAAATTGAAGCCACTATGTGACTCAATGTGTTAATATTACACTCTTCATAAAAAACTTTTTAAAGCACTGGATATTTGGTCCAGTGAAAATGCAAACTTTACTAAACTGAATGAACTTTTAGTGGACAGAAAAAAGTACACACAAAATTTCATATAATTTGGCTAAAAAACATATTTTTCGAGTGTGATTAAAATATTTCATTTTTTGTTCTGAAATATGATCAAATTATCTCTGTAAAATTTACTGGACCTAAGGCCTTTTTGGTGGACTCAGTCTGAGTCAATTCAAAGACTTGATATTAGACTTTTATATTGATAAAATCAGCTAGATAAATGTATAAATCTATAGAGAAGGTGTAAGTAATTTTTTCTTCCTTTTGGTGACATTTCTGTGCTGGATTGATTGTATGTTATTACAGGTGGATGCAAACTTAAGGTAACGGGCGTGGATGTATATGTAAAAAAACATTTAAAAAACATTTTAAGTTATTAATAATAATAAAATATCAAACTTTCATATCGCGCAACAAATAATCTTACCGATTACGCAAAATTCGTTTTTTATTACGATAAACAATGTACCACATATTGACTCCGCTTTATCAGCCAGAAAAATCTATTCGGCGGCGCTGAAAGGGGCGCCGTACGGGACTAATTAGAATCAATCGATATATAATTCGGTATCATTTGTGTATGTATGATCAGTTCCGAGTGGATTAAAAATGGGAAATAAGAGAAATAAAGATAAACAAGGTGTTAGAGTTTTCTCAAAAACTGAAAAATGTAGTTTGAAGTCTCTTTCTGGTAGTAAATTTCCTTCAGTTCCGATTATTATTTGACACTATTTTGTTATACTATAAAAAAGAATTATATTACATATCTAATATTTAACAAAAGAATATTTTTTCAAAATAAAATAAATGTCCAAAAAACGTTTATTTATAGCCAATAGTACACTAGTCGATATATTATAAAAAAAAGAGTATTACATATATAGCATATAATGCTAATAATTATATAAATATGATAGAAATGGCAATAACTGTTATGGTATAGCTATAACCTACGTTATAGTACAGACAAAATACTGAATAGCAATATCTACGTTTAAAAATTAGACACACATAAACTTTCATTAAAAAAGTCTAAATATATTGTAATAAAGACTATAATTAGTTGTCTCGGGTGCAATAAAGGACATATACAGTGTCAATGTCTCGCGTGAAAAAAACATTCAAATTAACAAAAAAACATGTGTTAAAGGGGCATGCCCTGGAACTGCTGTGTCTTGGGTTTTATACACCAAAAATGCATTTATCACTTGTAAAAAACAATTATTACCGAAAAGTCAAAGAAGAATGTGCCATCAAAAATGGCCCTATAACGCGCGCTTGGGTATTTATATGCCGGTTTAAATAAAAGGCTTACAGCCTTTTATTGACGACAACGATATTTCCGATTCGTCTGAGAATTTAACTTAGCATGCGCGCTCCCTTTCAAGCTGCATAACAATGATATTTACCTATAATTGATGTATAGATAAGCTTTATGTCGCAAACAATGAACATGGCAAGAGCAATACTTACCATTTCACAGTTTGTTGACATTTTTTTCCGCGTTTGACAGATCCCGAAAGGGTCGAGTTATGAAAATGACGAATATTTTCTAAGGCGTAATCGGCAGGTTTGGTAAATCTTGAAATGTGTATTTTGAGTCAACTAGCGGGATATTTCATACATATTTTACAGGACTTTCATTAATTGATTTAGGTATTCAAATGATACCAATTTGATCTATATTCGAGACGCTTCAGTTCCAGGGCATGCCCCTTTAATTGATGCGGTCATCAATGGGATCAAGTCGGCTAACAGTATGGGTCCATAATTATTGTTTTATGGTGCTGCATTGATTTTACAGCTGACACGTGTGACAAATTTCCACATCTGATTTGATGGGCGGGGTTAACTAATTGTAGAACAATATGATTCTACCAATCAAATCAATTTGTTATTCAACCTAAAGAAATACCTTTCCCTCCAAATATCGCAGATTTTATACCAATTAGTATAAAATTTCAATAGTTCAATGAAGACAAATTTATAAAATAAACATTTTTCGTGGTTTAATTTTCATTATCAATAAAACAAGGACATTTCAGCGTGAATTATATTTTTGTGAAATATTAAAAGCAACATCAATCAAACAAGCTTAAATTATGAAAAGCGGGCGTGCAGTTTTTGCATAATGTTACTAGAATCACAATAACATTATTTTGCTATCGTTTGTTTGCGTACGCATGCACATGTATTTTTTTTCAATAGTCTTATTTTATTCCATTATAATTTATATATATATGTAATACATATATGTAATATATGTATATTTAACATTGCAAACCCATCACATCTCAAATTCAGATTTATTATTATAAACGTATCGTTTCACTTACCCGGCGTTTTCCACAGCGGTCTTCAACTCGATTTCTCTATTGGCCATTTTCACCATTGAGAACCTCTTTATTCAGCGTGATATCTGACGTATGTATATCGTGTCAGTACGATATGGTACTATTTTGACAAATAATTCGTGATTAAAGCTCGTACAAGTTATTAAAAAGGGGGGTGGTTTCAATTATTGATCCATCTCCAATTAGCGAATTTGATTGGCTATCAAAATTGAATGGGGTGCATGAATTAATTGAATAATCGTTAATTACTCGAGGTGATAATGATCTGACAGTTTTATTGCTAATTTACTCGCTTAAAAAAAACACAGTTGGTGTCATTTTCGAATAAAGATTGTCGCCTTAATTGATGATGGATTTCAAAGCGGTTTTCGGTATTCTGTAGCGGAAATGCGTATCTAGTGAACCGTGCCTCAGAATTTTGATATTTGCTTTCGTTTTTAATCTATGGCGTATTACGTAATAAACAGTGGGTTCAGGATGTGGAATTTCTTTAAAGTCAAATATCTAACGAACGCGGGGCGTTATCAAAAATCTGAGACACGGTTCCCTGCATTATACATTACTTGTTATTTTAAGGCTATTTGTTGTAATATATTCCAATATACAGAGTAGTTATCGTTGTTCAAAAATTTGTAAATTACATGCGATATTGGTTTGTAGAAGACCAATCAAATGTAATATTTGTTTCAAATCACTTGCAATGCACTTTATACAGTGGGTTTATTTTAGTATATAATTATGGTTTAGTTTTTAGCTCACCAGAGCACGAATGTGCTCAGGGTGAGCTTTTGTGATCGCCCTGCGTCCATCGTGCGTCGTTTGTCGTGAAGCGGCGTCAACTTTTACTTAAAACAACATCTCCTCCTACACCGCTATTCCGATTGCAACCAAACTTTGCTGAAATGATCCTTGGGTGGTCCCCTTTCAAAATTGTTCAAAAAATTAAATTTCATTTAAAACTCTGGTTGCTATGGCAACAAATAGAAAAAACTTAAAAAATCTTCTTGTCCGAAACCACAGGGCCTAGAGCTGAGATATTTGGTATGTAGCATTGTCTAATGGAACTCTACAAAGTTTGTTCAAATTATTCCCCTGGGGTCAAAATTGGCTCCGCCCCGGGGGTAACTTGATTTTACATAGACTTATATAGGAAATTTAAAAAATCTTCTTGTCAAAAACTACAATGCCTAGAGCTTTGATATTTAGTGTGTAGCATAGTCTAGTGGACCTCTACCAAGTTTGTTCAAATTATTGCCCTAGGGTCAAAATTGGCCCCGCCCTGGGGGTCACTTGATTTATATAGACTTATATAGGAAAATTAAAAAAAATTTCTTCTCCGAAACCGCAAGGCCTAGAGCTAAGATATTTGGTATGTAGCATTGTCTAGTGGACCTCTACCAAGTTTGTTCAAATTATTGCTTTAGGGTCAAAATGTGGCCCCGTCCCGGGGGTCACTTAATTTATATAGACTTATATAGGAAAATTTTAAAAATCTTCTTCTCCGAAACCACAAGGCCTAGAGCTTAGATATTTTGTATGTGGCATTATCTAGTGGACCTCTACCAAGTTTGTTCAAATTATGGCCCCGGGGTAAAAATTGGCCCTGCCCTGGGGTTTATTCTATTTCATATAGGAAAATTTGAAAAATCTTCTTCTCGGCCTAGAGCTAAGATATTTGGTATGTAGCATTGTCTAGTGGACCTCTACCAAGTTTGTTCAAATTATTGCTTTAGGGTCAAAATTGGCCCCGCCCCGGGGATCACTTGATTTATATATATAAGGCTTATGTAGGAAAATTTAAAAAATCTTTTCCGAAACCACAAGGCCTAGAGTTAAGATATTTTGTATGTAGTATTGTCTAGCAGACCTCTTCCAAATTTGTTCATATTATGGCCCTAGGGTAAAAATTGGCCCTGACCTTAGGGTCACTTGATTTTACTTGGACTCGTGTAGAAATATTTTAACAATGTTTGTCTCCAAATGACCTTTTTTCCTGGTGAGCATTTATAGGGCCATCATGGCCCTCTTGTTAAATCTATAAATTGGCGAAACTTGATTAGACATTACATCCCAGCCCGTTACCTTAATGTAACTCAGTTATTGAAGAAGGAAATAGATGCTATCAGTATTTACTCAAGTTAATATCAATTAATTGTTTTGTTACAACCATTCAGAGGACAGTAAGTAAACATTGTTAAGAGATTTAATGTATTTAATCCAATTTTACCATCAGTGGTACTGTGAAAATTTATCTGTCCAGTCCCTGTGGAATTCAGTCAACCTGTCCCTGTATTATGTGTATATATGTAGTTGTTTGTGGTGATAATTTATAAATATTGTTTTGATGTGATCCATGTACAGTATTCCTTTGTCTGATTCTTGAAAATACAGACAAATCTGATCTAGTGGCCACCTCCAAATAAAGGCCACACTGTGAACATATGCCATTCTATGAAAAGAGGATAATTGATAATTTAGAACAAAATGACCTCCAAAGAAAGGCCACTTGTCAGTAAAGGTCTTTCCCAAGGGTGGCATTTGTTCACACTTCACGGGTTTGACTGTAAATAAAACTTCCCTGTTAGTGTTAAGCAGAAGATCCTGGGTATGGCTTTTTAAAGACTTTTTTTTCATTTATTTCTTTCTTCAATGTACAAGAATTAACATAATTCATAATACCAATATATATATAAACAAGTGCAGATTCAGTTTTGCCAATACAGGTACATGAAGAGTTTTAATGTATAACAAACAAAACAAAAAAGTCACTAGTACAGGGAAGATAAGGCCTTAAGTAAATATAATATTAATAAAAACTGTATTTCTTTGTAATACTATTTTTGAATGAAGAGTTTAGATTGTTCTTTGCACATGGAATAGTATATATCTTTTTAATCATATACATATTCGTATTGAATGATAGATGTTGTTTTAAATGAATGGGTCCCATTCAATTCTAAAAACCTCGTATTTGTTATTCATTAAGGCAATGTGTTTTTCGGTATTCAATTTTAAGTTTAAATAATGTTTAAATATGTTATATTGTGGTAACATTGGCTTACACCGCATTTTATAAATAAATTGTTTTGCTACTATTAGTATGAAGTTTATTTGTTTTTTGTTTAGTTTTATGTTTACATCTCCAATTAATGCATTCTGTTTATTTATTAGTAAGTTTATGTTTTTGCTTTTGAAATAAGAGTTTATTTGGTTCCAGAAGATTTGTACATGGTGACATTCATAAAATAGATGTTCTATTGTTTCAACATTTTCAACTGTTGCAAAATACACATAGGCTTGAATTAACTAATTTACATTTAAGGAGATATTTTTTGGTTGCAACAGTTCTAGTGATAATTTTATATTGGAAATTTCTTAGGGTGACGTCGGTTATTGATATTATCGGTTGAACATAGATTTTTTTCCAATTTATGTCACCATCGTTTAACAAATTGTTCCATTTTGTTTCAGATTGTAATTGATCATTGTTTTCAATTTGTATATCATATAAGAATTTATTTATTTTCTTTTTATTGGCTATTCTTTCAAGAAGTGGATCATTACTGTTATTGTAATTTATTGAATCTGTCTTTAGTTTCTCTCGAATAGGTATGGGCATGCTATTTATTAATGCGGAGTATCTTAAAAAGTCTGTGTGTGGAATTTCATAAAGAAATTGTATTTGCTCGAATGAATAAAATGAGTTGATTCTATAATCTATTTTTAAAGACTTTTTATAATCATCATATATTTTTATTATTGAGTACATGTATTAATAACTATTCACATTTTTAGAATGGTTGAAAAACAATAAAGTCTCACAATTTAATCATTATTAATACAGACCACTGATTTATATTGACCACTGATTTATCAAGACCCCTGATTGTTAAAGACCACTGATTTATACAGACCACTGATTTATACAGACCACTGATTTATATAGACCACTGATTTATACAGACCACTGATTTATAAAGGCCACTGATTTGTATAGACCTCTGATTTATAATTTAAAGGCCACTGATTTGTATAGACCACTGATTTATATAGACCACTGGTTTATATAGACCACTGATTTATATAGACCACTGATTTATAAAGGCCACTGATTTATATAGACCACTGATTTATAAAGTTTTGCATGGTTATAAGATCACTGCAGTAATATAATCTTATTTCTTTAACCTAAAGATGGACATACTATAATACATGTATTGAGGTTTTGCTGTATGTAAGTCTAATGTCTTATAAAGTCTGGTATACAACAGACACAGTTTTATGGAATGGTTTTTCACTGTTCACAATAATATGGTATTATAGTTCACTGTACATGTCACTGAGTTCAGCAGCTTAGATATGTATCTTGTTACCTGTGATATTGATTCCCCGCCTTGTGATGTTCTGTGTTTTCATTTAACACTATTGGGAAAACTGGCTTTCACTATCAGACTTTACAGACTTTTATCTCATTATACCCTTTTATGGTATGTGTGTGTTTACTGTATAATTCAATATTTTGCTTTGTATTTTGTTGAGTGTTAGCAGATATTTCAGTGCTGAAAAAACAAGATGAGAATCTGAGAAAAATGTTGCCTTTTGCTTTGTGTTTTACTGTATTAGGCCATCCTAAAAAAATATTTTGTTTGCAGTAACACTACCTACTCACCTCGAAGGCCCCTGCCCAACTTTTTTGGGCCTTTCGGATATTTTAAATAAAAAAAAAACTCTGATGTGTATTTGGATTCAATACAAAATTTTTTTTTAAAGATAGTATTTCCATGGAAAATTCTCTGGGTAGGATAACCACAAACAAATATTTTTTAAAGAGGGCCACTCAGAATGAAATGTGCCATAGAAATTGTTACAAAAAAAACCTGGTATTTGTCAAATAGAGGCATTTATTTTCAAGATTAATTCACATTATTTCTGATAAAAAGCATTTAATGAGTGATTCCAAACCATTCAAAGTTTGTAACTAGTATTGGCATCCTGTATGTATGTTGTATTATTACCCAGTACATAATATAAATGTTAATAATATTTTTTGCGGTTTTAACAAAAAGAATTGGATATTTGCCATGATTTGTAATTTGAGTCAAACTACAAACTGACCGGTCAACATTTTCGCCTTTTGACTGCCTGGATATTGGGTGTTCTGTAATGAACAATCAGTACATTCTGGTCAAGGCAGAAGATACCAAATGCAGTCTGGGTTATGGTACGGCAAAGTCTTTTAGCTCTGCAAGCGTTTGTCTACAAATGACAGTCTCGTGATTTCATAGAAAATGTCAAATCCAAATCGTTTCCAAGATTTATTCAGAGGAAGAATTGATATATAAAGATATTTATATAATGCATTAGGTAATAAAACAGTTATTTCATGGGCATTTGTGGAATACTCAACCTGTGACCAACGATGTCATGTGACATTTTGAACCATTACCTTGACCTATGCAGGGCAACAGTAGCGGTTTAAAAGTCACACCTCCACCTTGGGACCACAGTTTTTACTGTTCCACAAATGTTCATGAAATAACTGTATAATATTTGTTTTCCATTAATATCTAGTCATACAATATCAGTATCATTTAATGTTGATCTTAGATATATAAGCCTATTAGGTTGTTTGTACTGATTACAACTGAATCAACTAGGTTGGATTTTTCTTTGCAAGTGTTATTGTATTACTCATGGTATACTAAATAGATTATAATTAAGTTATGAAATAGATACTGGTTTCAATTCATATACTGGTACATTGTACCTGTCTTTGTGTGTATATGTCTGTCTTTTATTTGTTACCAGTCATTATAACCATGGCAACCAAAGCCTCAGATTAATTATTTAAGCTCTCATATCAATGCATGAATAGTTTTTTTCTGCATTGAATTATGAGGTCATTTTTTTGCATTAGACATTAAAAAAAATTCTCCGAATATGACAAAAAAACACTTGGATAGAAAACAATTCCATAAGATTTTCTCCATGGTATGACTTCCATAGTGTGACTGCCATAATATAACTGATACATGTATTTATTTAGTCATATAATTGAGGTGATAAATGCTGATATTGGTCACAAAGAAGATTGAATATGTTAAATTAAAAGACTAATAAATCATTGTTTAGTTACCAACAGCATGTAGCTGGTTAGTGATAAGCTCATTTTTGTTGGAAAAAATGAAAAAACATGGTTCTTAGGACATTTTTAGCTCACCAGAGTACAATGTGCTCTTCTTGTCAGAAACCACAATGCATAGAGCTTAGATATTTAGTGTGTAGCATTGTTTAGTGGACCGCTACCAAGTTTGCTTAAAGTATGGCCATTGGGTCTTTGCTCGGGGAGGCCACTTGAATTTACATAGGCTCATGTTGGATAATGTAAAAAATCTTGTCAGAAACTACAATGGGAAAGAAAAAAAGATGTCCACAAAAAATCACCACACAGTCCTGTATGTATATAGCTTAAGAGGAGACTTACACATTGTTTACAACAGATTGCTTTCACTAGAGATGTTTGTATTTCATAGGTCCACAGATATCTAGCGCAGGAGCTGCAGTTAACATTGCTGAAGAAGTTTTGGAAGCTATCGCCTTGGTGAGACATGATGATAATCCTACAAGATGGTTGGTGGCAGAATACCAGTAAGTATCAATAAGCTTGTCTCAATTCTTCTAGTTCTTAGTTATCAGGTTTATTTTTATATTTTATAATTGTTAGCTCACCTTGAGTACATAATTGATCTGCATCCATCGTGAGTCGTGCTTTGAGAAGTATTCTTTTGACTACATCTATTCCTACATAAATGTGCCAATAGCAACCAAACTTTGCAGGAATGCTCCTTGAATGATTCCCTTTCGAAGATGTACAAAAAATTAAATTTCATTAAAAACTGTGGTTGCCATGGCAACCAATAGGAAAAACTTTCAAAGTCCAAGGTTATAATTGATGTTCATGTCCATACTTTAATGTTATTAATAATAAAGTAATATTGAACTTGGCTATTATAATCACTTTTGAATTAATTATTCCTTATTTGCAGAGAAGGGAGTCCTAAGGGGCCAGTGATTCTAACAGCCAGTGGGAAAGGGGACAGCAATGAGATACTTGAATCTCTTACTGATGATGCACCCAAGTATGCCTTATATAGATTAACTGATGTTGTAGATTCTATTACTACTGTCAAATTTGCCTTCATCATGTGGTAAGTAATGCTTCCTGTCATGTGATTTAACAACCAGTTACCTAGATATCAAATGTTGTTGTTTTTTGTTTGTTTTTTTAATGCCATTCTAAATTCTAAATGGTGGAAATGCATAAAGTGTAACCCCTGTCCATCCGTCCAAATTTTTGTTTCCGATTGATAACTTAAGAAATATTTCATGGATTGGTTTCATATTTCACATGAAGGTGTATAATGATAAAATACAGGCCAAGATCAATTTCCGTTAAAATTTCCACAGGAGTTATGACCCCTTTTTGACTTAGCTCTAAGTGGAGGCATTCGTGTCCCTAGTTTTTTTTTAATCTTTTATTGTGTTGCTACAAATAATACTCACATTATATACATTTTCAAGTAGAGAACAGTAAAGAGAATATATATTAGACTTGAATATGGACAGTTTATGGTTATTAAAGCAAAAAAAACATATTTATTTCTACAATGTTTGCTTTAATATTGTTGTATTTGTAATTCTTGAAAATTGGAACTAGAGAAGATATTAAATTGACAGTGAGAAAAGAATACAAAACAATATAATGATTTAACGATTAGTGTTTACCTACTGATAACAATTTTCCTTATTTAGAAGTAAATAAAGCAAGGAGTATTACTAGCTAAAACATATTTTTATCCAATGTTCTTAAAAATTTGAAAGTGATCAATTGTATATGTAAATTAGTTGCATCATACATGTTTCTATCAAAATTTTATCTGAACAAATGCTAAGAGATCAAAGATTGATATTGTTTTCTTTCTATGAATTTACTAATAACTTGAACATGTTTATACTAAGTACCGGTATATATTTCTTGTAGGGTTGGAAATAGTGTCAAGCCAATGACCAAAGCGAAAATTTCTACCCACAAAGGGACTGTAGAGGGAGCATTTGGACCTTTCCATGTGGCCATATATGCTTCAGATCAGTCAGAAATCTCTGAGAAAGCTATTACAGAAAAGGTTGGTCATTATAAAAAATTTATCAGCGCAAACAGTTTAATGCTTGTTGGAAATTAAATGTTATTTTTTAGATATGTCTTAGTTTAGTTGAAACCGATATTCAGATAAAAAAAAAATTCATTCTTAGCTAAACTATTTTTATGAAACAACACATTAGATGCTAACTGATAGAAAAACTGTTTCGGATGGGACAATTTTTATCATTTTATTTCAATTTATTCGGTCAATTTTCAATTTTGAATATTCAAATTTTATGTACCTATACAAAATGGTGTATATTTAATCATTTCAAGCTCCCCCAGATCGAACAGTATGAAATTTAATAATGAAGTGCAGTTTTTATCAAATATTATTCAATAAAGGTAATTTTTTTTCACAGGTAACATCAGCATCTGGAAGTAAGTCAAATGTCATGTAATTGTTGTTACCATAGCAACTGATGTCGAATTCCTCATGAATCTCCACACATTTAACAATCGTTTCAGCATTTCTCCATGTGGATTGATAAGGCATTTCAATTATGTTGTTCTAAGTCAAAAAATTGTTTGTATGTTTGCGTAAAATGTAATTTGTTAGATCTGTAGTACTGATTTTGTCTTTGTTTATATATTTTTATTGTCGACTTGAAGTTTAAGTGTTTATTTGTCTAATAATCCAGATTGTTTACTTGTTTGTTGTGCCTTCATGGCTGTGTATACTCTGTTATAATTATAATCACAAGCATGGACTGTTTGGTGCGGTACTATTTGATGTATGAAAACTGGATGAATTATATAGTGCGACCTTTTGAATTTCTTATTTTAGAAAAATCTGACAAATTGATTTCCTCCAATATGATCGAAGTCTTAGTTTTCATATTACATCATCTTTTACTGGTTCCAGGGTTCTCAATAAGTTTGCGGTCAAGAGGCCCGAGAGCTAGACTAACAGGATGGTCTGGGCATTTTTCCAGCTAAAGTTTTAAAACTTTGAGATTTCTAACTGGCTCAAACTCATTTTTAAGCGGCTAAATCGGCCCGAGGCTGTTTGTTATTAAGAACCCCGAGTTCTGCGGACAGATTATGCATTTTATTTATGAATTATGGAGATCATCTCTGTACATGTATTTGTACTGCAATATCACTAAATTTTATCTTCACAAACAATCTCAATTTGAAGTTAATCTCTTGATATTGAATAATCTCATTTTTTTTTTTTTTTCAAATAATCTTATCAGAATGAATGTATTGTTTGTTTTAATACAGGTCCTAATTAACTTAGGTTGTAAATATTACAGTGTTTACATTAACACCTTAAAACTTATGCAATTTCATATAATTAACTAAGCTTTTTATTCTTTTGACACAGACTCTTTTGTCCAAGGATATATATTTTTCAATCTAAAATTCAAGAAATGAAATTGCCATGTGTATTTCAAAGCCCATTAGCTTTTTGGATGTTAATATTAAAGAAGGTCATATTTTACCTAGAAAGATGTCTTTTCAGTGAAACTGACTTCTACTTGCAATTAAAACATTCCAAATTTTTAAATCACAAAGTACATATATAGAAATGTAGCGCAGTATTTTTTTCAATGATATTACAAAAATTACGAAAAAGCAACTGACAACATTTTGATGTGGCTAAAGAAAGGCATAATGTAAATATTGCTTTAGAGCAAATAAAATATATGTTTTGTATTTTACTATCATGTTATCTCCCGGTATTGTTCTGTATTACTAAATTCAAAAAGCTAATGGGCCTTTTAACATTCTATAAATGTAACACAGTGAATATGCTATAATAGTAATCTCTCCATCATTGACGCATGTAATTTTGACTTCACAAAAATGTCTGATTCTCAAATACAGTCAAACCTGTGTTAGCCACCACCTCCAAATAAAGGCCACCCTGTGAATAAAGGTCATTCATTTAGAAACCATAATTGCTTATATAGAACAAAATAATCTCTGAATAAAGTCCACCTGTCTATAAAGACCATAATTTGTCTTTCCCAAGGGTGGCCTTTGTTCACAGGTTTGACTGTATCTGAAGAATGATGCTGTAGACTAATGTGTATATTTTTGGTGCTAATTTGAATGAATTGTCTGAAGCAGCACATGTTGCCTTAGTTTTATCTAGTCCTATTTAGTTCTTTGTTTGTGCCTTATACTAGTACTTTGTTGTTTAGAACCTAAGCTATCTTACTACTGTATATGTCTTTAAACTGGCGGGGCTAAATTCTGGCGTTTTTTGAAAAATTAAATTTTGGCGGTGGTCAAGAACTGGCGATGTTTAAAAATCACCAAAATAAAACCATGCGTTGCACAGTGGACGTTTAGCACCTTATATTAACAGAACGTAATGTTTACATATTTGTTGGTCCATATTACTTAGCATTTTTTATTAGTTGACAAGCGACATTTACATATGCCAATTTATGTATGTACTAAAGTATAACTTATTTGCATATATTTAGTTGTTTCACTATTATTGGCGGTGTTATATATCTGCAGTGTGAAATAATGGCAGGGTTTTTAATTGTCTTAAATCTATTAACTGCCAAAATAGCTAACATTAATCCACCGCCAAAATTTCAGTGTATACAGTATTTGTTTTGCCTCAAAGTTCATTTAGTTGTTACATCTTGTTTACTGCAAAATCTTGTCAAATGTTGATATTTATATTTTGTATACTTTATTAGACCATATATCTGTAAATCATTAGTGTTTGATTTTTATTATTTTACATGTATGAACTTATGATTTGAATATTTTGACTTAGGATAGGCTAAAATAAATATGTTGTGTTCTATCAAAACTAATTGCTTTCTTAAGGTAGCCGGGACCACATCTTTATTTTATATTCTTTATAAGTATTACACAATAGCATAAGTCTATGTTCTATGCCAACTGATATTGAAGCTTACATATCTATATCTTCAATAATATAACTGCTCAAAATGTCTTACCATGTGGCTTATTCATTCAGACTTGGCATAAATTATTTAAAACAAAATGTTATGATGTACAATTAGGGTTCTGTGCAAATAATTTTCTACTCCATATTTCACAACACAAATGAGATAAAGTTGAAGTTTTTTGTAAATTCTTGAAAAAGAATGATACTTATGAGCCGGACTTAAAACAGTACTTTTTTAACTAATACCATGATCAATGAGGCATAGGGTGTTTTTGTGCTGAAGTCAGCTTTAAACATTATTTGCTGTAAACCAAGACTGATATGATCTAAATACAGGGTATCTTATTGTCTACATGTTTAAAAATTGTTTGCATGTCTTATATACTTTAGTAATCACGCTGCTTTGTATAAATAGCCACTTAGTTAGTTACTTAGTTTAATAATAACAAGCTAGTAAGAATTATGTTTAAAACATATCTGTGTAATTACAGTATCAAAGCTACATCATATTGGGCTTTTGAGATAGAATTTTCTTGACTTTAATGACTTATAAAGTCGAGACCAAACTCAAGTTTTATAACCTTGAGGTCTGTAAATCGATGGAATAAAACACCAAAACAGACGACTTAATTTTCCATGTATATGTCTTGCCAACATGATTATTGCACTTGTAAATAAATGCTGAGTCTTTCTGTGCTGAGGTTAAAAGGTAAAAGCTATTTTATGGTAAATGTGCAATTTCTCATCATAGTTAGGATGATGAATGCTGTTAGAAAATATACAAACTTTTGTAGCTATGTGGGGACCATTTTACTTGTATTTGATTGTTAATTAATGAAAACCACTTTTACTCAATTAATTGTCTCTGTTATTAGAAGTATGATGGCATGTCCTGTTGAACTTGATACAGTCAAGCCAGAGTTTGTGGCCACCTCCCATCATAGGCCACCCTGTAAATAATGGCCATTCTTTTAAAAGACACCATTGATTACTTATAGCTCATTGACCTTAGAATAAAGGCCACCTGGCAATAAAGGCCAAATTTTGTCTTTTCCAAGGGAGGCCATTGTTCACAGGCTTGACTATACATGCAGTCAGTTTACTTGTTGGATTGACATTTTTGTCAACCTAAATGTATGATATTTTTTTACAATATTTTCTGTATTTCATCTAATTTTTGCTAGAAGTGATGTTATCCTATTTGTTCATTTCTACAATATTTTTTATTTGAACGAGTTTACCTCAGAAGGGCATCAATATCAAAATTTTTATTTTTGTGATACCAAAATATTTTGCACTAACAGATATGATTCTGTGGATATAAATATAAAATGTAGATAATATGTTTGTTATTCTGTTATTTGTTGCATATTGAACGAGAATACTTGGTGAAATTCTAGATAAGCAGATATGGGAGAAGTTAGGCCAGTCATTTTTATCTTATGTTTCAAAGGAGAACAGTCTCATTTTTGTCCTTTTCAAAATTGAAGTGCCGATATAATTGTTTTTCTTCGGTGATGGAATTGTGTTCTTTCAAATTAAAACTAACTTTTATTTGTAGATATTGATGAATTTATGCTGAGCAGCTTGCTGGGATTGTATTTTCATATCTTCATCATGTAGATTGGTTATAATTATTGTTATACATGTACATGGTTTCATAAATGTATCATACTTTACGTGTGATAATTGTGTGTCAAAATTATTTGTAATTCCAGTTGTTTTGATATAGTACACACCTTATAACCTTTTTACATACCACCGGTAATTGTATTTGATACTGGGCATTCCTACCCTGCCTCCGTGGTTGAGTGGTAAAGGTCATGGACTTCAAATCACTGTAACCTCTCACTGATAGAGGGTTATGGGTTCGAGCCCCGCTAACGACCATGTCTCTTTATGTGAGAAAGTAGGCAGTTGCATACGGAGGATGGGAGTCCAGTACTGGTACATCCCAGGAGCGATGGTTAGGTGAACTGGCTGCCTCATATGACTCTGACTGTTGAAAAGGGTCGTAAAACTCTACATAAACAAACAAAAACTGGACATTCTTGAAATTTGATTTCTGCCTCCTAAGGTGTGGTGAGGTCTCCTGAGAAACGCAAATAAAAAACCTGGCTTCCGTATAGTGCAATATTTCAGTACTTTACTATGTGATATACAGAGGCTGGACCTTGTTAGTGTGTTCATGTAAGTTTTTATGAAAGCTTTACTATGAACTTACTATTACTTAGTATTAAATTATAAGTTTTGAACATATCAGATTTCAAAAAGAGACTACATTACTACTAATTAAGTTATGTAAAACAGATGTCTTGAGGTGAGGAGTTAATTACTGATGATGTAGTTTGTTCTTATCAGTTGATATTATGTACCGGTAGGTCAGTCTACTATATTTTTATCATCATGTTATGATAAGTGTGTTTTAGTTGATTTATAAGTTAGTCATTATACAGTCAAATCTTTTCTACTTTTATGTGTATATATACACTTACAGACAAAACTCTTATCCAGCGTACAAAAATGCATTATCTTTTTTGTTTATTATCGACATTAATAAAATTGGTACCTGTGGAAAGAAGACACTACGAGTCATTCATTGGTACAACTTGCTAAACAGGTTTCAACGAAAGACAATATATAGCTAAATTACAGAGATCTTGGTTTTCAAATAATCATGTACAAGATTTTAGTCTTTAAGTACAAATTTACCTTTAATATGCTTTCATGCCCAGAAACCATTGAGGATATTGCCCAACCCTTTATTTAAAACTAAACAGATTTTTACAAATCAAAACTTAAGAAAGGTTATATGTCCATAAATTTGCTTAGATTTTATATTTCAGAAATTGTTTTTGCTCCAAGAACATTCCATAATCACAGGCTTACCAAACCATTTCACTAATTCTGATGGGACCAACTTCATGTCACCTTATTTTATCAATAGTCTTTATTTATGGGTTTTTATTGATATTAACATTTTATTGCCAAACAAAACAAATCATATGCATGAAGCATTCCAGACATGTTCTGGAATTGTTCTAGTTTTCTGCTTATTTATGTCAAGTATTTTTATGATGTAATTTACTTATTTAGACTAGTTTCTCATAATATGTCTAACTGGCTGGGTAGATACAAAGTAGTTTTGTCTTGTGTTTCATATCATGAGTTTGGTCTGATACTATTTGTGATAGTTATTCTATGGTATACCATTCTATTACTTTCCTTCTGACAATCTATGTAACATTTATAAACTATTCACTTGTTATATTGTACACTTGCTTTTAAATATTTTTCTGTGGTTATTTGAATGTTTACATCAACTTATTGTTGTATTCATTACCAGCATCCAATTGTATAAATATCGGTTAACATTTACTGCTGGCTTAAATTTAACCCAAGTGTTAAGACTTACCAATCTCGTAATGATTTTAACCGAAAGTTAGAAATCCAAATTGGTTAAATTTAATCTTTGTCTTAGATGTGGGAAAAAATTATCCTAACCAAACTAACAATTGGTGAAAATTAACCAAAACTTTTTAACAATTGCTAACCCATACTTGAACCAAGATTTTAACACATGATTTAACCCAGCTGTAAAATTTAACCAATATTTATACAATTGGGTGCAGAGGTGTAACAATTCTACCTGGTTTGACCTGGTACTACACTACACGTCTGGTAAACAAGAATCAAATCATTTCCTTATAGTTTAGTGTGCTTGCTTTTAGATTTAACTTTATTTTTGTATTGTCTAGTAATAAAGGTATTACAATTCATTAATGATTTGAGCTGATCATATCCCTCTGAAAGATGTGTTGACATCTTTCGAACAAGCTTATTCCACTTAAACAAGAGACAACTTACCCACTAAAACAGTGGACTGACGTATTATATTCTGTCGGACTGTATCATTAACCTTTTTCTGCCAGACACATACTGCCTACATTGTACACTATACTGTCGGGAATTTTTAAGAAATGCGAGTATATTCAAAACTTTTAACCAATTCCCAAACAGGTCATGTAGGCAAATATGTTGCGATTAGTGCTGACCCATCACATAGGCAAATATATCATGATTCGTGCAGATGGGTATAACCATCACACAGGCAAACGTTACAGAGATTTGTGCAGATGGGAATACCCGTCTCATTGGCAACAAAAGGGTTAAGACTCATGTGTACGGTGATAAAATCCACAAGCCATATGTCCTGCTCAGGTAAAAAAATCACCTAGGATACCAACCAGGGAGAAACAGATCAAGGCAAAAGTAAATTTGCAGCCTAATCATTATCAGACAATTAAAAATACTAAATAACCATTCACTGAGAACCCTTGGTGACTTATAATAAGTATCATGATTTAGAATGATTTAATCAGGAGCACTTTTATAACATACACTTCCTGTTACACATCAAGTGAATATTGAACAATGTTTACAATAGTCTAGTATGTAACATACAAGACATTTTTACAGATTGCTTTTTCACATAATAAAATAATTATGAATTTTGGTAGAGAATTCGAAATACACATTCAAGACATCATTTAGGATCAATGTTGGAATCATACAAAACAAACATGATTTGCCACTTTTTCTGTACAAAGAATTGTTCAAAATGTCCAATGAAGATAATGATATAATTTCATCAAGCCGTGTCCATGGCCTCTGTGCTGACAACTTGAGTAGCAACCACCTCAAATGGAATTTTCTTCACCTCGGTGCTGACCACAGCTGTACTTCCACGTTTGAAACCATAGTTTCCCTCCCTGAAAAGTATTTCACAATAGTATTCATATTCAATGTGAAATATAGAAAACAAGTCTTATTTTAAACTAGAAATGTGTCCGATGCCCCCAATGAGACCTAAGCCATAACTCATGTAAAAATGTTTTGACTTCAACGGAAATCGAACTCGACCTGTATTTTATAATTTTACACCTTCACATAATATATGAAACCAATCCATGAAATATTTCTTCTGTTATCACTCTGAAACAAAAAAAATGAACAGACGGACAGACAGGGGTAACACTTTATGCCCTTCCGCCATTTTGAATGGTGGGGGGCATTAAAAAGTTTATTTTCACTAATGTCACAGTAAATTTAATATCATTTACATTATTCTTTAGAAAACTGTTTGATATTATAACCTAAGAATATTTAGGCCTGCTGGTAAATTAAGGTAAAATTTCTTCATCTGAATATTCATGTATAACACACATAACATTTCAAATCAGGGTACTTGAATATTTAAAAACTGTTATATGTCTATCTTACAAATTCAAAGTGACAACAAATAACATAAATGCAAAGTTTAACAGTAATCAAGGTCTCAAGGGTTATTATTATTGGCCCATAAAAATGTCAGCCAGCAGCAGACAACTTTTTCGAAAAAAAAATCAAGAATTCTGAGACCCGTGATATAATTTGGTTTGAACATACCTTTGTCCCTTAATATTTGCCTCATCAAATGGTCTCAGGTACTCTACTTTATCCTCAGTTATCACACACAAGTCTATATTAGATCCTGATCCTAAATCATTGAAGATACCAGCTGCTATAGCATCACGGACCAACTGCATTGCTTCAGCTTTCTGTAAAACAATACACATTACAAATTAGAGTTTACAAGAAACATTAATTATGTAATCTAAATAAGGATTTTTTCGGGGAAAATATCGAGAAACGTGATTCTAGCATGACCAATTCTTCCTAGATTACCTCTTAGGGACGAAGTCTGAAAGGTTAGAGTGATTATTTCGCCCACTCCGCCCACCCCTGATTAAATAGCTCATTATCACTTCACTCAAAATATTTGTTCATCACAATAATGCATTTTTCATGCGTAATTAATTAAATCATGGCTTGTCATAATTAAGAGGGCCAGGATATCGCTATATTTCATCATAAGAACCTGATAAATTGACTACATGGTAAACATATATTGATCTCAGAGGAAGAATGTGAATATTAACCGTTGGAGGACCACAAGGCGGGGTTAATCAAATTTTAATTTGAAATCTTCTCAAAGGACCATCCAAGGATCATTCCTGTGAAGTTTGATCGATATTGGATCAGGGATTTAAGAGGGAGTTGGTTTGAAGCAATTGATGATGACACACATCACATGATGATGACTGACATATAGGATGATTAACTTAGCTCACCATCAGCATGTGAATATTATAATCCAGACAACCTGGGCCTGAGGACAGAATAGTAAGTACATTTAAAATATGGTCTTTTTTATCTTTCTTTGTATATTTTTCATAAAGCTGCGTGTAATGTCATACCTCCATATTTGGTTTAAATCTGTCTTCAAATGTTGCCATAGCAGCGAGAGATCCAGATCCTGAAAACAAGACAACAATAGTTCTCATCACAGAGTTTGTGAATAGTATTCTACAGTAATAATAATTTTCAGAGTACATCAGATATTCAGATTGTTGTTCATTATTGAAGTGTTTTCAAATACGTTACATAGTGGCTTATATCCTTATACTAAGTTCAACATTTATGTCAGTCACTTGAAACCACTCAAGAACTCCTATATTTCATTAATTCTTCTCTAACAATCAAGAGCTGCTCATCTAAAGGTTAGCTCACAAACAGCACAATATTTATAAGATTCAAATTAGTACAAACTTATTGCTAAAGAAATATCCTAGAAATCTTTCATGAATATTACATACAGTTATGATACAGAGTATGACAATGAAACAAGCTATGATAATTCTGCATAACTTTGTGCCATATAACTTGTTACTCAACTACATGTAGTATCATAAATTCATTGACGAAAACATGCTACTAATATTGTACATGTACTATTTAAACATCTGGGATGCTTTCTTTCATCTTTGTTAAATAATTATAAAATGAAAATTACACCATAAAGTTGACGGTATGAAAGTACTGTGACAAATCAGTATATTACTCTATGATCGTACTGTGATACATCATGCTAATCCTGACTTACCCATAGTCACATATGGAAGTTTATCCGTTGAACCATGAGGATGAATAGAATATAAATGTGGTCCTGTGACATCTACTCCACCAAGTACCAATGCAGCACTTATATGTCCTTGGTATCTGTACAAGATAAAGTAGTATGATTTTTTCATTGATATGTAGAATTTTACTTACACCAACTTGGAAATATATCTTGAAAGTTTATTGTAAATTAATTTTATAAACTAGAAACAAATACCCACGCTGAGAGCCAAGTCAAAAAGGGGCCATAACTCCTGTAAAAATGTTTGGATTTTAACAGAAATCATATTTAACTGTATTTTATTATAGAATACCTTCATGTATAACATGAAACTAATCCCTAAAATATTTCTTGATTTATCTCTTGAAAACCAAAACGTGAACAAACAGACAGGGGCAACATTCTAGGCCCTTCCCCTACTTCGAATGACAGGTGTGGGCATAAAAATATTGTGTTCCATTTTTAAATATTATCAAAAAAATAAAATGCAACATCTTAGTTAAAGACCATAATTATTAAATCAATAAATACAGAAACATAGGATATTCACACCAATGTTGAGTACTCCGGCATCACGACAAAAGCTATTAATTTATTTCTAAATACCTGAAGAGCATTTGTTTGAGAAGTCTGTTAGCTGTAGCAACTCGTGGTGTACGACCAGTATTTAACTTATGTAGTTCTAACTGTGAAGCAATCATCTGTGTGGTCATCTCTGTGTCTGCAGCAGTGCCAGCTCCACAACAACTGGAAGATAATCAGGAATAAAATAAGCCTTGTTGTTGTAGTATAATAGTAAGAGTACTGACCAGGTCCTGAGGTTATAAAACTTGAGATCGGTCTCAAGAGCTCAAATCTCAATCTTGTTGTTTAATGTTTTTAAGATGATTATAATCAGACAATAATAATATTATTGATACATTAGCCTGACAGAATAATTAACCTCAATATGTATTTAAACATCAATTATCTCTATCTTTTCAACCATAATACTTTGAGAAAGGAATTGAAATTTGAGCTCGGAGACTGTTCTTAAGTTTTATAGCCTCGGGACTAGGACCTATAGTCTGTTCAGTGACTGTAAACTATCATTTGACGGATACAATTTCCTTACTGATGTAAATTTCTCCATTATTTTAATGAACGAAACAGTCAATAGATACATTATACATAATTGCTTCTCTCATGATTTCTCTGATTTTAGTATGACAATAAATTTTTGTTTTAAACCTTTTCAGTCTAATACTCATGAATACTCTAATAAGCAGAAACATGTATACCATTGTATAAAGTCAACAAAATGGATAAGTGAAGGCTTGTTGTTTACGAAAGTATTGTATAACTAGATTACTTACTACATGTTGTCAGCAAGATAATGGATTTTACTGCAATTTTTGTCAGCTACAACAGTATCCTCAGTAGCTCGAGTGTCTGCACCCAACACAACACCATCCTGAAACAAGGATAAGATTAAGTTTAATTAACTTGGTTACCAGACAGTGTTCTTTACTTTAGTATTAAAGACAGAATCATTAAGATTTACACATTTAAATGAAAACTGGATTCTGTATATTTTACAAGTATGAGTTACAATTAAATTTATCAACTTGTCATACAGTTGTAGAAAGAACAACAAAATTGTCTAATTTTCATAGAACCTATGACCTGCCGCAACTGAGATTTGAACCAGGATCACCAGGTATTAAGTCCAGCCGACTTACCACGGGACCATTGGGCATTGCCCTAAACAGTTTCCTTCTAAATTATTACTTTTCAAGATTTTTTTTAATAACATAAGTCACAAAAACATAATGCAGAGGTGTATTACAATAATTTTTTCATGTCAAAATGTTGTTTAAAATAAATAAACAACACATATTTAGTAGCAATAAGAGTAAAGAAGATGTATAGTTGAGATTTTGTTTAGTACTACATCATATCACCTACCTTATAAATAATACCTGCAATAGTTGTACCAGTCTTATATGCAGTTGGAGCCTTGTGTCCAATCTTATCAAGGTGTTTGTTTCTGAAAAAGATGTTAAGATTTCTAAAATACTGGTTTCCCAAGGTATTGGTGATCATAATTAACTTCAAACAAATCAAGAAAAAATTACATACAATCATTCACATACATCCTATTGTGTGATAAATTCATTACGAGGAAATCTTTCTGACAAACAAATTTATCATTATACATTGTAATACATGTCAAATAACAATAATAATAAATATGTTGAAGCAAGGCACTGTAGCGGTGTGGTATATTGTATTTATAAATTGACTGGGATATTCGCAAGCCTGATAAACTCAGTTGGTAGAGCATCTGACATGCAAGCAGGAGGTCCCAGGTTCAAGTCCCGCATCGGCAAAGGCTGGGTTAGTCTAAAGAGCCTATGGTTGTCACTATTAGTTATCCCTTGTACGCCTATTTCCACGGTGACCCTATTACTGCCGATGCCCGGATAATAACAATAACTCGCTCATGCACGTCGCCTCTACTTCCGTTTCCGTCTGGCTATTGTCAGCAGGGAACCAGACTATTGTTTACATAGCATGCCGCGACTTTATAACATTTTTCATTGACGATTTATATCATTTCTACAGTCAAGTCAATTTATCGCTCAGACTGCCATTTGCATTCAATTAAAATTAACACTGCTATATAAATGTGTTGCATTTTTATGCATTAGATCTATTATAACAAAGTTTTGATATTTCCGCAAATGCTAGATGGTCTGATTGGAGTTTAGTACTGATGCAGGAATTTCCCCCATTACTACGTATCTCGCATTTGATTGGTCAATAGGCAGTAATAAGGTCATCAAGCAAAAATCAATATGGAAGTCAGTGTGTCAAGAAATGCGATCAGTTGATGTATTATTTTATTGTTATTCAGGGTATTCTTATGCTTTTCGATGAGAAGAACAGCTTATGAGGATGAAATGGTTGTAGACTTGTACTGTTGTGCATTTTAACACTGGTAAAGAGTTAGGTAGGCGGTAA
Source organism: Lutraria lutraria (assembly GCA_964023205.1). NCBI lineage: Eukaryota > Metazoa > Mollusca > Bivalvia > Venerida > Mactridae > Lutraria > Lutraria lutraria. The sequence continues at coordinate 36,809,888 of OZ026840.1, read as the reverse complement.
TACGGACGGCCTGTATACTTTGAATAAAAAGGAAGGAGGAATGTAGAGGTGTGGTATATTGTATTTATAAATTTGCTGGGACATTCAGTTTCACCAGCCAGATTAGCTCAGTTTGCAGAGCATCTGACTTGCAAGCAGAAGGTCGTAGGTATGAGCCCTGTATCGGGTACATTATTTTCCTCCTATTACAGCACCCATAAAGGTTTCAAAAATTTAGTCTATTAAGTTAGAAAACAAAACAAAATTTAGATGTTATCTATTTCATTTTCTATCAGTGAACATATATACTCAACCTACAAAGTTTGTCAGTAGATAGGAAACATTAAAGGCAAATAACTGTAAGAACTGTGCCAGGGGTGGCTCTAAAACGGATCGTATGAAACGCAAAATCATGAAAATGACTTGCAGTTTCGACAAACGAATCGACATTTATTTTAAGACAACAACTTAACGAACAACAATTCATAGGAATTTACTCCTTGGTTTGTACAACAGCCAAATACTCTAGAGTTTGAGGAAGTCCGACCTTTACAGAACGTGAACTCGCATACCTAATACAATTTTCGAAGGAAAATCCCGGCATAGGTGCTGCTACGGCGGCCATGTTGGTTTTCGGTTTGTGTTAAATACGAAATGGAGACTGAATGTAGCAAAAAGGTGAAATGGGCGAAATGATATGATTTTTTTAAATTAGCGGATGAGTACGTGCGCACTTGCGTGTGGTTGTTGCATGCATGCTTTCGTGTATCCATAAATATCTTGTCTAGACCATTAATTTGTGAGTTATAATTTTTTAGGGCTAATCTTAGTTTTCATAGTACTCGGGTATTCACGAATCAAATTGAAAAATCGAGTATGAATTATTTACTTGTCTATATAAATATGAAATAATTTTTATAATTTTTTTTATGATATTTTTTTTTTAGGATATTTTTATGTGACATGACCCTTTGCTTCTTTAGGATGCATAGCTAAAATGTCAGCCGGCCATTTTGTCACAATTTCGAATTATCTTAAAGATGGTAATTGCATGGGTTTAAACCGTCGGACAAACTTATTGTATATATTTATCAGTATTTTGATTTCACTACAATACATTATTTGTAACTGTGTAACTATAGTAAAAAAATTATCTAATATGATCATGAGTTTATTGAGATGTAATTAGGGCCATGTTGTATAAGTCCTCAGTACAGTATTTCTCTATCTACATGTATATATATTTACATCTCATATAGAACCTGTCACTTTAAAGAAAATTTCATTGCATTTGTGGAGTTCTACTGTATAATATACCACTTATGATTTTACTGAATTTCTTTTGTAGATTTGATGGTACGGAGAATATGTTGTGTAAACATGAAGCAATCATAAATGATAAACGTAATCGTTCATTAGCAAATTATTAGCCTACTGAATGTATTATTATATATCTTCATTGGTCAAGTGTATAATGACAATTGGTTGATTCACTTTGATAAATACTGATATTGGAAGAATTGTATGATCTCCTTCATTAAACATGACATTTTAATATAAAGCTCCGACATCGTCGGAATTTGCTTTACTGACTTTGGTATACAGGAAGACCAGTGGGGGGGGGGGGGTATTTTGATTGCGACAAGGGTAAATAAACTTACTGAATAAAAATGTGTTTCTGTTATGATGTTATTTTATTTTTTACGATAATGTACGATGATGATATAACATATACAAGCAGATGGTATGTACGATCATGATATGTATAATATATACTACTAGTATATGCAGATTACAGGTACGATCTTGATATGATATATGTTTGTATAGAGTACAACCTCTCCAGAGCGCAACAACCTTTCTATAACAGCACCTTCAAAATTTCCGTAAGTTGATATTTACTTTAGATGTATGTAGAACAAAACATCTAAACAACAGTCAATATTTGCAGCTCCCTCATGATGTTGCTCTACAAAGGTTGTACTGTATATTGAGGGTTCAAAGGTAAAAGGTGATAACTTAATTCCATTTTCAACGTTTTGAGAAATTGCAAAAAACAATTGTTTATGTAACTTTAGTTACCGAAAGAAATACATATTAATTTTTATTTTTTTTATTTGTTGACCATTTTGGATCATGCCTTGTGAATTTTGCCTTACTTGATATATTTTGCAAGCGATAATTAGTGTTTTTGTGAAATTAGAAAATGAAATAGTGGCATTTTACAGAGTATTTGAACATTTCAAAGCATACGAAACTGTTCTTAAAAGATAGTTCAATATGCTGGTTGAAAGAGAATTTATGCCGTCATAATGTTCTGTGAAATAATGTCCCTTCATAACTTTGAAAGTAAAACAAAATGGGCGGTGACGTCAGTAAAGTGGGCGGAGTTATCTCTAACTGTTATGATTTTACGCAGTTCTGTACTTCTACGGAAGTGGTATAAATAAAGTTGAATCGAACGCGGCAAAGCGCTACTTTCGATTTGGTAATAAAGGCTAAACACTGGTCCATCTAAAACTTTCATTAACGTCTTGATTGCCTGATCTTAAATTATGCAACATTAAAAACAATTATGAATCCAGATTAGGCGAAACTATGATGCACAGATTATTTCTATAGCTTGAACCCAGCTCACAGATTTCAACATGGACAGGTCCAGACACGAACTGTCATTTGATCGCTTCCAGAGTGTAAACAGAAGTACGAATGAAGCGAATGCGTCAGTGAAGATCAAAGTTACACATCGAGGATTCCATAAAGCGAATGTATCTTCCAGAATGAACACATCTGAGACGGTTCCTCCTCATCTACTGATGCAGAATGTGAGAGATATAAGAAAACGTCTCATGGAAACAGAAAAAACACTAAACAAAATTTCAAAGGCAGAAACAAAGTTAGAGAACGAGTAAGAATTGCTTCACTTTTCTCTTACATGTTTAAAAACTACTTTAATATACAGTTCTATCTATCTTCCATTGAGGTCAAACCACTCGCAGGGACTTTAGACATTTGCAGTCTTTGCAAAGCAAAAAAATCTGTCAGACATTCAGTTTGATAAGCTTAAAAATTCAGTGTCAGACCAAAATAGTAGACAAGTATAAAAGCGTTTAAATCAGGTAAATAAGTTGCCGTACAGCCAGACCGATGAGATAAGATTCTTTATTGGACCAACACTCAATTTAGCGATCAAGTCGGCCTGTCCGACAACTTTCACGAAGTCTGCATGCAGTTGGATAAATGATTTTCTAACCTATTGTAGCAGTATGGTATACTAGTTTTGATAAATTGACTGTTATATTAACCAGCCCAATTAGCTCAGTTGGTAGCAGTTTAGTTGGTAGAGCACTGACTTGCAAGAAAGAGGTGGCTGGTTCAATCCCAGCTTCAGGTTCTTTGTTTTCCTCCTCCTAATGTCCTATTACAGTAAGATTGAGAGAGGATAGGGTGGTTGCCCCATCCTGGTGTTATATATCTGTACTTCACAATACCTCAGTTTGACAGGGCATGAAATTACCCCCACCCCATGTTATCAGGTATTTACTTTAAGTAATGCAACGGCCAGTAATTGAAAGTTCCCATCATGGACAGTGATTGTTTTGTGTTGATTTAAACATAACAGAATCGCAAGTTACACATATTTTCCCAATTTTTAACAAAACACTGCTGAAATTCCCGATCCAAAGGGTATGGGTCATGTTCCCAAAATACATGTTATGATGTACTAAAGAAAAACATTGATTTGATTTTCAGTGACGATATTGATGATCTTATATCTGTAACATCTGTTGATTCAAGAAGACGTGATCTCCTATCACATGACAACATGGAAGATGATAGAGAAAGTCTTCAGTCTGGTTTGGCAACTTTACCAGATTCTTCTTACGCAGGATTTGAGAGAGTACAACCTCCAAGTAGTACGCCAAATAAACCTGTGGTAATTAAATTACAATAAAAAATTCATTATTAGTATATTACGAACACTAGGCTTATATCAAGGATGTCTTGAAAATGCAGTCATTTTTTGTTCTTAGATGTACATATAAATTTCCATGTTTATTATGAGCATCATTATCTCAATATCTGCATGAGTACAATTCATGTTTCATTGACTGACTTTTAAGCATTAATTACCATGATTATCTTGAGTAGTGTCCTGTTGGATATCATTCGCTACTGCATGTCGGTGAATGGAACATTTTCTAGTTTATCTGGAGCAGTCAGTCTGGACTTCTTTAACCTTGAGTTAACAAAGTTTTACTGTACATGCAAAGTGCATGCATCAGTTCTAAATTATACATAATAAAGTTTAGCTTGTATTTGCTGTGAAATGGTTTTGGTATCATACCTGCATTGGTTTAGATACTACATTGTGTATTTGTGAGTAATGATATGCATATTGCTGGATATTATCCCTTTCTCTGCCAGACACATATTGCCTACATTGTTCACTGTATTGCCAGAGAATTTCTAAGAAATGCAAGCTTATTTTACCAATTCCCAAACGGGTATACATGTACCTACCACTTGGCAAATATGCAGAGATTTGTGGAGACAGGAACTGGTATGCTGGGTCATTGGAAGCTAAAGGGTTAAATCAATTACAAACAAAACCATGTTTTGTTAGATCATAACTTAATAAATGCATCGTCTAATATTTTTAGCAAGCCAAAAGTAGGTTGACTGGTTTGTTAGAGATGATTGAATCACGTGAGGACTCTGATCACTCACCGAGAGATCGGAAACATAGTGAAGTTGAAGAAGACCGACAAGATAATCGTGCAAAGGTAAATCATTAAAATATTTCTGCTGTTGCCAATGTTAAACTTTCAATTAATTGCTCAACTCTCTCTGCATGTAATCTACAGCCGTCTATATAAACCATTGATGTAGGAATGTTGTATAGCATATGTCTATTCTGTAAACCATTGTTGTAAAGGTCATTCAATTAATAACCGTTATTGATTATTTAGAACAAAATGACCTCTGAATAAAGGTCACCTGTCAACGAATGCCACATTTCGTCTTTCCCAAGGGTGGCCTTTTTTCACAGGTTTGACTGTATATTCCAGGTTTTGTGATTCAATCTTTTTTAACAGAGTTATGGCCCTTTGTTAATTTTGTGTACAAAATTTCTTCTATGATACTTCTCCTACATTTCTCTATGGATTTTGAAACTTACTGAGGATGGGAGTCTTGTACTGGTTCTTCTCAGGAACGATGGTTAGGTGTACTGTCCGCCTCATATGATTCTGACTGCTGAAAAGGGGCGTACAACTCCAACAAACAAACAAACAAACAGATAATTATGTTTATGCTGGCAATGTTGCAGTTATCAGCTACATAGATCTTATTATGATGTACTTACATTTTTAGGTGCGATTCCTAAAAGAGGCCAACAAGAAAGTGTTAATACAGAATCAGAAGTTAATGAATGAAGTTGAGAAAACATCGTATGAACTACAGGCTGCCAGAGCTAAGGTATTATTACTTTCCTCCAGTTTTACCTGAAAATATTTGGTTGTTTGTTAATTAATGCAGTGAAAGTTTCCATTTTCTAATACACTCAACTTTACAAAGTGTTTGGGTTTGCATAAATACTTATTGCTAGCAAAAATTGTACTTCATGGAAAAAAATTATAAAAAAAATGAGTAGAATGAGTTCATGACTACAAGAGGAAACTGTGCATGTATGATTTTAACAGGGAATATTGAAATAAGCCTTGTTTGCAGGCTAAACAATTTTGATGTTATTATTAAAACTTAATCATGAATGTTTTCAGATTCGTGAGTTAAGTTATGAATTATAATAAATGTTTTCAGATTCGTGAGTTAAGTTATGAATTATAATAAATGTTTTCAGATTCGTGAGTTAAGTTATGAATTAGATGAGTTTCGACAGTCTGTTCCTGATCTAGAAGATAAGATACTTGGATTGCAAGCAGAAACTGAAACACAAGATAAAGCTCTGAGGTAAAATTTGTACTCTTTGTAAAACAATATCTAGACAAAAGCTCCCCTGTCAAAGCTATCGTATGTATGTATGGAAAGGGGTGATTTATATGACTCTGACTGTTGAAAAGGGGTTGAAAAAAACCAAATAGAAAGACAAACAAATACCGGTAGTATAGATTCAACTCCTATATTTAAATATTGCTGTTCTGAGTTAACTTGAAACTGAGCTCAGTGACACAGTTATTTTATGAGTCTAAGTTAAGATAAGTTGGTTTACATTGTATGTACAATACATGTACTTGTTTTTTTTTCAGAGAAGCAGAAGAACGGTATGAATCATGTCAGAGAGAAAATATACAATCAGAACGTAAACATAAAGAATCAATACAAGAAATAGATGAAATGAGAAATGAACTTTATGAAGAGAGGAAGATGAGGAGAAGGTAGAGTCTTAAAGCCATAATAAGCTTCGGCAACAGTGTATTGTCATCCTTTGATAATCGCAAATCTAGATTCAAGTCATGTTTAAACATTACTAGGATCTGATTCATGATGACTTGAATACATGTACCCATGAACTTGAGTTCATTGTAAATCTATTTTGTATATTGTCACTTATTGTCATAGATTTACTTCTTGAATTAAGGTATTCCAAGCCTAATACTGTACTTTTCTGACATATCTGCTGAAAAACTGGTCATATTGTGGGAAGACCCACAGCGGGCGGGCGGCGTCCACAACGGTGTCCGCTCTCTAATTCAAACAGTTTTATTCCGATCCTCACCAAACATGATGGAAATGTTTATGACCATGAGGTCTTGGTCAAGTTTGAAAACCAATTGGCCCAGGCACTTCTGAGTTATGCTCCTTGCCACTTTGAAAAATGAATTTTGACGGGCTTATTTTGTGACTTGGCACTCTTTTGTTTAAAGATTTCATGGTAAATCATTTTCTATCATGGAAACCTATAGAAATTATCAATATTTCCAAAATCTGTTGGCTGTATTGTGAGATAATAATTTTAGGCATTAGGCTTGGAACACCTTAACTTGATCAAATTTAGGCATAACTATATATTAAAACATATTTCACAATAATCTATGTTTAACAACATTCTAACAACATCGGTCTGTTTAATGTATGTCATCCTTGTTTTATTGTCTCAAGCCTGGAGACTCAGAGAGATGAAGCAATGCAGAACTTTTTGGAAGCTCAAGATTCTTTACAAGAATATCAGAAGAAAACGAAAGAAAGACTGAGAAAGGTTTGTGACATTAAAGTTTTATTAGAGTTTTATGTGAATTATGTCTTAAATTTCTTACAGAAATGAACTTTAATTTCAAAGTACACAATTACCTTGAGTTTGTGATTACCGATTTTTTGCTTGAATATTTTGTACATAAATTGATCTTATAGTTGTTTTTTGTACTGATATGTGTAGAAATCTCTGACTTAATTGTTATGCCCCCTTTTTGAAGAGGTGGGGATATACTGCTTGGCACATGTTGGTCAGTCCTTGTCTGACCTGTTACCAGAGAACAATTTAGCCTACAGTCCTCAAACTTGGTTTGGAGGTTGTTCATTATATGCAGTTAATCTCTACTGATTTTGAAGCCAGTGTGTTGAAAGTCAAGGTCACATTACAAAAAGTTTGTCTGACCTATGCCTAGAGAACGATTTGGCTTACAGTCCTCGTACTTGGTTAGATATTGGTCATCTCATGTAGATTTTATTATCAGTAGGTCAAAAGTCAAGGTCTCAGTAGCACAATAAATTTGAAATTGAGAAATATGTAATTATTCAATTGTTCAAATATTACTACACTGTAATTAGTGACAATGGTGCGAAAACTGTTATGTTTTCTTCTTTTTGCATGATCATGTGGAAAACACTTCTTACCAGTAGAAAATTCTGGCCACTTTAGGGTGGAAATGAAGGAAGTTTTGCTAGGGGAAACTGTCCATATAAGACAGTGAATGTAGCAAAAATAATCATTGAATGTAAACTGTAACAAACCATGTATTTATGTTTTATTTTGTGTTTTACAATAGGATGAAGAGAATGAAGATCGCCTCAGAGACAGTTTGTCCCATGCTAACAGAGAACGTGAGGAACTTCTTGAAAGGTTATCATATTTTCAGAGTAAAGTGAAACACCAGCAAGAAGAAGTAAGGTATGTATATGCATTGTATTGTAATACATACTAGATATAAAAATCAAGCTCAGAGGCATATAGGAATACAGAAGTCATGTGACCAAGAAATGCTTTGTCAACTAGATGCGATACATTGTCATAGATCAATTTCATTTCTTTTTTATGTCTAAAGGAATAAGTAATACCTGTTCGTACACTATCATGTGGGGATAACATTACAAAGACTTGATTTAGGAATGTGTCAATATTTATTCAATCAACTGGCAGTAATAAGGAAAGTGTCATCAGGTTCATAACATGTTAAATAACAATTGATATTGCCAGATCAAAGATTCTCATTTGCCTAATTAAGTCTTATCAAGAAGTCTTCGATGTACATAAATACAATAATCAGCATGTTAATATATAGATTATCTATTACAGACATCTACATTCTCTACAAGAGGTCGAGGAAGAGAATAAATCAGACATAGAAGAACAAAACAATGAGTTAAGATCTCAAATATCAAAATTATCATCAAAAATAAGTAAGTGAAATTTAGTTCAGGAACTAAATGCTGTCAAACCTGTGTTTTTTAGTTTCAGACATGCTCATTTTCAGTTATATAAAATTCCTCATTTATTCACGACTTTTATGAATCGATTTGTGATTATTAGCGAAAATAAAAATAATGCGAATAAAACCAGTTCTACAGTACCTTCATCAGATAAAAGGTGTCCAGTATTTTGCCGATATTTCAGACAACCCTATTTCAATATTTTCTTCGCAATGCTTTGGATAAACCCGAAGCATTCCGTAGACCATGTGACTTGACCCGTTGACTTAGTTCCATAACTAAAATAGTCAAAAAGACGGGGGAAAAAAAGAATTTAGTAATGGTACCCAGAACTACCAATGGTTGTAAGATGGTGCTGTGTTCACAATATATCTATGATTACATTGTTAAGTATGCAGTCTTCAAATTAGTGGGTTGTCCCCCTCCCCCGAGAGGATATTTTCCTTCTTTAAGTCTTTTTGGGGACAACCTGTTTTTAGAGAGTTTTCTTCATAAAGCATATAGTCGGGCAACCTGTCACTAAAAAATTAATTCAAAGACTGCGTATATTGATGTATACATTATTGTTATTATTCATGTGAACTACTTCAGCCAGATTAGAGGCTGATACACAATTAATGGAAAGTTTGAAGTTTGAGAATAGTCAGCTACAGAAAGAAAATGATGTACAGCATCAACAATTATCACAGTGTCAGCAGGAGATAGAGGAAAGTAGGACAATGTTAGTACAGTTAGAACTGCTGGCACAACAAGTACAACATTCATACAATAGTCGTCCATCTAGTGTGAGTATCATATGTCCCACAAAACTTCTCCACTTGGAATTTTTTCTCTGATCAAATTTTCATGTCCTGAAAAAATCATGTTTAAGGCTGAAAATATAAAATAAGTTTGTTTGGAGTGCTCCTATCTACTCATGAAAATCCTAGCAAATAAATAAAATCAATTTTTTTTGGGCGGGTGACCTTTTTTTTACTATTGTTATATAGTAAAAAAAAAATCCCCTACCTACCAACCTGGTGCTAAAATTTTCAGTCGGAGCACTCCAAACAAACTTATTTTTATTTTCAGCCTAATCAACTAGTTTTTAGATAAGATTGTATGAGTTTGTATAAAACCAACTAGTTATGGTCTTCCCCCACATAGTCAAGGTCGCGCTTTGATGTCAAAGGGTAAATTGTGTCCAGAAAAACTTGTTCGTGCATGGGGGATAATTTTAACCTGATATAATTTTTTACCACCATCATAATTATGATGTATTGTACTCAAAATTCATTTTCCCATGTTCATGATCAAGGTCACACTTAAAGATACATTTGGACAAATGTTGACCACCATCAGACAATGTTTCACATGCAACATTCCCAGGTTTAAAGTCAAGGTCATGTTACGTAGGGCGAACTCATAGTCCTGCGTAAAGCTGAAGTGGGGATGACAATACAATGTTTTTCGTTCCAATAACAAACATTTAGCTGTTGTTTAAGATTGTATGGGTTTATATATAACCAACTAGTTGTTAAAGAACAATGATATATCATTGTATATACATGTTTATACTTTCAGAGAAACAACAGTTTTACTGTAAATGATAGCGGTAACTTCAGTTTACGACAGGGACCAGAAACATCGTCAGGTGCTTCATTCCAAAAATCTACTGGTACATTTGATTCTAATACAACATCTGCAAAGAATATATTGTCAGACCTGCGGTAAATATATGCTTTCTCATCTCAGCTGTTTTAACTTTACTGTGTTGTCTAGTATATTGTTATGCATTTATGAGGTAGATATACATAATGTTCCACGTATCCAGGGTTCTCAATAACAACCGGCCGATTTAGCCACTTAGAAATGTGTTTGGGATGGTTAGAAATCTCAAAGTTTAAAAACTACTGCTGGGAAAATGCCTGTAACCACCTAGCTTGCCTATTAGTCTAGCTTTTGGGCCTGTTGGCCACAAACTTATTGAGAACCCTGCTTTTCCTTAGAAAGGGACAAAATGACACACAAACATAATCTCTTGTTCTTGTGCTGGTTGAATTCTAGTGAACTGTGGTAAACACTTAGTCCTTGGGTCAGATAAGGAAATACTTGTACATTGTTATCTCAGCCGAACAGATGCCAAATTTTCATCCTAATCTTGTGTAATCATTAAATATTTCACTGTGTCATTATGTAACTTTAAGATCATTACCTCCAATATATCAAGGCCTGTTGAACCAGTGAGGGATACAAGGTGTTTATGATATCTGTGTTTCCCTTAACTGTAGCTGTTAGTGTACTGATAATATGAAATATGATAAACTGTATTGTTAATTTATGCCCCTGCCATTCAAAATGGTGGATGGGTATCAAGTGTTAACCTTGTCTGTCTGTTCAATTTTTTCTCTCTGAGTGATTGCTCAAGAAATATTGCATGGATTGGTGTATAGTAATAAAATACAGGTCAAGTTTGATTTCCATCAAAATACAAACATTTTCACAGGAGTTATGGCCCCTTTTTGACTTAGCTCTCGGAAGGGGTAATCGTGCCCTTCAGACACATTTTTAGTTTGTTTTAGGAAATGTTTGCATTTATCCAGAGTACTTATCTATGTTTTGTATCATTTAACACTTTTAGGTTAAAATTAGCAATGAAAGATGCGGAGATTCAAAGGCTACAAACCAGTCTACAGGAAGTGAAACAATCAGAAGATCAGTCTAATATGATTGATAATCTACGGACAGATTTACAGAACATGATCGAGAAAAATCAAAGAAGTATGTTATAAAGTTTGCTGATGAAAATTCTTAAGTATAGTGTGATTTTAATAAACTGTCAAAGCTGAATAATTACACGATTGATGAATGAGATTATTTTTAGCTTCGTACCACAAGATAGTTTTCGTTTATTTTGCCGTAAGGGAATGTTCCATTCCGCATGTTTATGTAATAGTATACTGTAGCGCATCATTAAATACATGTTAGTACAATTGACAACTGGGGTAACGAAAGTTATCGTATAGATTACCAAAATAATCTAACCTCACTGAAGCTAAAAATAAGTGCAAGCACTGACTGTGAAATTGTGCATCTTTGGCAGTTTAATAAAATTGCACAACATAAATCTACAAATTTTATTTACTTTCAAACATTGATTTAACAATAAAAATTGTTATTATTTTGTGACATCTTTATCTGCATTATTGTATTATTTTCAATTTTTTTTTGTTATATTGATATGGAGTTATAGTACAGTATTTATTTATGTGTTATTTTGATGTATGTATGAAATCAGGTGCAGAACAAAGTCAAGAGTTGGATTCTATGGTGTCTAAACTTACAACAGAACGAGATAGGCTTCTGTCACAAGTCAAAGATTTACGACGAGAACTTGCTGATCGGGACTCGGAGAATTCATCGTTTGAAATACGCATCAGTCAGCGTAACACACAGCTTGTTGAACTTCAAGAACAAATTAATGATAAAGCTCTTGAAATGACGAAACTAGAAAAAAAGGTAAGCCAGCCAATTGACATTACCTGGAATTTAACAATTCTTCAATTAAGTTATACATTAGTTACAAACATAATCCATAAGATATATAATTTTTTTCCATTTTAAACAGTAGGCAATGTCTAGGAAGAGATTTAAAATGATAGTGCTTCAAAAGTTTCAGTATGTTTATTTTGTGTATATATGTATATTTAAATATAATGCTTAATTACACTACCATTTTTGACAATACAAAATGTCTTGTTAAATCTTGTTAAAATATATCAAAATCACAATTAGATAAACTGAATATTTTGTAATAGGAGGAGAAAAACAATGCACTCTGTGCAGAGCTTGAACGTGCGACCTGCTTACAAGTCAGGTGTGCTACCAACTGAGCTAATCGGGCTGTTAATATTACAGCCAATTTTTAAATACAAATACTATTTACATTGTATCATGCTGCTACATTCTGTTATGTTATGATAAATATTATTTTTATGCAGATGAGAGAAAGAAGCAGTCGTGTATCAGATCTAGAAGAACAACTACATGACAAGACATCGCAATGTTCTCATCAATCAAACAAAATTAAACAATTTGAAGAAGAGATTACAGCCAGAGAAAGTGAAGCTCAAACATTACATAAAGAGTTGAGAGAGAAACAAGGTGGTGCTGATACTGCTGTGGAGGAGAGAGAGAGAATTCAGAAGATACACAGGGAGCAGTGTCAAGATTATCAAAAACAAATTGATATTGTAAGTATTAAATGTTTAACATTTTCAATTCAATTGTGTTTCCAGGGCCTTTTTTCCTTCTATAAAGAGGCAGATGTTTGAGGACTTCCCAGTCACAAAAAGCCTCTTTTTTTCCCAACTTGGTGAAAGAATGTCTTGAAAGTCAGACTACCTTTTCGCAATTTGGTCGAAAATAGCACTTGAATTTTCCAAAATGAAAGGCTAAGGCCCATTCCCAATTTTTGAAAAAAGGCCCTGGTTTCTGTAAGATTAGAGAATGGGTACATTCTCAATAGTAAATATGGTAAAACTTCATCATTACAAGCATCAATATCTCGAACACCCAACTTGTTAAAATCCTGTCAATTGTTTTAGTAGTTGTAAATAAATTTCCATGTTTATAATGAGCATCAGTATCTAGATATCTCGAGCACAATGCTGGTGACTGGTCCCATGATTTAACTTTAAGTGTTAATTACCTTGTTTATCTTGAGGGGTGTCATGTTGTCTCATGTTCATACCTAAAACAGTGATATTTATGTGCCAATGAGCATAAGTTGCACTGTAGAAGAAAACCTATAATTGAGTATTCTTTTTCACACATCTGACAATCAAATATAGATTGTTTGTTACAATTTTGCTGTCAATTTCTATTATCAAACACTTAGGTTTAAAACTTATGATTCAAGTTTATTACGATAAATAAAACCATAAATATCATGTTAACAAATTAAATATCTTTCAAATTATTTTCAAATGTTTTTGCAAACTATCTAAGAGATGATTGTCAATTTTTAACTGATAATAGGCTTATTGTTGTAATTTTATTTACTTTTAGCTGCAAGAAAGAGTAGAAAATAAAGCTAGTCAAGCAGTGGAGTGGGAGAAACAAACAGACATATTACGCCGAGAAATCTCAGACAAGAACCATAGACTGCATGAAACAGAACAGACACTTTCTCGTACTCAAAATGTTAGTGACAAATATTTTTATATGATTATTCTTGGTACAGCATAAATTGTTGATATATGGACATAGAATTATTCAGATGATCTTGTCTATATAAATACAAAATGTACCAGCACAGGTTAGATAAGTTCAATCAAATTGAATTATATTTTTAATTATTACCCCACAAACAAAGTTTGAGAAGGGGTATATTGGAGTCACTCAGTAGGTTGGTTGGTTGGTTTGTCCGTCCGTCCGCATACACTATCACAAGTTAGTGGAGCAAACTACTTCCACAATCCTTGAGCAATTTCATTGAAACTTGAGATATGTCATCACGATAAAGTGTTGATGTGTAAGACACAATTTCCATGCCCAGTGATCCACACATTCCAGAGTTAAGTGCCTTTGAACTTAGCCATATAGTGTACTATCACATTCTTAGTGTCAAAGTGGTGGCAGGGGGATTAGTCACCTCTGTGACAAAGCTCTAGTTAAATGATCTGATGAACTGTGATCTTTTATGAAGTCGTTGATAGAAAATGTAGTTCATATAACTCTTATCCTTTATGTATTGCATTGTTGTTTCTTAGCAATGGCTGAGTCAGATGGTGTCTTGAAACTAATGAATAGTAATAATCATAGAATTTTAACATAATTGTAACTGTTGTTCATATATGATTACTAGATGGAGTGATTGACTGGGGAGGGTAAATTCGATAAAATGTAGGGGGCAGATACGGACCTATTTGCGCCATGCTGTGTAGTATACAGTATATGTATTTGTTTACAGCAACTTGAAGATAAATCAGAACAAAGTCAGAGAATGTTACAAGAACTTGAATCTCAGGCCAGAAATGGTACCAGCAGGATTAAACAGCTAGAATCAGCATTGGGTAATTGTAAGAATGAGATTAGAACATATATAGGTGCATTAGAGGAAACTAAAGAAGTACATGATAGAGAGATACAGCAGAAAGATGATAAGGTGGGTTTTCATGTATCTCTATTTACTGTAACAACTGTCAACTTCAATATTAATGTGTGTTTTATGCCATTGGTGGAAGGGCATAAAGTGTTTACCATGTCCATGCATCCGTCCATCCATTCAAATTTCTTGATAACTCGAGAAATATTTCATGGATTGCTTTCATATTTTACTTGAAGGAGTATAATAATATAATACAGGTCAAGCTCGATTTCCGGTAAAATCCAAACATTTTCACAGGAGTAATGGCCCCTTTTGACTTAGTTCTAAGCAGGGGCATTTTCCTCCCGACACATTTCTAGTTCTTTTATGTTGTTTAAATGTCTTAGTTAAATTTTGATGATCAGATGCAATGTTTTGAGAATATAGTATTTAATGCTAGTTGTAGTTATTGTAAGAAGTGATTGCCCTTTGTCCGGCATTGTGCATCTCCGTGGTCGAGTGGATAAGGTTGCTGACTTCAAATCACTGTAACCTCTCGCTGATGGAGGGTTGATGGTTCAAGCCCAGCTACTGACCATGTCTTTTTATGTGAGAAAGTAGACAGTTGCTTACGGAGAATGGGAGTCTAGGACTGGTTCTTCCCAGGAACCATTGTGAGCTGTCCAGCTCATTTGACTCTGACTATTGATTGGTGGCATACAACTCAATCAAACAAACAAGCATATTGAAATGACATCAAACTTCTGTACCAACATCTTCTCCTAAATCACTGGGCCTATTGTAATTAAACTTTGCAGATTTTCTTCTTCATAAAAATTTAAACAATCTGGCTCTTTTTCTTGAAGATTGATCATATGAACCGAGAAATGAAAATAAAAGGTCACGAGTTAGAGGTTAAGTCCCAAGAAAGTGAACAACTAGAGAAAGTTGTATTAGAATCACAAAGTATGTTGCAACTTGGAACATCTCGTATTTATGAATTAGAAGAGTTACAAGCGCAACTTCGGGAACAGGTAAGTAGATTTTTATCAGTGTAATTTTTAGTAAGTTAGATTTTTGTTGTGTCTGCTTGTGATTAGCTCAACATTGTCACCAAAATGGTGGTTGGTTTGTGTATGTTCTACCATCTGTATAGTTCTGTATCTGTAAAATCTGATACAAACAAACAAACAAACAAATTATTCACAAGTCTAGTTTTTGCCGTACCATGAATGTATTTATGATGTATTAAGCCATGCTGGTGTAAATAAACAAGTGGATCTCAACAATTCAGTGTTATGAAGACTCTACTACATATAATGGAATTCCAATCCATACCAATTCAATGAAATACAATAAAAGTTTTAAAAAAAATTGTATTATTTTTCAGGTGTGTAATTTAGAACATCAATTATTGTCTGGTAATTCACAATGGATGAGTGATCAACAAACCATGGAAACAAAACTAAAACAGGCTTGTGGAGATTTAGAACAAAGAACAAGTCAATTAAAAGAACTTACTGCCACACTCAAGTATGTATCAATTAATACACATAACTTAATCAGGGTTTTTTGGCTTTGGCTAATTTTACAGCTGTTATTTGGTCATATTCTGAGTTGAAAATACTGTACAACCTCTCCAGAGCGGCCCTCTCTTGAGCAACAACCTCCCTTCAACAACAGCATGATTTTCACCGACTGCACGATTTCATTATTAATGTAACCTCCTTAGAGTCACAACCTCTGAACAATAACATAATTTGCTGCTCCCAAAAGGAGTTGCTTTGGAGAGGTTGCGTTGTAGTATCTTCTTTTCTCAATTGAAACTTCCAAAAAAACTTTAAAAAGAGTCAAAGAAAATTAATAACTAAAATCTTTGAAAACAAGGGATCTCTCACTGTAATAGACTTGTAATGATTGAAAGTACCCATAATGGACAGGGGTTGTTTGTGTTCATTTAAACATTGCGAAATTGTAGTCACACATATTTTCCCACTGTTAAACAAAAGTGAAAGCACCGCTGAAATTGCTTTAGAGAGGTTGCACTGTATGTAGTTATATGATTTTTTTCTGACAGGAATGTTGAGGAAGAAAGACGTCGGATGTCTACAGAGATTGATCTTTTAGATGCTCAACTTCACGATGAACAGGAACAACAAGAAGTTAAAGCTGATCGTATTGCTAAACTAGAAAAAGATCTACGTGATATCAGAGTTCAATTGGAACAAAAGATTGAGCTCGGTAATTATTTAGAGATTAACTTGAAGTTGTGCTTAATGGGTTCTGACTATGTCAAAGGATGAAAACTCTGGAGTTATCTGCCCTTGAATTTGTATATTGGTATTACATTTACGAAAATCTTGTGTCACACGTAGTGTACCATGACCTGATTAATAGAGTGGGGGCATCTATGTCCTATGGACACATTTCTAGTTCTATTTATTGTTCCCAATTCTGAACACAAATTCCTAAATAAAGGACAAACTTTTGACTGGAATGTTAAGATAAAATGTGATCTTACTCATATAACTCTGGAGTACTCCTTCAGTAGAACTTAATAATTAAACATCTTTGCAACCCATAATGAATTAAGAAATTGTTCTTTGTAATAATTTGATTGGATAGAGTTAGCGTTTTTTCACAAGGGAGGCATATTAGGTACTTGTGAGGGAGGGGGTTTTGAGGCAGTTTTGCTAAACTGGATAAGGCGACGACAAAGCCCAGACCGATTGAAATTTCAAGTGCCCTTGTTATATGGGTATATAAGAATTCATGTACATGTTATTAGTTTGAAATTTATGAATGATTGATTGGGTTTAGTGGACAAATTTCTTTGTTTAAAACTTCATTTTGTTAAATTGTAATTATTGCTTGCTTTTCTACAACTGTTTGTTTATCATTTAAGTGACTGATTTTGAGGATCAGTTATTGCAGAAAAATTCTGACATGGAACAACAACTTCAACTTGTCACTGATTTAGATATTGAAATAAAGAAACTACAGGTATGCTGTTATCTATGTGGGAATATTTTAAACAACATGTATGCATCAATTTATAAAGGAATGTATACAATGTTGTGTTTTCCAAATCAAGCAGTTTTGTTGGAATAGTTATAATGTTAAAAAATTTTCAGCTAAACTCTGTATAGATGATATAAATCTGAACTGTGTATACATCTGAATTTGAACTGTGTATAGATCTGACATCTGAATCTGAACTGTGTATGGATTATCTAAATCTGAACCATGTATAGATCATCTAAAACCAGTCATCAAGCTTTGTTGATTGTTATTGAAATTTATTAAGAAAAATGTGGTGTTTATTTGGGTAACAATGTTTAAACTATTTTTTAGGATGTATCTTTTGTGAATGTCACATTATAACTGAGTCATTGAAGTTATAAGCTTGTAAGTGTTTTTGAAACATTTTTTGTAAAAATTTGCAAATTTCAGGATATGCATCAAGAGTCACTTGAACAAGTTGCTGATTTAGAAAAGCAATTAGACAAAGCATTATATGAGAGGAAGACTCGTGATGAAATGTTGGATGACATGAAAGATACATTAGTGTAAGCTCTACTTTTGTATAATTTGGGTCTAAAAATGGTTTGTATTTTTACAACAGGTAACACAGTGCTATTATCATAGTGGTTTCAGTTCTACTATTGTGTGATAGTGTACATTCTCTCACTTTTCCATTTTATTCAATTATTTACATTACTGGTACAGAAATACAAAATAAGCTGTTTTATTACGGCCTTCTTCTTAAAACATGGTATGTTTGACCATTCTCTAGAGAATCATTTGGCATACGGTCCTCAGACTTTAGGTGGTTGATCATTACATGCAGATGACCCCTATTAATTATGAGGTTAGTATGTCAAAGGTCAAGGTCACTGTGATCTTCGAATAACTAGTAACTTGAGAACAATTTGGCCTGCAGGCCCAGGTTGGAAGCCTGGACATCGTGTGTATATCTCCTTTATTGATTTTGAGGTCAGAAGGTCCAGGTTACATTGCCCGACACTAAACCTTGCCTGATCACTAACCAATAAACAAAAGTGGTTTGTCCTCGTATGTGGATGATCCCAATTCAAAGGTCCAGGTCACAGTGACATTCAACCTAAAACTTTTTCTGACCAACGATTAACGATTTGGCCTACAAATTTGTTAGGGAGGTTGGACATCACATGAAAATGCCCCTATTGGTCGAGGTCACCGTGACCTTCAGTACAAATTTTGTCTACTGTCTACCAATAAGAGATTAATTTTGCCTAAGGTCCTCAGATAAGAGAAGACCCACATCGGTTTTGGGTTCATAAGGTCAAAGGTCAAGAAGTTGGGTTTAGGGGGCAGTCAGGTTTGACAAAGACATATTGTATTGTATTATAAAGACAAAAATTGTACTCCAATTTACAGTGGTACACAGGAAGACTTAAGCTGTAGGAAGGAGGAAGTACATAAATTAAGAGAAACATTAGATCAAAGACAAGAGGAATTAGAAGAACGGGTTTGTTTGGTAAGCTATCTATTTTATTTCAGTGAGTTGTCGGTGGTGTGTGTGCATTTACAAAATAATTTATCACTTTATATCCTTCATTTTCTACTATTTTGATATAAATATATATGAACAGTTCAGAAGTTTCATAACGGTCCAGGTTTAGTTGTTATATGTCCCTGGCATCTAATGTTGCAGGAGCATATAGTGATTGACTTATCTATCTGACCGTTTCCAGATTATTAAAGTAGCTTTTACCTTTTCGTCTATCTTTTCGATACTTATACAGTTGTTGCCTTAGACTATTCCAAATTCACCCTTATCACCCAACCTTGTTTAACCTTGACTGGATTTGGGCCTTTATTGCCCATTTGTTTTCTTTACTTAAGATATGATCTGTTATACATGTAGGTGAACCAGTTGAATCAAACTATCAAAGAACAAAATGAAGAGATGGAACATCGTATTAAGAAGTTAGATACAAATGTACAGAAACAAGAAGTGGAAGTTCAAGAAAGAACGAAACAAGTTTGTACTTTATTTACATGTCTGATTTATTCTGTATTGTGTACAATGACTGACATTGACACATATGAACATGTTTGCTGTTTTATGCTTACTGTGATCATTTTGTTCAAGGAACTTTTTTTAGAGTCTAATGGGAAGTCTACAATATAGAGGATTTCTTTTATGTTGTTTGCTATGATTAATGTAGCACCCGCCTCCGTGGTCGAGTGGTTAAGGTCACTGATTTTAAATCACTGTCACCTCTCACTGATAGAGGGTCATGGGTTTGAGCCCCGCTATCGACCATGTCTCTTTATGTGAATAAAGGAGGCAGTTGCTTACGGAGGATGGGAGTCTAGTACTGGTTCTTCCCAGGTATGATGCTTAGGTGAACTGTCTGCCTCAAATGACCCTGACTGTTGAAAAGGGGCATAAAACTCAATATAAAAAAAATATGATTAATGTCATTTTCTGTAAGGTACTGTTTAAATGTTTGCTGACTTTTCTGTTTAGATTATAGAGTTGGACAACAAACTGCAAGAAACTCAGTCACAGTCTAGAGAGAAAACTTTACAATTACAACAAAGTGAACAAATCTGTCAGAAACAACAAATAGAAATCACATCTAAAACTGTAAAACTTCAAGAATTAGAAACTGTGAGTATAACTGTATGATAAAAACAAGACTGCATTGTAATGTAAGATGAACACATGAAATGAATTGCAGTCTTCACAAATAACTTTTTCAATGACTGGACATTTGGTCTTGTAAAGACAAAAATTTTACTAGACTGAATTAACTATACCAGACCGAATGTGAACCTGATTTTGAATGATTCGTTTTATTAGCACAACATTTATCGAAGAATATTTATTACAAACCATTATATCTTTTGTACGATGATATTATAATTAACAGAAAGTCTTTACAATTTACTTGTAATACATTTGTTTATAGAACTTGATTATGATTTTAGACAAAATATCAGCTAAAAATTGCACCAGACCATCAGTCTGTTGAATACATTTTGTGTATGAAAATGTGTGACAGTATTATTATTGTTTATCAGCTTGTGGAGAGACAGAAGGCAAAATTAGATGAACAGAAAGAAGAAAATGTTGAAAGTACTCAGGAATTACGCTTGACAAGGTAACAACATTTAGTATCTGGTTTTGCTTAGTTGTCAGGGTTTTTTCTCTGTATTTCGAGAATATGACCCATACCCTTGGGATTGGGAATTTTCGCAGTGTTTTAATCAAAATTGGGAAAAAATGCATAACTACAATTTTTGCAATGTTCAACTTATTCTACTTATTCTCCCATAAAACAGTAGCAGAATAAGGTATTTATTACGCACACAAAAACTTCAAAAAATGAAATTAAACAATGTCTGTTTATGTCTGATGTCTCTACTGTTGATACATTTGTTAAATATTGTATTACCAGGGAACAACTACAACAACAACATACTGACTTTATGGCAACACGTAGAGAGTTAGCACATGTCAATAGAGAACATGAAAAACTGACCAGAGAAGTTGAAGAACTTAGGAATATCCTCGAGGTTTGTCTTTTCATTATTATGTGTATTATCATGTGTTTATCTGTTAGTTAGGAGCTAGAACCAGTTACGAATACCCCTGCTGAGAGAGCTTAGTAAAAAAGGGACCATAACTCCTGTAAAAATGGTTTGATTTTAACGGAAGTCAAACTTGACCTATATTTTATTATTATACACTGTCATGTAAAATATGAAACCAATCCATGAAATATGCCTTGAGTTATCGCTTGGAAACCAAAATTTGAATGGACAGACAGGGGTAACACTTTATGCCCTTCCGCCATTTTGAATGGCGGGGAATAAAATTGGATTGTTTCATAAATATATCTTATACCCAGCATATTTCAAGATTTAGTGTATTTCTAATAATGCTGACATTTCATTGTAGTCTTATGTTTGTAATCCAGTACAACAATGCATTTCTTGCCTATATTGGAATCATCAAGTTCCAAGTTCAAAGTTTATTGGCAAATAGCAAAATACATTGCCTTTGGCCATTTACAACATAATATGGCAAAGACAAACATATATATATATATATACATATACATAAACCATCAAGTGAGCATATGAACAAATGGATGATTAAGATAAATCTGATAAATCAAGAAACAGGTACAGAGTTAAGTAATTTTGAGCGACAGGATATAGCATGTTGAATAAATTTAGCAATCATCATTTGTGTTGTTACTGACCAAGAGGATGTGAGGTTGAACCCTTGGCAAGGCTCGCACTGCCCGTGACAAATTTGTCTGAATATATCATGTCTTTTGTTAAATCTACCTTCACCTCTAAATTATGTGGGGTAGCTTGATATAAGCTTGCGGATAGAATGTGGTTAGTACTGTGTAAGGCGTAAATGAAATCCAGGGAAGCTGGTTAGGATAACTGCCTGCAACGATATGACTGAAATAATGTTGAAAATGACTTTAAAACCGAAGAAATAATAATAATGATAAAATAATAAATAATGTTATATTGTAGTCACAGGAAGGAGACACTGCCAGGCTTGCTGAGGAACTCGGTGCTGCTAAAGCTAGAGAAAAGGATGCAGAATCACTTAAAGAAGCTGAATTAGAAAAATTGTCCAGTGAACATGATGACCTTGAGAACAAGTATCAATCTGAGGTTAGTGAAATACAACACAGTAACATAATGTTCATAGTTATTAGGGGTGTCATGATAAACTGGTATACCCCAATGTTGAGCTAAACTTTATTGTATTGTAGTCCAGTCAAATTAACAGATGGGGTAGGACTAAATGGTACAGAATTTATTTTGTTATAAAACGATCATGTATATGATAAATTACATAAAAAATAAAATAGGCCAAAATCTGACCAGTTTTAACAAAATAAATAAGCTTTTCATTTTCGGATAATTTCACTATCCGAAAACTGGTACAGTTGCATATAAAATCCGTATTGCCTCGTACTTTAGTGCGTCGTTTTCATTAATTGACGTCTAATAAATCAGACTACTATCGTCTTGATGTTCTTAGGAGTTGATATACTAAGAAATCACTCTATATAGCTGAATATCTACCTAGCTATATTAAGGTATGATTTTGATAGTCGGTTATCAATAAAGAGTCCTAACCTAATGTATACTTGACCAGGCTTACGTTAATGTATTGTTGATCACGACCGAAGGCTTTTTGAGCCTGTTTTTGAGGAATCTTTGGTTTAGTATCCCACTTTCTATCAAATGAGACCACACTTTTTGCAGCAAACCGTACATGGGGTGAATATGTATATTATATCACAGACTCCCGACTTTTTATTTGTCTAGAAAAACAAAGAATAAACATATGTTTTCTTCCTATTTTTGTTCATGTTTATCAAATATGTGAATAATGAAGAGTGACTCCTTGCAGAAAAAATGACTTTTTATGAAAATACAAATAGAAATAAATGTAGCAAACTTCCAAAAATGTAAACCAATGAGAAAGTAATGATAATGACTGGCTTTTCGATAATCACTGAGATTGGGATCTATCAAACATATGACAGCTTAACAATCCGCATTTTGCGCAAGTGGGTAACTAATTTCAAAACTAGACATCTGATGTGAATGAATAAAGAATAAACAATCAAAATATATCAACTTACTATTAAAATAGTTTAAGTTATTACTAGTTTTCATAGCATAACCAATTGCAGCAAAGAAATGATGATTGTTCCAATACTGTTCATGGTTGTTTCGTGCATGCAGGTGACGTATAACATGCTGCAGATGCTTTGTAATTTTCGATTTAGGCTGAATATTTTCACCGAATATTACTCAAACTTATAACCAGGATAAAATCAGATTTCTGAGCGAATGTCTCATCTATTAAGGAAGACCAACTGAGTCCAAGTATGTATGTCATTTCAATTTTTAAAATAGTTTAATATATCATGGATAGTAAAGAATATAAAATGTTATGTATTGAAGAAAAATTATGATAAACACTTCCTGAGCAGACGAATATATTCTTAATATATACTTTAAAATTTATACTTTCGTTATCTTTTTTTAAATTGACACTGTTATCCGAAAACATTGTCTTTCTGCATCTATTAATGTCATGATATTATAGGCTGAAAGTTGACATGTAATACTTGTATTGCAAAATTAAAGAGACCTTCTACACAAATATTTAGCTGATAAGCCAAAATAAAACCTGACATTACAAAAACAGTTGATCAACAATACCAATAATTTGTTGCGGCCGATGACAAACATACATTCAAACGCGATTATTACGCGGTCAGTGCAGTACTTTTTCACGTGAGTTGAAAAATGGTTCTCTTCATACGATTGCATTATTATATATCTACAAGTATTCTCTGAGGTCAAACAAAACAAGTTGTTTCGTTAATTTTACTAAGCAATCATCCAATTAAGACTCTGTTTCCATGAAATAACCCATCTCAAATTTTACATGGATGTGTTTATAAATGAAATAAGCTAAAATTAAGATTAGAACTATTAAGACACCTATAAGTAAATAGGAATGTATTAGGATAATGATATTTTTACTGCAAGAACAAAATTAATCTTTTCACAATGGTGTACAACAAATTCAAGTACAACTGCACAGTTAAGTTAATTTCTATTCAGAGTCGACCAGCAGCCCCTGGCAATCTCCATGATCTGAAGTAGGCCCTTGTGCAGGAATGGGGGAATATTCCCAAATGGGTATTCTGATCGTATGCGCTGTCGATGAGAGAGAGGAGGCCAGTTCGATTGGTCAAATGGAAGAGCTATCGGAAGAGGCAGAGCTCTTCCGAACTGTTCGAATCATCGTCTTCTAAGTTTAGAAGCTCTTCTATTTATTCCGCCCGATGGGTAGAAGAGGGGAGCGAGATATTATTCACATGACCATACAGCATGACCAAACAAACAATACCGTTTGAAATTGCCTTTTCTTAAAAACCCTATTGTTTCCACTCACAATAAAAAAGAAAGTTTTAATAAATACATTGTTTACAGTGTCAGCGTGTTCAATAGTTTATCCATATGATTCAAAGATTATTGGGATGCAGACATTTCGGCCGCGATTGCGTTCGATTGGGTTTCTCTTCTAAGCTCTTTCAGCTGGCGTATTCTCTTCTTACGAGAGTCCAATTGAACCGGCCTTAGATGTTCATGTTGTGAGAGCCATTTGAGGACATACATTATGAACTAATAATTATTACTCGGACGTATAACATGTTCCGCTAAATTAACTGACTTTACATATTATTAGAATTTTGCGTCATAAGCCATTTTGTGAATCGGGATTTTACAGTTTTATTTCTGATTTGTTAAGTTTTATATCTGTATGTTTATCAAGTGAGACCAAATAATGGGGAAGTATGACTACAGTGTTCAGTTATCTATATTCAAAGTTTAAACAAAACACGTTAAGGCCACACCAATTTAATTACAGTAAGTACTTGTTCATCCGATTTGTCGCTCCTATTATTATTATCAAAATTAGAAAAATAATATTTTTATTTTTGCTTCCTATTATCGCTTGCTCATTCAATCAATGTTTTTTTACAGATAAGTGCTGGTCTTAAGGTACCCACATTTGTCTCGGCTGATAAAAATTCTGACTCCTTTCGTTCCGGGTGATTCAACAATTTTCATCAGAAAACAATTGAATAAGGATATTAAAAGCGTTTTTACTGGTAAACGGTAACAGTTATTGAAATAAATGAACACAGACTTTTTATTCGCATTCCCACTTTCTTGTTTGAAAGAAGGAATTAAAAATGATATTTTTCAAAAATATTTCGCCCGCTCGCTAAAATCGGAAAAGTAAAAAGTATTATTAAAAATATATTTCGCTCGCTCGCTTGCTTTCGTCAGAAAAAATCTTATGAACAAGTTATTAAATTGGTGTGGCCTAATAAATAATCATAGTAGGTGGCATTTTATTAGTGTCGGGTTAGAATTGCCTACAAGTGCATTACATTGATACATGTACGTATTTACAAAGCTTTGCCAGATTTTCATAGGAAATATAAAATAAAGAATGATCAGGGATGCAGTCAGTCTGGACTGAAGGAGTGTGAATTTTCGGACTTCATGAGGTATAGACTCAATGGACCGCAGTCGTGATCCAGTAGTTAAGTGTGCTGGACTTGTTGATTTCCTTATGTGGAGAAGTTGTCAACTCCATGTATGATGGTAATTAAGCAAGTACTTGTTAGAATGCAGTCTGGGAAAACTGGTTTGGTGAAATGGCCGTCGTTGAATATCGTTGAAAACAGCATTAAACGCATCGAAACAAAGACCCACCATGCATGATGGATGCAAATCAAATACCTTAGTTAGACCATATCATGATGGAGACCAGGAGCGTAGCCAATTTTGACTCTGGGGTAAAAATTGTTGGGTTTAGATTGAAGGATCATTAGACATGGCGTCAATTAAATAACAAAGCTATAGGCTTTTCGCTTTGGAGAGGAATTTAGGATTTTTGAACTATTTTTAGTTGCCATGGCAACCAGACTTCAAAATGGATAACTAATTTTTCAGGAATCTGAAAGAGATCTACTTTCTTACGGGTTATGTTGTAAAGATCTGTAAAATTTTATAAACTTTCACGAGATTAGTCTAATTTCTATGTTACCATAAGTGGGTGAGGTAATTTAACATCTTATTTTGACTTCAAACAGTACAAATGCTAAAACATCTTTTATTTTTTGTATTTTTGTATTATGCAGGGCTGATATTATTCATGTTTTGTGAAATTTAATAGATATTTATAATTTATCTGATGTATTTGTCGAAGTTATCGAATCAGTTAACTTGCTATTGACGTATTATTTGATAAATGATGGCCTATACTTAAAACAAATTTCTGGAAAAACGGCCGATCCGATTTTGTCCTATTTTAATCTTTATATTGTAGAAAGTCTAAGCTTTCAAATGAGCCATATTTCATTTCTGTACCATTTTGTCCTGGGTTCGACCAAAATTTGTCATAACTTGACTAGACTATTGCGGTATGAAATGAACATACAGGTTTTTAGCGATATTTTTCCTTTTTATTCGTTTTCCAAATATCAGAAATTTTTTGATCTTTTAATGTTTCCACTGTTTTGTGTAAAAATCGACAGTTTGTTTAAATTCATTCTAGTCAAACTAAAATGTTTTTATAGTTTCATTTTACCTTCTATATATTAAGTTAATAAAAAAGGTGAAAAATTTATGTACAGTGTGTAGTACTTAATGAATATAGTGTGCATTGCTATTTCTTAGCTGAATTCACTTCGGGAAGAGGTTGGAGATTACAGAGAAGCCAATGATGTGCTGAAGGCACAACTGAAAGAAAAATCTAAACAACTGAATGAGATGGAACAACATTATGCTGACCAGATAAATATAGCTGCTGAAGAACTCGGTGGTATTCATGAAGAAATGGAGAACAGGAAACAACAGATGGATGCTTCTAATGAACAACTCATACTAAAGGTACTGTCAAAGTTGTAATAATGGAAAAATATAATGTATTGTATTGTTGGGTATATATACACGCTGATGTGGTATATATTGTTAAGTACTCACTGATTTCCATGATTTTCAGGATTATTATACCCCCTTTCATAGAAAAGGGGGTATATTGCTTTGCACATGTCAGTCTGTCTGTAACCAAACCTTGTCAAGGCAATAGCTAGAGAACTATATGAAAACTATACCAAAAAATAGTTGGCTAGGGGCTTTTTTGGTGAGTAGGTAGCATTACGGCAAACAATTTTTTTTAAGGATGGCCTTATGAAACATTATGGTACATGACGTATGAAACAAACAATCTTTCTTTGGTTGTATTTAGTAGACTTGAATTTGAAAATATGATTCTAGTATATAAACATAGACTAAACTGTTTTCAGGATGCTGAAGTTGCTAGACTGAAAGCGAAAATTTCGGGTTTAGAGAGGACGATATCAGCCATGAGGTTATCAGAAAGTTTCAATATTTCTCAGTTTAACTCAGGAAACAACAGGGAATCAGATATAGGTATATCAAGTAACACTTCTTAGTGTCTAAACCTTGCAAAGTGTTCTTTTAATCTATAATCAAAACATTCATCGACGTCTTATCTAAGTACATTTAAAATGACTGCAATTTTTTCCCAGTATGGCATACTGAAGAAGCTTGCATTTAAGTCTGTTCATGTTATGATTTGACTGCAGCTTGCACACACCTTTCTTTTCATTGATGTTGATTTTATGCAATTTTTAGAATGATAGCAATTTCAATGTGGTCGAAATCATAATCATTATAAAAATGTAGCATAGTTGTAAAGGATGGTAAATGCTTACAATTCTTATATTTGCTCATCCATGTTGAAAAACATGTTGAATTTAGTCAGTTTTAACTCTTATCTCTTCCATTCTAAAAATGATAGATAGGTCTGCCTAGCCAGCTTAATGAGACACATAAACATTTGATTTTCTCTGGTCTTATTACATCATTCATGCCCGAGGTTATAAAACCTGAGATCTGACTAAAATCTCAGATTATGCCTTTTAAACTTTGTTAGTTACTCATAATCAGACAGTAATGATGTTATTTATTCATTAGGTCTGACAGCATAATTAATCTGAATATGTATTTAAAAAATTAATCAGCTCTACCTTTTCTACCATAATACTTTTAGATAGGAATTGAGATTTGAGCTCAAAGACTGTTCTCAATATTTATAACCTCGGGTACGTGTTTTATTTCAGGATTGAAAAGTTCCTCTGGTATCAGAAATAGGGATTCTTCTGTAGGTGCTAGTCAGGATATAATCCTAACTGATGTGTCAGTGTCACTCCCAACAAATCAAGCATTTGCACAAATTATGGATTTTGGACAGGAAGTGGAAATTAAGTATATTTCAAAAGGAGAAAACAATAACAATGATTCTGAGAAAAACCAGATTTCAGACCAGGAGAATATAGAACCATCAGGTCCTGTGAGAGTGCTCAACTTTGGTGGAAATAGTGATAAAAAAAGTGAAAACAAAGAAGCACATAAACCACATCGACCCAAACCAGTTTTACCTTCTGGTACCTACAGACAATCCAGTGAACCAAAAGTTTCATCAAAGGAATCATTCAAGAACGGGAAACAGCAGAAACAAAGTGCATTTGCTCGAGTTGTGAAAAATAAAAGCCAACAAGAGGAAAAAAATTATCCTGGAGAGACAGAATTAGGTAGTTACCTTTCATTTATAATGTTTTTGTATACAATCTAATTAAACCTCTGGATTAGCATCTTGCTATACTGATACAAATATTAAATGATGTGCAGACAGTGCATCCTCCCCAAAGCAACTACCTTTTGGAGTAGCAAAATTATGTTGTTGCTGAGAGGTTGTTGCTCTAGAGAGGTTGAAATAATAGTTAAATCATGCAGTGGGAAAATATCATGCTGTTGTTGAAGGGAGGTTGTTGCTCAAGAGAGGGCCACTATGGAGAGGTTGTATTGTAATGAACTTTAGAACCTTTACTGATACAAATATTAAATTATGTATTTTAGAACCAGTGACTGCTATGAGGGTATATAACACGGAGGGTTTTGATATGAATGCTAGTGATGTTGATCCAGAACAATGGTAAGTTTGCTAACTTTATTGTTTACTTTATATGCTTTAATCATAGATTTCAGAGGAAATTTTAAAAGATGTCTTTAACTCTTACACCTCCCATTTTTTAGGAAGAATGGATTTGTTCTATTTCTATCGTGTCCTGTTTTTGATTTCATAAGGTCAATGATCAAGATCAAAATAATCTAGCTCATGTTCACGCCTGTGTTTTAAAATCATACTCTCACAGAAGATCTTGTGTCTGTTTGTCTTCATCTAATTTATTCTTGCTCTTTATGCCCCTGTATCGATAGATCGGAGGCATATTGTTTTTGGCCTTTCTGTTTGTACCAAACTTTTAACCCTGCCTATAAAATCAGAACACTTTGATCTACTGTCATCTAACTTCATAAGTTGGTTCCTCATGACAACCTCTACAGGACCTGTGCATTTTAAGGTCAGTAGGTCAAAGGTCACCCGGTAGGGACATTGTATTGTAAAAACACATCTTGTTTCATTTATAACATGAACATTTTCCTTTGATCACAATAGTCATGTAAAGATGTGTAGCATATGCCTGTTTTCATATCATCCATGAATCTTTGTTGATTATTTTCAGCATGAAACAACTACAAGACAGACTGAGAGCCAATGAGTTACGACAGCAAGTTATAGACAGACAATTACAACATTTAGAGGATGAAGACATAGATACTTGATTCTGTGTTAATATTACTGTTTGAATCTCATGTCTTAACCTACATTCCTTGGTAGAATTGGTCAGGTGTTACAATTTGGGTTTTCTAAGGTCGTAAATTATGATTCCTTTTTTATGTAAAATTGATTTTTAGCTCAGTTTTCGACGAAAAAATCTGACAATTGTGATCATTTTGCTTTCTGCGTCATGCAACAACTTAAATATAAGTCATAACTCCGAAACTAGAAGAGGTAGCTGCATGAAGCTTGATTAGTGGATAGATCTCACTGAGGCGATGAAAAACATATTGTTACCACTATCTTCCTGTTACTACCTCATGCTGAAACTAGTTTATGAGGAACATTAAATATGACTTCAAAATATCATGTATCATTACAAATAAATGTGACTCATGGAATTCTGTCTTGTGTTGACCATCAACAAACTATAAACTATAGCTGTATGGTCTTCATCTAGTTTTGGAGTTTGATAGACAATTGACACAAATATCACCAGGACCAGGACGAATGTGTTGTATCTGTATAAGGTACCATGAATTTGGTCACAGTGGAGCCGTCTTTAAAAAATATCCTGTTTGAGATAACACAACCTACTCACCAAAAAAATGACCCTACCCAACATTTTTGGTCTCTTGGGTAATAAAGGTACATAGCATTTTGAGAGGTACTTTGGGTTCAATGTAAGAAATAAATTTAAAAAAAAAGATTTCCTTCCTACCTACCCACTGAAAATTCTCGGAGTTGGGTTATCCCAAACAAACAATTTTTTAAGGATGGCCCTAAGTGTGTAAGGTCCTATCATTGGTGCTGTTTATATGTTCATATTTTATATGATGTTAAGGCCAGCTCTGTTATTATTACTCAAATAAATGTATGATTATGATTTGTATGATAAATAATCCTGTTTGAATTACTTAGCGCTTGAAAGCCATATTCTATTTTTTGTTTACCACATTCTTGCATTTATTTATCTGTGATAATCTTTACATAAGTCAGTTTGAACTTCACTCAATATGTGTGGTGGTTTTGCAATTCTGTATTGTAATATGTCATAATTTGTACAATATAGATTATAGATAAAATGTCTCTGTGTGTTTTTATATTCTTTAAACAAGTTCACTATTTCATTTCTTACTCATCTTTAGATTTAGCTTTTGTGAAAAAGGAATTAAATCCATTTCCTAACATATTAAACCAACACTTTGAAAAACAAAGAAGCTTGTTGGATGTGGTACATCATATACCCAGGGTTGCTCACTCCACTCCGCTCCTTACATCACAGGATTTTTCACTATTCATTCCCCATTTTGATAGCTAACCAGTGCCATATTCTGATTGGATGCAATACAATCTTGTAATGTGCTTTATAGCCAATCAGACCGCCCATAATACAGTTATATTGGTTTCACTCTAAACTTGGTGACCTCATCTGAAATTAACTTTATTTTGGCATATAAACTGTTTAAAATTATATTTAAAATTAAAGAAAACAAAACATAATTGTTCTGCGCTGCTAGCCTACTCCAAACTTCTGTAATTTTAATAGAGTGAAGCAGAAAGGAGATTAACGCATGGGCGCAGCACGCCAGAGAGTATAAAAAATGTAAGCGATGTTTCGATTGGTTGATGTATATTCTGTTGTATCAAAACGGCGAATGAATAGAGAATCCAAAGGATATCTGACGATGGTCACTATAGTGCATACCCGGGGGCTTTTATTACTGTACAAGTGAAGTACACTTTGTATTACTGTGTATAAATAGTGTACCATTCACAATATCTAATAACAGTATGGGCAATAGTAAGTTTATGATAAAAATATTTATAAGGTAGAAGCATTAAATATGAAGGTTTCCATAGCAACCCTTAAAGTTTTCATTTGAATTACTGTGGAATCATTAATTTTCGTTGGGAATTTAATTTCGTGGATCGGCTCATCCACAAAATCAAATCCCCACGAATTTAAATGCAGAGCTAAAGCTTTTTTCCTAAAAAATTCAAAATCCACGAATTTATGTCCCCACGAAATAGCCAATTTAATTAAAAAACCATGAAAATTGAGCCCAATGAAAATAATTGAAAATACGGTATTGTCAACATTACAAGATAATCTGTATACATCAATTAATATTATTTAATCTTCCTTGAAATTACTCATCAAGAAGCCAGGATAACTATGTTACAACATCTATACTGGTCTATACAGAGCGTTGTTAGGTGGATGAAGTCGGTCGTTACAAAGGTCCTCAACACAACAGAAAGTACATTGGAAATCCAACCTCTGCTCATTGTCCTGATTAAACTGACGACATCTGTCATTGTCTGATGAGCCTTGGAACCAGTCACGGTAACAAGTGTCGAAATTACCACACCTGATAAATACACAAGAATTTAGTGATGTTACCAATATCATGTAGAAATCTATACAAGCACAGTCTTTAGATTTTACTATAATTATGACTTTATGTGAATAAGAGGGTTTTAAAGATAAGAATCTGTCCAACTTGTATTGAATTTTTATCTTGTATTTGTGTGTTGTGATGTAAGGTCTTGTGGCTGTATAAATGCTTTACTATAAGTTTTGTGATGTAGTGTCTTGTGTCTATATGAAAACATAGAATAGAATATATTATTTGCATATGTTTTATGTACTAAACATTCATGTAATTTTATCTATAAAAATAAGAATGTGCTTACTCGCGTACTACATCTCTAGTGCCATCTTTGTAGTTGGTGATTTTGTTGATACAGTAATTGTTTGGTGGATCGCAATTAATTGGATCATGAACCTGTTCACACAGGAATGCTGGACCACTACATACATGACACTTCTCTACAGATAAAATATAATGAAACTTATGCTATTAAATGTTTCACAACTGTTTGAAAACCTTGCTGAAAATGTTAGGTTGTCAAACTCAGACACTAGTACAGTTAAACCTGTGAAGTAAGGCCACCCTTGAGAAGAACAAAATGTGGCCTTTATTGGCAGGTGGTCTTTATTGGGAGGTCATTTCCCTCTGAATACTAGTATATAGTGACGGAGTTTAAAAGAATGGCGTTTAATTACAGAGCATCCTTTATTTGAAGGTGGCTGTTAACACAGGTTTGACTGTATGTCAGACTGGTTGATGAAATTGGCAATATCACAGGATCAAGATTTTGTGACCGTATTTTGACTATCTGGTAGCATAGCAACTACAATTTTAACCTGAGGGAACAACAAAAATACATGCATAATCTCCACATTGCTGCCAATTCATATACTAAGTTTCATTAAACTTGCTCAAATAGCGAGTTATTTATCGCAGAATCCAGTTTCAAGCTGACAGACGTATGGAGGGAAAACCTATTTACTCCGGAGGGGAATAAAAAACCATCAAACCAAATGCACTTACCATACAGTCATGTTAATGCATTCATTTCATCTATTACTATTCTCTATATCTATCAATTACAGAGAATACCTACTTGTTACTGGAGG
Source organism: Lutraria lutraria (assembly GCA_964023205.1). Classification (NCBI taxonomy): domain Eukaryota; kingdom Metazoa; phylum Mollusca; class Bivalvia; order Venerida; family Mactridae; genus Lutraria; species Lutraria lutraria. The sequence goes on along the minus strand of OZ026840.1, from coordinate 36,776,354 downwards.
CAACGTTTTTGGTGGTGGATCGGTCGTAGCTGCCGGGGTTGTTGATTGAGTGGTTGTTGGTTTTGCTGTTGTCGGTTGTGTGGTTGTCGGTTTAGGTGTTGTAGGTTGTGTGGTTGTTGGTTTAGTGGTTGTCGGTTTTGCTGTTGTCGGTTGTGTGGTTGTCGGTTTAGGTGTTGTAGGTTGTGTGGTTGTCGGTTTTGCTGTTGTCGGTTGAGTGGTGGTTGGTTTTGGGGTTGTCAGTTTTGGTGTTGTCGGTTGAGTGGTTGTCAGTTTAGGTGTTGTCGGTTGAGTGGTGGTCGGTTCCGGAGTTGTTAGTTGAGTGGTTGTTGGTTCCGGAATTGTGGGTTGTGTAGTCGTTGATTCAATTGGAGTAATGGTTGCTATTAATATACACACATTAATGTTAAAACGCTTGTCATTTATCTATTCCAACAAACTCCTGATAGGAAGCAGGCAAGGCAGACTGACTATTGATTAAAATTATCTTGTTCTAGATGACTGTTGGTTAAAACCTTTACAAGGTATTAAATTATGTCAATCCTTTAACATGTGCCAATTAGCATGTACCAAATTGTGCCAAACCTTTAACATGTGCCATTAACATATACCAAATTATGCCAAACCTTTAACATATACCAAATTATGCCAAACCTTTAACATGTACCAAATTATGCCAAACCTTTAACATGTACTAAATTATGCCAAGCTTTTAACATGTACTAAATAATGCCAAACCATTAACATGTACCAAATTATGCCAAACCTTTAACATGTACCAAATTATGCCAAACTTTTAACATGTACCAAATTATGCCAAACTTTTAACATGTACCAAATTATGCCAAACTTTTAACATGTACCAAATTATGCCAAACCTTTAACATGTACCAAATTATGCCAAACCTTTAACATGTACCAAATTATGCCAAACCTTTAACATGTACCAAATTATGCCAAACCTTTAACATGTACCAAATTATGACAATCCTTTAACACGTACGAAATTATGACAATCCTTTAACATGTACCAAATTATGACAATCCTTTAACACGTACCAAATTATGCCAAACCTTTAACGTGTACCAAATTATGCCAAACCTTTAACATGTACCAAATTATGCCAAACCTTTAACATGTACCAAATTATGACAATCCTTTAACACGTACCAAATTATGACAATCCTTTAACATGTACCAAATTATGACAATCCTTTAACATGTACCAAATTATGACAATACTTTAACACGTACCAAATTATGCGAAACCTTTAACACGTACCAAATTATGCCAATCCTTTAACATGTACCAAATTATGCCAAACCTTTAACACGTACCAAATTATGCCAATCCTTTAACACGTACCAAATTATGACAATCCTTTAACACGTACCAAATTATGACAATCCTTTAACATGTACCAAATTATGACAATCCTTTAACATGTACCAAATTATGCCAATCCTTTAACATGTACCAAATTATGCCAAACCTTTAACACGTACCAAATTATGCCAATCCTTTAACACGTACCAAATTATGCCAAACCTTTAACACGTACCAAATTATGCCAATCCTTTAACACGTACCAAATTATGCGAAACCTTTAACACGTACCAAATTATGCGAAACCTTTATCACGTACCAAATTATGTGCCAGTCCTTAAACATGTACCAAATTATGTGCCAGTCCTTAAACATGTACCAAATTATGTGCCAATCCTTTAACATGTACCAAATTATGCCAAACCTTTAACATATGACATGTTCCAATTAACATGTACCAAATTATACCAAACCTGTGACATTTAATTACTAACATATCTTCGACGCTATTCCATTCAATTCTCTGTATTTTATAATTTACCTTGCACTGTTGTTGGTACTGGTGTTGCTTTAGCTGAAATAATAAAATATGTAAATATACTGCGCAATTTTTGGTACTTGTTTTTACTGCAATGTCAAAAACACACGAAAACTACGCCAAAAAATAAGTACTGCACTGGCTTCCGATTTCATTGATGCACGCTTTTGAATGTACATATATTGTTATGTTTATTACGTCAATTAATAGATGGAACCATTTGGTAGAACAGAACAGATACTTGATTACATGACTTAAAACACTAGTATGGATTTGATCATAAAAATGGAGCGAGCCTTTTTGCCAGTCTAAAAACACTTCGTTCACTTACAGAGGATTTTTTCCACGAACAAGTTTAATTCTATAGTTAGTGGCTTGATGAAACGCTTTGAACTCATGCATAATTGAAGATAATTTAATGAAAATGTGATAAATATAAAAAGTGAAAAATGGTATACTAGCTAGATGCTCTATCTTACTTACTTATATCTGGTGGACACGTGAGTGCTGTGACTGAAATAAATAAAAAGTATCATCTTAAATATGATTGGTCCGATGTGTGATCATGTCTGCTCTCTATCAAACACTTGTTTGTACATCATAGATAATAATATACGAGTACATGTATACGTGTTTTATATCTTTTGGAACATACGTAACTATATACGTGTATCTATATACTAGTATTTATATAGGGAAGATACATAACTAATTATACATTGATTTTATATGTTTGGCCCCAAATGACCCATGAATTTACCATTATATTATTATAAATCATACATAACAATATATGTATTGAATATGTCTACATGTAGAACATACACAATTGTTAATGTATTTTGGCTCACTTGAGTACGTGCTCAGGTGAGCTAATTAGTATCAATCAGTCAATGTCCGGCGCCCATTGACCACTTAATTGGAGGTTGTGAACACTTTATGTCACATTACTAATGGGATTTTTTTTTTCAGACTATTTGTTTCATATTGAAGTCCGAATTAACATGGATCGTTTGGGGCCAAACATCAGGTCACTAGATTAAAACACAGGAAAATATTGTTGGCACTCCGGAGGTCATAGTTTTGATTGGATCTAAAGATGATATCTTGTACTAGTTCGAACATAGGTCGTTAGAGTAAAAAATTAGGTCACCAGGTTAAATCAAAGGAAAACCTTGTTACTAACACTAACGTACATTACATACTGTATTTTCATTTATTTTCGTTGGACTCAATTTTCGTGGTTTTTACTAAAATGGCTATTTGGTGGGGACATAAATTAGTGGATTTTGTTTTTTGAAAAGAAATGCCTTATCTTTGCATTTAAATTTCAAAGGGGTTTGGTATCGTGGATGAGCCGACCCACGAAATCCTCGAAATTAAATCCCCAACGAAAATTAATGATTCCACAGAATATTTATACAGAGTGTTTCATTATATAATATTATTATAGGCATTTTTTTTGTAGAACCTACATGACAACATTACATTTTATATGTCAGGAAAATATCATGTTACCTGACAACGTGTTGTTTAAATTGGTAGGTTGTGTTACCTGACAGTGTTTCATTTGTTAAGTCTTGACTAGGATCACCATTACACAGGAAGTTGTCACAGCATTTCGCTTTAGGATCTATATCTCCACTCAAATGTAAAAAAATGTCGCATTGCTGTAAGAATAAAAATGAATCAAGAACTGCATAATTTATGTCATATATAGATTATATAGTGGTTAATAGTCATATATAAACAGTAAATACTGTTTACTGTCTTTTGTCCAGTTTTCAAACTTACTGTACGATGATCATTATCAAACACCACCGTGTCCGTAGTTTTAGGGGATCTTGGTGTTTCTGGGTTTCTGTTTCACATTTATTTTGTAAAGATTTCTTTCTGATATACAAATGTAACATTCTTCTTTGAACATTACGGTGTGGTATATGATGACCATACGTTATATAACTTGTAAATTACTAGTGAACCCGCCCGGTTAGCTCAGTGGTCAGAGCGTTGGTTTGCTGATGAAGAGGTTGTGTGTTCGAACCCCGGGCGCGGCTCACACTGTCCGTGACAAGATGTTACATCTTAAGTTAAATTGTCTTCCACCTCTGAATTATATGGGGTAGCTTGGTAGTATAGCTTGTGGATAGAATGTGAATAGTACTGGCTACGTAAGGCCTAAATGAAGTCCAGGGAAGCTGGCTAGGACATCCGCCAACCACGATATAACTGAAAATGTTGTTAATCCGAAAAATAAGTAAATATACTAGTGAAACCATTTTCGTGTTTAAGTCACACACAATGTACATGTTTTTCATATAAACGTTTTAGGTATAACAATTTTAGTATCATATTCTTGCTTATAGATGAAGATTATTTTATTTGAAAACTTATCCGAGTATAGAGATACGTCACCTTTCTATTTGTACACCCAAGGTCGTATGCATCAGGGTAAATACTGTGAGGATGACGAAATACTGAGCATGTCTAAAATAAATACCAATGTATTATTAATTAATATTTCAGTGGTGAGAGCGTCATTATTAATATTTAACTACATGTATATAATCATCACTGAACTTTAGCAGGACATTTACGATGTATATCAATGTAACGGAAAATATAAAATTATTGGAGAATTAATTATCTAAGATAAAACAGGTTATGAAATGCATACATCAATATACATGTATATAAAACGTCATACAGACTATATAAAACGTCACATATAGACTATATAGGTTATTTTTAGTATTATTGCCCTGATGAGTCAAATGACGAAACCGGTCGGCTATTAATACCTGTGGATCGAATGTTTATTATTTTTCATTATGTTATGAAATATATACACCAGTATATAAAACGTCATAAAGACAATATATATATGTTATGAAATGTATACACCAATATATAAAACGTCATAAAGACTATATATAATCTATACACTGTATACACCAGTATATAAAACGTCATATAGACCATAAATAATTTATGCACTGTATACACCAGTATATAAAACGTCATAAAGACTATATATATGTGATGAAATGTATACACCAGTATATAAAACGTCATAAAGACTATATATATGTGATGAAATGTATACACCAGTATATAAAACGTCATAAAGACTATATATATGTGATGAAATATATACACCAGTATATAAAACGTCATAAAGACTATATATAAGTGATGAAATGTATACACCAGTATATAAAACGTCATAAAGACTATATATATGTTATGAAATGTATACACCAGTATATAAAACGTCATAAAGACTATATATATGTGATGAAATGTATACACCAGTATATAAAACGTCATACAGACTATATATAAGTGATGAAATGTATACACCAGTATATAAAACGTCATAAAGACTATACTCGTATATATGTGATGAAATGTATACACCAGTATATAAAACGTCATAAAGACTATACTCGTATATAAGTGATGAAATGTATACACCAGTATATAAAACGTCATAAAGACGTGTGACATTTAGATAAAATGGTGACTTAAATACTACTAATTATCATTATGTGCATATAATTATGTTACCTGAGTAATGAGTAATAGAAGTGTAAGAAGTATTACTTACCTGAACATTTAAATCGCACGTTTCTGTATTAGTACAAATTCTGCCTCCTGCGTACACGTTCGTACAGCTGTAACATTTTGTAAGTGTCGATTCTGTCAGCAATCATATAAACATAGTGTATTAAAACGCATTAATTAAGATAAACTCACAACGTTTGTGAAATGAATACAATACAACCTCTTTAGAGCGGCCCTCTCTTGAGCAACAACCTCCCTTCAACAGCATCATGAGTTTTCTTACAGCACGATTTACCCATTGATTTAACCCCTCTAGATCAAAAACCGCTCAACGACAGCATAATTTTGCCACTGCTAAAGGGTGTTGCTTTGGTGAGGATGCACGGCATAATGACTTAATACGTATTAATTAAGATAAACTCATGAGAGTGCATTAATTAGTCTAACTCTCCTAATGTTTCTGTATATGAAATCTGTAAATACAATCTTTTAAAAGTAGAACAGTTTTAATTATGTCATATGGTTTATGAACATAGAATCTTTTCCACAGAAACTCGTTTGTTCACACACACAGTACGAAGGTAAATCACATAATATTATGAATCGATTCACAAATACAGTACAACCTCTCCAGAGTGGCCCTCTCTTGACCAACAACCTCTGAACAACAACTTCATTTTGCTATACTTCCAAACGGTGTTGCCTCGGAGAGGTTGCATTGTATATCAATGTTATCAATGTTACTCACTGTTGTTTTTGAAACCGCATCCTTCCAAATTACAATTGCTACTGTAGCAACATTCACTACACACACTTATATCTCCACTAGCTCTTCTTGTTTTGTTACCATAAGCATCTTTACTGCACTCTCGAAGTTTGCATAACTGTATGCAATACATTATACCGATATTGATATTGTCAAAGATACAAAATTAATTTAAGAACATGGCAAGAATAGAAACTATACAATAAAACAAGTCTTACTTCCATGATTTGTTGGGTGGATACATATGTACACAGGAACAATGTTGTGTTCTTTATTAAACAACCACCGGTCAATATAACAATTACTTGTAATGAAGTGTGAATTTAAGTATAGTTTATTACTGGTAATGTAATGTAGTACGTCACTGATGACGTAGTTTGATGGTATAGTCAGTTACTGGTAATATGATATATACATTGTATATTAAGACAAAAAATATACAGTGGGTACGCTTCTTTTATTCAATTAGTTATTAAGTGATTGATATTTACCTTCATTTGTTCACAGCCTAAGTTATACTCCAGTTGGAAACTGGGTGTCATTACACTCTCTATGTGACATGTCTAATAGAAATAGAAATAAATCGTAACTGTCGAGTGATGATAACTTGTTAATTTGATGTCAACATTTGTTTATCTAATTTAATTGATTCCGAGCTTTTATCGATTTTTAACAGATGTCTTATGAGTAGTAGGAAGATTAATTGCATACAATAGAAATATCATGATATAATACACTTAATTATGACCTGCCATACAACATATTATAACCTAATCATTTACACTAAGATATGAACTGTCGTACAATATAACATTATTATACACTAAAATATTACCTGCCGTACAATATAACATTATTATACATTAAAATATTACCCGCCGTATAATATAACATTATTATACACTAAAATATTACCTGCCGTACAATATAACATTATTATACACTAAAATATGACCTGCCGTACAATATAACATTAGTATACACTAAAATATTACCTGCCGTACAATATAACATTATTATACACTAAAATATGACGTGCCGTACAATATAACATTATTATACACTAAAAATATTACCTGCCGTACAATATAACATTATTATACACTAAAATATTACCTGCCGTACAATATAACATAGTTATATATAGATGTATACACTAAAATATGACGTGCCGTACAATATAACATAATTATACACTAAAATATTACCTGCCGTACAATGTAACATTATACACTAAAATATTACCTGCCGTACAATATAACATTATTATACACTAAAATATTACCTGCCGTACAATATAACATAATTTTACACTAAAATATGAACTGTCGTACAATATAACATTATTATACACTAAAATATTACCTGACATACAATATAACATTATTATACACTAAAATATTACCTGCCGTACTGCCGTACAATAAACATAATTATATTTATAAATGTATACACTAAAATATGACGTGCCGTACAATATAACATTATTATACACTAAAATATTACCTGCCGTACAATATAACATAATTATATTTATAGATGTATACACTAAAATATGACGTGCCGTACAATATAACATTATTATACACTTAAATAGTACCTGCCGTACAATATAACATATAATTATACACTAAAATAGTACCTGCCGTACAATATAACATATAATTATACACTAAAATATTACCTGCCGTACAATATAACATTATTATACACTAAAATATATAACCTGCCGTACAAACTGATATAAATATATATAGATGTATACACTAAAATATGATGTGCCGTACAATATAACATAATTACATGTATGCACTAAAATATGACCTGCCGTACAATATAACATAATTACATGTATACACTAAAATATGACGTGCCGTACAATATAACATAATTACATGTATACACTTAAATATGACCTGCCGTACAATATAACATTATTCTACACTAAAATATGACTTGTCGTACAATCTACTACATGTATATTAATTAATTATCAGAAAATGACAGTCAATACAAGTTTTCGGCAATACGAGTAACAAAAGTTGTCTAATACACACAAAAGTCGATACGAGATTCCGTGCATCCCCATTGGTTATATAAACTCTGCAGTATATGGAATTATGATATGTTGGCTTTTCATTGTGACTTTTCATTGGTTGTTGAAACTCGCCTCAATACCAATGAAGGCACATCAAAAGACACCAAACTCCTTTCACCGGTTACGTCACGCTTTGTACTTATCAAGGGAAGTAACCGCTGCGTGGGGTTTGAAAAGACACTAATGGCTGCCATTTTTTGTTGTTCGGGACGGGAATGTCCGGGAATACCCGAGTAGTTACGATTACAACAGAGTATTTGTCAACTTACACTATCAGCCGGACATTGTACAGCGTTTTCGCACTGACTGGGATCTCTTATATTCTGACATTGTAAACAACTAATACACTCAACAGCTGAAATGATAAAAAAAACCTGTACAAGAAGACAACAAAGATGGTGTGATACATCACCTAACATGATGGAACAATAAAACAAATACGAGATGATAAAAAAATACAGTAAAGTAATGATAAAGCACGAGTAGTTATACAACAAATACAGTGTAGTCATACAGCAAACATGGTGCAGTAATAAACAAACACGGCATAGTCATACAACAAACACGGTATAATCATACAACAAATACAGTGTAGTCATACAGCAAACATGGTGCAGTAATAAACAAACACGGCATAGTCATACAACAAACACGGTATAATCATACAACAAACACGGTGTAGTCATTCGACAAACACGGTATAATCATTCAACAAACACGGTAAAATCATTCAACAAACACGGTGTAGTCACACAACAAACACGGTGTAGTCATACAACAAACACGATATAGTCATACAACAAACACGGTATAGTCACACAACAAACACGGTGTAGTCATACAACAAACACGGTGTAGTCATACAACAAACACGGTATAGTCATACGACAAACACGGTATAATCATTCAACAAACACGGTAAAATCATTCAACAAACACGGTGTAGTCACACAACAAACACGGTGTAGTCATACAACAAACACGATATAGTCATACAACAAACACGGTATAGTCATACAACAAACACGGTGTAGTCATACAACAAACACGGTGTAGTCATACAACAAACACGGTATAGTCATACAACAAACACGGTATAGTCATACAACAAACACGGTGTAGTCATACAACAAACACGGTATAGTCATACAACAAACACGGGGTAGTCATACAACAAACATGTACGGTATAGTCATGCAATAAACACGGAGTAGACATACAACAAACACGGTATAGTCATACACGGTGTATTCACACAAGAAACATGTACGGTATAATCATACAACAAACACGGATTAGTCATACAACGAACACTGATTAGTCATAAAAAACACGGTGTAGTCATACCATAAAAAATATTGTGTACTTGACATACCTTTTGAATAAAGTAGCACGGCGAAGGCAACTAGTACTGAAAAATAGCAAATACATATTTGAAACCCAAACATAGCAGTCATGTGTAAAATCTGAAACATAAACATAGCAGTAATGTATATATCTGTATCCTAAAAAAAACAGTGAAGTATAAATTTGAAACCTAAACGTAGTAGAAATGTATATGGTCCAGCTGAGCAATGTTGTAGCATGTATTTCTCAGAGTTTAACAACAACCAAAGGGCTCTTAATTAAATTTCAGTAGATGATAAGAAAGTAACAACAGGTTTTTATCCACATGTACAAAGTTGCCCTTGGTTGATCCAGTACAATTAAGGTGTACAATATTTTAGTATTTCGATATTTTGTGAAATTAAATTTCAGTTCAATTTTGTGTGATCTAAGATACTGTTTCTGTCATTTAAGAATGTCATGCGTATGAAGGAATAATTTATAATAGTATATGTTTGAAATGTCAAGTCATTATTTTTATCTATATTTTAATAAAACAAGCACAAAATGTTTTCACCGTGTGATTGACTGACACGAATTTCCTCTCCTGTGGTATTCCATATGTGACAATATATCACGTTAACTGACGTTCCCACATACTTTCTATGAAGTAATTAAGGAACTGTATTCTCTAAAGATGCAAAATTGGAAAATATCTATTTATTATTTAAAATGAAGAGCAAAATGTATTACCAAGTTTCTGTTTAGAAATCTTCATTCTATCACTAAAATTTTCAGACTTAATCAACAAATGTTAAATTCTATTACATTTCTCATGACTCGTACCATATGACCGACATTGATAAGGTGTTTACAGCGTACGTTCCGGACATTTAATGATAATTTAGTTATCAAACACACACCAATCTTTTTACGGACAACAGCACTCAATTTACTAATACACTTTGTACTGAATAATGTGATACATAAACATAATGTAACACATAATGACAGGAAATGTACATTTTGTAAATCTCTTGAAGATGAATTTCACTTTGTTTTAGAATATCAATTATATGTATACTCAAATATTCGAAAAATATACCAGGAAATATTATTGGAGAAGACCAAATGTACTAAAATGTATCGAACTACTCTCATCTGAAAATGAAACAATAATTTAACAACTTTCGGTACATATTCATAAATGTTTTAAAGTACGTGACGACGCCCTGTATCTATGATCTAAAACGCTTTTATCACTTTTCTCTTCAATTCATTGCAATTTGGTTAAATTCTTATTTTTTTTCCAAATAAGTTATCATTTAAGATCCGCTATTACAGCTTATTATAATTACCTGTGAAGATAAGACCATACTATGCTTTGTACAATGTACATTGTATATGTAACATATCACATTGTTGGGAGTTATGCCTTATGTTTGAAATAAATGTCTATCTATCTATATACATTTGTAATTAATAATATGTGACTAACAAACACTACACTGAGTGAACAGGAAACTAAAATCTATTTGATTATTCTCACAGTTCATGACTGATTAAGCTTGGTACTTAAAACCTGAGTGATGTTCCACTACATGTATTATATCGCCTCCCGACCAAAGACTAGTCATTGTCCACTTCCTTATTCTACTCCTAGTTCGGTGCACAACATACTGCGCAAGGTTTAAAAGATTTTGTTGGTGTTGCAAACAGCAAAGTTGTGCTCAGTATGATATTAGTCATGTACACAAGTTAATTAGTTTTTTTCTGTGTACATGAAATACAGTTTAATAAGCAACGCCCTTATTTTCGTTCTTTATATGTCTTGGCACGTTGTAAGAATATGTTTGTCAAACGTTAAATATGCGTGAGTCATGCGTTACCATAGCGTTGGGAAACGTTAAGTCCATCTTATACGCTTCAAGAATGCCCTACACACGTTATAAATACGTTAAACAAACGTTACGCATACGTTTAAAACTCGTTGCTAGTGAATGTACCGGCGTTTTTCCAACGCGTAATTAACGTTTGAAAGCGTTTGGCGAACGTTCGAATAACGAATGAATAACGATCGTCTAACGTATATGTAACTGATAGATATACCGTCGGCACTCGTTGAAATTTTGTGCATGCACTACTATTTTAGGACCTCGACGCTCGTCAACGTATACCAACGTGTGTGAGCGTGTTTTAACTTACATTAAACGAACCTCTAACGAGTACGACGACCATCAGCGTATTCTAACACGTCGGCCAATGCGTTGTAGTGTGACAGCACCTAACGCTGCAAAATGACAAAATGTATGTCACTCGAGTGACGTCACTGATATGTGCGCATTTCCGATCATTTACGAAGCTTTCGGAAACGCTCGGCAAATGCAAAACAATACGTCGTATTTTGTCGTTCATTCAAAATACTAAATATTGTTTTCCGCTAGTTATATCTCAAGGAAAGGACGGCAAAATAAGATCAGATATGGGTCCCTTCTGTATCATCTTGTGAGGTCTTTTGTACATTAAAATTAATACCCCTTTTAAGACATATTGTGGCTTTAAATTTATATAAATGTACCGATAATATGTTCATTAATACATATGTGTATAAAATTATAAATGTTAAATCATGTGTCTTATTTCACATACATCGCTTAGAATGGCCATAAACATTCACTGGTTTATACTTGTCTACCACAGATAAATTAAACACCAATATACATTATAAGTAGACCTGTACACTATTCCCTGTGTTGACCCTCTATCTACACCATATCTATTGTTGTAGGTCAGAATTGTTGATAAACTTGTTATAAAGCGAAGAGCTAGAACAAATCATGGCGTCCGTAGGATCAGATACACAAGCAGAGGAGACTCGATGTTATCCTGACCCTTACACACGGATCCCACAACAACAACAACATTTAAAACCTGGACAGCTTCATCAGTCACAAATTGAAAAGTTTTTTCGGGAGGTAAGTGTCCTTCTATTGTTACATCTCGAGTTAGTCCGTTCAGGATAAATCAGACATGTCGTATCATTGTGTTACTTGATAAATACAGTATCCGTATATTGATCTGTTGTCGGAGATATACCTATAAAACTGTATTTTCATTTATTTTTGTTGGGTTCAATTTCCGTGGTTTTTACTAAAATGGCTATTTCGTGGGGACATAAATTCGTGGATTGTGAATTTTGAAAAAGAAAGCTTATCTTTGCATTTAAATTCATTGGTATTTGATCTTATGGATTAGCCGACCCACGAAATCCACGAAATTAACTTGACCCCAGCTAAAATTAATGATTCCACAGTATTATATGGTTCTTACAGGTTGTTTTGTTAAAGTTGGTAAAACTTTGCTCAAACCTATCGATATTACAATACACACACCTTTATGAAGCCAAATATCGACAATATGTACAGATAATCAATACGAACAATTTGTCAACAATATGTAACTAAATAATGTTACGTATTAGAATTACTGACAGTTATTTGTTGCTGGTATAATGTTGAGGCGTTAGAATACTGTGGAATCATTGATTTTCGATGGGGATTTAATTTCGTGGATTTCGTGGGTCGGCTATATAAAATTGTCTTGTACAAGTATTTATGGAGTCCTCATGCATGGTATTGTAATGATATGTGTTTTGAATCTTCTCAAACTCCTGCTGTAGTTTTACCATAAAGTTCAGATTTCTATAGCCGTCACTCACGTGGCGCGCATCAATTTTGATGCAAACCAAAGTACTATTTTTATCTACATCCGTCATGCTAAACTAGTTCCCATTCCATGTTGCAGTGCAAGTCTATGTAAGTTCAGTTTCCATTAGTACTTTCAGTACTTTGATTGATTTTAGATTTTTATTTCAAGACAATGGACATTTGGCCCACGAATCAACACATATAATAACTTAACGTGACAACGAATTCATATCTTGTTAATATAAAAGCAACCACTTTAATTTGACATTGAACGAGTATCTGTAAACTTTGTATAATACAGGCTTCTGGCGTATGGCAAACCTAATGACAAAGCCCCTCACACATATACACATATACTGTTGCTTACGAAAATAAACTGCGGTCAAAGTACGTGATGTCGAGATGTAATGTTAGTAAAGTTGAAGGCCTTGTCGTTGTTCCAGTTTAAGGCAATAGATGGATATAACATGAGATGTGGTTTTCTGTGTCGAATAAGACTAGGCTTTCAAAAATAGGTTTTAAATTATTACAACACAGCCTTGATGAACACGACCGGTGTATTTTCGTGATTTCTGGCCTAGGAGTTCTATGCCTTTACTATAATGATATGTACAACCTTTTTTATTATCATTAATAATTGATTTATCGGAAAATAAAGAGAAATTAAAGAAAAAAGAAATAGAAAGGAAAAGTAGTTGGCATACCTAATTTTTGAATACACACACGTACATATATAATAGTAAAAGCTGAGAAAAATTTAAAAGTATAAATTAAAGCTTTTTTTAGTTCAAATGCTTATATACATTGTATATACATGTACATTTTAACAGAAATAGATTTATTCGTCGTTGATCTTTTCCAAAAATATTGTTTATTGAAATATCGTCGTAAGTCATGGTATAATGGACACTCTGTAACAATTCTAGATTGACTATAATTACATAATCCTGAACCTGGGTATTCGAACTAGATACAAAACATGTTTAAAGATTAGAAGTGATTGTCATTTGATATTACATTCGCTCTCCCGTTCTTTTACCACCCCAGACATTCGCTCTCTCGTCTTTTTACCACCCTAGACATTCGCTCTCTCGTCTTTTTACCACCCCAGACAGTCGCTCTCTCGTCTTTTTACCACCCCAGACATTCGCTCTCCCATTCTTTAACCACCCCAGACATTCGCTCTCTCGTCCTTTTACCACCCCAGACAGTCACTCTCTCGTTTTTTTATCACCCAGACATTCGCTCTCTCGTCTTTTTACCACCCCAGACATTCGCTCTCTCGTCTTTTTACCACCCCAGACAGTCGCTCTCTCGTCTTTTTACCACCCCGGACATTCGCTCTCTCGTCTTTTTACCACCCCAGACAGTCGCTCTCTCGTCTTTTTACTACCCCAGACAGTCGCTCTCTCGTCTTTTTACCACCCAGACAGTCGCTCTTTCGTCTTTTTACCACCCAGACAGTCGCTCTTTCGTCTTTTTACCACCCAGACAGTCGCTCTCTTGCTTTTACCACCCCATACAGTCGCTCACTCGTCTTTTTATCACCCAGACAGTCGCTCTCTCGTCTTTGCACCACCCAGACATTCGCTCTCTCGTCTTTGCACCACCCAGACATTCGCTCTTTTGCTTTTACCACCCCATACAGTCGCTTTCTCGTCTTTTTACCACCCAGACAGTCGCTCTCTCGTCTTTGCACCACCCAGACATTCGCTCTCTCGTCTTTTTACCACCCCAGACAGTCGCTCTCTCGTCTTTTTACCACCCAGACAGTCGCTCTCTCGTCTTTTTACCACCCCGGACATTCGCTCTCTCGTCTTTTTACCACCCAGACGGTCGCTCTCTCGTCTTTTTACCACCCAGACAGTCGCTCTCTCGTCTTTTTACCACCCCAGACACTCGCTCTCTCGTCACTTCTTAAGCGTTTGTCCGGGGGGGGGGGGGGGGGTGCCTTACATTCATACCAAGCACACATGCAGTGTAATTATTTAATTACGTAGAAACGAAGTCTTTTGAGTGTAAATATGTACATTAACACGTCTAGATATATAAAATACTTGTTATACAATGTAATTTATTCCATTATGCAACATCACGAATTGTTTGTCAACAATTAAAACTGTGTATAGTGTGTCAAGCGTGATAATAATCTACTTGACAATAAATGTACATGATGTATGGTAGATAGGCATGTATCATGTCAGGGAGGTTAATCTTTGTCTCGGGGAGCATTTCTTGTACACTCAAATCAAAGTACTGAGACAATTCAACATTGTACGGGAACTATTTTAATAATTGAATGGCGGATGTAGAAAATTAAACGCAGTACTTTGGTCAACATCAAAATTCGTGCGCGCCGAGCAAGTGATGGCTATGGAAATCTGAACTATCGCTCAATTTGCAAGAAAACAACAACGTTCACCCATGTCATTGTATTGGTTTCCCCATACATCACATGTGTTAGTAATTCTGTATCTTGAATGTTTCAGGGATATCTTGTTGTTGAAGATTTTTTCACACCAGACGAGTTACAGCCATGTCGGGATTCCATCAACGAAATGGTTGATTTATTGGCTAACAAGTTGTTTGAGGCTGGAAAGATAAAACGTACGTTTTACTTAATGTTTCAGGAAATGTAAATTACGACCGAACGCACGGACGGACAGATCAACAAACGGACGGACGACCGAATGCACGGACGTACTCACTGAAGTGACGTTGTGGGTTGCCGCCTTTGATCTTCTTTTGATCTTCTAAACCCCACAAGCAACATTTTTGCACCCTATAAGCACAAATTTTCCCCACAACGTCTGTTTGTACGTACTGGAACCCCATAACGACAACTTGTACTTATCCTAACCCTAACCCCATAACGACACCTGGGTGCTTACGGATGGACAGACGAAGGAACGGACGAACGATCGAATGAACATTTATCTATAAATATGTATTCGAGGTTATCACCTGTGCCATAGATCTATGTATGTTACATGAAGACTGTCAACGTATAATATTGTTAATATTACAAGACACGAATATCTAGACAATCACGCGTAAAACTTCGTGAACAAGTCGTACGACTTGCATACTTTATATCTTTACTGACGAGTATTTAAAATTTATCCAAAGAATTTTATATTTTGTTATATTAATATTTATACAAAGAATATGGTATGTTATTTTCTACAGAATTATACAAAGAATATGGTCTTTTATTTTCTACAGAATTATACAAAGAATATGGTCTTTTATTTTCTACAGAATTATACAAAGAATGTGGTCTTTTTCAAAGACTTTCTAAGCTTGAAGAGGAATTTAAAGGAGCAAACATTCTGTTATTCAAACATCAAAAGATGCCGAAGGTAAAGTTATAACTACAAGATCGTACATGTTTGTACTCATATAACTGTATGTGTATGTATGAACAGTATAATATCATAATGAAAAGTATTACATCATACACGTTGTTCTAACACAATGCAAATACAATGCATTTTTATGGCCCATAAAAATACTATTTTCTATTGCGCTAAATAGAATGAAACGGGAGCCAACAAACCTGATTCAAAACAAAATATTAGATTAAAGCATATCTATATATGCATATCAAATGTTTCGGATATAATCATGGATAAAGATTATTTCCTTCAACAAATGCATCAATGCAGAACTTCTGTTTATTAAAGGAATTCATATTTTTGCTACAACATAACGTGACATACGTGTATGATTATAGATTGCTTAATTAGTACAAATTTGTACATACTTTATGGTAGTTCACTGTGACGATTATTATTCTAAACACTAGGCCTTCCGTGATGTTTGGTGTAATGAACGTTTATTGAACCTAATCGAGCAGTTGATTGGACCAGATATTGCTGGACATCCGGTGTGGAACATGCGTACTAAAACACCAAATAGTAAAGCGATGGACGTTCCTTGGCATCAAGGTAATCAGTATGTCAGAGTTTAACCATTGAATTGATATGTATTTCAACATTCAGTAAGTATGTCAGAGTTTAACCATTCAATTAGTATGGCAGCTTAACCAGTAGTGTACAGTTAACCATTCAATTAATTGTGTACAGTTAACCATTTAATTAGTATGACAGAGTTAAATAACCATTTAATTGATATGGTAGAATTCCAATATTCAGTTAGTATGACGGTGTTTAACCATTCAATTAGTATGACAGAGCTTAATAACCATTTAATTGATACGGTAGAATTTCAACATTCATTTAGCAAGACGGTGTTTAACCATTCAATTAGTATGACAGAGTTTAACCATTGAATTGATATGGTAGAATTTCAACATTCAATAAATATAACAGAGTTTAACAATTTAATATGTATGGTACAATATAAACATTCAATTAGTATGGCAGAGTTTAAACATTCAATTAATATGACAGAGTTTAACCATTCAATTAGTATGACAGAGTTTAACCATTCAATTAATATGTCAGAGTTTAATCTATCAGTTGATATAGTTGATTTTCAACATTCAATTCGTATGTCACAGTTTAACCATTCAGTTGAAATAGTAGATTTTCAACATTCAATTAGCATGGTAGAGTTAAACCACTAAAATCCATCAAAACCGAACCCCATCCGGACTGTGCCAAAAGACCGGTTTTCTGAGAAAAAATTGGGGAATTCCGGATTTCAGGGAGAGCGATTTTAAAGGGTTTTACTGTATATTGTTTATTGCAGACAGTGGTTATTTTAGTGAGGAATCGTACGATCATCTGATACCAACAGCTTGGATACCATTCCTTGATGCTAATGAAAACAATGGTTGTATGCAGGTAAGATCGCCTTATTCGAGTCATCAATTTTAGATAAAATGTGTCATTCATTTAGCAATTTTATTTCCCCATCAAAAAGAATTGATATGTAAACTATCTTCGGTGATTTGCAGGAGCGCTTAACAGACGCTAATTACGTATTGATAATAGCGTTTAAGGCCCATTAGCTTTTGAATTTAGTGATACAGAACCGTGAATCGATTAAATAATAGTAAAATATATTTTATTTGCTCTAAAACAATATTTACATAATGCCTTTCTTTAGCCACATTTCGTAAAAAAACTTGGAATGTTTTTATTGCAAGTAAAAGACAGTTTCGCTGATAAGACATCTTTCCAGGTTAAATAATACAACATCCAAAAGGTAAATGGGGCTTTAAATATTTTACCACTGATGTATATGATCGTAATGACAGCATTTGCTGAGGTTTACACATAATTTATCATTTAGGTAGCTCGGTATGGGCACAAACTCGGAAAAATGGGTAATCATACGTGTTGTCATAGTGATACTTGGTTTATTGATTTATCTGAAGAAGAAATGGAGAAGTCATTAGGTGAGCATAATTAAATATGACATGTGACAAAATGGTGATATAACATGTTATTCTTAAATAGTACCTGTACGCTCATGATCTTCTATTATTGATGCAATTTGTTCCTTATATTTTTCATATTAGTGCTACCAATCAAGGAATGAATACACCGCATTGAGATTACCTGTATATTATTTTTCATATAGACATAACCTGAAAGTTATCTTTCTTATATACGTTACCTGTACTTTATCTTTCTTATATACGTTACCTGTACTTTATCTTTCTTATATACGTTGCCTGTACTTTATGTTTCTTATATACGTTACCTGTACTTTATCTTTCTTAAATACGTTGCCTGTACTTTATCTTCGTTATATACGTTACCTGTACTTTATCTGTTTTATATACGTTACCTGTATGATATCTTTCTTATATACGTTACCTGTACTTTATCTGTTTTATATACGTTACCTGTACTTTATGTTTCTTATATACGTTACCTGTACTTTATCTTTCTTATATACGTTACCTGTACTTTATGTTTCATATATACGTTACCTGTACTTTATCTTTCTTATATACGTTACCTGTACTTTATCTTTCTTATATACGTTGCCTGTACTTGATCTTTCTTATATACGTTACCTGTACTTTATCTTTCTTATATACGTTGCCTGTACTTTATGTTTCTTATATACGTTACCTGTACTTTATCTTTCTTAAATACGTTGCCTGTACTTTATCTTCGTTATATACGTTACCTGTACTTTATCTGTTTTATATACGTTACCTGTATGATATCTTTCTTATATACGTTACCTGTACTTTATCTGTTTTATATACGTTACCTGTACTTTATGTTTCTTATATACGTTACCTGTACTTTATCTTTCTTATATACGTTACCTGTACTTTATCTTTCTTATATACGTTACCTGTACTTTATGTTTCTTATATACGTTACCTGTACTTTATCTTTCTTATATACGTTACCTGTACTTTATCTTTCTTATATACGTTACCTGTACTTTATCCTTCTTATATACGTTGCCTGTACTTTATGTTTCTTAAATACGTTACCAGTACTTTATCTTCCTTATATACGTTACCTGTACTTTATCTTTCTTATATACGTTGCCTGTACTTTATCTTTCTTATATACGTTGCCTGTACTTTATCTTTCTTATATACGTTACCTGTACTTTATCATTCTTATATACGTTGCCTGTACTTTATCTTTCTTATATACGTTACCTGTACTTTATCTTTCTTATATACGTTACCTGTACTTTATCTGTTTTATATACGTTACCTGTACTTTATCTTTTTTATATACGTTACCTGTATGCTATCTTTCTTATATACGTTACCTGTATGTTAGCTTTCTTATATACGTTACCTGTACTTTATCTGTTTTATATACGCTACCTGTACTTTATCTGTTTTATATACGTTACCTGTACGTGATCTGTTTTACAAACCATACCTGTATGCTATCTGTCCTATGTACGTTACCTGTACTTTATCTGTTTTATATACGTTACCTGTACTTTATCTGTTTTATATACGTTACCTGTACGTGATCTGTTTTACATACCATACCTGTATGCTATCTGTCCTATGTACGTTACCTGTACTTTATCTTTCTTATATACGTTACCTGCCCGGTATCTTCTGTAATAAATATCATTTGTATACAGTAATTATCTTCTCTTATAAATATTACCTGTAATGAATGTTATCTGTACATTATCTTCTCTTGTAAATGTTACCTGTATGTTATCTTCTCTTAAAGATAATACCTGTCATCAACTCATATTGATGTTACCTAAACATGACTGTAAGAACGGGGGTCACATTGTCAGGCAAAATCTAAAACAGCTTCCCAATCTGAAAATACTTCCTACAGGCCTGCTGTGCATGATCTTTTCTTATCCTTTATAACTTCTTATACTGATATCATAAGTAAGATACTTTTCCTATCACAACAGATTAACATCTTCATTACAGATATTGATATTAAGGAAGATCTTGTCACTGTTCCTGTTCCATATGGTGGCTTCTTGTTGTTCAGTAATATAATACCACACAGAAGGTTTGTATTATTTACATGTCATTAGTTATATTAATAGTATTCATGTTTATACTTTATACTCACAAACAATTTTATACATCTGTAGATGGTGTTCGTGTCATAATTATGTGTGTCATTTTGGTTGTTTATCCTCTTTAAAGAAAATTGGTGTCAAGTACTAGTATTTAGATTGTTTAATTCCAAAATGTAGTTCCCTTGACACAATTTAAGATGTTAACTTGCTATGTTGTTTTGTTATGTTACCTTAAATAAGTACATTGTTGTGTTACCTTAGATAAGTACATTGCATATTGTTATGTTACCTTAAATAAGTATACATTGTTGTGTTACCTTAGATAAGTACATTGCATATTGTTATGTTACCTTAAATAAGTAAATTGTTATGTTACCTCAAAAATAAGTATATTGTTCTATCACTTTATATCATTATTAATTTATCTTGCAGTTTGAAGAATGTATCTAATGACGTACGTTGGAGTATTGATCTAAGATGGCAGTCACCAAAACTAGATTATGGTTTCTATGGTATAGCTGAAGGCATACTATTCCGTTCTTCTACGGAAGACAACGTTACACCTGATTGGGAGAAATTTTTGTCAGTTGACAGAAAAGAAGTCTGGCAAAAGAAATATTTCAAACAAGTATGTATAAATAATGCAAAATGTACTTTCCTTTCATTCTACACTTATTTCATTATTAATGAATAAGAGTTTATGTGTTTATAATCTACCATTATTTCATAATTCAATGTCGAAGAGTTCATGTGTTTATTATGCATTCTGGTTAAAATATAACTAAGGAACAACCTCTCCAGAGCGACTCTCTCTTGAGCTAAACCTCCCTTCAAGAACAACATGATTTTTTAACCCAGTGCACGATTTAACTATATGTATTAATTTTACCTCCCCAGAGCGACAATCTCTCAACAACAAGATAATTTTGCTACTCCCAAAAGGTGTTGCTTTGTAGTGGTTTCATTGTATTTATAATGAGGAACATTGTATGTATCTTATTCATCAGCTGTTTTCTATTTCATTTGTATGATACCATCTAATGTATTATATTAAATTCTGAATGTTTCAGGTAGTGGAGACAGATCATTTTGATACCACAATAACTGGACCATGGATTGGACGCTGGGACATAACTAACCAAAATAAGCACACCGAAGCTTTCACAAGTCTGCATAATAACAAACAGTAGACATAATATACATGTACACACACACACACACGTCGTGATGCAGCATTAAACAGAGTTATATATATATACGGATCCAGGACTTGTTTGAATATAATTAAACACTATATACGTAAGATTGGATGATATGATAATAAACAGATATGTATCAGACTGGACACAATGTGTGCCTGAGTTATTTTCTAAGTTGTGTACATAACTTGATAAAAATGAACAAGTATGTGATGCTATTTAAAATGTTAATTATGTGGTACACAGATTTTGGAATGTTCTATGTTTTCATGTATCACCACTGAACTGTGTGTGACTTGATTCCATAAAAACATGAGCTAGAATATAAATGTGTGAAATCTGACGTAATTGCTACACATGTATGTTGTGACTATCTTTTTTCATGATTGGTCTAAGTTGCTGCATGAATAAATCATTCATAAACATGTGTTCACAATATCTTAGTAGTTATTAGACCATCGTAACAATTAAATCATAGAGTAGATCCTGTAATACAAAAACTATCTACAGTGACAATAATGTAGATATATGTATGCTCACACCTGGTGTACAGTGACAATAATGTAGATATATGTATGTTCACACCAGTGTACAGTGACAATAATGTAGGTACATGTATGCTCACATCTGGTGTACAGTGACAATAATGTAGATATATGTATGCTCAAACCAGTGTACAGTGACAATAATGTAGATATATGTATGCTCACATCTGGTGTACAGTGACAATAATGTAGATATATGTATGCTCACATCTGGTGTACAGTGACAATAATGTAGATATATGTATGCTCACATCTGGTGTACAGTGACAATAATGTAGATATATGTATGCTCACACCTGGTGTACAGTGACAATAATGTAGATATATGTATGTTCACACCTGGTGTACAGTGACAATAATGTAGATATATGTATGCTCACATCTGGTGTACAGTGACAATAATGTAGATATATGTATGTTCACACCAGTGTACAGTGACAATAATGTAGGTACATGTATGCTCACATCTGGTGTACAGTGACAATAATGTAGATATATGTATGCTCACATCTGGTGTACAGTGACAATAATGTAGATATATGTATGCTCACACCTGGTGTACAGTGACAATAATGTAGATATATGTATGCTCACACCTGGTGTACAGTGACAATAATGTAGGTATAGGTATGCTCACACCTGGTATACAGTGACAATAATGTAGATACATGTATGCTCACACCTGGTATACAGTGACAATAATGTAGATACATATATGCTCACACCTGGTGTACAGTGACAATAATGTAGATATAGGTATGCTCATATGTGGTATACAGTGACAATAATGTAGATATATGTATGCTCACACCTGGTGTACAGTGACAATAATGTAGATACATGTATGCTCATATGTGGTATACAGTGACAATAATGTAGATACATATATGCTCACACCTGGTATACAGTGACAATAATGTAGATACATGTATGCTCATATGTGGTATACAGTGACAATAATGTAGATATATGTATGCTCACACCTGTTGTACAGTGACAATAATGTAGATATAGGTATGCTCACACCTGATATACTGTGACAATAATGTAGATATAGGTATGCTCACACCTGATATACTGCGCCAATAATCTAAATTTATGTGTGATCACACCAAGAGTACTTTGAGTATGATGTAGATTGCTTGAGCTTAATTAATTGTCTACAAAACCGAAGATCTGTGCACTTTAACAATTGAAGAACCTTTCTTGGTGCAAACTTAAACAAGACCAATGTCATTGTTTCACTGGTGAGACACCTGCAGATTTAATCTACTATACCGTGGTATACAACAATCCTTCGTAAATACAACAAGGTACTGAAAACTTACAAATTTATTTCCTACTCATACTTCCAATTTCTGAGCAGAAAAATGTATTGTGCGAGTTGATTAACCTGACAAAACTACTTACTGTTATGGTTGATGCAGTAATTTATTTTTAGCTTTGAAGCGCTTCGATAACTTTCATAATTATGATAATCTTTGTTTTTAAACCAGTTATTGAATGTATGTATACAACTTATACCGGTAATATATCGGAACTGTTCCTTGCTGTAAAATAATCAGAAACTATTGATGATTCGACTGTTGCATGAAGCTAAAAATAAACGCATTGAGTGTCATTATTCAGCTTTGACAATTTAATAAAATTGCACTATACCAATATATTAAACAAACAACATGTTTGAGAAATCAATTAAGTTTTAATATTCAGTCAATATTGTACAACATGTAAAGTTCCTATGAGCAGAGGAAAAGACAAAAAAAAAGAACAACAATATGATGTGAATGGTGAATTATTAAAACATGATTTGGTTTAAAAACATGAGTTGTATATAATAAATTAATAAATTCAAACATCTAGAGTATCACTAATGTTATTGTGATTTTCTGGACGTCACTTTCCTCTGTCGGTTCCTGAAATATAACAATAATAGTACAAGATTAATACAAAGATTCAATCGTATCGGACATTTTTGTCACTGAGAAATACGCCTCGTACATAAATGTAGGGTTACAAATTGTGGTTACGGTATGTGGTTTCCAGTCACTACTTTTTTCAACATTAGGCAATCATTTTCAAGAATCATTCTCACAATGGCAGACTTTCAGACGTTTGCGATTAATAAAATGGGAATCAAGTTCCCATTGAAAGAGAAGCAGGTTGTTTCCATTGTTTATTCACAGTGTCGGCAATTATGGAAAGTAGCCTGTGAACAACAACAACATGGCAGCCTGTCTTTTATGTCCGAGGCATTTTCTTTGGACAAACACAGAGCAGTAACTGTTGCGATTGACAGAGACTATGTGAGAATGTTAATTCAGTAACAATGTGAACTGACATAACAGCAGAATATAAACATATTTATAAATAAATAACATTACACCAGACCAGATACCACACACTAGTATATTAAGGTGTCCTGGTTGCTTAAATTCGCTAAAAACATAAATATTTTATGTTATTTACAAAGATTAAATATTATTCTTTCATATCAAGCCACAAAAAATTCAAACTGAATGCGCAAAATAGTGTTAGTTTTATTGCATTAAAAACTGTACCCCTTTACCGACTTCACTTTAACTCATTGTAAAAAGATGCTATAGCATATTATCGATCTAAGTTCACCATGCAAAATCTACAGAAACTAATATTTTCCATTTTTCAACAAGGGCAACAACTCCATCAATTTTTAAAAATGTGTTGTAAAATTAATTGAAGTATCTAAGGTAACTATCATAGAAATAATGATAATTGGGTTATACTATTTTTGTAATAATAACATTTCCATGTAGCATTAAAGTCCCATAAGCATATAAATGTGTTGGTCGTAATAGTTTCTGTGTGTTTTATAATAGAGGAATCCAGTGTGTTTTCCTCTCGTGCATACTTTATAGCAAGAAAACATGTTTCCAAAACCACTATCGTATTTTTTTCAATATCATTGAAAAAAAACTATTTATAGAACAGCTGTGTTTTCCCGCAGTCATATTATGCACACAGCATAAAGTGACGTCATGCGGTCTATATATTTCAAGTTTACAAAGGCAAAATTCACAGCGTAGTGAGTGTTTTTAGAAGAAGAAAAGGCTCGTTTCGTCGGTAACTATTATCTTGGGATAATATCAGCAATTGTTTGTATTTTGCATATATATTTTTATAGCAAAAAGCTCATGGGGCTTTAAGCAGATATGTCAGAAAAGTACAGTATTAGGCAGGGATAACATTCAGTGAGAAACATAAAATCTGTGTAATTACAGATGTAGATATTACCTGGATTCTGATCGTGTTGATGTATATTCAAACCATAAAACGTGAGGAATTAAGGTTGAATCACGCACCATAAGATACTCTCCAATTGGACTAAAATTAAAATCAAATATAGATTCTTAGATTTATGGTCACATAATAAAACTATTCATTAGGCCATCCTTGAACAAGAGTGCAAAAATGTCAGGAAATATGTCAAAAGGTTTGGGATACTATGAGTGGCAAATTATATATATTTCTAAAAAATGCCAAACATTAAATTTTGTGAAAAATGCCAATTGTCAACAAACATAATCACCAAGTTTGCTGAAGATCGGCTGATAATTGGTCCACTTAGAGGGAATACACTGCATCTTTAGTTAATTTTGAATGTATTAAGGAGCATAACTCAGAAGTGCCTGGGTGCCTGAGATTTCATGTCCTTAAACAACACACTCGCATGGAAGATTAAGCCACATATAAATGGAAATTTTTGCCATGTATTTTTAAAATCCACCAATGGACAAAATAGTTGTACAACTAGACGGACGCATGCACATACAAGGTGACTCCAGTATCACCCCCCAAAATTTCTTTGTGGTGTATAAATACAGACAACTTACCTTGCAGCAATATAAGGGAAAAATGGAGTTAATACAATCTGTACAGCAGCAAACCATATACATCCTAGTATAACACCAATAATACTTCCCCACAACACTTGACTACTTGTATGATATCCTAAATACACCCTGTAATATATATGTAGCACATCATTATAAATATATAGTTGTACAATTACATGATTCTTCAAATTTAGTCTTATCTCTTGATTTATACATTTCTCCAGATTTAACGCCATTTTCAACATTATCATGGCAGGCAGTTATCCTATCCAGCTTCCCTCGACTTCTTTTAGGCATTTACCAGTACCAATCACATTCTATAAACAAGCTACTACCATGCTACCTCACATAATTCAGGGGTGGATATTTTTAACATAGGACGTAATATATTCAGTCATTGCAGACAGTGTACGGGGTTCAAGCTCATAACCTCTTGATCAGTAGACCAAGCAAGATTCATCAAATTCAATTTTTTCACTAGAATATGTGCAATATGACTAGAACAAGTGTGAGTAAATACTATCTAATTGTATTTGTTAGGAAACTAGATTACCATTGCGGACAATGATGAAATATTTACCTGCTGTATGCAACAACACCAGACACAGTCAAACATCCTAAAGCTGTAGCAAACTTCCATAAGTCATCCAGCAAGTTATAATTTCTATAAAGACTGAAAAAAGGATTGATTTTATCAAGTACAATATTGTAACTAGAACTCACATGTCTATCAGGTTTTAATTAAGTTTTCCTGTAAGAGGCTAAACCTTGATCGAAGGAGGGCAGGCTTTTCATGCTCATTTCCAACTTCGTAAATGATACATTTGGGATTTGAAAATGGTTAGAATGGTCAAAATTGGGCGCACCAGATATATGCAGAGAAATTAATTTGTGTTATAATTCAAAAGGCATCATCACATTTTTGTTACATAGAAACAACCAAAGTGGAGCAGATATTTTCGTTTTATTGGCCATTTATTTCGCTAAATTTGTTTATGTGTTTTACACACGAGTACTGGTAGATGTTTTTCCAGTCATTTTTTTACTGGGGTCCTATGCTCAGGTGAGCCCAATACACATTAGATTACCGTAATCAGTAAATGACAATATGAATATTATGAATCTTACCGGACAAATAAAAAAAATATCATATAGGTAGCAAAGAAAAACATGAACTGTGAATGGCTAGATGGCATTCCATATTCTGTAAACAACACAGCTATTTCTGAAAAGTAAGAACAAGCAAATATTTAATTACTTAGCAGGTCTATACATTTATGTTATATGTAAATAAGACAGGTTTGAAATCAGAGAAGAATATTATAAATATGAAATCAATGTGAACTGACATCATTAAAATCTGCAATTTAACAATAACCGGCGGGATTTCTTCTATCTAACTAGACTGCTGTGAGGCCCTACCTGTGTGGCCCCTACCTATGACAGCATTGTTCTGTTTATCCATAAGGCTATTCTTCAAAAAATGTTTGTTTGTGGTTGCCCTACCCAGAGAATTTTCAGTAGGCAGGGATGTAGGAAATATTTTTTTTTACAATTTAATTTTTATATTGAACCAAAACTACATGTCAGAATGCTTTTTTTCTATTTATTCAAAAAAAAAAATACCCAAGAGGCCAAAGAAAGGTTGGGTAAGGGCCTTTTCGCTGAGCAGGTAGCAATACAGCAAACAAAATATTCTTTAAGGATGGCCTAATGTTCATGATAGTATAGCCCCTATCAATGACAATAATCAAAATCTTTCATGTGTTGAAATTGATATACATGGGAAAAGTTTACCTCTCTGAGGTCTCCGTTCTCTTATAGTGTGTTTTAATACCCAATTACAGCCTTCATTGATCACAATACCACAAAAATACGAGATCTGCAAATAGTCAATAACAAATCTATAGTTTATAACTTAAAAAATCAAAGTACTGAAAGTACTCATGGAAACTGAACTTACATAGACTTGTACTGCAACATGGAAGGGGAACTAGTTTAACAAATTTTGTGTGGCGAATGTAAATAAATGTAGTATACAGGTGGTACCAGATAACGGTGTAGCTAAATTTAGAACAGATATAGAACAAAGAAAAAAACTCACTGACGTGAACCAAATATTGTATTTTATTTGTACACATCTCTTTTACAAATGCCAACAGTCAAATGTTCAAAATCTGTACTAATCTAGTGCCTACAATCAATAAATACAATGCAGTCGGCCGCCATGCTTCTTTCCTCGAATGATCTTAATAACAATGTACAAGTAGAAACCTTTGAAGGTCTAATGGCGTCATAATGTAGCAGTGATATTATTATGCTGGATTAAACTACAAACAGTAATTTCAACACAGAACTATTGTATAACGGAAGTGGCATAAAAACGAGCATCCGCATTCAAAAATGCAGACGGCAGTGAAAAAAATTTAGTTTTTCAGAGAGAAGCTACATATTTTTATTGAATCATTTATATTTCATGTATTTTTAATTCAAAACTAATTTTAATCGAACTTATCCTCAAAATGATGTTTTAACTCTGTTGACAATAGTATTTATGCATGATGAGTGTATATTACGGATATTATACGATACACCGTTATTTGGATAACACCGGTAATCGGGGTACTGACTATACTTTAAGTCTACATAAAAACTCATGACCACCAAGCTGAACTATCTTTTCAGTTTCCAACAATGCAGAAAGAATAACAATATAGTACATAGAAATACCGACATCCAATTTAAATTATAATGGAACAAATTATCATAGCAACTTTATTATTCTTTCTTTCACAGGGATTTTTTGGGGGGGATTTTATAGCCAAAATTCGGTCATACTCCCAATGGAAAATAGTATCTTTTTTTCCCAATTCACAGACAAAAATTCCCAATCCCCAAAAAAACAAAAACATTTTTTTTTCTAATTTTATAAGTTCATTAGCATCACTATTGGTAGTAAATACCTTATTCTGCTACTGGTTTATGTGTAAATAAGTAGAATAAGTTGAATATTGCAAAAATTGTAGTTATACATTTTTTCCCAATTTTGATTAAAACACTGCAAAAATTCCCAATCCCAAGGGTATGGGTCATATTCCCAAAATACCGGAAGAAAAAACCCTGTTTCATCATGAAGACAAACGGTTTTTAATACTTAGTTGTTTATGAAAAATGTAATAAGAGACAGTTATTAATATATTATACATAAGCAAAACAGTGTGTTTTTATTTACCGTATGTAAATCTCTTCTAAATATAATCAAGGTCAGGAACACTACAATGAGTCCAACGGGTACCAAGCTGAACCATGCCAGACCATAACCAATAAAATCTCCTGAAATGTACAACACAAAGAATAAGAATTAACTGAGAAAGTGAGATAGCAGAGAGTGTTATTATGATTACTGAGTATTACAGCATATTTTGGAGCAGACAAAAATAAGACTCCATTTTTTACCTTTGACATCCATGTGTGACCTATGCCTTGGAGCTATGGACCGATGGTCTTAAAGTTCTCTTATGATGTTCAACAATAATGCGGCTTTATGTCAAGTTATTTTCAAGTATGTCAATGCATACATCATGGTTAAGGAAAATCCGGACAGACATACTGACTAACTTATTAGTAGAGCTAAATGTAGAGCCCAGACTGTGAGTTAGTAAATCTCAAAGAGCAGCACATTCTCAGTTTAAGTATCTTATGAATTTGTTTATGACATATTCACATCCCCATTGCCATCATTATCACTGTCATCACAGATTACTTTAAATATTCCCTTTTCCCCCCAGACATACCCACCCTTCCAACCATACTGGGATGGAACAGTTCAATGTGGCAGTCAAATACCTTTCTTCACTTTTAACAACTTACATATCTACAGTACTATTACTTTCTTTTAACGCTATTTCTAAAGCTTTACATGCGACATGCCTACGTCCACGTGAGAGGTTTGGCATTAAAGGAAGATAGATAAATAAACAACCAAAACATGACGTGTCACCGTTATCTAGTTACGACGAGAACCGAGTACGAATCTTGCACATCCTCCTTTTAATTTTAGTTTAAGAGACATCGGTAAATCATTTAACGACACAACACTGAGGAGAAATATCTTAAATATAAAACCTTTTGTATATTGCACATTTGTCAAAGATATCGATGTATATAAGCTGTCTCCACATTGATTAACAGACTCTTCGTATGTGGTCTTCCCCACTGTAGCCTCCATGTTGGAAAACAATACGCACATGCGCAGAGAAGTTGGTTTAAGAGCTGTTCTACGATTGGTTATAATGTACAAACGTATTTGATAACGACTGTTTTCATTAGTCAATATGTTTGGGAATATCCCAACTTATTGGGGATTCCGAAAATGGCGACGAAGAGGAATCACGCTTTGACATTTAAAATTATTGCCGAGTGTTCTACCACAAAAGCTCGTGTTGGGAAATTGACACTCCCCCACAATGTTGTTAACACTCCCGTGTTCATGCCAGTTGGTACACAAGGTACATTGAAAGGACTGTTACCAGAACAATTGAAAGAACTGGACTGCAGAATAATGTTAAGCAATACTTACCATCTTGGACACAGACCGGTAATTCTACACATTTTATTGCAAATGGGGATGTATTAAAATTACCATAGATCTCCAATTAGGCACACAGGAAACCATTTGAAACAGGTCCTCTAGTTCATGTAATACAGTGAGGAGAAGTGGTGTAGGGTTAGAGCGTCAGACTCCTAAGTCAGAGATTGCAGGTTCCAATCCCATCAGTGGCAGATTTTGACCAGAACCTTCACAAATCACAATCACTTCTTTTGGGATGAATACTGGTCAGAATCCAGGAAGCAGTCATTGAGAGTAGTTAATATAAGTTGTAAAAACTTGCTGTACAATCCATGTAAAATAAATAAGTTTAAAACTAAAAAATATGGAATTAAAATAAAAAAGCAAATATTAGAATATTTCAAACCATTTTAGGGAGGGGCTAAGTTCCCCTAGCCCTACAAATTCGACTTTCTGGTTGGCCGATTTTCGTGAACGAATTCGGAAGGGCCATCCTCTCAGCCTGTGCAGGACGGGGCCAAGTCAAAAAAGGATCTCGTCGTCACAAATAGTCTAATTAGTTGGACTACCCTATCCCTTCCACTCTGGTTCCTATGGCTCTGCCGTATACTTCTGTACAATCAATTATTGTAATATTCTGATAGACTGATCATTTCTCCAATTTTTTAGGATTTTCAATCAGATACATGTTTCGTTTACAAAATGTACTTTTATAACCAAATTAGAATTTTTTTGAGACAAAATCATTATCTTTGGTGTTATATTTTACAGGGTCCAGAATTATTAGAGAAAGCTGGAGGTCTTCACAAGTTTATGAACTGGGACAGATGCCTACTCACTGTAAGTCTGATACTGTTTAATGCTATAGTTCTTATTGCTATTTGAGTCAGATTTTATTCATGTACAGTCATTAAAACTTTCAGTATCTGCAACTATTAAATCACCTACTCTGATTTAAAGAGTTTGATTTGAAAGTAATTACTAATTAGCAATGGGTACTATAGGCTACCTATATTACGATTAACTTTTACTCTGCAAATCCTTATTACTGTTTTTAGCTCACCAGACCACAATGTACTCAAGATGAGCTTTTGTGACCACCTTGCGTCTGTTGTGCATTGTGCGTTGTGAAGTGAACGTCCATATTTTCTTTAAACATCTTCTGCAAATTGCTACCAAACTTGTTGTTCCCCTTTCAAAATTGTTCAAAAAGATTAAGATGAAAGTAGCCATGTAGTCTTTTTTCTGGTTAGCAATGATAGTGCCATCATGACCCAGTTGTTTATATAATGATATGTAATTATGTATACACTCTGTTTTTTTTTTAGAAAATTACACAAAAGAGGCAAATTTGGAGAATATTCGCAAATAGATAAAATAAATTTTTTATTTTCTGATGGAAAGATACTATCAGTGTCACTTTCTTAGTAAAAAACCCTTGATACTTCATTCTTGAATAATTTCATCGTGTTGATTGTTTATACGTTGAGTTTGGACTTGATTTTAGGACAGTGGAGGTTTTCAAATGGTTTCCTTGTTAAAACTAGCAGAGATAACAGAAGAAGGCGTCAAGTTTGAATCTCCTCATGATGGCTCACAAATGATGCTCACACCAGAAAAGTCTATTGAAATTCAAAATTCAATTGGTTGGTTTATAATTCTTTTCGAACTGTAATGATAATTGTGTTATTTGCCTGTTATCTCATTACTAGCACTTGGCATCAAGCAGATACTTTGTTAAATGGCATAACTAATGTTTATCTGTAATTTTGTTTAGCAACGGTATCACAGTTGTGAATGTTTGATAGTTTACCTAACCAGTGCTCCTTGATTACCTGCAAGTACTAACCAGTGCTCCTTGATTACTTACAAGTACTTACCAGTGCTCCTTAGTGAATACCAGTACTAACCAGGGAGTCTTGATGGACTTCCAATAGGCAATACTTCCTATTTCTTCACTTAATTAAAAGGGAAGAACAATATTGAATACAGCATATTTAATTGTATTGTCTCAGAAAAATTGCATGTAGTCTTTGTTTCAACACTTAATTTCCCTGTCTTATTATTTACAGATTCACTAATTATTCATATCATGTCTTTATTATCTAAATCAGGCGCAGATATCATAATGCAACTTGATGATGTTGTTCACAGTACTACAACAGGTCCTAGAGTTGAAGAAGCAATGTATAGGTGACATCTTTAATAATAATACATTCTTACCTGTAATGTGTTATATACATGTAGTACTGTATACAACATACTTGTCATGTTAAACTTGTTTTATATTTTAGTATACTTATGTTGCATCTTATCACAAGTGTATATAAACTAAGTTCAGTATGTAGATTGCTATTTTGGTTGTACATGTACAGTAAGATTTAAGACTTTGTCATTTTGTGTAAAATCATTCAAATGCTTCTTGTATGGCATAATGTATAAATGGAGTATGGTAGTAATGAAAACAAACAAATGAGTTCATTTTAGAATCTTTCAGGTTGTGAGCTGGTTATTGAAATTTTGATCTAAATTATATACAAATGACTCTCAACTGGAACCCATAAGTTTGAAAACATTGAAAAACTAGAATTCACTCTCTGGTCCGAGTTGTTTTCATTCTATGTGTATATAGTTTAACTCCATGTGGCTTGAACCACCATGGTCAGTTTTCGTTTCTAAGCAGTCAATTTGGCCTTAAATGCCTTTTATTAAAAACACTGGTGGAGTTTGTCCCTTTTGCATAATTATTACACCCTCAAATTCATCTTTACAGGACAATTCGTTGGTTAGATCGATGTTTAAAAGCTCATAAAAGGCCACATGATCAAAACATTTTTCCAATAGTACAAGGTGGATTAGATCCTGATCTACGGAGAAAATGTGCAGAAGGTAAAATATGGTACCAAGATACTGATGTAAATGTATATACAAGTTATGTTCATTCATTTCTTCATTTGACATTCAGATTATATTAATAATAAAGGCCACCTTTTGTCTTTCCTAATGGTGGTCTTAGTTCACAGGTTTGACTGTATGTAAATGTAATCTTCCGTATGATTGACCTTGTATACCATGTTGTTAAAGCATCAATAGCTTTTTGGATGTTAAATTAAAGTAGGTCTTTTTTTTACCTAGAAAGATGTCTTATCAGTGACTTTTACTTGCAATAAAAACATTCTGAAATCTTTTTTTTTAATCACGAAGTACATATAGAAATGTAGCACAGTATTTTTTCAATTATAATGCAAAACATCAGAAAAAGCATCTGAAAACATCTTTACAAGATGTGGCTAAAGAAAGGCATTACGTAAATATTGTTATAGAGCAAATGAAATATATTTCTTATATTTTTCTATCATTTTATCTAATGTTTAATATTACTAAATTCAAAAATCTAATGGGCCTTTAAGCAAATGATACAAAAAATCAGGCATGTGATATGAACTTTGAACTTCTGGATGGCCTTCAAGATAAGATGTATCAATCAGAAAATGTGTTGTACTTTTTGTAGAATTGACAAAACGGGATGTTGCTGGTTTTGCTATTGGCGGTTTAAGCGGTGGAGAAGAAAAAACACAGTTTTGGAGAATGGTAGATGTCTCAACTGACTGGTTACCTGCTGAAAAACCCAGATACTTGATGGGAGTAGGGTAATACTGTATACAGTTAGTTTGTGAGTTTTTAAAATTGATGGAGTAATATGAAAATCATTTTTTAGCTCGGCTGTTTACGAAGAAAAAGTCAAGCAATTGTGATATCTGCGTCTGTGCAAAAACTTTAATGTGGCATATAACTCATAAATATGTTGAAGGGAGGTTGTTACTCACGTGAGGGCCACTCTGGAGGGGTTGTCCTGTTCTAGTTTTCTTACTGTATGGATAATTCTTGGAATATTCAAAAGACATGTGTTTGTGAATATTCTCAATACAATACAATTCACAAGACTTAGTATTGATTGATTGTATTTATTTCAGATTTGCTGAAGATCTTGTTGTGTGTTCCGCTCTGGGATGTGATATGTATGATTGTGTATTTCCTACCAGAACTGCTGTATGTCAAAATACTTCATTTTACATTTAATGATTAAGTATAAACTGGCCCTGATATTAACCTTTCTGTATAAATCTACATGTCTGATATTGACATTTGTGTGTAAATCTACATGTCTGATATTGACATTTCTGTGTAAATCTACATGTCTGATATTAACCTTTCTGTGTAAATCTACATGTCTGATATTAACCTTTCTGTGTAAATCTACATGTCTGATATTGACATTTCTGTGTGAATCTACATGTCAGATATTGACATTTCTGTGTAATTCTACATGTCTGATGATAGTTTACTGCTGGTATGTAAGACATTGTGCATAAGTTTAATATTACAGGTAATGTGGATATTATTGTGATAGAGATGAACTTAACTATCAGTTCAGAATACAACTTTTAAGTACTGAGAGTTTTAGGTGATAACATACATTTTCAACTTGTCTGTTTTTCGAAGAAAAAGTTGAGCTATTGTGATCACTGCAGTGTCTGCATCGTGTAAAAACTTTAATGTAGACCATAACTCAGAGGTAGCAACATAACACTTCATAGGTGGATAGATCTCACTGAGGCAGTGAACAGGCAAGCTGTAGCACCACTTGCGGCACTCTTGTTTATTCAGCTACAGTTTGATTTTGATCTGAGGAAAAAAGGATGCTTGTGAAACATTGATGTTTTTTTTATTATTAGAGATTTGGAAATGCTTTGGTGCCATCAGGAAATTTGAACCTGAAACATAAATCGTTCAGTGAAGACTATCGACCTATAGATGATAAATGTGAATGTTCAACATGTAGGAAGTATACGAGGGCTTATATACACATGGTAGCCAATAGTACATCACCTGTGGCTTGTTCTTTATTAACAGTACATAATGTGGCTTATCAGGTTCGTTTATTTACATCATTTTGTTGTTGTTGTTTTTTATGTAATAATACTATCATAAGTAGAATTAAGTTGTACTCTCCAGTATTTAAAAAAAAATATATATTTTTTTATTATCACTGATGAAGGCTTATCAGCCAAAACGTTTGTGACATAATAAAAAATAAAATGTGTTAGTGTGATATATTATATCCAGTATTTTTAAGAAATTTTCTACATTCATGAGAACATGCTTACTTTCTTATGTGTTTATGAAGTTCTTATATTTAATGGAATTTTATTGTTAATGCTTAAATCATTTTGCTAATACATGTAGTTACAAATCAGAATATTTCTTTTGTAACCTACCATAATTATAGTTATACTGATAGTTGTTTACACAATGTCATGCGTATGTATATAGTCCAACTCATTAGACTGAGATACACTTTTTCAACTTGAGAGGATGGCCCTTCCGAATTCGTTCATGAAATCGGCCGACCAAAAAGCTGAATAAGTTAGGCTAATATGTATGCACTAGATGTTTATGAAACATGACAAATTACATAACATGGATTATGATTTTTGTGAACAGAATGTTAATTCACTACTGTATCTGTTTTATTAATTCTTCTCAGCTTGATCTTATGAGAACAATACAGAAAAGTATCGAAGAAGACAGATTTCCTGCATTTATAAAAAACTTTTTCCTGATACGTCATCCGAACAAAGTATATCCTGACTGGGCTGTTGAAGCATTGAAAAAGGTGCGTGTTGATCTACATAATGAATGTTCAGAGAACAGTAATACAATAAATGGATGATGAAATATTAATATGATATTGTTCTAATTTAAAACAGATTCTTCAATTACAGTTTAACCTCTCCAGAGCGGCCCTCTCTTGAGCAACAATCTCCCAATCTTCCCACTGCACGATTAAATCATTAATTTAACCTCCTTGAGCAATAACCTCTTAACAACAACATAATGTTGCTAGGCCCAAAGGGTGTCGCTTTGGAGAGATTGCACTGTAGTTTTGAGATTTAACAGATGCATGACACATTACACAATGTAGTAAAAAATGTTAACAAACAACAGTACATTCAGGGAAATAATATACTTTTCCAGTAGTCGTACATCAGACAAGTAAAACATTAGTGAGGTTATAATGGATTTAGTGCCTTTATCCATGTTTTAAGAACACATCCTCTGTGGTAAGAATTTGCTCTTACATACCAAGTCCTGAGGTTATAAAACTTGAGATTGGTCTCCGAGCTCAAATCTCATATCTTGTCTTTTAATGTTTCTAACTTAATCATGATCAGACAATAATGATATTAGTGATTAATTAGTCTGACAGTATAATTGAGATGAATGTATCCAATTCAGTAAGTCATAAACATAATATCGTCTTAACCTCAATATTTTAAGAATGGAATTGAGATTTGAGCTTTGAGACTGTTCTCATGTTTTAAAACCACAGAGCCAGAGGCAACTAGACTGACTAAGAGGTTAAAAGAACATCACTTACTACTTGTTCCTTGGATGCTATGATGATTAAATGAAATAACAAAACATAGATATAAAAAGTTTATTACAAAATATTAGTAAAATAACAATTGTGAGTATTCTTTAATAAATTTTAAAATGGATTTCTAGTCATATCTGAGATATGTATATAAAATTGTATAACAAATATCTACTTGAGAGCATTTGAAGTTTGTTTCATTCCAGAATAAAAGTTCTAAGATAAGGCCATAGCAATTTACATTTATGTTCAGCATCGTCGTGCGCCTAGGTTTTGACATCCTTTTTCAAATTAAAAAAAAAAAATTTCACTTGATTCGCGAAAAAATCAATGATACTCGTCTCCTTGGGACTATTTCTTGGTGACGAAAACTAATCAAAATAAAATGATTGTTCTTTATTCATGATGTAATATAATAAGAGGCCACTGACTGATAAAGCTGGTTGATTGCTCCAAAACTACAAATTACATACCAGTAAGAGATGTAACTACTAGTATCATTGCCAAGGTCTGACACTAAGTAGATAACTTGTGTTTTTTTGCTATCTTTTTTTTAAATAGGTAGCTAGGATTCAAAAAGTCAAGCTGACGCTAAACGTAAATGTGAATTAGTATGGCCTTAGTGTATACACAATATATAAATTCAAATAATACAAATTGGTTCTCGCACGGTTTTAATGAATATCATGCTATCTAAAATTCTTTAAGAGACCAAAAATTTGTTTATTATCAAATAAACAATATTGAATTTTATTAAAACTTATAAATATCATGGTAAATCATATTATATATATGGAAACCTATAAAAATGATAAATGTTTCTGAAATTTGACCACTCTATTTTGGGATAATAATTTTGGGCATCAAGCTTGGGATATCTTAATGCTATCACTGTAAGGTTATATCTGAACAAATATCACTGTATGGACTAAGTCCAGATCTGACACAAACTTGGTCAAAGCTTTATATCCACAAATATTACGACTAATAATAAAGCTATTCAGTAAAAATTAAAAAAAAGACAAATATCGAAATCTAGCATTTATAAAATCTAGTTAATATATATAAGTTCATGTATATGATGTATAATAAGTGCAAATATGTATTAAACAACAAAATGAGAAAATCACCACATGATGGTAACTATAAAACAAGCTGACAAATCATCTTATACAGGGAATAATATTGTGTAACATAAACAAAAATATATCAATGTATAATTCCTGTGCAAATGATTTTCTTGCAGTTCTCCACAAATATACAGCCATATATATGTACAGTGCAGACTCCCTACAACAGTCATCGATGGGAAGGACTAAAATGGCTGTTGAAAGGTGGCTGTTGTTGAGAGAGCGAAAAATAGAGTATAAACGTAAATTTGGGTTGCTAGTATACTGACAGTAACAGTGAGGTGACCATTCATGGAGGTTCATTGTATCAGCTTCAGTATATTGGTCAAACAAATAAATACTTGTATGTTTTGTTACAGTGAGTGAGAAATCAAGCTAATATGTTTTAAGAGAGTCTTAAATGGACTTAACCTATAAATGTAAATTTTGAAGTTACTTGGTATAAGTATATATGGCTGTATATTTAACAATGCATCTTTCAAAGTGAGAGGTGTATTATGTATATTTTTGCATGTTTTACTTGAACATCACACAGTTAGTCTGTGTGGGCAGATGGCATAAAATAGGTTAGTAAAAAAAGCACATTCATATCTCCAAAAATAAACAAGATGTGTTTTTAAAACACAATGCCTCCTCCAGGCGACCTTTGACCTACTGACCTGAAAATGCACAGGTCCAGTAGAGGTTGTCATAAGAAACCATTATATGAAGTTTGATGATTGTAAGTGTAAATGTTTTGATTATATAAGCAAAGTTAAAGTTTGGTACAAACAGACGGACAGACCAAATACAATATGGCATAAAAATATAAGTATAATCAGTTCACAAACCATATATAATGTAAAATATTAATTCTCAACTTTATCTTGGATAATATCATTGATATGTATAATTTTCTTGAGTATTTAGAAAGGTTGTAAACACAACACAAGGAATGTTGATTTATATCTAAGTATAGTGCGATTTTATTAAACTGTTAAAGCTGAATAATTACGGTACACGGTCGCTGAATGCGATTATATTTAGCTATGTATTACAATCGATAGTTTTCGTTTATTTTATCGTTAGGGAATGTCCCATTCCATGTGTTTATATAATGTACCGTAGGGCATCGTAAAATACATGATTGTACATTGAATTTCGACAAACGGTATAATGAAAATCATTGTCTAACTTACAAAAGTAATTAAATCTCACAAAGCTAAAAATAAATTAATTATGCGTAATTATGCAGCTTTGACAGTTTAATAAAATTGCACTATATCATAAGTAAGCATGGTTAGTTACAATCAATGTAAATTAAAACAAATGTAAATATATAAAAAGAGATTCTGGAATGTTAGGTTACACAAAAATATGTTAAAACAAAATTAAACATTTCAACTAGAAACAAATACAAGAAAACAAGAAAAAGTCATAAACAAGAGGACCATTCTGGCCTTATACATCGCTCACCTAAAGAACCTTGTGAAATGACAACTTACTGTAATCAAAGGGAAGAACCAATATTGACACTGGAGCACAGCTTGATCAAAAGTAGTAGAGAACCACTTGACAATTTTACACACTAAATATCTAAGCTCTATGCCATGTGTTTCTGAATTCTGACCAATAACGTTTTTTCAAGGCTTTCTATAAATTAGCTTATGTAACACAAGTCGTCCCTGGGCAATTTTGACCAAACGGAAATAATTTGAAAATTTACAGTAGAGGACCATCAACAGCTTTAGCCAAAAAGATATTTTAAGTTTTTCCAATGAGAAGTGACCCAATGGCTAGGGAAATTTTTACTCCAAGGGCATCATTTGAACAATCTCAAGGTGAGGCCCACAAGATAATTCTACACATCAGTCTTCTCACAAGGATCATCATTTGTTCAGTCTTTATAGAGGAACATCCAAGGATCATTCCATTGAAGTTTGATTCAAATTGGCTCAGTGGTTTCAAAAGAGAGTTTATCTAAAACTATAATTGAGGTCATACGACACATATAACAATGCACAGACTGAGTAATCACTGATTCTCACAATCAACACTTCCTACTCTGGTGAGCTTATAACAAAACAGTTGTTCAACATAAACAATTGATCATCCAACCAAGAATCAACTAAAGATCTAAATGTATATTTGTATCAAAAAACATAATTATTTATAATGTATCAAAAAAAACATCAATATTTATAATGAATAAAAAACAACATAATTGGTTACAATGTACCAAAAAAACATAGTTTATAATGTACCAAAAAACATCATTGTTTACTATGTACCAAAAAACTTCATCATTTATAATGTATAAAATACACTATTGTTAGAAATATATCAAACTAAGTCACTATTTATAATGTATCAAACACTATTTATAATAATTACCACACTATATAAAAAGTCATCAGAATCATTTTCCATGGTATCAATTATATATCATCATTATGATCAAGTTGTGATATCTTTGTTAAAAACATAAACTACTTGTTACAAAATGAATCCAAATATTTATAAACAATCATCACAGTAAATCCTGTAGCTATTTTGTGACTTGAAAGTAATTAAAAAATATATTTTGAAAATAATGTTTCTATGATAAGGTATTTAACAACAAATGGAATAAGCAAATAGCATGAGGAGTCAGAATAAACCAGTTATCAGTCCATTAGTTTGTAATTTCATATGGTACAGACGTATTGATACGTTTGTACATAACAAATGCAGCCAGTAATCCAAGAATGGCCCCTAATACCAGCATACCAACACCAAGACCAGCCATCGCTGCTGTAAAACATAAAGATAAGTTATATCATTAAAACAATCAACACTTCAAGACCTAAGTTAAGTAATTAACCATATGTTTGTTTGAATTTTACGCCTCTTTCAACAGTCAGTACTAGACGCCCACCGTCCGTAAGCAACTGCCTACTTTCTCACATAAAGAGACATGGTCGGTAGCTGGGCAGGAACCCACAACCCTCTATCAGTGTGAGGTTACAGTGATCTGAAGTTGGCAACCTTAACCACTTGACCACGAATTGACCAAATGTAGGTAGCATTGATTGATGGGTTTTTGACACCATAAGCATTTAGCACTCTTAATGTAGACAAAAACCAATACATGCAAAACTTCATCAACTTCCTCAAGGTATCTCATTATTCTAGACTTCTTTAAATGTCCAGAAATCTCAGTTCTGTCCCACTTGTAGTTTGGTCACTGCTTATTTGTAGTTCCATCAATTACTAATGGAAGATCATATATAACAGGAACAAAGAAGACACAACTCAAAGTTGCAACATGTTTCATAATCATATTACTTCATCAGACAACTTGTATGGCAATTATAGTAAACATATGATGATGTGATGTCATAGAAGATCATGAAATATATACTTAACAATACTTATAGAAATTTCACAGAAGAAATGTACACCAACTAAAAAATTATGCTAATATTTACTAACCAGTACTGTGTTTCTTCATGGAGGAATTGTCAGAATATGAAGTATATTGTGGTTGTAGATTCTCCAAGCTACCTGCTCTTATGCTCAATGTCTGCAATATAAATATTTAACCTTCGAATCCATAAGTTTAATCTGATATTTTTGAAGTAAATAAAGCAGACACTACCACTATATCATCATATTGTGAACTATTTATCCTTATATAAATATAAGAGGCTCATCCAATCAGCTCTGGCAGAAACATATTGTAAATACAACTGTATCAATAGTTCGCACCTATCACGACAACACTAGTTAACAGACGCATGTAATCAACTTAAATAATGTTGATAAACAATGAATTGACAAACATATATTAAATCCTAGACCTCCTCTCAATGTAACATGTATATAAAATTATAAATCCCAAATGTAAAAAATCTGACCTCTTAACTCCTAATCTTTCAGACGAGAATATCTTTAAAATATTTTCCTACGCATGTATAAATCTATGTAAAACATGTGACCCCTGTAGCGAGGCCAGTATTGACTCCAGGGACAATATTTTATTAACTTTAGTAAGATCGTTTCTAGATGTTGCTCCATGCCAAACCTCTAAACTCTAAACCTTGAGGATTTTCTATATTTTCTTATATAAATTAAAGGTAAAAATGTGACCCCATGGGGCGGGTCTAATTATGACCCGAGGGACATTATGTTAGCAACTTTGCTAGAGGGTCTCTAGATGAAACACCATGCCAAATATCTAAGTTTAAACCATCTGATT
The DNA here is from genome assembly GCA_964023205.1 of Lutraria lutraria. Classification (NCBI taxonomy): domain Eukaryota; kingdom Metazoa; phylum Mollusca; class Bivalvia; order Venerida; family Mactridae; genus Lutraria; species Lutraria lutraria. The sequence goes on along the minus strand of OZ026840.1, from coordinate 36,733,592 downwards.
TAAGACAAGAAGATTTTTCGTTTTGAGTGCCATGGAAACCAGATTTCTGCATGGAATGACATTCTTTTTGCAACTGTTGTAAAGGACCACCCAAAGATCATTCCTAAAGAGTGTCTTCAAAGTTGACACAACCATTTCAGAGGAGAAGTCATTCGGGCAAAATAGCAGTGTTTATCAATGTTTAATGCCAATTACCACATTTCTGCCAACATCCAACATGAATTGAAACTGTAAGTTACTGTTTCCTTCTTTCCAAGCTTTTTGCAGGTTTGTGACAGCTTCTGACAAACTGGGTCCAGGTAAACTTGTACCACCCAGTCCTGGCAAATACAACAGCAGATATAACATATTTAAGAGATTACAGACAGTGTTTATACATGAGTGCAGTAAATGGACGGTGTTTATCTTAATTGGTATTAGTGTAATACATAATATGAACCAACACAAGTATTATACATAATATGAACAAGTCACTAGTGTTGCTTCCAACACATAAGTTCCCTTACAGTTGGGCTTTGAAAATTTCTAGTTGGAGAAATTCTGAAATTTGTAACTGTCCAAGCAAAGAAATATCCAAGGTTAGGTATTTGCGTACACTATCTCACCATTGTCATATATTTATGTATATACTCACATACCAAAGTTTCAATAACCTGGCCATTTTTTTGCAGCCATTTATTTACTTTTTCTGTTACCATAGCAACCACAATCATGATTATCTGTATCATACATAATATGAACAATCATGGGTATACCCATCCCATTGGCAGCGAATGGTTTAATAGCACAATCTTACCAGCAAGTTTATTGTCCAACATTTTAAATGTAACCACCAGGTAGGGATCAGAGTCAGAATCAGGTTTCAATACTTCCCACTGGAAAATACAACAAGAACATATGATATATCAAACTTAGAATCACAAAATCATCCCCTACATAATTATAAAGCAATGCAAAACACACAAAACTAGGTATTTGTCGCAGGAGTGGCTAATACCCTGCCACTGCTTTAATACTAAGAATACCATAGTACACTATATGGTTACGTCCAAGGGCATTTAACTCTGGAATGTGTGGACCACTGTGCATGAAAATTGTGTCTTGCACATCTCATATTAACATTTCATATTAATAATATATTTAAAGTTTCAATCCAATCCCTTGAAATATGTGGATGTAGTTTGCTGGACAAACATTCATGAGCTTGTAAACTATATGGCTAAGTTCAAGGGCACATAACTCTGGAATGAGTGAATCACTGGGTATGAAAATTGTGTATTGCTCATCTGCACTTCATGGTGATTACAAATTTTAAGTTTCATTTCGATCGCTTAAGGTATGTGGAAGAAGTTCACTCCACAGACTTGTGATATCATATGCGAATGGACAGACAGAGTGACTCCAATATACCCTCTCTCAAACTTTATTTGTGGGGTTGTAATTGATAAAAACTTGTGTTTCATATTGACAATGCCATATTTCTTAAATATGATACTTTTAAAACTATTCCTAACTACATGTATACACTTTAAAATATCACCTAATACTAGGGATGTCAACCGGAGTCCGGATATCCGAACGTTCGGATCCCGTTCCGAAGTTCGGATCCGATTTTTGGATCCGGATGTTCGTATCAAAATACTACCGTCGTCTAAAATACGTATAAATGTTGCTGAAATCGACTGTCATAAAATATAATCAAAGTGTCGAACACACGGGGTGCAATTAAGTCGACGTCGTCATGGTGATGACACATAGTATATGCTAGGCCTACAATATACACCGGTGACACTACTGACATCGCATATCAACATTTTACTTAAAGTACGGTATATTGCGATTTTATTTAAATGTTGAAACTGAATAATAGTAATGACGATTAATTTTTCACACGTCTTATTATAATGAAAGATTGTCATTTGATGATTGAATGTTGATAATTAAAGACTTATTATCAAGTTTCAAAGTTTATTTAGTGATACCGCTTAATCCTAGACCGATCTAAGTAGCATAAAACGACTTTAAAAAATCGGTCCATAAAAGTTTCATAAAATTCGGTCCATCGCTAAACCTGTACGTGCATAATGTCACAAACCTTGCTGTATGTTGTTCGCGCCATTCTCAATACCCCAATTATTAAAACACGTCGGGGTAATAATGCAATCGCGCGGAGCGTTCATTTGTTAATCCCATCAAATCGATGTTGATTGTAATTAGTCCCAACACGTGGTAGATAAGAGTAAAACAATTAATGCACTGATCTTTTGCGTTAAGTGATGTGTTTGCACAAAGCAGGGATGTAATATAGCATCCCTGCACAAAGTTAGTGATTTCAATTGTTTAACACAAATTATGCTGCATATAATTATATGTTAAGTTTGAGTTAAAGAATTCAAAACGCAGATTCCGTACAGTCACAGCCTGTTTCCCCCATTTTAGTAGCATTTCGGTTTAATCAAAGGCGGTGAATTGTTTTAGAAGTTGGTATCAAAGAAAAATTAGTTACAGCAAAAGGACGCCGACATTCTTTGGTCCAGTTTTAGCGACAATTCGCCATTACGATTTAGTAAATAACCCGTGTAACTTAAGATACGCGTCATAATCAAACTGGCAGGTATAGAGACATGATGGGTTTACGGCATGATGACGTACGCAATCTTTACAATAACTTTGAATTCCGGAATGTTCCTTTTGGACTAAAATAGAAACATGGCAGTGAATCTTTGAAATGGTTCACGTGCACCGGTTTGAGTAAAATACGTGCGGAGTTTGATTGTATTGTGCGTATTTGTTTTTCATTATTATTCTTTTTTTAGTCAATATTGAATATAATATTAATTCAAAATAAATGAAATTAGCGATGAACAGATGATCGCGAAAACTGGTTACGATAAAACAGTAAAAACTAAATAACTGTGTAAAGATCGATCCGAACATCCGGATGTATCCGGATGTCTGATCCGGATATCCGGATACTTGATTCGGTCAATTTTGACATCCCTACCTAATACCTTTATCGAAGAGATCCTTGTTGGTGACACTTTAGCTGAATTAGCAAACACTTGTCTGATCTTAGAAACAAACTCTTTGGGATGATATTCCAGAATGTCTGCCACATATTTACCTACAAAGAGAAAATATCAAATTATCTAATATATGTATAGGATGTGTTCTACGTTATAAATGATAGCAAAAGTAACTACTTCTGCCTCCGTGGTCGAGTGGTTAACGTCCCTGAATCCAAATCACTGTAACCTCTCACTGAATGAGGGTCGTGGGTTTGAGCCCAGCTACCAACCATGTCTCTTTATGTGAGAAAGTAGGCAGTTTCTTACGGAGGATGGGAATCTAGTACTGGTTCTTCACAGAAACAATGGTTAGGTGAATTGTCTGCCTCTGACTGCTTAAAAGGGAATTAAAACTCAAACAAACAAACAAACAAACAGAAATGTGACCATGGCAAGTTTTTCAGCAGTTTGTAGTTTTTGAGAGTTCAATATTTAGCAGTAATATATATACATATCATGTTACAATTGATATACAACAGTTTTAAGCATTTGGATTCTGTTTGTATTAGAGATACTGGAAGTATTGGAGAATTTACTACGTGATGAAGGACAGTATTTTATATAAGACAACCTACCTGTGACATCAACAGCTAGAAATGTGGTATGATAATCTAACGTATAACATTTAGAAACATCAAATATCTCTGGATCCACATGACCATTGGTGAAATCAAATAAATGTTCAACTGTTAACATAGGGGGAGCCTGTAATAGACAATGTTGGTACTGAATGTCTTAAAATTGTTGTTCAATATAAATCTGGTTCATAATTTTGCCCTAATACACTACAATCTCTGTATAGCAACACCCTGTGGGAGCTGCAAATAATGGTCGTTGTTTAGAGGTTGTTGCTTTACAGAGGATAAATTTATAGTAAATATCAGGTTATGGAAATTTTGAAGGTGTTGTTATAGAGAGGTTGTTGCTCTACAGAGGTTAGATTTATAGTAAATATCAGCTTATGGAAATTTTGAAGGTGTTGTTATAGGGAGGTTGTTGCTCTACAGATGTTAAATTTATAGTAAATATCAGTTTAGAGAAATTCTGAAGGTGTTGTTATAGAGAGGTTGTTGCTCTACAGAGGGCTTCTCTGGAGAGGTTTTACTGTACATACAAAGTTAGCAGAGTAGATAAAATATGGTCGATGTAGACCCAAGAATTTTATAACTACAGTGCAGCCTCTCCAAAGCAACACCCTTTGGGAGTAGCGAAATTTTTATTGTTGAGAGGTTGTTGCTCTAAAAAGGTTAAATTACTATTTTAATTGTGAAGTGGTAAATAATCATGCTGTTGTTAAAGTAAGTTGTTGACCAGTACAGTATAACTGATGGTAAAACTGTAACAACTGTATAATCTTAATTATACAACTATAATAAGGCATACACACAGAGTCTAACTTGTGAACAAAGGCCACTCTAGGGAAAGACAAGATGTGGCCTTTATTGACAGATGGCCTTTATTCAGAGGTCATTTTGTTCTAAATAACCAATGTCAGTTTTGAATTAAATGGCCCTTATTCACTAGGTGGCCTTTCTATGGAGGTGGGCGTGAACACAGGTTGGACTGTAGTTAAATAGATTACCTTTGCATTTCCAGCTGTCCGTTTATAAATTCCACTAGGTTGTACATGAAGTACTGACTGAGCACCATCATTCCCAGTCTGAAAGTAAGAAATAGAATATGTACCAAATCTTCACAGTCAACACAACCTGAGAGATGGAGGACTGGTTTCGAGCATACAACATTTTATACTGTATACGTCTTTAATTCTGCGGGGGCAAAATTTGGCGTTTTTAAGATGTTCATGAATTGGCGGGTTCTATATTTGGCAGTTTCATAACCAACCACCAAAATAAAACCACATCCTGTCTTCTTAAGCGCCAAAATTAAAACACTTGTCTTAAGAATATGAGTTTCCACCTTTTTCAAGACGAACAATTAGACTATTTTACTAAATATCTTCATAACTACTATCATATCAAGTGAGGAATGTATATACAGCAATAATAAGATATAATTATGAAAACCAAAGTGTTGGTAATTAGTTGGGATCTAACACGACTTAACACAATGACTAAAAGTGATTATTTGTTTCGATAATTTATTTTAAATTGACACATATTGTTATTAAATCGGGTTAGTTTAGTCTTTCTATACGTGCCAACGATATAAGTTTATATGGTGTGACAAATAAGCTGTATTGTTTGAATCGTTTAGATTTTACCTTGTTTCAATTAAGATTTAGCCTTAGGCAATAAAAGTAATGCATGTATTTTAACTGATAAAAGTAAACAAGTAATAATACATGTACAAACATACTAAACAAACAAATACATGTAGTTACATGAAAAGGTGTTAGTTATACCTTTTGATAACAAAAGTTACAATAATTTTCTTTGACAAAATAATTGGCGGTGTTCATTATTGGCGTGGTTTTATATTGGCACGGTCTAGATTTGGCGGTTCCGATGATGACCGCCAATATCGCCAAAATAAAACGGGCGCTAATATTAAGCCGTATACAGTATCATAGTGGCAAAATAGATAGCAGATTGATTCTAGCATACAACATTTTATCTAAGGGTAAAAATTAAACGTCACCAACATATATATATATAGCAAAATTGTAAAATTTCCCACAAGGAAATTGTTATATACAAGGGTTGGTTTTCTTTACTAAATAGTTGTACCTGTGATGGCCACCTTCCCCTCTGAAAATATCTATGAAATCATGCAATTGTCCAATAATTTCCAATTTATACCTTGAAATTTCATTTCCCAAATTGGTTTCAGATGAGAAATATTTGCTCCAAAAGAGTCTTCAACACATTTATTTCATCCCCAAATAAAGGACTAGGAGGCATAAACAAAACCTCTGATATGATTAACAAAGCCGCATAAAAATTCTAAAAGAAATCTCACCTGCTGTGATGTTGGCATGTTGAACAGAATATCAATAGATTCTTTGCTTGTTTCATTAAAAAATGCCCATGACAAGACTGGCATATTTCTCAAGGTTTTCTGCAAATTATATATAAAATATAAGCAAATGTTTAATTCAATAAATAAGTACACCTAAACATTATTAATTGTCTGGTAGGTACATACAGCACAACCACTCCAACGCTGTTAGGGAGTAACAAAATCATGTTGTTGTTGAGACGTTGTCGCTCTTGAGAGGTTAAGTTACTAGTTAAATCATGCTCTAGGAAAAATCATGTTGTTGTTGAAGGGAAGTTATTGCTCAAGAGAGGGTCACTCTTCAGAGGTTGTACTGTATTCATAATAATAATTATGCAAGTCAGCCATTACTGTCAGCACCATATTTACAGACGTTTAAACACACCATGACTCATTTTTAATCTTCACTATTCAATCAATATAAATAGTTAAGATATGAATAATGACTAAAGTATGTAATGCAAATATTGATTGTTGACAACAACATTTAATGCTCTTTCTGCAACACCAATTTTTACTATTGGATAATACAATGGTTGTTTACTAAAATGCCTTAGGCAAGTATTTATCACAGCTAATATGTACCGTAATTCCAAATACAAATTGAATAGAGCAGACAGTGTAGTACAGAGTGGATAGTGTTAAATAGAGCCGATAGAGTAGTATAGAGCAGACAGTGTTGTGCAGCATGGACAGTGTAGTATAGAGTGGACAGTGTAGTATAGAGTGGATAGTGTTCTATAGAGTGGACAGTGTAGTATAGAGTGGATAGTGTTGTATAGAATGGACAGTGTAGTACAGAGTGGTTAGTGTAGTATAGAATGGACAGTGCAGTATAGAGTGGACAGTGTAGTATAGAGTGAACAGTGTAGTATAGAAAGGACAGTGTAGTATAGAGTGGACAGTGTAGTATAGAATGGACAGTGTAGTATATAGTGGACAGTGTAGTATAGAGTGGACAGTGTAGTATAGAGTGGATAGTGTTGTATAGAATGGACAGTGTAGTATAGAGTGGGCAGTGTAGTACAGAGTGATCAGTGTAGTATAGAATGGACAGTGAAGTATAGAGTGAAAAGTGTAGTATAGAGTGGACAGTGTAGTATAGAATGGACAGTGTAGTATAGAGTGGACAGTGTAGTATAGAGTGGACAGTGTAGTATAGAGTGGACAATGTAGTATAGAGTGGATAGTGTTGTATAGACTGGACAGTGAAGTATAGAGTGGATAGTGTTGTATAGAATAGACAGTGTAGTACAGAGTGAACAGTGAAGTATAGAGTGGACGGTGTAGTATAGAGTGGATAGTGTTGTATAGAGTGGACAGTGTAGTATAGAGTGGACAGTGTAGTATAGAGTGGATAGTGTTGTATAGAGTGGACAGTGTAGTATAGAGTGGATAGTGTTGTATAGAGTGGACAGTGTAGTATAGAGTGGATAGTGTTGTATAGAATGGACAGTGTAGTATAGAGTGGACAGTGTAGTACAGAGTGAACAGTGTAGTATAGAATGGACAGTGTAGTATAGAGTGGATAGTGTTGTATAGAGTGGACAGTGTAGTATAGAGTGGATAGTGTTGTATAGAATGGACAGTGTAGTAGAGAGTGGGCAGTGTAGTATAGAATGGACAGTGTTGTATAGAGTGGACAGTGTAGTATAGAGTGGATAGTGTTGTATAGAATGGACAGTGTAGTATAGAATGAACAGTGAAGTATAGAGTGGATAGTGTTGTATAGAGTGGACAGTGTAGTATAGAGTGGATAGTGTTGTATAGAATGTACAGTGTAGTATAGAATGGACAGTGTAGTATAGAATGGACAGTGTAGTATAGAATGGACCGTGTAGTATAGAGTGGATAGTGTTGTATAGAGTGGACAGTGTAGTATAGAGTGGATAGTGTTGTATAGAATGGACAGTGTAGTATAGAATGGACAGTGTAGTATAGAGTGGATAGTGTTGTATAGAATGGACAGTGTAGTATAGAGTGGGCAGTGTAGTCCAGAGTGAACAGTGTAGTATAGAGTGGGCAGTGTAGTATAGAGTGAACAGTGTAGTATAGAGTGAACAGTGTAGTATAGAGTGGACAGTGTAGTATAGAATGGACAGTGAAGTATAGAGTGGATAGTGTTGTATAGAATGGACAGTGTAGTATAGAGTGGGCAGTGTAGTATAGAATGGACAGTGTAGTATAGAGTGAACAGTGTAGTATAGAGTGAACAGTGTAGTATAGAGTGGACAGTGTAGTATAGAATGGACAGTGAAGTATAGAGTGGATAGTGTTGTATAGAATGGACAGTGTAGTATAGAGTGGGCAGTGTAGTATAGAATGGACAGTGTAGTATAGAGTGGGCAGTGTAGTACAGAGATAAAACTGTTAACTTTACCTTTCCCTGAAAAGTAAACTGTGACAGATCCAGAAATAAATCATTGACAGCAACTGGTGGTTGTACTATATGGTCCTGGGATGAAGTGCTCCTAGCTGCAGTACAGTTGTCAGCATATTTATCAATAATGTATACCAACTCTGAAATATGAAAACAAATGTATACAAATATATGTTTTAATATAGACTGACACTGTCTGAACCAGATAACAAAACATACAATAATTCAGTGAAATTTTGATGAAAGATTTGCTTAAGAATTGTAGAAGTCGCAATGACAAGAAAAGTGGGTCGGACATACAGACAAAAGATAGAACGACCATGTGTACTATATGCCACCCTACCATGCATAAAAAGAAATAGGATGGGGGCAAAACAGCAGGTGATGAGGTGAAGACAGCAAAAGTCAACAATTAACCATAGTTTAAGTCAAAACTAACAATTATCCATTGTTAAAGTCAAAACTAACAATTAACATAGTTTAAGTCAAAACTAACAATTTACCATTGTAAAAGTCAAAACTAACAATTAACATAGTTTAAGTCAAAACTAACAATTTACCATTGTTAAAGTCAAAACTAACAATTAACATAGTTTAAGTCAAAACTAACAATTTACCATTGTTAAAGTCAAAACTAACAATTAACATAGTTTAAGTCAAAACTAACAATTAACATAGTTTGAGTCAAAACTAACAATTTACCATTGTTAAAGTCAAAACTAACAATTATCCATTGTTAAAGTCAAAACAAACAATTTACCATTGTCAAAGTCATAAATGTATGACAGTGGCCTGTATCCAAACTTTTTTTTATCTTCTGGATGTAAAGGTTGGTAAGCATCAATTCTGAACATTTTAGATGCATAATCAACATGTAACTGATAATTCTCTCTGACCAATTTACGGTCTGGTGATCTATATATTTTCTGCATACTTGTAGAAAACTGATGAGATGGAACAGGTCTCTGTCTACTTTTATTCAGACTTCCTTGATTACAAACAACTCCAGGTGGTATCTACAATAACAATCAGATCTCATAAAATATAAACAGATAAAACTAGAGATTTGTCACAGAAGTGACTAATACCCCCGCCGCCACTTTGACACTAACAATGTGATGGAACACTATATGTCTAAGTTCAAGGGCACATAAATCTAAAATGAGTGGATCACTGGGCATGGAAATTGTTCATAGTGATGACATATTTCAAATTTCATTACAATCGCTTAAGGAATGTGGAAGTAGTTCGCTCCACAAACTTGTAAATAGACACACACACACAAGAATTGAGAAGCAAGGAGTCAAAACATTTAATGATTCAATATTTGTTAAAACAAATAATACCTCAAAAACTTGCTCATCTTGTATTGGCCCAGGCTTGAAATCAAAGAAATCATAGACATGGTAGAATGAATGGACTGCTGTAGAATTAGCTGTGTGTCTGGATTTACCTAAAATAATACATTAAAACAACAATTTAACATACTGTAAGTGTATTGTTCAAATTTATATATGAAACAAGACCTGTAGATTGAGTACTATGAAAACACTACAAATATATATTAGATAAATTACTTGAAACAGTATCCAAATGCTGTAAAGAGTAAGGACAGTGTACCACACAAGACATTTTCTTTTAAACCATGCAGGAGAATATCATATGAAGTTCTGTTGTGATGTTTCCTTTCTTATGAAAGTAGGTAGGGAAATAAAAAATAACCCATCACCAGGAAAAACAGAACATGATTTAAGAAAAGTAGTTTTCTTCCAATACAATATGTATGTACGTATGTTATAGCATGGAGAACCCTTTTCAGATTGCCAATGACAAATGTTGAGCAGATTATTAGTTTGAGCAGTCAAGTTTATGTGGTTCCAGCCATACAGAGTCCAAATGTATAGAACATCCAACAATAACAATCAGGACTGGAGAATAAGTTCTAGTTTTCCAGGGTGAATCCAGCCAGAATATATTGAGTCCACTGTATTTCCAAACTTCAAACTTTTATTTACTTAATTCATGTTTTTACATGACAATAACAGCAATATAGAACATAGTATTAACAAACTGAAATGAGGTATAAATGAACAAAATTGTTAGTGAATTTAATGTTTTAAATAATAAAATACAGTAAGGTGGTGGTTGCTACCAAGAAAGAAAGTTTATCATGAATTATTGGAAAAATGCCTTGGAAAAAAACTATTCTAAATATATGATATTATTTCTAAAATGTGGGAGAAGTATCACTACTAAAAAAAACGAAATTAAATGTTTTACATGATTATTGAGAAGGATCCAGTGCATGATGACGTAATTATACTTGTGCATGCTTAACAATTTTAATCCATTCAGATAAATTGGAACACATACCTGTACCATTAATGACAGCTCTTATAGGAATTTCTGTCTCAACACCATCTATGAAGTATTGTGACGAATCAGAAAAATAATAATCTAAAGTAAATGTGCCGTTTGTTGCAGGTATTTTCACGCAAGTTTTCCAATGATTTGTAGGGATGCCACGTACCTGAAATATACAAACACTCTTATCACAAATTATTCCAAAGTCATTTTTAAAAAATGTTTGTTAGCGGTAACCATACACAGAGTTTTCAGTGGGTAGGTAGGTAGGTAGTAGTGATGCACGATGATACTGGTATATTGCAATATGTTCCAAATGCAATATGTACCTGTACGGTTCAACTAGGTATCGCGATATTTTTAAAGTAAATTGATATTGACTACTTCAACTTGTATTGTATCAGCTGTAGCCTAATTCGACCTGAAAACAGTTTTGTTTTTGGTTTTCCAACAATACATTTTTAGAGTAAAAGTATAATCACTTATATTTCCATTAATTTCTTTGTGATAGCTTAAATAAAGATATCATGCAAACTACATACATTTTCATTAAAATCCTAAGCTTCAATACTTAATAATCAAGAGTTTTATACTCCCAATGCATTGCAATATGTATTGCAATTCAGTGTTGTGTATCGCAATATATTGCCATACAAAATTTCCCACAATACCCATCCCTTGTAGGTAGGAAATATTTTTTTAAAATTTAATTTTTCATATCGAACCCATACACAGTAAAACCTGTTCTTCCGACCACCTTTTATAAGCGACCTCCTGTCTTGTGCGACCACTCTCAATTTTTAAACGTTAATTTAACTTATTGTTTGTACCAACTAAACAAAAGGATTGTCGGCAAACCGGAAAATTTTAAGTTTAGAGGAATGGAAAGCTGTGATAAATAAACCTTTAATTCAGGAGCAAATTTGCCATCTGTTCTTCTAAACTGTTTTTTATTTGAACAGTATGTTAACACTTCAAACACAAGTTTTTATGTTTTAAAAAATAATATTTCTTAAATCAATAATGTTTAATATTTTCTTATTTTATGTACAAATTACTGTTTAATGCTAAGCCATGGTTACATTTGTCTCTGTATAAAATGTTTAACTGCCTAATTAAATGTTATTTGGTCCCTAAAGTTACGAATGCGCGTATTTTCACACCTATTATTTGAATTCGTCAATTGATAACAATGGCCAATTGAGAATCAAATGTCGTGTGACAAACAATGTGTAACATCAATTCATACATGAAGCGTGTCAACAGTTTAATTATCGTTAAGTTGACCATATTGTTTGTTACGATTTTATACTAATCGCGACAAATATTTCACAATGATCTCGGGTATAATAAGTAAATATGCGTATGTACCTGGTGATCTGTATTCCAGCGTCATTCAAAATTTAAAAACTAATTCGAACACAATTAATACAAAACTAACTAGAATATTATGATTTAGTGAAAAAATGTTCCAAACAAAAAAACATCACGTCTTCGATATTAAAATGTGACGATAGCGATGCCTAGTCGATCGTTAGTAAATAAAGTGTGAATGACATAATTTTGAGTCGGATGTTCTGCATAATCCATAAATACGCAGGTATTAATTTAACAAGAATAATTGTTTCATTTGTTAACTGATATACATTCATAAAACAAAGATAAATAATTAGTGTTTGTTATATATTTGATTTTATTCTTATTATAACGTCGTGTTTGCATACGAGATTTAACTTCCTTGTAAAATATGAACAGTACGGAATTTATCGTTTCCAAACAGTACATCATACTGAAATGGATTATTCGAAACCATGGATTATCCGAATGATTCTTCAGGGTCCAATGACATTCGAATTATCGAGGTTTTACTGCAACTCGAATCCTTAGTTGAGAGACCACCTGTCTTCAGAGACCATATTTTCGTTCTCCTTTGAGCGATCGCTTAAGGACATATCCGGTAGTTGTTATTGCGCAACATATTGCGCATCCGTGACGTTAATTTTACTATTAAACATATAGGCAAAATGAAAACGTATAGAGAGAATTTTTTTAAACTTTGCATGATCATAGCATATAATAACAGAAACATTTTAATCGAAAAGAAACTGGGGGTCGTGGTGCTTGTTTCTGAGTTATCTGCCCTTGTTTATGACTTTTTGGCTAAATTTATGTCATTTCAAGGGCAGATCATTCATACATAAGTCTTAAATACCATATTTTTACTTTCAGTTTATGTTTCTCATTTTATTCTTGGTCAAAATACAAAATTTCATGCAATTCCATTAAACATTTCCATTAGCTTTTTTCAGTTTAAGTTAACAGACTGACAATTTTTCAAAATTAAATCAAGTTTTAGGAAAATTGGCATTGGTTACGGTAAAGAGGAAACAAATACAAAAACACTCATTAACAGTTCTTGAAATTTTGGACGATTGCATGAAAAGAAGTCCGCTACTTAAAAAGGAAAATTAATAAGACCTTGTTTTCCTACATTATGAATTATCTGCCCTTGAAATGACCTAAAATGAGCCTAAATGTCACATTCAAGGGCAGATAACTCAAAAACGAGCACCGCGACCCTCATTTTTGTTTATCTTAAAATGTTTCTATTATCATATGCTATGATCGTGCAAAGTTTGTAAAAAATCGCTCTATACGTTTTTGTTTTGCCTATATGCCTATGTGTAAAATTGTGGAAACTGTCAGATATGTCCTTAAGACAGGTTTTACTGTACTGGGTACGTACTTAGTGTGATATACCATTGACAATATCTGAAGGACAACATATTTGGAGCAACTTGACTGACAGAAAAATGAACAGTGGATTTCAAAGTGATACACAAGTTAGAATGATCAAGAGGAGCTCAAACTAGATATACTTCAATAAACAAAACATTTAATAAGAAACAAGAAAGAACTCACCTTGGCAACACCAACATAAACTTCCTTGAGATTATCACCAAAATAAAGCAAATCCTTTGTACTCAGAATGTGTGCACCATCTCTACCACCCATAAAACCAAACATGCCACTGCTGGTGTTAGTTTTGAGAAACTTGCATGTATTATCTGTAAAATAATAAAACAAGATACTTTATTTATTTGTGTATGCCTCATCCTCCCCTCCTGGTGGCGTACTAGACTATAGATCTGAATCTAAATTTAATATCACTCAATGCAGTTGAAGTTCCATTATTTACCACTATTATAGTTAAGTTTTAAGAAATGCATATTACACATATCAAATAATTAGTGTAGAACTTAGATAATTTACTTTCAAATACCATCCAGGCCTCTTTATTGCCGAAGTTCATCACAGTTTTAATTCTTTCACCATTTGTTCTGCTATATTTCTCTATCATTCCTCTGTTACCAGGATAATCATAATATTCCTTGAAAGTCAAAGTCATGTTTTTCTGAAAAATCAACAATACAATTATGATAACATTATTCATTTTAGACAAGTATTTGTGAGCATTCCCACACTATCAGGGGTTTTCTTTATATTTTGGGGAAGCTGCCCTAGCCCTTAATATGGGGATGAAATAGCAGACTGAAGCCCCTTTTGGTTAAAACATTTCCACCTGTAACCAATTTGGGGAATGAAATTACAAGGAGTAAATTGGAAATTTGGGGAAAATTGCATGATTTCAAAGAAATTTTCAGAGGGGAAGGCGCTCTCTACAGGCTACAACTGTATAGTAAAGAACTCCCCAGAACAGGTAAGACTTACCTTGTAGCCTGTAAAGGGCGCCTTCCCCTCTGAAAATTTCTTTGAAATCATGCAATTTTCAAAATGATAGACAATGAAAAGGAACAATTGGAAGAATGACAAATTGTTCTATGAGGAAAGTTAAGTTTACAGAAGTTATCATTCAAATGATTATTTCAATGCAACATTTCATATTTTTTATCACTCTTGAAAATATGACTTTTAGTCGAATTTTGTATACATGAAATTTTGCATGTTTTTCAGTCCACTACAAGTTCATTCGGTCCAGTAAAATTTGCATTTATATTGGTTCAAATTTCAGTGCTTTAAAGTTTTTCGTGAAGATGTACTGTGAAATGGAGACTAGTAATAGCATACCTGAACTATGTTGGCTTCCACGTGCATCTGAAACTGTTCTGGGAACATAGGTAATGGAGGTCCATTATAAGGCGGTACACTGTCTTCACAGGGAACCATGAACTGACCAGTCACAAACCAAATGTGACAGAATCCAATAAAATATGTCAACAAATTCATCATCTGTTGTTTATTCTAAAATAAAGCATTTAAAACACACATGATCCATAAAAGTCTTTTAAGGAGAAATTTGTTCTTTTTATGATTAATACAATGTACTAAATATATTTTCACATTGTTTGTTCTTTGCATAATCATGTGGTATATTGTTTTGATACCACAGGGTCTAGAACAATGGCGGCACCGAAAGAAGGACATATTTTTTTACGAAAGTTTAAATATTTCAAGTTTTTCATGCACCCCATGTTCTAGCCAACAATTTTCCGAATCCATCGGTACCAAAATTAGCATTGTTATTGTTGCAGTTTGTCAATAGACCATATTATTTATTAATATTAGTCTTATGCAGTTTTTGTACAGTCTTTGTACATTCCTTGCAGTATTTAGCAATATTTGTAGTCCTAACAGTATTTAGTCATAATTGTACAGTCCTTGCAGTATTTAGTCATATTTGTACAGTCCTTACAACATTTAGTAGTCTTTGTACAGTCCTTACAACATTTAGTAGTTCCTGTACAGTCCTTGCAGTATTTAGTAATATTTGTACAGTCCTTGCAGTATTTAGTAATATTTGTACAGTCCTTGTAGTATTTAGTAATATTTGTACATTCCTTGCAGTATTTAGTAATATTTGTACAGTCCTTGCAGTGTTTAGTATGATTTGTACAATCCTTACAGTATTTAGTAGTCTTTGTGCAGTCCTTACAGTATTTAGTAATATTTGTACAGTCCTTACAGTATTTAGTAGTCTTTGTGCAGTCCTTACAGTATTTAGTAATATTTGTACAGTCCTTACAGTATTTAGTAATATTTGTACAGTCCTTACAGTATTTAGAAGTCTTTGTACAGTCCTTACAGTATTTAGAAGTCTTTGTGCAGCCCTTACAGTATTTAGAAGTCTTTGTACAATCCTTGTAGTATTTAGAAGTCTTTGTACAGTCCTTACAGTATTTAGAAGTCTTTGTACAATCCTTGTAGTATTTAGAAGTCTTTGTACAGTCCTTACAGTATTTAGAAGTCTTTGTACAGTCCTTGTAGTATTTAGAAGTCTTTGTACAGTCCTTACAGTATTTAGAAGTCTTTGTACAATCCTTGTAGTATTTAGAAGTCTTTGTACAATCCTTGTAGTATTTAGAAGTCTTTGTACAGTCCTTGTAGTATTTAGAAGTCTTTGTACAGTCCTTACAGTATTTAGAAGTCTTTGTACAGTCCTTGTAGTATTTAGAAGTCTTTGGACAATCCTTGTAGTATTTAGAAGTCTTTGTACAATCCTTGTAGTATTTAGAAGTCTTTGTACAGTCCTTGTAGTATTTAGAAGTCTTTGTACAGTCGTTGCAGTATTTAGAAGTCTTTGTACAATCCTTGTAGTATTTAGAAGTCTTTGTACAATCCTTGTAGTATTTAGAAGTCTTTGTACAGTCGTTGCAGTATTTAGAAGTCTTTGTACAATCCTTGCAGTATTTAGAAGTCTTTGTACAATCCTTGTAGTATTTAGAAGTCTTTGTACAATCCTTGCAGTATTTAGAAGTCTTTGTACAATCCTTGTAGTAATTAGAAATCTTCGTACAATCCTTGTAGTATTTAGAAGTCTTTGTACAAGTCTTACAGTATTTAGAAGTCTTTGTACAATCCTTACAGTATTTAGAAGTCTTTGTACAGTCGTTGCAGTATTTAGAAGTCTTTGTACAATCCTTGTAGTATTTAGAAGTCTTTGTACAATCCTTGTAGTATTAAGTAGTCTTCGTGCAGTCCTTACAGTATTTAGAAGTCTTTGTACAATCCTTACAGTATTTAGAAGTCTTTGTACAATCCTTACAGTATTTAGAAGTCTTTGTACAGTCCTTACAGTATTTAGAAGTCTTTGTACAATCCTTACAGTATTTAGAAGTCTTTGTACAATCCTTACAGTATTTAGAAGTCTTTGTACAGTCCTTACAGTATTTAGAAGTCTGTGTACAGTCCTTGTAGTATTTAGAAGTCTTTGTACAGTCCTTACAGTATTTAGAAGTCTGTGTACAGTCCTTGTAGTATTTAGAAGTCTTTGTACAGTCGTTGCAGTATTTAGAAGTCTTTGTACAGTCCTTGTAGTATTTAGAAGTCTTTGTACAGTCCTTACAGTATTTAGAAGTCTTTGTACAATCCTTGTAGTATTTAGAAGTCTTTGTACAATCCTTGTAGTATTTAGAAGTCTTTGTACAGTCCTTGTATTATTTAGAAGTCTTTGTACAGTCCTTGCAGTATTAAGAAGTCTTAAATTTGTACAGTCCTTGTAGTATTTAGAAGTCTAGAAGTCTTTGTACAGTCCTTGCAGCATCTAGTAGTCTTTGTACAGCCCTTGCAGCATTTAGTAGACTTTGTACAGTCCTTGCAGCATTTAGTAGTCTTTTTACAGTCATTGCAGTATCTATATAGTAGTCCTTGTACAGTCCTTGCCACATTTAATAGTCCTTGTACAGTTCTTGCAGCATTTATTGATGGGTGTTTTGACCAAAGTGGGGCAATTTGACTGGGGGACTTGAGGGCGTTTTGACTGTAAATCGGCAAATACATACTGTAAACACGAGATACATGAATGCATACAGAGGGGTAGGCTGTACTCTATACCTGGATACTGTACAGTTCACTGATAAAGCGCCTTTTCTTCATATAAGGGTAATAATACGTTACAAACATACCTGTCGCCAAATCGCAGTTTCTAATGGTTGGTCGCCATTTTGTTATTACAGGGTATTTTTTTGTCACATGACTTGCACTCGGGTACCTTCTCATTCTATAAATAGCGGCTGCGTTCAGTCAATGTGAACACCCAGCTTGATGACGCGGTCGCTATTTATAGAATGTTTGTTCAGTAAGCAAGAAGTGGAAAATTGAGTTGGCTATTAGGTAAATGTAGCCAATGGTCGCACAAAACGTTATATATAAATCTTTAGATATCTGTTTTCATTATTAGACCGCTATTATAATGGCTTCGGATGATTTTGGGTGGGTAAAGGCTGGTTCATTTCATTAGTAATCGCTAAAGAGACACCAGTAGAGGTAGGTTCCGTTACATTCATTTACTCCGCCTACTGGATAGAAATAAAAAGTACGGAATACGGGACTCCCGTCTCTCATAGATTTAACATTAAAATATATTGAACTTATCAAGGTACCTACCCTCACTGGATATCCTTTTTCAATGGTAAAATATATTGAATTAAGTTACCTACCCTCAGCGGATGTCCACTTCTAACATTAAAATATATTAAGCTAATTCAGGGATGTAATATAGCATCCCTGGCTAATTTAAGGCACATTAATTTAAGCTAGTATACCGACCCTCACTGGATGTCCGCTGTTAACATTATTTCTAAACTATATTAAAATAAGGCACCTACCCACACTGGGTGTCCACTTTAAACAGTAAAGTATATCAAATTAAGACACCTACCCTCATTTGGATGTCAACTAAACAGTAAAATAATGTTATATTGAATCAGGAAGTTGTATTAAATACAACTACCTGATTGAATTAAGCCACCTACCCTAGCTCACTGGATGTCCACATGAACTGTTCAGGCTTATATTAAACTCATACCTACACTTAATTGAAATAATGATAAAAAACGCCTTGATTTCAGCAAGGACTTATATACATACAATATATAAGTCCTTGATTTCAGTCTAGTGGATTGTTTATAAGTTTTTAAAAATCGGTTATAATGATAATTCATTGTTTTTAATTTAGATGTATTATAGGCAAATCCGTCTCGCAAGTAAGTTCATTTCGTAAGACGGAGTCCGGTATTCCGTACTTTATGTAGTAGGCGGAGTTACGAAGTGTAACTGAACCTACCTCTACTGGTGTCCTCGCTCTGCTGGTGTCTCTTTAGCGATTACCTTCATTGGTAGAAATTTGTACAATGCAAAGGGAGGGGCGGAGTCTATTATACTCCGCCTTGAAACTTCTGCTATAATATTACAATATAGCTATCTTAAGCTTAAATGTTTAGTGCATGGTTATAACAAAGACCTATACTTACATACTGTATGTATAGGTCATTGGTTATAAGAAATCCTCTTTTCTCAAAGTGATGTGAAATTCCCATGAGTGAGCTAGGGCCAAGGCCCTAAAGTGCAGCTAGGCCATGTAATCAAATAACATCTTGTTTACTTTCTACTTTAAGTTATTTAAATTTCTGCATGAAAAATTTAATTCTGTGACACTTTGATAACAAAGATAAGTGACTTCAATGGTAGTTGTATATTCACATGAATCATGTATTTCAAGTCTGAGTATGGATTTAAATGAACAGATGTTCAATGAAACAATAAATACATACTACTAAAAATTTGTTAAAAATCACTTTTTATCTTATGTGGCAGACAGAATTATTTCCGTGTGTGGCATTACCGTCTATTTTGAATTACATACATAAGAAATGAATTTTCGTTATTTTCATAGATACCTGCAATAATAAGCTTATAACAGAATTCTGATACAATGCTCTGTCAACTGTGACTAATCATATATATTGTATTGTGTTGATTAAGGTACAAATAATTCACCAATGATTCAATATGAATTAAGTTCTAATTTGATTTTATTCATTTGATAGCTGGTGTGCACATTTTCTTCAGTTGTTTTGCATTCTCTATAGTATATGTGTTGTTCGTTAATCATTTTCTGTATTTATCTTGCATTTTAATAAGAACACACATGATTGTTCTATTTGTTGAATCTACTGTATACATGTATGTATTATTATACCATGTTGTTGTGTTGCTTACTTTCTTAATTTATGTAAGGTATAACTAACTTGTGTACAATTTTGTTTACATTTTTTAGACAAAAAATTGTTTCAAACGTTTCTGTCTACATGTGTTTTCTGTTGTTAATACATGCATCATTGAAAAGTTATTTGGTTGCTAACCATCACATCATTTATATTAGCATTATATTCCACTGAATCCATTTCACATTTAATTTTTCAATTTGAAGATACCAAAAATGTGTATACGCGCATGGATTCGCAACTGCTAAAATAGCTTAACAATATCGAGCAAATACCACAATCCATTGCGATACTCAACTGTCGTATAAGGTGGACCGTTCACCTAACCATCGTTCCTGTAAAGAAACCAGTACTAGAATAAGCAAATGCCTACTGTCTCAGATAAAGAGACATGGTCGGTAGCTGGGTTTGAACACACGACCTGCTATCAGTGCTAATGATGAGTGATTTAAAGTCAGCAACCTTAACCACTCCACCAGAGGCAGGCGTTTACTGACTTAGGTATGCAATTATACCCTGAAACTATACACCTGTAAGCACATGCATTAAGAAGGAAGGCATCAATCGAGCATTTCAAATTTATAAGGAAATCTGTCGTTTCAACTTCCAACATGGCAAACATTAAGTACAATCCGTTTGAAATCCTGTTGAATCTCACTGCTACTGCAAGATTTATTTACAGTACTTCTTACTGTAAATACAGAAGTTGTGATTCCATGTGTATGTAAGTCCTTGAGGATGCTTACAAATATGCCCAGGATACTGTGTCTTTATTAAAGCCGTCATTTAGGGCTGAACAGATCTGTGTTTCCAATGAAGCATTACAAAACAGTATAAAATATATAAAACATTTATTAATATATCATACAGCATAATTTTTATAGCATCATGTTAGAATAGCACAACTTCTCAATACAAATTCACTGCAGTGACAGGATTCTTTCAGAGATAATATGAATGATTGTTTGTTCTACAGGATGATAATGTAACATGCATTGTATTCACAAATGAAGAATTTAAGACATTAAATTATCACCTACATGTACGTCCGAAAAAAGGATGAAGATATGGCACATACATGTATCAAAAGACCTACTTTGTTTAGTGTCCAGTGGACAAGAAGAAATTGTAACAAATCTTGTACATTTGTTTAAGACCAACATGCCAACTGTTAATACATCAAATACATGCAATGTTAGGTGTTGGATAAAACGACGAAAATGCAGCAAATCTTATATTTAATAGACTACATTACCTGCGTTGCCTTGTTTGGTAAAAATGTTGAGGATATACTCCCATATTTAAAACACATCGAACAAAGAAGTTTACCAACATATTGAATGCAAGGACAAGATGTCATGAACGTAAATGCATGGTGATGCTCGTAAAAAATCAATCTGTTCAGGGATATGGTAGAGTTTATGTTTTTATAACTTTGATTTTGTTCAAGAAGATTATATTTACTAGAGACTGATTTAAGACTGACTTCCGTCTATATGTTCGACCATTTCTTGAAAGCTCTGTCATTGTTGTGTAAAGATGAAGACATAAAAAAATTATAACAAGTATGAAGTACTTACTATGTTTAATGTTGAAGAAAAAAACAGTTTATCAAATAATTGAAAGTCATGCAGTTTTATTTTGTAAGGAAAAGAAGCCATTGACAATCTACATCACTGTAGATGCTGGTGTAAGGAAAACATCTCTCTGTAGACATCTGTGTTTATTAAAGTGTATGGTGAAGTGTGATCTCAAATATGATATAACTTGAAATGATACAGAGGACACGAATGCCCCGCTGAGTTGCGGGTGTGGGAAAAACATCTTTTTGTAAACATCTGTGCTTATTGTGGAGCAAGACAACATGTGATATCAAGTATGATAGAAAATACTTAAGTTATCTTATATATAATTATACATAACTTTTTATTATATACATAATTTTGCTTGTGTCATTATTCTAGATTATAAACATGAATGTAAATTACATACACAATGTATAACTATGCCGAATAATTTCAGAAGTAAACATGGGAGTTGAATTAGTTGTATAAAGTACAGGGTTAGAGTGTTTGTTAAAAAATGACAAAGGTGATTAAAATGCAATTTCACATGGACTCCAGAGACCAGTATACCTGGTATTGACAAAAGAATAGGAAAAATATAGGTTTTATTTTCAGATACCAGCATTTACTGGTTCATATTGGCAGAGAAGTGATCAGGAACAAAGAAGGATAGCAAACAGTTTGAATGCTATTAAGTTTTCTTTTGTCAGGAAAAGGAGCCATACATTGTAATTTACATCACTGTAGATGCAGGAGTAGGCAAATCATCTTTTTGAAAACATCTATACTTATTACTGTGTATGGCGATGTGTGATGTCAAATGAAATAAAAAAAAATGAATTACCAGACCTGTATGTTATCATATTCTTACATAAATTTCATTTTTGTTTTGTTTTTGTTCATAAGGATAATGTTTACTAGAGAATAATTAAAGACAATACATGGTTCACCATTCTTATAAATAAAGATAGGCAATTTCAGAGTCAAGTCGTTAAGTTATAACACATTTTCACTTTAAATACTGTGATATATAGTTTTTAATTCAGCAACGGATTGCTACATAGATAGAATTTCAGATGTGGCTGTATCACTGCATGGACCTGAACAATAATGCATACCTCTACAGCACAAGAGATATTTGAAGATATACACGGGAAAGCAAAAAAAAAACAGACATATTTTTTTGGCCTAAGGAGAATAAGTAATATGAAGAAAAAAATCTTCATATCTGTTCTGCTGGCGTTGGAAAAACATATTGGACGTGAACACCTTCAGATGCAGGTGAAAATGTCATCTGACCTAGGTACATATAGATGCAGGGTGGGATTGTTTCTTCCCTATCACTCTAGTACATAGATGACATTTTATATAAAGTTAAAATGTTTAATTATTTGATGATACTTTTTACATGAACCCAAAAAGAGAGTGACAGTGAGCTTTATTAGATTCTGCTAAATTTTGTAATTAGTGAATTTTGTCGGTTTGATGTAGAGAAATTCATGTTCAAATACCAGTACATTATCTATTAGTTCATATTGCCAGTTATAAAGATGTTATTCCGTTCTTTTATAAAAATAATGAATTTGTCATGTTGCACAAGTACATACAGATAGCTTCAAGAATCTTGTGCAATCAGCCAAATAGTTAAAGAAATAAAAATGAGTGTTGATATAAGCATATACCGCTGCAGGGTTGGCATGTTTGTGTTCCCTATCACACTAGAGTAGTTTATCGAGGCCATTTTACACCAATTAACTTGAGCTTATTTATTAAAGTGATAGGGACAGTTAAACTTTGTAATTTACATGTAAGACTTAAATGTAACATGAAATTACTCAAGGATTAGGGTGTAAACGTTTGTTCCCCATCATAACCAGTGCATAGATGATATTTTATATAAACTTTAAATGTTTAGTTACTTAGTGATACCTTTTTACATGAACCAAAAAGATAGTGACAGTGAGCTTTATTAGATGAAATGTATTAATTTAGCTGGTTTCTGATCAATTCATCTTCCAATACCAATATCTGTTAATGTATATTGGCAGAGTAGTCATTAGGAATTTGTTTAGTATTAGAACAGGTAAAGATGTTGGAAAATTCTTGACAGCTAAAATGTAACTGTAATCTTCTCAGGAATGTGATACCAACACCACCAAAGGACCAGGTGTGCTTAAATCCTGCGTCAACACACTACCAGTACTCTCTATATATAATGTTAAATGTATTCTTTTATTCTTTTATAAAAATAATAAATTTGTCATGTTCTAAAAGTACATACAGAAAGCTTCATGAATCTCGTACAATCAGCCATATAATTTCAGAAGTGAAAATGGGTGTAGATGTCAACACATTCAGGTGCAGGGGAAAATGGGCACAGACATTACCACACACAGATGTAGTGTAGGAATATTTGTTCCCTATCACACCAGTGTATAATTGACATTTTACATCAACTTCAGCTTATTATCAATATCAATAAAAGTGATAGGGACTGTAGAATTTGTGAGGATTCTGCTAAATTAATGAATTTAGCTGGTTTCTGATAAATTCATCTTCAGATACCAGTACCTTTTAGTACATATTGGTAGTGCAGTCATTGGGAATTTGTTCAATAATCAATATTTGAACAGGTTATGATGCTTGCAAATTCTTGACTGCTAAAATGTAACAGTGATCTTTTCAGAAATGTGATGTGACCAGCAAAGGACAAAGTATGGATGAATTCTGCTCCAACACACTATTAATACTAGGATTCTTTTCCATATAAAGACGAATCAGGCATCTTCTACAAGTGTATAAAGACAACCTCTCTAATATTGTAACATAGTGACCTCATACATGTTTGTTTTTATATGTATGTGAATATAATTAATAGATTGATTGTATTTATTAAAAGAATATAATTACATACTTGATACAGAAGTATACACATCTAATTTGAACAAATTAGATTATGCATGTGCATTTGTATATGTCTTGATTAATAATTAATAAAAAATATAAAATCTTCTCAGGAATGTGATACCAACACCACCAAAGGACCAGGGTGTGCTTAAATCCTGCGTCAACACACTACCAGTACTCTCTCTATATAATGTTAAATGTATTCTTTTATAAAAATAATAAATTTGTCATGTTCTAAAAGTACATACAGAAAGCCTCATGAATCTCGTACAATCAGCCATATAATTTCAGAAGTGAAAATGGGTGTAGATGTCAACACATTCAGGTGCAGGGGAAAATGGGCACAGACATTACCACATACAGATGTAGTGTAGGAATATTTGTTCCCTATCACACCAGTGTATAATTGACATTTTACATCAACTTCAGCTTATTATCAATATCAATAAAAGTGATACGGACTGTAGAATTTGTGAGGATTCTGCTAAATTTATGAATTTAGCTGGTTTCTGATAAATTCATCTTCAGATACCAGTATCTTTTAGTACATATTGGTAGTGCAGTCATTAGGGATTTGTTCAATAATCAATATTTGAACAGGTTATGATGCTTGCAAATTCTTGACTGCTAAAATGTAACAGTGATTTTTTAAGAAATGTGATGTGACCAGCAAAGGACAAAGTATGGATGAATTCTGCTCCAACACACTATTAATACTAGGATTCTTTTCCATATAAAGACGAATCAGGAATCTTCTACAAGTGTATAAAGACAACCTCTCTAATATTGTAACATAATGACCTCATACATGTTTGTTTTTATATGTATGTGAATATAATTAATAGATTGATTGTATTTATTAAAAGAATATAATTACATACTTGATACAGAAGCATACACATCTAATTTGAACAAATTAGATTATGCATGTGCATTTGTATATGTCTTGATTAATAATTAATTAAAAATATAAAATGGATCAGCAACAGGCACAACAAAAATTTTAAGAAATGACAGGATCTGTTGCAAATGAGATGAGGAAAGTCTAAACTATGAATATGGCAAAGAGTGTTTCTCAAGTGGTCAGCTGTTTTGAGAGGCAACCTTAAGAGTTTGTAAATTGGGTTAAATCCATTGAAAGAACATTTAATGTTGGAATTGTGGTCAAGAAGGCCACGTAAGTAGAATATGTACAAAATCAAAAGATCGTAAACCAAGCATGGGACATGGCAAACCATTCTCTCATTTAAACTAATAAATTCTTCCCATATTGAAGCTGTTGTAAAGAATAAAATTAGAGACAAATTTTGTGCGCCATCTTTTAAAATTGATGTACAATGTAGCTGGAAATTCTGGCTCATGTTTGATAATCTTAGTCAAAAATTAATATAGAGCACTTGTGGACATGTGGGCATAAGTTTCCCACTTGAATTGTAGAATGAACAATACGCTTAAAGGTAAACCCAAATTGCGGAGCAATGAAGTGAATCTTCAAACTACTGGGGTAATCAGTAAGTTGATATTTGTATGGCTATGTCGTTCAAATATTGGTGGTACCAAATTAACACAATTGTTCTATGTGGTGAACAAAAATCTACACAACTGTTATGCTGGCGTTGGAAAAACATATTGCATGTATAACACCTTCAGATGTAGGTGAAAATGTGAACAGACATAAGTACCTATAGATGCAGAATTGGAATGTTTGTTCCCTGTTACACTAGAAGTTTATCGAGGCCATTTTACACCAATTAACCTTAACTTATTAATTAAAGTGATAGGGACAGTTAAGGTTTGTAATTTATTTCAATTTGTTCAACAAAAAGATAATGTAACATGTCATTCACACAAAAGAGAAGGGTTTTAGACATTAGTTGTGTCACCAATGTTTAAAGGAATTGCTGTTACATACATCCAACAAATACAATCTTGTACAAACGAGAGATCATAACATTGAATGTTAAGAAGATATTTTCTATAAGGAGAATAAGTTATGAAGAAAAAAATCTTCATATCTGTTATGCTGGCGTTGGAAAAACATTGGACGTCAACATCTTCAGATGCAGGTGAAAATGTCATCAGACCTAAGTACATATAGATGCAGGGTGGGAATGTTTGTTACCTATCACTCTAGTGCATATATGACATTTTATATAAAATTTAAACACTTAATTACTTAATGATATCTTTTCACATGAACAAAAAAATAGGAAATGAGCTTTATTAGGATTTTGCTAAATTCTGTAAATCGTGAACTTTGTTGGTTTTATGTAAGACAAATTCATATTCAAGAATCTATTAGTTCATATTGACAGTTATAATGAAGTTATTCTTTCACAAAAATAATGAATTTGTTATGATGTACAAGTACATATACATGTACAGATAGCTTCATGAATCTTGTGCAATCGGCCATATAATTTCAGATAAAAAATGTGATCGGGTATTAGCACATACTGCAGCAGGGTAGAAATGTTTGTAGACTGTCACACTGAAGAAATGTATCAATGCCATTTTACATCAACATTAGCACATCAATAAGAGTGATAGGAACTGTAAGCTTTGTACAGATTGATTTTGCTGAATTTGCAATTTGTGAACTTAGTTGGTTTCTGATCAACACATCTTCAGATACCAATATTTGCTGGTACATATTGGTAGAGATGTCATCAGGAACTTGTTCAATATTAGAGTAGGTAAAGATGGTGGAAAATTCTTGACTGCTAAAAAGGAAAGTGCAACCTTCTCAGGAATGTGGGGTGAGCATCACCAAAAGACCAGGTGTGGACAAATCCAACACCAATAAGCTATAAATAATGTTAAATGTATTAATTTACTCTTTTATAAAAACAATGAATTTGTCATGGTTGAGTTGCTTCAAACATGAAGACAGTAGCAAGGTAAGGTTCCCAGGCTATGATGTGGACATATATAGTACAAAGCAGAAGGGAAAATGTCCATGCTGTTTGGAAAATATGAATGAAAACTGAGTTTGCAGGAATGAAATTTTATGAAAGATGAAGGATTATTAATATTTACAAAAAAATATGATACATGTATATATACACAATAAAAACATCAATAACGACTACACTGTATACAAACATAACAAATTACAGACTATCTACATATATATACAGGAAATCAGCTACAACTGTACCACTATCATTAACCTCTTTTTTGGGCCTGACAATGTCAATAAAATAGTTCTCTTTGGTTAGACAATGTCAATAAATGAAGGCATTTGAATGTCAATAAATGAAGGCATTTGAATGTGGAAAGGAATGCGAACACATTAAATTGCTTTATAATAAACCAAGAAAGTAAATACTTCAGTAAAACCAATCACAATGAATAAATTACCGTTTAATCTGATAGTGTCAATTTAAGAGATGGTCTCATAATGGTATATCATAATACAAATGCAAAAACTGAGATATACACTGTCACATGATGATATGACTGAAATAATACGCAACTAGATTATAACAAAAAAGTGCGCGGTGAACAAAAATATTTCTGAATGAAAAATTTCAATCTTTGTAGTTTGTTTATAAGACAGGAATACCACAGCTATAACATTCTCACAGCTGATACTTAGCACAGACAAAGTATTTTAAATACTTCCAACTATTGCATATTTTCCATATTGTAATGTATAGGAACATGATGGAGTTGAAGACTCATACATTGCTGAAAGCGATGTCATTTACCATAACCAATACATGAAGTTGGCATCAGACTTCATCCTCATTTAGCAACATATTTGGTATACCATTAGATACAGGAAATTTTCTGCCACTTTCTGGACACACAAGTTCACCCTCGATAACTTCAACCTAATAGAGAAAAATAACATACACATGTAAATCTGCTATGTCATATAGTATAACATTAATGTGAGTATTTACATAGAACCTGATTATGAACTGATATTAGAACTTATTTAAGAAATTTAATAAAATTAAAATAAGCTTCGAACAAAAGAAGGACAGCATATCAAGGACTAGAATTGTCAAACAAACCGAGATTGAACATACTTAAACAAGGGTTTACAACTGTTCAACACTATGAAGATTTTCAAATTTTCCTTAGTAATGAATCACTTGTGAATCGCTGGGCATGAAAATTATGTCTTGCACATCCACACTTCATGGTATTAACATATTTCAAGTTCAAATGCAATCTTAAAGAATGTGGAAGAAGTTCGCTTCACAAACATGTGATATTGTATGCGGAAGGACCAACTGACCAAATGACAAATAAGTGACTCCAATATACCCCCTTTCAAACTTCATTTCCTGGGGTATAAAAATGTAAAATATTAGTTAGATTCCATACCTCCATGAGAACATGATGTGCTTTCTTTAAAAAATCTTCGTTTGTTTCATACTGTGGCACAACATCTTCAGGTAACTCTTCAGCCTTACCAACCTATACAGTAGACAACACATATAAAAGTTCAAGAATGTGTTTCACAATGTTCTTTTTTTGGAGGGGGGGGGGGGGGGGGGGGGCGAAATTCATTGAAAATAGTTTTCCTTTATACTCTATACATAATTACTGCAAAAGTTACTTGTCCTATTCAATAATTACTTGCCCCAGAAAACAGGACAAGTGCTAATTCTGCAGACGGCATTGATGATTTCACTTAAATGTTGAGAGGATATGTACACATTATCATGTTATTGTTCCCCTTCTCCCCTGCAAAGGTTTTAAACAAGAGGGCCAAGATGGCCCTATATCGCTCACATGACAATCACTGATCACTCATTAAAACATTGTTTTGAACCGGTGACCTAGTTTTTTTACCCCAGACAACCTACGTTCGAATTTGTCTTACATATCATTAAGACAAACAGTCTGACTAGGTTTGGTGAAGATACGATAAAAATTTGACATCTTCAGTGTTAATAAGGTTTTCCTAAGATTTGACCTTGTGACCTGGTTTTTTACCCTAGGTGACCCATATTTGAACTTGTCCTTAATATCATTAAGACAAACAATCTGACAAGGTTTGGTCAAGATCCAATCAAAACCATGACATTCAGAGCTTTTACAAGATTTTTACCTAAGATTTGACCTTGTGACCCAGTTTTTGAACCCGGCTGACCCATGTTCATCCTTGACCCACATATCATTGAGGCAAACATTTTGACAAGGTTTGGTGAAGATCCAATTAAAACTGTGACATCTACAGTGTTAACAAAGTTTTCCTAAGATTTGACCTGGTGACCTAGTTATTGACCCCAGATGATCCATATTTATACTTGACCGTTATATCATTAAAACAAACGATTTGACAAAGTTTGGTGAAGATCCAATAATAACTGTGAAATCTACAGTGTTAACATGGTTTTTCATAAGATTTGACCTAGCGACCTAGTTTTTGACCCAAGATGACCCATGTTCGAACTCGTCCAAGATATTATGAAGACAAACATTCTGACAAGGTTTCATGATCATCCAATCAAAACAGTGACTTCTAGAGTGTTCACAAGGTTTTCCAGCAATTTGCCCTAGTGACCTAATTCTGCTACAGAAATGACCCATTATCAAACTTGACCTACATATTATTAAAATAAACATTCTGACAAAGTTTCATGAAGATGCAGTCAAAACAGTGATTTCTAAAGTGTTCACAAGGTTTTCCCTTATTTGACCCTGGTGACCTAGTTTTTGACCCCAAATGGCCCAATATCGAACTCGTCCGAGATTTTGTTGATATTAACGTTCTGACCCAGTTTTGCTAAAATTGAGCCAAAAATGTGGCCCCTAGTGTGGTCACAACAAAAAGTTTGACGACGCACGACGTACACCGCACGACGCCGGACGGAGAGTGATCCTAATAGCTCACTTTGTCACTTTGTGACATGTGAGCTAAAAACTGGGGACAAATGTCCCCTTCAAAACAAAATATTGGGGACATTTTGAAAATGACCGAGACAAAAAATTTCCACATAAATTCTAACTATTGCAACTTCTCCCCCTTTCAAAGGCCCCCATAGATCTTTCCTTAGTCAGAAGGCGAAAAAACAATACTTGTGTACTGGACAACTGGTAGGTAAATTATCAATTCATCAAGTGGGACAAATAATAACTATTCCCATCCAAAGACTTCAATCCAATATAGTAAATTACCATTTATATCAGTAACATGACTCCATCAAAGATTATACCTACAACATTATGCCTAACTGTTAAGTTAAACAGGACTATATGATAAAACGTCTTGACATGCCAGGCTTATAAGTATCTCACATTTGATCTAGTTTGGAAAAAAAATTAAGTGCTACAACACATCTAAATAATACATACATCTGAAGCTGCCTGTCTCAATGCTGACCAGTCAATTTTAGGAATCATTCTTGCAACAAAATCTGGATTAAAATCTACTGATTTCTCTTCTAGTTTTGATGCCTGAAAAGTGGGAAAGGATAAATTAGACATGAAACATGTAGACTAATGATAAAGATAACTTCAAATGTTGTACAAATTACTACCTAAACAATCTTGTCCTGAAACATGGTAAATCAATCACTGAAAAATGTAATGGACCATGGATCAGTGACCTTTACTGTACTTTAATTATTACAGACTGAAATTATTTCAATTGTCTATCTTAACTTTTATGGATCTCCCAGTCTGTGGAATTAGCGGTTGTCCTGTTGTCCGGGACAACCAAAATTTGGTTCGGACAACCAACTTTTCATTAACAAATCAAATCTAAAGCTGTAAAATTTTCAGTTTCGGGCAACCACATTTCAAACCTTAATTTTACAGACTGATCTACTCTCTGAGACATATTATAAGCCTATAAAATAAAAAAAATAAAATATTAAACTGCTTCAAATTCTCCCCCTGACACAAGTACACAGATAATCTTATATACATCAGAAAGTGGTAAACTGTAACTAAAAGTGTAAGTTTAAAAGTTTTAACTTACTTAAATGATAAATCTATACAAATAAAAATATTCAAAATTTCACGAATGTGCCATGACAGAGTAAGTTAGTTGAATATCAAAGTTGAATTATTGAACCAAATGTTTTACAATGCATGTGGATAGTTTATTAATAAGCTGGTGCCAATGTCCTTGGATGCTTCGACCAATTATTACATTCCTGCTTTTTGATGTGGACCAAAATCAAAAGAAGTTCAAACATCCTTTCAAAATTGTATAAAATTATCAGATACAATGTATCAGATGTAATGAGAATCTAATTGTCAAGTCAACAGTCCAGTCTTTTTTGTGGATTTTGAAAAGAAATAATTTAATATGAATAACTAGCGATTTTCATGGGCTAGCTTGCCCTAAAATAATGTGTAGGCACTTTTCTATGGGGGGGGGCATGCCCCCCCCCCGCACAAAAAAAATCACTGTATAGATACCGTCGAGTAACCCTAAATCGTGATACCTTTTTTTTCGTTATACCGGAAATATTTACAAAAAGCTCGCGCTATACTGTGTTGAATGACGTCATACCCTGGAAGCCAACTGCAGAGACGACAAACCGCTGTCGGCAATAAAAAATGCTTCGAATAGCTCTTGGAAACATAAGAAAATATTTTCCCATCTTATACTACGATAAAAGCATGTAAAAAACATATTTCAATTAGTAAACCTACATCTTACATTGATTTTTCAAAATATAACGATCTTTCTCCTAATATTTGTTTAGCAGCTGATTGTTTACACCAGTTACAGTTACGTCATGACCTTAGTTGACTCGTTCCGTGGTTGATATTTGAATAACGAAATGGAAGGAAAGGATACCTACTTATATGGTTGGAGACACATAAATTTAATGTTTTGACACTTGTTAAAACAGTCACCATGTAGTATATTGCCCGAAATACAATAAATTATCAATAAAAATATATATATTCCTCCCCCATCGCATCATAAGAATGTGCGAGCCACATTTAACCTAAATCTGGCATATAAGTTTAGAAATATATGGTCTAGCCAGCATCCAGCAAAATGCAGTCAGACGATATTCACCAACAATTCTATCGAAGGTCTATGAGATGGGCTATAACTGTTGATACCGAAATAAAAGATAACATAAACTAGATCTATAAAATTTAAAAAAACGGATCTAAAATAAACCTTCAAATACATAAAACTGCACGTTAAATGATATATTATATCTTGTTCTATATGGCCAATTTCGTTTAATTCAGCCACTTCGCTAAACCTCACGAAAACTGTTCTACCATACTTAATGGAAGACTCATTTTGTACATGTATGAAAATGGATGCGTCCATGAGTTAGCAAGTGAAGAATATTTTTAAAACATATGCGATATTATACGTGTTGTGTTATTGATACGTTGTTTTAAAATTTTGTTGGAAACAATATTGTTCTTGAATGCCCTCGATGTTTCCTTAACCTCACGGAAACTGGTTACTCGAGGGTATTCTAAGGCACAAATTATTCAAACTTGGTCAAAAGGTCTTGGTACTCAGATCTTCTAATATCGTGACGGCCTACACCAGTAATAACCCCCTTGGATTTAATGTGTTTTGTCATTTTTATTTTTTTTTAATGTGTCAGAAAAAAATGTAGGCACGTGCCTACAGTGCCTAAAGGATCTATGCCAGCAATTTTTATCACAGACATTAGAATTTTTTAGATAATCGGCCCATAAACATGTCACACATTGTAACAATTAACTCCAGAATGACCCTACTGGTTGGCGACCTACAATTTCTAAAAGCACTTAGTGACTATATGATTTTTTAAAAACTGTCATGCCCTCTCAACAACAATATACTATAAAATTCCTTTCTACGTAACACGCTTAGGTGTGATTGTTTCAAGAAAATTCCATCACGTGGTGAAATCGTCCTTGCATTGTCAACGCCGAGACAAAATGCAACGAAATTGGTTCGTTTAAACTATTACAATGGCGATATGTATTAAATAATGTGTTCACGATATATATACAGTACATAGTCGAAAAGTGGTGACGACAATTAAAAATATATAGGCCAACACGTCATGCTCATGGTGCGACAAACAAGACAAGATTGAAAATGACTTTTTAGATCAGCATGATGATATATTTTCAAATATTTACCTGTATACCAAGTGGAAATCCCTTCGATACACCTTTTATTATGTTAGACGTAAGCATGTTGTGGGTTAAAAGCTTCATTATTATATTTGGTACAATTATTCTTCGGCTTCCGACTTAAACGCACGGCTGCACTAAAATTCCAAAGAGTTTATTCGTATGTTTTCCGAAGGACTCCTCGTGGTCTGGTTCCCTGCCTTATATGACGTAGTGTCAGGGGCAGGTAACTCCAGACTACTACTTGTTAAACTGGTTCCCGTTCCATGATGCAGTGCACCAAAGGCATGTTTGTTGAAATGCCAGGAATGTTTTGTATTCACTTTTGACTCACACGGTCAATTTTGATAACGTGTTTTAAAAAGTAGCGCCTTAATTCGGGCTTCTCCGGATATGGTCTAAGTTCGGATACTTTTAGTCAATCATATTATAATTTTACAACACACTGCTCGGCTTTCGGTATGCTATCCGTCAAGTTGAATGGATACTTGCCGACGCTAGACTGCACAATACCGAGATTTTTAAACTGTAACATACTCTAAATTTTAAGTCACCTATAGCTACTTTCACTGGATATCCATTGAAAATATGTTAAATTAAGTCACCTACCCTTACTGGATGTCCATTTTTAACAATAAAATATATTAATTATGTCACCGGTATTTAAACTTCATTAGGCCAATTTTTAAGACCCATGTGAATGATTATATACATCAAAATATATACACGTCACAATGACAAATGAAATCTTTTACAAATAAAGTACACAGTAATGAAAAAAACAGTAAGGACATATTGATAAACATGCTTTATAAACAAAGATTGGTATCGATAACTGCATGATGAAAACTTTTCACTACAAATGTATATCAACTATATATATGTGGAATGATGAACAAAATTATACATAAACAAAGATTATATTTTAAAAGTTGCTATTAGTATGCGACCTTTCCCAGACGTCATGGGTCAAAAATCGAATTTTAAAAAATAAAACGAAAAAAATCGGCGAAGAACATGCTATATACTATCATTGTGCAAATTTTCAGAACAATCGGAGAAAATTCGATTTTTGAACAAAGATCGAATACTAACTGTGTTTTTAGGTTAGTGCAGGCTAACATTAATATGAAAGAAGTTGCAATGTCGTATTTTCTTTGTTTGATGATGATGTCCGAGTGCAAGGTAAAGTTATGTTGGTACGCGATTGTACAGAACGCACGAGTTGGAAATGGTGATAGAAAAGGTTATAAAATTATAGTCTTATGAAATTATGAGGCCTTGAAAAAATATGCAATAATTCTGAAGAATAAACGAATCCTTTCCGATAGCGTGTATGTCCTTTCATTCAGCCTATCAGCCGAGTGCGTGCACTGACGGTTGTAAATTATCCACAAAATTATTTTTTTAAATATATATTGTAATACTACTTGGTCAAAATACTTTTTTCTATGAAAAATGAAATGACATAAAAATGTTTTGAAAGAATAATCAATTAAGAATATACGCGTCCTTTCCGAGCATGTCAAGTCCTCAAACATACCCAACTTTCGCGGACATGCTGATTTGGAAAAACGATAAAAAATTTACATTAAACAAAGAAGGGGATTTTCACTATAATCGTCATAACTTTTATTCTATTTAAAATACGAAATTTGTACTCATCACAAAAGTTTAATTAATCCTTTATCTTTCTAATGGTGTATTTTTTATTATTTCAAATTAATGCTTTCTTCGACCCTTTTGCGTTTGAAAAAGATACCTATCGATTCCCTCTATATTCAATGTAAAAAGCGTAAAATTTGTAGATTTTTCAATGAAAATTTGATGTTTTCAGCATCATAACTTTTTTGGGGGAAATGTGATCAACTTTGTACTCATTGCATTCGTTTTGAAAATTTAGTTTCTTTCAGCATGTAAAATATGAAAACAATCAAATAATATCTTCTTCGACCCTTTTGATGATCTTTAAAACTACCCCTTAGATTTTTTTAAGTTCAATACGTCAATCGTTCGGCAAATCTCGGACATTTACGTACGTTTACGGAAACAACGAGCATTGGCGATGATCATATCTGCTGATTAGGTACCCAAGTATATACAGCCACAGCATGATGTATTATACAGGGTAATAAAAATTGGACGCGTTGAATCAAGTTTTAGGTTGAAGACTAAAACATATTACAACATGGATGAAAATATTAGAATCTGTGAAATATTTTACTTTACTTCCGTATAAAAAAGCAAAATCGATATTTTATATAACCCAATTTGTATTATAAAAAAATAAAAAGATGGTTTTCATTATTGTTAAAGTCCCATTAGCTTTTTGGATGTCAAAATTGAAGTAGGTCTTATTTTACCTAGATTGATGTGAAACTGACTTTTAATTGTGCAATAAAAACGTTCCAATTTTTTTATCAAAAAGTACATATACTCGTAGATATACAGCACAGTATCTTTTAATCATGTTGCAAAAAATAAGAAAAATCATCTGAAAACTATTTTATGAGATATGCCTAATGGAAGGCATTATGTAAATATTGTTACAGATCAAGTAATATATTTCTTATATTTTACTATCATTTCATCTATTGTTCTAATGGGCCTTAAATAGACGATGATATTTCATTAAATGAAATTTATTATTAATTTATTTTTGATAATATAATTATATGCTAAATATATCATTTTGGCATACGTCCACATGTCACTTAAAAAAACATGTCATAAAATAGTGTAGATTAACTACTTTGTATATTTATTTTTTCAATGATGTGTAAACAAAGGACGGATAATAAAATAATATTTTTGAGATCCCTTTATATGGTTGCTAACTTTACCTGATTATTGATTTTTATACGCATCTCACATTATTTACCAACAATTGGGCACGTCGAGTTATATTTGTTAGATATCATTTCAATTAAGACGGATGGAAATTGCCATAACATTGCAGAAATTGATTGTACTGTTTATACACCAGGTCTATAATTCAATCGTATTTTTTTATTTTGTGATGGAAATAGATATCTGCAACAGTCATTGAAGGTTGTAATGGATTTGGAAGAAATTTCATTTATAATCATTCATTGACCTACAAGACGTGTGACCAGAGACGTATTATACGTATTGTATTATACGTCTCTGGTGTGACATACTATATTAGTGGAAAATTTCTGGCTACTCGATCGACACTAATTAATTGTATCCCGCGACCCTAGACATTTTCATGATTTTATCCGTTGAATGGAAAATCCTCTTTCTCCTTTTTACTTTCCCACATGCTTTCAAAAGCTAAATAAAGTCCATACCTACTAACCGACTTTTAATAAGAAAAGAAAAACTTTTTCACGCCTAAGTGTAATCATGATAATTTAATGTTAATTGTTTCAGAAGTGAAAATAAATGTATTGTAAGCCAATGTGGTAAGTTTATATGCAGAATAGAATCAAATTACTATTTGACTGTGCATACAATAACACAATTATTACTAAGATTCTTGAATTTTGTCTTTTCATGATATTCGCATTTTCAAAATTAATTTTACTGGTGAAACAAATTTAATTAATGTCAATATCATACGTTTATGTCCATAATAGTTGGGACATGCTAAAGTCTTATCAGAGATCCAAAAGTAATGTATACCGGGAAATATCGATTTTTGGATCAAATAAGATAACAGATTTTATCTGTTACGCGTGACTGACTTTATTACTTTATGACCCCTAATAAAGTCAGCATAATGCAAGCAAGGAGGGTAACAATAGGTAGACTGTATATAAACCCCCGAATTGCAGTTGTTTCCCTTGAAAATTGATCAGATACTCGATAAGGCCATGTCCGCCAAAGTTGGACATGGTTCCGATCAGTCAAATGAGTCTATAATTAAAAAAAAAAAGAATTACGATTTATGTAGACATGAAGGGGTATAAAGAAATAGGATCATTCATTACAAGTACAATGTGCATTTAGCCAATAAATGTTTAACAACTCAGCAGTTCATCTACATCACTTTATAAACGGTACACAAGAGAAGCAATTCGTGTATATTTGTTGTGCTAGATTAGCTTCCCTTTAAATGGTAAACATTTATTTAGGATATTACACTAGAAAATACTAGAAAATCGTTCATTATATATATACACTTTTATATCATAATATGTTGATCATTTACAGATGTAAATGTTGACAGATGTTTACAGTACAACCTCTCCAGAGATGCCCTCTCTTGAGCATCCCCCTCCCTTTAATCATAGCATGATTTTCCCCACTATATATCAATTTAACCTTTCTAAAGCATCAGCCTCTCTACAACAACATAACAACCAAAGGGTGTTGCTTCGGAGAGATTATACTGATTCTAAATATATGTATTCACACAGTGGGTCGATGCATGTGTTATCAAGAAGCATGACATGCTTACAGGTGGACATCCATAGGATGATAGTTGATCATGATTGCATGTTACGAGTGCGCAAACGGCATACAAACCTAAAAAGCGTACGTGGGGCCATTTTTAAAGTGGGATCTGTTACAATCGGAGTTTGTCATGTCAGTACACAGTAAAACGTCACTCGAATGACACACAAGCAATCGAACGTACCGTGTATTTTTTGTGTCTCCCAGACAACATAAGGAGTCAATGTTGTCAATATCCCAGGAAATGCCAATGCTCAGCGTTACATCAATTTTTGAAACAGCTCACTGATATTATTCATGCAACATAACGGACCTAGCATTTTTCAGTACGACAATGCAAGGTCTCGCACGGCGCATATAACCACAAAATCCATTGTTCAGAATAACATTAACGTCTTCCCGGGGCTTGGTCCGCTTTATCCCGGACATGAACCCCACAGAATACACAGAATGGGATGAATAATTGGATCGAAAGGCCTGGCCCAGTCTTCAAATTGATACCATAATTAAATGACCAAAATACACTACTGTTAGAATAGCAACGTATTCCTAACGCGCTCATACAACGCTATCATATACTTGTATATATATTTTCTGATCTGACTATTTTGCAGGACCAGACGGTTCAGCTACCCATGGACCAAATGCTGTAATCAGTATGTTAGATCATGCTCTAACGTTTTACTCACATGGTGGAAAGCATATACATGTATCTCTTCATTGTAATAACTGTGGAGCTAAGTAAGCCATTTTGTTTACATAACAGTTTGATGGTGTTAGAATTATGTGATACAATTTGATTAATGTCCGACTTTCTTTGCTACCAGGGGACCATGAAATCACTCATTGACAAATGTTCATAAATCAGTATTTTTTTACTACTTTAAGTACATAAACAGTATGAAGAAAATAGATGCAAAAATACAAGTATACACACAATCAAGTAACAGAACAGTTGAACTACATATTAATATTGTTATCTATTAAGACCGACTTCAAATTAAAACCGCTTCATGGTTGTCTTAATAGAGGAACTTCACTGTAGTATACTATATGGCAAATTGAAAATAAACATACTCAATGTACCTTTTTACATAGCACCATTCTTTCTAACCTCAAGCTTATAATATAATAATACTGGTCTTTCTTTATCAATGTAGTTTAACCTGTCATAACATGAAATCTTTCAGGGCAAAATAAGAACAGATTTATGCTTGCATATCTGAGTTGGAGAACTGTTCTAGGGCTGCATGAAGGTATTGATCTTCATATACAAGTGCCCGGTCTTACAAGGTTAGTGAAATAAACTTAAACATCACTTTCATGACATACATGCCATGATCCATTTGCAAATTAAAATGCTAGATCTGAATAAACGATGTTTTTCACCTAAAATGACCATGGTTAAAAACTGTTAAAGAATGCACATGTATATAACTTTCTGTATATTAATCAAAGCTAAAATTGCTGTAAACTGTTGAACTTAAATAATTATACCATCGTCTTATTGATACAAAATATGAACGGAATACACGACACATTTCATTCATTACAATCCTAATTTAATATCAGGTGCTGCATGTGTTGATGGTTGCTTTGGTTTCGTCAAGAAGTTGTATCGACGATCTGATGTGGACTCACTAAAAGAACTAGCTTCTGTAGTAAACCGAAGTGCACACAGCAATGTGGTGGTGACCTATCCCAATAATGACAATGAGCCAACGTAGGTGTGGAGAGATTAAAAGAGTTTCCTTTCATTAAAATTCAAACCGTTGAAAGGTATCCAAGGTAACAATACTGTATTAGTTCATATTTAGCAATAAAACTTCGTATTGTAATGTTTGTCGTGTTAATTAAATTAGTATTAATTTTAACAATAAATACGAGATCCAAAAATATTGTTAGGAGATGACATTGTTTACGTACGCGTAAACAAGTCTGAAGAGTACGCGTATGGTGATATTTAGTGTGTTTAGAAGTACATCTTTTTAAAGTATTGAAATTATTATTCACATGTCGTTAAAGAGTAATATGACTATCAACAAGTACTATTCTTATCAAATCAATGTCAGGTAACTTAACATATTTATATATCAGGTTATCATCACTTCTACTTAACGAAGACTGAGCCTGGCACTGTGTTGGATAAAGCCTGTGTTAATGACACAGTCCTTGAGAGGAAAATGCTCATGGCCACATGTACAGGAGCACAAGTTGACACTGCGACACGCCCAACGACTTGTCAGCCACCAAAGATGTCAATTGAACGCCAGAGATATCTGTATAAGACTGTCAGACCGCTTGTGAGGACAGAATGCCAGGATGTCACATGTCCAAGGCCTGATGCACTTTTAAATATACATGTATGGATACTGTGTAAAATGATTTTCACCAAGTGATAAATCAAAGTAATTGTCCATTGCTTTCTTCTTATGTTTTTTTTATACCAATAACTCTCAATATATCAACCCAGATGAAGCATAACTATGCAAATGTTCACCCTAACGCTTTGAACTTTAATTATGCATTCTGATATGTTTATATAATTTATGTTTGAACGGCTACATACATTGTGGAAGTTTTATTATAGGTTAACACAACTGTAGTTCTACTTGTAGTTTGATAGATGTATATTCTGCTTGGTGTAAATAGAATGTTTCAGAAATCTATGTCTGCCTAACATAAAATGATATTACATTATTTATTGATAATGTACAATAAGTTACAAATTTAAAGCATTTAATAACGAAAATATCCCTTGGAAAAGTAATTTTAGAAGAAGTACTCGTACGTTAGTCTGGACGTAGCGTCAACGTCATGACGTTAAAAAAGTATGTTCAAATTCTTCGTTTGTTCTTAATATAAAAAGTAACTATTCGACGGAAATCAAAACAAAAAATACGAAAATAAAGACAAAAGATTGAACTTTACTATCTGATGTAAAACACATTTTCGATAAAAATTGACCTAAGACACATTTTCGCATGGCATGGCCCATATGTAAATTCAATGATGCGACGCATTCTGCAATGCATTCTAAAATTGAGGTCACACTGATTATTGATGATTTTAAAGTATGCAGTCAGTAATTTCTTGTTTCCAAATGCTGTGTGATCATTTTAAATTTTCAGAAATTTTCATTCAGATCCTTTTAAGCCCCATTAGCATTTTGGATGTTAAAATTAAAGTAGGTCTTATTTTTCTTAGAAATATATCTTTTCAGTGAAATTGACTGATTTTCATCCAATAAATTACACAGATACAACGAAAACAATTATGACACTGAAGCTTCGAAGACAGAAGAAATAACCCCTAATATAAACTAATCAACAAAATATAAATTTGAATTCTATGTAATGATAAAGTTCTCACTTTGGGTCAGTATATATACATACATGTAGACGGTTATGTGTATTAGGTGGTATGTTTCAATAATTCGAACAAATCAGTTCATAATAGTCGGCTTGATGATCAAGTTTTCTAAAGACGAGCGTACCTTTACAGTCAGTGTAAAACCCTATCCTTATACAAAAGGTAAATGTAAGAACCGGTTCTCAGACACGACATTAGAATGAGATCCTACCTAAGACGAATAAAATCTGACATGAAAGGATTTGAGTACAGAGATATGCGAGCTAAGATTTGAGTGCTGATATATTTGAGTGTGGAGAGTTTAGAGTCGGGATTTGAGTACTGAGATTTGAGAGCTATAAGGTTTGAGTGCCGAGAGTATAGAGCCAGGATCTGAGTGTGGAAAGTTTAGAGTCAGGAAATGAGTGCTTAACTTTGAGAGCTAGGATTTGAGTGCAGTGATTTGACAGCTAGGGCTTGAGTGCAGAGATTTGAGTGTGGAGAGTTTAGAGTCAGGATTTGAGAACTGAGATTTGAGTGTGGAGAGTTTAGAGTCAGGATTTGAGTACTGAGATTTAAGTGTGGAGAGTTTAGAGTCTGGATTTGAGTACTGAGATTTGAGAGCTAGCGTTTGAGTGCAGAGTGTTTAGATCTGGAGATTTGAATGTTCGAGATTCAAGCTGTTTGGATTTGAGTATGGTTATTTTACAATTCATACAGTTGAATGCTACTGCTTGTCTGTAAACACCCAAGCACATTTACCGAATATAAACACGTATCAGGTGACATTGATTTTGTACTATAATAGGTTATTTTATCTTCTACATTGTACAAACATTTTTCTTAATTGTTCACTCTATAAGCGAGGAATAGCACGTTGAGAAAGTTTGTATCAGCAAGATCATAAAAACACACACATGTCTCTGTCTGTGCCATATTTAGATTTCATTTCATCCGTCATAATTGCCTGAGGACGAAATATTTATTGAAAATTTGCGTTCGGGGTCTATTCTGAAGTTTAATGTCTTCACGGCCAACATAGTTCGAATTGGTTATAACTACATTTGTATATGGAAACGAAATCATACACGATTGAAGAGAAATTACGGTTTAGTTACTCTGCAAACTGGTTCCATTTGACTCTAAACTCAAACGATTTTTTATGAATCATATTTATAGATGGAGCTTGTGAACTGATTTCTGTACAGATTGACAAACATCATATACCACAAGCTATTACTATTCCTAGAAAGATTATCGAGACAAAAAACTTGAGACGGGTTATCCTTGAAATATTAAATGAACTATAGCTAGGGCCCGTATTTATAAAACATCTCAATTATGTTTTAAAACTTGGTAAAAATAGCGAAATCAAATATAAGCGCTTCAGAAGGGGCTTCAGAAATATCTTAGTTAAGAACATTCTTAATTCAACAAGAAATGTCTTTAAAAAAGACAGTCACGAATTCGAAGCCGGTTACTTTCATGTTATTTAGACTGTTGACTTGTTAGCATGATTGTATTCTTCGAAACGATGGTGATGAATTACGAATAGACTTATAACGTGCAATATATTTAGAATCTAGTTCCCTCTGTATATCTGTCCGGTTGGTGATTCGGTAAACAAAATAAATTTATGATAACCTTTTAGCTACTAGTATCTTCAAATAAGTCGATATTTAAGTTGTCTGAAAATAAAGCTAATATCATTTATAAATAACACTTAGATATTTCTCAAATTTAAGTACTAAATGATCAAATTTACGGTATTTCAGTAAAAAATTAAGAAAATCTTAAATTAAGAAGTTTTATAAATACGGCCTCAGTATATTAACGTTAAATTCGGTTGTAATTCTGTAACACTTTTGCAACGGTCTTATCGTTAAATGAAACGAAAAACATTATGTTTGTTTCTGGTTAAGTACTCATTATAACTAAGGTTGATAGGTCGGTGCTTTGTTGCGCTATTAAAAGCGTGTGGAAAATGTGAGAAAATTGGTGTGCTGTTCCTCCAGCCCAGTGAAAAAGTCTAGGGTCGCGGGGGAAATTACGGTAGGTCGGGTTTACATAACCTGAAACAAACATTTTTAGGCCTAATGCACCAGTCAATTTTTCATGATATCACTTTCTATCACTATTCACTGATGTAAGTGAGGCATGTGTGAGTATAATCATTGAGACATTTCAAAGTACTGACTGCAGTGCTGTCAAAGGCATATCGTATTGTTATTCATGTTGTCTGAGATGGATAGCAAGAATTTCCGATTC
Organism: Lutraria lutraria; assembly: GCA_964023205.1. Classification (NCBI taxonomy): domain Eukaryota; kingdom Metazoa; phylum Mollusca; class Bivalvia; order Venerida; family Mactridae; genus Lutraria; species Lutraria lutraria. Next base: position 36,690,202 of record OZ026840.1, on the reverse strand, counting down.
ACGAAATGTTCGAGGGTTTAATTAACTAATTTGTAGATGCATTGTCGTTTCCATCCATTTCCGAACAATGGACGGTCCGACCCTTTTGTCAAGTCTGTAAAAAATGATTTAAATTGCGGATGTGTAATATTTGATATTGTAGCAAGGTCAATAATTTATAAGTATCAGAGCAGAGGTAACTGTATCATGAATATATTATAAATGAACGAATAAAAAAATAAATACTGATTAAAAAAATCACTATATTTATTAATATGTTAACATATTGATAAATAGTGTTTTTTTATAATTTTTTTATATATATAATCTATTCATGATACAGTTACCTATGTATCAGAGCTGGGTTATTTAACGTTATATGGCTGTGAGTTTTTTGTACATGTAATCTGTATAGGTAGGTAAGTAAGCATTGTATACTTGTTATTGTAGTTTCAACTCGGTTGTAAGTGCCCTAGGCTATGATAAATCCGTGTAACTTTAAACATACTACTACACGAAAAAACGGTATATCTGAAACACGAACTTCTGGGTGAGCGTTTATATAGGCATAAAGAAATTTCAGCCTCGACCAATCATATTTCTTAACAGCTGTTCAAGACAAGCTTGAGTGAATATGAAATCATTTTCGCGGGTAACCGCATTAGAGCCCAGTAAAACACAAGGAATGGACATAAAGATACGCTTTTACATTTTACATTTGGGGTTTGTTTTGTAAGGAAGTACGTGTTCCATATTTCAACAAACGTGGTATGTAATATTTATTTGTGACATGTATTTCGTTTTCCTAAAATATATTGAAAAGTAAACACAAAGAAATGCTCGTTTATTTGATTTGTATGTGTATTGTACTATTGATTAGGTTGTGAATTAGCTTGTAAAATCAGTGACAGTAATTACATTTCTCTGGTAAAATTCATATTCTAACCGTTCACGTATTATGTTTATCTGATTATTTTTCATTGGCAAAGACAACTTGAATTCCAGTTCTTGTAAACTACATGTAATTGTGTGTTAGCGTGATAGGGTCAATCAGTGTTATCTATGTCTCTGGGTCAGTTTAGTAGGGTGGATGCATATTGAATGTTCAGTTTATGTTCGATTAAAAACTATAACTAGAATAGTAGTCGCGCTCCTAGCCGCTAGCGCAGATTTACTGCCATCTTATCATAGTTGTTTATCGAACTCGCTCATTCTTGTAATTACCGGAAGTGGGATATTTTGCTTGTATGCACAACGCACGAAACTTACCGCGGCGTTGGTAAAACCAGGTAGTTACGTTAATGCGTCCTGAGGTTGGTTGTAATCATGGTCTTTGTTGGTTTATATATCGTTTTGTTATATTAGAATCTCAATCAATGTAATTATCGGCTTGCTTTTTGTTTGTAGTCTATTTTATTGATTCGTACCTTGTCTGTTTCGGTCTTATCCATTTCGTACTTATCTGTCTCGTATTTAAAGAAAGTGTCATTGCAACCTTCCACTTAACGTTACATTTATCTCTTTACAGTTACTTTATATCATCTCTGAATAGATAGAACGTACTTGTTTGTTGGTGTTTGGATTCCATAGATCTTTGTAAGTATGCACATGTATGTTAATTACCATGTTGAACTTCTTTTAATAGTTTTATAATGTATACATAGTTCCCACATCTACCATATTTACCTCCTTTTATTTACCAAATTCAACAGACATTGGACATTGATAGAAGATATTTATATTTTTGTTTGATATTCTAAATATAGGACATTCATATGTGACAACTACATTTTCTTAACCTGATGTGTTTATGACATTGATAACTTCATGATTAAGTTAACTTTTATAAAATGAGTTGTTTATTAGCCAATTTTCAGATTTTTTTATGAAGCACATTAGAAAATTGCCAAGCAAGATGGCCGTCAAGGGTGGTAGATATTGTAGATGTGGGATCTATGTATTCTATTCTTTTCTATTAGAACCTTTTTCTGATCTATTGAATTCATTATATATTATAGGTCATGTTATTTTGTAATAATAGGAGCAATTATAATGCAAACAATATTTTACCCTCTTGAATCGAATGTCACTATGCCCTTGCCCGTCTTATGGTCGACATGTTTGTTGACCATGTGCTTGACCTTGTCCCCTCGTACCATTGTATAGGTTTCGGTCAGTTATTTAATATTTAGTAGCTATTTGTTTATTGATTATCTTATTAATGAGTACATTAGTTGTCTCCCTTTTTTATATTGATTGTTATATTTATGATAATGAAGATTTAAAATATGGAAACCCTCAATGGCATATTGAAGTTATTGTTGGACATTGTATTTTAATTTTGATATTATGATACATTATATTTTGGCAACTGGAATTAGCAAAAGTTCTGGTGAGAATTATGGATACTTGTAAATCATCAAATATTACTTTTCTGATGCAGAAATGTACATTTAATCATTAGCTATTGATAAAAACTCAATTCATTTAACTTATGTACTTTCAGTAATTGTTGAACAATACCACTTTTTTAGGATGCATAGCTAAAATGTCAGACGGCCATTTTGTCACTAATTTGAATTACCTTAATGTTACTTACAATAATTTGAAAGGTGTTTTGCTGTAATGTGGCTTGCAGTGGACTTGTAGCTTACCCAGGCATGCATGTATATGCTTGGGGGGACATGTCAATTCAAAGAATTCGCTTATTTTCACTTTGTTCATGAATGCATACACATGTTCCTTTATATTTTAACTTGTAATATTACAGAAGTAGCTACATTGAGAAGTCATACAGTTTCAACGATTGCCCATGAACTTGATTACATCATTGTGGAGCAATGAAGATCATACTACATAAAGGGATAATCAGAAGAAGTTTATCAAGAACAAGTGGGAGGTAAGAGTTTTTTTTTGTCTATCCTGCCGTTCATCCATTCCAAACCTACTTTAAGGTTTCACTCACTTAGTTTTTTCTCTTTTATTTTGTGTTTTTCCATTATTTTCAGTTCTTTTTCATTCACTTTAAATCTGTATACTGATTTTTTTCTCACTTTCTTTAAGGTTTTCATCACTCATTTAAAATGTTTTTATTCACATACCTTGAGTTTTTAGTCATTTTTCATGGACTCTATCCTAACCAGTAATAACTTATCGTCCTGCAAGGATTTGACAACTTCCTCATACACAGTATATAGTTAAAAGTAACATTTTAAGGTTTTTCTCACTTACATAGAGATTTCATTCAGTTACTGTAAGTCGTTTTTCACTGACTTAAAGTGTATTTTTTTGCTTAAAGTTTGGCATTGAAACAGTACTTAGCAATTGTACGATGATCGGTAGTGCCCAACTGATCTGACCTACTACTAGTATTTCTAAGCACTGTTTCGTCATTCTGAAAAGCACCAGTCTCCTCACTTCGCTAGAAAGTAGGCAGTTACTTTAAATGGGAGATTGGATTGGGAGTCTAGTACTGGTTCTCCCAGGAAAGATGGTTAGGTGAACTGTTTGCCTCATGTCACTCTTGACTGTTGAAATGGGGCGTTAAACTCGATATATAAACAAACAAACAAAATCATCTCAGCTTTTGTCTCATTCTCATTAATGTTTCCCAAACTTACTTTAAGTTTTCACTCACTTAAAGTTTTCCCTCTCTCTTATTTAGTGTTTTTACCATTATTTTCAGGTTTAGTTCATTTACTTTAAGTTTTTCTTTCCTGTTAAAGGTTTTTCTCACTCATTTTAGGTTCCATTCACTTACTACTAGTTTTTGTCTGTTTTACTTTTGTCTATCCTGTCTTTCATATAATTTCCTAATGTTTCCCAAACCTACTTTAAGGTTTCACTCACTTAGTTTTTTCTCTTTTATTTTGTGTTTTTCCATTATTTTCAGTTCTTTTTCATTCACTTTAAATCTGTTTACTGGTTTTTTTCTCACTTTCTTTAAGGTTTTCATCACTCATTTAAAGTTTTTATTCACATACCTTGAGTTTTTAGTCATATTTCATGGACTCTATCCTAACCAGTAATAACTTATCATCCTGCAAGGATTTGACAACTTCCTCACATACAGTATATAGTTAAAGTAACATTTTAAGGTTTTTCTCACTTACATAGAGATTTCATTCAGTTACTGTAAGTCGTTTTTCACTGACTTAAAGTGTATTTTTTTGCTTAAAGTTTGGCATTGAAACAGTACTTAGCAATTGTACGATGATCGGTAGTGCCCAACTGATCTGACCTACTACTAGTATTTCTAAGCACTGTTTCGTCATTCTGAAAAGCACCAGTCTCCTCACTTCGCTAGAAAGTAGGCAGTTACTTTAAATGGGAGATTGGATTGGGAGTCTAGTACTGGTTCTCCCAGGAAAGATGGTTAGGTGAACTGTTTGCCTCATGTCACTCTTGACTGTTGAAATGGGGCGTTAAACTCGATATATAAACAAACAAACAAAATCATCTCATCTTTTGTCTCATTCTCATTAATGTTTCCCAAACTTACTTTAAGTTTTCACTCACTTAAAGTTTTTTTCTCTCTTTTATTTAGTGTTTTACCATTATTTTCAGGTCTTTTCCACTCACTTAAAGTTTTCTCTCTCTTTTATTTAGTGTTTTTACCATTATTTTCAGGTTTAGTTCATTTACTTTAAGTTTTTCTTTCCTGTTAAAGGTTTTTCTCACTCATTTTAGGTTCCATTCACTTACTACTAGTTTTTGTCTGTTTTACTTTTGTCTATCCTGTCTTTCATATAATTTCCTAATGTTTCCCAAACCTACTTTAAGGTTTCACTCACTTAGTTTTTTCTCTTTTATTTTGTGTTTTTCCATTATTTTCAGTTCTTTTTCATTCACTTTAAATCTGTTTACTGGTTTTTTTCTCACTTTCTTTAAGGTTTTCATCACTCATTTAAAGTTTTTATTCACATACCTTGAGTTTTTAGTCATATTTCATGGACTCTATCCTAACCAGTAATAACTTATCATCCTGCAAGGATTTGACAACTTCCTCACATACAGTATATAGTTAAAGTAACATTTTAAGGTTTTTCTCACTTACATAGAGATTTCATTCAGTTACTGTAAGTCGTTTTTCACTGACTTAAAGTGTATTTTTTTGCTTAAAGTTTGGCATTGAAACAGTACTTAGCAATTGTACGATGATCGGTAGTGCCCAACTGATCTGACCTACTACTAGTATTTCTAAGCACTGTTTCGTCATTCTGAAAAGCACCAGTCTCCTCACTTCGCTAGAAAGTAGGCAGTTACTTTAAATGGGAGATTGGATTGGGAGTCTAGTACTGGTTCTCCCAGGAAAGATGGTTAGGTGAACTGTTTGCCTCATGTCACTCTTGACTGTTGAAATGGGGCGTTAAACTCGATATATAAACAAACAAACAAAATCATCTCATCTTTTGTCTCATTCTCATTAATGTTTCCCAAACTTACTTTAAGTTTTCACTCACTTAAAGTTTTTTTCTCTCTTTTATTTAGTGTTTTACCATTATTTTCAGGTCTTTTCCACTCACTTAAAGTTTTCTCTCTCTTTTATTTAGTGTTTTTACCATTATTTTCAGGTTTAGTTCATTTACTTTAAGTTTTTCTTTCCTGTTAAAGGTTTTTCTCACTCATTTTAGGTTCCATTCACTTACTACTAGTTTTTGTCTGTTTTACTTTTGTCTTTCCTGTCTTTCATATAATTTCCTAATGTTTCCCAAACCTACTTTAAGGTTTCACTCACTTAGTTTTTTCTCTTTTATTTTGTGTTTTTCCATTATTTTCAGTTCTTTTTCATTCACTTTAAATCTGTTTACTGGTTTTTTTCTCACTTTCTTTAAGGTTTTCATCACTCATTTAAAGTTTTTATTCACATACCTTGAGATTTTAGTCATTTTTCATGGACTCTATCCTAACCAGTAATAACTTATCGTCCTGCAAGGATTTGACAACTTCCTCACATACAGTATATAGTTAAAGTAACATTTTAAGGTTTTTCTCGCTTACATAGAGATTTCATTCAGTTACTGTAAGTCGTTTTTCACTGTCTTAAAGTGTATTTTTTTGCTTAAAGTTTGGCATTGAAACAGTACTTAGCAATTGTACGATGATCGGTAGTGCCCAACTGATCTGACCTACTACTAGTATTTCTAAGCACTGTTTCGTCATTCTGAAAAGCACCAGTCTCCTCACTTTGCTAGAAAGTAGGCAGTTACTTTAAATGGGAGATTGGATTGGGAGTCTAGTACTGGTTCTCCCAGGAAAGATGGTTAGGTGAACTGTTTGCCTCATGTCACTCTTGACTGTTGAAATGGGGCGTTAAACTCGATATATAAACAAACAAACAAAATCATCTCATCTTTTGTCTCATTCTCATTAATGTTTCCCAAACTTACTTTAAGTTTTCACTCACTTAAAGTTTTTTTCTCTCTTTTATTTAGTGTTTTACCATTATTTTCAGGTCTTTTCCACTCACTTAAAGTTTTCTCTCTCTTTTATTTAGTGTTTTTACCATTATTTTCAGGTTTAGTTCATTTACTTTAAGTTTTTCTTTCCTGTTAAAGGTTTTTCTCACTCATTTTAGGTTCCATTCACTTACTACTAGTTTTTGTCTGTTTTACTTTTGTCTATCCTGTCTTTCATATAATTTCCTAATGTTTCCCAAACCTACTTTAAGGTTTCACTCACTTAGTTTTTTCTCTTTTATTTTGTGTTTTTCCATTATTTTCAGTTCTTTTTCATTCACTTTAAATCTGTTTACTGGTTTTTTTCTCACTTTCTTTAAGGTTTTCATCACTCATTTAAAGTTTTTATTCACATACCTTGAGTTTTTAGTCATTTTTCATGGACTCTATCCTAACCAGTAATAACTTATCGTCCTGCAAGGATTTGACAACTTCCTCATACACAGTATATAGTTAAAAGTAACATTTTAAGGTTTTTCTCACTTACATAGAGATTTCATTCAGTTACTGTAAGTCGTTTTTCACTGACTTAAAGTGTATTTTTTTGCTTAAAGTTTGGCATTGAAACAGTACTTAGCAATTGTACGATGATCGGTAGTGCCCAACTGATCTGACCTACTACTAGTATTTCTAAGCACTGTTTCGTCATTCTGAAAAGCACCAGTCTCCTCACTTCGCTAGAAAGTAGGCAGTTACTTTAAATGGGAGATTGGATTGGGAGTCTAGTACTGGTTCTCCCAGGAAAGATGGTTAGGTGAACTGTTTGCCTCATGTCACTCTTGACTGTTGAAATGGGGCGTTAAACTCGATATATAAACAAACAAACAAAATCATCTCATCTTTTGTCTCATTCTCATTAATGTTTCCCAAACTTACTTTAAGTTTTCACTCAAAGTTTTTTTCTCTCTTTTATTTAAGTGTTTTACCATTATTTTCAGGTCTTTTCCACTCACTTAAAGTTTACTCTCTCTTTTATTTAGTGTTTTTACCATTATTTTCAGGTTTAGTTCATTCACTTTAAGTTTTTCTTTCCTGTTTCACTCACTTAGTTTTTTCTCTTTTATTTTGTGTTTTTCCATTATTTTCAGTTCTTTTTCATTCACTTTAAATCTTTTTACTGATTTTTTTATCACTTTCTTTAAGGTTTTCATCACTCATTTAAAGTTTTTATTCACATACCTTGAGTTTTTTGTCATTTTTCATGGACTCTATCCTAACCAGTAATAACTTATCGTCCTGCAAGGATTTGACAACTTCCTCACATACAGTATATAGTTAAAGTAACATTTTAAGGTTTTTCTCGCTTACATAGAGATTTTATTCAGTTACTGTAAGTCGTTTTTCACTGACTTAAAGTGTATTTTTTTGCTTAAAGTTTGGCATTGAAACAGTACTTAGCAATTGTACGATGATCGGTAGTGCCCAACTGATCTGACCTACTACTAGTATTTCTAAGCACTGTTTCGTCATTCTGAAAAGCACCAGTCTCCTCACTTCGCTAGAAAGTAGGCAGTTACTTTAAATGGGAGATTGGATTGGGAGTCTAGTACTGGTTCTCCCAGGAAAGATGGTTAGGTGAACTGTTTGCCTCATGTCACTCTTGACTGTTGAAATGGGGCGTTAAACTCGATATATAAACAAACAAACAAAATCATCTCATCTTTTGTCTCATTCTCATTAATGTTTCCCAAACTTACTTTAAGTTTTCACTCACTTAAAGTTTTTTTCTCTCTTTTATTTAAGTGTTTTACCATTATTTTCAGGTCTTTTCCACTCACTTAAAGTTTTCTCTCTCTTTTATTTAGTGTTTTTACCATTATTTTCAGGTTTAGTTCATTCACTTTAAGTTTTTCTTTCCTGTTTCACTCACTTAGTTTTTTCTCTTTTATTTTGTGTTTTTCCATTATTTTCAGTTCTTTTTCATTCACTTTAAATCTTTTTACTGATTTTTTTATCACTTTCTTTAAGGTTTTTATCACTCATTTAAAGTTTTCATTCACGTACCTTGAGTTTTTAGTCATTTTTCATGGACTCTATCCTAACCAGTTATAACTTATCGTCCTGCAAGGATTTGAAAACTTCCTCACATACTGTATATACATGTAGTAAAAGTAACATTTTAAGGTTTTTCTCGCTTACATAGAGATTTCATTCAGTTACTGTAAGTCGTTTTTCACTGACTTTAAGTGTTTGTTTTTTCGCTTAAAGTTTGGCATTGAAACAGTACTTAGCAATTGTACGATGATCGGTAGTGCCCAACTGATCTGACCTACTACTAGTATTTCTAAGCACTGTTTCGTCATTCTGAAAAGCACCAGTCTCCTCACTTCGCTAGAAAGTAGGCAGTTCCTTTAAATGGGAGATTGGATTGGGAGTCTAGTACTGGTTTCCCAGGAAAGATGGTTAGGTGAACTGTTTGCCTCATGTCACTCTTGACTGTTGAAATGGGGCGTTAAACTCGATATATAAACAAACAAACAAAATCATCTCATCTTTTGTCTCATTTTTATTATTGTTTCCCGAACTTAAAGTTTTCTCATCAAAGGAGTTGGCAACTTCCTCACACATGGAGGAAAATGATATTTTTACGTTTTCTCACACTCACTTAGAGGTTCCATTCACTTCCTAAATTTTTTATCAGAATTCGTTCAGTTCCTCAAGTCAGGTATCTAGGTTATGTGTGTCCGTATTTATTGCAGATGAATTAAACTGATGTAAAGAATGGTACATTTTAGGTACGGGAAAATTTGTTACATGTGATATTAAGTTCTTACTTTTTCTTTGATAGGACCTCAGTTTCTCTGGTTGGTAATGCAGTGCAATGAGCCATCATCAAAATAGAACTATATTTAATGAGTAGCATGTCCATAAGGTGAGTATCATAATCAGTTTACAAAAAGTACATTGTTATGTGAACTATTTATCAAATGTATAAAAGATATTTTGGAAATGACTTTCACAAAAAACAAATGAAAAGCCTCAGGAAGTACATACAGCACAACCTCTCCAGTGCGGCCCCCTCTTAAACAACAACCTCCCTTTAACAAGAATATGAATTTTCCCGCTGCATGATTTTACTAGTAATTTAACTGCTGTAGAACAACAATCTCTCAACAACAATATAATTTTGCTAGTCCCATAGGGTGTTTCTTTGGAGAGGTTACACTGTTTGTTTGTAATATAAAGCATATAATTGATGGAAGCTTGTTTATTGCTTTTGATTAATTTTGCAGCACATTTTATGAATTTCATTGAAGCTAGATGATATAGACCTTGATAATAAATAAGTCATACATTTTAAAGATTCCTGAATGTCTAAATATACAGGTGTCACTGATTAGAAGGCAGCACTTAAGTCCATCTGATGTTTTATGTTTTGTTAATATTCAAATCAGCTATGTTGATTGTAGATATGGGAGTCCACAAAGAACAGATCAGTTTATTTTATTAAATGTTTATTTTTTGTGTTCTATCACTGTACATGTTATATTTACTGGTCAGTAGAGCATGCCGATACAACAAATGTATTTTTATGTTGGAAACACTGATTGATGTTTCAGTTTAAGCTATGTTTTGACAGCATGCTTAATTAAATTTAAGTTTAATATCTTTCTAGTTAGATTGACAATTTTTATTCTTAGATATACAAGACTGTGTCAAAATGGTTAATATAATTGCTATATTAGAATTAATGATTGCTTTCGTTTAAAATACTAGCTTGTTTTTTTCATAAAATATATATACTGTAATTTATATCTTTTTTTATCACACTTGAAGGTGAATGTTATCTGGTTTGGGCCATATTAAGTCATTTAGTGACTTTATTTTCATGTTTCAATTGATTATATGTAATGTATATTTCAGGATGTTGAAAGGCAAGTCTCACCAACTTGAACAAAGAAGTATCCACATCAGCTGCCCAGTTAGCCCAGTGGTTAGTGTTGGCCTACTGGTCAAAAGGTTCTGAATTTGAACTCGGTCCGTGACAAATCTGACTGATGATATTACATACAAATGATCCTATGTTAATTGTCCTCCACCCCTGAATTTGGTGGGGTAGCTTGGCAATAGCTTGTGGATAGAATGTGGTTAGTACTGGTTAAGACCTAAAATGAAGTCCAGAAAAGATGGTTAGGATAGCTGCCCGTCTCAATATTAATGGAAGTGTTGAAAATGGCGTTAAATCTGATGAAATGAAAATCGACTTTGGTGTATTGAAAGTGTGAACAAACATTCATGTTATTGAAATGAATTCATTTTAGTGATAATTAATCCCATCACCAACAGAACATTGGGTTTGGACGCATCTATAAAGTGTTACAGATATATTTATTCTTTCCAATTGTAGGTTCATTGACTGAATTGTGTGTTCATTTCAAGGTTTTTATTTCTTTGTGTAGTAAAATCAAAAGATCATACTGTGAAGCAGAACAGAACAGATACTTTATTACATGACTTGAGCAATATCTCATCATTTACTTATAGAAATGTATATGGAAAATTAGCATACCACTTTTAACAGACTAGCCTGTCTTAGTATTACAGAATTACAGTCTTCTTTTTCAGCATGACCCTTGTAAGCTTTATTATATTCTCATGTAAGTTGCTTGATGTAGTTATTTAAGATGTTAAATAGTTGAGTTGTTTTAAAAGCATGAAATTCTCTGTTCTCATTTTTTATATGATTAAATTAATTGAAATATGTTCATGTATTTATTTTTTATGTTTATCTATTTATTAAAGTTTGTATGTGTTTGTATTTTGTATACCTGAATTCTAAGGGAAACATATTGGATATGCTCCAGATAAATTAAATCACTTAAAGTTTCAGATTTTAATTTATATTTTAAAATGATAGTAGTGCTTGAACTCAATTATATAAAAATGCACTTATTATCATTGTATCTTTGCCATATTCATTTCATTATCTTGGTTGGGTAATGATATGATTTGTCTGAGCTTATCCAAATTGTTTCTTCATGATACTGTAAGTTTAAAACAATGAGTAAATCTTCCTTACATCATAGTACAAAGGTTTAGGTTCCAAACATTAACACTAAAATGTATCGGAAACACTACTCATATTCTTGATCAAACATTTACAAAATCTACATTTATATTGGATGATAGTCTCTATGGCTGGATTGAAAAGATCTGGTCTGAATGTTATAAAACTTGAGAATTTTCATAATATCATCATTGCTTGGGCATAAGAAATTAAAATTGTAATTTGAGCTTAGAGATCTGAAGTCTTATAACCTAGCTGGAGCCCAGTGTGGGCTCAGTTTCACAATGTTAAACTATAAAAGCAATTATGAATATACAACAACATTTATTTATTCTGTGACTAACTGTCTGATACAAACAAAGACTTACACCATATGTTTTTACACCAATTTCTCATAAGGTGGTCACAAATTCTGGAATTTAGTGAAAATCATTGAAGGGAAAATTAAGGATAATTCTGATTTTTTAAAATGGGGAACATTACAAGTAGATAGATAGACAGGGAAAAAATGGGTTACTGGTGTTTTCTCTTTTCATGATTATGTGAACAACTTTTCAATATTGAATAATATCAGTATTTTTTAGGCTATCCTTATATATTTTAAACTTGTTGTTATGCAGGAGTGTTGTCGCAATAATGTATATAAGTAGCAATGTTAACATAGACAGAAAAGGCTAAATAGAAGACCACAAAAGCTCAAACTAAACCTTTGGTTTTCACATTTTTATACAGACGACAGATCAAGCTATTGCTGTAAAAACTTGTTCACATAATGATGATAAAATTGATTGTTACTATCGGTAATTTCAGTTTGTACATATTTTGTACTCTCAAAGAATTAATTCCCCACAAATGTCACTAGTATTGATAACATTTCAATTCAGCAATATTTCGTATCCCAATTGTGTTCAATGGGTTCAGTCTCCAAACTCAAATCTTATTTCTTGTCTTTTTATATTTTTAAGTTGATTATGTTCAGACATTATTATGTTTAGTCCAACAGCATACTTAATCGAATTTATAGTTAAACATCAATCAGTTCTATCTTTTCCACCATAATACTTGAGAATTGAACCGAGATTTGAGCTTGTAGTCCGAGCTCTAGATTTATTGCCCAGGAGACAGAAAGTTACTTAACAAAACAACATAAAAAAACACATTTTATTCTATAAGTTTATTGACCCTTGTATTTGTTTCACAATCCATTGTACCATATGTGGGACATAATCCTCTACTTCCTGTGTATCACAGTCAGTAAAGGAAATACTGACATTATCATGACACATGAATGAAAATAATTACAATAATATAACCATTTGAATATTCCACCAAAAATATTTTTGATTAAAAATTGTGTTTTATAATAGGAGTAATTTTGCAAAACAAAAAATGGTTTCATTGATAAAAATCATTTTAATGACAAATGAGAAGTTATTTGATAGAAATTTTGGTAAAACCTCTCCAGAGCGGCCCTCTGTAAAACAACAACCTCTCTATAACAACATTTAAATTTCCCTAAGTTGATATTTACTGTAAATTTAATCTCTGTAGAGCAACAACCTCTCTATAACAACACCTTCAAAATTTCCCTTAGTTGATATTTACTGTAAATTTAACCTCTGTAGAGCAACAACCTCTCTATAACAACACCTTCAAAATTTCCCTTAGTTGATATTTACTGTAAATTTAACCTCTGTAGAGCAACAACCTATCTATAACAACACTCAAAATTTCCCTAAGTTGATGTTTACTGTAAATTTAACCTCTATAGAGCAACAACCTCTCCATAACAACACCTTCAAAATTTCCCAAGTTGATATTTACTATAAATTTAACCTCTGTAGAGCATCAAACTCTAAACAACGGCCAATATTTGCAGCTCTCATAGGGTGTTGCTCTTCAGAGGTTGTACTGTAGTCAGTAATTCAAAATGACCAAGGTTGTGAGGCTTTATTAATTTTGCAATATCAGTACTAAGTTAGGTGGCAAACATTAACATTGATAATTTGTTTGTTCTTTATTTCATCATTTTGTTTATAAGTATGTAATGTTGACAAAAATAATACGAATGACTACACAATATACATATTGCTAATACTGATTAATCACAGTCCATATCCACAATACAACTTAGGTGAAAAATTATATAAGAATGTTGAAATTAGCTTTTTGCCATTATTTACTATAACATTGTAAGATTTTTCTTATTATTCGTCTATGGGTGAACATTAATCTTAGAAAAATACTGCGATCTACCATTCATTATTTCCAAAACTAAGTGAGTAATGCACTTATCAATGTTTTCCCCCAGAGGGGGGGGGGGGGGGGGGGTTATATAGGGGAATTAGACATTTGAGGAAATTGGCTGTCAAATTCCCCTCCCATGTGCATACAGTCCTGTCTAATTCCTTGGGGTGTGGATGTTTTTGATGTCAAATATCCCAAATGGTAGATTTTCATTATAATGAAAATCTGGAAAAATCATTTTAATATACATTAAATGTGCCAATCTAAAGTATCACTGACAGATTGCGTGGGTTCCAAGGGAGGGCAAATATATAAAGGAAAACATATACAGGATATACACATACAAAGATATAGTGTTGATTATCTTTATTATTGCAAACATTTCCAAACATTTCAATAAACAAAGTCATTCAAGGTCTTCTTCTAAATCTACCAAAGAGGGACACATGTACTGGTGCTGAAAAAAAAGAAATGTTGATATCATGTATTTTAATAACAAAGATTGTCTAAACTACAAATATTAAACAAGATGACATTGATCTATTTGCTGAGTACCTATTCAGCCCTGCACAATCTATAATTCATATACTAAGCTGTATGTCTTCTGTTTTTTTATTAATATTTTGATACATAGAGTCAAGTGATCCCCATAGCAGGGTCAATTTTGACTCCAGGGTCATATTTTGACTGAACAGTTTGAATACATGTCAGATATCTGACTTTATGCATTCTTTGTTGGAAGGTTTTCATATGTACAATCATGTACATAACTCTATTGAAAAGTATCATTCACCTGAATTACTTAAAAAATTACTTTTCTATAATAACTGTATTTTATGTTTTGAGTGTTATGCCCATTTCAAAGATATTTCAATCATCATGGTCCTTTTATACTGCATTAGACCCTGTAATCAATAACCAGTACCTGTAACTAATCTAAAAAATTGGTGCCTTAATCATTTTTGCCATTTTACTCACTTTCTACCATACATCAAGGATTTTTTGCAAATGATACATTAAATTACAATAATGTTGGGCAAGGAGTCAGAAAACATGAATTACAAGGTGTGACTGTAACAAATGCAGGTTTCTACCTGGATCTGGTATTGTGTCTTGCTCTTGCTGCTCTTGCTCCTGCTCTTGCCACTGATTACTCAGTGTCTTTGTAGCCTACACAATATATCAAACAATAAACATATTGAAAATAGTCATTTTTTCAGTATTCACCTGTGTGCAGCATTTCATTTTATTTTAATACAGATTTCACTTCTCCATTGACTTTTTTCTGCCGTCAATTGACACAGGTGTAGGAGTGTGTGTTGGTGTTCGTGAATTTTGCTTGGTTGACTTTGGGATTTAAGCTGTTTCAACAATATTTCTTTTGACGATACTTTTGGGAAGGTTTAATGTCTCTAAAGATGTCTTCCCTTAATCATTTATAGACAGCGGGGCTTTGAGAAACATTCACAATATATCATAAACAGTATTAAGAAACTAAAACTGCTCTAAAAGGGCCATTACTAAGAAATCAATGTCACGGATTTCAAACACAAGTATAGTAAAATAACTATATTATAGAATTATGATGAATGAAAAGTAGAGTTCTGCCAAAGTAATGATTTTTTTAGATTTTCAGTGGTTACTCATTATAAAGTGCTGTAGAAATATTTTTTATACCTTCTCCTTTGCATGGACATGGGTCTTCACTCCTCTTCATCTCTTTAACCTGACCATACACATGTATGATCTAGCCAGATGTTTACCTAGAAAAAATGAATAACACTCTGTAACTGACTGTCTAGGGAAGAACAGTTATAACAAAAACGTATACAAACAGTAGTAATACATGTGCTTGCTATATCAAGGGCTATAGATAGAAGTTTGCGTCTGCAAGCCTGTTTTAAAATCAAATGAACAATAAAATCTCTACAATGCACATAAGAGAAAAGTTTAAGAGGTCAATGGGTAAATCACAATGAAAAGTAATAAATTTTGTCTGTTTGCAGACGGTTACTTTGTAAATACATAAATATCACGGTGCGAATACCACGTGACTTTTTGCTAAGGATGGGTGCTCCAACAATGGCGGATTCCGTCGATTCAGGTAAGATTTTTCATCCTTGTAGTCTTATATGTACTTTATATTAAAAAAGCTCTTCGCTAGAGCCCGGCCATTTCAAAAACTCACCCTCGGTTGTAGATTATTTAGCATGATATCCCCTAGTTAAATCGTAAAGTGTCACCGCGCATTTTTCATATACACAATGTAAGTGGCTAATGTGGGGTGATTTTTTTATATTTTAAGGAATTATCCCCTTTGGGCGGATTTACATGGTTGTTAATTTGGCGCATGATAACAAAACGCCATTCTAACACGTTACAATCAAATATTGTCGGTTAATTCTCCAATTTGAGATGTTATGGTCAGGGAGATGACAATGCTAATGATGGGTGACAAAAATATTATGCTAATGTTGGGTGAAAATGCTAAGGATGGGTGTCATAAAAATGTAAGAACTTTCATCCTTGTTAACTGGCTCCAGATATGCCTTTTTCACAAATTTTAATTTTATCGGTCGGCAATTAACCAGAAGTCATTGTCGAAGAATACGGATATCTTGTTTATAACATACAGTGATCAGTGATTATTTCCAATGTTTTCTGATTTCAGGTGTAAAGTGTGTCAAAAAGAGGTAAACTTGTCACTTCACGCTGCGAACCGACTCGAAAAAGACTTTCAGTACAAAAAAACTGACAACGTCATCTATACAGTCACAAAACCCTATAACGGCAGAATGTCAACTGTTGGTCTGCAAGAAAGCGAACATAACGAAGTATGGAAGAAAATGAAGTTATTGCTCGTCAACAAAACGAGATCAATTCGTTTAGTGACACTTTCATTTAAAATTATCATAATAAAGTTAAAACAGGTTTTGATATCAACGGATCATTGAAAACTGGGAGACTAGGTTTAATTGAGTTCCTTCAAGGACAATACTGATATGTGCAACAGTGTCCACACTCTCCAAAAGAGATGTATACATGTTGTTTATTTAATTAAAATTTCATATTTTGTGTACCATTGTCTTTGGTTTATGTAACGCATCTGTTGTGTGCACCATGCAAATTGAAAACAAGTAAATATTATTCGAAGTAATTTTAATAATCTAAGCACTTTTAGAATCAGATATTATTCATAATGACAATAAAGAACATATCCAATGTATAATTGTGTTGTTTATATTGGCATTTCGTGACAATGAAAGGTTATGGTTCAATCACCTTAGCTTTTTATAGCAGCTGGCACGGTATGCACTTTTAAACACTGGAGACGAGTGGTATTAAATCGAATACACACATGTATGGCTTGGAGTAGTTAAAAACAGACCTATATAATACACCATTTAATAGAATATTTACAACATCGGGTACAATAAATATTGCTCATCATTTTTGGTAACCACAGTTTTAAAACGAATTAACAGTTCGGGATGACGAATTAGTCATGAAAAAAAAGAAAAGCGAATGTCACTATAAGGGTTCTGTAACAAGTGACGGGTTATTGCAATAAATACATCAGTCCCTGTCGGACCGACGTGTGTACATCTTTTAGTCTGACCAAAAAAATAAAAGGATTTCTAATCTATATTTTTTGCTCAACTAGTAACTACACCCTAAGTTGCATAAATCTAGCCTACATATTTGTTCGAGTAATCACACTGTACAGACGGAAGGTAAACGTATAGTCCTCTCCGATTCAAACAGGTTATATACAGTGTAGGGTGATTCTTTGTTCTAAATTTATTTGCCGAACCCCTTTGCTCCGATGAAACCAGTAGGGGACTAAAATAATGTCATACAGATAAAATAATGTTATAATTTTCCATTGGTAGATCTTATCATTGAATATTACTGAAAATAGAGCATTGCTCTGAATACATTATACTTATACCCAGAACCCGGAATGCTTTATTTAGCAAGAAAACGCTATTTTGACAGTATAAAATTTGAAAATCTTAATAATATATTAATTTAGAAATGCGATTAGAACAGATTGCTTCTCTGTTAAATTCAGTTAACATCTCAGTTAAATAATGATGGTGAGTATGAAAATGTAATTCATTTCGGAAACAGGCAAACAGAAATAGCGAATGTAGAAGAATGTAAAACGTGATAGTCATTGTTATTATCGAGGAAAATGTTCATCCACCACTTAACACTGAGTTGTATAGTTCTTCTTTACCTTGGTAATACAATACACTCGAATCTACTTCCGGTCTACAGGAAGCAACATGTTCCGGATATTTCCGTCACTGTATATATAAAATTCACAAATGAGCCAGCCCGTGCGATTTCCAACACATTGTGGTCATTCTGACCTCAAATTCTAAAACGACGTCAACAAAATAATAAAAAAACAAAGTTGCTTCGTTTTTGTGAAGATATCAGTTTACCTAAGTGTTACAATATATATCTCCACTTGCTATGAATTAAGCCACATTGTCAAGTGTCACGGAACGAATTGTTGATACGCAAGAACTTCGTCGTTTTCTGTCATACTTCGTTCATGCTGTTTTCTTTGACACTAAGCTACTATTCCTGCAGCATTTTTCGCATCAGCTATTATAAGGTTAACACTTGTTTCGCCATCCTCATGGATACATCTTAAGTCACTATCGAGCTTTTCGGCATGTTTATCCGTGTGTTCCTGTATCTTTGTCACTGCAAACTCCGCAAGTCTTTCACATCCTCTTACTTTTCAATGGCTTAGTCGTTGTGTTTCAAGGATTGGATACCCTTGGACTGTGTAGAGAAATTCGATGTGATTTTAAGTATTTTCCGGTGCGCTAATGACTGCGCGCATAAGTACTTCTTATGTTTTTTTTCTTGCTGGCATTGTCAGTTAGTGAAAATATCAAGGTATTTTTGAATTGAAAGTCTCTTTTGGAGCCTCTTCGCAGCGTGCAGTGACAAGTTAACCTCTTTTTGACGCACTTTACACCTGAAATCAGAAAACATACATTGCAAATAATCGCAGATCACTGTATGTTATAAACAAGATGTCAATATTCTTCGACAATGGCTTCTGGTTAAGTGCCGACCGATAAAACTAAAATTTGTGAAAAAAGCATATCTGGAGCCAGTTAACAAGAATGAAAGTTCTTACATTTTTATGACACCCATCCTTAGCATTTTCACCCAACATTAGCATAATATTTTTGTCACCCATCATTAGCATTGTCATCTCCCTGATCATAACATCTCAAATTGGAGAATTAACCGACAATATTTGATTGTAACGTGTTAGAAAGGCGTTTTGTTATCATGCGCCAAATTAACAACCATGTAAATCCGCCCAAAGGGGATAATATCTTAAAATATAAAAAAATCACCCCACATTAGCCACTTACATTGTGTATATGAAAAATGCGCGGTGACACTTTACGATTTAACTAGGGGATATCATGCTAAATAATCTACAACCGAGGGTGAGTTTTTGAAATGGCCGGGCTCTAGCGAAGAGCTTTTTTAATATAAAGTACATATAAGACTACAAGGATGAAAAATCTTACCTGAATCGACGGAATCCGCCATTGTTGGAGCACCCATCCTTAGCAAAAAGTCACGTGGTATTCGCACCGTGAATATGCCACTTTTTTATAAGTTTAGTTGTAGTCAATGACAGAATATTTCCACTTTAAATGAATGTTTATACAAACTTGTATATATACAAACAGCAGTACACAGTAAGTAAAAATTTCTCATAATGAAATTTAAAGTATAAAAATAGTATACTAGTCATTTTTTCAACGTCCTCTGTGCTTTCTTGAATGTATTAAACATTTACACTAGTGCCATAAATATTATGATCAATTAATTTTATTAGGTATTCTGCTGCTGAAATGTTTTATCAACCTACATGTATCCAAGCACCGGGTCAATAAAAACCATGACAACAAAAGCATTAATATGATCCCACTATTTTCCAATCTCCAAGCAATCACATTCTGATTAGGCATGAACAGCAAGCACAAATCAATGAACAGTCGGTGAGTCATTCTGTTATCTGTTTCTTTTCTGATACATTATGGGATCTGTATTAGCACTGCAGGTTAGCGCAGTTTTCGATTTTTCCGTATATTTTTTGAACTGATGCGATAATAGTTTGAAATCAAGCCTTTTCATGCCTTCGTTCAGCACGTGCCGTGTTCCCGAAATAATATGTACGTCCGACCTTAGACATTTTGGCAGATTCCGTTGAAATTTCTGACGATTGTAGTTTGTCGCATTGAAAATTGGCATAAACTTATATGTTACAATAATGAAAAAATAATTTGTGGTCCAGGGGTTAGTTCATTGCGGCTCGAGTTCGATCCCTTACGTGGCAGGGTCTGTCCTTCTATGAAAAATGATAAAGATGCTGATTTTTACTTGCCAGCTCTTTGTATAAGGGCAAACAGTAAGTACTGGTAAGTCTAGGAAAAACCGGACACGTGAGTTGACTGCCGTGTATAACTGAACAAGTCGGATGGTTGCACAGGCTACCGGCATGTGACAATTTTAATATAGCAAAATAAATTTAAATTTTTTTTTTTTCACCGTATATCTATAATATATTTTTTGAAACTTTATTTTGCTGTTATCACATGCCGATAGCCTGTGGATGGACGGACCAAGCGTTACAGCACGTGATACTGATCACTCTATGACAGTTTGGTTAACATCGCATTAGAATTGTACAAGATGTTTCGACGACAAGCATTATAAGTTAAAACTGAGTTAAAACTGAAAGGCAATAACTTTGCCGAAAATTACTGAATAAAAAAGCCTGAGAATATTCGCCACAACACTTGATACTGGTCATTCTCTGAGAGTTTTGTGAAAACTGCGTAATAAATGTAGTAAAAAATGTAGCTGCAATGACAAGAAGTGTGACAGACAGTCGGACAGTGCGACCACCATATGCCACACTATTATGGATATTAAAAACATAAAACAGCTTAACATTAAGATATACTAGAAGTTTATACTAAGACATGTACATTGTTGTTGTTCTTTATTTAGCATTCTTGACATCTATATGATTCAGTAATGCGGGAAACTTACTCAAAACGGCTGGGGTGTACCTTCAATGCGGGAAACTTACTCAAAACGGCTGGGATGTACCTTCAATGCGGGAAACTTACTCAAAACGGATGGGGTGTACCTTCACTGCGGGAACTATCTCAAAACGACCTGGATGTACCGTCAATGCGGGAAAGTAACTCAAAACGGCCGTGATGTGCCTCCAGTGCGTGTAACTTACTCAAAACGGCTAAGGTGTAACTTCAATGCGGGAAACTAACTCAAAACGGCTAAGGTGTAACTTCAATGCGGGAACTATCTCAAAACGACCTGGATGTACCTTCAATGCGGGAAACTAACTCAATACGTCTGGGATGTACCTTCAATATAGGAAACCATTCTGAAGGCGAACATGGTGTGCCTTCAATGCGGGAATTAACTCAAAACGGCCAGGTTGTACCTTTTATGCGAGAACTAACCAGAAGTTGCCAGGGTGTACCTTCAATATGGGAAACAAGCTCAACGGCTGGCTGTATATACCATCAATGTCGGCAACTAAGTATCAAACCACAATGCATGTATCCTCCGAGAGAATAAGTTAACGCAACGCAACGCAACACAACACAACACAACACACCACAACATAAAGGTCTTATAGATACCCTTCATGTAGTTATTATTTTTGAGTAAAAATTAGAAATATCAATTACATGTCCATGCATTAATCAATTGTATATTTGGCGCTGTTACAAACCTCTCGTGCAATGCAGCCGAAAGAACGAACTTATCAACTGACATATTTCTAATCTTCAAAGAATAACACAATATAATACTAAACAACATAAAAGTAAAAAGATGTGTATACATATATGCTACTTTTTAATACACGTCATCAAAATTGACTGTGTGAGTCAAAAGTTAATGCAAAACATTCCTGGCATTTCAACAAACATCTTTGACAAAATATAAATTCAACAGTTTTCTATTTTTCATTAAGCACCGAATACACTCGCCGCTGACTCGCGTAATCTATGACCGGCGAATCAAATATTCCCCGTTAGATTAAGTGGTTGATACAGTACCTTCAATTCAATAGTTTAATAACTATTTCCAGGAAAGATGCATTGGGGGTGCAAATCAACAGATTTTTGGAATACCATCAAACCATACTTATCTAGAAAAACATGTAATTCTCAGTCCGGCATCATCTTGATGGAAAATGATAAAATACTCTCAAAGAAAACTGATGTAGCAGATATTTTTAACAATTTTTATGTAAATGTAGCAGATGGAATAGGTAAGGACTACTGCTTTAACCCAAAAGATCACCCTAGTTTAGATAAAATACAAGAAAGAAATTTTGGCCATGATACTTTTTCATTAAAACGCACTAATTGGGAAACTGTCTCAAAAATAATAGATAAATTCAATGTGAAAAAGGCTACAGGTGCAGACAAAATCTCAGCAAAATTGATAAAACTTAGTAAACCTGCTATAGTTGGCCCTTTAACAGAATTAATTAACATGTCCATCTCCATTAGCAAATTCCCGAAGAGACTGAAACAAGCTCAAGTAATTCCTTTACACAAAAAGAATGATCCAATGCTTAAATCTAACTACTGACCTGTCAGTATTCTTCCAATGCCATCCAAAATTTTTGAAAAGGTAATATCCCTTCAACTGTCAGAATACTTTGAAACCGTTTTTTGGCAATTTCCTATGTGCCTTTAGGAGAGGCCATGGCTGCCAAACAACGCTTTTGAAACTGCTGGAGGACTGGAAGCTGGCCCTCGAAAGGAATGAATTTACAGCTGCAATTTTGATGGATCTGTCTAAAGCTTTTGATTGCTTACCGCATGATATTTTGCTATGTAAACTATCCTCCATGTTCATAATCAAAGAATTTTGCATTTCTTAATTATATATCTCGTAAGTTTATTATTATTATTATTTACTTTAAAATATTTTGTTAATAGATATTTTTAAATGTGCTTCATTGCTTGTCTGTATATAGTCTGGAGTTACCTGCCCCTAACACTACAATTTGCCTAGAAATAAATCATTAGTGAATCATTTTTTTATACTTATTATATTTGCTGTTATAAAATCACTTTGATTTAGGACATTATTGGAAGACAGAATAAAAACTGCATAATATTTACTTTGAGTCAAGGTTTATACTGGAATGATCCTTAGGTGGTCCCCTTTCAAAGTTGTTCAAAAAATTAAATTTCATTAAAAACTCTGGTTGGTATGGCAACAAATAGAAAAAACTTAAAAAATATTCTTGTCCGAAACCACAGGGCCTAGAGCTGAGATATTTGGTATGTAGCATTGTCTAATGGAACTCTACAAAGTTTGTTCAAATAATTTCCCTGGGGTCAAAATTGGCTCCGCCCCGGGGGTAACTTGATTTTACATAGACTTATATAGGAAATTAAAAAAAATTCTTGTCAAAAACTAAAATGCCTAGAGCTTTGATATTTGGTGTGTAGCATAGTCTAGTGGACCTTTACCAAGTTTGTTCAAATTATTGCACTAGGGTCAAAATTGGCCCCGCCCCGGGGGTCACTTGATTTATATAGGCTTATATAGGAAAATTTAAAAAATCTCCGAAACCACAAGGCCTAGAGTTAAGATATTTTGTATGTAGTATTGTCTAGCAGACCTCTTCCAAATTTGTTCATATTATGGCTCTGGGGTAAAAATTGGCCCTGACCTTAGGGTCACTTGATTTTACTTGGACTCGTGTAGAAATAGTTTAACAATGTTCGTCTCCAAATGACCTTTTTTCCTGGTGAGCATTTACAGGGCCATCATGACCCTCTTGTTTAAGACATAATATGAGTAATGTAGATTATTTTCATTAATGATATCTACAAAATAAATCCGGAAGATATAATGATGAAATGATATGTTACATAACACATTTCATCATGAAAGGAAATAATACATCGTCAAATTAAATTTTTCGAATGTTAGAAACATAAATCTCACCATTTATAGAAATATGCTTTTATACCTATATGCTTTTATATTTATTTTCGAACATAAATCTTCTTTCCATCGCATTTTACATACACTTTAGGTCATGATATCGGACATTGTCTACTTTACAGGCGTCGTTCCCGGTGTAGCAGTCTATTTTTTCCCCCGGCCAGTTTTCCCCCGGGGAAAAATTGGCCTAGGCCTTTTTTTCCCCGGGGAAAGATTGGCCTAGGCCTTTTTTTCCCCCGGGGAAAGATTGGCCTAGGCCATTTCTCCCCCCCTGGGCAACTTTTTCCCCCCTAATAATAACATTATTGCATTATGTTTCTAGGCCATTTCTTCCCCCCCTTGGCCACTTTTTCCCCCTAATGATAACAGTATTGCATTATGATTCTAGGCCATTTCTTCCCCATCTTGGCCACTTTTTCCCCCTAATGATAACACTAGTATTGCATTTTGATTCTAGGCCATTTCTTCCCCATCTAGGTCACTTTTCCCCCTAATGATTACAGTATTGCATTATGATTCTTGGTCATTTCTTCCCCATCTAGGCCACTCCCCCCCCCCCCCCCCCTAATAGTAACAGTATTGCATTATGATTCTAGGCAATTTCTTCCCCATCTAGGCCACTTTTCCCCCATATAATAACAGCATTGCCTTATGATTCTTGGCTATTTTTACCCTCTTGGTCCCTTTTCCCCCTGTCTTCAGAAATACTATACATTATTGGCTAGTTTTTTCTCTCTTGGCCACTTTTCCCCTTGTCTTCAGGAATACTATACATTATTGGCTAAGTTTTACCCTCTTGGCAAATTTTTACCCTAACTTAAATTCTGAAATAAAGCTAACCATTATATTAATTGGTTACATTTTTGGTCACTTTTTCCACTCTTGGCAACTCAGAAATATAAACATGAAGACATAAGTATAAAATCAGAAATATGAACATAAAGACATAAGTAAAAACCCAAAAATATGAACATAAAGACATAAGTATAAACTCATAAATATGAACATACAGAAGTAAATATAAAGTCAGAAATATGAACATACAAAAGTAAATATAAGTTCAGAAATATGAAAGTACAGAATTTAAATGTAAATTCAAGACTAAGAATAAACTCAGATATATGAACAAACAGACGTTAAGCGAAAGATGTAGATATACAAATGAAAAAATCAGGGGGGAAAAAGTGGCCTAGAGGGGGAAGAAATGGCCTAGGCCACTTTTTCCCCGGGGGAAAAAAAGGCCTAGGCCAATTTTTCCCCGGGGAAAAAGTGGCCAGGGGGGAAAGAATGGCCTGTTACACCGGGTCTAGTATGATAGGTTTATTTTTATTCTTTGAATAAACAGCTGTTTATTGTTTTCTTTTTCTCAATTTATCTAAAGGCTAGTTATTGAATTTTTTAATGATTTTAGTTCATATACAATGATTCAAGCTATATATTTCATGTGCTGTTTTCTGGAAATTTTTCAGTGATCTGCTTTGAAGCCCCAGAAGTTAGGAGCGCTCCAGTAAGCATCCAGATGACACAGCAATCAGTGTTCCTGAAGAAAATTTGCTGAATATGAACTGCAGACTGCTTTTCTGGGAAATTTCATATTCATTTTAATGTATGAATAAAAAATAAATAGAATATTATTAGTTGACAAGAATGTATTCTCTTTTTCCAATAACCACAGAAAAACTGTTGCGATTAAATGTCTGGTAAAATTCTGAGGTCTTTCGTATAGTCTGACTGTGAATCGAAAAACATTAATGTTTACAGTATTATGAACTGTAAAAAAGAAAGAATTTATAAGGAAATTATTTGTTATTGAATTGTGTATAAAGTTGTACCAGTCCAACTATCATTCTAGATCAATTATTATACCCCCCACTAGAAACTGACTTCTAAATGTTCTTACGGTTACCCATGAAAGTCAAATCGGGATTCGAACCGGAATCTCCCCATAGCCAATTACTGGCCTGGGTTGCTCTATCCAATTAAGATATCTGACCTTCAAATTACAGGTAAACTGTAATTCTGTAAATTGGTTAAATCTATTCAAAAGTGAGGAAATTAATAAGTATAAAACTTTTTTTAAAATAAACAATGGTTATTGAAGAATCTCTCGAGATAAGCTGTGTTGAAAGTTTCATGGGTTTCTAATTCTACATTTTAGGGAAGGCACCTTAGCCCTTAATATGAGGATGAAGTATTGGGTTGAAGCCTCTTTTGGGAAAAATTCTTGTCTAAAATCAATTCGGGAATGAAATTTCAAGGTGTACATTGGAATGGATGGTAACAAAGAAATTTTTAGAGGGTAAGGCACCCTTTACGGGCTACAAGTATAACTGGATTACTGCTTGTTTTCTGTATGTAATTTGTATATGCCACAATATAACAGATTTTTCTACATGTATTCGGTAACTTTATGAAATATTCTGTATACATATATAGACTGACTCCCTATTAAGACCACTTTTTGTCAGAACGCCCGGTGGTCTTAATAGCGGAACTTACAAAATATCACCTGATTTATAATGCCATGTACACCCGTTG
Organism: Lutraria lutraria; assembly: GCA_964023205.1. Lineage (NCBI taxonomy): Eukaryota > Metazoa > Mollusca > Bivalvia > Venerida > Mactridae > Lutraria > Lutraria lutraria. The sequence continues at coordinate 36,663,910 of OZ026840.1, read as the reverse complement.
CGGACACTACATATATCAATTGTTACATACGTATAGTGCTCAAAACAGAATCTTTATATGATTTTGAGCAAGAATGATCCTATGCATACATATTTCAGAAAAAATATTATTGCAAAGAAATTATTAACCTAGTTTTAATGAGTAAACACTTTACCCCAAATGAACAAAAACATTGTCACCATCATTAAATAGATTTTAAAACTAATCATACTTAGAACTCTTTACAATTGCCTTCAATAACAGCACACTGTAAGGACTGTAGGTAAAAGTAATAAAACACTAATTAAGTTGTCTGGTTAAAGATGTTTATTTGTAAGATGCGTTTATTTACAATGCATGCCTTTGTTGTGGAAACTACATAATTGCTCTTTAAAAGTCTAGTGACAAAAATATCAATGATGTTAATTTATAATTGTATATTATAATGTATAAGAATATAAGAAAAATATATCCTGTCATATATATGATAGAATGACAAAAAATGAGTTATACAATATTTCTATAAATAATTACAATATAATTATCTTTATTATAGTTTATAAACAAAGTGTGAGTTAAGGATACAATTATAATCGATGTTTAAGTAATTGATTCAGTTAATTAGCAAAGCAAAAGTTACCATATGGACTTGTTAAATATGTTAGTTTTGGTCTGATTAATTAGTCACTGACAAGTAGTCAGACTGTAATCAGTCAATGAAAATTTCGTTAATCAATCAGAGGCAAAAGTCAGTGATTAATCGATTGAAACTGATTAAATAAGAAATTACTAGAAATGTTATTATTGCATAAATTTAATATCCCTTACACCAAATGAATAGCACAAAATCAATAAAAAATGAAATATTAAATGATTCAACTTTATTTAGAAGTTTGAGTAAACATCACATCAAAATATGCTATCAAGCAAACCACACTAGACCAGAATTATGCTGTAAAAAAATATTACATGAATTCTATAAATCATTCATTTATCACTGGGCAACTAACATGTTTACAAAGACAGAGTATTATCTCCCTCCTACCAAAACCAAATAAAGACCTAGAAATATTAAGTAATTGGCGCCCAATAAGTCTACTTAACGTTGATTACAAAATTGCTACAAAAGCCATCGCAAACAGAATAAAGAAAGTTATTAATTCTATCATAAGCAGCTCACAAACAGGTTTTATTAAAGGCAGATACATTGGCGAAAATGTACATTTGATATTCGAAATAATAGAATATGCGCAACAAAAACAAATACCGGGATTACTTCTATTTGCCGATTTCGAAAAGGCATTCGATACCCTTGATCACAATTTTATGATAAAATGTTTACATCACTTTAATTTCGGCGAATCTCTCATTAAGTGGGTAAAATTATTTTATAATGATATAACCAGTATAGTTATAAACAATGGTTATTTTTCCGAAGCTTTTAATATACATCGAGGAGTTAGACAAGGCTGTCCTCTCTCTTCTTCCCTTTTCATTATTTGCATCGAAATTCTATCAAATTATATTCAGAAAGAAAAGTCCATTAAAGGTATTACTATTAACAACATTGAAATAAAACAGTCACTGTTTGCAGATGATGCCACTTTTATGAATAACGGCTCTAAACAATCTTTTGAAAAATTAGTAGATGTTATTTCAAATTTTGAATGTGTCTCAGGATTAAAACTTAATACTAATAAAACAAATGTGTTAAGAATAGGTTCTTTGGAAAACACTAACATAAAGTACAGTCAAGACAAACAATTTAAATGGACATCTGACTCAGCTCAAACTCTTGGCATAATATTTACAAATGATAAAGAACAAAATCTTAAACTAAATTTAATACCTAAAATTGAAAGTTTCAATAACTGCTTAAAACAATGGCAACATAGGGAATTAACATTATTAGGAAAAGTTACTGTCTTGAAAACATTTGCACTTCCCAAACTTATCTACCCATTAACTGTTCTACAAAATCCATCTAAACAAATTATACAAAATATAACCACACAGATGTTTAAATTTTTGTGGAATGACAAACCTGATAAGATTAAAAGAGATACGTTTGTATTAGATTATACATTAGGAGGAATAAGAATGGTCAACTTGAACAATTTTCTTAATGCTCTTAAGGGATGCTGGATAAAAAGATTAATAGATAAGAACAATAATGGACATTGGAAAATCTTTTATCAATCAATACTAAATAAAAAAGGAGGAGAGTTAATATTTCAATGTAACATATCTGAAAGTGATGCAAAAGCACTAAGCAATGGAAATATATTTTTAGAAGATATATTATGATCTTGGATAAGTATAAATAAAAATAATGTAGAAATAAGTAAACAATTAATATGGAACAATACGGAAATCAAACTACAAATGTATGTAACAAAACGTTTGATTACAAAGATTGGCATGAAAAGGGAATAACGAAACTAAAACATTTTTTTGATTATAGAACAAAAGCCTTCTATAACTTTGAAAACATAAAACAATTATATAACATAGATGACATGCAATATTTAAGATACTTTAATTTAATATCCAGTGTTCCTATAAATCTAAAGAAGGCACTAACTCAAGAGGGTATAATATACACACAACAAGAAAAATTATTTGACAAATTATTAAAATCAAAAGAACCCAACAAATTACTCTACGAGACACAGCTAAAAACTAAAACTAAAGCAAAAATAAAGTCCGAAACAAAATGGTCATCAATATTCCCAAATGAGTCAAAAGTGGACAAAAATATACTCTCAAACACAAAAAGCTACTATAGATGTAAAATTAAGAAGTTTTCAATACAAATACTTAATGAGAATTTTACCAACTAATAAATCATTAAATCAATGCAAGATCTCAGAATCAAGTTTATGCTACTTTTGTAACATGCAAGTGGAAACATTAGAGCATTTGTTTTGGGAATGTAATCATGTGCAACATTTGTGGAATAAACTTGGAATTTTTCTATCTGATAGAAACCTAAAATGTTCTTTGAACTTAGAAACAGTATGTTTTGGAATAATAGACAAGGAAAATATTAAAAGAAGAAATGTAATAATTAATTTCATTTTACTTCTCATGAAATCTTATATGTTTCAAACGAAACATAGAAATCAAGCACTAAATTTTGATAACTTTGTTGCGTATCTTAAAATATGAATAAAATTAGAAAACGAAATAGCATTGATAAATGACAAGTTAAATCAGCATAACACCAAATGGGCTGGTTTTGAATTATAATTTACAAATATATCATCTTTTCGGAGCAAAAAAAGAATATCTATCGATATACGGGAAAAAAAAAAAAAGGATTATGCTGCATCAAAATTTACAGACACAGCTTGAACAGCACTTTTATTACACTAGTCACTAGCTTATCAAATCAGTCATGTGTGTCTTTAAAGTGAAACCACTGTCAGAGAAGTGTAAGGCCTATAGCCAAGAATGACAACTCTGCAGAATCAATAATCCGTTGACGAAACTGGAGCATCGTCATGGTCACGTCAATGACCATTCCTCAATGAATGGTTGAATAAATGATTAATCAGAACATCACTACAAGTAGTTCACACATACTATAGTGATGATTGATGTAAGATAGTGATGATTGATATCACACGTTGTGTTGATTGATGTAACAAAGTGATGATTGATGTAACATAGTGATGATTGATGTAACATAGTGATGATTGATATAACATGTTGTGTTGATTGATGTAACACATAGTGATGATTGATGTAACAAAGTGATGATTGATGTAACATAGTGATGATTGATATAACACGTTGTGTTGATTGATGTAACACATAGTGATGATTGATATAACACGTTGTGTTGATTGATGTAACACATAGTGATGATTGATGTAACAGAGTGATGATTGATGTAACAAAGTGATGATTGATATAACACGTTGTGGTTGATTGATGTAACACATAGTGATGATTGATGTAACATAGTGATGACTGATGTAACATAGTGATGATTGATATAACACGTTGTGTTGATTGATGTAACACATAGTGATGATTGATGTAACATAGTGGTGATTGATGTAACATAGTGATGATTGATATAACACGTTGTCTTGATTGATGTAACATAGTGATGATTGATGTAACATAGTGATGATTGTAATAGCACGTTGTGTTGATTGATATAACACATTGTGTTGATTGATGTAACATAGTGATGACTGATGTAACATAGTGATGATTGATGTAACATAGTGATGATTGATATAACACATTGTGTTGATTGATGTTACACATAGTGTTGATTGATGTTACACATAGTGTTGATTGATGTTACACATAGTGTTGATTGATGTTACACATAGTGTTGATTGATGTTATACATTGTGTTGATTGATGTTATACATTGTGTTGATTGATGTTACACATAGTGTTGATTGATGTTACACATAGTGTTGATTGATGTTACACATAGTGTTGATTGATGTTATACATTGTGTTGATTGATGTTACACATAGTGTTGATTGATGTTACACATAGTGTTGATTGATGTTACACATAGTGTTGATTGATGTTACACATAGTGGTGATTGATGTTATACATTGTGTTGATTGATGTTACACATAGTGTTGATTGATGTTACACATAGTGGTGATTGATGTTATACATAGTGATGATTTATGGCAACACAGTTATTTTCTATTGTTTTATCAGTAAATCTTTGTACTGTCTACTGTGTCCCATTACCCAGTACAATAATGTGATTACTACATATATAAAAAAATTATGCTGGTCCTGTGCATTGTAAACTTTTTTTGAATTCTTTTATGATGGTTTATAAAATGCTAACAAGATCCCAATATTGTAAAAAGCACATACATGTATATTTTAATATGGAACAAAGCCAAATAAAATTCATGATTGATTGTCCCTTAGAACTTTTAAAGCTCCTCCTACAAGATGCAAACTTCCCGTGACCAAAACCTGCACATGTGGTTCACCATCATTGCATGCCAAGTCATTAGAATCTCTGTTTAAAGCACTTTTGTCTGTTGCACAATCACCATGCCCAGCCTGCAGGCTTGATTTACCATTACTGTTAATTTCTGACTCTTTGCTGGCAAATTGATTTTCACTTCCAGTTTGATCGTTTATCACAGTATTTGAATCTGCTGCTGTTAAACTTTTGTCTTTATTACATTTCCATTCTCTGTGGCGGACCCAGTTCACACAATGCGAAATGGACGGGAAAAATAGTAACTGAGCATCATGTGAATGCTCACTAGACTCGACGGATTTAAGTAATTCATGCTCACCACGTTCACCATCCAATTCTACATGTTCACCAGCCGCATCAGATTCTGTAGCTTCTCTCCTTCCACTTTCAACAGTTTCATAATCTCTAGAAATGGCTTGCCATGCCTCTTTATTTTTCACACATCGATCTAACTGCTCTTCTTTAGTGACTTTATAATTAGTTTGATCTGTAAGAACAAAATACAGAGCAGTAAATGTACATATCCATGATGGCATGCTTGACTATAGATCTCGAATCAAAAAGCAATCAAATGAGCAAAAGTAGACGCAAAGTTTACCCATTAAAAGTTTTGTACATCCAATTCATCCAAGTTAAGGACAAGGTCAGTTTGAAGTCGGCCAATATGGGTGTATTGCAAATAGTACAATATATATGACAAGAACTGTATTAGCATCTAAGAATTATAAGAGGACTAATAAGCAGTGTTTGTGTTAGATGGAAGGGTAAAATCTAGTTAACCAAGAAATAGACCATTCAAAACATTATGAGTCCTTATCTGGTCACAGTCAAATCAAAGCTGGGTGATATGGATGGATTGGGAAAGGTCCAATAAAACAACTATACAAGTGTCAAACCATAGACAACATGGTAAAATCTAGTTAATATGATCTACAGACAAACAGACTATACCATACCCCAGTATCAGTAGATACATGGGCATAAAAACTTCACTGTTAAGACTACCTTTAAGGAGAAGAATCTGTCTAAATTATTAATTGGGTCAAGTAGAAATAATGTAAGAATAATCGTAATATTATAGTCATATATTATATTTCACACTGATTTCATTCTACATGTTGCTTTTTTCTGGACTTCGTACAATGCTTTACAATACAACACATAATGCTTTTCATACAATAAGAGAAAAATTAAACAGTTATTGACTAGTGAGCTACGCCTCGGTCAATATGACACTCTGCTGGTGAATATCACATCATATTAAATGGCTGACTAGTCAACAACTTTATATTTATATTATATAAAAAGTCTTTGATTTAAAACCATTGAGGATAATATTCTGATTCATACTGAATTTTAATGCATTTATTATTTGATAAACAGAAATGTATATATCAATCATAAAGAAAGATGAACATATTATAACAACTTATAATTCCGGTCGAATATTTACCTGGTTCTAATTTTAGATTGGGAAATTCCGAAATTTCCATTAAATATCAAGTTACACCTACACCATTGAATATGACATTTATGTTATATCATGTATCAGGCTTTAAGCCAATGAAAATGTGTTTATTTATAGATCATATAATAATGTCTCATACAGCCCTGAGTCAAAACCACAAACCATGAAAACAAGGATTCATTCAGTAATTCTATATTTGATGGATGAGCAGGTAGGTATGTGATAAAAGCAGGTATTATAGTATAATTGGATGTGAAAAGTGAATCTAGAGATGATATCACATTATACAATATAAGGGAGGTAACCAGTGATTGTTTGAGGTTTGAGGTAATATGACTAATAATCAATTCAAGACAATATACAATGTTAAGACTTCATAGAACTAATGAAAGCAAGTGCAAAATATATGATCAAGAAGTACATGTACTAGTATTCATAGCATTTGTCTGTAAACAATGGTCCATAACCTTTCACCTTATGGTCAACAAACACAGACTCAGAAATACATTTGTAGCTGAGGCCGTCATGTTCCATCATGCTATAAACCTGATAAATGGTGAAATAAATCTAGGAGGTTAAAATGACTGTGTTCATAAATTAAAGGATCACACAGGTAGTGTACATAGCAGCATACAAGCAAGCAGAGGTAGGTATTTCAGGTGAGATAAAATAACAGCAAAATAAGTTACCAGAGTTAGATTGTGTTTGTCCAGAAGGCAAACTATTGTTAAGATTTTCTGCAAGCCTACAGTCTTTTTTATAAACAATAAGTCTGATCAATCTAAGTCAAAGAAAGATTTAATGATATGACTTAGTTAATTAAGAATTCTAAGAACAGTTTTATTGAACAGGGTTGCTTGCAACCTTGTTCTTGGTTACTACCAGTTTTTAAACCTAACAGTATCAAATTCTAACAAGAGCTCCACGGTCGGAGATATACGCCCCCAAGCAGGGCCTTGACACAGAGTTATCGCTCAAATGATTTTCACACTCCATGAAACAGTGACCTTTGACCTAGTGACCCAAATTTCAAAAGGGGTCATCTACTGTCCAAGGCAAATGCACCTGCAAAGTATCAGGCCCATCGGTCAATCTGTTGACGAATTATTGAAGGGAAACGAATTTCACACTTCATGTCACAGTGACCTTGACCTTTGACCTAGTGACCCCAATTTCAATAGGGGTCACCTAGTGTATGAGGCCAATGTACCTGCGAAGTATAAGGCCAATCAGTCAATCTGTTGACGAGTTATCGATCGGAAACGATTTTCACACTCCATGGCACAGTGACCTTGACCTTTGACCAAGTGACCCCCAATTTCAATAGGGGTCACCTAGTGTCCAAGGCCAGTGCACCCGTGAAGTATAAGGCCCATTGGTCAACCCACTCCATGTCACAGTGACCTTGACCTTAGACCTAGTGACCCCAATTTCAATAGGGGTCACAAAGTGTCCAAGGCCAATGCACCTGCAAAATATCAGGCCCATCGGTAAATCCGTTGACGAGTTATCGATCGAAAACGATTTTCACACTCAATGTCACAGTGACCTTGACCTTTGACATAGTGACCCCAATTTCAATAGGGGTCACCTAGTGTATGAGGCCAATGCACCTGCGAAGTATAAGGCCAATCAGTCAATCTGTTGACGAGTTATCGATCGGAAACGATTTTCACACTCCATGGCACAGTGACCTTGACCTTTGACTAAGTGACCCCCAATTTCAATAGGGGTCACCTAGTGTCCAAGGCCAGTGCACCCGTGAAGTATAAGGCCCATTGGTCAACCCACTCCATGTCACAGTGACCTTGACCTTAGACCTAGTGACCCCAATTTCAATAGGGGTCACAAAGTGTCCAAGGCCAATGCACCTGCAAAATATCAGGCCCATCGGTAAATCCGTTGACGAGTTATCGATCGAAAACGATTTTCACACTCAATGTCACAGTGACCTTGACCTTTGACATAGTGACCCCAATTTCAATAGGGGCCATCTAGTGTCCAAGGCCAATGTACCTGCGAAGTATCAGGCCCATCAGTCGATCCGTTGACGAGTTATCAATCGGAAACGATTTTCACACTCAATGTCACAGTAACCTTGACTTTTGACCTAGTGACCCCAACTTCAATAGGGGTTATCTACTGTCCAAGGCCAATGTACCTGCGAAGTATCAGGCCCATCAGTCAGTCCGTTGACGAGTTATCCATTGGAAACTAACTGGTCTACAGACAGACAGACAGACCGACAGTCTAGCAAAACAATATACCCAATTCTTCTTCGAAGGGGGGCATAAAAATAGTAACAACTAGTTTCCCCTATCACAACCGATAAGAAGTTCTTCCCCAAACGCCAAATAAATAGTTCCAATGAGAAGACGGCATTCAGTCATATCTGGTTTACACTGTCCATATAAAAATGACTTTGCATGGTGTTAAGATTATGCATAAATCATGTTCCTTAATATGAATGGAATTAAATGAAATATGTTAAATATAAGTTGAACACGATTAGATTATTGCGCTGCTTAATATCCAATGAAAATATGCAATTTTACAATGTGGTTCAAACCTACGCTGTAAACAAGGTAATCACAACAATCATGTTCCCATTTCCTGGCAATCGCTTTAATGGCCTATTGCTAATTGAAGGGTTATAAAATACTGTTAATAAACCAACTTCAAAAGACTTGCTGACCAGAGTTCTGTATTGTGTAATTTATCACCCCATGTCTCAGATGTGAAATGTTGATAAAGTACGACTGAGATCATTTTTTAACTGCAGCTTATAGCAGGAATATTGATTAATGAAAAAAATACTGGTAAGCAGTTTAATAATTATGTCATATTATTATTCAGAAATATGATATTGCTACTAAAACAGAAAAAAGTATCACTGATTAAAATCCAAGAAGGCTTTAGTTTAGATGTGGCACATTTTACCTAGAAAGATGTCTTACTGCTGAAATTGGCCTATTTGTATAAGAAACATTTCAAACTGTTTAAAATCACAAAGTTCACATAGAAGTATAGCCCTTTTTAGCTTACCTGGCAAAGAATGCCAGAGTGAGCTACAAAATGTATTAGGATTGGGCTGAGTCAGTCGTCCGTCGTAAACAATTCATTTATACATCATCTCTGTCATATTCAGACATTTTGTATATAAGACGATTATAATTTATGTATATTATAGGTTCATATGAAAAATACACTACTACAGTAGTAACTAGAACTATCACTGAAGGTAATGAGTACCCCCAGATGTCGCTTTGACACAGTCATTGTTATATTTTACAAATGGAAATACAACACATTTTTTAATACATGCAAATTGTTGCTTAGAAATATCCTGACCAATTTCTACATATACATTATATAAAAAAATAACAAAGGGCCGTAACTCAATAAAATTTACTTGGACAAAACCTATTGTAGACATGCACAACTTGGCAAACTACTTATCACTTCTAAGAAGTTTCACTAAATTCCTGCATGTAGTTGCTGAGAAATAGTTTGGACAAAATTTACCTATTGTATAAAACAAGGGGCCATAACTCAGTGAAAATTAATCCAAACAAAACCTGCTTATTGCATGCACAACTTGGCTTACTCTTTATAACTTCTGTGAAGTTTCATTGAATTCCTGTGAGTAGTTGCTGAGATATTGTATATACACTGTATAAAAACAACAAAGGGCCATAACTCCATGAAAATTTAACCAAACAAGACAAGTTTAAAGCATGCACAACTATGCTAACTACTATAATATCACTTCTGTGAGGTTTCATTGCATTCCTGTAGTTAGTTAATAAGAAATAGTACGGACAAAATTTGCCTATTGTATATACTGTATAAAAAAACAAAGGGCCATAACTCAGCAAAAATTAATCCAGATAAAAAATGGTATCAGTATGCACAACTTCTGTGAAGTTTCATTGAAATCCTGTCAGTAGTTGCTGAGAAATTGTCCGGACAAATTGTGTCTACAGACGCACGGAGTGACTGACCGTCAAGCGTGAATCCAATATAGCCCCCATATATTTCATATCTGGGGGTATAACAAGGTATATGTAATACATATTAGTTAAGAATTGATACATATGTATTCAATGAAAGGTATAACATGCAGCGACCGGGAACCGAACCCAGATCGCCGGTCTACCACTAACCACTGGACCATAATCGCGGCTTTCCATTCACTGTGTGGTTGATAATACAATTGTCTAACCTCAGGATCAAACCCTGTTCTTCCAGCACTATCAGCGCTTTGATATAATTGCAGTCTCTGAAAATAAGGTTTGATATGCTGAGATGACACCAGTTTCATACTGCAGCAACCACCGGGGAATATCCACAGTTACTGAGTCCGCTCCACTACATATATCACTCATGTGATTTTTCACTATTGATTTGCCTTTTTGATAGAGTAGAACAGTATATACATCAACCAATCAAAACAATGATTACATTTTCGAGACGTAAATTAAAATGTCTGTGCCAACGCATGAATGAGCTTTCTGTTTCTCTCAATTAAAAATGAAAATTACAAAAAAACTGTAGTCAGTATGAAGCGCAGATCAATTGGTTCTATTTTTCCGGACTTTATCAATTTTAAACAATCCACACACCTGTAAAGTTAATATCAGATGAGTTTGCCATGTTTTTAGTGAAACCGATATAGTTTTACTATGAGCTGTCTGATTAGCTGTCATATGCATTACAAGATTGTACTGCATCCAACTAGAATACTGCACTGGTTATCTATCAAAACGGTGAATCAATAGTAAATATCCCACGGGTAATGTATGTAGCAGAGTGGAGTTAGCAACCTTGGGTATCAGACATGGTAAAGTAACATAACCAGTGTATCTTTGCACTGATATCTTAACACACTAATTATGAAAAGTAAGATCAAATATCAGCAAACAAATAGCAAAGCAAAATATAAAGCATATGCATGTTATAAGCATAGTAAAGAATAACGGAGATGATGAGCTTCAGAGGCTGACATCCAGATTTAAGTCAGACTTTTAGAAAACACGTCAACTAGTCAGATAACCTGGACAAATGACTCGATCAGTCCATCAAATGGATTTCAATCAACAGTGTATAAAATTAACCAATATCAACAACAGTATCAAGATTGAGTATAATCTCCAAGCCAGCACTAATGGCAAGTGAAATGAGAACAAAATTATCGAGTTCAGACCTAAAATTTACAATTAAATGATTTTTACAAATGAAAAGAATACCATGCTTAAATCTAGATGCAATTATGATAGAATAGTGTTCAATAATAGTGGTGCAATGATATACCGGTATATTGTAATACAGTGTCGGGCTGATATGTACTGCGATACGTCATCCATGTACTGCGATATTTTTAGTGTTGTTTTGGACCATCATAGACTGATTCATCCATCTTAATAACAAATTATTGAATATTTGCAATTATGTTGGTACAGTGTGTTAAACTGAGAGTTTATCTATTGGTACTGATAAGCCATCTACTTGTTACACTATACATGAATGAACTACCTTATACATTTACAACTCTATGTGGTATTGGGTTTACACTTGAGTTGACAGTGATTTAGTTATATTGTATTTTTGATTACTTCTCTGTATTGCAATATGGGTCAACTGTATTGCAACATATCGCAAAACAGGTTATGCCATATCATTGCATTCCTTTTAAACAATACAATAAACAAGAAAATGTATTACAATAAGCAAAAGGAACAGTTAATTAAAAGAAAAGATAAAAAGTTACTGTTATATAACAAAGACAACTACTGACAAACACTTAATTATGCATGTTATATACTTCAAGCACTAAATATTAATATATACAAAAAGATATCAATACATTGATCAACATCCGACATTTTCATGAATCTGAAAATATGTGTATGAGAAACAACCAATACATCTGGCCAAATTTAAACATACTTACCAACAACTATGCGTTCAGTATAAGCAATGTTAGGACAAAACAGAACTGCATCAAAATGACATTTCCACAATGGTAGAAGGAGACTGGTCATATCACGGTTACCAATAACGTTAAAGATGAGAACACGGTAAGTATTACCACTGGAAATAAAAGCAACAGAATTTTGTATTATAAATTGTTTGCTTTTGGTTGGTTTGTTTAAAAAAAAACAAAAAAAAACAAGGCTTGTTCCAGGAAGTGACATATTCCTCGAAGCATAAACTCTTTAGAGGTAATGATTAATGAATGCAAATTAACATTTTCAGAAGACAATGGGGCTCTAATTATAGGCAATGAAAGGTTGGAGGTAGTTATTTATTTAAATATTTTCAGAGGGAACTGATCAAGAGAATGGGGAGTGAAATGCTTAACTGTTTTCGTAAATATATTTTATCCTTAGAAACGGTATTCATAAAGGAAAAGGAAATAGTGTGGTGCTATCAAGAAATATATTTATTACCAAGGAAATGAAAAATGAAGTAATGTGATGTGAATATTATTGTATTTCAGCAAATACTAAACCAGTGGAAGCGATTTCAGTTTTTACCTTTTACCTGTGTGATTAAGTGTGACCTTGGAGGTACAGACCTACTAGGTCTTGTGCTTGACACATTGTATCATGACTATAAACATTTCTGCCAAGTAAATTTGAAATCCATAAATGAATGATAAAGTTACAGAGCGGAAACTAACTCTGGATGGTACTACAGAGTGACAGTGCGACAACTACATGCCTCTCCTTCGAGGCATCAAAACATTAACAAAATATTAGTAAAATGTATTCTTAGACTTTGAAATTAAGACTTACTGAAATTTTGTGTACTCTTTTAATGACTCTCCTTGATACCAGCTGACACATTGCTGAAACATGAGAGAGAATTCAGGTCAATAATCACTCACGCATAAATAATCACTCACGCATAAATAATCAGTCACATACACATAAATTATCAGTCACATACACATAAATAAACACTCACGTACACATAAATAATCATTCAAAATCACATAAATCATCAATCACATAAATCAACACTCACGTACACATAAATCATCACTCAAAATCACATAAATCATCAATCACATACACATAAATCAACACTAACGTACACATCAATCATCACTCACATACACATAAATCATCACTCAAAATCACATAAATCATCAATCACATACACATAAATCAACACTCACATACACATAAATCATCACTCAAAATCACATAAATCATCAACCACATACACATAAATTATCACTCACATACACATCAATCATCACTCACATACACATAAATCATCACTCAAAATCACATAAATCATCAACCACATACACATAAATTATCATTCACATACACATCAATCATCACTCACATACACATAAATTATCACTCACATACACATAAATTATCACTCATATACACATAAATTATCACTCACATACACATCAATCATCAATCACATAAATTATCACTCACATACACATAAATTATCACTCACATACACATCAATCATCACTCACATACACATAAATTATCACTCACATACACATAAATCATCACTCATATACACATAAATTATCACTCACATACACATAAATAATCACTTACAATCACGTGTATACAATTTTCTCTGTATTTCCTGTTAATAATGAAGACACTATAATAGTGTTATTTTTCTTAGTGTAGTAACAACTTTCTTCAATGTTTAATGTATGATAAAATGTTGAGGTACAGGACTTGGAACTATCATGATATCTAGTGCATACTGAATTTTTCAAGATCATAATCCACGCCTGATAAACCAGTAGGAAGCTATAAGGATAAAGAAAAGAAGACAATTTTGATGAGTTAAGACTAGACAGTTACCTCAATACTTTCTATAGTGTGAGCTCCATCAAGATAGAATGTAGTTCCTGCTTCTTCTATTTTCTGACTTCTTCCTAACCATCTACATTGTTCTAATCCTGGTAGAAAACATACAGATACATGTATATATCACAAGAAGAAGGTACATGTCGTATTTTCTAGTATTCTATTCACAATCCCTTAATCTGCAACAAAGGTATCAACTTCAAGTTTAGCACATGTTTGATATTTGACATATCAGCAACATTTTACATGCTCCTGTAAAGAAAGAAACCTATGAATCTTTAAAAGAAATATTTACATACAAAGAACATACCTAAGTAATGCTGCTTGGTAAGTTTGAATGGTGCTGCTACCGGTATATCACAGATAGATGATGACACTGTTGTGTCTGGAGCTGCTATGGGTGTATCACAGATAGATGATGAAACTGTAGTGTCTGGAGCTGCTATGGGTGTATCACAGATAGATGATGACACTGTAGTGTCTGACATCGGTGTCTCGCTACTCTTTCTTGTTTTCTCTACAAAAATCACAACAACAGATGTTCTATTATTCCTATCTGATTGTAATTTGTAACCTAGTAACTACAATAGATAATGAAGTCATAAAAATCATTTTAAAATAGACAATACTTAGAGCTGACTAAAATTTCAAAATACAGCAATCAAGCACCACATCATTTTGTGGAATGTTTTTGGAAAATAACATTTAGTCATCAATTTAGTTTAATATAATAATGCAGATTTTTTTTAGCTATATTTAATGCAAATATGGGCAGTTTCCCCTTGCAAAATTCCCTTCAATTTTCCCCTAAAATTGCCCAAATTTTCCCCGAACAAGAAGTGTTTTCCACATGATTTTTACACCAATTACAGTGTAGTAATACTTATATTTATGTTTTAAACAACTAAATAATCACATATTCCATAGAAATAAATGCTATTATATATTCCCATTTTGAAAATTGTTAAGTTCTCAAACACACAGTCTATTAAACTAACAGAGCCAGTAACTGGACAACTGAATAAGGCAACTTACTTCAGATTAACAAGTACAGTCAAACCTGTATTAGGGACTACCTCCGAATAAAGGCCATAATGTGTATAAAGGCCATTCTTTGAAAAACTGTCATTGATTAGTTATAACAAATTGATTTCCAAATAATGGCCACCTGTCAATAAAGGCCACATATTGTTGTTCCCTAAGGTGGCCTTTATTAATAAGACAGGTTTAACTGTATGCCTTCATGTTTACCTTTGTATTTCATCATCCAAGTGTTACACAGCTGTAGACTAAGGGAAGCATTCAGCTCCTGTATCTGACCTTGAATAACAAGGTTAACTTTAGGACCATACTGATCTAATTCTGGACACAGTGATAAAGAACACTGAAAATAAAGACAAAAAAATTCAATCAAGTAATCAGAAGTACAAATAAGTGAACCAGTCGAGAACTGTACTTATTATTTATTTAAAAGGGCCATTTTTAAAAGATGTGTTTTTTTGGGGTGTTACCCTACCCAGAGAATTTCCAGTGGGAAGGTAGATTGGGAATTTGTTTTTTAAAATTTATTTTTTATGCTGAACCCAAAATGCAAGTTAGAATGCTGCATATTTTTTTATAGAATTTTTTTTTATCCAAGACCAAAATAAAAGTTGGTAGGGACAATTTTGTTACCCACCCGTCCATCTTAAAATACAGAGTTAGCGAAAATGTGAAAGAAGTATTGGAAATTTGTTATAGAACTGCAAATGTGCAGAATTATAGAAATTACTCTATTAATTTTGGAGCATTTAGAAGGTTTTAAAAAAGATACATGGTTAAAATACATGTACAATGATGGTTGTGTTAATACTTTACCCCCAGAAAATGTCGAAGTGTCATAGTAACTTACCCCAACCTCTGAGGCTCTAGACTTCAACACTGTCATAGCTTCAGGTACCTGAGGGGCTGTAAAGGCTGGTACATTTGGCTGTAATGTAATCACATATAAACTGTGGATCACATATAAAATGTGGATCACATAAAAAATGTGTACTCACATACAAAATGTGGATCCAATGCAAACAGTGAATCACATATAAACTGTGGATCACATACAAACTGTGGATCACATACAAAATGTGCAATAACATACAAACTGTGGATCACATACAAATGAAATCACATGTATACAAAATGTAATCATGTACAAAATGTAATCCTGTGCAAAATGTAATCCTGTGCAAAATGTAATCACATACAAAATGTAATCATGTACAAAATGTATTCATGTACAAAATGTAATCCAGTAATGTAATCCTGTGCAAAATGTAATCCTGTGCAAAATGTAACCACATACAAAATGTAATCATGTACAAAATGTAATCCTGTGCAAATTGTAACCACATACAAAATGTAATCATGTACAAAATGTAATCATGTGCAAAATGTAATCCTGTGCAAAATGTAACCACATACAAAATATGTAATCCTGTGCAAAATGTAATCATGTACCAAAATGTAACCACATACAAAATGTAATCATGTACAAAATGTAATCCAGTAATGTAATCCTGTGCAAAATGTGATCCTGTGCAAAATGTAACCACATACAAAATGTAATCATGTACAAAATGTAATCCTGTGCAACATGTAACCACATACAAAATGTAATGATGTATAAAATGTAATCATGTGCAAAATGTACATGTAACCACATATAAAATGTAATCCTGTGCAAAAATGTAACCACATACAAAATGTAATCATGTACAAAATGTAATCCTGTGCAAAATGTAACCACATACAAAATGTAATGATGTATAAAATGTAATCCTGTGCAAAATGTAATCCTGTGCAAAATGTAAGCACATACAAAATGTAATCATGTACAAAATGTAATCATGTGCAAAATGTAACTACATACAAAATGTAATCACATACAAAATGTAATCACATACAAAACGTTATCATGTACAAAATGTAATCATGTGCAAAATGTAACTACATACAAAATGTAAGCACATACAAAATGTAATCATGTACAAAATGTAATCACATACAAAATGTAATCATGTGCAAAATGTAATCATGTACAAAATGTAAGCACATACAAAATGTAATCATGTGCAAAATGTAACCATTTACAAAATGTGGATCACATACAAAATGTTGATCAAATACAAAATGTAAGCACATATAAAATGTGGATAAAAGTTAAAGGTCTCTCAGTGATTAAATCAACATCATAACCACAACAACTTTTCTTCAGAATTTCAAACTTAGTCTAGATAATGTGACAATCTCAATATTGAGAACAATTTACATGTTACAAAGATGATGTTAAAGTCAATAATATGAAGTCAAGTTATATGAAGTAACAAGATATAATCACCTTGAATATTCCAGCTTTATGCCAAGCAATTTTGTCAATGGTAGTTCCCAACATTGAGACATGATCTAATCCAAGGGAAGTAACTCCACACACTAATGGATTCCTGCAAAGGGAGGGTTACACACTACATGTAGATAGAATTAATATTGATACAATTCAGCATG
Organism: Lutraria lutraria; assembly: GCA_964023205.1. Classification (NCBI taxonomy): domain Eukaryota; kingdom Metazoa; phylum Mollusca; class Bivalvia; order Venerida; family Mactridae; genus Lutraria; species Lutraria lutraria. Next base: position 36,646,078 of record OZ026840.1, on the reverse strand, counting down.
TAAATGGTGTCAAGTTAAACCCTGTTTATGAATTATGTAATATTTGCCATTAATCTGAGATTGACATTTAACAAAATACATATACCACCAGAAAAATTCTAAATGCGGTATCTTTTAGAAATAACTCAGCAAGTAAAAAATCATCCCACATTATAACATTTATGTTCCTCAGTTCCTTTCAGCTCAGTACTGAGTGATGACTCCACTCCGATAAATACATCACCCTTTGGATTTTTCACTATAGATTTGCTGTTTCAATAGAACATAAATATACATACTAGACTAACCGGAACAACACTTACATTTTCGATACTCTCTAGTATGTTTATTGTGAAATCGATATAAATTTACTACAAGTGGTGTGATAGACTGTTAAGCGCATAACAAGATTGTACTGCGTCCAATCAGAATAAGGCATAAGTTATCTATCAAAACGGTGAATCAAAAAATCCAACGAGTGACGTATGTAGCGAAGTGGAGTGAGCAACTGTGAGTATCCGACGATACTCAGTACTTTGGTGGACATGTATATTTGACATAATGGTGCACTATATACCTGATAACATTGGTACAATCATTCTGTCCTCCAATACCAACTTCCATTATTGCAACATCAACTTTTTCTTGTAAAAATACATGAAAAGCCATGACAACTAGGAACGCAAAATATGTTGGCATGTTTTCTATATCATCACCCTGTAAATATCAACCCAACAATATAACATTACAGTCTATGTACACCAACTATATAACATTATATACTTAGAATGTCAACCCAAAAATATCATATTACATACTAGGGCTGTAGTGAATACACTAGGAGGCAAATACGACACATATCATGACAAACAGGGTAACAATTACGACTAATATTCATGAATATTACAAAATATTTACCCATTATGTTAACTTAACTTGGGTTTTTCTATCACGAAACTTAAGAATTCACATAACATTCACTTTGTCCAACCTATCATCACAATGCTTGTCACCGCCTCAGTGAGATCTATACACTTATGAAGTTTCTAGTCGCTATCTCTTATATAGTTTCTGAGTTATAAGCTACATTAAAGTATTTGCATGATGCAGACACCGCAGTGATCACAATACCTGGTCTTTTTCATAGAAAACAGACAAAAAGCCTACCTTTGTCATTTGAAGCTGATTATAGACATCCCAAAAATAAGAAGCAAATTTGTCTCGTTCAATTGGCTGACCATCAATACAGAATCTCTCTCTTACTTCAACCAGATGAGGGGAGCTATAAATGTGAGAAAAAACACAACCTTCAGTCATCAAGAAATAGTTTTAGTTGTGTAGAATTTATACCATTTACAAGTAACACTTCAGTTACAGTGAATATACAGTAATATACAGTGGTAACATTTATCAGAAATTATCATTATATTGCAAAGGTTGGACAAGGAAACTAGAACATAAAGTACAGTGTAACCTCTCCAGAGCAGCCCTCTCTTGAGCAACAACCTCCCTTCAACAACAGTATGTTTTTCCCACTGTACTATTTAACTATAAATTTAACCTCTCTAGAGCAACAACATCTCAACAACAACATAATTTTGTTTCTCCCAAAGGGTGTTGCTTTGGAGAGGATGCACTGTATTAACTAGCAAAAAGTTTTTATTTTTTCAATTAATGTTTGTAATTATGCCTGTTTTCAACAGTACTTCAGTCATATACCACTATGTAACTAATTAGAAACTTGTCCACACTAATTGCTCCAATCACCAATGACATGATGTCTTTTTCTGTACAGGGAACCAGCTGTGCCCAGTTCAAATTCAAGAACCATAACTTACGTACACCATAATGCTCTCCCTTACAATGACGTCGACACTAGAACAAAATATCCTAGTCTTACAGGCTATACATAGCCTTATTATACAATATTGTATGCCATCCTTAATAAAATGTTTGTTTGCAAAACCCTACGCAGAATATTTTCAGTGGGTAGGTTAAGGTACAAATATTTTTTTTATCAAATCCAATAATTTTATACATGTCAGAATGCTTTTTTTATTGAAAAAAATTCTCCCAAGAGGTAAAAAAAAGGTGGGTATGGACCTTGTTTGGTGAGAAGGTCGCATTACTGCAAACAGTTTTTTTTATAATGATGGCCTTATTATGAGTTTATGTTCAGAAAGAGAAAATCCATTTTTGAAGAGACTTGAGCAAGCATAAAACATAATTATATACAAAACTAGAGCTGTCACAGAGGTGACTAATACCCCCGCCACCGCATTGACACTAATACTGCAATAGTACACTATACGGCCAAGTTCAGGGGAACATAACTCTGTAATGACATGGTGATGACATATTTCAAGTTTCATTGCAATCGCTTAAAAAGGTGGAAGTAGTTTGCTCCACAACCTTTATGCGGACGGACGGACGTACTCACTGAAGTGACGTTGTGGGGTGCCGTCTTTGATCTTCTTTTGATCTTCTAAACCCCATAAGCAACATTTTTGGACCCCATAAGCACAAATTTTCCCCACAACGTCTGTTTGTACGTACTGGAACCCCATAACGACAACTTGTACTTATCCTAACCCTAACCCCATAACGACACCTGGGTGCGTACGGACCTCTCAAACTTCGTTTGCGGGGGTATAATAAATTAATTTACCTAAAAAATCCAGTTTTATATCCATTTTGACGTAAGATACTTTCACAAAATGCACAAGTTGATCCCTTCCCTTTTGTGCCACTAACATGTATGATGTTTAACTTGTCCATGTCAGAGATCTGATATACAAAAATAAACTGAATTACTATTTAAGCATAACTAGGAAACTTACTTAAAACAACTGATGACTAAAAATATAGTGTGAAGACACTTAATCTGTAGACAATTCATAAATTTTAATGTGAATCTGTTGGAGAATCCAGTCCTGACAACTAAGGATACTTAGAGGCAAAAGTAAAGGTGTTTTAGGAAAAGGGGAAGATGCTGGGCCCAGGTAAGAGGGAAAATTACACGAAAGGGGCAAATTTGGGGAAAATTTACCATGTAAATAGAAGAAATAATTATAGCTTATTTTTCAAGGGAAGATGCTCACTGTTCTTCTGTAAAAAATTCCCAAAAGTCACCATACATCAGAGTCATTTATGTGCTTATTGATACAGTGACTGATCCATACTCACATTGTTTCATATACAAATGTGTGTAAGCTGTAAAATTAAGCAAAGAAAATGAGAGTGTTCACTGACCTGAATTCCAACTCTTTCAGCAAATTTCTCCATTCTTGGAATTTTTAAATGAGCTCTTTTACCTTTCTCTTTACGATTTTTCTCCCGAGTTTGAGCACTAGACTGTAAAGTGTTCAACTTCTTCACTGCTTCCTGAATTACAATTTTAATAAAAAAGAAACTTACAGCACACTTAAGATCTATATTTATTTATTATTGTTTGTATTGTTTATATTACAGCACACTCTAGATCTATATAATCATTGTTTGTATTATTTATATTACAGCACACTCTAGATCTATATAATCATTGTATGTATTGTTTATATTACAGCACACTCTAGATCTATATAATCATTGTTTTGTATTGTTTATATTACAGCACACTCTAGATCTATATAATCATTGTATGTATTGTTTATATTACAGCACACTGTAGATCTATATAATCATTGTATGTATTGTTTATATTACAGCACACTCTAGATCTATATAATCATTGTTTTGTATTGTTTATATTACAGCACACTCTAGATCTATATAATCATTGTATGTATTGTTTATATTACAGCACACTGTAGATCTATATAATCATTGTATGTATTGTTTATATTACAGCACACTGTAGATCTATATAATCATTGTATGTATTGTTTATATTACAGCACACTCTAGATCTATATAATCATTGTTTTGTATTGTTTATATTACAGCACACTCTAGATCTATATAATCATTGTTTTGTATTGTTTATATTACAGCACACTCTAGATCTATATAATCATTGTATGTATTGTTTATATTACAGCACACTGTAGATCTATATAATCATTGTATGTATTGTTTATATTACAGCACACTCTAGATCTATATAATCATTGTTTTGTATTGTTTATATTACAGCACACTCTAGATCTATATAATCATTGTATGTATTGTTTATATTACAGCACACTCTAGATCTATATAATCATTGTTTTGTATTGTTTATATTACAGCACACTCTAGATCTATATAATCATTGTATGTATTGTTTATATTACAGCACACTGTAGATCTATATAATCATTGTATGTATTGTTTATATTACAGCACACTCTAGATCTATATAATCATTGTATGTATTGTTTATATTACAGCACACTCTAGATCTATATAATCATTGTTTTGTATTGTTTATATTACAGCACACTCTAGATCTATATAATCATTGTTTGTATTGTTTATATTACAGCACACTGTAGATATATATAATCATTGTTTGTATTGTTTATATTACAGCACACTCTAGATCTATATAATCATTGTTTTGTATTGTTTATATTACAGCACACTCTAGATCTATATAATCATTGTATGTATTGTTTATATTACAGCACACTCTAGATCTATATAATTATTGTTTGTATTGTTTATATTACAGCACACTCTAGATCTATATAGTCATTGTTGGTATTGTTTATATTACAGCACACTCTAGATCTATATAATCATTGTTTGTATTGTTTATATTACAGCACACTCTAGATGGGTGATTAAAACAAGAGGGCCAAGATGGCCCTATATCGCTCACATGACAATCACTGTTCACTCATTAAAACATTGTCTTGAACCTGTGACCTAGTTTTTGACCCCAGATGACCCATGTTAGAACTTGTCCTACATATAAATAAGAGAAACGTTCTGACAAGGTTTGGTAAAAATACAATCAAAATTTGACATCTACAGTGTTAATAAAGTTTTCCTACGATTTGACCTTGTGACCTAGTTTTTTACCCTAGGAGACCAATATTTAAACTTGTCCTTAATATTATTTAGACGAACAATCTGGCAAGGTTTGGCCAAGATCCAATTAAAACCATGCAATTTAGTTCTTTTAAAAGGTTTTCACATAAGATTGGACCTGGTGACCCAGTTTTTGACCCTGGCTGACCCATGTTCGACCTTGACCAACATATCATTGAGGCAAACATTCTGACAAGGTTTGGTGAAGATCCAATCAAAACTGTGACATCTATACAGTGTTAACAAAATTTTTTCTAAGATTTGACCTGGTGACCTAGCTATTGACCCCAGATAACCCATATTTCTACTTGGCCGTTATATCATTAAAACAAATAATTTGACAAAGTTTGGTGAAGATCCAATTATAACTGTGAAATCTACAGTGTTAACATGATTTTTCATAAGATTTGACCTAGTTTTTTACCCCAGATGACCCATGTTCGAATTCGTCCAAGATATTATAAAGACAAATATTCTGACAAGGTTTCATGATGATCCAATCAAAACAGAGATTTCTAGAGTGTTCACAAGGTTTTCCAGCAATTTGCTCTAGTGACCTAGTTTTTGACCGCAGATGACCCATTATCAAACTTGACCTACATATCATTGAAATAAACATTCTGACAAAGTTTCATGAAGATCCAATAAAAACAGTGATTTCTAAAGTGTTCACAAGGTTTTCCCTTATTTGGCCTTGGTGCCCCAAATGGCCCAATATCGAACTCATCCGAGATTTTGTTGATATTAACATTCTGACCCAGTTTTGCGAAAATTGGGCTAAAATGTGGCCCCTTGTGTGTTCACAAGGTAAAGTTTGACGACACACGACACCGGACGAAGACTGATCCTAAATGTCCCAAGCGTACTGCTTTTAGCGTGACATTTCAAATTTATCATCATTGTCCATGTTGAATAGAAAGATAATCCCAATAAATAATACAGATATTTTTTTTAAGTTAGTAGTTTGATGCATGTCCAATATGAAAACATAATGAAATGTTCATTGGCTTGATGGCTTGAGAGTTTATGATAAGACATACCTATAGAATTTTTTTGACAACCATTTTGGGGGAAACTCTAACTTACAAGCCTTATAGTCACAAAATGATCATGTGGTTAATATAATTGGCTCTTTTATCTAACAATTTTAACAGCAGTTGAAAAATAATAATTTAACATAAAAATTTAGCAATATATTTAGTAATTCCATTTTGTATCATTTGAACCAGAGTTGTCCCAAGTGTACAAAATCAACCAAATGAGTCTATATTTTTTTGTAAATCACAAATGTATATAACATTGAACATATTCCCTACATAGCTTATGTCAATGTCTTGTTGTATATTCTTGATACAATATCCATTTACATATTCCGCCCCAGCTATTTTGGATTATATTCCGTGCCATTCCGTCCCAGAATTTTTCTGTACGGATTCCAGGCCAAAATTCCGTCCTGGGATGTGGCCTATAAAAATTCCGTATGGAACTATATTCTTGCTCATTTACATATTCCATTCCAAATTCCGTTCGGCTTCCGTACAGAATCCGTGCCAAAGCTGTTCTGAAATCGATATATTTTTTCCATACGGAACGTTGTAATTCTGGGACGGAATCCGTGCCAAAATTCCGCTCTGATTCCGTACGGAACATTTCGTACAGGCAAAGACATTTAAGAAAGTTTTACCATGATTGGTTGGATTTATATAATCTATGAAGCAATAAGAATCATTTCAACTTGTTACACTGTTGGTGCCTGGATGCTGGAAATAGGGCTCGGAATGTATAGGAATTTGTTTGAGTGACTCAATAAATGTTCACCCTTTAGATAGCATGTTTTGAACTATCAAGGTTCCTGGTATAAGACCCAATACATATACATATCATTGCTTATCCTCACACCAGCATTACAATGCAGATACACCCAGCAGGCTTCAAGCACAAGGAGTGCCAAGGATGAACATGCGTCCAATGCATGGCCCGATATAACTCACATACATGTACGGCTTAAATAAGTAATCATTATACCTTGGTTCTTTTATATTGAACTAGTAGAGGGAACCATGTTGGAATAGATTTATCATAGCATTAAAACAACATATTTACAAGTTTGTATTTGATTCTTTCATAATCATACTGTTTTATGGGGCACATGCTTTTGTGACTAATTCTTAATTTTTATCTTTACGTTCTTGAAGCTTGTTACTTGTCAGGAGTGCTTGAAGAGGAGGGTTGTATATACATGTAATCATTTAATATTTGTACACCAACTGAAATTGTTATTGTATTTTAAATTTTTATTGTTTTACTTGTATTCTAAATGTTTTTCAAAGTGTGGCTACACAAGTTTACCTGACCAATCTTTGTTTGTTGTATCACTGTTGTAAGCAGTCAAATTCTGTTTCAATATTTGTGGTTGCAAAGTGCTTCTTTCTGGTCATTCCTACCAAAATAAGGTAGTACTACCATATATAGTTTGGTATATTTGCTACATGTGACTGCCCAGTGCATAACGCGAGTTTTGTGCGTCACCAAAGCAGTTTTTTTTTCAACCTGCCGATGGACATTTTAAAAAAAAATCCTGTAAACCAAGAAATAAAAAAGTAGTGGCCTAAGGTAGAGTTATGTGTCTTTTTAATAAGGCTTATTTTGTGAATATACAAATCATTAATTGTTAACAAAATTGTAACTTCCCGGTATTGTGAACAACAGATTTTAGTTTACATTGAAAATTCAGAACAATGTAAATCTACTAAATTAGATGTTTAAAAGACATTTTTAAACAATGACTAGACTAAAACAGTATGATATCATTGTAAATTCAAAGTCTTGTTTTGCAATAATTCAATAAGGTATAAACTTGTTCTGCCAATTTCAAACACTGTCTGTAAGAGCTCTTTGTTCTTATTGTAACCATAACATAAATAGTGTCTAGACAATCTGTCTAGGTAGAATAATAAGACAGACAAATACACATATTTTATATGACCTATAAACAGAACAAGGCAGACAAACTAGCGGACTAACCAACCATCTATGATCAATATTTCAGTTATGTACAACAGATAATGGACTTATGGGTAAACTACCTTACATCAACCCATTCCTCCACAGACAACAAACAAATACAGAGACAATAGCGTTAACATATATAATTATACATACAAAAACTGCATGACAACAGGTTGAGACTGACCGAAAAAATGATACATTTAAATATTATCCATATCTTCTGAAAACTTGTCAGTGAAGTGACTACGGTGAACACACTAAGCAAACAGTCTGCACCGACGGTGAACACACTAACCAAACAGTCTGCACCGACGGTGAACACACTAACCAAACAGTCTGCACCGACGGTGAACATACTAACCAAACAGTCTGCACCGACGGTGAACACACTAACCAAACAGTCTGCACCGACGGTGAACACACTAAGCAAACAGTTTGCACCGACGGTGAACACACTAACCAAACAGTCTGCACCGACGGTGAACATACTAAGCAAACAGTCTGCACCGACGGTGAACACACTAAGCAAACAGTCTGCACCGACAGTGAACACACTAAGCAAACAGTCTGCACCGACGGTGTGCACAGTAAGATCATTGATATATACATTTTATCATAGCAAGTAACTCAGCAATTTTTCAACTGAACTGTCTGTAAATTGGACACATGCAAAGGTTAGAGCAGTAAAAAAGAATATAAATACACTGAATAAAAACTACGAACTGTGATGCAATAGATTTGGACAGATTCAAGAATGGACAAAAACTGATTATATTCTAACATATATATATATATATATTCTAATATCATTTTTATACATTTTTCCCATTCCTAAGATAAACACATTTCAATTGATTTTTGTTTTTAAAAGCCATGCTTTTCATAAGTTAACACAAATTAAGAAAAAGTGAATTTTAAAATAGGCTAGCACAGAAAACTGTGAAAGTTATCTAAATAGATACAGGGATACATTCTATGCTATATTAACTACAAAAACATGCATTAAAGTAAAACAAAGGCAACACTAACTACAAATAGTAAGAATAAGTCAAAAGTTTAAAACTTCTGCCATAGATAAACATGTGAACAAAGTTGATACAACTGGGAGTTTTTTCAAAATTTTGGAAGAGGCCTTAGCCTTTCATTTTGGGAAATCCATGTGTGATTTTTGGCCAGTTGGGAGACAACCTAGTTAGAATATGTTCTACAGTGTTCAGTTAATAAAAGCTCTTTTTATTAATTGTAAGTTTTTTTAATTATCTAACATCTCAATAAATATTGCTAAATGATGTAAGTTTTATCCACAGAGCTAGTGTGAGAAATAGATTTAGACTTTTTAGAGAGAATAATATTTTATCAAATTGGGATTTTCAGCATTGTATTTTAAAAGCTTGAGTCACACACTGAACATGCAAGTTATAAACTATAATAAAGAAACAAGAACCAGACAAGCTGTATAGACCTACAATAAAATATTCTTTGTTTCCCAGTCCTCTATGATTAACCTCGCTGTACCATATATCCAAAACATACACCAGGGTTCTCAATAACACCGGACACCAGCACATTTAGCCACTTAGAAACAAGTTTGGGCCGGTTAGAAATCAAGTTTCAAAGATTTTGCTGGAAAAATGCCCTGGACACCCCTAGCAGGCCTGTTAGTCTAGATTATGGGCCTGTTGGCCACAAACTTATTCAGAACCCTGATACACATAGAAAAAACACCAGTTTACCACAAGTAAACAAATCTTTAAATTCATCAGTTGAGAATATATATATTTATGTTTTGTTTGAGTAAACTTTGTATAAATTACAATGTTTTATTTCATTCCATAATGGATCAGCTCAAATATATTCCGTATTTACAATATGCACAAGAATTTGTATCAATTTAAATTTGGTTGACATTATAAGTGTTTAACAGGCCTAATCCAAATATGTATTGGTAACCAGGAAGAGGAAACAAAGATATTTTAAAGAATGGCCTAATTAGACTAGAATAACACAACTAGAGTCAAACCTGTGAAGTTAGGACAACCAAAGCAGAGAAGAAATGTGAATTTTATCAACAGTTAGCCATCATTCAGGAGTATAAATAAATAAATGAACACAAAAGCCAACTGCTGGTCACATATCTCAGGTTTGACAGTATTCAGTACAAGATATGTTCATGGATTACTTAAAAATATAAACCTGGACAAAAGATAGAACTATGGAAAGATGAACAAAGTTTGTTTCATGTCATCCTATGCATGCTAACCCCCAAAAAGATTTCACAATAATAATGAACAGGCAGTGAAATCTTAAGAATTTTGTAAAAATAACCTTATTGCTAAGATATCAAATGTAGCATCATTATGTACTGATGACTGAACCAGTTTCCTAGGTTACCACCATAGTACACGACAGTAACTGTTACACTGTAAGAAAATAGAAACTTTCTTGTATGAAGTTTGAGGTGACATGCAAAACATGTACATGTAGAATCAGGAATCTTGAACCTACTACCGCTAGATCAGCAGTCCTATGTTTAACAGACAGAACTAAACCAACCTGGGTACCATGTATCTCCAAAAACAAACAATAAACAAGAGTGCCGCAAGCGGTGCCAACACTCGTCTGTTCACAGCCTCACACCAATGAAGTTTCATATTGCTATCTCTTATACTGTAGTTTCTGAGTTATGAGATACATTAAAGTTGCTGCACAGACACTGGCACAGTGAATGAATAGCTCAACTTTTTCTTTGAAAACAGACAAGCTAAAAAACACAAGAAGAGGAATAAACCATTGGTCCAATAAAATGAATTACTTTAATAAAGCTGAAAATTTAACATGAAGCATTATAGTCCAACGTTTCTACAAGAATATTAAAATAATGATCGGAGGGAAATCTTAAATTAGAATGAGGCACAAAGATTGTATTCAGGGTTGAAAACGGGTTGAAATAATACTGCTAGAAAATTCACTTTTTGGAAACTTAAAACGCAGCAAGCTATTAATTTGTATAATAATTATAAGTATCCATACTCTATAACAAAGCTGAGCATTTCCTCAATTTATTTTATTTCACAAATGGATTCAAAACACACATCAGATGAACTCCCAAATCTGTTTAGCATATCATGCCTGTCTATATTTATGGATACCCGTATTCAACTTACTTACAAATGTTCTCATCATGTTGAACATGGTTTGAAACTCATATCACATGACTGTATCAACCAACAAAAACTGAAGCAGAAGTCAGGACCCTAATTTCATTTTAGGGGACTGGGGCCAGGGGGTCCTGAGGTAAAAGAATTTCACTTCATTTTGAAGAAAAGGGGGAATTTTGTCTTCCAACACAATCTAAAATCGATATGCAAAAAAATTTCCGGGAGGGGATTTCTTCAGAAAATAGAGGAAAAATGTATATTCATTGAGGAGAGGACGTATTTCCACCCCAGACATTATGAAGAGGGCCCTGGAAGTAACTTTTCTGTAAGAACATATTATGATATCAATAGAAATGATGAGGTTCTGACATGGCACACACTCTCTAAAAAAATTTTTTTTTGTCTGAATTTGAAATTTTTTTTTTAAATGTTCATTGACAATTTCATCATTTAGATTATGCGAAATTGTAGCCTAATGCTATCAGGAAGGGTCCATTTACAGGACCCAAACAAAGGGGAAAAAATCGCTGTGAGCAATTCCTCACAAAAATAAATTGTTTACATGTAATATACATGATAATTAATGCTAACACCGTCTTCCCAACTTGTTAATTAATGTACAAGATACATGCATGTTTAATTACCAGATTAATGAACAAACACCAGGTGTAAGGGTTATATATCATATGAGAGCCATATAACCTAATGTGATTCAATCACCACAGCTGATAAGTAAAAGACCTCAGTAATACAAAAGGCTCCTTTTCAGTTTTGATGCAACATTCTAACAGCTAAACAGTTTAACACCATTTAATTTGGTGTATCATGGACAGAGGCACAAACAAAGATAAACAGAACTTAGACGCAAGGGCTGAGCTTGATTACTTTAACTGCTGAGCTTCGATAAACAAGGGCTGAGCTCTGATAAAAGGATGAGCTTTGATAAACAAGGATGATCTTTGAAGAACTACAATGAAGTCTAAATACCAAGGGTATTAAACAAGGATTGAGCTTAGACATAAAGGACTGAGCTTTGATTAACAAGGACTGAGCTTTGATAAACAAGGACGGATCTTTGATAAACAAGGACTGAACTTTGATAAACAAGGACTGAGCTTTGATAAACAAGGACTGAGCTTTGATAAACAAGGACTGAGCTTTGATAAACAAGGACTGAGCTTTGATAAACAAGGACTGAGCTTTGATAAACAAGGACTGAGCTTTGATAAACAAGGACTGAGCTTTGATAAACAAGGACTGAGCTTTGATAAACAAGGACTGAGCTTTGATAAACAAGGATTGAGCTTAGACATAAAGGACTGAGCTTTGATTAACAAGGACTGAGCTTTGATAAACAAAGACTTAGCTTTGATAAACAAAGGCTAAGCTGCCAAAATCAATAGAGGAGCTGTGCTTCAAAGAGGCACAGCTTTTCATAAACAATTGTTAGCTAGGTTACAAAAGGACTAAGCTTCAATAAACAAGGTTAATTGTTTTCATTCTACCACCAGGGACTGAATATAGCCTAGGCCCGTTCCCAATTCAAAGTACAACATGTAGCAACTTTTTTTCAAAATATAAAACAAATTACCTAACAACAGAAAAATAAGAAAGAAATGTGAGTTAAATACGATCGATATATACCCGTGTACTTTCTTGAATGGCTGCACGATAGCGGTGACCCAGATATTGCATTTCAGGATACTCAAGTTAGAACACAATAAACTGTTTTATCAGTATCAATATATTTCACGAAGAATGTCCAACATGACAACAGTAAATATTACATGAAAAATCCCAATTTAAACAATGGGCCTTTTCCTAAAATAGCTGGATTAGGCCTTGAAATCTGATCCATGTAACACATTTTTCTTCCAGGTCTATACTTTTAAGCATTCCATGAATATAACTGCATGTCTAAACTTACCCTGAATTTTCTTAAGATCTTAAATTGAAAACAACATTTTAAACATACTTTTCTACAAGAATATTAAAATGTAAACATGAAGCATTATAGTCTTAACTTTTCTACAAGAATATAAAAATATTGATCGTAGGGAAATCTTAAAATAGAATGAGGCACAAAGATTGTATTCAGGGTTGAAAACGGGTTGAAATAATACTGCTAGAAAATTCACTTTTTGGAAACTTAAAACCCAGCAAGCTATTAATTTGTATAATAAGTATGCATACTCTATAACAGAGCTGAGCATTTCCTCAATTTATTTTATTTCACAAATGGATTCAAAACACACATCAGATGAACTCCCAAATCTGTTTAGCATATCATGCCTGTCTATATTTATGGATACCGGTATTCAACTCACTTACAAATGTTCTCACCATGTTGAACATGGTTTGAAACTCGTATGACTGTATCAACCAACAAAAACTGAAGCAGAAGTCAGGACCCTAATTACATTTTAGGGGACTGGGGCCAGGGGGTCCTGAGGTAAAGGAATTTCACATCGTTTTGAAGAAAAGAGGGAATTTTGTCTTCCAACACAATCTAAAATCGATATGCAAAAAAATTTCCGGGAGGGGATTTTTTCAGAAAATAGAGGAAAAATGTATATTCATTGAGGAGAGGACGTATTTCCACCCCAGAAATTATGAAGAGGGCCCTGGAAGTAACTTTTCTGTAAGAACATATTATGATATCAATAGAAATGATGAGGTTCTGACATGGCACACACCCTCTAACAAATTTTTTTTTGTCTGATTTTGAATTTTTTTTTTAAATGTTCATTGGGAATTTCATCATTTAGATTATGCGAAATTGTAGCCTAATGCTATCAGGAAGGGTCCATTTACAGGACCCAAACAAAGGGGAAAAATCGCTGTGAGCAATTCCTCACAAAAATAAATTGTTTACATGTAATATAAATGATAATTAAGGCTAACACCGTCTTCCCAACTTGTTAATTAATGTACAAGATACATGCATGTTTAATTACCAGAATAATGAACAAACACGCGACTTCCACAATTGATTTTTGAATGACTTAGCGCCTATAAATATAAATGCACTAAGTAAAAATAAACTGCATCTGTTTTCTGATGCAATAGATTTGGACAGATTCAAGAATGGACAAAAATTGATTACATGTATATATTCTAACATATTCCAATATCATTTTTGGACTTGATTTTTATCAAAATCAAGTCCTTTGTAATCGTTGACTTATATTTGTCGCTGGACTCCATAACAGCTTGGTTAAAAGAATGCCACATAAAGGAAATCGTACGCAACTAAATGGTATGTTTATATAGAAGTATCTGGAATCTTTCCCCAATTAAGTGTGTCAGATCAGGTCTAAATACATTTCAAATCATTCTATTGTAACTACATGGAAAGAGTCATGTATCTAAATAAGAGCTTGTCGGTAGATACATGAGATTTTCAAATGCGTAGAATTAAAACCGCGTATTCACTGTCCAATAAAATATCTTGCCGTAAAAGTAGTTCTACTTTCGGTTTTCGTTCGATAGTTCAGAAAAATCTCCACGGACGTATTCATGCATTTGCAACAATCTACCATCGATGTGTGTGTTTTGTGCCTTTCTAACATTTCTTAATATTACAAAGCGAATTCTCATTTAATCGTATTCCGTGATATTCACACCAACTAGTGTTATTTTGATGACGGAATCGCTATTTATAGACTTACTCCCCGCAGTGGCTAGTAGCAAAGCGTAACCGATGTGGGGAGTTTGATTTATCGAAGGTTGAATGTTAAAACTGCGGCTTAAGAATAATAATTCGAGTCGCTAAATACGAACGTAAATTACTGGATACGTGCTTTTAAAATTTACTGTTTAAGAGTTCCTTTTACGCCAGATTATTTAGAATTACATAATCACGTCTGAATTTCATGCAACATCGGGTTAACTATAGGTCATATAGGTCTTACTCTACTGTGTCAGGACCTTTTTGATTTGAGTGACCCTGAATGTGTTCAATGCGACGATGTTCTGTTGTGTTAAAACCAGAAGAATCAATGTTTGTATTTACTGTTACTGAAGTGTTGTTTACTAGTTTTGTACAATAAAGAGTTTTTAATGCAATTAAATTGTCCTCAATTAATGTGCTAATCATTAAACTTTCCAATATCAGGCTTTTTTCATTTTAAAATTTTAGCAAAGGGACTATAGTAAAGCCCTAGCTTATGTCATTTACCTATATGCATATGACCTGCATTACAATATGAATGAAAAATCGGTCCGTAATTTTAAATTTTAAAATATTTGTATGGGCTCGAACGATGTGGGTACACATTTCTCTCTTTTGTCTCGTATGGTAAAAATCAAGTCCGACAGTACTTTCAGTACTTTGATTTCTTTTTGTTCCCATTCCTTAGATAAACACATTTCAATTGATTTTTTTAGAAGCCATGCTTTTCATAAGATAACACAAATTAAGAAAAAGTAAATTTTATAATAGCTAGCCTAGCACAGAAAAATGTAAAAGTTATCTAAATAGATACAGGGATACATTCTATGCTATACTAGGCCAACATTTTTTTTATTTTCTGTTTTACGGGAAAGTTTGCAAAAACATTGAGAGGGGGGGGGGGGGTAATGAAAATAAAATCCTCAACTTTGAGAAGTCGACCTAGTTTCTACAATGGTAGAAGCAGACTGGTCATATCACGGTTACCAATAACGTTAAAGATGAGAACACGGTAAGTATTACCACTGGAAATAAAAGAACAGAATTCTGTTTTATAACTTGTTTGCTTTTGGCTGGTTTGCATTTCCAAACAAGAGGGCCAAGATGGCCCTATATCGCTCACATGACAATCACTGTTCATTCATTAAAACTTTGTTTTTGACCGGTGACCTAGTTTTTGACCCCAGATGACCCATGTTAGAACTTGTTCTACATATAAATAAGACAAACATTCTGACAAAATTTGGTGAAGATCCAATCAAAACCATGAAAACTACAGCATAGACAAGGTTTTCCTCAGATTTGACCTTGTGACCTAGTTTTTGACCCAAGATGACCTATGTTCGAATTTGTCTTACATATCATTAAGACAAACATTCTGACAAGGTTTGGTGAAGATACAATCATAATTTGACATCTACAGTGTTAATAAAGTTTTCCTACGATTTGACCCCGTGACCTAGTTTTTTACCCTAGGTGACCCATATTTGAACTTGTCCTTGATATCATTAAGACGATCTGACAAGGTTTGGCCAAGATCCAATTAAAACCATGACATTTAGAGCTTTTACAAGATTTTTACCTAAGATTTGACCTGATGATCCATTTTTGACCCCGGCTGACCAATGTTCAACCTCGACCCACATATCATTGAGGCAAACATTCTGACAAGGTTTGGTGAAGATCCAATTAAAACTGTGACATATACAGTGTAAACAAAGTTTTCCTAAGATTTGACCTGGTGACCTAGTTATTGACCCCAGATGACCCATAGCTGTACTATTAAAACAAACAATTTGACAAAGTTTGGTGAAGATCCAATTATAACTGTGAAATCTATAGTGTTAACATGTTTTTTTCATAACATTTAACCTAGCGACCTAGTTTTTGACCCAAGATTACCCATGTTCAAACTCGTCCAAGATATTATGAAGACAAATATTCTGACAAGGTTTCATGATGATCCAATCAAAACAGTGACTTCTAGGGTGTTCACAAGGTTTTCCAGCAATTTGCCCTGGTGACCTAGTTTTACTACGGAAATGACCCATTATCAAACTTGACCTACATATTATTGAAATATGCATTCTGACGAAGTTTCATGAAGATCCAATCAATACAATCATTGATTTCTAATGTGTTCACAAGGTTTTCCCTTATTTGGCCCTGGTGACCTAGTTTTTTACCCCAAATGGCCCAATAACGAACTCGTCCGAGATTTTATCGATATTTACGTTCTGACCAAGTTTTGCTAAAATTGGGCTAAAAATGCGGCCCCTATACCGTGTGTTCACAACATAAAGTTTGACGACGCACGACACCGGACGGAAACTGATTCTAAAAGCTCACCCTGTCACTTTGTGACATGTGAGCTAAAAACGGTTGCCCTTAACCACAAAAACATGCATTAAAGTAAAACAAAGGCAACACTATAATATGTATTTAAAGTGAAACCACTGTCAGCAAAGTGTAAGGCCTGCAGTACTATAGAATAGAACGACAACTCAATGATCCGTTGACGAAATGGGAGCATCGTCATTGTCACGTCAATGACCATTCCTCAGTGATTCGTTGAATAAATGATAAATCAGAACATCACAACTATTAGGCTATGAAAACAATGCAATTTAACACTAATTGAAATTCATGTATCATTTCTTGCCAGATGTAGGTTTATACACTTTAACACATGTATGTCTAGTTATTAGTCCAACTAGCCCAGCTAGTTATATCACAAGTTACTGTTGTTAATTCGTTATAACAAGGATAATACTAATTAAGTATCAGGCCAACGCCGCCATGTAAGTTCAAATCCATTACATCAAAACAATTCTTGAGTAAACTTATCAATTACAGGTGAATAAAAATAATTAATACAACTAATCGCAGTGTTTAAGGTATCGGTTCTGGCTTTATATGCTAAACTCCCGTTGTTTTGTGATGACATTTGTACTATATAACAAGAGCTAGAGATGTTGGTTCTAAGGTTTATTCAATAAGACTGTCTAACATAGCAATATCCAAGTGGTCAGTTACAGTGGGCGGTACTTATCAGTTGTGGCATTACAGGTACTAAGCACTGATTGGTTAGCATGCATAGGATAATGAAACATCTCCCTTACAAAATTAAAATAAATTGAAACATTCAGAATGACACAATGAATAAATAATTGTTATTAATCACTCATAAACTGATTCAAAAAGTCTATAATGTTTACAGTTTTCGGTTTCACTGCATATCATCTTGCCTAATGTCTGTTCTTCGCTCCATAGTGTTTACACAGCTGACCTTAATGGTAGGTCATTGAATTTGTCATGGCTTATTAGCACAAGACTTTCTGTCGAGTTAATGTTACTTTTATTGCTGAAAATTTCATACTGGCACACTGAATGGTCATTAAGGTACTAACCACTGATTAAATGTTGATTTTATTACCATCTGTCTCTGTTCTTAAGAGATGAGCATGAGTATAATAAATGTTAACATGATTTCTTGATGATACAACAAATTAACAGAGAAAACATTCATTACAACCGAGTATTAAAATGTCAATCTCTGAGGTTGTTTAACACACCGACCTGATCTTGTTCTGTATGTGTCATGTTGTGACATGAGTGATTGATTCCTGTCTGGGGAAGTTTGTTGGGGTGTCTGCAATTCTGTGTTACTGGAATTATTATCATTGTTCTGAGCTGTCTGACCTGGGGTCATGATTGGGTTTGATGCGACTGTTGTTGTAGGTTTAAGTACAGGTGGTGTGACTGGTCTGTCTACTACATATGGTATTTTTGAATTAAACTGAAAATGTGAGTCAGTAAATGGGGCCTCATTAGATTTTAGCAAATGTTTTCTGTTGCGTCTGTACATTCCACCATCCTGTGTTCTAACAATGTACGACCGTGTATTGACTTTCTGCTGCACAGTAGCAGGTAACCAGCGTTTATTATTTCTAATCCGTATACCTTCCCCAATATGTAAAGGCTTGAGAGGCTTTGCTGATTTGTCAAAATAATGTTTTGACATTTGCTTTGAATGGTGCAGTTTACTCACAATGACCTTCGTATCCGGAACCTGAGATGCAAGATGCCCGGAGGTTAATGGCAGTGTTGACCTCAACTGTCTGCTCATTAAGAGCTGTGCTGGGGACTTCCCACATTGAAGGGGTGTATTACGATATTCCAGGAGAACAAGATAAGGATCTTTCCCGGCCTGTTTTGATTTTGTGAACAGTGATTTTATTGTTTTGACAGTGACCTCAGCTAACCCATTTCCCGATGCATGACCTGGTGATGAGGTCATATGCTGGAAGTCGTACTGTTTTGCAAACTGTGCAAAACTTTCTGCACTGTAACAGGGGCCATTGTCTGAGAATAAAATTTCAGGAATACCATGTCTACCGAAAAAACTTTTCAGTTTGTCAATGACAGTGCTTGACTGTGTGTTCTGAAGTGTACTTACTTCAAAGTATTTACTATAAGCGTCAACTAGAAGTATATAGTCCTTATTGTCCCAGTGAAATAAATCAGTAGCGCAAATTTGCCATGGTCTGTCGGGTACCTTGCTTGGTTGCAACGGCTCTTTTGCATTTGAGCACCTATGTTCTATGCAAATTGGGCATTCCAATACTTTTGTCTTTATGTCTACTGTCATGCTTGGCCAAAATATTACTTGTCTTGCACGCTCTGTGCATTTCTCGACACCTAGGTGTGACTCGTGAAGTATGTCGAGCATAAGAGGTCTGATTTCTTTGGGGATTAATATTCTAGTGCCTTTCAAGATAATCCCGTCAATTACCGTCAATTCGTCTCTGTAATTCCTAAAATCAAGCAATAGTTTCGGGCAATTAGCCCGGTCATTCGGCCAACCGTCAAGGATAACTTTTGAAAGAAGTTGTAATTGAGTGTCAGAATTGGAAGCTGTCCTTACAAGTTCCATTTTTTATCACTAATTCGCAAATTGTCATGACGCTATGAACTTGTGAATCCAGACCCTCTGCAATTTCCGGGTATGTGTCAGGGAGGTAATTGCGTGATAGGATATCTGCTAATAGTATTTCTTTTCCTGGGACAAAGACCAAATCTATGTCATATTTCTGCAAATTCAACAGAATGCGCTGCAAACGAGGGGGTGCAGAGTGCAAGCCTTTTTTCCATATGGCTTGGAGTGGTTTGTGGTCTGTCTGACATGTGATATGTTTACCATAAACATACTGGTGGAATTTCGTGCACGCAAAGAGAATTGCATATAATTCCTTTGTGATTTGTGTGTAATTGACCTCTGCTGGGGTTAAAGATTTTGAGGCAAAACACACTGGTTTCGCGTCTTGTAGAAGTATGGCTCCTAGCCCAAACTTTGAAGCATCTACTTGGAGTGTAATTGCTTTATTTGAATCAAAATAAGCAAGTACCTGACCAGGGCTTTGACAGATGATGCTTTTAACCTTCTGAAAGGATTCTTCTTGGGGTTTATCCCAGCTAAATATGACGTCCTTAGACAGGAGCTGTCGTAAGGGTGCAGTGACTTCAGAGAGTTTAGGTGCAAACCTCTGTAATTAAGTACGTAACCATGCCTAATATGGTCTGCAATTCTGCCTTAGAGGTGGGAGCAGCCATTTGCTCTACGGCCTTGACCTTTGCCTTTAAGCCTTGGGATGTGATTAGGTGACCAAAGAATGGTATTTCTGTTTTACCTATCTCTGTCTTGTCTGGGTTTAACCTAATGCCCATTTCGCGACATCTCTCCATAAGTCGGGAGAGATTTTCGTTATGTTCTGTCATGTCTTTTCCTGACACAATTATATCATCAACAATAGTCTGTACACCCGGGAGGTTCTCTAGACATTGTTCCATTTTTGCACTAAAGAGATCAGTTGCATTGCATAATCCGTATGGTAACCTAAGGAATCTGTACCTAGCAAAGCAGCTGTTAAATGTTGTCAAGTAAGATGACTTTTCCGTCAATTGTATAGACCAGATGTTCACTCAAGCGTGCGTTTTTTATTTACTTTAAAAAAAATATGATACAACTCCTAGAATTTTCAGTGGTCCGTCGGACCATTCAAATCCCACGAGTTAATGGTCCTCCACCAAAACCACTGGTCTCGGACCATCGGACCAGCGTTAGTGTCGAGTCCTGCCAGTAACCACTACGAGCGTCAAGTTTTGAGAAAACTGTCGCATTTGTCAAATCTGGCAATATGTCATCCAATGTTTTATTTGGGTAGTGTGGTCTCTTGATAGCATTATTAAGATCCTTAGGGTCAAGACAAACCTTTAATGAACCGTTGGGTTTCTCAACCGTGACCAGGCTGTTGACCCAGTCAGTGGGTGTTGTGACCTTGCATATAATGCCATCTTGTTCCATTCTGTCAAGTTCTGTCTTAAGCTTGTCTCTTATAGCGTCAGGGACTTTTCGTGGAGGATGTACAATTGGTGTCACATTGTCACGCAAGTGAATTTCGCATTCACCTGGTAGCTTACCTACCCCTGTAAATACATCTATGTATTTATTGATAATTTCTGCTTTAGTAAGGCTTGGGCTTGGGCTGCAGTTGGTAGCCAAAATTAACTTGATCAGATTTATTTTCATACATGTATGTAGACCTAGAATGGGTCTTGAACCTGTTTCAACCACATAGAAATCTTCATTGAAGGTTTGACTCTTATGAGCACAGGGTAGATTAATGAAACCATCTACCTTTAAAGGTTGATAACCATATGCAGTCAAGCGTGTCTACGTTGAACGCAATGGACCTGTATTACCTAATGACTTAAATATTGATCTAGGCAGGACGTTGACCTGTGCGTCTGTGTCAATTTTTATTTTTACTGACGTGTTACATATTGTTAATTGCACAAATGCTTGATTTGTATATTTAGCATGATGTACTGTGTTAATGTAATAATTATTAGCATCAAAATGTGAGTCAAGATCAAGATCGGTAGTGTTATTTACCTCATTGACGTTCCTGCGAGTGTCCTGTATCTTTTTCTTACATACTTTAGCAAAGTGATTCAGTTTTGAACAGTACAAACAAGTTTTTCCATGTGCAGGGCACATATTGTCTCTGGAATGACTGGTTCCACAGTTGTTTCACAATCTGACGTGTCCTCGTGGCGCGGAGGTGGTCACTGTCCATGGCCTGTCTGAACGAACCTGTTGTCGTGGAGATTGCATAGGTTGTCTCGGAGCGTTGATGGATTGGGTACGGCTGCTTATTTCATTTAGCTGTGATTGGCTCACTTCATGCGTACGACAAATGTCTATACACTTGTCGAATGTCATGTTTGATCCCTCGTTGATCAGTTTTTCTCTGATATTGGCAGAATGAATGCCGAACACGATGTGGTCCCGGATCATTTCTTCCGTTATCACGTCCGGATAACCACAGTCTTGTATTAAACATTTGAGCTCTGTTACGAAATCCTCAAATGCTTCCCCGTCATTTTGCATTCGTGACATGAATTTATATCTGGAGTAAATGTGGTTTGCTTTTGGTGCACAATATGCCTCGAAGCCATTGTAGTATGTTAAGAGCTGTTGTCGCGCTTCTTCGCCGACCGTCCAGGTGGAGAAAATCTGGCGTCCTTTCTCGCCGACCCAGAGCATAATGTAATTACATTTGGCTTCCTCAGACTTCTTTTCCAAGGGTCCACCAAACATAAATTGACAGTGTTCTTTAAATCGCTTGAAGGCACTTGGTAAGTCCTTAGCATTCCAGTCCATTTTTTGGGTTAGTCTGTGAATCCATTGTTTTAAAATTTATCCCAGTTAAGTCCAAAAATAGTCTCACATTTACTGTATATCCAGATATTAATGCTGATTTAACTTTAATCCATTATGTAGAACTTTACTTCTGACACCATGTTTTGTCATGGCATTTGTATATAACAAGAGCTAGACATGTTGGTTCTAAGGTTTATTCAATAAGACTGTCTAACATAGCAATATCCAAGTGGTCAGTTACAGTGGGCGGTGCTTATCAGTTGTGGCATTACAGGTACTAAATATTAAGCACTGATTGGTTAGCATGCATAGGATAATGAAACACCCGTAAAATAGTATTTTAAGTTGTTAACAAAGATTAAATATCATACTTTTATACCAAGGAACAAAGAATCCTGATCGAAAGCGCAAAACTAGTGATTTATTGCATTTAAACACTGCACCCCTTTATCGACTTTATCTTATCCGCGTTAACCATTTCTAACATGTTGTGCATTGTATTGGCACGATATGATACTATTAATACGTTTAATAACAATAATTTGTCGTTAAATCTCTAACTAGACATCAAACTGGGCATGGTTTTAATTATTGAACCGTAAACATTCATCGAAATTTGTTGATTTCACGAGACGATAATGATCTGACACTTTTATTGTTAATTACTCGCTTACAAAAAACACAGTAGGTGTCATTTTCAAATTAAGATTGACGGATGACGGATTTCAAAGCGGTTTGTAGCGGAAATGTTAATCTAGTCACGGAACCGTGCCTCAGAATTTTGATACTTGTTTTCATTTTTTATTTATGGCGTATTACGTAATAAACAGCGGGGTCCAGGGTACAAAAATTCTTTAAAATGAAGTATCTAACGAACGGAGGACGATATAAAAAATCTGAGGCACTGTTCCCTGCATTATGCATTTGTATTTTTTTTAGTTGCTCCAGTTCAGAGCAATATATGGATATAAGAATGGATGGTGGTTAAAGAGAAATTATTTCTGCGTCGAATAAGACCAGGCTTTTAAGAATCAGTTCAGAATTGTTACAACAGGACCTTGATGAACATGACCGGTGTGATTTCTGAACCCAGGAGTTCTATACCTTTACCTTTATATATATGCTGAAAAAAAATTATTTTATTTTTTTTGAAACTTTATTTTGCTGTTATCACATGTCGGTAGCCTGTGTTTCAACTGGGAGTTTATGATTTCTTGTTCTAAATTGTATAATAAAGGATAGTAAATTTATTGGGGTGTCTGATGAGTAATTTTCATAGCCAAATGAAGTTTTGACAATTTTGTAAAATGTATTATTTTTAGATTTTTCCATGGCAGAAAACCAGTCATTTCATGATGTATAAATCTTTAAGTTTTTGTTTAATACTAAGTTTAAGCCATTTTGGATTCAGCACGTTCTGATTTTGCCAAATATCAGGGAAACCACATTTAATCAATATTGATTTCTTGGATATTTCTCAGAATTAAATTTACTGTACTCTGATTGCTGAACGATTTTGAAAACGTTTGATTAGTAATTTAATTTGGTTAAAATAATACTTCATAATATTTTGAATTAATGTAAATTTAAGGCCATGGCGTAGTAATTTAAGTAAATAAAGAATAGTGTATTCAAAACATTTTTATTATTATTTAATTTTAACCGTAATAACATACAGAAATAAATGTATCAAGTCCATAGCAAGTGTTTTAGAACAAATATTGCATTTGGTTAACCAATATCGCACGTAATTTACAAATTGTTTAACAACGATAACTATTCTGTATGTTGGAATATATTAGGCCAACATTTTTTTATTTTCTGTTTTACGGGATTTTTTTCAAAAAAATTGAGACGGGGGGGGGGGGGATAAAATACAAAAAATAAAATAAAATCCTCAACTTTGAGAAGTCGAAAAAATAAAAAAATAAAAGTGAAATCATTGGCGTTTTTTGTTTGACAGATCTTATGAATGAGTATTATGAATACTAAGTTAAGTTAAATAATTCAATTGATGGATACCTAAGGCATTACGATTCAATATTCCACGCTTTCGTCCGATTTCGCTTCTCAGCTGCCATGATTACATAGTTTAAACGCCGTACCATTTTCGTGCCGTTCCGGGACGATACGTGTCAACGATTGGTCAAAGTCGGAGGTGTGGCAACCTTCACCTTTAGCAGTCATTTTGCCAAAGAGAGTTTAAATCGTCAAATAATGAATCGTAATGCCTTAGATATCCATCAATTGAATGATTCGTCGACGGTGAGTGATAACAAATTTGATTTTCTTTCGATTTACACCGGAGTGGGTATGAAATCCCGAAGGAATAAAGAAATTTACTCTGTATCTAATGAAAAGAAACTAAGGTCACATCGATGCCTAGTGGTACTTTTTGTAAGTTGAAGGGCTTATTGCTCCAGTTCAGAGCAATGTATGGATATAAGAGTGGATGGTGGTTTAAGAGAAATTATTTCTGCGTCGAATAAGACCAGGCTTTTAAGAATCGGTTCAGAATTGTTACAACAGGACCTTGATAAGCATAACCGGTGTGATTTCTGGGCCCAGGAGTTCTATACCTTTACTCTATAATAGATATATGGTGAAAAATTTTTTTTTATCTTTTTTGAAAAATTATTTTGCTATTGTCACATGCCGGTAGCCTGTGAGTTGAAACAGGTAACTGGAATAAAACACCATTAAATGAACGTCTCTGCATAAACTGTTCGAAATTAGGTGATGAATATCATTATTTATTTGATTGTAACCTTTTTATTGATCAAAGAAAGCATGCTTTAAAATCTTATTATTGTAGAAACCCAAGTTCATTTAAACTAACTCAAGTCTTCAACAACGCGTCTAAAGCTGATCGAATATGTGAAGTTATGTACGAGAAGTTCATTAAAGTAATATTGAAAACTGTCCACTAATTTAAATAAACCTCTTTTAGTCTGTTTTCTCTTTTTTGTGACTCTCCGGTGTCCATATTGGACATCATCTTTTTCTCTTTTCGTGTAAAGAATCTCAATCCAATGCAATCTACTATCTAGTCTACATTTATGAGACGTACGAGCAATCCGTTTTTCATCTATTGCCCGCTAAGATAGATATCGGCAAGCGCAAAAAATGTCTCGATATCATTTGTAGTGTACAATTAGTTGGACTATCTACTAGTCTATCGTATTATGTGATAGATATAAGCCGAAAACTGTCCATTATGTAAAATATTGGAGTGTTTGAGGCGCGTAGCGCCGAAGACACTCCAATATTTAACATAATGGACAGTTTGAGGTTTATATGTAACTTAAATCATTTCGAAAGGATTTACACAATTCATTGACCGTGACAATTTATAATTTTAAAGGTACCTCGTCGAATTACTCATTCTATTTCCTAATCAAAATCAAGTCATTCATATTGATATTGCTTCCTATTTGTATGCTTAACTAAAACGAAATTGCTCACTAAAAGTCACTAAAGAAGGTTATTGGCTTTGAACAAGTAGTTGGGATTCATTTTTTTTGCATAAGTAGATAAAATTGCGTGTGAATTTAACTGTTTAAAAGCCTACACGACGGATACCTTTAAATCAACACCCTTTCAATCACACTGCTCGGGTAGCACGAGGAATGTACATTTTATTCAGAACCTGTTTGCACCGATTCAGACCATTGGGATGGCCTTTCATTTAAAATTCTAAATGGTTTGTAAAACAGTGCAATGTGGAAGATTGTGTGAATAATGTGGGATTTCCGTGTAATAATTTTGTTTGATTTGATTTGTAATATCAAATACTTAATTTTCAAGGTATGGATTGTATTGAAAAATGTGTGTATATTGTATGTTATGAAATTTACTCAATTGATGCTATGTTTCTTAATATATTTAATATTTGTAATTGGAGGAAAATAATGCACATGATGCGGTGTCCGAACCCGCGACCTCCTTCTAGCATGTGAGATGCTCTACCAACTGAGCTAATCGGGCTGTTGTTATTACAGCCAATTAGTAAATACGAGTAATACAGTACTGCTTCATTTTCGTTAAAATCTTAATTAAAACAAGACTTGGATAAGGAGATAAATTTATTTTCGAATCATTAAAGCATTCGAAAATCTTACGCATGCGTCGTTTTCAGCACAGGGACCTTGAATTTTATCCATAAGGTAACAGTAGGCCCCAAAAATTATTACCCGAGCCTCGTTCATAGACCGCTGTATATATACATGTATATAATATTAATATATAATGTATATATATATATATACAGCGGTCTATGAACGAGGCTCGGATTACGTTTTTGGGCGTATTGTTGTTACATGGATAACATTTCAGGTTCCTGTGTTGTCAGTGTCCAAATTTGAGTAGCAGTCCAATATGTCGACTACACTCCAATATTACAAAAATAACGGACGGATGCCCATTGACAGTTGTCCATCCGTAAAAATATTGGACAGTGAGAACAAAAGGATGACGTCACAGGAATGATTTAAGTTTTTATACTTGTTTATCTGTTTATGTTCAATTTTCTGCATGTTAGTATGACTATTTTCTAACAATGTCAAAGAGCCTCAACTAAAATGTTAATTGTTTACCTCATTTATTCATGTATCATGAAATGAGTGAATGAAAGTATGTTGACATGACTTGACTTGACTTGAAGAAATGACATGAAAGTACGAAATAATTTGGGTATAATATTCTGACACTTGACTGTTTACATTAACTACAAACAAGATTTACCTCATATTTCGATGACTCGCCGCTGATAGTAGCCATATCGGTCCTATTTCTTGTGGATTTATGGCACTGACATAAATGGCAATACACAGGTCCTGCACTGCTTCTACAGGTAAGCCGATAAATTAATGCGTTCTATCAGGTAGTTGTATTAACTACCTGGTTCTATTTATTAACGACCAGTGTTAGCTTGATGACACAGTCGCTATTTATAGAATGGGCAATCTGTGGAAAAAGGTACTGTGGCCATCCGTGAAAACTTTTAGTAGAACTTAACGTATCGGCATAGGTTGAAATCGCTAAAATAACGTAAAATGATATTTTACGTTATTTTAGCGATTTCAACCTATGCCGATATTTACAAAGATTGAATATCATACGTTAACACCAAGCAACAAAAAATTCTAACCGAACGCTAAGAAATGGTGTTTTATTGCGATAAGTACTGCACCCCTTGATCGACTTTTCCTTATCAGCGTTAAAAATCAATAACGCAATGCGCGTACGATATATGATACTATTAATTAATTCATTAATGACAAAAAAATGTTATAAAATCTCTAACTAGATAACTTGTTTTCATTTTTATCTATGGCGTACGTATTACGTAATAAACAGCGGGCTTTTGGGTACGGAATTTCTTTAAAGTCAAGTATCTAACGAACCGAGGACATTATCAAATCAAAGCTCTGAAGGTTCTGCTGTTGTTCGGAGCTACAAAGCAGTCAAAAGTAGAATTTCTTTGTAGGGTGAGTTTTTGAATCCGAACGATAGTTCGCACATGAATTTCGATGCAGACTTAAGTACTACTAACGCTTTTCTACACCCGCTATGCAGTTGTTAAAGCTGTTCCCGTTCCATGTGCTTTCAGTACTTTGATTTATGATAGTCTACATTACCTGCCTCTTTGTATACTCAACTTTTGCAGAATGTAATATATCTCACACATGAAGACACACTCGAAGAAAAAGTTACACGTTATAAGCATTAAATCAATCGATTACAATTTCCCGATGAACCACTTTTTGTTAAATATCTGGTTGACACACAGTTATCATCGCATCGTCCATGAATTCAATGATGACTTCTATACGTTTACAATAGAAGCTAGGAACCAGACAAATTAGCATGTAAAGCACGAGGATTATGACGTCATCCTTCCTTGAAATGTGTGTACTGATAGTAAATATTGTAGTAATCCGAGGGACAGGATTGTTTAGATTTTTTACGACTGTCTAGTATTGCTCGTTTACGATATTGCATAGCCATCTGATTTTGACTTATATGTACGTAATATTTGAATTTGTATTTATGCCATTGAACTGAAAAAAAATGGAACTATGTTCGTAGGCGGAAGGTTAAATTAATGGAAGCTGTTCGG
The DNA here is from genome assembly GCA_964023205.1 of Lutraria lutraria. Taxonomy (NCBI): domain Eukaryota; kingdom Metazoa; phylum Mollusca; class Bivalvia; order Venerida; family Mactridae; genus Lutraria; species Lutraria lutraria. Next base: position 36,617,396 of record OZ026840.1, on the reverse strand, counting down.
TATGCAGGTTTTCAATGAAAACTGAGCGATTTCTGAAATACGGTAATAACTTTATTGTTCGTACCGAACAACAAAAACTGAGACACGGTTCCCTGCATTATACATTTATATGATTTTAAGGCTATTTGTTGTAATATATTCCTAAATACAGAGTAGTTATCGTTATTCAAAAAATCGAAAATTACGTGCGATATTGGTTTATAGAAGACCAATCAAATGTAATATTTGTTTCAAATCACTTGCAATGCACTTTATACAGTGGGTTTATTTTAGTATATAATTATGGTTTAATTAGTTTTTAAATCTATAAATTGGTGAAACTTGATTTGACCTCACATCCAAGCCAGATACCATAATTTAACCTGGATCAGATGTAAACCGCGGACCCACGGACCTGCATTCGGATCTAATACAGAATGTTATGGCGGAATGGGTCTTCCATTTTATCTACTGATATCAGAGACGTATAATACGTCTGTGCTGATATAAAATAAACATTCTGGTATTGTAATATTTAGCAGGTTCTTAATTGTAATTAAAATATTTGTGTATGATATAAATATCTATATATACCGCGACAGGTTATATAACACAGATAATCCATGTTATATCAACCTATAAATGACAAGCACTAGCTGAGTCTTATAACCAGTCACAGATGGCCACAGTTAAATTATGTTATATCGACATATTTAACTGACCAGAATTGAAGCCAATGATAGGTCACAAATGGCCACACCTATTTCATGTTTGTGTTAACTTATAAATGAACAGAATTGAAGCCGATGATAGGTCACAGATGGCCACACCTATTTCATGTTTGTGTTAACTTATAAATGAGCAGAATTGAGGCAGATGTTTGATCACAGACAATTTATGTTATGCTATGTCAGCCTATGAATGACCAGAATTGAGTCTTACAACCAGTCACAGATGGCCACAGCGAATTCATGTTATATTAACTTATTAATAACCAAAATTAAAAGAGTCAGATAATAGGTCACGATTGATCACAGATGGCCACAGCAAAAGCATGTTATATTAACATATAAATGGCCAGAATTAAATCCGATGATAGGACACAGATGGCCACAGCTATTCCATGTTATATTACCTTATAAATGACAAGAATTGAGGCTTATTACTGGTCATAGATGGCCACAGCCAAATCATCTTATATTAACTGTTTAATGACCAAAATTGAGTCATACGATAGGTCACAGATGGCCACAGGTAGTTCATGTTATTATTAACTTAAAAATGACCAGAACTGAGTCTTATAAACGGTCACAGGAGGCCACAGCAAAATCATGTAATATCTGAAGTGAGTCTTATAACCAATCAAAGATGGCCACAGCTATATCATCTTATATTAAATTATAAATAACCAAAATAGAGTTAGATGATAGGTCACAGATGGCTACCGCAAAAGCATGTTATATCAACATATAAATGACCAGAATTACAGCCGATGACAGGTCACAGATGGCCACAGTTATTCCATGTTACATATTACCAGGTAGTTGTATTTAGTTAATACAACTATCTGATATTACCTTATAAATGATCGGACGTGAGGCTTAATTGTAACTGGTCACAGATGGCCACTGCATGTTTATGTAATGTATATATGACCTGTGGTGGTATTCACGAAAGTTCTAAAGGATGAAATGTTCCTTAAGGTTGAAGTTTTTCCGTAAGTTTCAAGAGATTTTCCTCATATCTAAAATAAATCTTAAATGGTATTCACAAAATATTTCAACTAAAGATTTTCCTTAAAACTCGCGATTTTTTACTTAAATTTTAAGGAACGTCGTGTCTTCCTTAAATCTATTAAGGGCGTCCTTAAGTATCCAAAATTTCATAAGTGTGTTTGGAAATCGCATAGAATGTCAAATTCAGGCAGTATGTATTCACATTTGGTTTCTTCGTAGTTTGAACATAATTATTGCATCTGTCAAAAAATTGTATCATCGATGTTATCCTTTTATATATTGAAATTAACTGCTTCATTCGAAGTGAGTACTCATCTACAGAAGAAGCTTAATATATTTGTACAGCAAAACAGTCGTGCATTAATGAGTTTAAGTCGAAATGACACAAACAGTACCTTAAATTTAGTGGTTCAAATATATACAACTGTACAAAACGTTACTTTATTGAAAATTATGGCGTTAAGCACATGATAATCAACTACATATATATATGTGTATACAAATTGTTCTAACAAAGCTAGTACAACGTGGAGAGAGTATGTAATGTTTATTGAAATCCGAAAATGACATATTAAGCTAAACAATTGTCAGTTTTGTGTTCAAAAGCTTTAAATTAAGAGAGCAAGTTTTAGAGAATTTATCTACATTGTAATTCAAATCAGATTAACATAGATATGTCCATTGTAGCAAATATTTTCGTGGGACATTTCCTAATCAGTAAATACTCTCTCCACGTTATACTAGCTTTGTTTGAACATTTTCTAATTACTTAGACAGTTTAAGTATTTAGTTACATGTCGAGTTAATTTTATTATCACGCATCATGCAATATAGTGTTACATCTGTATTGGAATTATCTATGTAATTTTAGTATTTGTCTTAATTATATTACTTTGTATATATTATAAGTCTGAATCTGGTCATTTCAAAGAAAATTTATATGAACATATTGGCTATTATTTCAGCTAGTATCTATCTATCCATATCAATACTGCACACGTTCAAAACTGAACATCACGGCAGGTGGTGGTATGGCAACTTGCATAGATCAAGCGTATAAACTAATTAAAAACAATAAAATACACGTAGTTAAAAAATCTTGTGAGGTTGTCACAGACACCAGAACTATTTACAATAAGCATGTAGTATGCTGTCACAAGTTTGTGAAGCATACTGGGTTAAAGTCTTACACTGCAGACTTAATTGAACTCCTTAACAGTTTCCAAGGATGCTACATGGACTGGAAGTACATTCCAGAGGGGAATGATCCTTAGAAAAAGGAATACTTAAGGGCGTCCGAATAAGAAAAATATCTTTTGTATTGATTCTAATGAGAGGATGATAACCTTGTACTTCAGGGGGGGGGGGGGCTTGAACAGGGGTAATATGTTCTTATCAATATAGACCAGACTAGTATAAATTTTAAAGAAGAAGACTAGACTGTAAAGATGACCAAGATACCACCTAACCGCGGTCCTCTGCACCATTTCTAACCTTTTGGTGTCGACATTTGAGTATGGGCTCCAGACCTGGAAAGCAAACTCAACTGCGGTCTGACAAGTGTTTTATAGGCAAGAATCTTTGTCGCCTTAGGGGCAAAAGCCAAGTTCCTTCTCAAAAAGCCAAGTGTTTTACTGGCTTTGTTAGTTATGTTTTGGATGTGATTCCCCCAAGACATGGTGTTTGTAAAAGTATAACCAAAATTTCTTGCTGATGTCAGACTTTCAAATACTTGATTATGTAGGGTATAATTGACAGTAATTTGAGCTCTGGGTTGATGGTTTGTAACCCTTGAAATGTGACATTTGGAGGCAATGAATTTCATAAGCCAGGTCTCTTCCCAAAGTGCCAGCCTGTTTATATCATATTGCAATAGGCCTGGCTGTATATATTCTTATAAAGTACTCGGTCATCGATGAAGAGTCTAACAGACGATTTTATATTTTCTGGTAGGTCATTTATATACAGCAGGAAGAGCACAGGACCCAGAACAGAGCCCTGGGGTACACCTGAAAGGACCCTGTCTGGGTCTGAAGACTCACCATCCAGAACAACACGCTGGGACCGGTATGAAAGGATAGATTCAATCCATTGGTTGGTTGACCCTCTAATCCCATAGTAATTTAATTTTTGAGTAAGCCGTCTATGGGGTACCTTATCGAATGCCTTAGCAAAATCCATGATTATAATATCCGTCTGTCTGTGACCTTTGTTTGAAGCCCTGTCCATGTTTGACAGAAGATCATGGACAAATTGGACTAGTTGAGTTTCACATGACCTGTGGCTACGAAAACCATGCTGTAAGTCCATCAATCCACATGGTTCATGATGTTGTTGACGATAATATGTTCTCAGGACTTACAACATATACAAGTAAGGGGAACTGGCCTATGATTAGAAGGGTCATACTTTTCACCTTTTTTGAAAATTGGTGCAACATTGGCAAGGCGCCAATCATCAGGTACACATCCTTCAAGAAGAGACCTGTTAAAAATTGTGGAAAGAATAGGACTTAGTTCTTACCTGCATTCTCGGAGTATGCGTGCACTGATATTATCTGGGCCAGCAGCCTTGTGTACATTCAAACTGGACAGCAGCTTTTCTACTCCATAAGGATCTATATGGATCTCACTCATATCTGGGTAGAGACTATGACCTTTAAAATGTAAGGGCTCAACTGGTTCACATGTAAAAACAGACTGAAATTGATTGTTGAGGATATTTGCTTTAACCTTGGTATCTGAATGAAGAATGCCATTATCGCGGAGGGATATTACACTGGATGATTTCTTTTTTTCTGGCTTTAATGAATGACCAAAACTTCTTATTTACTTTTCTGGATGGTTTGTCACTGTCCTCCACCTCTGTCGTATCTGAAAATATCCCAGAGTATAGTTTAGCATGTAAATGTTAATAGCAAATTCATTACTACACAAATTGGTTAATAATGGTCTCTAGTAGTAATTATGTAATATAATGATAAACCTGATAATTTTATCTAATCAATGCCAAATCGAAATACATGAATTTCATGAAATGTTTTTCTTTATTGATAAAATTTTACTTTAAAAAACATCTTACCTGTCCCTAACATTTAATCAATTATTTCCATGATTTTATCCTTGAATACTTATCAACAGAATGAATGCTTTTTACAACCTTTAGGCAGCCAATAAAATTAATAGTTTAAAGAAAACCTTCACTTTTATATAATAACTGGTCAGTCTGATTTGATCTTGTTTTGTACAAAGACATAAACTTTGTTGAAGTTACTAAATAGCATTATACATTATTGAGACATTTGAGCCATACTTAAGGTAAATAATATTTTTTATCGTTAGTTCTATGTAATTGTGTATTGTTTTGTAATTGTAAATGTGTATGTATTTGTTTGGTCACTACTAAAACACGGAACGGAACGGAACACTGAAATGTGATAAGTACTAAAAGACGGAACATGCCATATACGAAAAATGCTAAAGTACGGAACACTACGGAACATGCAATATCTACAAATATACTAAAACACGGAACAACAAAATAACGGAACACTCTTTTTATTAGTTAAAATCACAACTTGTTATTGCACTTGGGGCATAAGAATTCTGTAGATTGATGAATTGAATTGTAATTATTCATGCATTCAGGATGATACTCGTCGTTACAATTGTCACACAGTACGTACGTTGTTCTTGTATCTGGCATGTTGCAAAGGCAAAAAAGCTTTACATCTAGACACTTCTTAATTAATTTCCTTCTGTTGTTTTTTGACGCAATCGGAAATGGTCTGAATTCTTTGTCTTCCAAACATTTTATTAAATGGCCACGCATTTCTCGTTGAATGTATGGCTCACGCGCCGGGTCTCGCCCAAATGCGAGGGCAACAGCGTTTGCTATTGCGTACAGACCACAGTCATTTCCGTTTGATTGTGTGTATGTGTTTGAAAATTTTACTTTAAGGGTTTGTTTGTCTGTTTTTACAAGACTCGCAACCACCAGTTCTTCTATGTGTGGTAAATCTGAGTATGCTGAATCGTATATGGTAATTTCATCTTCAAGGCAGTTTATGTTACTTACTGTTAGCCAATGAGTTCCTGATGATTTTGGACTCCGATTAAAAATTTGAATGAAGAGTTTTTCGTGCCTTTGATAATCTAAATTGGCAGCTAAGTAACATGACTCAAAACCTTCTAAATCAGGGAATTGATATTGAAGAATGTTCATGGCACTGTCAAGAATAATATCATTCAACCATGCATTCTGACTGTGATGTTAGGATGTTCCTTTCGCGCAGGTTAAGATTATGAAAAAGGATCTCTTTGTCAGCCGCAATCCATACTTCAAGACTATAGCGGATGTCTTTCGCCAGGGAAGAATTTGGGGTTGAAGACAGAATGTTGTTGAATGAAATGACCATATCTTCTTCTCTAAATTAAGGAAAAATAAGAACATATTATAGAAAACACGGAACAGCTATATTTGATCACGGAACATACAAGAAAACACGGAACAGCTATATTTGATCACGGAACATACAAGGAAACACGGAACAGCTATATTTGATCACGGAACATACAAGAAAACACCGAACAGCTATATTTGATCACGGAACATACAAGAAAACACGGAACAGCTATATTTGATCACGGAACATACAAGAAAACATGGAATAGCTATATTTGATCACGGAACATACAAGAAACACGGAACAGCTATATTTGATCACGGAACATACAAGAAAACACGGAACAGCTATATTTGATCACGGAACATACAAGAAAACACGGAACAGCTATATTTGATCACGGAACATACAAGAAAACACGGAACAGCTATATTTGATCACGGAACATACAAGAAAACACGGAACAGCTATATTTGATCACGGAACATACAAGAAAACACGGAACAGCTATATTTGATCACGGAACATACAAGAAAACACGGAACAGCTATATTTGATCACGGAACATACATGAAAACACGGAATAGCTATATTTGATCACGGAACATACAAGAAAACACGGAACAGCTATATTTGATCACGGAACATACAAGTACTTATATGTATCTTTTCTGTCTTTTCAGTGTTATTAAAATAATGTATTGAACCAATAGAATGAAATAAATCACAACTTACCCTACAACCCAAGTTAATGTGATATAAAACCAAATATAACAAGTAATTAATCTAGTCTCGCTCTGTTCTAACGTGTACGCGTCTGATGCTAATATGCATTAATTAGCGTTTCGGGTACCATAGCGAACGATAACTCTCTGCAGAGATTGCATAAATTAGTGGTATGGTACCTTGCTCCACGGATGGACAATTTATTGTGCACGGATGGACAAAAGAGTGATCAGAATTTATCTTCTCGTGTAAGTTTTCGCGATCCGTTGTTGCATTATCGCATTTGTGCAGTATTTATTTATTTTTCTTCGTACCTGGAACGATTCGTAATTGTATGTCAGTGTAGCATTGCTACGTATGAAATTACTTCGCTTCAAATTAAAAATTTCTACAGCGCCCTCCGCAATAATTCGTTTATCTATTCAATTTTATATCATTAATGTCACTCACTGAACTGATATTACATGACGGGACCGTTAAATGACTACAGGTAGAATTTGCAACACTTTATGACATGTTTTAATTGGTTGCTTTCATACATGTTTAAACATGCTTTGTTTGGTCTGTCTTATAAGTTTTAACTTTTAGTACTGTACACAATCATTTAATTTATGCTAAATCCTTTTAATTCAGTGAGTCACAAATGATACAGTAGTGATGACTTTGTATAACAAAACTACAATAGAATTATGCTGCTAACCCATATTATGTGATTTCCAGGAACAAAGATGGCTTTGACATTTTCCTTGCCTGCGAGACGAGTTAAAAGACGCATGGAGTTACCAAAAACATATTCTGACATATTTGGTGTGTTGAGTGTAACTTTTGGTGGATTGTTTTTACTGTGGTATGAAGCTTGCCATATTTTGACAACATATTACCCAGAAACAAATGGTACCCCTGAAGAACATGAGCAAAGGTGGATTGAATTATGCATTCATTATGCTGTCGCAACATTCTTTGCATTAAATATATATGGAAATTGGTACAAAGTGATTACTACTAACACATCTAAAGAAAGATTTATGTTCACATCTGGATGTTTACTACCCGATGGTTGGAGATATTGTTCTGAGTGTGATCTCAACTTACCCCCGAGATCACATCACTGTAAAGTATGTGATACATGTATATTGAAGAGAGATCATCACTGTTGGTTTACTGGTTGCTGCGTTGGATATTTTAACCAAAGATATTACTTTGCTATGATAACGCACATGGTTGTTGCTGCTTTATACTGTAATATATTCAATTTGACGTTTGTCGTGTCCGTTAAGGGTCATCTAACCCTGTACACATTTCTCTCATATATTGGACCACATGTTGGCTGGCTACTTGGATATTACAATCTCTATGTTTTCTCAATAACTCTAATGACGACTGTAGGTACAGTCCTACTTGGTTTGTTTTCGTGGCTACTTTACATTCAAATACACCAGATAATAAAAGGTCAGACAAAATATGATGTAAAAAGGAGAATAAAAAAGTACAATATGGGAATTACTCACAACATGAAAGAAGTTTTAGGAAAAAGATGGTATCTGATTTTATTGTTTCCATGGATACCGTCTGCATTGCCAGGAAATGGGACTTATATCAAGATGAAGAGAGAATAACAGATAAATGATCGAAGTTTCTATGATTTTGGAGAGCAATATCTTGAATAATGAAGAATACATTCATAACATGATGGTGCAATAGATGAAACTGTATATTGATAGGAAGATACAGGATTTCTTACTTTATGAAGTACATGTATGACTAGGGTGGAAAAATGCATTGTTTGTTTCCAATTACATTCATGATCATTAAAATGAGGAAGATAGGTAGAGGATTTTTTTATATATTTTCTTTTGTTATTGGAAAGGATGATGATACTAAGGTAAAAAAATGAGAAAGTGGATGTACCTTTCCTCAGACCTAATTAAAAGATGTAACAACTTCAATATAGGTGTATGCTCATAATACTGTATCATTGATGATAAAATTCTATGTGAATTCATGTATATATTATTGATGATAAGATTGTATGTGAATTCATGTATATATTATTGATGAAAAGATTGTATGTGAATTCATATATATTATTGGTGACATGATTGTATGTGAATTCATGTATATATTATTGATGAAAAGATTGTATGTGAATTCATATATATTATTGGTGACATGATTGTATGTGAATTCATGTATATATTATTGATGAAAAGATTGTATGTGAATTCACATGTATATTTGGTGACATGATTGTATGTGAATTCATGTATATATTATTGATGAAAAGATTGTATGTGAATTCATATATATTATTGGTGACATGATTGTATGTGAATTCATATATATTATTGGTGACATGATTGTATGTGAATTCATATATATTATTGGTGACATGATTGTATGTGAATTCATTAGTGATGCGCGATTATACTGGTATATTGCAAAACATTCCAGATGCAATACGTACCGGTCTGGTTCCATCTGTATCGCGATATTTTTATAGTAAATTGATATTGACAACTTCAACTTGTAGTGTATCATCTGTACATAGCCTAACTATATCCAGAAAGAGAAATATTCTATTTGTGTAACTGTATTAGGACTGTATGTGTTTTCTTACTCAAGAAGAGTTTTATTTGTACAATTTTTGTTTACTATATTACAGCATGAAGATTCTTTCTAGTCATGGATATTTTCATTAGTTCCTTTGTGGTAGCTATACAAATAAAGATACCAATTAATGAAATTTCATATTTTCATTAAAATCCAAGCTTGAATACATAATAAATCAAGAGTCTTAAAGTCCCAATATACCGCAGTGCGTATTGCAATGCAGTGTTGCGTATCACAATATATTGCAATACAAAATTTCCCGCAATACCCATCCCTATACATAATACATGTCTAATTATACTATTGATGATAAAATTGTATGTGAATTGATGTATATGATTGATATATAAAATTGTATGTGAATTCATATATATTATTGGTGATAAGATTGTATGTGAATTCATGTATATATTATTATAATGTTAATAAGTGAGTGTTTTCATGACGGCCTTGTTATTGGGCTGAAGACCGTCATATTAGCCTTCGGCCTCAGGCTAATATGATGGTCTTCAGGCCAATAACAAGGCCGTTATGAAAACACTTGCTTATTGACAATTTTATTAATTAACTATAGACTATATCAGTGGTTTCATAATGGCCGAGCTGGACAGCCAATCAGAATGACCGAATCTCATAATAGCCGAGTTTTTCATAATGGCCAAGCTAGACAGCCAGTCAGAATGACCGAATCTCATAATAGCCAAGTTTTTTCATAATGGCCGAGTTTTGTGTTCATAATGTCTTGGAGAACTTCATATCAGCCCAGCATTTGAAGTGAAAACGCGCCTATTATTGAACAGTTAATTAATAATGATATATAACATTGTATGTGAATTCATGTATATTATTGATATAAAATTGTATGTGAATTCATGTATATTATTGATATATAAAATTGTATGTGAATTCATGTATATTATTGATATATAAAATTGTATGTGAATTCATGTATATTATTGATATATAAAATTGTATGTGAATTCATGTATATTATTGATATAACATTGTATGTGAATTCATGTATATTATTGATATATAAAATTGTATGTGAATTCATGTATATTATTGATATATAAAATTGTATGTGAATTCATGTATATTATTGATATATAAAATTGTATGTGAATTCATGTATATTATTGATATATAAAATTGTATGTGAATTCATGTATATTATTGATATATAAAATTGTATGTGAATTCATGTATATTATTGATATATAAAATTGTATGTGAATTCATGTATATCATTGATATATAAGATTGTATGTGAATTCATGTATATCATTGATATATAAGATTGTATGTGAATTCATGTATATTATTGATATATAAGATTGTATGTGAATTCATGTATATTATTGATATATAAGATTGTATGTGAATTCATGTATATTATTGATATATAAGATTGTATGTGAATTCATGTATATTATTGATATATAAGATTGTATGTGAATTCATGTATATTATTGATATATAAGATTGTATGTGAATTCATGTATATTATTGATATATAAGATTGTATGTGAATTCATGTATATTATTGATGATAAGATTGTATGTGAATTCATATATAAATTATTGATGATAAGATTGTATGTGAACATTTATTTATTATTGGTGATAAAATTCCTGATACCAAATTGTTTTGTGTTTTAATGAGTTACATTGAAGTTAGAAGCACTATTCCGCAGATGTTTGAATGACATGAAATAGTTTACGCATAATAAAATAGCATTGAATATGTCTAAAAAATATAAGTCTACTGTTATTCATTTGATGGGCAAATTAACTTTGTATTCTCTTTGTACTATTGATATCGTCAAATTAAAAAAATAATTTTCATGTTTTTTTGGAACTGAACAATAGATCAGCTTTCCTTAGCCATCACTCGCTTGGCACGCATGAATTTTAATGCAGACCTATGTACTATGTTCATCTACATCCGTCATACAATCGTTCCCGTTTCTTGTTACTGTTCAAGTCCATGTAAGTTTCAGTATCTATGAGTACGTTCAGTCCTTTGATTCCTACTTGTAGGAACATGTATAATGTACTTATTGTTGATATAAAATTGCCATTCATTTTCTTGTAAATTTGGATGATGTACAAGATACAAATTTGTATTTACAGTCGGTTGACATATAACAGAATAACATTAGCTATGTATAGCTATTGACCGACATGTACTTAGTCTCTTCAGATTAATATTTAACTCATTATTATTGTGGTCTAGATACATGGAGTCTGAAGCTCTATCTTTCTACAGATGAAAAGTAGATAGAAATGATATATGCATGGACTAAAGTGTCCAAACTCTGGTTTACACATGTTGGTTTGCAAGTGTGGTTTATAGTAAAGGGACATTTTTTAGCCCATTTGTAAAAATTAAAGTACTGATGGTACTCACAGAAACTGAACTCGCATTGACTTGCACTTCAACATGGATCAGGAAATAGTTAACAATTGCATGGTTGATGTACGAGAACACAGAACTTTGGCGTGCATCAAAATTTATGTGCGCTGAGCAAGTGACAGATAGGTGAAGCTGAACTATCACTCAGTTTCCAAAAATGGTGAAGGGGCATTTCTAGTTGCCTCTCTGTGCTTGTTTGCTAAATATAGGGTGTCATCTCTGGTCAATAACTTTGTAGGGTAGGTTTCACGATTGAATTATTTTTGAGAGAGTTATTGCCCACACATTATGACACATTTCTTGCCATTATTACAATGGATTTTATACATACATTTCATCCAGAGACATACACTTAATCATCATTAAATGACAAGTTGACCAGTACAGTTTTAACCTAATTCTGTTAACTAGATTGTATGTTTTGAACAAGTTATACACATAAATTTGTGCCTTGATGCACAGCCACAATTTTTCCGACAATTAGTATTTTTTCTGGATCAGATTTTGGTCGGTGTAATGGAACAGTGTAAAAACTTAGCATACTTTACTCTGGTCACTGTATGTCCATGGATTCATTATATTAATTACCTGTCCTTATTTATCTTCTCCATTAATTACCTAGCTGTCTTAGTTTACCTTTCCAATGACAGCATGACAACAAGTCGTTTGGATACAAGTCACATGTTAAATGTTTAGGCGAGTTACAGGTTTGTGGAATTTGGATAAATCCTATAATTTGGAGATCTAGTAGCAAGTAAGAATGTTCACTGTGGAGAGCTCATCAAGATGAAAGTAATGATACCAAAATCACAATATCGCCAAAAATTGAGTTAAAGGGTTGTAGATATAAGCCGACAACCTATCATGTCATAATGTATCAACCCTTACTATGTCTAATAGGTATAATCCTATGTGAATGTACATACAATGGATGTTAAAACACCAACCACATTTCAAACCTTTTATATACTAGTACCATGCATTAATCAAAGTTCAAGTTCATAAGAATATGATTTAACCCATTTGTCATACAAAATGTAACTGTCATATTTATATACTTTCACAGTGTTTCCCTATACGGATGTAAGAAGCTGTGTGGCTTTAATTCGGTTGCTTTATATATTTTTTTATTTAGGATGAAACCATATAATTCTATTTCTAAGATAAATAATTCAGAAAGAAACGGAATTTTAGTCAGAAGAATATTTTCCAGAAGTTAGTTAACAAATTAAGGAAAATCAGCAATGAATAAACAGTGTCTGGTCCGGTTTAAGCATTAATTTCTTTATGAGAATTAAACAAGAGATTGGACTTTACATGAAAGATGCATATACACTGGATTGTTCTTTTATTTTTCTATCAACTAGAAGGATCAAGAGGTCTTAGAAAATGTGAGTTATTCATCTATTCATGCAGCATGAATAATTATCTCAATTTATTGAAGCTTATTTATGTTGTATGTGGTACATCAACAGTGACTATATGTATACAAAATTTTCTGTTTATATGAATATTGTTTGTGCTAGCTATATCTTCAGTTAATGAATATGTGGTTTATTTTCAGTTGATAAATATTAATTATATGGTTTATCTTCAGTTAATAAATATTATTTGGTTTATCTTCAGTTAAATATAAATAATGTCCAGTTTATCATTTGTTAATGAATGATACATGGTTTATCTTCAGTTAATAAATAATGTATGGCACGTTTATCTTCAGTTAATAAATAATGTATGGTTTATCTTCAGTTTATATGGAAGATGATTGTAATGGAGTTATCAACATGGAATCTTCCGCCATTGCATCAGGTAGACTTACTGTCACCAGAAGATCGAAATATCGAAGTACGCTGGACTGTCACGTGACCATCGTAGCCCCATTAAACAGGAAGATAGGAATCGTATTCAGGTTAGATAAACATTAATTATATTCAATTTATTCCTGAATAGATAAACACACGATTGAATCCGGCTTGTTGTTTTAGTGGGGTCCTTTCATAAATGTCAGGGGTCCCTATATAATTATGTTTTATGGTTTATTACATGTATCTATAATTATTGCCAGAATCTATTATGCTTTATTCTTATAAAAAAATATCAAAGATCTGTTTTCGGTGTAAATATATGTAAGAAAGGAAAATATAGCTTGTCAAATCTTATGCAGTGATCTCAATTAATTACTTTAATTAATACGGCGAGTTTAAAGGGGTCTTTGTGAATTTTTGGTGTATTTGACGCAGATTACGCATCCTGTAAGTCGTTGATTACAAAATAATACAAAAGCTGTAAGGTTTGTCAAAAAGATACATATTAACTGATTAATGATGCAGCCTTCACATTATGAGAATCATGCATATATTTATTTATGAATGTTACAGAGAGATGGACATTGAATGGGAAGTAAATTGTGATGATGACTTTGTAAGTTTACATGATGGTTCCACCGTGGCATCACCTATCATACAAGGTACATACTTAATTAAAACACAAAAGCATGCTTTATATATACTTTTTGAAAAGTTTGCTAGCTTATTTCACTATTTGTAGCTTTGTCCATTGCCTTGGATTAATTTGTTCTGAATTTCCATCGTTCTGGCCATTTTCAACACATCATTTAACTTTTTGCCCTTTTCTAAACATTTCAGATGCACTATTTTGGGATATGCACCTTTGAATAATTTGGCTTTTGATTTCACTGTTCTTATCTTGAAATTCACCTTTTTTGTCTTTTGCCGTAAATGCGTTTACCAACAAACTGATCAATCACTTCATGTTGTAACTAATTCATTTGTCTGTACTCGTCACCTGTCAACCTGATTAACAATTCAAGAAGCGTTTGCTGAATTCAAACATGCTCTGTACAAAATATAAACAACAACGTATTTCAGATTGGAAAAAAGGAAATCTATGCCTGATTAAACATTAAAAATTTTGGATTTTGTTAATTTATATTTTCCATGCTATCTCACATTTATTTCTATTTATAGTCAATTATCAAAATTAATAAGCTGCTCCCTATAATCATTTTTTTAACTTTGGTACTTAAGTATCATAATCATAAATGTCATTGACTTTTATCACATGCAAACTATTATTCTGTCAATAATACCGGTAGGCCTGTCAGATAAAGCTTTATACACTTAAAGCTGAGTGTTTTATCATAGTTGGGTATTAAGCTATATATACTATCTAGTATTCTTATTTCATTTTTGTCAGTACTTCTTACTATATTTACATCTTGTTTGCTTAGATTTTATAATCATGTTATATATGTGTACAAGATATTGTGAATATAAAATAAAACAGAGTAATGTCATGTTAATATAATTGCAGGTACTGAAGCACGGATATGTGGTCATAAGATACCACCCGGTCATTATGCAACGAAGGGTCATACACTTACAGTATTATTCCAAAGTGATGTGTACAAACAAAATAATGGGTTTGAAATAGTATTCACGGCGTTCCATACAGGTATCATTTATTTTTTACTCCAAATCCACTAGAAAATATTGTACAACATAATATAAAAGCAGGACAATTTGTTTTATAAAAGGCTTGTAAAATATTGTAAGTTTATAGTCCTGTAATTACAGTGCAACGTCTTCAAAGCAGACTTTTCTTGAGTAACAACTTCCCTGATACAACAGTATGATTTTTCACAACTGTACAATATAACTATTAATTTAACCTCTCTAGAGCAACAACCTCTCAACAACAACATAATTTTGCTTCTCCCAAGTGGTGTTGCTTTAATAGAGATTGCGCT
Organism: Lutraria lutraria; assembly: GCA_964023205.1. Classification (NCBI taxonomy): domain Eukaryota; kingdom Metazoa; phylum Mollusca; class Bivalvia; order Venerida; family Mactridae; genus Lutraria; species Lutraria lutraria. Next base: position 36,601,752 of record OZ026840.1, on the reverse strand, counting down.
GTACAATGAGAGAATGTTATTCCTGAAAGCAGAGATTACAAAGTCGACCAATCAATTATGTGACAAATAAATCTGTATTTATAAATTTTATATTAATTCTCCAGCACAATCATGTATGGTGGATGAATTACGGTGTCATAATGGTAGATGTATTTCCGCATCATTACGATGTAACAATTTCAATAACTGTGGAGATAACTCCGACGAATGCAAGGTATTTGTCCTAAACTTCATACTATCATAACGTGTGCATCTGTTGAAGATAAGATATGGCAGAAATATAGCTTTTCTTAGAATATTTACGAGTTTTGTATGCTAAAGCGGCTAGCACGTTGAAAGGATGGTGTATACAGGTGATTTAATGCCATACTTTCTTAACACAATACTCGATGAATATACATTAAATCTTCAAGTTCGGGAATGGCAAACCATGCTTACATTAAATATCAAGAAAATGCTATGATTTACTCAAAGGCAGCCAAAATCGAAGACTTAGTAGATACTTCAGTTAACACGAAATGAATTTCAGCTGAACAGTTATTTCTTATCTGGTAATCAACTTTCTTTAAATGAAGAAATTGTCTCATAGATGTACAAAATGTACTAAGTATGTTTTGATTGAACAACTGTAGAACTATATTTTTTTTTCAGATAAATTTGGAAGTCGCCATTGCAATTATACTAAGTGTATTTCTTTTAACTGTGATTGGTGCTGGATCCGTGCTCATGTACAAAAAACGTGCACAAAAAGCGGTAAGTTAGTAAACTGGTAAGTTAGTAAACTGGTAAGTAAGTAAACTGGCAAGTCACGGTGTGTTAAAACAGATCAGAAGTCTTCGTCGCACTAAAATCAAGGCCTATTTGGCAACTTTTCCTGTTTTGAAGTGTTTAAAGCTGTATCTGACAGTCCTATTATTGGCAGAATAATTGTTTGTATCTAATAAGAATCTGGAATTTTGATGCAGACCAAAGTACAACGATTTTCTACATCTGCCATGAACAGTGGACCGTCAGGGGAAAAAAGCGTTGCCGAATTTCATTTGTGTGACCAAAAGACAAAGATTTATTACGAAAATTCTATTTATATTTAGCACAATATCATATTCATGAGGTTAATTGCAGATAAAAAATGTCATTACATTTTTTTTATTTATGCCAAGTTTATGTGAAAATGGCGTTATATGACTTTTATTATCATATCCAGATACTTATTTCTCAGTTGTAATGGATACTTAGCATTGATCATTGATACAGCTGCAAATCTCTAAATTCATCAATGTTCAGAATGAACAAACTGAATGTCTTAAACTACATGATATCATCACAGTTCTGAGATTGTAAAGAAACTATTTGTGGATGTATCTTACCACCATAGTACCCTAAGTTTGGTCAGGTAACCATGCACACAATTATTTTTCTGGCCTCAGCAAACATTTTGGTAAAAGGATTTCAATTTAGGCAATGTACAGCACAACCTCTCTTGAGCGGCCCTTTCTTGTGCAACAACCTCCCTTTAACAACAGTATGATTTTTCCCACTGCACAATGTAATAATTTAACTGCTATAAAGCAACAACCTCTCAACAACATAATAATGCTTCTCACAAAGGATGTTGCTTTGAAGAGGATGAACATATTCACTTATATATTTCAGAAACAGCAAAAATTAAAGTCAGCAGTAAATGAACGAGTGCAGACAGGTATTGAATTGGGCACACCAGACATACAGCCTTATGGAGCTTGTTCTCGGAAGATCATGACAAGAGAAGAGCAAATAAGATACTATGAAGGTGCAGACAGGCACGGGCAAACTGATTTGTCTACATTGGAAAGGAGAAAAGAAAGCATGTTTTGTACTAAACACAAAGAAACCAGAACAGACACAGCTTCTCATTTAGCTCCGCGTAGAGCATCTGTTTAGTGTCTGGTCAATAACTGGAAAAATCTTAACGATACAAGCACCATCATTCATGTTCAGTAAGGCCAACTACCTAAAACAGCATGTTAGCCACATACAGTTTTCAAATGCCCCCACAATCTAAATCGGTTCCTATTGACAGTCATAATAGGAACTCCTCGGTGTTTGTCTGATGAAAAGTCAGTTATGGAAATGTCCAAGTAGTTACTATCGAGAGTTACTATCCACAATTTCATGTACTAACCAGAGTTGGTGATCGTTATCCCTCCCATACATCTATGTCAATGTCTGAAAAGCACTTCATAACATGTGACCGAGTACCATTTAGGTTCCATCTGATACACAAAAATAAGCTTTTGCATCCAACGTACTCTGTTACAAATTACAATTCTGGATTCAGTGTCTGATACTCAAATATGGCAAAAGAATACCAATATGTAGTGTAAGAAGCAAATGGCGGCTACACTCGTCACTTAATGATCAAACTTCCTTTTGTTAAAGTAAATATAGACTGTAAATACAATAACATCCAAATGTGATTAGGATACAGGTCCCTGGGCATTAAATTATTCAACTTTTCCTCACAATTCTTTTCAAATATCATTCATTCTGGACACTTTGTGTAATTCATTCAGCAGTTTTATTAACATTCAATAACATGTAAATCAGCATGCACCAAACTGTCTTTTGGGTCAAGTTTTTTTGATTGATTGTTACAGTATAATCATATGCTTGCATAGCAAATGCAAATATATATTATTGACATAAAATTATTTTATCTTAGCACTAACTAATATCAAGATATGTGAAATAAATGATAATTACTCATTTTTTGCACATACAAATGTATAACATTATTTTCACATGTCCAGAATAATTTCTTTTATTTGAATAAAATATGTTGAAACTTCTCATCATGATTTGAAATGTCACAGATATTACAATGTCAGCCAATAGCACCACAACATACACTAGCAGTTTAATCATATATCAAGACCAAGTTTCTGTCTGGTATCTTTTATATCTTTCCATTTTTTGGATGTAATCTACAGCGTCTTGTTCAGAAAATTCTCCATATTCCATAATCACATCCTTTAATGCATCTTTAACTGCTTCAGGCATATTTTTGGCATTTCTGGAAAGGAAATCAAAATCTAATTTTATCTGTCAAGTCCTATAATTCATGTTACATTTTCCCCTTTCACTCTAAGAATATCACAGTATATTCATGATAAGTTCAGGCCCCGAGATATTAAAACTTCTTGAACAGTCTTTGAGCTCAAATATAGAAGAGGACTGACAGACAATGCTATGCACCAGATATATCTAAGTTCTATGCCATGTAGTTTTGGCAAAAAAGATATTCAAAGGGTTTTCCAAAATAATATACATGTATGTTAAACAAGTGACAACAAGTTGGAGACAATGTTTATCCAAATGGCATCATTTGTACAAATTTTGGTAGAGGATCATCCAGGGATCATTCCTGTGACGTTTAATTGATATTGGCTCAGTGGTTCTAAAGATTTCATTTGAAACAATTGTTGACAACACATCAAACGTAATACATGATAAACATCTAAGGACAAGGCAAGGACTGTAGAGCATGATAGACTGTACATTAACATGATAATATCAGACTTTTGCTGCATTTAGGAGAAAGAAACCTCATACAGAGTAAGTTTTGCAAATATAATCAAACCTGTGAACAAAAGCCCCCTGGGAAAGACAAAATGTGACCTTTATTGACAGGTGGCTTTTATTGAGGGGTAATTTTGTTCTAAATATTCATTTGTTCTAAATATTCATTTGTTCTAAATATTCAATGACTGGTTTTAAAAGAATGGCCTTTATTCTGAAGTGGCCACTAACACAGGTTTGAGTAACAATAAAATAATATGCTGTAATATATTTGACATTGCCATATTGTTTTTCATTTGTTGGCAATAAAACTTGCAGAAACAGTCCAGTAGAAAATGAACATAAAAGAACATAAAAGAATTACGGACACTTACCCTGCGACTACAAAATATGCATTTTGTTTTAGAAGTTTCCACAAGGACTGTCCACTTTCTGCTATAGCATGTTGTACATAATATCTGTCACCATCCTGTCAAAACAAGATGACTAATAAAACACTATTGTTTCGTACATAAATCACATTAAAAGCTAACATATCTATTGTACATTTGTATACATATTAACGTTACTGAAGCTATTCTTATCACAAGTATTTTTTATCATTCATCACCAGAAACTATAATCATACCTGTAAACAAAGGCCACCCTTGGGAGAGACAAAATGTGACCTTTATTGACAGGTGGTCCTTAGTTGGAGGTAATTTTGTACTAAATAATTGACAATTTTTAAAAGAATGACCTTTATTCACAGGGTGGCCTTTATTTGGAGGTGGCCGCTAACACAGGTTTGACTGTATGTAAGTTATACATATTTTAGGGACCCAACATGACTGAACACATCTAAGGTCACAGTTCTCCCATATATGATACACACGGTATAGTTCTGGTACAATAGGGGCCATGGTCAAGACAGTGGTAAGCGCACTGGACATGTAACCTGGCTGACCAGGGTGTGGAAAAATTGCCGATTCATAGTGAAAGGGCATTAGTTAGCACTGGTTATAATACGGTCCAGGAAAACTGGGTAGGTGATCTGGCCATCGTTTATAACTGAAATATATATAATTGACATGAACAAAAATGGTAAATAAATCAAAGCACTTGTTACCAAACCTATTTGTTATATATTATTGAAATATTGTGGATAAACTTTATCATAAAAGTACAAACCGTATTTTTACGAGAGAAAGCTGTATATAAGTGAAGATATTGGTTCTCTATGTAATCTTTCCATTGTTTCTCAAAGTAGAAATCCTTGTCTTTAAATCTACATCCAAAATACAGAACAGATCCTGAAATATTCAAACAACTAAACCTATATAACATATCAGTGTTAAATCTGTGGGAAAGACAAAATATGACCTTTGTTGACAGTTGACCTTTATTCAGAGGTCAATTTGTTCTAAGTGACCAATTGTTGTTTGTAGAAAAATTGTCTTTATTCACAGGGTGGCCAATATTCTGAGGCACAGGTTTAACTGTAGACTTCAAAGGAACAATTAATTCTTGTTTTTCTATGATGTGAAAAATACAGAGATATCAACAATGTAACTGAAAGTTAGGAATATTGTAACACAGTAATTAAAATAAAATCAATAAATATACTGAAGCACTTCTCTTTTACATGTTAAACCAGTATTATAGAATCACTGTATTATTAAGATTTAAGAACTATTCCCCCCTAAACTTTCTTATGTTCTTATGTTGAGCTAATTAGAAACATTTCATGAGTGATGATACTACATGTGTACAATTGGTACAAGTGGTCAAAAACAAGCATAGACAAATTGATTTTTTATCACAGAACAAATAATCATTTTAACCAAAATTTTAATAAGGTCTTGCTTTAAAAATATTTTCTTTGAGGTTACGCTACCTACTCAGCAAAAACAGCCCTACCCAACGTTTTTTTGGTCTCTTGGGTGTTTTTTTTTTCAATATATAAATGGCATTTTTGACAGGTAGTTTGGGTTCAATGTAAAAAATAAATGGTAATTTTTTTCCCATCCTACCTACCTACCCACTGAAAATTCTCTGGGTAGGGTTACCCCAAACAAATATTTTTTTAATAGATGGCTAATGCCAACCTTCCTTAAAATAGAAACAACACAAAAAATAGAGTTTAACCTTTGATTTTCAATGAGAATCTTTCTTCTATAAAACTTCTAAATGGTGCCACACCAGTACCTGAAACATACCATACATTTAGTACATACATCTATAGGCATTACAATAGTAGAAAATACCTTGAATTAATTCATGAATTTATTAATCAATACAAAATTGACCGTAATTTAAACAAGAATTACCTTCTGTGAAAACTAGAGCATTGTAACAGAAGTGACTGATACCCCTGCCTGGGTCCGAAATAACAACCGGACACCGGCCCATTTAGCTGCTTAGAAACAAGTTTAAAAACAAGTTTAAAAAGAAAAAGTCCCAGAACCCCTAGCAGGCCAGTTTGTCTAGCTTTTTGGCCTCTTGGCCACAAACTTATTGAGAATCCTGCCCGCTGCTGCTTTGACACTAAGAATGTGATGTACACTAAAAATGTGGAAGTAGTTTGCTCCACAAACTTAGACTGCCATTGTACACTATGTGGCTAAGTTCAAGGGCACATAACTCTGGAATGTGTGGAACACTGGGCATGAAAATTGTGTCTTGCACATCTATACTTCATCATAAATCATGCGGATGACATATTTCAAATTTCATTTCAATTGCTTAAGAAATGTGTAAGTAGTTCGCTCCACAAATTCGAGAAATAGTATGCCGACGGACTGACCAATGACGGACCAACAGAGTGACTCGAATATACCCCCTCTCAAACTTGTGGGGGTATAACTGGTTAAACAATTGCATGGCGGATGTAGATAAATGTAGTACTTAGGTCCGCATTAAAATTCATGCGCATCAAGCGAGTGACGGCTAAGGAAAGCTGAACTAATAGGAGTTCAAACTAACACGAACACTACCTGGTCCAATCATTATAACAGGAACATTCTCCTCAGCTGGAAACCTGATTGTTCCTTTCTTTACCCATAGAGGTACATGAGAAGTTGGGGGAAGATTAGCCAACCATGTGGAACATACACCTCGCCTTGGTGAATGAATACGAGTTTTATAGTTCACTACAGCAACTAAAAGTTGGATTTCATCAGCATGTGCCTGTTGAATAATTAAATACAAAGATTTCAGTAACATTACATTGACAATATTACCCACAAATTATCTAACTTTTAAACATTTTTAAAGGATTTCTCTTAATATTTGTTATTTGTACACCAAATATAAATAATACTTGTATTTGAGCTCATTGAACTCAGGTGAGCTAAAAGCATGAATCAATGTCAATGTGTACAACAAGTTGAAAATAAGTGTTTGTGATGGATGAAAAACTCATTCAGTATAATAAAATGCGTACATGTATACCTTCATTGATGATGCTATGGAGAAATACCTAGGTTGCAGCATGGGTATCATATCAAATAAATACTCAAATGGAATATTACCACTTGTTTCAGGAAAGTCTTGAAGAACCTAAAATATTCACATTAGTTTGTACACATACAATTCCATATAATGATATAATCATAATTGTTGAAGATATTCTACAAATGAATAGTGTGGAATACTGATCTTCACATTTTGTACATGCATATGAATTATCTACTTCATGACATTTTGCTTTACATTCCACACCTCACTATACTGCAATTTTTAACGATATTTCAGCTTTCAATAGCTGTCACTTCCTCAGCACACATGAATTCTTATGCAGACCTAAGTACTATATTTATCTACAATCCGTCATGCAATTGTTAAACTAGTTTCCTTTTCATGTAAGTCTAAGTTAGTTCTGTTTCCATGAGTATTTTCAGTACTTAAATTTACAGTTGTTTTCATGGACTTTGTGGATCAGACAAAATTGGTAATTCTGTGCTAACCGACCGCCAGACCAACCGATAGAATGACTCAATATGCTCCTTCTCAAACTTTGTTTGCGGGGGTATAATGTATATATTAAAAGAGGGCCAAGATATATTTCCGAGATACTTGCATCATAAATCTCTATACATATCACAACATAAAAGGAAATGGTATTCTGATTCTATAGTATTCTGTAGGCATAGTTTGCATTTTCTCCAAGAGTTTTTGATAAAATTTGATGATTAATGGATGAAAAAGAACCTTACCTCTAATAAAGTTCTTCTTACTCTGTTACAATAAGAAAACAACTCATCCTGTAAAAATGTAAACAGTATCAGAAAATATCTCATTACGACTACTTGTTAAAGGCACTATGACCATCTTTCATTTTCTTTTGTACATGTACTGATTTTGAACACATTTTTGAACCTCAGGTGTTTTTGACAAAGGGGATTTAGTGCATCCCTAGTTATGCATGTATGGATTGACGTGAGGGTTAACACAGACCTGCTACCGACCATGTCTCTTTATGTGAGGAAGTAGGCAGCTGCTTACGGAGGATGGAAGTCTAGTACTGGTTCTTCCCAGGAACGATGCTTAGATGAACTGTGCGCCTCATATGACTCTGTTGAAAAAGTGTGAAAAACTCGAAATAAACAAACAAAAGAGGGCTGAATAAGTCAAAGTATAGGTAACATAATGGTACAGTACCATGTATGGCATGGTGCATTGTTAAACTGTATATTTGCTACATTGTTGACCTACCTGGCCTTCTGGTGAAATAAACTCTTCAAGTTTTTCTTGTTCCCTTTCATCAGTAGAAAAATATCGCATCATTTCAAAGAAGGATCGTCTTGGTACACAATTTATATCAAAATAATTCTCTACAATATATCTTATAGAACATGGCTGAGGTAAACATGGGACTGATACATCTGAAAAAAATGAATTACAGTTAAACACTGATTATCCAAACCCGGATTATCCGAAAACCCGGTATTATCCGAAATGAATTTTCGGTCCCGATTTTTTCCCTATATATCCATATTGATCTATACATGTATTTCAATGTAAAATAACCCTGATTATCTGAATCGTGTAATCAGATTATCATGGCTTATCCGAAGTGATAAACAGGTCCCCAAAAATTCTAATGCATTTTTTCAAACTTGTTGTCTGAAGTCATTATTTATTTGGGGGTGATCTCCCGTTATCATAGATTTCCTTCACCCTGGATTATCCAAAACGACGGATTGTAATAAAGTAGTATTTGAATACTACACATATAATATAATAACAGTTAGCCATGTTTAGTGTAATAATGTAGTAGTTGAATATCATACAGCATACATAGTGTAATATAACACAGTGTCTAATATGCCCATTTTTCATGAATTAATGAAGATAAATTCTTAAATATTGAATAAAGATAATACCATCATCATTGCTGGTCAGGATGAATGTTCTATCAGGGTCCAGCCTCATGTAGGATATAAAATCATCAACAGTATCAGACATATTTTGTGGACATACAACAGCAACATCTCCCGGATTATAACTGAATAAATACAATAACATACATGGTATTTAAGTTATTGCAGGATCAAGTTTTGAGGCAGACAGGTAGACAAACAAATTCAAGGACACACAGACAGACGGATGTGCACAATCTTGACATTGCCACATATTCAAATACTAAGTTTCATCAATCTAGCTTGAATAGTATTTAAGTTATCTCTGGATCAAGATTTTGTGGCAATGTTTTTACTTTTTCCATTACTATAGCAACCACAATTTTGACCAGAAAAAAAACAAAATATCATTCATAATCTCCACATTTCAACCAATTCACATACCAAGTTCCATTAGCCTTGTTTGAATAGTTTTTAATTAATAGCAGGAACCAGTTGGAGACAGACGGACGAAGGACAAACCTATAGTCCTCTCCGATGTAAACACCAGTGATGGACAAAAATAATATATGAAATTACAATCTAAAATGTTCACTTTTATAAAAAAAAGGAACAAACATTAATAAGTGAATATATGACTATCCAACATTGGCTTTTATACATTAAAGAAGGATACAGTGTACCGGTAAATAAACAACCAGTATAATTCTAACAAAGATAGAAAGCAAAACTAGAATGTTTGCTTTTACGTTTTTGTCAATGCCAGAATACATGTGATTACCTAATATTTGAATTAGATATATCAAGTTGTATCAATCTTGTGTCCTGGAAATGATCCTCAGCAGTAACACGCTTATTTGAAATTAATTTTGCAGGAAATGGCTTCACTGAAAACCAAGTAGGTACATCTGGATGAACACTTCTATCACCATTGCATACAGGGATAATATCGTCCTTGACAAATGATACACAAAATCTGGATGGTGGCCTGAAGCAGAAAAATAATCTTTGTACACTGAGAGAAACTAACAACAGACAACAGAAAAAATTTAACTCATTTTAAATTCTACTTTATATGATGTTACATTTAAATAAAATTTTCAAGTAACATTTAATAGTGAATAAGAGTTGCATACTGTCATAACATGAGACAGTTAATTCAATAGAAATAGTAAATCACACACACTTTTGTAGCATACAATAAACTTAGGGCAAACACTAATAATTATTAATATTTCATCGGATTTAACACCTTTTCCAACAATTTTTTCAGTTATATCGTAGCAGGTAGTTATCCTAACCAGCTTCCCTCGACTTCATTTAGGTCTTAACCAGTACTAACCACATTCTATCTGCAAGCTACTACCAAGATACCCCACATAATTCAGAGGTGAAGGATAATTTAACATATGATGTAATATCTTCAGTCAAATTTTCAATGGACAAATACCTTACAAACGGTTTAATGATCTCCAGTCCAGGAGGTAGAGGTAACATAGATAACAATTTTTCCCAGAGTGTATCCATCCAAGGGTAGATAACAGCATCAGAACTGTAATACACAAGTTACGTAACTTTTAAAAGTGAACAGAATTTCTAAATGTATGAGGGAGTAATCAGAAAGTTGGTGGAAATATCTCTTGTTTCTTTTATTTCACATTGAATTAAAATGAAACATAAATATGTTATAGGACAATCAATTATCAAATCAATCAGGAGAATGCACATGGGGATTTTTCAAATTCATTTTACACACAATGTTATACATCTAAATATTATACACTGATACACACAATGTAATACACCAAAGTATCATATGGTGAGATTTAATAGTCATTAAAAATATTTCAGAAGCTTGAATGTGTTAATACTAAATGTAGACAAGGGTGCGATCAATAAGTTGATTGATTGTAAACTACAAGAACATTTACTATTCCAGATAAGATTTGGGAATTTTGGATGTGAAAACATGCATCTTATACACAATTGATTATGGTGACTAAATGCTTTGACAGCAAAGTTGGAAGAGTCAAACAAATCAATGAAAACCAAAAGAACGCCTCTGTTTGCTGGACAGACAATAATATCCTTACCCTAAATCATGCTGTTCATCAGCTAAGCCTTGATTCACAATACTTGTACTTCCAAGTTGTAGTAATCTTTTATGCAACTTCTTAGAAACAAAGTTGAATCTGAAACATGATGATTTCTCATTATGACTAGCCTCCATTATCCAGGTTAACTTACAATGTGGTTTCAAAATCAAACAAAACAAATATCCATTCTTACAAATTGAATTGACAAGAGATTGTAAAAACCTAAAAAGAGCATAACAAGCAAAGCTAACACTTGTCTGTTCATATCATTATTAATTAACTGTTCAATAATAGGCACGTTTTCACTTCAAATGCTGCACTGGTATTAAGTTCATCAAGACATTATGAACACAAAACTCGGCCATTATGAAAAAACTCGGCTATTATGTGATTCGGTCATTCTGATTGGCTGTCCAGCTCGGCCATTATGAAACCACTGCTATAGTACATAGTTGATTAATAAAATTGTCAATAAGCAAGTGTTTTCATAATGGCCTTGTTATTGGCTTCAGACAGTCATATTAGCCCTTGGCCTTCGGCCTCAGGCTAATATGATGGTCTTCAGCCTAATAACAAGGCCGTTATGAAAACACTCACTTATTAACATTATAATATTACTTATTTCCGGTATCAATATGATTATATATATACTTACTTTGGGTAAGAAGAGTCACCTAGACCAAGCACAGCATGTGACATTCCACATAATGAGTCAGACGGTAAATTACTACGCATGATGAAACGCCAAAATGTCTGAAATACAGATTTTGACAGAAATCATACAAACTATCTTGGCCATCCTTAAAAACATTTTGTTAACGCTACCTACTCACCAAAATGGCCCCTAGCCAACATTTTTGGCCACTCAGGTAAAAAAAATCTTTAATGATAAAATAGCATTCTGATATGTAGTTTGGGTTCAATTTAAAAATTAAACACCGTAGTAAAATAATATATTTCCTACCCACTGAAAATTCTCTAGGTAGGGTTACCGCAAACAAACATTTTTTAATGATAACCTTAGTTGAAATACGCTTTTTATATGTATGTAAAGTTTTCAAAGTTTGAATGATATAACCTGTGATATTCTGATACAGCTGAAAATGCATAATATAAGCCAAAGCAACAATGACAGCTATAACTTAAAAAAAACTGAAATAATTATGTTAACTCTTCATGATTGAACAACATCAAAATCAAAACTGTGAAACTAGTGCTCCAGACACATGATCAACTTAGATAAATAGTTATTGTAATGTTTTTACCTTCATGTTGTCTGGATGATCTCCTTGTCCTGTTGTTGAACATACAAACACAACAAACTTCTCCACTATCAAATCATGCTACATAAAAAGCAATTAAAAAAATATCAACTTGTAATAAAACATTAATTCATGTTAAGAGTGACAGGAATCAAATGTTATCATTTAAATGGAACTAAATGCATCAGTTGCTTCTCCAAAACAGTTAAGCAGTATTAGGAATAAGAGAGAATGATGTATAGGGCATACATGTATTTTTCAGGAAAAGGGAATGTAGCACTAGACATACAACAAATCAAGAATGTACAATATACACAATATATATGTCAGATACATACAATTACATTTTATTTATTCATTTGGGTTTAATGCAGTTTTTCAACAATTTTCAGTTATATATGATGACTGATTCACCTATATCACATATATATAGTAACCAGTTTTCCTGGACTCTATTCTAAGCAGTACTAATTACTTATCCTTCCACAAGGAACCGGCAACTTCTGCACATGTGGAGGAAAATGACATTTGACCTGCCATGACTGGGAATTGAACCTGAACTGCCAGGTTACAAATCCAGCCCACTAATCACTGGACCATGGCCACCTACATACAAATACAACAAGCGGATATAAACTGCTGCCTTTTGGCTTTCTAACAGTATGAATGTACCTTTTGAATAAATCAAAATTATCTACTTCCCTAAATTTGCCCCAAAAATAAATCTGTTGAAATAAAATTGTCATTACATGTTATCATAAACTTTAACTGCAATAAAAATATTTACAATATTGTAAGAATCAAGGGAGGAGACCCTAGAATGGAAATGTCTTCTTCGAGCCTCTCGTGATATTTTCTCAGCAGCATCTTGGGCTGTTCCAGTCTGACTGCCATACAAAATAAGAATTCTTCTATCCATTTCAATCCTGTACAAAACAAAATAAGAAATATTTCTCAGTTCCTAATCCTATTCTTAACCAGCGCTGTTGGGCATCTTCATACAGTTGTTCATCATGTTTCATTAATAGTATAGTTGAATGAATTATAAATATTTGTATAACATGTTTATGAAGCAAAAAAGAAAGGCTGACCAAAAATTACAAGTTGTACAAGTTGACTACAAAGTATAAATTCAGATTATTATGATATGCATATATGTATATGAGTTGACTAACATTATGAGTTAATTGACTGGACTTGCAATTGAAGTTGCACTCAGTCATGCCCTAAGAGTTTTGTTAGTTAGGCAAAAAAAATATGTCTGGTTCAGGAAACATTGCCACAAAAAGTTAGGGGGGTAGGGATTTTTTTTGTTGCTTTGTCTCATCTTCCTGTCTATGTGTGAACTACTTTAACATATACTTGAGACTAATACCAAACAATACTTAGAGGTTTTTCCATCATTTTGTAACTTTGTAACTTCCAGCATGGGATATTGTGGTGTTTGCTAGATAGTATGTAGTTTTTTTTCTTTTGAAAAATCGGAAAGATTTTGTTAGGGTCGGCAGGAAAAATTAGGGTAGGTCGGGTTCCCTGAACCAGACATATTTTTTTGGCCTTAGTAATGTCTTACTCAAGTATATCAATGAATGTCAATGATCAATTTATGCATAATGAGTGTTTTATTCCAATAATAAATTCCTTTTGAAACATTAAAGTGTGTAAATTAATGATGTTGGTTGGTATAAAAAGAGATGAAAGACTTAAAGAAGACGTGTTTATTAGAATAATGGTTTAATCAATATGTCATAGGTGTCAAACAGGTAGGAGTCGTCTTGGGGTCGAAAAAGATTGGGGTCGAGATGCATGACACCCTGTTTGAGGACGAATCTTACGGACTTACCTATTTCATCAAGTGCTCTATTCGTCCATAAATACGTTCAATGATAGTCTAATTAGTTTCAGCAGATTTCGTTCGATAGAAAATATCAATTGACTAATCAATTACACCATTTCCCCTGAGTAAATTACTTTATTTTGACAATCACAATCGCGTTTGATAAAATAAGTAGGCGCAGTAAGTACAACATCAACATCCGGTTCAATCTTGAACATGGAACGGGAACCAGCAATTTACCTGAATTTTACGACATTATAAAGTCCTTGACCTTCAGGTTTTTGGCAAAATACTATAAACAAATACTTGCATGATAAATAATGGCAGCTGTACAAGATTTCGGAAATTATCGGGGGAACGGTTTTGAGCTTGTACCTAGACCTTTTGTTATTGGGGTTGCTGGTGGTACGGCTTCGGGAAAGGTAAAATGTGACACAATATTATCTATCCTTTAGTACGATGGTGTAACCAGTTTTCGTGGTATTTTATGCTAAGTTTTCATTATTTTACAATTAATGATAACACAAATGCATTATTGAGAAAATATATGTTTGTTTTAAATCAAAATTTGAGCGTTTCATGTTAACTAGGTGAGCAGTGTAGATAGACGCAATCCTGCTGAACTTCTCCAAGGCTTTCAACAAGGTAACTCACCATGCAGTGCCTCATGAAAAATCTCCACCACTATGGCATTAACGGTAAAACACGCAAGTCGATACAGAGTTTTCTTTTCAACTGCTGTCAACGGGTCCTTGTCGAGGGACATTCTTCATCTCTTGCTGCTGCACCAGTAGTCCAACTAATTAGACCGTTTGTGACTATGACTAGTATGAGATACTTTTTTGACGGCCCTTCCGAATTAGCTCAAAAACGGTCGACCAAAAAGCCGAATTAGTAGGGCTACTGCACCAGTGGCTTCATGTATTCCACTAGGTACCACCTGAGGCCTCACCATGATATATGTGCTGCAATTTTGCATGACAGCAGGATACCAAAACTCCTTCTTCCCAGCTGGTATTTGTTTGACGAACCAGCTACTGGAGCATGTTGCCACAGCCCAATCCACAACTAGAGCCATACAGGGTTCTTATCATGTTTTATCAGAACCTTGCTTTCTTAACAACGACCTTATACATAGTTCTCATATGCGACGATGCTCCAGAGAGAGCCCTACATGTATATCAATGGAAGAAGAGTTTGGACTGGTGTTTTTCGTGGTTTATGATCACAAATTACTTCAAATTTTATGTTATCACTCAAAGGCAAACAATCTGGATACATTTTTATATCGGATACCATGAAAACTCGTTATATTAAGATAAAGAAAAAGCTCAGTTTGGTAAAAGCATCTACACTATCTTTAACTGTACTGTTATATGTTAATTTATCTATTCTATTTAATGAACAGCATTTCACTTCCAGTCAACAGTGTGTGAGAAAATCATGCAACAGTTGGGACAAACAGATGTTGACAGACGGCAACGACAAGTTGCTATCATCAGTCAAGATTCATTTTACAAGGCTTTGGATGAAAAAGAGAAAGAACAGGCTGCCAAAGGCCAGTTCAATTTTGATCATCCAGGTTAGTGCTTGTAGGTTTTTATATACATGTCATGATTGTGATCATTTTAATTATTTGTCAACCAAGTACCACAGGTATAATTTATTTTGTACAATAGCTGTTAAACATACATGTAGATTAACTGGCCAGATACCACTGTACTTAAATTCTAACATGTAAAAATAGCACTCTTTTGGACAAGATTGAAGAGCTAATTATTACTCTCACCAGGGTTAGCACAGGAAATTGAATCTCCAGAGCACCCCTCTGTAGAGCAACAACCTCTCTACAACAACGCCTTCAAAATTTCCCTAAGCTGATATTTACTATAAATCTTGAATTAAATACTTGGCTGAAAATAAAAATAAGTTTTTTTGGAGTGCTCTGACCCAGAATTTTAGCACTGAGTAGTTAGATAGGGATTTTTAAATACTAAATAGTAAAAAAAAATCTCTCCCCCCCCCCCCCCCCCAACTGTGAATTTATTTATTTGCTAGGATTTTTATGGGTAGGTAGGACCGTAAGAGCACATTACATTAATAACTTCTGATTCCACGCTTCTGCCCTGGCACCTGACTAATGATCATATTCTTTAGTTAGCATAATTATGCTTCTGTACATTCCCTAGTACTGGTACATATTTCACTGATTTCAGATGCCTTTGATGCTAAACTGATGCTTGATACAATGAAAAAAGTTGTAGCGGGAAAGACAGTAGAGGTTTCAACATATGACTATGTTACAAACTCCAGGTAATGCTAATGTATTTGTTACAAACGATATATGAATATTATATAAGTTATACTATATGTATTTATAGCACTATGACTGTGTATGAAAATTGCTTTTTTATGCCCTCCCCCGCACCAAATGATGCTAGGGGCATATAGCGATTACCTTGTTAGTAGCTTTTGCTGTTTCGTCTATCACTTTGATTCTTATTCAGTTGTTGTCATGAACCATTCCCAATATGCCTTGACCTTGACAGGATTTGGATTTATGATGATACATAAACAGGCTAACTAGATTTGATTGGGTTGTGTATTTCTTTGATGCTAATACAGTTGTTGCCTTGGGCCATTGCCAATCCACCCATATCATCTAACCTAGATTTGATTTGTCCTTATTAGGACTAATAATGTTTAAAATGGTTTCTTTCATGATTAATTTGGTTTTACCATGTTTTTTTAGCCCCAATTTCACCTACTAGAATGCTTTCCTACTTATATAGTTAAGCTTTCAATCCATTTATATCATTGACTGAATTCTTGGCTCACATTATAATTTTATATTCATGTATTTGGGCTATTTCTTTTTTTACTACATGTACTTGTATATCTTACAGCAGTTTCTTTAGTATCAACAGCACTTACTAGAAGATGCTTTGATACTTATACAGTTGATGCGCTAAATAATATTATATAAACATTAGGGCTGAGTATCGATAAAAATTATTGATACGATATTTGTATCGATACAGAATGATCGATATCTGATATATCATTTGATGTTCAATACATATGAAATAAAAACAGAAATACTGAGAAACATTGACTGTATTGGCACAGGTACTTGACACAAAATCAAATTTTGGCTGCATAGGATACTTATACACCTAATAATAAGGGAAGGTACATAATGTTAATGCAGCAGGCATGCCAAACACTCATGATGAACTGCAAAAAAGCTATTTTCTTCTTATGGTTGACAGCAGATAGGTTTTATATATGTGTAACTTTTTATTTAACAAAAATTCACAAAACATGGTCCAAAACATGTTTTTAAAATTCATTTTTGTTTTGATCGATATTTGTTTGATACGTTAACGTTCGATACGATATATCATCCGAACCCTATATACCGGTATTCGATACGATACGTGAACTGGTACTCAGCCCTAATAAACATGCGGAATGGGACATTCACTCACTACAAAATAAACGAAAACTGTCAACTGTGGTATGAAGCTAAAATAATCATATTCAAGGACTGTGTAATTATTCATATTTGACAGGTTAATAAAATCATACTTTATATAATAAATACAGTTATGCCTAATGCTATTCAGCTTTCTATTAACATTAATGTTTTTTATTTCAGAAAAAGTACCAATCTAGCTGTGTATCCAGCAGATGTTGTTTTGTTTGAGGGTATTTTAGTATTTTATTGGCCCGAATTATGTAACATGTTTCATATGAAACTATTTGTGGACACTGACCCAGATACCCGCTTGTGTAGAAGAGGTATTAACGATTGTTTCAGTTTTATGTTGTCAGATTAAAAACTTTCAGCCATCTGTCCAGCAGTTCAATCATCTTTAATCAATATTGTTTATTTATTTCTGCAGATTTAACGCTATTTTCACAGTATTTCAGTCATGTTGTGGCAGGCAGTTATCCTAACCAGCTTCCCTGGACATCATTTAGGCCTTAAACAGTACTAACCACATTCTATCCGCAAGCTACTGCTAAGCTAACCTACATTATTCAGAGGTGGACGACAATTTAACATGTACAATGCAATTATCATTAGTCAAATTTGTCACAGATAGTGTTAGCCTCTCCTGGGGTTCGAACTCACTGTTTCTGTATTCGTAGACCAACGCTCTAACCACCGAGCTAAGTGGACTGGCTGTACATGTATATCATTATTAAGGGATTAATGATTTACCTCTGGCATACTATTATTGGTCAATAAAGTCTTACATTTTGTTGAGCACCAACATCACTTACCCCTAATGACTAAGGTTGTAATATTTGGCGCAGTTATTGGACTTTTTTTTAGGCCCCTGCCATTCGAAATGGCGAAAGGTCATAAAGTGTAACCCCTGTCAGTCTGTTCAAATTACGAAGGTATAAAATAATAAAATACAGGTCTAGTTAGATTTCTGTTAAAATCCAAAAATTTT
Source organism: Lutraria lutraria (assembly GCA_964023205.1). Classification (NCBI taxonomy): domain Eukaryota; kingdom Metazoa; phylum Mollusca; class Bivalvia; order Venerida; family Mactridae; genus Lutraria; species Lutraria lutraria. The sequence continues at coordinate 36,583,188 of OZ026840.1, read as the reverse complement.
CTCAAGAACACATTTCTAGTCCTATGTGGAGTATTTTGGGCAATTATGCATGTACATATTTGAAACCAAGAACCCATTGACCTCAATTTAGCTCCAAATCTATTGTCATGCATGCCACCATGGGGCATACGCATTTATCGTAAGGCTTCTTGATTCTACTCTAGTTCAAAGATGAATCAATTATTTTGATCATGATGTTAAAACTTATCATGTATAATTCTGTGATGTTTTTCCAGTTTTACGAGACACGAAAGAAAGAGGACGAGAATTGGACCTGATTTTAAATCAGTATACAAACCTTGTAAAACCTGCGTTTGAAGAATTTTGTCTGCCTGTAAGTAATCTAGTCTCATCCACTTCTTTAAAGCTGTGTCTTACAATTTTCTGACAACAGTTACTGTCATGTCTTATAATTATCAGTAAAAAACTTGCTATTTAAAATTCTACACTTCCGAGAGATACAATGTATGAAGTTGAACTATGGTTATGATTTATGCTGAATGTTAGAAATTCAAAACATCAATTTGTTATAAATACTATATTTAAACTGCCAGTCTGCCACATTTAGTTAAATTTGTCTGATATAGATTTCTTGTTAAGCTGTATTTGTTCTGAATGACATTCTAAAATAAAATATAACAATTTTCATCTTGTTTTCTGTATCAAATAACATGTATGCAAAACCTTAGTGATTTTATGATATTGTGTTTGAAAAACCTAATTACTGTCTCAATACTATCAGTTTGACGAACCTGTATTGAACTTCCCTGTTATTAGTTCTTGTTGAAGAATCAAAATATTGCCCAGGAAATGGAAACTATTGTTAGCGCATGCACAATGCCGACAAGAACAACAGTCTCCAAACGGAGACTACCTAAGAGTGGGAAATGCACTTTAACATGTTATTATTGATTAGAAACTACCGATATGTGATACTTGACTTAGAACACCTTATGTGATTATTCACCAAGAATTTCTGATAAGTGGTTATTGACTTAAAACTACTGACATAGTTACCTGTAATTGTTTATAGCTATATTGTAATTTTGTTTGTTAATTGTTTTTAGACAAAGAAATATGCTGATGTCATCATCCCAAGGGGAGCTGATAATACGGGTGAACATTTTTTGCCATTTTTCTTCCATTGATCGTTTTCATTGATTTTAAACCATACCAAATTTTGACATTTGCAATTATGTTTCACTCTGACATGTGATGTACATTATTATTAGTAAATTCAATCATTAATTTACGGATTTATTAGCAATTTTCCAAACAGCTGTAGAAATTTAATTCTTCAGATAGGTCCTTGGGCTGTTATGCACCTTGATGCATTAAGTGAGCTGTTGTTTTTCATGAAGAAGAATGTTTCACTTCAGATGGCTAGAACTCGAAGAAACATAAAATGATTTTGCTTGTCCCTTTTAGGGTGAGCCAATCAAAGTCTTTTGTATTCAAATATGCTCACATTTTGTTCTGATCCATGGGTAATTGAATTCCCTCAGATGGACTTTGTGTAAGAAATATTAGTATGCAAAGAATTTCACTTCATTATAAGTAAAACCTGGCAAACTGGACTCCCTAAAAAACTGGAATTCCCTGAAAATTCGGAAATTTTCTAAGTCCTGTTTTTTCGGATTTTTTCAAAATCTCTTTGAAAACCGAAATTCCCTCATAAAACCTAACTTTTTGTTCAGTCCGAACGTGGTCCGGTTTTCAGGGGTATTACTGTATATAGTTTGTAGATATTTTGTAATGTGGTGTTATTTCTCAATTTTCAGTTGCTATAGATCTGATTGTTCAACATATCCAAGAACTTCTTCGTCCTACTCCACGAGAAGCTCGACGTAGACATAATTCTGATTCTTTTGCTGGGAGACCACATTAGAGATTATATGTGAAAAACAAGGATGAAAACTTCTAATCTAAAGATGACATCATTTTGTAGGATTGAATTCCTCGTTATGTGCAATTTTTATTATTGAATTTAGCATTTGTTGAAATTTGAATTGTCGTTCAAAGTAGTGGTTGCTTGTGAGAATATGTATCATTTTCATTGGTGATCATAAAATGTAGCCTGTTTGTTCATGTCTTATATTTCCTGTTTGACATTAGACAGAAGTCTTGTTTGTATTACAACAGGGCCGTCTGTCAATGAACAGCAAGTCTGCATTAGGTGAATATCTTCCAAACAAAACTACTGATATGCAATCTTTGAATCAATACAGTCAAAACTCATTATATCGAACTCACGTAAATGGAAATGCTGCTAATATCAAAGTTAAGATAAAGCTGAACATATTTTGAATTCGTTGATTTTGGTACTTTCACACATCAAAATAGATTTTCAGTCCAAAGTGTAACTTTTCAACTAAAAGTGACCATCTATGTCAAACCAATTAAGTTGCTAATTGATGAAAGAAATTTATGCACCTTTTCCTCAAACAAACATCTATTTCTAACCTGATTGGACATTTTATATTTAGATCCAGAATCGCCATTTGATTAATGACAATCATGTAGGCGTGTCAGTGTCCACACTGACGATTATAAAACTAGTATAAATGCCATGCGCTGTTCCTATCCAGAACACAAAATAACACAATCCAGTGATTATTATGACACACCAAGATCACTAGAATGTAGACAGTTGGGGAATTTTTTGGATTATTTATATAGCAAAGTTTGTCCAAATCAAACAATTTTGCCAATTCCCTTTAACTTCAATATAATGAGTTTCGACTGTCTGTTAAACTGTATTAATTATTCTAAGTATGTGATGTCTATTTATTCTTATGGTGTGAGATAATCAGTACATTTTAAATTTGTGATCGAATGACATGAATGGAAGTATCAACACAATTTAACAGGGCCGGCAAAATCTGATTTTGACTTACTTGTCCGTTTTGCTAGAAGCATTTCTCAACTTGTCAGTGTGTTATTTATTTAGTAAATTCTGGAAATTTTCACTTGTCCGTACAGGCTGCAGGACGACCTGGGCAATACGGACAATTGATTTTGCCGTCCCTGTTCAGTTTAACACAAACTGGTTGTACATTGTATTAACAACTCCCAAAGGGCAGCGGAACTATCATGAGTTATCTATGACTCAGTAAGATCTTGTTATAAACATGTTGTAAATGTTTCTTAGACTTAAATTGTAATAAATCTTTTTAAGTAACTGGTTGTAAATTACTTGCATTGTAAAAACTAAAGAGCCATGATGGCCCTTTAACCATACACCAGACAAAAATCTGAGGCTAAGATGAGCTAAACATTAGGGTAGATAGTTCATCATCATATTGCTTTTCTGGAAAAGGTTTTCAACTTTTCCCTACATAACTGTAAATCAAGTGGCCCCTAGCATAGAGCCATTTTTGACCACAGAGCCGTAATTTGAATAAACTTGGTAGAGGTCCACTCAACAATAGCACACCAAACATCTAAGCTTAGACATGGTAGTTTCTGACAAGATGATTTTTTAAAAAATTATCTGATGTAGCCTATGTTAAATCAAGTTAAACTGGGTGGAGCCAATTTTCACCTCAAGGCCATAATTTGGACAAACTTGGTATTAATGGTCTTCCATACGTCTCTCCTGTTTCCATACATCTTTCTTGTTGCCATACATTTATTTTACTTCCTTTGTTTCCATACATCTTTCTTGTTTCCATACATTTATCTTACTTTCTTTGTTCCATACTGTTCTCTTGTTTCCATACAGTAATCTCTTGTTTCATTCAATACAATTTTCTTGCTTCCATACTTTTTTTGTATAAATCTATGGTTTCCATACTTATGTTTTCTTACACTTTCCCTGTTTTATTAGATCTCTTTAGTTTCCATTTAGATCTACTGTTATAATATGTCACTTTTATTCACACACATCTCTCTTGCATCTAAGAAAATGTGAAGATGAAAGACAAACATGGCAGAATATAATTTTATTTCAACAAGAAAAACCTTGTCTGAGAAAAGTAATTTAATAAATCTCACATTCAACAATATTTCTATAATAACAAAAGAGATGATTAAATCACCAAGTTGACAGCATCCTGGTGTTAAAGAGTCATGAATTGTTTGGTTTATTGCTCGCCTGTTTTTTTTCGACAAACTGTTTCACTGATACCATTGCTTTTTTTGCATTGGCATTTGCTCTCATGTACAGTATTAAAGTGGCCACTCCCAATAAAAACCTGAAAATAAATGATTTTGACATAAACAACACGACACTATCATTAAACCTTTGCTCAAACGTAACTGAAGCATTGCTAATTGAAATCCTGAAATAGGCCGTAATGTTTCAATGCTTACAGTAAAGATGTTATCCACATTATTCATTCAGCTGCAACTCTATTAGTTTTAATATCATCCTAGTACATGTATAAACAAACTTCAATGAATAGAATCAATGAAAAGATTATGAAGCTTGGACAAACAATGTATATCAATGAACAATGTCCATCAATCAGTGAAACAATAAGATGCCTCCCCCCCCCCCTCCAGGTGACCTTTGACTGACTGACCTGAAAATGCACATTACCTATAAAGGTTGTCATGAGGAACCAACATAAGAAGTTTAATGACTGTAAGTGGAAGTGTTTTGATTTAACAGGTAAGGTTAAAGTTTGGTACAGACAAACAGCCAGCCAGCTTTATAATAATGATGTAAATAAAATGTGTTATATCACAAGATGTCACATTTAACTTACCAAGTGACAGCATATTCAATATGTTTATCTCTCAAGTCAATTCCAGGTTTCACAGGCTTAGGACATTCAATTGATTCACGTCCTGTAAAACAAGAACATGTTCCAGTATTAATATAATCAAAGTACAGAAAGTACTCATGGAAACTAATCTTACATAGACTTGTATTGCAACATATATAGAACAGAACCTAGTTATACTATCGCATGACAAATGAAGAATAAGTTAGCACATTGTTCCGCATAAAAATTAATGTGCCAAGCGACTGACAGCTATAGGAAGCTGAACCATCGTTATGTTTCCAAAAACTGGGTAAATATTTAAGTTGTAAAGATTCCTCAATACATAGTTGTATGTACTATGTATTGTATGTACAGTGTAACTTCCATGAATGGTCACCTCCAAACAACAACCACATCCCTGTAACACCCAGTAACCTAGCAACCAATATTGACTTTTCACTCTCCCAACAACAGCTTCCTCCTTACAACAGCCATTTTATCCTTCACATTGCTGGCTGTTGAACGGATGTTGCACAGATAAATGGGTGTAAACAATGCGTGCAGTGTGTATTGTGTATCCAGTATACTGTATATTGCATACACTATGTATTGAGCGTACTGTGTATTCTCTATATTGTGTGTACAGTACACTATGTACATTGTAAATTCAGTACCAGGATATTGTGCACACTGTGTATTGTGAAAACAGAATATTGTAAATACTGAGCATTGTGTGTACTGTATTGTGAAATTTTCTTTTCTATTCTGCCGTTGGAATCCAAGGACAAGATAAGGATATAGTAGAAGATAGTAGATCTGTGAAAACATTTTCTCGTTTGGGGTAACACTACCCAGAGAATTTTCAGTAGGTAGGAAATCCATCTTTACATTTAACTCAAAATACCTGTCAAAATGCTATCTATATATATTTTTAAAAAATACCCAAGTGACCAAATAAAAGCTGGTTAGGGCCATGTTTAGTGAGTAGGACAGCGTTACTCCAAACAGAACATTTTTTATGGATGGGCATATAAAATTTCCTGGGATGGAAGAATGGACAGTGAAAAACTGACATTTCTTAAATAAATACCTAAATCTCCGTCTAAAAACACTTCAGCTGTACCACATCTTTCTGCTAATAATTTTAAATTTCTAACATGATACACATCATGTCCATAGGTATCTGTAGGTTTCTTTAAATCCATCAACAGATCCATAACACCAGCAACCTAAAAACAATGATAACTTAATACATTTTAACCCTTTAGCTGCCCGACACATTTTGCGTCATTGTACACTGTATTGCCAGGGAATTTCTCAAGAAATGTGAGCTTATTTAGCAAATCCCATACAGGTATACTCATCACATAGGCAAATATGCAGAGATTTATGAAAACTTGTATACCTGTCCTGTTGGCAAACATGCCGAGATTTGTGCAGATGGGTATACTCATTCCATTGGCAACGAAAGGATATATATTGGTGCCCATTGTATTTTGTTGATTTAAGCAGTCAGCTTCAGAACCATTAAATTAAAATGCTGATGATATAAAACATTACCAATAATAAACAGTGCCATTATTTTGTCAAATAAATGTTATTCTTAAGGTATCATTTTTCAACGAAGCTTTCTGACTGTGGTATCATCAGATTCTAAAAACACCACAGCGTGTTTTATAACATTACGACAGCTTATAACATTTAATTATTATGTTAACGGACGACCTATAACCCAGTGATCGGGGGGTAACTTGTCACAGTCGGTTGAATATGTATATAATTTCAGACTATAAACCTATCCTTTACCTATCCTAAACCTTTACTTTTTAATTGTTTTAGCCAATTTTATTATTTTAAAAACACACTTAAAGTAGATACATGTACATGCTTGTACAGAAAATTACAAGTTATAACTTAATATTTTATGAAAAAAACACCACATTTAATTTTTATAACTGATTTGTGATGGGACGTCCATATTGCTGTAAAATGATGTGGAGTCTGTTTTTTAAGTTTTCCACTTTTTATCTGCTGTTATCAACTGATTCTGTCATTTAAATCTTTTAATTAACCTAAGCATTTGATGCTTGGTACATATACAATCTTTAAGATGTATCAACACAGGGGCATAAAAAATCAATGAATTCTAAACTGTACTTACATATTGATCCGCTCGTACAAAACCTACTATTTCTCTCTCTCCATGAAGCTAAAAAGTAAGATTTTAAGATCAGATAATGCTGAGCAAGCACAACTATTGGAATTGACAAAAAAACTAGAAATGGTCAAGTAATATGATAAACTAGTACATTGTATTTAGATAATCTAGTAATACAGTAAACCAGTCAAATGATCAACTATCTAGCAATGTGATAAACTAGTAATGTGATAAACTAGTAATGTGATAAACTAGTAATATGATAAATTACATGTAGTAATATGATAAACTAGTAATATGATAAACTAGCAATATGGAAAATTAGTAATGTGATAAACTAGTAATAAGATAAACTAGTACATTTGTAATGTGATAAACTAGAAATATGATAAATTAGTAATGTGATAAACTAATAATGTGATAAACTAGAAATATGATAAACTAGTAATGTGATAAACTAGTAATGTGATAAACTAGAAATATGATAAACTAGTAATATGATAAACAAGTAACATGATAAATAACTAATATGATAAACTAGTAATATGATAAACTAGTAATATGATAAATAAGTAAACTGTCAACTAAATAAAGTGACAAAGTCTTACCAAAAACACACAGAATTCTTTAAATAATGGTATTATAACTTCAGTGTACACAAGTAGTCAGCTTAATATAGTAACTGGTTTTACTTCAATTTTTCAGTTAATTTCTGTAACTCAAAAACTATTATCTGTAAATACATGCAACATCTTATTGCCTTAAATACTCACTTATTTCTAATAGTCAATCAATATGTCAACAAGGTACAATGGATATATATTATTAATTAAGTTAGTTGATATTTTTTGTGTCATTTTTTAGTACTGATGAGCACTATATGGCATCTCATTTTACATGTCTGGTATTTGGTAGAGGTGATTTAAACTACATACCTGTCCTTTTTTTAGGATTTCATCATTTTTCAACACCTTGCTTACATAGAAGCCTCTGTTGACCAGGATACTAAAACTAAAATTAACAAAAGTAAAGGATATACAAACAAGAACATGTTTATTTCAATGAGAATGTTTATTTATTCATTTATTTATTTCATCGGATTAACGCCATGTTTAACATTATTTCAGTTATATTGTGGCGGGCAGTTATCCTAACCATGAGCTTCCACTGAGATCAAGATTTTGCGGCCATATTCTGATTTTTTCTGTTACCATACATGTAGTTACCATTATTTAGACCCGCAGGATTAAACAAAATAACTTGCTTAATCTCCACATTGAAAATTATCAACATACCAAGTTTCATCAACCTAGCTTGTGTTATTATAATATTTAAGTATAATAACTGTATTTAAGCAGGATCAAGATTTTGCAGCCATATTTTACTATCTGTTACCATAACAACCACAACTGTGACCTTCAGGGAAAAAAATTATGTGTGCATAATTTACATATTGCTGCCCGTTCAATTACCAAGATTCATAACTTGTTTGAATAGTGCTGAAGTTATTGGATGATCCAGTTTTCAGGTCAACAGACAGACTAATGGACAAATGGAGGGCAAACCTATAGGACATTCTTTAAAGGCTACCTTGGGGTAGGGAACTAATTAGAAGTCCATGAACTACCTTATTTATTTATACAGTCAACCCTGTGTTAATGGCCACCTCATAATAAATGACATTCTTTAAAGGCTACCTGTCAATAAAGGCCACATTTAGTCTTCACCAAGGGTGGCCTTTATTCACAGGTTTCACTGAATGTTTGATAATTTCTCCATACATGATAATCAAGTTTTAGAGTGGCTACAAATTACTTACTCTCTGTCTGCAACAACAAACGGAGTTATCACATAGAATCCATGTTCTCTTTCATATGAGTTTTCACTTTCCATACTTTTAGGACCAATGTAAACTTCATTTGAATAATCAAAATGACCCCGCACTTTGACTGGATAAAGTTCAAGTTCTGTCAACTCTGACAAACTAAAAAAAGTATATTATAATTATTATTATTGACCATTATGTATCTAAATAAGGTCAATGTGTTAAAGTAGAAGCAAAGTTTCAAAGATACATATTTGCCCTTTATTTTCCTGCATTTATATATAAGGATAATGACCCAACTCCCTTAATTATTAACTTCATATAACATAATTATGTGATAACAAGTTAACAACCAAAATCAATATTGCTAAGCGGATTTAGTGCTAAACGTAACAGTAAATGTAAGTAAAAGTTAATCAAATAAATAAACACTGATGCTAGACAAAATTAAGGGTACAATATATTAAACAGAGAAATAACCCATTTAAAACTTTGTACATTCAACAAAGGTCAAAGTAGGGTGGTATGGGCGGATTTGGAATGGTTCCAAGGCAACAACTTTATAAGTATCTGTATCAAAGCATTCAGGTAAGCAGTGTTGGTGCTAGAAGCAGAATTTCAAACTTTCATGATTTAACTGTATATATACGCCTGATTAAGAATGTTCATTCTTACTTCATGTTTTTTTGGGAACAGTGAATTTTTTATCTTTTTATTATGTCTAACTGTAGTAATGGGTGTGATAAATCAATACTTTACTCTTTAGGTAATGGTCTGGGCTCAGCAGACAGTCTCGAGTCTAATGTATTAATTAAGTCAGTTTTCCATTCTTTCCTCCTTATTTGCCAATAACACAAACCAAAACAAGTGGCAGGACAAATCTGAAATAAGATCATTACTGGATTAAAATATGAAGATTGATCTGACTGCTGAATTATATCAAATAATTAAATAAAAATGGTTTTATTGACCTTTAAACCCAATTGGTAGACATATTTGTAACTTGCGGCATCCAATGAAAACTTGAAAATCTGACAACCCATAGTTTGTGCTAAATGGCCCATAAACACCATATCATTAGACATGACAGAAATTCAACTTTTCTAAGAAAGAAAATTGTTTCTTTTTATTGAAAATATTAAATTTATAACCAACCTGCAATGTTGTTTAATACATTTTTAGACTACATAATACTTGATACAAGTCAATCAAAATGAAAAAATTCTTTGGAACAAAAATTTGTTTAATCAAAATATCACAACAGTTTAATGGATAGGATTTATAATTACCAAAATCAAGTGGTAAGCATTAAAATGAGTAGCACTATACGCTGGTTTCGATCTTGGTACTTGACTCTGTGTTGAATACAATCTGTGCAGTTGTCGTCGTACAGCCGCATACTTTAACAAAAATAGAACAAAGTCAAATCAGAACACACATAATTAAACTTTAACAAGTCACTAGTCATTAAGTTCCCTACCAGTTCAACCTTGAAAATGACTGGTTGAGACAATCCGAAATTTGGAACTTTTCAGGCAAAGAATATCCATGGTTAGGTAACACATACACTATCTCGATATTGCCATCTATTTATGTACCTACTCACAAACCATGTCTCATCAACCTAGCTGAAATAGCATTTAAGTTATCACATGACCAAGATCTTATCATATTTTGACTTTCCAACAACTTTGATCAGAAAAAAAAAAAAATTGTCCACATTGCCGTGAATTCATGAACTAATTTTCATTAACTTTGCTTGCATGATTATAGCCATTTATATACCATTTATTTTGTCTTGTTGACCATTTTAGTTATGGAATTCTCCTCTTTCAATGTGAATAGCTTAAGACGCTTGTTCATGCGTCTATTGAAGCAGATCATTTCACATGGTTTCTGGAACACTTGTTCATAGATTATAGTAAAATTCATCACACTGTACACACGTTTTACAGAAATTAATTTGCTTGTTTAATACAAAATTGAACGCGACTCAGATTGAGTCTTTTACCTGATGACTTTTAAAGGACAAGTGATTTTGACGATGAACTGCAATGTAATGCATACGTATCATCATCAAAATCAAATAATTATATAACTGAACAAAATGTTTTTTATTGCTCTGCTATTGCTTACGGCACTGTACCAACACACTTTTTCATAAATATGATTGGATGTAAAATGATGGAAACACAATATTCGAGATTGTCATGCCAACATCTAATATGCCACAAAGACTTTGACTATTAGACTTTACAGTGTCTGTGAGTGTGAATTTCTATGGCTGCATCCTTAATTTCACATGACAAGCACAGTCTCAGCTATACTTATCATTCATTGACATTCACACAGATTATTTACCTTTTTTGCGTACGAGATACACCAGCGAAACATTTTGATATCAATCAATGACACAATTGCATACGATGAACGTTGGTGACAGATACATACATAATCATCAATAGACAATACTATTTGAATGGTAGATTTTAACTCATTCACCGGTCGACCGGCCTGATTGTGTTAAAGTTACTTCGATTGGCTAAGCTTCCATTCGGTATCCAATGAAAACACTTGTCTTACCAAAGCATAAAGGGAACTAAGATGGATTCCGATCTACAGAAAAAGCTTACGAACGAATTAGAGAAATTCCAAGGTTTACAAAAAGGTAACTGCTTTTTCTCGAATCTCAATGCTCAAACAGTTTTTGCACTAAAAAATTAAAGACAATTATTTATCAAAATTGCTGTAGAAATTCAATACACTGCTCGAATGTTACAGATCGTGAAAACTAATGACAATATAAAACGTGATCATGTCTTTTCATGCTGCTCAGTGCTGTTCTTGTTTGAGAATTTTATCGCATTGTAGCAGTTTGCTATATGAGAAGGCACTGTAGCGATATATTGTATTTATAAATTGGTTAACAGCCTGATTAGCTCAGTTGGTACGGGGCCTTTTTCCCCAAAAATGGGAAGGGGCCTTAGCCTTTCATTTTGGGAAATTGAAACGAGACTTTTGGCCAAATTTGGAGCAGGTTAAACTGAGTTAAAATAGCATTTAATTTTGTGAATTTCTTTCCCCAAATTGGAAAAAAAGAGCCTTTTTTTCAATTGGGAAGTCTCCAAATTTCGGCCTCTGTTATAGAAGGAAAAAAGGTCCTGTGGTATCTCTAGCATCTGTCAATCTGACTTGTGTAATGAAAATTGCTTGAAGAATTCACATAGTGATATACTTTTGAATTGCCTGTTTGCTTAAATAAGTGATGAATATTTGCCAAGTGCGTATAAAATGCAGATGCATTATGCATACAATATAGAAATAGAGGAGAAACGCAGACAACAAAGATATAGAGGGATACTGTCAGAGGTCAACATTAACTTAAACCACTGGACCAGTGGGGTCCAGTAACCCAGGGGATTTACTAGACCTGACAAGCAATCTGAACTGGAGGAAGCATTCTCAAGACAAAACATTGTATAGTACAATACATCTCTATATTGTTATGCTGTGTCTAGTGTTATTTATTTAAAACAGGGCATGAAAAATAGTTTGAGGGGCACTCGTCCTGTAGGACGAGTGACATATAAAATCCACTCGTCCTGCCCTTGATGTCACTCGTCCTACCACTACTTGCTAGAAAAAGCACAGTAGAAACAGTAAATGTATACTGTAGTTAAACAAACACTTACTGAGCCTTTTTGATAATTTAAACCGCCAAATATACAACCTAATGTTCATTTCTGAAGCATTGGATGCCTTCATGACATTACACTACTTTACAACTCAATGAACAACTTTATTATTGACAGTAACAGTGCCATAGTAATGCATACTTAAAGCTTGTAAGCTGTCACAATAATTGTATCAGGTGAGAATGGAGTTCAAGACAGCTAAGTAACTGAATATGTAATTGAAACAGACGACAGCAAACCGAAAATGATAAACATCCTGAGAACAGTCTGGATAAATGCCAGACCGGGCCGTTTTACAGATATCACGACACGGCTAATCCGAATATAACTATTAAGTACCTCCATTCATTTCTCAAATGATAACTAGGTCCATTCCACATCTTTTTTTCGTAAAATGTACGCTATAAGTACGAAAAGTAAAATTAATTAAGTATTGTCCATTTGATAGTAGTCGTTCGCCGCTCACGGAGCGAACCGGGCGATCGGCATTTACTCCAAACCGGTGTCAAGGCTATTTTTTCCATATGTCAAACAAGAAATTATGAACATTGACATGACATTTCGTATCGTTATTCCGCTGCAAGAGATTATTTTTGATTGATTTTTTGTATTGGTTTTATAACGCAAAAGCAACTCGTCCCGTCGGACGACCGTAGCCGATTTTCTACTCGGATTTTTCTTGCCCTGAATTTACCAATACTCAACAGATGTAACAATTTGATGCTTTAACAGAATTCAGAGGAAAATCTAAATGTACATGTACAATCTGGAATTCCAAGCTCCAAACAAAAGCAAATTTAAGTACATCATTACATGTTAATGGATTCCATTCATTAAAACTATGTACATATTGATAACATGAAGGGAAGGTGAAAATAGCAAGAAATCAAAGCCTGAATTGAATTATTGATATCATTCACAAGAAAATGAATCTTAACTTAAGACATATTTATTTTCAGATCATCAAAAATTTGTGAAAGCACGTCAGGTATTGGATGGACAACTTAGTGAAAACACTTTAGTTAAAGAGGTATGTTAACTTACATTGTAGATTAAGGTTTGGACATTTTCTGAACATTTGTCATCCTGAACACTGAAGCTCAGCCATCATATTAAACCCATTAAGACCATCTTTAAAAAACATTGTTTGTGGTAATTCTACCTACTCACCAAGGGGGGGGCGCCTTGTTTTTCATTAATCATAAAACAGCGAAGATGGTTTAGTTACCGTTTAAATTGAGCTATGCAGTGTTTGTTACGGTTTACAGCGTCAGTAAATGGCCTACGTAACCTTAGAATGTGTTCATCTATTTAATTTAGAAGTTGAACTTGAATGGATATGTTTTTGTTGTCGTTCGTTTTAAAGTAGAATTTCGAATGATTTAGGTTTGGTCTTTTGTGAATAGGACTTGGTGAGAAGATTTTTATAAGAAACAGGGGGGGGGGAGGGCTTTATTGGGGTTTAAACGATGACTGCTTCCTGGATTCTGACCAGTACTTGCGCCAAAAGATGGGATTGTGAATGTTCTGGTCAAATTCCGCCACTGATGGGATTCCCACCTGCAACCTCCGGGTTGGGAGTCTGACGCTTAACCTCTACTGCTCCTCCATATTTATTACTGTAAGGGCATGGGCTTTTAATATGAGTTTTATTGTTAATATTTTGCTACTTAATTTCTAAGAGCTACAATCTATAAAAACAAGAATGATGGAAAACATCAAGATTTATACACCTTACATAATTAGTTTTTCTAATGTTGCAGGCTTTAATATTTATATTCACTGCATTTTTTTCACAGATTTTGTACATGTTATTTTGTTACTTCAGGAGTTGGATCGGTTAGAATCTTCATCCAATGTTTATAAAATGATTGGTCCTGTGTTAGTGAAACAAGATATAGCTGAAGCTAAAGAAGTAGTTCATAAAAGAATTGATTACATTAGTGGTGAAGTGTAAGTGCTCATTGCTTCTTCTTTAAAGGCCCATTAGCTGTTTGAATTTTTAGCTCACCTGATTCATCAGGTGAGCTTTTAGGATCGGTGAATGTCCGGCGTCCGGCCACAATTAGTTTGTTTACACTCTAGCAACCGCAACTCTTTACGAATCTTGATTAAACTTGCTCACAATGTATATGGCCACAATGTCTCGGCTAAGTTCGATTATGGGCAAAATCTGATAATAACTTCTAGAGCTATGGGCCCTTGAATTACAAAATTTGCTATATTTAGCTTGTTTACACTCTAGCACCTTCATTTATTCACCAATCCTGATAATAATTTCAGTAAATGTGTATAACTAAAAGATCTTGGACAAGTTCGATTATGGGCAATATCGGACCAGAACTTCAAGAGTTATGGGCCCTTGACTTAGAAAATTTACTATATTTGAGTTTGTTTACACTCTAGCGCATTCATTTATTCACCGATCCTAATAATATTTTCTGTAAATGTGTATAACCAAAAGATCTTGGACAAGTGCGATTATGGACGGAATCGGACCCAAACTTCAAGAGTTATGGGCCCTTGATTTTGAAAATTTGCTATATTTTAGCTTGTTTACACACTAGCGCCTTCATTTATACACCGATCCTAATCATATTTACAATGAATGTGTATGACCTTATGGTTTTGGACATGATAAGTTATGGGTGGAATCGGAATACAACTTCCAAGAGTTATGGACCCTTGGATTAGAAAATTTGCTACGTTTTAGCTTGTTTAACAGTATTATACCTTCATTGTTGGTTTTGATCTCAAAATCTACGTAAAAATGAGTTTTACGAGATGGAAACTATATTACCTGGTCATTGATTATTGGCCTTTGTTTTCAGGTGAGCGATAAAGAGCCAATGTTGCACTCTTGTTTAATACAGAGTAGTTTGGCAGTAGTTTGTGGATAGAATGTGGTTAGTACTGGTTAAGCTGCCAGATACGATATAACTGAATAGCCCTTGTATCTTAAATATGTATCATGTATGACTTGTTTCTATTTTTGTTATTTTATTTTAAATATGAGGCCTAAATTAAAAATATGTTTGTTTGCCCTTTACCTACTGTGAATTTTTGAAGAGGGTCGATAGGTAGGGAAAATATTTTATTTCTGAATTTGACCTTTACCTAGCATGAAATTACACTTCTATCTTGATGCATTCTATAGTCATTTTATGTGTTCTGCTACCATACAACCATTTATTGTGTGCTTTAATCAATCATGAACATGTACTCAGTGCCTTAACACTCAATATTGTTTTCCTTCATTACTTCAAACGATAGCTATTTTAAATGTTTATCTAAAGCACTGAGTACCTGAATATTTTCCCAAGAATGAAAATAAAGTTCTCCCAGATTTTTCAAATAAAATCTTTTGAGTCGGGGTGATTTTTTCGGGTCGGTTGGTAAAGGGCAAACAAACTTAATTTTAATTTAAACCTGAGTGTTTTACATGAAGTTTATTGCTACCATGACTGGGCCGTAACTACTGCCTAATTTATAAAACTTCTGAAACATTCATTTATTACAAAGAATTATTGAATTTCTTCCTGTATTACCGGGTAAATCTTAATTGGTGCAAAATTTATTGTTAATTTATTTATTTTGTAGGAAGCGTCATGAGGGTATGATTAAAGAATTAGATAAGAAACAAGAATCACAGAAAGAAGTTTTACAAAAACTACAAACACAGTTTCAGCAAATGCAGCAGAAAGTTGGGGCAAAGTCTTAGTAAAAACTGACAACAAGTCTAGTGTTCAACATCGTCAGATACCCACGATTGCTGACTCCACTCTGTTACATTCATCACCTGTACGGATATTTCACTATCGATTAGCCATTTTGATTTATAACTAAAGCTGTATTTTGATTGGATGCAGTACAATCTTGTTATGCGCTTGACATCCAATCTGATTGCTCATAGTAAAACTATATCGATTTCACTATAAAAATGCCAGTGAGTATTGAAATTTGTAAGCATCATTTCGATTGGTTGATGTATATTCTATTCTTTTTTGTCAAAAATACGAATTGAAAATGAAAAATCCCTTGGATGATGTATGTTGCGGAGTGGAGTCAGAAACTGTGGTTTTCCGACGATGAGTGTTCGATCGTTAGAAGTACTTTTTGAATTTCATTTTATACAATGCTTGTATTGAAAGACGACATGTCATAGACTTCAATGATACAACAAGTGAGGATTAAATGAAAACATACTTTTCTTGCAATGTCCATTATCATTAACAGCATTGAATTGTATCTTCCCTCAATCTGTAAATTAATGCATGTTGAATATATATGCCCATAACTGTCAAATCTTTTTGTTGAAACCTAAATAATGTTTTGATTGTTTATTGTGTCTGATTATGTAAAAATGCAATAGAATGACTGCTTTACCTTACAAATGATAAAACATCATCAGGCCATCCTTAAAAAGTAATTTGTTTGAGGTTAAGCTACCTACTTTACAAAAAAACAGTCCTACCCAACATTTTTTTATCTCTTGGGTACTTGTTTAATATATAAGAAACATTTTGACATGTATTTTGGATTCAATGTAAAAAAAAATATTCCAGTCTACTGAAAATTCTCTGGGTAGCGTTACCCTAAACACGTTTTTTGTGTACTATTTAAAAGATGTTTGATTTATGATATATATTATGCCAGCTTCATCTCATTTAATGTATTTACATTCAAACCTGTGTTTAGTGGCCATCTCCGAATAAAGGTCTTTCTGTGAACAAAGGTCATCCTTATAAAAATCCACATTGATTATTTAGAACAAAATTAACTCCGTTTAAAGGCCATGTGTTAAAAAAGGCCTCATTATGTCTTTCCCAAAGGTCACCCGTGTTCACAGTTTTGACTGTATCCACAAATATCCAGAGAGTTATTGTCCCATGATACATGTATGTGATTGCAATGATACCAATTGATTAATATTTGAAGAAATAGATATTCTAGTGTTAAGAGCATTGAGAGGAGAAAGATTTGAATGTGTTTTATTTTATTTTAAGTTGCGTGATATTTGTCGACAATAAATTATTGGAGCTTGTACTTTTGTTTTCATTTTATTTTCTCATACTAGAATAAGTCTTCATTATTTATTGATATCAACTAACAGATCAATCGCCTTTCGTTTTCTGTGTGATATTCTGATGCTGGATTATGCCAAGTTCTGTTTAAAAATTGAGGGTTTTCACTTGTCATACCATTTTTATACGCCCGTTTGAAAAACAGGTCGTATTATGAGAACACCCACATTGGGCAGGCGTAGTCCGCTCTTTAATTCAAACACTTATTCAGATCCTCACCAAACTTGATGGAAATGTTTATGGCCATGAGATCTCGGTCAAGTTCGATAATCGTCCCAGGCACTTCTGAGTTATGGCTGTTGACGGGCATATTTTGTAACCTGGCACTCATTGTTTTTTGCTGCAAATGTAACAAGGTCGTGAGATTACAGGTCTTACATATTTTTGGTATGCTTGACAGTAGAGCTAAAAGTTACCTTTTAAAGCCACGTGATTGAGCGACAAAAGTGAAAAACAGCAACAAACAATAACAAACTTTATTCAATGAACTATTTTACAAACAAATAATACAAGTAATCAATGTGCTCCAAAACCCTACTTAGCAGAATAAAGGAAAAGATCAAGAATTGTCTGTTTGTCGCCGTTTTTTGCTGAACGACAAGCAGTTAAATGGTGTTTTTATCTACTGATCAACTACGTTTTCCTCTTCCTAATAAACTTTTCTCCAGTCCCATCATTGGTGATTCAAATGCCAAGGAAATGATAAAAGCAGCAGCATATGCGAGAGACAAATTTCCACAAAACAAATAGATCTGAAAATAAATTCAAAATTCTATTCAGCATCTAGTTATTAAAGTGACAGCAGAATTTCTTCGAAACGAAGTGTACTAACTTTAAAGCCCCATTAGCTTTCTTGTTTGTTATATATTTCAATGAAAACTCTTGGTAAAAAGATGCAATGGCGCATTTTATTAAGAAAAATAACTTTAAAATATACATGTAGGTCACCATGCAATATATACAGAAATTAACAGTTCTGTTTTTCACCAAGGGCAATAACTCTTGCATTATCATGAAATAAATTGTATCGATGGTAACTATCAAACAATAAATGATAATTGGGCTTTACTGTTTTTGTAATGTTGCCATTTTTATGTAGCATTGAGCAGACATGTCCGAAAAGTACAGTATTAGCTTTGAATACCTTAGTAGTTAATACTGATTGTACATTCCGTTTCTGCGATGTACATACATGCATATTATTCTAAAATATTCTCACTTTTGATAAGTGATAGAGAACAATTAACTTACTATTTCAAGGTCATACCACCTCATTAATGTTCGTCTGCTGAAGTAATACACATACATGACCACTGGATGAATCAAATATGCACTGTAAGTCAGTCTACTAAATGGTATGATAGCTCGACAAGATAATAAGGTGTTAACTGGTCCTGAAAGAGAAAACAAAGTAGGAAAAGCTTCAATTTTATTACTATTTTATGGGCTAAGCGCTTTATTTGGTTTTCGAAAAACTTGTTTTATTATCAAGTTGTCTTTGGATTTAAATCCAGCATTTATGGGCTAAGAATACAAAACTTGTACTGAAAGTACTCGTGGAAACTGAACTTGCAAAGAGTTACAATGCAGAATGGAACGGGAAATAGTAGAACTTCGGTTCGCATAAAAATTACGCGCACTGAGCGAGTGATGGGTATGGGAAGCTGACGTTTCCAATCACTTAATTTTAAATGTATGAACTTGTATAAATTACATTCTTACCCCCATAACCTACGGCACATGAAAATATCACCCATGCTACACACATTCCCCATGCTGTCCGTGCCGTAGCGTTGTACAGTGCTGATGCGTCTACTCCTAGATCTGTTTCACCGTCAGGTGAATAAAGTCCATAAAGCACAAGAAGTGCCACAACAGTGGCTAATGTCCAACCTATAGCATTAGTCACCTAAATATAAACAAATATTGTTAAACATTTATAAATTTAAATCACTTACTTGGTGTATACCATTATTTTATGTTTGTATAGAAGAACCGAACCATAAAGATCGAGTGTGTCTCCAGAGAAAAATGGATATATCTATTTATCTTTGGATTCTGCCTAACTGCCCTTTCGGGAATCTGGCATGCAGCAAATCCCGGATTGTGATCATTTACTTAGTAAATCCCTAAAAACCAGAGTCTCTGAAAACAAGACTCCTTGAAAACGTGAAGTCCCTGAAAATCGGACATTTCTATTTTTTTTCGGAAATTTTCAAAAATTCTCTAAAACCGGATTTTTTAGAAAACCGGACCTTTTCCAGTCCGGAAGGGATCTGATTTTCAAGAGTTGTATTGTACTTACTTTAGAGAGTTTAACTTTGCAATCAGTCTTGTAGAGTACATATCCCACGAATATACCAACTACGTACGGACCAATACGACACCATGGTTTTATATACGTTAAGTCGAATGCGTCATTGGTGTTATCCCTATGTTAAATTATGAAATTAAACAGCATTAAAAGCATTATGCGATTAACATAATGGGTGGACGTGTAAGGATAAGCAGATGTTTAGTGGATATATCTCATTTCACAAAATTATGCAAGCTTGCCAGTCAATCAAAGGTCGTTGTGACTAATTAGTCCTAAAAAGAACCATGCAACATATCAATACAAATCTACAACTTTTCATACACCACCAAGATTAGTGTCTTTTAATAGAATTGGTCAATCCGAAATGACATGCCACTCTCTTGAGCAACAACCTCCCATCAACAACAACATAGTTTTGCTACTCCCAAAGGGTGTTGCTTCGGGCAGATTGCACTGTATGTTACTTTTGAAAAATTGCAATGGAATATTTTGAATATTGTATAATCATATCGTTTCACAAACGTCCAAGAAATTTAAACGAGGACAAACACATTTTATGTAAATGCTTACAACTTACCCTAGAATCATGTTTGAGCCCAATTCATTTTGCTTTGAAATAACTCCAGTTGAAATGAAATTAACGAGAACGAATATAAGACAGGATACAGTGCCCCATAACTTAGAACTGGAAGGTAAACAAAATATAAACTTCACGTACAATATGAGTAATATTATTATAATTATGTTATTGATCGACTATATATAAATATTGACAGTGTTATTCAACAAATACCCACTGTTATATGAGAGAGACTAGGTCAGTAAGGAGATTATTAACTGGGCCAATATGAGAAAATCAGGGTAAATACGAGAAAACTTAGCCAATATGAGATTCAGGCATTTTTATTGGCTGAAAAGGAGGGCCAATATGAAATTCGAGCATTATGATTGGTTGAGAAGGAGGGACAGTATGAAATTCAAGCATTATGATTAGCTGCGAATGAGGGCCAATATGAAATTCAACCATTATAATTGGTTGAAAAGGAGGGCCAATATGAAATTCAAGCATTATGATTAGCTGCGAAGGATGGCCAATATGAAATTCAAGCATTATGATTGGTTGAAAAGGATGGCCAATATGAAATTCAAGCATTATGATTGGTTGAGAAGGAGGGCCAATATGAAATAACAGACATAGAAATAGACGCCATCTTGGGAAAACGTTGGTCTACTGATCAAGCTTGAGGTTGTAAGTTCGAACCATGGGCAAAAATCACTGTCCGTGACAAATTTGACTGAAGATGTTACATTCTGGTTAGTACTGGTTAATGTCTAAATGCTGGTTTGGAAAACTGTCCGCCACCATATAACTGAAATAATGTTGAAAATGGCGTCAAATAAAATTTATCAGTTTGGTATCACAGATCAATCAGTTAATTTCAGTACCTGGAATAAAATTGACTTACTAGTACAGTGGAATCAACATAAGAGGACTAATCACGTAAAACTGCATGTCATTGGCCAGATACCAGCTCCAAGCCATACACTGAAATATGAAATATTTATCAACTATCTTCAAATACCCTTTTCAGCGTAATAACTAAGGGACGTTGTGATAATTTTTGTGTTAACCGTAAACTTGTAACGCACCTAGCTGGGATCACTCATATTCGAGTAAAATAAAAATCCACAGCTCATGAAAAGAATGATTGGGAAAATCTTATAATTAAATATCAGTGTACAAAATCAGTGCTCGAAACACAAGCACGTGATATTCACAAGAATGTAAAATTCAAGTCTTTCAGAACATTTTATTCCACAGATTAACGATTCAAACAGCGCCTGCAAAATTCAAACATACCCCATTCGCTTTCACAAAAAATATAAACAACAATGTATATTTCCTTGGAAAAGAGGAAAGCTAGCTATACCTGACTAAATATGGAAAATGATTGATTTTGTTAAGTTTTTAATATCCGAGTTACCCCCCTTTCATTTCTGTTTGTACAATGTACTGTAGTTGCTTATCAAAATTTACAGGCGCTCGATCCTTATTCATTTTCTAAATTTAAGTACTCGGGTATGATTTTGATCAGTAAAAACAATTATTCTACCATTAATAAAAATACTGACAGATATAAGCTTTATACGGTTTAATACCATGTGTCAATCGCGTTTGTGTCCACTAAACAATATGATTAAGAAAACTAATTACCATACTGCCCTCATCTTGAAAGTTATTTATATACAGCAAGTTTTTCCACCAAGTGTTTGAACACTCATCTACTTCTACACCTTGTTGTGGCCAGATAGGTCCACTACTCCAGTATTTCAGTGTTGGTACGTACAGCATTATAACTAACATATATGGTGGTGTGAGCCTACAATTTAAGACCATGGGATATAAATACAGTGCAACCTCTCCAGAGCGGCCCTCTGTTGAGCAACAACCTCCCTTTTACAACAGTATAATGTTTGCCCACTGTACGATTCAACTATCAATTTAACCTCTCTACAGCAACAACCTCTCAACAGCAACATAATTTTGCTTCTCCCAAAGGGTGTTGCTTTGGAGAGGTTGCACGTGGTCACCAAGTTAAATAAAGAAATGAAAATTCTGTATATTCCAGGTATATTAAAATGTTATAGTAGATGTTGTATTTAATTTTTTGCGACATTTTATTTTCTATACAGTTATAATTATAACAATAACATGTACATGCAGTTACCTCCAAAATCTGTGGAAATAAAACATGAACCAGTTCAAACGTTTGGCTCCACCTCGCTTCTCAAGTTCTTTAAGTGTTAAGTATGCAACCAATAATCCGCTGAAACATAATATGACAAATTGAAAATACTCATGAGCCTTATTGATAAATTAATACTATTCTATACGTCACTGCAATAATCAAAGTACTGAAGTTACTCCCGGAAACTCGCACTGCAGCTGGAACAGGAACTTGTTTAACAATTGCATGGTAGGCAGGCCCCCATAAAGTTGTTGTTGCTCACGGGCTACTTTCCATCATGGCTGACGCTGGGAATCCAGTGATGGAAACAAACCTTTCTCTTTTAATGGGAACTTAGTGCCTAATTATCGTGAACGATAAACACGTTTGAAAGTCTGCCATTAAAGTCCCATAAGCTTATACATGTACATGTATTGGTTTTAATAGGTTCTGCCTGTTCTACCCGTAACCGCCGTGCATACTTTATAGCAAGAAAAAATGTTTCCGAAACTACTATCGGATCTTTTTCAATATCATTGAAATAAATACTATTTATAGAACATCTACTGATTTTCCCGCAGTCATGCTATGCACACGTAGTACAGTGACGTCACGCGCTCTATATATTTCAAGTTTACAAAAGCAAAAATCACAGTGAAATGAGTGTTTTCAGACGAAAAAGGGCTTGTTTCGTCGGTAATAATTATCTTGGGATAATATCAGCAATTAAATGTTTTTGCATATATGTTTCTACAGCAAAAAGCTAAAGTGGCTTTAAGTGTCTGGGAACGATTCCTGGAAACGAATGCCTAGTGTTGAAAAGTAGTAACCGGAAACCACTTAACCACAATTTGTAACCCTACACTTATGTATGAGGCGTAATTCTCGGTGACGGAAATGACTGAGTAGTTACAATTGCGATGAGACAGCAGGGACATACACTGAACAAAGTTTGTTTTGCATTTTTTATGAAATTGTCTATGAAACCAAAAACATAATCATATGCACTTACCTTAGTACAAAGAATGTATCTACAGCAACGGTTGCGTTAGAAATGGCTTGGAAACTTAACCTTTTCAATTCGTTTGGAAGGAATGTAATAACGTTATCTAAAAATAAAAATATCGACTTCAAGACAGTGTCTAAACAACTCGTCAATTCATTACACACTGTGTTGAGGTTATCAAATTATTATGTCCAACATAAGTTTTTTCTCTCTTTATAACACGAATGAAGAATATTTAGAATGCCTGCTGGTGTTAAGGTATTAGGATCTTAACACCTATTTTTTCTCAAAATGGGGTGGACAGGTTTTGGAAATATTTCAATATTTTATAGGTTTCCATGATAGAAAATTAAAAAGAAAACAATGACGACCCTTTTGAATTATCTGCAACTTGGAACGGGAACTAGTTTAACAATCGATGGCGGATGTAGAAAAATGTAGTGCTTTGGTCCGCATAAAAATTCATGCACGCCGAGGGAGTGACGGCTATGGAAAGCTGAACTATCGTAGAGTTTCCAAAAATACCTACCTACAGCATTTAGACCAAAGGCGTACGTATGACCGAGAACTACCCACATCATACTAATAAGTCGAATTCCATTGATACTTGTTAGTGTGCCAGCTGGCTGATTTGTATTCAATATTTTGGTTGCGTTATTGTAGACAGAAAATGAGAGAAGTACATTTTGCCAAAGTCCTGAAAGATAGTTCATAAAATTATTTGCTTCAGGCTAGACACAAATAGGGAGAGAAATGCTTTTCAGACTATCGATAAGTTGTTAACACAAAAATGGCAAACATTTTCTAAAGACATCCAAAATTGTAGTTCTAAAAGGTAATACACAAGGCAAGTACACCCAAAGCATGCCATATATGTCGATACTTTCAAGCTTGGTTTAAACTTTATTTCAAATTATATTTTAAGCATACACACTTATACATACATGGATTCTGATAGTAACTAAAATAGGATATTTTGGATCGGAAAACAAGGATAACTTATATAAATTCCTCTCCATATGAAAGAAATATAAAAAATACATGATCAGTGGTAGATATTCAAAAAAGTATAATTGCGAAAATGATATTAGGTGTTTGAATTTGGACTGTTTAAAAAGATATACTGAAAAATGATGGCGTCATGTTAACGGTAGACGGTCTGTCAGGAACAGAAACTGTCAGGTTTAATCATGTGATTAGTAATGTTTCAAGCATATGGGGGGTTAATGTCGAATAGTTCTGAACCTGTTTTTTGGGTTGAAGAATCTTTTTTTACATCAATTTGTTTTTGCTTTTCCTGTGTAATAGTGGCCTGACCATTCAAAATATGAATATTTTCCTGTGATGAGGTTGGGTCATTTTGAAACGTCCCATATTTTTTCCCGTCTCGCTGAAAAATAAGAAAAAGCATAAGTGTACATGTTTTTTTTACAATTTGAGTTTTTTAAAATTCTTTTCATATCATAGCTTTTTTTAAATTCTGTTCACTTTTATTTTAAGCGATTTTTTTATCTTAAGTATTAATTCAAAACTTTTGTCGCACATTTTTTCAAATTGATTTAACTCAACTCAACTTTATAAAACCATGGTCATATATTATGATACAATGGTATACAAATATACACATACATTGCTTAAAATATATTAGTTTACATAGTGAGAACAAACGAAAAGTGAATAAGTTCAGTTTGTTTTAACGGCACAGTTTGGGAAATATATCAGTCGTTCGAAATGGAATTTGAAAACAAAACATATAAAACTTATTTTCGTGTCTTCAGCATAAATATTAAAATACAGAATTTGAATTGTAGCTATGTTTTATACAATTGTTATTGTACTAACCCTAAACGCCTAGAACAGAAAGAATTGTGTATAAAAGTAAAGTTCTAATAAAATTATTGTAAACTCAATTCCATTTCAAAAGTATAAATTTAAACATTTATGTAAACAAAAATTAGCCTAATATGCAAAATACGATATATTTGAATACTTACATTAGTTGTAGACGTTCCGCACATGAAATGTTTATTAATAATATCGAATACTGTAGCAACTGTAATAATTGAGAGCAACAATGAAAGGACCACACTGAAAAATAAACAATAAACAGAAACATGTAATCGACGGTCATTATGATAGTTATTCATTTATTTAGGTTTAACATCATTTTTCAACATTTTTCTGTTATACACAGCGGCCGATTCACCTAACCTTTTTTCATGGACTGTATTCTAACCAGTACTAACTTACTCTTCTACAATGAACCAGCAACTTCACCACATGTGGATGAAAATCGGCATTATTGTACAAATTTTCATGGAAGGGTAAAACCCAGCCGCGACCGGGAGTCGAACCTGAATCGCCAGGTTACAAATACAGCGCACTTACCACTGGACCTCGACCGCTTACATCATAAGTGTAAACAAGTGATTGTTTTTGCTGAACAACATGCACATTTCAATTGATCAATCAATTAGATATCTCGTCTAAATCTCTTAGCGTTGATTTTTTTTAAATTGCTTATCGGAACCGCAAACCGTGCAAATACATGTCTACATAAATACTAGTATACACGGCTTCCTATAACTGAATTGTACTTTTTCTTCCGTTCCGATGTCCTGCAACTGATGTCAAAATAACTAGATTCAGTTATATTTGTTGGCTGTCTCTAGGATAGCCTTGCTACTAGATCATGCATTTGAGCAATTTTACTGCTATTCGGAGCATCACATTAATTGATATTAACTGTCTGTGAATGAACTGATGTAAACTATATCCAGTAATTGCTGTTAAATAACAGAAATGATGGTCATTGAGATGGTTCATGTGATGGATTATGAGATAATGTAAGAAAACAATTTTCTAGCATTTAAAAAAAAAAAAAATTAACCGTATAAACTGGTACCCTAACAATGTGTTAAAGATATGGCAAACAATTTGAAGCTTCGGCATGTTCTGTTTTATCCGAATATATGATAAAAACGTTTTTTTTATTTAAATGTTGATCGTGACATTGAAGTGCAGACAGGCATTAGATATAAGGCGTATCGTTGGCAGCAATGCCAGTGTCATGTTTGCATGAGGGAGATGTTCAAATGTATCTGTCTATACTGCGCAGCCAGGTTACATCAGTTCACTCAGTGCTTTGATTAAAAACTGGACTCAGGCATTTTGTAATACCGTACAAGTTCAATCAACATCAAATTATACAAGTCATTTTATACGTTGTTGTAAGCGTATGTATGAAAAACTTCAATATTAAATAATTATATAACTTACATTACAGCAATCGCCTTTCCAGACAAATCGAGTGTGTTTTCTTGGCAATAAGCATATCCAGTTGGTAATGTTGTGTTTAATGGAATTAGGCTTACCACTGTAAAATATGAAGTTTTTCTTACAACAAATGAACTCACACTTCTACGACTGAAAGACCGGTGGTGACATTTCAACTTCAAGATTTCACAATTTCAAAACATGAAATAATGAAGTTGAAATCGCCCTTTTTTCTTGTGATTTACCGATATGTCGAAGTACTTGCAATTGAATGCGGATGTAGAATAACGTACTACTTTGTTCTGCATTAAAATGCATGCGCACCGAGCGAGTGACGGCTATATGGAGAGCTGAATTATCGTTCAGTTTCCAAAACAAAATGGCCACACACTATTCATTAATTATTTTTGTGTTTGTTAAGTTGAGATGCAGTTTGAAAAATCACTCAGGAAATTTTTTCTACGTACCGAAGTACTTCCATTAACCCTCCGACTGCGAAAATAGTTCCGATTTTACAATTCAATGCCATAAAGGCAATTCTAATATTATGTGCATTCAATTCATAATCAGATGGCCATGAAAATCGTAATCGAGTAATACAAAACAGTCGTAAAAATAAGCACATCGACAGAACATTGGCGTGTTTATTTTTTATGTATGCTTTTGATGATCTAACACTGGCTATACTTACGCACGTTGACCAAGACAGATGCCTCTATAGTTGAACACGACTCAGGTAAACATATTCCAACACGTAAAGCAAGACTTCCTGGCTGCAGTATGGTTTCACCCTAAAATAGTTTTAGTTAGGCTTGTAAAGTTAGGTACAGTGTGACAAACATTGAAGGAACATTCCCAACATTGAATCCTTTTCTCGATATCTATGCAATGAATACAGTACAACCTATCCTGAGCTCTCTCTTTTGAGCAACAACTTTCCTTCAACAACAACATGATTCCCCCCACTACACGATTTAACTATTAACTTAACCTCTCTATGGCAACAACCTCTCACCAACAACATCAGTTAGCTACTCCTAAAGGATGTTGCTTTGGAGAGATTGCACTGTATATACATGTACAAAATTATATGAATTTTCATTAATAATAACGTAAGTACTAGTACTCTATCAGCACTACCTTTCACTCTTTAAAGAAATTCAACTTTATAATCATTGCGGTCACAATGATGTCGAGAGTTAATTTTTGTAAGTTGAAAGGTTTGCTGCTCTAGTTCAGAGCAATATTTGGATAACATTAGATGGTGGTTCAAAGAGAAATTACGTCTGCGTCGAATAAGTCCGGGCTTCTAAAAATCAGCTTTAAATTGTTACGAACACGGCCAGTATATTTTTCCGTTATTTCTGGGCACAGGAGTTCTGTACCTTTAAATATGTTGACAATTACGTTATACGCCATAGATAAAAAGCAAAAACAAGTATCAACATTCTGAGGCACGGTTCCCTAGATAAACATTTCAGCTACACACGCTGTGGATTTTTAAGCGAGCACAAACACACCCGCTGTGGATTTTTAAGCGAGCAATCAACACACCCGCTGTGGGTTTTTTAAGCAAGCAATTAACAATATTAAAACTATTGTCCTTAGTTTTCAACGGATGTAGATTAATTGAAGCAACCTATTTAATTTTGATAACAATAAAAAATCGTTATTCGCATATGGTTCAACAATTAAAACCACGTCCAGTTTTGATGTCTAGTAAGATATTTCATAACGAGTTATTTTCATCAACGAATTAATATAGGTATCATATCGTACCAATACAATACACAACGTTAACACATTAGGGATGGTTAACGCTGATATGGTAAAGTCAATAAAGGGGAGCAGTGTTTATCGCAATAAAACACTGTTTTTGCGCGTCCGGTTAGATTTTTTTGGCTTGGTATGAAAGGATGAAATTTAATCTTTATAAATGGTATATTTTTAACGTTTTTTTAGCGTAGTTAGGCAATTAAGACACATTAAAATCATATTTCAGCGTGTTTCAGGGTGTAAAGAGATTCCTGGTTAGTTGAGGGTTTGTTTTTGGAGAGGGGGTTTATGGCATACGCCGGTTGCCTGTGCTTTAACACGTTAGTGAAATCTTGTATTGTCTAAAGGAAGTATGAAATTTAACTCACTGATGCGTTTCCAATCGGAAACACTCCTGTGCAATATTTCCCAGTTAAGTCTTTATTGGCCCCTTCATCTTTAATGTTTGTACATTCTTCCCAGCTACCAAGCCAAGTAACATGCAAATCCATTAAACTACTGGATGGTTTCCCCATTGCGTCCACCACTAAAAATGAATGACATTTATTATAATACACTGTAGATATAGACAATAGTACACTCAATAATAAAATGATATACGAAATTGTAATGAAATAAATCTTTTGAAATGGTATTTAATCGAGAATTGCGAGCAAACATAATTATTGATAACTGTTTGTCAGTAATTTAATAAGTAATGTAAAACGATTCGTTTATAAATGATATGAACGGGGATTTATCCATTTGGCAAAATGAGAAAACGGGATTTTAATTAGTCTCAAGTAGTAGTTAGAATTTTTGATTAGCACTGCTCCAATGTAAGCCCAAAACAAACTGTACAAAGTTCCCAATTTTAACATGTTTACGGTCATCCATGAAACAAGACGGTAACGACGTGTTTATATTTACTTATTCGTGTTCCCCTTATTTTCTAGCTAACAATGTTTTTTATTTATTGTCTGTCTTTCATTAAAGCGCCGACATCAGCTATTTATAATCTTACCATCACATGACCACGGCGCGTGAAAAACAATGATATTCATGTTTGGTCATCAATTTGATTTCTTCTTAAATTACTTACTGCAAGTGAAACTGTCGTCTGAAATTGATACCGGAAACATCGAAAAAAAGTTTGTTAGCTAGAAAATAAGGGGAATACGAATAAGTAAATAAACGCGTCGTTACTGTCTCGGGTATTCTCCCGGCGCGAAGTATTCATCCCATCATAAGGTGATGGGAAACTTTTCTTCTATATAAACAGCTTCAGGCAGGAATCTTTGTGAATAAGGTATTATAATATCATTATGTCTTTATTCTTAACTTTTTGCTTTTTGGTAAAAATCGATACATGTGTATTGCTGACTTACTTCTAAGAGCCCAGGGCTCACGTTTAACAATTCCATCAATTATCATTTCTGTATGATTCAAACATACACTTGATATGTCATCTCTAACTTCATTCACTAATGATGCTAGCTTTTGTACACTGTCATCATTCACACTTGAAAAAAACAAACGTGCATCGGGTTGGCTGTATTCTTGGAATTTTGTGTCTGGGTTTTTCGCACCCAATAGTCTTGTATTAACTCGAATGCTATCAACAGCGCTTGTGATAGCTGTGTGTAAAATGGAGGCTAAAAGAATTAGAGTAAGTGCCTTTAATCCGAACATATTCGCCATCAACTTATATCACAACTTATTTCATAAGGTACGACTTATAACTCAACAAAAACTGTAGTTAAATGATGGTATGTATTATAACCAAACTTATATATCTTACTAAGACGTTTGAACTTTAACAAGTTATCACCGGGAGTCAATTATACAATTTAACGCGATAAATTATAACCCCACCAGAGAGTTAACATATAGAACTTAATTATCATGATATAATCATGTTTCGATAATTCATCATTCACTTCAGCAACTTAATTCATTACATCCGATGATGTTATATTTCAAATTTTCATGGCGTTTAAAGTCCAGTATATCAGATAAAGAATTATAATTGTAGATATGAGTGTACTTATTTGATTCTGATTAAATACGTGCTGCGTCACATAATACAACTTCTTTAATTGTAAGTATTGCGCATATCTACTTTACAAAATGGCCTAATTCAAACCTCCAGTCTCACTAGTAAAACCGCATAAATTGTGAAATAAATTGTAATTAAGTATACACATTAATATATATATATTGAAATTTTTGTAAGAGTTGCTGCCCTTTATGAAAATTAGAAAAATAATAATTTCTTTTCCTATTGCGTGGTGACCTATATTTTTCTTTATCAAATTAGATTGAAACTGTGAGTTTTCATTGAAACTGGTGTTCTGTTTTCTTTAATCTTTAAAGATAGGTTACTCCCATTAAATTCAATGCAAAATTAAAGGGAAGATAACTCGAATTGTCATTGTGTTTTTTTTATCAAGTGGTAAATCATCTTATATCATGGAAACCTATATTTTCTTTAATACATTTGTATTTCCAAAATCTGTCCGCCCCACGTTGAGAAAGAAATTTGAGGATTAGGTTATTAGGGTCTTAATACATTAATTTTAAATGATAAATTGCCTGTATCTCCATTGTTTGATTATAAAACCACAAACAACTACAATCAGTCATGTACATTTTAGATCACCAGTTCGTGTCAATTAAACAACACACCAGTTCATCAACTTGACTTAATAAGGATATATACGTGTAGGATTCGATTATAAATGATCGCAAGCGTGTAACAAATACAATAAAACTCATGTATTACAATAAACTGCATGTTAATGGCAACAAATCAGTAAAAAGTACATGCCAAACCTCAGGAATCTGGTCCATCATTAGAAGATTTGTACAACTATTTTAAACAAGAGGGTCAAGATGGCCCTATATCGCTCACAATCCTCGTCGAAAGGAATTTTTGAAATCATGATTTTTTTCTTGAACTTTTCATGCTTACTTCATGAATAGTTTATAAAAATAAATGTTTGACAGGGTAATTGGGAATCATTGCTTGCTGATGAAAATAATTATCGCTTTGAGCATGTGTCATGAGGTTTGTTGTTATCAACATTTTCCTGTATTTTGACCTGGTGAACTAGTTTCTGACCCCAGATGACCTATATTATATATTGTCTAAGATATCATTAAGACAAACATTCTGACAATGTTTGGAGAAGATCCAACTGTGACATCTAGAGTGTTAAGAATCTTTTCCTATGTTTTGACCTGGAGACCTAATTTCTGATGCAAGATGACCCATGTTTTAAGAAATTAAAAAGACAAACATTCTGACAAGGTTTGGTGAAGATCCAATCAAAACCGTGACCTCTTTAATGTCAACAAGGTTTTCATTAGATTTGACCTGGTGACCTAGTTTTTGTCACTGACATATATCCACTTGAGTTTTGTATCGATTTATCGAAGACAATTTGATCTGGTGATCTTGCGGCGGCGAATCTCCGCGCTAAACGGAACAGCATGGAACTACATTGTATATAGCATACAATGTCCTCCAAAAATCTGCAGACAAAATAGAAATATATTATATTTCCATTTGTAAGCATTAGCCAGTCATTTCTCTTCACAGTGTAGATTCATATCAAATGTAATGTTAAGTGTCTTGCGTCTATGTGCTCAAATCAAACAAAACTAGTTTTTAGACCATTTGATTTGTCTCCAGACCTAGAGTGCTCATGTTCTGTTAGTGATACTCAAGATTCTCAATGCACCATGTTGCACAACTTTATCTGTTACACATGTACAGTGCAGTATGAAAAGAAACACGTCATTTGTACAACATCTTTTTATGAATACATAAGTTGTTCAACAAACAATTGCAACACATTTTAATTCTGTACACAATATAAACTAGCCTTGACTAGCTACATGTATACTACTTTATCTATGTGTAAAAGCAGTCATGCACTATAGACTTAAATAATTATAGAACACTTAAACATGATCAATCACATAGAATAATATGCCTAGCTTATTTCTGCAGTCATACGCACACTCAGGTTGATTATACATTCACTAGGAGATTAAATACCAAGTCCTGAGCAGAATAACAAATACAACAGTGTTCTCACAGATTATTCATTCAATCACAATAGCATTGTGAATTCACAAGTATCTTAAACAATTCAGCAAAAATAATAGTGACCCTGGTTTATGTGCTAAAAATATCAATATTGACATTGCACGCATCTAACACCACACTGCTGGTAGCGCTTTTGATTAATTATATACTCCAGTGACAATGTATCTGAGAGGAAATCAATGCACAGATACATCTCTGTTTAATTCATATTAAGCCAGAACTACAGAATCAGTCTACATTACATTTGTATTTAAAACGTGATACATGATTACATGATAATTGTGGTTTATATTAATTCAGTACAAGTACTAAGTTTCACAGATCCAATATTGGTTCATTCTGTTGATTTGCTAAAGCCTAAATGTAGTTGTTGACGTTCAAATAAGTGTTGATATGCTCCTGTAAGTGTTATAAGACAGTATTGACTCAATGAGCCTTGTAGAAAGTTCGGAGTGAGATGGTACATCAGATTGATATCAGCGTAAAGGTTCAACAGACAGACTGCATCAAGCTTACACACTAACAGAATCAGTAGATCTAACATATCGTCAGCACTTAATTCATGACTATGTCCATTTACTTTTAAAATTTCACGTGCACGATTTTCAACAAATTGCACGGCACGTGATAAGAATCTGAGTTTATCGAATATTGAACAAGCTTCGCTTTCTACATGTATTAGACAGAAGAAATCATTGAATGTTGTATGTACCATATCATCTTCGGAAATGGGATTCAGATTCTTTGTTGTTTTGTCATCTGAAGATACAATTTTCCAAGCTTTTTCAAACGTGGCCGACAAACTCCCTGTTTGTGCATGTAACGTGTCAACAATCGTGTGTAATGATAAATTTTCCAGACTTCTGGACATTCGTTTTGTGTCTCTCATTTCATGCTCCCTTTGCCAGGCTTTATGCTTGCTACGTGACATGTTGTATGGCAGAGAACCAGTAAAGTTTGTTGACTCTAAACATGGAATACCGCATTCTCTCGAATCGGGAAAAAGATTATTTATCAATTTCTCGATGAAGTCTAGTTCAGTCATTGCATGTGCTACGATCCATTCGTAAAGACGCTCACATTTACCTCTAAAACTTTCTTTGTAGACACTTCCTAATTCTGACATGATGCTTTCAGACACGTGTTTCTCATAACAAATATATACATGAGTATGATAGGTTATCAATTGTCTGTCTTTTGCTTGTATTTCGTCTGTCATTAAATAGGCTGTATCCAAGATATATTCACATACTTCTTTGCACATTTTTTCACATTCTTCTTTGGACACAGTCCCATGCAGCCAGCGAACAGAATAGCGGTTGGTTAATTTGGCTTCTCTTCTTCTTTGTGACAATGTGTCTCCATTCTGTATCATCGTACTTTTTATCAAAAGCTGTTGGCATTGCTCTCTGATGTTGGAGCAAAATTGGTCATGTCTGCACTTAATTTTAGAATTATGAAATTTAAGAATTTCATATACTTGTTCGTGTATAGTCTTCCACTCATCTGGTTTCTTACTTGGGTCGAATATATCAGCTTCGGCATCTAGCGCTCCTTTTTTTCTATTATATCCGTAAGACACTCCGTCCCCATCTAATTCATTCAACGTAAGATGGATAGCTTCTCTTACTCCAGATAGTTTTATCTTACTATTTATCAATGTCTTTATCTCTTCATTTATGTTTTCAAGCTCCTTTGATTCAGATATATAACGAGTGCGAGTACTCTCAGTCCTCTTGATACATTTTGGTCTTAAGAAGAACAGCTTCGACTTTTTTAGACCACTTGTATTTTTATGAGCTTTGTACTTGAATTCCTCTTTTGCAATTATAAGTTTTTCTTTTTCTTTGACATATCTTGTCCTTGCAAGACGCGCTTGTGATAACTTTGGATTGTTGTTTTCTGGTGTACATTGCTTTAAATGAACAATTTTATCACTAAGAGATACCATATTGTCCTCTAGTTTCTTCACGTCCTTCTCTAAATGTTTTACCAACAAACTGTAAAATTCATCATCAATGAAAATGTCATTCAAATGACCAAGCAATTGTTCAGTTTTTATTAACGATCTTCTCTGACGATTAAGTGATTCCTCTTGCATTCGTTTCTGGTTTACTTTCTTGTTTATCATCATTTCAACCATTTGGCATTCGTTTTCCATTGTCTCAAATACTCCATGTACTGTTCTTCTATTCTTCACGTTAAACTGCACTTCAGGAAGGATGAACACATGTAATATTTTCAGCAGATCTTCGTATGTAGATACATTACCTTCTCTGTCGAACACTTCCGTACTTAGGTTTGCGTAGATGCTTCTAGCAACACCGAACAACTCTGCCATTCTTGGATCATAGTCGATATCGCTACTATCACATATTGACGGTATTTCTTCTGAAATTGATACATTTTTAATTTGATTACCAATACAAATACATTTTGTACGTCATTACTTTAGCCAAATAAACCCCAAAACATCTAACTTATAAGTGAATGTTTTTTAGGTATTCCAAGCCTTATGCTGTGTTTTTCTGGCATATCTGCTTAATGCTACATAAAAATGGTATTATTACAAAAGCAGTAAAGCCCGATTATCATTATTTGATTGATAGTTACCTAAGATACTTCATTATCAAATTAGATTGATCAATACTATGCTAGTAGAATGAGTCTTTTTTTTAAATGAATGTTCTTCCTTCTTTAGTCTTTGAAAAATGGCCTACTACCATTGGCTTCAATGCAAATTTTAAAGGAAAATAACCGAATGGAATGTCATTGTTTTTAAAAATATCATGGTAACTCAATTTCTATCATGGAAACCTATAAAAATGATAAATGTTTCCAAAATATGCCCGCTACATTTTGAGATAAACATTTTAGGCATTAGGATTGGAATACCTTAATAATTTTGGCAATGCCTGCCTACCGGATGACGGACCTGAGTAAATAGATGTTACTCAAACAAATAACAAATTAACGCTTCTCTAATACGTGGCTGGATAATGATAGACATTTCATGTACATTGCATGTATGTTAATTTGGATACGTTAGTATGGATAATTACATGATTGGTGCCGAGATGTAGAAAGTGCTTAGAAAGCTGAAATGGGTGAGCCTTTAAACATTCTCCATCCAAGTGTACATTATATCACAGTTTCTAGTGACGGGTTATGTTATTATTATTGAGACAATGAATCGTCAATATACACTCAACTTTTGTAAATACTTGACAATGTAAAGGGTCGGCTTGATCTTTGTATTCTTGTGTTGTTAATAAATGGTTAGGTTGTCGTGGAAACAAACGGCAAAGTGCAAAACAAAATCGCCAGTTAAATCGATTTTTTTTAGATTTCCGTTTCAAACATTTAATTGAAATCGCTGTCATTATTAAAAAGATCAATAATTCTTAGCAATTTTGTTAGCCTCTAGTTGTTTTAGTGGTTGTCATAGAAACGTCATCATCAAAAAGTGAAACTGATTTAGATGTAACTGATACTAAAACGTTCAAATATTGGATCATTTTATTGCATGAGCTTGTTAGGCTCCTGTACAGTCTTGTAAGGACAGAGATTTATACTGCCGTATTTTGTTGTCTCTGTTCATAGTTTACCCACGAGCACACATTCGTGAAAATGTATGTGTCTCTTGAAAATACAGTGCAACCTCTCCAAAGCAACACCCTTTGGGAAAAGCAAAATTATGTTGGTGTTGATAGCTTGTTGCTCTAGAGAGGTTAAATCAATAGTTAAATCATACATAGGGGAAGATCATGCTGTTGTTGAAGGAAGGTTGTTGCTCTAGAGAGGGCCGCTCTGGAGAGGTTGTACTGTTGTTGAAGGGAGGTTGTTGCTCTAGAGAGGGCCGCTCTGGAGAGGTTGTACTTTTGTTGAAGGGAGATTGATGCTCTAGAGAGGGTCGCTCTGGAGAGGTTGTACTTTACATGTAATTATATAATATTTCTGTGCATGAATAAAGATGATAAATACTTCAAGGGTTAGTGGTAATTTAACAAGGATAGATTGCAATGTATTTCCATTCATTTGCACACCGCATGTATACTGTTCAGCCGTGCAGATTATATTGCAATACATAATGGGTTCAGATTACAAATTGATTCATTCTGTACGAATTCAAATTCATTTTCAGTGTAGTAATATACAACTGTACATTTTTGTACCAGGAAGTGTTTATACATTAGCTAAAATATACAAAGTTATGCTTCGTAACGTAGGTTTCGAGTGGCGTTTCTACTTGAATGCATGTAAATAAATCAGTGAATAATATGTACGAGAAAATGACTTATAACAGTATCATCCTTTTTTGATAAATGCAAAATCTAATGTATTTCGAATATAGGGGACTAGTACGTTGCGGGGATAGTGTATAATGGTTGTTAAGGCCTAAAATGACAACACGGACCAAAAACACATTCATCACATAATTACGAGTATATGCAACGTGCTAGCCCCCCCCCCCCCCCCCCCTATGATTTCGAAAATTGGCAAAATATCTATAAACATGTATAACTATCCCTAGGATCTTATACGATAAATAAAGTAATAAAAGTATGTAAACTCTGACTTTGTATTTGTGATAATTAAATTTGTGTAAACTTCAAACATGCATATTCACATTGATAATCCATGGACCCTTCGTTTGTTATATATGGGGACCCCAATAAATATACACATGGATATCTTGGTCCCAGGAAACAAGTACACCATTCACGATGACAATTAAGAACAATTTACCGAATTGTTCAAGAACAGTGAGTAAGAATTAAAGGATACCATACCTTGTTTGTAAAAGAAATCTATAAATCTTTCTGTTTCATGTTGTTGACTATGACAATTTTGGAACTGATCCGATTCGTCCGGATTTTGACATGTCCAAAATACTTTCCGTTTATCGATGTCAACCAAGATCGAGTCTAAAACAAGAACTTTGAACCACAATGCCGGGTCAATCCGTCCCTCAGAGTAAGTCCCTACAATCGGCATACATTTGCGTAAGTTTAGTGACACGGGAGCAGTTTTTTTACAATTGTTAGTCCAATTAAGGTAGACAAACATGGTTAAAATGTAACAAATATAATCCTGAATAAATCAAGTCAATTTAATTTCAGGGCGTCTGTAATTCTTTATGCACAATGATATAACTCATATTCGTACGCTAAGTGTATCAAAATTAAACGATACATATCTGTACGTACGTATATCCGGAAGTGAAAGTTTAAACAAATACATCAAAGTGACCAATGAAGTTTCACATTTAACACTTTACTTAGATAAAGGATATACTTTAAAAACCCATCGACCTCATCCATTGTTGTTTCAGTCATTTATCTATAACCAAACAATAAGTTATACATCTGTTTGTAATTTGTCATTTCGATGACACAATGATATGACTCACAAAATCTACTTAGTCGGACATTTTGCTGCTAACTTTAAGTTAGACCATTCTATGTTTTTTTTGTGTTTTTTTTATTTTGATAAGCGTCCACTTCATTTTGCAAAACCTAGCTATGCCATTTAAAAGAAACTTAACAAAAAAACACACACACACAAAATCATTTTGAAAAAAATATTTTTTTTCTTGATTTTGATAACAAGACATCAAATTAAACGTATTAAAAAGAACAACAGTTAGCTTACTAGTTTAAACTCAGAACATTTCTGATTCCTGCAAGTCACTGCATGCATCCTACACTAGAATGCAGGAATTCAAAATGTCATTATCATCTTGATGAACATATGAGTAACCGTTTTCCCCCTTTCTTATCTTTACCAAAAATGTCTTGTTTGACGGAGCGCACGCAGACGCTTTAAAACATAATTATAAAACATGGTGGCCTTAGTTGAAAACAAGTTAAATCTACAGGAAAATAAAGCGTGCAAGGAAGTCAGCTCAAGACGAATTGTTAAAACAATAGTCGTAATTAATGAAGTCACAAAAACACATTTTGTACTGAGTTCCCTTTACATTCTCCTCTATAATAGAACGTGGTGATTTTTCCCGCATTCATGTCTATCATCTTTGGTGAGAAGCAAAGAATGGGTCAACCGTGAATGACCGATTCTGCATCTAGATAATATTTAATTACTTCTTCCCGACGAATGGACATGTAAGTGGGATGCCATATTCGCCTATGATTGGTTAGACAGATGAATGTTGAGACTTATATAAATATCAGCATACCCATGTTCTGTCATGACTGCCAAGATCGGATAAGTTTAAAAATAGAAGATTTAAAATCAGTGTATGGAACCTTGACATCTGAAATTGGTAAAGTCAGGGTTGATTTAGCACCCGCGTCAGCCCTATCAATACCTTTGATAACCATGTGACCCGGGATCCAGCAATATACAAATACAGTAGATTTAAAGGAACCATTAGATTTATAAGATTCTGCCGGGATGGTTCGTTTTG
Organism: Lutraria lutraria; assembly: GCA_964023205.1. Classification (NCBI taxonomy): domain Eukaryota; kingdom Metazoa; phylum Mollusca; class Bivalvia; order Venerida; family Mactridae; genus Lutraria; species Lutraria lutraria. The sequence goes on along the minus strand of OZ026840.1, from coordinate 36,544,084 downwards.
CCCCGACGACTTTTCACAAGGAAGGCTTTTAAAGGTTCCAATGACTATAAGTCTTAAACCACGTTTATGTATTGAATTAAAGTCTTTTAGGCCTTTGAATTCCTAGCTGATTCATATACAATGGACCCGTAGTCCAGTTCTTAAGTCCTGAATTGATAAAATATCTACGTGTATAATCATGAACGTGAAAACACTGTTCTGTCAGCTCCCTGTTCGGTTTGAGTCACAACTGTTAGGAGGATCAGACAATGGCACTTCTTCTTAGGTGAATTGATATGGATAATAAATGATTTTAAGCTTGGAGTAAAAAATACTCATTTATTCTAGTACAACCTCAATTGATGTGTGATGATGTTCATGTTTCGAGATTTAAAACATATAAGAAAATCATGTACATAAAGGGAGCAGTATAGCTTTCGCTTTGCTATTACTTTTGATACTAAACAGGGTGACCGATAGGATACAGCCCTAAGGCACATTCATTTCTTGTTTATATGGGTCTAACAGATTGTTTCCCACACGTACACGGAAGAAACGTTCAGCCAAAATAAAAAGTGGAAGGTGGCCTCTGATATACAAAACACATGAAGATCTTTTGATATGCTATTTTTCCAGGTAGCTTCATGGGCACTTCAGGGTTGAAGAATACAGCCACTGAATGTTGTTTGTTTATAAAAGTCCTCTCTCAGAAGTATCAAAGCGCACAAGGTGGTCAACGTTGGCGACGGAAACCACTTAGCACCATACAAGTCTGTCGTTTACCATTCTTTCGAATGTTGCACAGATACCTGTATTTTAGACATTCGTGAAGAATATAATTATCACCATACCAGTGGCGCACCCATAAACAAATTGAAGCTGAGGAACTATAGGGTCACTCTCCGAAATGTGTTTTGCCTTGAACGTCTCTGGTGCGTTTTGGATGCCACATAAACCATGTTTCAACCCCAAATAATCGGAATTATGGACGTTATATATGGGAGCTTTGTTACAATAAAGTTATATTTTTACCATACTTTATGTATGAGCATTCTTTGCTGAAAACTACAAGCGATAGGATTGAGGTGCCTGATGCTCAGAGTATTTTACAATTCTCCTAAAGTCTTCCAAGTTATTGCCTGGACATGAAATACTAGTATATGGACATACCAACTGACTGACCAACGAAATGGAGCAAATCAGTATGTCTGCCTCCAATATGTGGGTGAGACATAATAGCATAATAATAAGAAGAAATACAAATGTAGATATAAATTTTCATATTCTTTATTCATCAAATATTATAATCATCTGGTGTGGAAATAAAGAATTAGGTTTTGTCCACACCTACTAAATAGAATAAAAATCAGCATATAACTTAAAAAAAATATTCAAAAATTTAAATTTAAATATGACTTTAACAAATGAAGGCATATTTGCAATGTATGTGTACATATTTATAATTCTTTATCATACCTCACGCAGTAATAACAACACTTGCGCAACTTTCAATAATAAATTTGTTTGAAGAATAATTAATTTTCATTGTATTTTTTTTCACTTATAATTTACACAGTTACTTTCACACAATACCATTCAAATATAAGTGTAATAGATGTATACCTAGGAAAAGTTACAGTAAATGACCATAAATATGTCACCATAATGATAAAGCTAGGGGAGGTAACTGTGTAAAAACTTTTAACTGACACTTCACATATTCATGTCCTTTTGGTCTTAATCCAGAATATTTGTTATTTTTACACATGATTACAATGTTCATCGTAAATTAAGATTCTACACTGAATAAAAAGATTTTTTTCATTCATGCAGTCAGAATTGATAATCATATTAACACTCATTTAAAACTGAAAAAAATATTTCTAACATTACAGACTTGGAATGTTCTAAGTATGTTGACAAAATTATTTTCTCTTAATACACAATATCATTTATTTTGTCTTCTTCTTCTTTTTAGTTGTACGTCTTTTAGTTTTGGAATCAACCAGTAGCTGTGATTGCTTTTTAATCTTGTCTCTGTCAGGAACATCAATATCATTCATATCTACGCTATCATCTTCGTCTATAATAAACAAATGTCAAATTACTGATAGAAAGGGATAAAAGAAAGACAATTGACAACGTTTTTATCATTTAATACCAGTATAAAAATAAGCTACACTGTTAATACCAACAAAGAACTTTTGAAACGCTAGTATGCAGGCCTACATTATATTAGATCTGCAGTCCAAACTGTAAAAAATACCAAATAGTAACCAATATGGTTTACTTTGTACCAAGGACTTATATACATACATGGATTCGCAACTGCTAAAAATAGCTCAAACGATATCGTTTGACGATCCCACAATGCATTGCTATATACTCGGCAATGCCCGACAGCTGTAATCGGGTGTTTACGAAATTTATTATACTAAAAAAAACTCTGGCAATTGGGCACGGGAAATTGGTAAAGGATGCAACAAATTCCTTAAAGATATTGAGATACATTTATAATCCATAAAGTCTAAGTACAAGCATGAAAAAGGCATCAGTCGAACATTTTAAATTCCAAGATGGCGGACATCTATTATAATCCTTTCGTCTCCGAGATTAAACATTCGGAATACCACGGATATTTTCGCTGTTATTAACATTCGGATCATCACGGATATTTTCGTATTTTCGCTTTTGTAAACAAGAGTATGAAATCCCGTTGATTCACATGTTATAAACGCGGGATTTGATTACGTTTAACTGTTAATACGGAAGTTGCGAATCCATGTATGTATATAAGTCCTTGTTTGTACTTAGTTCAGAAAACAAATGTTACCAACTATCAAACAAACTTTCCTAGAGATAACCATAAATCAATCACAGTCCTTCCACTGTTCCTATTTTGTCTACATTTTTCTACTTTTTGGAAACTAAATGACATTTCAACTTTTCCTAGTTTTCACTCACTTGGTGTGCATGAATTTTGATTAGGACCAAATTACTACGTTTTTCTACATAAGCTTTGCAATTGTTAAACTAGTTCCTGTTTCATGTTGCACTGCAAATCTATCTAAGTTCAGATTACTATGAGTACTTCTAGTACTTTGATTCATCTTTTTTATCAGCATCTCATTAAATGTATTACAGTATAATGGCTTGTCTAGATAAGTTTTAATCCTTCTAGAAATTCTTACTTTTCTGACTAAAAACCTTCAAAGTTTTCACTATACTATTTTGTCAGAGGGTGGTGAAATATATGCGATAATATACATATCTCACTTACCTTCATAGCCCATATCACGTTGTGTCTGTGGTAATTTAACACGGGTATTATATTGTGGTAATTTTCCTTCTTGGCTGGCATGGAACTAGAAAATAAAACACTTTTGCTAGAATTTTCTTATACTAATAATTTTATGAAAAGTCAGGATTTAGTTATTTCTCATTTAAAGTACATGAAAGACGGTCAAGTACAATATAGACATTTCTTAGTAAAATTATAAAGTTTTCAAAAATCATTTTATCAAAGTTAAATTATCACAGAAAGCTTACTTAAATACAAGTATGAAACACATAGATACAAATTATCAGTACAGATATATGTATAAAATATACATATATACATCAAAACAGGTATATGTATAAAATATACATATATACATCAGAACAGGTATATGTATAAAATATACATATATACATCAGTACAGGTATATGTATAAAATATACATATATACATCAGTACAGGTATATGTATAAAATATACATATATACAGCAGTACAGGTATATGTATAAAATATACATGTATATGTATACAATGTATACAATATACATATAAACATCAGTAGAGCTGCATATATTCATCACTTATTTCTTCCATGCAACACTGGTTAGTAATTTGATCATGTACTTGGTAAGTTATGCTAAATATTGACAAACTATAGTCCATGTTATGATAATACCTCCTCATCTTCCATTTGTTTCACGATTGTGTTCAGATCCTGGCCATCTAATTCTTCTAACAGTTTAAGTAACTTTTCCTCACATGTGGATAATTGATCTAATACATACTCATCAGATGAAGGAGCTATCTGTGCTTGTGGTACATGACCTTTGTTCTGTAAAACAAACATGTTTCTATAAGTATTTAATACATAGATCCAAGTAAAGTTTCTTTTTGTTCTTCAAATATAATAAAAATAAGTAGAGTCTACATATAGAGTGTATTAACAGAGTCCATTATCAGCGTGTATTAACAGAGTCCATTATCAGAGTGTATTAACAGAGTCCATTATCAGAGTGTATTAACAGAGTCCATTAACAGAATGTCTACGAATAGGGCTTTTATCAGCAGAATGCACTAACTTGGTGGACAACAGATTGTAACTTTCTTTTAAGGGGTTGCATGTCATACAAACAACCAGGGTTACTTGGCTACTTTCTTCTTGAATGGTGGTGGAAGACCCTAGGACACACCTGGGTAGAAGCACCGACCTTCTGTAGCTAGCTGGACAGCTCTCTCATTCACAGCGGTGAGAAGTAAGTGATTACTAGTCATAGACATGTACTCAAACTGTGATATTTATAAGTATACAATATCTGTATCTGCAATGTGATAATTGTCTGATAAGTGTATCTGTAATGTGATTATTGTTTTCAGTTTTCAGGATGGATATTACAATCAATCCAATCAAAAATACCTTTTATTGTAGAACAATGGCCAAAAGAAAGACATGAAGATATTTAATTTCAAAATCAATGAGTCATAATTCATTGCTGGACAAACAGATACAGAGGTCAACATAAACTAATTAATGTAGAGGTCAACATTCACTAATGGATAAAGAGGTAAACATTCACTAATGAATATACAGGACAACATTCACTAATGGATATAGAGGTCAACATTCACTAATGGATATACATGTAAACATTCACTAATGGATTTAGAGGTCAACATTCACTAATGGATATACAGGACAACATTCACTAATGGATATAGAGGTCAACATTCACTAATGGATACACAGGACAACATTCACTAATGGATTTAGAGGTCAACATTCACTAATGGATATAGAGGTCAACATTCACTAATGGATATACATGTAAACATTCACTAATGGATATAGAGGTCAACATTCACTAATGGATACACAGGACAACATTCACTAATGGATTTAGAGGACAACATTCACTAATGGATATAGAGGTCAACATTCACTAATGGATATACATGTAAACATTCACTAATGGATATAGAGGACAACATTCACTAATGAATATACAGGACAACATTCACTAATGGATATAGAGGTCAACATCAATCTGATTAAAATCATATCCTCAAACCCGCTACGCTATGAGGATCTGAAGACGACCTATAGAAGGTCACCTCAGGTGACCTTTTCCACTAGCCAATCAACGCCTTACTTTCATAATTCTGAAAGTGATCTGATTCTATTTTTAACCGCAGTAAAACACAATATTTGACTTGTAGATATCACGAACACCTATTCTTACGCAACTAAATGTAATGATAGCGCCCATGTGACATGCGTGTTTATTAAATTTTCTATATTACTATGACCGAATCGATCAGGATTACTAAAAAAATCAAAAATTGGTTGCAGACAAATATGTTACACGTAATTTAATGTTTACTAACGTTTAAATAACATCGTCAGGTAGAAAGTTCATTCGGCCAAAGTACCGATGAAACGAGTTATACGATTGGCTGAATTATAAATAGATATTAATAGTGATCATGGAAATTCCGACTTTTGAAAATAGAAACTGGTATAGGCCTTCATCAGATCTTGCCGTAAGGAAGATCGAATACTTTAGTCAGATTGAGGTCAACATTCACTAATGGATACACAGGACAACATTCACTAATGGATTTAGAGGTCAACATTCACTAATGGATATAGAGGTCAACATTCACTAATGGATATACAGGTCAACATTCACTAATGGATAAAGAGGTCAACATTCATTAATGGATATACATGTCAACATTCACTAATGGATATACATGTCAACATTCACTAATGTGTACAGAGGTCAACATTCACTAATGGATATACATGTCAACATTCACTAATGAGTACAGAGGTCAACATTCACTAATGGATATACATGTCAACATTCACTTAAGGATACACAGGTCAACATTCAATAAAAGATAGATAAAGAGGTCAACATTCACTAATGGATAAAGAGGTCAACATTCATTAATGGATAAAGAGGTCAACATTCATTAATGGATAAAGAGGTCAACATTCATTAATGGATAAAGAGGTCAACATTCACTTATGGATAAAGAGGTCAACATTCACTAATGGATAAAGAGGTCAACATTCATTAATTGATAAAGAGGTCAACATTCACTTATGGATAAAGAGGTCAACATTCACTAATGGATAAAGAGGTCAACATTTACTAATGGATAAAGTGGTCAACATTCACTAATGGAAAAAGAGGTCAACATTCACTAATGGATATACAGGTCAACATTCACTAATGGATATACAGAGAATATATATCAGAGAATAAAAGCAGTTTTTCCTGGTTCTTTATTGTGCCTGGTGTAAAGCACCGGTATGCACTTGCCCTTTTTCTTATGATTTTCTAGATGAAGTATTTGGCTCAGTAGTTGAGATGGCGACACTGAGCAATTTAAAAGGATGAGCTGAGAATTGAACCTACCAAACATGCTGGAGTTGTACTAAATACTAAATGCAATATGTGGTAAGAACTACAAATAAAATACAAGAAAAAAGATCTTAATTAATGCCCATGTTTCTTACTTTTTCTGACTTCTGTAAAATGTAAAAAAATACAATTAAAGCAGCAAAAAATGCATGTCTCATAATGGTCAGTGCTACTTTGGATTATCTATTCAGAACAATATCTAAATGATAGACCACTTCTGAGTACCCTTAATGTAGTCTATAGTACAAATTAAGGGTTAATAATATTCACTAATGTACAATTGTTATTGACTGAGTCATTTATTTGTATAGATCCTGTAAAAAGTGTATTTATACCTTAACAGTCAAAGAAAATTTAACAATTAGATGTGTTGGAAATATTGCATGTGCTGGAACCAAGCCTATTATAAATTTTGTACTATCACAAATTGTTTTTAACATAGACAAAAGATTTTCAGCATATGTCAAACATTTTACATATCTCACAATCTATACCAGTACGAATGTACTAAGAATTACTCCTCGTTATTTCTTCGGTCTTTGAATTTAGCCTCAGACCTTGGACCGAGTCCATCAAAATGGCCATCAGTCCAGTAAATCTGAGAAGGTCAGTGGTCCGATGGTCCAATAAATTTTCAGAGATAATTTTACAGTCAGAACAAAAAATTTTGTACATGTACTCTTTTTGGTCCACTAAAAATAATCATTCGGTCCAGTAAAGTCTACACTTTCACTGGACCGCATGTCCAGTGCTTAAAAAGGTTTTTCTTGAAGACTGTTTCTTTCACAAAATAGTGAAATGTGAAAATGCTGTGAGCACAGGGCCTTGAGGAGTCTGAAAACATGCACCATATCCAGATGGTTTGTAATGGTTGTATCAGCATTTTTCTTTTTAAATAAATTTGATAAAGAAAACCCATCAAAACTTAAGAAAACCATCCCTAAAAATATTTTGTTTGTGGTAAAGCTACCTACCCACCAAAAAGGTCCATATACAACTCTTTTGGTCTCCCAATAAAGAATGTTCTCTGACATGTATTTTGGATTCAAATATATAAATTAGATTGTATAAAATATTTTTCTGCCTACCTACCCACTGAAAATTCTCTATGTAGGGTAACCACAAACAAACTTTTTTATGGATGGCCTTATACTGAATACAAGATAACAATGAGGCTTGTTCAATACTTACAGCTTTAAGATGGTAGAGTTTATCAGCAAGATGTTCAACACCAGACTTTACTGACACAAGATTCTTGCTGGCTTTATGAAGTTGGTCCTCGGCAACCTCACATCTATCTTCTTCTTTCTCCAAGTGGGCTTGAAACTCTTCCAACATACGCTCTCCTCTGTTCATGTATAGATAAAACATTATAGTATTCTCTTTTTTAAACACATTCATTCACTGATTTTTTTTCAATGAAAACATCATAAGCAGCACTTATAAGAAGCGGTATACAGTCAACAAAACAAAATACCCAAGATTGATCAATCATTAGATTGATTAATAATTAGGTTGATAATAATCATGTTAATAAATCATATGTTGTTGTTTTTCAGTAAGTATTTAGAATGCTTTTTGCAAACCGTCAAAGTTAAAATAATTTAACATCATATACGTTCATTATACTCAAATTCTTTATAATTAGTTTACTAGTATTTAACCATATCTTATAATACCAAACAACACATTATAACAACAATGTGATGAAACAAAATTATAGTAAAATTGTAATCAGAAATGATTTATAACAGCTAAATCAACCAAACTGTATAATATATATATATGTATCAAGTGAATGTTTTTTTCCTTCCGTTTTTTTTATCCAGTCTTGATTTTAATTTTAAAAAATCATGGCAAAGAAATGTTCTATTTGAAATCAATATATTCTTATTATTAACTTCTAGATAACTTTTGAAGTTAGCAAGACAGTGAAAATTCACACATTTAAAGTCCAATAATCATATAAATTTATCGGTCGTAATAGTTTCTGTTTGTTCTATAACAGAGGAATCCTGTGTATTTTCCTTCCGTGCGTACTTTATAGCAAGAAAAATGTTTCCAAAACCACTATCATATTTTTTTCAATATCAATAAAATAAATACTATTTATAGAACAGCTGTGTTTTCCAGCAGTCAAGTTATGCACATGTCGTACAGTGAGGTCACGCGCTCTATATATTTCAAGTTTACAAAAGCAAAATTCACAGCGAAATGAGTGTTTTTAGAAGAAAAAGGTCTTGTTTCGTCGGTAATAATTATCCTGGGATAATATCAGCAATTGTTTGTTTTTTGCATATATTTTTTATAACAAAAAGTTAATGGGACTTTAAAATCAAGGCTGGATTCACAGAGTGAAACTGAGATATGTAAAGAATAAAAGTACCTTCCACCACAAAATCTCAACCTAGAATTTGTAGTAAACTTGTTACAAAAAGAATGTTTAAATAGAAAATTAGCAAAAATGACTTATAAAGCGAAAATAAATCATACAAAATTGAAGTTGTCTTTTGAAATATCACCCAATATGATGTCATAAAAAATAATACACATATGATGTTATGTGAAGTAAAACTCAACCATGGTAGGAAATATATGTTGAAATACAGAAAGAAACAATGCAAGAATTATTGAGTGGGTATACAGACAAATCAGACAAACTGGATTCTACTTACCCTGATAATTTGGCATCTCCAGAGTATTTCATTTCTTCAAATTCTTGCTGCAGTTTCTCTTTGTCCTCTTTAAGCCTTATAATCTGTTTTTCATTGTCTTTCTTCAACTCTTCAAGGTGACGTGTTGTCTCTTTTTGGTTCTCAAATCTGTGTACAACTTCCTATAATCACAAGATGTGCACACATTATCATTCTCAGTGAATCATACAGTATTCAAAATTGAGAAAAAGACAAAATTAACTATTGTGTTTGAAACATTTTCATGAATGCATGGCGTGTAAAACTTGCCTTAGTGACAGTAAATCTTGGTTCTCACTAAAATATTTGCGACTGCATTATTTTTTTAAACACATTTCTGACTGCAGTATTTTGTAATTAACACATTTCTGACTGCATTATTTTTTTAAACACATTTCTGACTGCATTATTTTTTATTAACACATTTCTGACTGCAGTATTTTAACTAAGACATTTAGTCTTACTTTTTACTTAGATATTTATAAATGTTTCATATTTTATTTCTTATTTCTTATCAATACCTTAAGATTAAACACTGACTATTTTAAATTCTTCAACTGATACAAAAGGGAGTTTTGTCAGACAGTTTTAAACCACTGTTTACAAAGGGCGAAAACTTAGTAAAAACATTTAGTACTTTGTATTAATAATTACCATACATATTTTGTAACTAGACCCTAGACAATTCTGACCATTTTTGGGAAAAGAATGAAGGAAATTTTGCAAGGGAAACTGCCCATATAAGGCAATAAATATAGCAAAGAAATCACTGATTGATGAATAAATACAGTACAGGGAATACTGACCATAGTATCACTAACACTGGTAGCTTCTTTGATCTCTTTAAATGCCTGTTCATAAGTGGTTATTTTCTGTTGTTGTTCTTCAACTTGCATGGTTTGTTTCTCTTGTCCAGCAATCTCATCCTGTTGTATTGAACTTCTCTGTGCCTGAATTACAAAAACATAGAATATAAACATCAGGATACTTTATAGTAAAGTATTTGATTTATTTTACTTATTTATTTATTTCATCAGATTTAACACCATTTTCGACATTATTTCAGTTATATCATGGCAGACAGTTAACCCAACCAGCTTCTCTGGATTCATTAAGGTCTTAACTAATACTAACCACATTCTATCCGCAAGCTACTGCCAGGTTACCCACAAAATTCAGTTGTGGAGGACAATATAACATAGGATGTAATATCTTCAGTCAAATTTGTCGTGGACAGTGTGAGTCTTACCAGGAGTTCAAACTCACAACCTCTTGATCAGTAGACCAACACTCTAATCACTGAGCTAACCAGGCAGGCTCCACGTACACTGAAACATTATTTTCTTAAATACACTTACAATTCTTCTTTCAATTCTTTCATGTTGCATTTTCTTCTCCTCTGCTTCCTTCTTCATTTTCGCCAGTTCTATCTCACGTTGCTTGCGCTCTGCATACACAACCTTCTCATGTTTTGACAGTTCTGTCTGAGCAGCTTCCTTAGATATTTGGGCATCATCATGCATTGCTTTTAGTTCTTTCAATTCAGTTCTAGTACTCTGGATCTCACACTCCATACAATCTAAAATACTTGGAAATTTCTCTGCTTCCTGAAAGTATCAAAATAATTTACAAGACTAAATCCAGTGTTTTCAATAAGCGATGACCAGAGGTCCAATTCACTGCTTAGACACGAAAATTGGCCACCTAGAAATTCCAATAATATCACTTACGATGTTGGAAATGAGCATGGAATGTCTCCTTTAGACAAGGGTTGGCCTTTTACAGATAAAACTTAATGAAAACCCTGTAAACCAAACAAGAATATTCTTTTAAACCAATTTTATCTAATTATACACAATATCAAATCTGATATTATGACTTTTTAACAGCATTAAACCTTAGCTGTCAAAATGACAGTTAAACAACAGATAAATATTAACAGCATTACAATTGATAATTTAGTCGCCAATGTACCTAAACTCCAAAACTCTGATATGGATGCTTAATAAGGATTTTGGAATTTTGATTAAGAATTTGGAATAAAATTGACATACCACTTCTAATTTTTTCTTGATGTCTTCATAAATTCTCCTTAAATGTGTTGCCTCATCAATCTTAAGCTTGGTTTTGTCATAGCTGTTCTCCAAGTATCTCATTTGCTGAAAGAAACGTGACGAGGAATTAACTTATGTGACATTTTCAAAACATATGATTATAATAATAATAATAAAGACTGTATTTATAGAGGCAACACAGTTAGGCAATGCCCAATCTTCCCTGTGAGCCTCTTGATCAACAATTGATGGAATTTAATTAATACTTTAATACAGTACCTACCTGTGTATAAAAAATCTACATAATATAACTGGGTATAGACAATCAACATTTTATACAGTACATACATGGATATTAACAATCTACACTTTATACTGTACATACCCAGGTATTAACAATCTACATTTTTATACAGTCTTTACCTGGATATTAACAATCTACATTTTATACAATACATACCTGAGCATCAGCTGACTCTCCTTTATCTGTGGCTACAGCTTCACTGGCATCTTTCTGCATCTGATTATACTGTGTTTGTAAATCTTCAAGTCTTTTTTGTTTAGTAGCAGTCTGGTGACGCAGAGCATTCAATCTCTTTACAGTGTCACAAACTTTATAATCCATCACAGTGATAGCTTGCTGAAAAGAGAGAAATAGCTAAACACTAAATTCACTGAAATTTGATTTAAAGACCCATTAGCTTTCAATTTAGTAATACAGAACAATAGATAAAGCGATAGTAAATATAAGAAATATATTTCATTTGCTCTAAAAAATATTTACATAATATATTTCCTTAGCCACATCTTGTAAAAATATTATCAGATGCTTTTTCTTACTTTTTTTTTGCAATAGCATTGAAAAAATACTGTGCTAAATTTCAATATATATGTACTTTGTGATTAAAAAAAGAAAATTTTGGAACGTTTTATTGTAAGTATAAAAAGTCAGTTTCACTGACAAAACATCTTTCTAGGTAAAAATTTAATTCTTACACGTCCAGTTTTATTCTTCATAGAAGCTCTTTCTATAGGATGTTCCTGAAATGCTTTGTTAATGACATGTTGGTCTTGCTGAAATATAAAAATCAGTCAGAACATTAGGTATTGTCACTGTACAGAACAAGAAAGGAATCCATGTTTTAGAATATGTAGACAACTACAGTACAACCTCTGTAGAGCAACACCCTGTTGGAGCTGCAAATATTGACCTCTGTTTAGAGGTTGTTGCTCAACAGAGGTTAAATTTATATTGTCATTAACCTCTTTAATATCAGCTTTTTTTTAAGGTGTTGTTATAAAGGTTGTTGCTCTACAGAGGGCCACTCTGGAGAGGTTGTACTGTACAGTCAAACCTACAAAGGTCATCCTTGTGAAAAACATGATGATGACAATTTGTTGATAGGTGGCCTGTATTCGGAAGTCATTTTGTTCTTAATAATCAGGATGCTTTTTTTATTATACACAAAGTGGGGCCCTTATTCAAAGGTGGCCATTTATACAAGATCGACTGTACTTAAAGAATTAATGTATGCCAAAGGAACAGACAAAATGCTCTAGATAAACCAGGTGCTCTTAATAACCAGGTTTTTATTTGTTGATTGAAAAAAAAATTGTGTATCATGCAAGTTAACGGGTGTTAACAGTATAATAATACAAAATTTTAACATATAATGATCTTCATGATGCATGAGCTGAAAAAACATACATGTATGTTGATTGTTTGAATAACATTCCATGAATGTTTTCGTGCTTTCAGTTGTACAATATCATGTCCGAATATTTAGTTACCAACATGCATTGAAATAGAACTGATTGCAAACTCACAACAAACAAATCATGCAATTTAAAGTTGCAATGTGGGAAAAACAAATAAACATTTCTTTAGCATATTTATAATTAGGGTCCTGCTGGCTACAAAAGAAAAACTGTTGAGGACAACAAATATTTTCTAGAGTTCTGTTTATAATTATCGAATTATACTTACAGACAGAGAATCACTGAGTTTCTTGCGAAGTTCTTTATTCTCTTTTCTTAATTTCAAGATTGACTCTCTGTTCTTCTTCATTGCAAATTGTGAAGTTTCATAGTAGGCTTTTCGATCACCCTCTGAAAAAATATAATTGAAAATTTAAAACAAATTCAAATTTTGGGTAGAATTACTTTTTATTTTAAGAGTGTTAACATGATATATATATTTTTCGGGACAAAGTCCTCCCTGTAAACAAAATTTGCTGATATTGCAACGATGAAATATTTTGGATGGAGCTATCATGACATACAGCTAGTTGCTGAAGTTTTACAGGCATGATATGTGTCACAGGGTCAATTTGTCATGTTATTATTGGTATTTATATTTCTGACCACTTGTATATCTAAGATCATTATCATCGTCATTAATATTCTTCCAGTCTGGAATGGTACTGTTGTATGTATTTTTCATATATGACCTATACCATATTATAATAAGTTCACTGCACTAGCACGCACTTGCCGTTTAGCCTTCGTGGTTTGGAAACACACAAAGCATTGAGTAAACTTTTACATTCATTGCATGTAACTTCATTCTTTCAGTATCTTTGAGATAACCCCACTAACAACACCCATGGATACCATAGGGTATGTAAGGAGGGTGACATATGTACAGACATCAGTGACATAATATTCAGTTTAATTGCCCTGATCCTACTTAAATGTGTCTTTTCTAAAACAGTCTAAAAAGTTGATCAGTCATGAAAGCCAACAACGTAAATGACTGAGGAGGCCGGCGTGCTTGACAGCAGATTTTGAATTTAAATGATTTTCCAAACTCTCCCTTTTAAAATGAACTTTGCAATAAAATTAAGACAATTTTGATACTGGTGTAATTCATATGAAAATACAGTTTAAAATTAGACAGGGTTTAAAGCACAACTGCATATAGAAAAGAAATGTTTATGGTAGGAAAATATGCACATAGAGGCTAGACAGTCAACAAAAAAACAAGTCAAGTTTTATCAATACAACTTTGAATATCAACGAACTTACCCAAAAGGGCGATCTTAGCCTTCAACTCATCAATTTGCTCCTGCACACCCCGATGCATTGTTCCACCACCGCCAACAGGCATCTTAATCGAGATCTGTAAAGCACACTGATGTAAATAAACAATGGCTCCAGATGATGTGTCTGTTGTTAGTGTACGTTTCCAAGGTGCGCGGTCAGGGCGCATGCGCTGTATGCAAAATCTAAGGGAGATAACTATTTCTTACATCCGCTTACATCACTGCCCATAAAATAATTTTATTAGGTGTGTATAGTCTTGACATCTTTTAAACCTTTTCTTTTGGACATTTTTATGAGATAATTATTTACATCCACGTCGTAAAGTTTCAACAGAAATCCTGCTTGAGGAGGGTTTTTTTCTTATGCTGTAAGCACGAGTTCACTTCCTGTCTCTTCTGATGTGACAGATGAAAATAGCTGAAATCGAAGGTAGTGCATATTTTTGAGGTTTCTAAATAGAAGCTCGTACAACGGTCATGTTCAGCTGCTGTAGTTTGACAGTGTGTCACATTTTAAGCTTGAATGATCAATATCAGTGTTTGACTTTAGTGATAGCCTGATAGCCAATGGCTATTGAAAAATGACCAGGGCCTGTATGAGTAGGATGAAGTTCTCTAATACCGCGGTACTAACAGATAGATTAAATGACGTAATGAAAGTACGCCTTATCTGTTAATTTTCTGCAATTGACAATGTGCATTTACATCTAATTCACAATTCCACATAAATTTTCGTCCGCGTCTGTTTGCTTATCGAAGGTGTTGTAGTCGGAAGCGAGTCTCAAAAGTTTCCGCTTCCAGTAATACCATGGTATTTACATGGGGCGCTGCAAGGGGCAAGGGGTTTGTCAATTAAGTTTATTGCCATTCGTGTGAGCAAACGTTTCACACATAATTATATATTCTTTAATAGCCCTACTTATTTGGCTTTCTGGTTGGCCGATTTTCATGAACGATTTCGGAAAGAAAACACCAACAGTTTCATAAGCTGTATGTAATATCTTCAGTTCGGTATAGTATTTATAACGTGACAGCTGTACGTAAACGAACTTGACAGACAAGAAGAATCATCAATCCGATCAAATTAAATTTGCGCAGAGCAACAGATAAGGTGCATATTTGCGTAAATACGCAAATAAAATTGCTTTAAACCCAATTAAAATAAAAATGAACCAAGAAAGTCGATACGCAATTTAACCTAACAGCATGCATACCGATTCATCCGTGTACATGTTTTTAGCCAGTCATACGGTCATCATGTAGGAGCTTGCCAAACTTCCGGTAATTGAATTATGAGCACATTGAAAGCGTTTACCTGCAATTGTCACGATCAAAATAACAGACAAGGAAAAAGTAAAACAACAATCATACTTCAGGTTTACAGGTTTATTTTGGCATGAAGAAACAATTATTGGAGAGATTCTCAATGATTTAATTTTTGAATTATGTTTGGTCTAGCGATGATATTTGTGCTGGTATTCTTGACGAAATTCTTTCATTTTTCAACTAGATCAGCATGAAAACAGTGGTAAAAAACTTGCAATCACACACTAGGTTATTATAAAACAAGCGAGAATAATTCAGAAATTAGACAGATAAATTTATATCATTGGTTGAAAATTGAAGAAGTAGGTGTAAATTACATGTTGAAATGCACTCCATGTAGTGAGCAAAGAGTAACACTGAAGTTTAAGTGCTCAGTGTTTGGGCTTATGATGGCTTACCAAAGATTCAAATTTCCAGCATACGAGCGTATAATGAGAATATCCAATTGATTTCATTTCTGTGGGGTAACAATATGTTGGATACCCAATTGTTTTTCTCAGTACTCAATTCCTCCAGAAAATGAGGAGTAATACCCAATTACACAAGAAACCATGTTGCTCTGTTTACGACTTCTGTATTTCCAAGGACATTGATTTGCAACTTCCGTACTTACAGTTAAAAGTAATTAAAATCACACGGAAGCGCCGCAAATCTACGGGATTTCATGCTCACGTTTACAACAGCGAAAATATCAGTGGTGATCCTAATGTTAAAATTCCAGAGACGAAAGGATAATACAAAATGTCCGCCATGTTCGAATTTGATATTTTTGATTGATGCCTTTTTTCATTGCATATTGTAATGTCCGTTTCTCCACTGGCAGATGAATCAATATGCCTTGTTTATGATATTAATAACTAAAAAAAATTATGCTACCTAAAGAAAGCTGCCTTTAAAAATTCACAAATTTGTTGTTTCATGAAGCAAAGGGGCCCATTAGCTGTTCTCCAAAACAAAAGAAGCTCTGTTTGGTGGCTGAAGGTTACAAAGTTGTACTTCATCTCTATTCTTTACAGGTTAGTTATGAATTGAGATGCCATTCTTCAAGAAGTTACTGGGCAGTTCTGATGATGCTGTGGGCAGAGGAAGGGGGGCTGTTACCCCTCCAGGTCTGCAAACAATGGGTGCTCATTTGCAGAGGAAATTTGCTAAAGGAGTGCAGTATAACAGTAAGTACCGCAACCACTCGTGTATGTATATCAGTATGTACCACTTGTGTATATCAGATAGTATCGTAATCACTCATGTATAACAGTAAGTACCCTAATCACTCGTGTATAACAGGAAGTACCCTAATCACTTGTATAACCAGGGATTTTTGGGTGGCGATTTTATAGCTCAAATTCGGCATATTCCCAATGGAAAATAGTATCTTTTTTCCCAATTCACACTGACAGACAAAAATTCCCTATCCCCCCCCCAAAAAAAAAAATTATTTTTTATTAAATTAATTATATAAGTTCATTAACATCACTATTGGTAGTAAATACCTTATTCTACTACTGTTCTATGGGAAAATAAGTAGAATAAGAACATTGCAAAATTGTAGTTATACATTTTTTTCCAATTTTTATTAATTTAAAAACACCTTGAAAATTCCCAATCCCAAGGGAATGGGCCATGTTCCCAAAATAGCGGGAAAAAACCTGATAACAGTCAGTACCGTAATCACCCATGTGTAAGTAGGTATGTACCAGAGAATGATGATAAAATATGCTCAGTTAAATCGTGTTTATCTCATTTGAAGGGGACCTAAATCATACTTCAGATAAAGCATGATAATAGATCATTCATTTTTCAACCGAAACTAAGGTTATCCAAATCTATCAATTCATGAACATTGAGATAAT
Source organism: Lutraria lutraria (assembly GCA_964023205.1). Lineage (NCBI taxonomy): Eukaryota > Metazoa > Mollusca > Bivalvia > Venerida > Mactridae > Lutraria > Lutraria lutraria. The sequence continues at coordinate 36,526,426 of OZ026840.1, read as the reverse complement.
TCACTACTTTGTTTATGTGCTGTGACAGATATTGTATTGTCAATATATCTTACCTATGTGAAATGTGTACAGAAAACAAACCCAAATAGTAACCACACATGTATATAATATATCATTTGTCTTACAAAATATCATATTTAAATATATTTTATTAGCACAAAGTCATATGTCACAATTTACAGCACTACCAATTAAATCAAACTTGTAACTACAGTACAACCTCTGTAGAGCAACACCCTGTTGGGGCTGCACATATTGACCGTTGTTTATAGGTTGTTGCTCTACAGAGGTTGAATTTATAGTAAATATCAGTTTAAGGATATTTTGAAAGTGTTGTTAAAGAGAGGTTGTTGCTCTACAGAGGTTTTACTGTATTTCTATTGACCAAAATTAATGGTCACATCCAATACACTAGGTACCAGTATTTGAAAAATCTTTTTCAGATGAGGTTTTCTTTCACTTTCAATAGATTTATATAAGCATAAAAATGATATTCATTTATGTATTAAAGTTGTTCTTCAAAGGACTGATCAGTAAACATTTTCGTTGCCGTTTTTATGATGGGACATACAATATTGTCAATTTCGAATACTTTACCAAGTACCCAAATGTAACTTTTTATAACATACAGGATCTTAAAAATCTTGACAATTTCTGAAATACATTCAAAGAATTGTGATTTCCACTGTCTCTCTCCTGTAAACAGTTGTTTACTCTGATGGAATCATCTAGCTTTAATAAAATCAGATGAATTTTGAAATCCCACTTATTCAGAATTTATCAAAATTTCTCTGAAAACCATAATTCTCAGAAGACTTCCAGTCAGGAAGGGGTCTAGTTTTCAGGGTTTTTTACTGTACAGTACAACCTCTGGGAGCTACAAATATTGACCGTTGTTTAGAGGTTGTTGCTCTACAGAGGTTAAATTTATAGTAAATATTAATATCAGCTTAGGCAAATTTTGAAAGTGTTGTTATAGAGAGGTTGTTGTTCTACAGAGGGCCACTCTGGAGAGGTTTTACTGTACTTTGTAAAACCATCTGTAAACAAGTCTTAGAATATACAATTGTTAAGAACCACTGGTTACCTGCAGTTACGGGACTTGATTTTTTATATGGAGTATATACTGCCAATTATGTATATTTGAAACTTTGTGTCTGCATTTACACATTGACCTCATTTAGAGTCTGATGTCAAGCATGCCATCAGGAATGTATGATTTTATTGAACACAGCTTCTTGTTTTCTTGTTGAATCTTATGTATCAAATTATGAATTATTGATAATTGAGAAATTTATTGTATATTTTCAGTGAAAGTTGTTTTACGTGGTGATAGAAATGTAGGCAAAACTTGTTTGTTTCACCGACTTCAAGGTCAAAAGTTTGTTGAAGAATACATACCCACTGATGAAATACAGGTAAATAATATTTATACATAGTACCTAGCTCACTGTGCTCAAGGTGAGCTGGACCGCCTCTGTGGTCGTGTGGATAAGGTTGCTGATTTCAAATCACTGTATCCTCTCACTGATAGAGGGTCTTGGGTTTGAGCCCAGCTACCGACCATGACTGTCTCTTTATGTGAGAAAGTAGGCAGTTGCTAGTCTAGTTCTGGTTCTTCCCAGGAACAATGATAAGGTGAACTGTCTGCCTCATATGACTCTGACTGTAGTAAAGGGGTGTAAACTCAAACAAACAAACAAACAATCAAACATCAAGATGAGCTTTTGTGATCTCCTTGTGTTCTTCATGAAGTAGCGCCCGTATTTTCTTTAAACATCCCCTTAGTCACTATGCCAATTTAAACTACTAAACTTGGACTGATCCTTGGGTGGTCACTTTTTAAAGTTGTTAAAAAAATTATATTTCATTCAACACCCTTGGTGCCATGGCAAACAATAGGAAAAACATATGTAGAGGTTCTCTACAAATTGCTGCATACCAAGTATAAAAACTCTTAGCCTTGCACCTTTTTCAATATTTTCCTATATGAGCGTATGTTAAATCAAGTCATCCCAGGGATTAGGCCAATTTTTACCCCCAGGCCGAACCCTGTTTATGTAAGGGTTTATGTAATGGATAAGTACATTATGGATGTATGTAGAAATGTTCACAGATTTTTTAAAGGTATGCAGAAACTTTCTTTCTGCGAAAACTACTATCTTCTACTGTAATTTTGACCACCAACTATGGTGAAACCTAGCTGTTACTAGGTGTGTTGATAAAATACCATCACTAGGAATAAATATAACAACTAATAATGACAAACTGTGCAACACTAGGAATAGTACAATATCCACAATTGGTATCATAAAACACATAAAACATCCCTATGAGTACAGTATGTCAAATGAAAGTTACAGTATTAGATCTGAAGTAAAAAGATAGCACATACACTGCAACCTCTCCAGAGCGGCCTTCTCTTGAGCAACAACCTCCCGTAAACAACAGCATGATTTTTTCCCACTGCACGATTTAACTATTAATTTAACCTCTATAGAGCAACAACCTCACAAAGCTACTCCCAAAGGGTGTTGCTTTGGAGAGGTTGCACTGTATTGCTATTAAAGTACCTAGTCTTTTGTATATTTCAGGTAGCTAGTATACAATGGAATTATAAGGCTACTGATGACGTTGTGAAGGTGGAGGTTTGGGATGTTGTTGACAAAGGAAGGAAGAAGAAGAAAAAGGATGGACTCAAACTTTCTGTAGATAAGGTAAACACTGCCATATTTCATTTAGTCTAACTGCAGTTTCCAGCCTGTATGATCAATATGATGTTTTTATTAGTTCACCTGAGCATGTAGTACTCAGAGAGCTATTAAGATCAATCAATGTCTGGCGTTCATCATCAGTCTGTCGCCCACACTTGGGATAGTTAACACTCTCGAGGTCAGAGTTTTGATTGGATCTTCATAAAACTTTTTCAGAATGTTCGTCTCAATGATATCTTGAGCAAGGTAGAATATGAGTCTTTTGGGGTCAAAAAATTAGGTCAACATGTCAAGTGTTAGGAAAACATTGTTAACACTGTAAATGTCACAGTTTGGATTGGATCTTCATTAAACCTTGTCAGAATGTTTGTCTTAATGGATTATGATACATAGGACAAGTTCACACATGCATCATCTGGGGTTAAAAAAACTGGGTCACCAGGTCAAATCATAGATAAAAACCTTTTTAATGCTGTAGATGTCACGGTTTTGATTGGATCTTAACCAAACCTTGTCAGAATCTTTGTCTTAATGATATGGGGAACAAGTTTGAATATGGGTCATCTGAGGTCAGACACTAGGTCACGAGGTCAAATCACAGAAAACCTTGATAACTGCAGACCTCATGACACAGGCTCATAACAATGTTTTAATCAGTAAACAATGATTGTAATGTGAGCGATATAGGGTCATCTTGGCCCTCTTTTTTTAACGTTTTATTTTGTAGGTTTAAGTTTATGATGATTAAGTTATGATCTTTTAATTTATGTAACAAATACATTTGCCAATACTGAATGTCTATGTTAAATACTATAAAAATACTTGCAGGATGACGAGAATGACATTGAGCCCTGTCTTGATGCAGACTTTGTTGATGTATATAAAGGAACAAACGGGGCCGTTCTGATGTATGATATTACAAAACAATGGTTAGTTTTATTGTATTGCTTTATCTCACCAAACCAGTGTTATATACTAACATTAGTACCAGTTTGATAATTATCAGTGAATGGAATGTTAATGGTTAATCTTCACCACATGGCCTAAAGCTTAGATATTTGGTGTGGAGCACTGTCTAGAAGACCTCTACCTAGTTTGTTCAAATTATGGCCCTGTGGTTGATATTGTCTCTGCCCTGGTGATAACTTGATTTTGAATAGGCTTATATAGGAAAATTTTAAAAAATCTTCTCATCCGAAATGCCTAGAGCTTAGATATTTGGTGTGTAGCATTTTCTTGTCGACCTCTACAAAATTGGCCCCTCCCAGATTTTACATAGAATTTACTAGGCTCATATAGAATTTTTTTAAAATTTGTGTCAGACACCTCATGACCTAGAGCTAAGATATTTGTTGAGAAGCATTGTCTAGTAGAACTCTACCATGTTATTTGAAAAAATTATGGCCATGGGATGAAAATTGGCCCAATCCTCAGCTTTCACTTGATTTTACACAGGTTCTTCTACATGTGGCATTGTGTACAGAGCCTCAACCAACCTTGTTCATTCATGGCCCTGGGGTCATAATTGGCCAGCCCCAGGGGTCACTTGATTTAAATTGTTGTTTTAAAATGATTTCTATGGTTTGACAGTGTTATACTCTTCAAATCAAAGATTAAGATGAAAGTAGCCACATTTTTTTCGGGTGAGCATTTATAGGGTCATCATGGCCCTCTTGTTTAAAATGAAGTTATTATTGTAGACTATGTTGAAAGTATTCATAAATTTGTATATGATTTGTAGGACATATGATTATGTGGAGAAGGAGTTGGAAAAAATTCCCAGTAATATTCCCGTATTAATTCTTGGTAACCATAGAGATATGGGACATCACCGCACTGTACTTGAAGATAAAGCTCATTATTTTGTAGAAAATCTTAACAGGTTTGTTTTTCACATTTTTTGTTGTGACATGATCACTTATATAAACACACAAATTAAATCATGTAATTATATTTACCTATATACATGTCCAGAAGAAACTTGATTATCAGACATTGTCGAGTCTGAAATCTTTTTTTTTTGATAATCCATTGTATTGGAAATACAGATTATGTTCTGTTAATTATGGAAATGTGTTATAAGTGTATTTCATTTTTTGTTTTCATTACTGCAAGTATATTATAAATGCACATACATTTAAAAAAGGTGTTGCTAAACTTAATGAAGGAAAACTATGTTTCTTATTGATTTACAGACCTGATGGTTCAGCCCAGGTGAGGTATGCTGAGGCTTCTATGAGGAATGGTTTTGGTCTTAAATACATTCATAAATTCTTCAACTTGCCTTTCTTACAACTTCAGGTAAGCTGGATTTGATTATGCCCCACAAACATAGTTTGAGAGTGGGTATATTGGAGTCACTCGGTCAGTCGGTTGTTGGTCTGTCAGTTGGTCCGTGCGCACACCATTTCAAAGTTTGTAGAGCAAACTACTTCCACATTCGTTAAGAAATTGTAATGCAATTGAAATATGTCATCATGAAGTGAAGATGTGCAAGACACAATTTTTTCCATGCCCAGTGATCCACACATTCCATGCACTAGTACACAATGGCATTCTTGTGTCTAAGTGGTGGCAGGGATATTAGTCACCTCTGTGACAAAGCTGCAGTTTTAAGTTGTCAGGAATTACAATGTTTGCTGTATAGTTTTAATATCTTTCTCATGGCATTATTGAGATAGTGTATGTTAATACACGTAACCGTGGATATACATTGCCTAGACAGTTCCAAATTTTAGGAAATATTACTAGTGTTGTGTTGGAAAGTTTCCAATTTAAGATAAGATCATTGGTGTTGTGACTTAATCCAACGCCAGTTAGTTTTCAAGGCCTGACCGGTAGGGGGCGGGCTTATGTGTTGCGAGCTAAACCACTTGTTGACGTTGTTATTATCATAATGGTCATATTGAAAACTGACATTATTTTAGAGAGAGACATTACTTAAACAGTTGGATATTAATACGGAAGATATGAGGTGTACTGTAGAAGAGCTGGATATACACGAAGACTCAGAAGAACAGAATTATGATATGTAAGTAAAACTAGTGATTGCTGAGATGTTTCAGTTCAAGACGATTAGTACATGTTTCAGTTTAGATGTTTGGTTAGATGTTTTAAATAAGTTATTTGGTTAGATGTTTTAAATAAGTTATTTGGTTAGATGTTTTAAATAAGTTATTTGGTTAGATGTTTTAAATAAGTTATTTGGTTAGATGTTTTAAATAAGTTATTAGGCTAGATGTTTTAAATAAGTTATTTGGCTAGATGTTTTAAATAAATTATTTAGCTAGATGTTTTAAATCAGTTATTTGGCTAGATTTGGTTAGATGTTTTAAATAAGTTATTTGGCTAGATGTTTTAAATCAGTTATTTGATTAGATGTTTTAGATGTTTTATATAAGTTATTTGGCTAGATGTTTTAAATAAGTTATTTGGCTAGATGATTCGAATTCTATATAACATGTATTATAATTTCATTTTACTTTGTAAAGTTTTATAGATCAGCTATCTAAGAAAAGAAGAGAAGTACAGGATGTGAATGGTGTTCAAGGAATACCAACTACCCTTCCATCACAACCAGTTCCTACCAAACCAAGTACTCTGTCAAATGGTGAGTTAGATATGTTTAATGTCACATCACTTTGATAGAATTAGTGGTTAAATTTTTTCTCCCATGTCTCTTGATGTGAGAAAGTAAGCGATTGCTTCGGAGGATGGGAGTCTAGTACTGGTTCTTCCCAGGAACGATGGTTAGGTGAACTGTCTGCTTCATATGACTCTTGACTGTTGAAAAGGGGCATAAAACTCAAACAAACAAGCAAAAAAAAAAGATTTTCTTGTGTACTTCTTAGCCCCTCTTCCCTCAAATAATGTTAGGTTTGGTATCTGTGAAAATAGTTTCGGAATAATAGTCAAATATTTCATATTGGCATAGTTCTGGTCAATAAAGCAACATTATCCATAGTCAATGTTTTTGACAGGGTTTATTTTAGGAAGTGGGGTAGACACTATGTGTAATATTTATCATGCAAATATGGAAATATTGGGGGGAAATATTGCTTATTTTTCAAACTATCAGTGTTGCCTTCTTAGAAACAAAGCTATATGATAATGTCCTTGTATTATTCTTACCTCCTTTGTGTTATAAACTCTCATATGTTTAAAAAGAATCTTATATGCTTACTTGCTGTGTCATTCAGTTCCAAGGTCTGTATCTGCTCCCGCTATACAGAAGTCAGGAATCGGTGCTGATGTAAGTTCACCTCAAACACAAACTACACCAACTTCTACAGCATCTGCATCCTCCTCTAGTATGAAGTCACCCAGTACTCCTGTGGTTGAACCACAGTCAAATCAAGATCCTTCACCAAAAACAACTGAACCAAAGCAAGGATTTTTCTCTCGATTGTTTAACAAATCAAGTAATACACAGGAAACCGAAAAACAGTCAAAAACAGGTAAGTGAGATGTGTACTTTAATGGATGAGTGAGATGTGTTATATAATAGATGAGTAGATGAGTGAAATATGTACTGTAATAGATGAGTGAGATGTGTACTGTTATAGTTGAGTGAGATGTGTACTGTTATAGTTGAGTGAGATGTGTACTGTTATAGTTGAGTGAGATGTGTACTGTTATAGTTGAGTGACATGTGTACTGTTATAGTTGAGTGATATGTGTACTGTTATAGTTGAGTGATATGTGTACTGTTATAGTTGAGTGATATGTGTACTGTTATAGTTGAGTGAGATGTGTTATGTAATTGTTGAGTGAGATTGAGCAGGATTTTTATGCACAATAAGGCATTAAATACTAAATTTTACATACTGTACTAATTTGTCACAGAAAATCATCTGGTTTGTAATTCATGTGATCTGTAATTCAAGCGATATTTCACTATGAACTGTAAAAGAAACGATGTGCCAAAAAAAAATGTTTTTAAAAGTTCAGTTCTCAACGTTTTTACTGTATTATTTAATGATGTAAAGTTATTGTGTCATGTGTACTTATTACTTGTATTTATAACAATAAATGAGTAGTAAGTTTTATTATTTAAAGAATCAGACATCAGTGTGCAGGATGTTTTACAAGTTAAAAGTGTTGATGATTTTGTCCCTGACACTGAAGAACTTGATGAAAGTTTTCTGGATGACATGAAAGAAGCAAAGGAAGTGCCAAAAGCCAACACTCAGGATCTCAACAGTGATAGGTACATTTCTTTTATATTTGAATTTCATGTCAATTATGATGCCCCCTTTCAAAGAAAAGGGGGTGTATTGCTTTGAATGTGTTGGTCGGTCAGCCTGTAACCAGATCTTGTCCAGGCAACAACTAGAAACAATTTGGCCTAAGCTCCTCTGAGATGTTTGGGAGGTTGGTCAACACATGTAGATGACCACTATTGATTTTGAGGTCAGTACATCTAAGGTAAAGGTCACAGTGACCTTCAGCACAAAAACCTTGTCAGACAAATAACTAGAGAATGATTTGGCCTTAAGTCCTCAGGCTTGATGTTTCAGAACTTTGAAGATGCTCAAAATTTCAGGCGACCCTCCTATCCTGCAATTAGACTGAGTTACTAAAAAGATTTGCTTCTAAAATTACTTGATTATTTGTTTTAAGTGAGGAAGATGATGGTGGTAATCCAATGGTGGCTGGCTTCCAGGATGAGCTTGATTCTGAAGATGAAATGGAAGCAAAGCGTGTCTCAGAATCTAAAACAAATCCACCAAAGATAAATCAAGAAATTGATATTTCTAGTGATGAGGAGGAGACACAGTCTACTATACAAGTAGTCAAGTACAGAGATGACTGTATTTCTTCAGATGACGATATCAAAGTAGTTAAGCAATTTTCTAGTGACATTAGCCAACCGAATGCTAATGATATGAATGTAGCAGACTTGAATGGTTCAGGAAGTGATGAAAAAGACTTCCATATTAATTCTACATCACAAAGTACTAGGACCGGTTCTGTTTCATCTAATACAACTTGTGATTCAGAGATTAAAACTAAGACCAATAATGATAATAATGTGTCAAATACATCTTCTGCTAGAAAAATATCGTCTGGTTCAAGTAATAAATCTAGTCATTCCGCTGATGTTGCCAATGACAACACAAAAGATGAATTGTCGAAACGTGATTCAGAATCTGAGACAGAAGATTTTGATAATGGAATTACTGTAAAGCAGGATATTGACATTGACCCAGAAGACCTTGGTGGTGCAGATGTCTTTAATGATTGGTTGAACAATCAAGAGGTAGTTTTATCTTTGTAATGATAAACATATAGTGATGTGGGTGGGAAATTATAACAGGGCTAACAATATTCTGGATATAGGTCCAGATTTATCTGTCCTGAAAGAGCTATGATTTCTGAGCAAAATAAAAGTTATTTGATGAAAATATCTCAAGAAATGGCAAAGTTATTGTAATATTTAATAATTTTCTTTAATACAAACAATTAAATATGGAAACAATGTGGTTAAAGACCTCTTGTTTGCCAAAAATGCTCACCGCATATGATTTTCAGGATTTTTAATTTGGCTCTATTGTCACCCCTGTTGTAAGGCTTGACAAAAGTCACTCACTTTAGATTTGTGATTAGTTTAAAAATAGTAACAAACAAATAAACAACTTCAACAAAAATGCAAATTTTAACAATTAACCAATCATTAATTTGAACAGTTAAGCGAGCACTTGCCGAACAAATCAATAAGCATACAAAACCATTGACATGCTTTTTATATAATTCTTAACAGTGTTTAAAAGGTGATCTCAAATGACCATTGTTTGCAATTATCAATGTTAAGTGTAATCAAAATATATACTAGAGACAAAATTGGAACCTTTGTTCTAATTTGGATAGTAACAGGTATTGTTCTAATTTGGATAATAACAGGCATTCAGATTATTGTGTGTCAAGTAACCAAGGTTTTACTGTATTTCTGTTAGATCCCTGTACATTTAGTGATGTTTTCTGACAAGAATATCACAATGATATCTTAACCATCTTGTATTTATTTCAGACAACAGGCTTAAATTTGACAGGATCGGGTGATGGAATAGATAGAAAAAAGACCAGTAGTAAGTATTTCTTTGATGACTTCTTAATCGTTTATCGTGCCCCCGTCATCTAATGATGCAGGGACATAAACTGATTACCTTATCCGTCAGTCTGTCTGTCTTTACAGGTTAAGTAGACTTTACCTTTTCATGATCTATAGCTTTGATACTCTTATAGTTGTTGGCTTGGACCATTCCCAGTGCACCCATATCAACTACCCTTGAATGAACCAGATGTGATTGTTTTGTTTATCTTTTATATACTCATGCAGTTCTTGCCTTGGACCATTACCCATATCATGTGACCTCAATTTGACCTTTCTTTCAATTGAATTTAATGACAACATATTTTACAAAATCTTTGTCACTTGCCATATGTTCAGCTGTACATGATGTACCATATACCATCTACACATACATATATGTAACATTTATATATTTCCAATATCACAAATTAGGTTAAATTCTTTGTTCTGAATGGTTTAATGTTAGCCTAGTCCTAAACTTGCTCATGCACAAAATTAATGTTGATGATACCACTGTAATTTATTAATAAATTATCGCACAGATATAGAATATCATCATGGACAGTTCTGTTTGATAATGTTACACGTTGGAATTCTAATTTACTTTTGGAAAGTGAACGATAGTTCAGCTTTTGATAGCTGTCACTTGGTGCACAGCATGCATGAAATTTGATACAGCATTTTTCTACATCCACCATTCAATTGTTAAACTAGGTCCTGTTCCTTATTGCAGTGCAAGTGTATGTAAATTTTCATGAGAACTTTCTATACTTTGATTAGAAGTCCAATCTTGTTAGACGTGTAAATATTAAACCTTGTTGGTGTATTCTATTACAGAAAAGGATCAGAATGTAGATCAAGGAAGTGATACAGGAATAGAAAAAGAGAAGAAGAAAAAGAAAAAAAAGAAAGAAAAGGTAATCATGTTTATTACAGCTGACGTACATATGATATGGGAATATTCAGACTCTGGCATTGTCTGTTTAACTTATCGTTTGATGGTCTGAATCAGGACTTCTTGGCACTAATTTTATAGCAGATATTTGGTCATATTCTTAATTGAAAATAGTATTACTTGTCCTTCTGATGCTTGTTATTATAATTAATCTCATTTCTATAAGTGCAAGTTTCTTATAATTGATACCAACCTCACCAATCATTTTAGTGGAATTTCTGTCCAGATGAAGGTAACACTGTGACAAATTTGACTGAAGATATTAAATCCTATGTTGTATTGTCCCCAACGTCTGAATTATGTCTGGTAGTTTGGTAGTAGCATGCGGATAGAATGTGGTTAGTAATGGTTAAGGCCTAAATGACCTCCAGGGAAGCTGGTTAGGATAACTGCCCGCAACTATATAGTTAAAATAAAATGGCATTAAATCTGATGAAATGGATAGATAAGATATATGCTGTTTGTTTACATTTTATCTGTGATACACAAAAATCAACACATTTACAAAAGATGCTTTAAATCATAGACTGCTCAGAAGTTGAAATCATGTTAACATCCGTTAAGATTTTGACCGTTTGTGATTCCACTGAAGTAGGTTTATTGAAGGTTTTTGAATTGATTTTGCTTCAGCTTGAAGGTTCAGAGAAAAAATCTAAAAAGAAAAGCAAAGTGAAGGGAGACACAGGCGGAGGAAATTCTGTAAAGAAGAAAAAGAAGAAGACTGAAGAAATGGATGAAGAAGGAATGGATGACCTGGAGAAATTTTTAACTGATGAAAAATCAAGTAGTGGAAACTATGAATCTTTCTGAACTGTGCTGACGACATAATGGTCTTCATCTTAATGAAAAATTTCTGTATAAATTATCTATAATTGATATATAGTTGATACATAGATTGTTAGCTTGGCTGTTTAGAAAAAAATGTTGAACTATTGTAATCACTGCGCCGTCCGTGTCTGCTTCATCTGCGTCTGTACAAAATCTTTAACGTAGCTCTTAACTCAGAAACTATAGGAGGTAGCAACATAAAATTTCGTAGGTGGATAGATCTCACTGAGGCGGTGAACAGATGAGCGGCGCTCTTGTATTTATGTTATGCCTCAACATCATGAAATTATCCTAAGAAAGTCAAAACAAACAATTACAATAGAATGGTTTATATCCTTTTGACGTCTATCAATGAAATTTGAAGTCAATTGTCATTTCATAGATTACAAGGAAAGACTTACTGATGTTGCTATAACCATGTGACACGGACATAATTATACTAATTGATAAGAGAGATTTTTATAAATCATTGTTTACCTTCTGATTAAGTTGTATTAACATATAATTTGTCTCAGATAACAGGGTAAATTATTGGAATAAAACCAATATACAGAATATGTGGTAGTATATTATATGACCAAATGGACAATGTGATTTGCTATCAAACTACTTTCATTAATTATCATTACTACATTGTTTAAATCAAAATAAACTTGCATTTTGTCAGCTTATTTCTACAACCTGGTAACTCAGTTTTTATTATTGTGAGTTTGTTGTCATTTTTTTCATCTTAATGAGCCCTTTACATAACATACTTACCTGTACCTGCTTCTAGATCTCCCCTAAATAGAGTTCATCCAAATTCCACAAACCTGTAACTGGCTTATTTACGCCAAACTTCGAAACTTCAAATGCGATATTCACAAATTGGAAAAAAATGACATACTGGTTTGTAGAAATAAGCCGACAATTTATTTATCAATACACACATAAAATAATTCATTTGGGCATTTGTGAAACTTACTCTTAGAAAAAACAAAGGTTTTATTTATGTTTCTGCTTGTTTGTATGTGCTTGTACAAATTCCCTTCTAGTGGCTGTATAGATTTTTCAAACTAGCAATGTGATACTGGTAAAAACATTTTTGTATCATTATTGATGGAAGCCCTTTCATATGTACGTCACAGGGTCAGAAAGAAATTTATACTAGAACTTTTCTTAGGAGTTTGCTGGTTGTAAACCATGAAGTTTTAAGTGAATTAATTTATTGCATACATTGTTAGGAACAGTTGTACATTCCTGTGTGAATCATGTTCTATGTTGTATTATAAGCGTCAATAAGATGCTGTACTAGTTGAGAATTATTTCAGTTACTTAATGCTGATATTTTCCACTATCTTGAGCGATGCATGCTTTTATGCTTAACCCTTTGGCTGCCAGACACATATTGCCTACATTGTACCCTGTATTGCCAGGTAATTTCTAAGAAATGCAAGATTATTTAGCCATTTCCCTAATGGGTATACCCATCACTTAAGCAAATATGCAGAGATTTGTGAAACCGGGCATACCCATGCCCGTCTCTTGGCAAATATGTAGAGATTTGTGATGATGGTTATACCCGTTTCATCGGCAGCTAAAGGGTTAATTAAAAAGTGTAACCTTTCCATTGTTTCGTCAATAAGTGAAGACCAAACAAACCATACTATGTTAGTATTTCTCCTATGTTTATCTTCTGACCTTAATTACGTCTTCTTGTGTCCAGTTTAGTATTACTAAAGAATACACTGTATTTCTCCTTTAAATATGTTTATGTGGCAAACCCTTTGAAAGTCAGTCCAGTTATAACTATAGGAATTATAGGAAAACAAAAAAATATCTTCTTGTCCAAAACCTCAAGGCCTAGAGCTTACATATTTTGTATGTAGCATTGTCTGATGGACATCTACCAAGTTATTGCTGTAGGGGCAAAATTGGCCCCACCCTGGGTCACTTAAATTTACAAAGACTCATGATAATTTTCTTTAAAGAGTCTATTTATCAGGTGAGCGATATAGGGCCATCATGGCTCTCTTGTTTGAGTTTACTTAGACGAAATGAATGAAACTTGTCGCTGTATATAAATTGTGATATCTGTTGATGTTGTTTGCGCATCTAGGATGTTAATTCATACTTTCTAAGGTATTTTGAATAGGTTGTATTAAAATGATTCATAGTTTTTCTATAACAAAAGAGTTGTGGGATATAAATGTAGAAAATCCAATATTAGCTAAGGTATGGCTTTGAAAAGACACCATAAAACTTACTCTACATAATTATATTTTTGAGTCAGACAAAATTAATCACAACTGTGTTGTATCAACTGATCTCGACTCATGTATTTAGTCTGAATACATTTCTAGGCCACATTTTTTTTATCTGCAGTGAGTTTTATACTTCTCATATTTGTGATTTAAAATGCATTATGTCACATGTTCTCAAATTATTGTTTCTTTTGACTATATATATTGAGTTCATGAAGATAGGAAAACATTGTGAAGGTTATTTTGTCATTATATTAGATATATTGCTGTAAATGGCTTTATGTTTACATTTGTTTTGTGCAATATTATGTTAGATATGTTAGTGTTTGGGAAAGTGTGTTATAAATAAATGCTTAACTTATACAGTGAACCTTCTTATACTTATTCCAAAGCATGATTAATCTCTATCGTGGCTGTCATTCATTGACCTCAAGAAGCTTCAGTAAAATGCCATCATAACATATTATAATGGCTGGTAACATTAAACAGTGGTTCTAACATATATACTAGCTGGCAACATTACACAGTGATTCTAACATATATACTGGCTGGCAACATTACACTGATTCTGGCAACATTACACAGTGATTCTAACTTATATACTAGCTGGCAACATTACACTGTGATTCTAACATATATACTAGCTGGCAACATTACACAATGAATATATCATATACTGGCTGACATCATTACACTGTGATTCTATTATATACTGGCTGGCAACATTAGACTGTGATTCTATTATATACTGGCTGGCAACATTACATTGTGATTCTATTATATACTGGCTGACAACATTACACTGTGATTCTATTATATACTGGCTGACAACATTACACTGTGGTTCTATTATATACTGGCTGACAACATTACACTGTGATTCTATTATATACTGGCTGACAACATTACACTGTGATTCTATTATATACAGGCTGACAACATTGCACTGTGGTTCTATTATATACTGGCTGACAACATTACACTGTGATTCTATTATATACTGGCTGACAACATTACACTGTGGTTCTATTATATACTTGCTGGCACAATTACACTGTGGTTCAATTATATACTGGCTGACAACATTACACTGTGATTCTATTATATACTGGCTGGCAACATATTACACTGTGATTCTATTATATACTGGCTGACAACATTACACTGTGATTCTATTAAATACTGGCTGACAACATTACACTGTGATTCTATTATATACTGGCTGGCATCATTACATTGTGATTCTATTATATACTGGCTGGCACCATTACACTGTGATTCTATTATATACTGGCTGACAACATTACACTGTGATTCTATTATATACTGGCTGACAACATTACACTGTGGTTCAATTATATACTGGCTGACAACATTACACTGTGATTCTATTATATACTGGCTGACAACATTACACTGTGATTCTAATATATACTGGCTGGCAAAATTACACTGTGATTCTATTATATGCTGGCTGGCAACATTACACTGTGGTTCAATTATATACTGGCTGACAACATTACACTGTGATTCTATTATATACTGGCTGACAACATTACACTGTGATTCTATTATATACTGGCTGACATCATTACACTTGGTTCAATTATATACTGGCTGACAACATTACACTGTGATTCTATTATATACTGGCTGACAACATTACATTGTGATTCTATTATATACTGGCTGACAACATTACATTGTGATTCTACTATATACTGGCTGACAACATTACACTGTGATTCTATTATATACTGGCTGACAACATTACATTGTGATTCTATTATATACTGGCTGACAACATTACACTGTGATTCTATTATATACTGGCTGACAACATTACATTGTGATTCTATTATATACTGGCTGACAACATTACACTGTGATTCTATTATATACTGGCTGACAACATTACACTGTGGTTCAATTATATACTGGCTGACAACATTACACTGTGATTCTTTTATATACTGGCTGACATCATTACATTGTGATTCTATTATATACTGGCTGACAACATTACACTGTGGTTCAATTATATACTGGCTGACAACATTACACTGTGATTCTATTATATACTGGCTGACATCATTACATTGTGATTCTATTATATACTGGCTGACAACATATTACACTGTGATTCTAATATATACTGGCTGGCAAAATTACACTGTGATTCTAGTATATGCTGGCTGGCAACATTACACTGTGATTCTATTATATACTGGCTGACAACATTACACTGTGGTTCTATTATATACTGGCTGACAACATTACATTGTGATTCTATTATATACTGGCTGACAACATTACATTGTGATTCTACTATATACTGGCTGACAACATTACACTGTGATTCTATTATATACTGGCTGACAACATTACATTGTGATTCTATTATATACTGGCTGACAACATTACACTGTGATTCTATTATATACTGGCTGACAACATTACATTGTGATTCTATTATATACTGGCTGACAACATTACACTGTGATTCTATTATATACTGGCTGACAACATTACACTGTGGTTCAATTATATACTGGCTGACAACATTACACTGTGATTCTTTTATATACTGGCTGACATCATTACATTGTGATTCTATTATATACTGGCTGACAACATTACACTGTGGTTCAATTATATACTGGCTGACAACATTACACTGTGATTCTATTATATACTGGCTGACATCATTACATTGTGATTCTATTATATACTGGCTGACAACATATTACACTGTGATTCTAATATATACTGGCTGGCAAAATTACACTGTGATTCTAGTATATGCTGGCTGGCAACATTACACTGTGATTCTATTATATACTGGCTGGCAACATTACATTGTGATTCTATCACATACTGGCTGGCAACATTACATTGTGATTCTAATACATACTGGCTGGCAACTTTACACTGTGATTCTATTATATACTGGCTGGCAACATTACACTGTGATTCTATTATATACTGGCTGGCAACATTACACTGTGATTCTATTATATACTGGCTGGCAACATATATTACACTGTGATTCTATTATATACTGGCTGGCAACATATATTACACTGTGATTCTATTATATACTGGCTGGCAACATTACACTGTGATTCTATTATATACTGGCTGGCAACATTACATTGTGATTCTATTATATACTGGCTGGCAACATTACACTGTGATTCTATTATATACTGGCTGGCAACATTTCACTGTGATTTTATCATATACTGGCTGGCAACATTACATTGTGATTCTATTATATAATCCATGACTGGCAACATTACATTGTGATTCTATTATATACTGGCTGGCAACATTACACTGTAATTCAACTATATACTGGCTGGCAACATTACACTGTGATTCTATTATATACTGGCTGGCAACATTACACTGTGATTCTATTATATACTGGCTGGCAACATTACACTGTGATTCTATTATATACTGGCTGGCAACATTACACTGTGATTCTATTATATACTGGCTGGCAACATTACACTGTGATTCTTTTATATACTGGCTGGCAACATTACATTGTGATTCTATTATATACTGGCTGGCAACATTACATTGTGATTCTATTATATACTGGCTGACATCATTACATTGTGATTCTATTATATACTGGCTGGCAACATTACACTGTGATTCTATTATATACTGGCTGGCAACATTACACTGTAATTCAATTATATACTGGCTGGCAACATTACACTGTGATTCTATTATATACTGGCTGGCAACATTACACTGTGATTCTATTATATACTGGCTGGCAACATTACACTGTGATTCTATTATATACTGGCTGGCAACATTACACTGTGATTCTTTTATATACTGGCTGGCAACATTACACTGTGATTCTTTTATATACTGGCTGGCAACATTACATTGTGATTCTATTATATACTGGCTGGCAACATTACATTGTGATTCTATTATATACTGGCTGACATCATTACATTGTGATTCTATTATATACTGGCTGGCAACATTACACTGTGATTCTATTATATACTGGCTGGCAACATATTACACTGTGATTCTATTATTTACTGGCTGGCAACATATTACACTGTGATTCTATTATATACTGGCTGGCAACATTACACTGTGATTCTAATATATACTGGCTGGCAACATTACACTGTGATTCTATTATATACTGGCTGGCATCATTACATTCTGATTCTATTATATACTGGCTGGCAACATTACACTGTGATTCTATTATATACTGGCTGGCAACATTACACTGTGATTCTATTATATACTGGCTGGCAACATTACACTGTGATTCTATTATATACTGGCTGACAACATTACACTGTGAATCTATTATATGCTGGCTGGCAACATTACATTGTGATTCTATTATATACTGGCTAGCAACATTACACTGTGATTCTATTATATACTGGCTGGCAACATTACACTGTGATTCTATTATATACTGGCTGCAACATTACACTGTGATTCTATTATATACTGGCTGGCAACATTACACTGTGATTCTATTATATACTGGCTGGCAACATTACACTGTGATTCTATTATATACTGGCTGGCAACATTACATTGTGATTCTATCATATACTGGCTGGCAACATTACACTGTGAGTATATCTTATACTGGCTGGCAACATTACATTGTGATTCTAATACATACTGGCTGGCAACTTTACAATGTGATTCTATTATATACTGGCTGGCAACATTACACTGTGATTCTATTATATACTGGCTGGCAACATTACACTGTGATTCTATTATATACTGGCTGGCAACATATATTACACTGTGATTCTATTATATACTGGCTGGCAACATATATTACACTGTGATTCTATTATATACTGGCTGGCAACATTACATTGTGATTCTATTATATACTGGCTGGCAAAATTACACTGTGATTCTATTATATACTGGCTGGCAACATTTCACTGTGATTTTATCATATACTGGCTGGCAACATTACATTGTGATTCTATTATATAATCCATGACTGGCAACATTACATTGTGATTCTATTATATACTGGCTGGCAACATTACACTGTAATTCAACTATATACTGGCTGGCAACATTACACTGTGATTCTATTATATACTGGCTGGCAACATTACACTGTGATTCTATTATATACTGGCTGGCAACATTACACTGTGATTCTATTATATACTGGCTGGCAACATTACACTGTGATTCTATTATATACTGGCTGGCAACATTACACTGTGATTCTTTTATATACTGGCTGGCAACATTACATTGTGATTCTATTATATACTGGCTGGCAACATTACATTGTGATTCTATTATATACTGGCTGACATCATTACATTGTGATTCTATTATATACTGGCTGGCAACATTACACTGTGATTCTATTATATACTGGCTGGCAACATATTACACTGTGATTCTATTATTTACTGGCTGGCAACATATTACACTGTGATTCTATTATATACTGGCTGGCAACTTTACACTGTGATTCTAATATATACTGGCTGGCAACATTACACTGTGATTCTATTATATACTGGCTGGCAACATTACATTGTGATTTTATCATATACTGGCTGGCAACATTACATTGTGATTCTGTTAATATATACTGGCTGGCAACATATTACACTGTGATTCTATTATATACTGGCTGGCAACATTACACTGTGATTTTATCATATACTGGCTGGCAACATTACATTGTGATTCTATAATATACTGACTGACAACATATTACACTGTGATTCTAATATATACTGGCTGGCAACTTTACACTGTGATTCTATTATATACTGGCTGGCAACATTACACTGTGATTCTATTATATACTGGCTGGCATCATTACATTCTGATTCTATTATATACTGGCTGGCAACATTACACTGTGATTCTATTATATACTGGCTGGCAACATTACACTGTGATTCTATTATATACTGGCTGGCAACATTACACTGTGATTCTATTATATACTGGCTGACAACATTACACTGTGATTCTATTATATGCTGGCTGGCAACATTACATTGTGATTCTATTATATACTGGCTAGCAACATTACACTGTGATTCTATTATATACTGGCTGGCAACATTACACTGTGATTCTATTATATACTGGCTGCAACATTACACTGTGATTCTATTATATACTGGCTGGCAACATTACACTGTGATTCTATTATATACTGGCTGGCAACATTACACTGTGATTCTATTATATACTGGCTGGCAACATTACATTGTGATTCTATCATATACTGGCTGGCAACATTACACTGTGAGTATATCTTATACTGGCTGGCAACATTACATTGTGATTCTAATACATACTGGCTGGCAACTTTATACACTGTGATTCTATTATATACTGGCTGGCAACATTACACTGTGATTCTATTATATACTGGCTGGCAACATTACACTGTGATTATATTATATACTGGCTGGCAACATATATTACACTGTGATTCTATTATATACTGGCTGGCAACATTACACTGTGATTCTATTATATACTGGCTGGCAACATATATTACACTGTGATTCTATTATATACTGGCTGGCAACATATATTACACTGTGATTCTATTATATACTGGCTGGCAACATTACACTGTGATTCTATTATATACTGGCTGGCAACATTACATTGTGATTCTATTATATACTGGCTGGCAAAATTACACTGTGATTCTATTATATACTGGCTGGCAACATTTCACTGTGATTTTATCATATACTGGCTGGCAACATTACATTGTGATTCTATTATATAATCCATGACTGGCAACATTACATTGTGATTCTATTATATACTGGCTGGCAACATTACACTGTAATTCAACTATATACTGGCTGGCAACATTACACTGTGATTCTATTATATACTGGCTGGCAACATTACACTGTGATTCTATTATATACTGGCTGGCAACATTACACTGTGATTCTATTATATACTGGCTGGCAACATTACACTGTGATTCTATTATATACTGGCTGGCAACATTACACTGTGATTCTTTTATATACTGGCTGGCAACATTACATTGTGATTCTATTATATACTGGCTGGCAACATTACATTGTGATTCTATTATATACTGGCTGACATCATTACATTGTGATTCTATTATATACTGGCTGGCAACATTACACTGTGATTCTATTATATACTGGCTGGCAACATATTACACTGTGATTCTATTATTTACTGGCTGGCAACATATTACACTGTGATTCTATTATATACTGGCTGGCAACTTTACACTGTGATTCTAATATATACTGGCTGGCAACATTACACTGTGATTCTATTATATACTGGCTGGCAACATTACATTGTGATTTTATCATATACTGGCTGGCAACATTACATTGTGATTCTATTAATATATACTGGCTGGCAACATATTACACTGTGATTCTATTATATACTGGCTGGCAACATTACACTGTGATTTTATCATATACTGGCTGGCAACATTACATTGTGATTCTATAATATACTGACTGACAACATATTACACTGTGATTCTAATATATACTGGCTGGCAACTTTACACTGTGATTCTATTATATACTGGCTGACAACATATTACACTGTGATTCTATTATATGCTGGCTGGCAACATTACACTGTGATTCTATTATATACTGGCTGGCAACATTACATTGTGATTCTATCATATACTGGCTGGCAACATTACACTGTGAGTATATCTTATACTGGCTGGCAACATTACATTGTGATTCTAATACATACTGGCTGGCAACTTTATACACTGTGATTCTATTATATACTGGCTGGCAACATTACACTGTGATTCTATTATATACTGGCTGGCAACATTACACTGTGATTATATTATATACTGGCTGGCAACATATATTACACTGTGATTCTATTATATACTGGCTGGCAACATTACACTGTGATTCTATTATATACTGGCTGGCAACATTACATTGTGATTCTAATACATACTGGCTGGCAACTTTACACTGTGATTCTATTATATACTGGCTGGCAACATTACACTGTGATTCTATTATATACTGGCTGGCAACATTACACTGTGATTATATTATATACTGGCTGGCAACATATATTACACTGTGATTCTATTATATACTGGCTGGCAACATTACACTGTGATTCTATTATATACTGGCTGGCAACATTACACTGTGATTCTATTATATACTGGCTGGCAACATTACATTGTGATTCTATCACATATAATACTTGGTTATTCGATACTTAAAGACTTTACATATACAGTACATCCTCTGTAGAGCAACACCCTGTTGGAGCTGCAAACATTGACCGTTGTATAGAGGTTGTTGCTCTACAGAGGTTAAATTTATAGTAAATATCAGTTTATGGAATTTTTGAAGGTGTTGTTATAGAGAGGTCGTTGCTCTACAAAGTGCCGCTCTAGACAGGTTATACTGTATATATAGTTTGTCCTAATTAATCATTATTTATTATATGAACGTTTTACTTCGTCTATAAATAAATATAGTCTAATTCGGTCCATGCGTAGAATTTATAATGCAACTATGAGTATAAAAAGACAATTAAGTATTCAGGTATCCTAGCTAATACATTTTAGTATTTTTTATACTCCGACAAATGGCAATTTGATTTTACTCTCACCAGAGACGTATAAGACGTCTAATACAATTGTATTATACGTCTCTGTTATCATATATAAACACATTGCATTAAATTGCATTGAAGGTGTATGTACAATGTACTAGTATATACATTACAAATAGATTAACATACATTTAACTATAATTGCAAATGAATTTTGCTAGTTAACTCATACGTCTCTGGTTAACTTTAAGTTAAGTCAGGGATGCTATATATATCCGTTCTAGATTATAACATTTTACGCGCCATTAATTAAACAGAACGTGCGCGCAGACATTTAACAGGTTTGCTTTCTTTACCTTGGTGATCGATATGTATATGGCATTATATATTGTTTATATTCGTCTTGAATAATCCAGGTCTCTAAATTACAGATGTATTTGTAATTTTACTTATATTTAGGTCTCAATAAAGAACATTTCACACATATACATCGTGCTAGATTTCTATCTCTCTTAACCGTAAATTGGTACATGTTCTTTTCACTGTACTGATTTCTCGCCGCGCAGTTAATTATATCAGGGACTCTACATTAATTTACACTAATATAGTGTGTCTGACTGTATCTATAGTGGCTTAATAGTTTTGTTCAGGAATCTAACACAGTGTTGAAATACATACATGTAGATAAAAAAATAAAAAAAATATTACGGATTGTTTATCGATATTTTTTTTAATTAATAATTCTGATAGACGTTGATTTAATTTATTTAATGGTACATGACTCGCATGAAAATTCTTTCTGTGCGAACGATTTAAACAAAACTGTGGGGAGTCGGTAGGTTCGACTGAAGTACCTATTTCACAGTCTTACAACTTATTTTAAGTGCGATTGAAACTCCGTAACAACACAAATATGGCGGAAGAAATCCCAGTCATACCGAAGGCTGCTACTATTCTAATAAATAGTGGCAACATTGTCAATTGGAATCGATTGAAAAGGAAGCCATCCCAATCTCCTATAGACGAGGTAACTTTATTTAAAACTATACATAACCATCTTGTTTGTGGCTAATTGCTTGCCAAAAAAAATATTCTTGATTGGTTTTATAAGGGCACCTGTGAAAATTAGTGCACAATGTAGTGTTGTGTATTGGTGAAATGTATCGATATATTACCCACTGATGTTATAATGTTAGAAGTTTGCACATTCAATTTTAATTTTAGATTTACTTCTAAATAAGATTCCAGTCCTTAATCAGGGTTTTACTGTAAAGTATTGGGGTCCTTAATTGGTACGTATTCATGGAGGTTGTTGTTTTAGTGGGGGTCATGTCAAAAGTTTAAGGGGTCCATATTTCAGGGATTGTTAACACACTGGGATACTTGATCATTGGAATGTTTATTGCATTGGCTATTGTTTTAAGTCTGGCTGGGGGTCAAATTTTTTTCAAAGGGACAGATTTTGTAATTCTTTTTCTAGAATTTCATGGCGACTTTTCTTCGCTTAACTTTTGAAATACAGGGAAATTAATGAACTTTCAGCGACTTTTTCGACTCAATCGCCTAGAACGCGTTAAACGTCTTCCCCGATATGTCATTTTCTATGTTACGTTGTACTAGTACAGTCGTATGAACAGTAGCGGATCATGAACAATAGAGGGTCACGCAAATGGTTACAGTAATATTTCTCCGCTGTCTTTCCATATTATTTGATAAAACTTTACATTACTATTCCTTGATATTTTTTGTCCTTTTCAACAAAAGATATCTGAAAACAATGTTTTGATCAACTTTGTCACTTAGAGTTTTGTTAAGCGTGTTTACATGAGCAAGATTGCCTAAATTCGTTCTCATATCAACCTTCGTGCATAAAGATGCACTGCCAAATAATTTTGATGTAAAGGTAAATGATTTCTTTATGATTTAAATGGTCATAGCTTAACCTTCAAATCATGAAAAGGAACTACATAATTTCTAATTATCATGTGTGCAAATGGAATGATTATGTTGCAGGTCAATATGAATAATAAAGGATCACAAACAATTTGCATGAGGATTTCTCAAACAAGATAAAATTGTGTTCTTAAATGGACTTTTAATGTAAATAAATTTGTATTGTTGTGTTATTTTGAGATGCTAAATAAATAATTCTCAGTGACTTATGACTACCTTTTTCATTTCAAGTGTAAGCTTGCATCAGTGGCTATATTGACTTTATTCGTAGAGATAATAACTCAATATCTTTCTATTCATTTATTTTCTATGTAACACCACAAATAATGAATTATCATACAAACAATACTTTTAAAAGGAATGAAATGTATGATGATGACATTAATTAGTCAGTTTTGACAGCTCTGGTGACCCCCTGTAGGAGAATGTCATGTGACCCTTTATTGTTCATATTGACTCGCTACTATACCAATTACTTCCATATCTGAGAGGTATGTAATGGTTGAGGTTTTGTAGTTGATAAGGCAAGTTTGGTGTTTTTGTGAAGAAAAATAAATTTGCAGTGTGCCTGTTACCATTTTAGACCAAGATACTAAATGCGATAGTCGTTGACATTAATTAACACACTAGTGATCCCCTACTGTTCATATGACTGTATCTAATTCTTGCAAGATTACAAAAAAATATTTAAAAAGTGTAAAAGATATTTCCGCGGTAATATCCTGCCAAAGTTTAAACCCCAGGGTCTAAACCAGGATATTGCCATTAACCCATGTGGGTGCTGCCTGAAGAAAGTTTGTAAGTCATTAAAAATTCCCAAATTTTTGGTGTGGATCTGTGATTTAGGAGAAATGCCTGAGTTTAAATCTGGGCCCTGCCTACCAATATTTAAGTACTATTAAAATGTACTGTGTTTAGAAGATCACAGGAAATGTGTGCAGGCTTTCCACCGGGAATGATAAAGAACCAGGAATACTGTAAAATAAGAGTAGGGATATAAACGGCTAAAACACGGTATTGGTGCTGAAAGTAGTCTCACTTACAAAAAAAAATGAAATTTTAGATACAACATTTCCTTAGAGTTCATTATATAGCTTAGGGTATCCCCTACTCAGATCAAGTTAACTTTAGTGTGAACATGCATGCAAATTTTTTTTATCCACCATTTCAATACTTTGGTATAACAATGGTTACAGACACTACACTAGGTGTATAACATGCAAGAAAAACAGAAAGGAACTTCAAAACTTTAATTTTTTTCACTGTAACATCAATAACAGGATATCAACATTTAAAGTAAACAACTTAACTGGAAGTGGTAAACATCCTTACAAAAAAATCAAAACATCTATGACATAGGTATCAGATCAAAAAAGAACCAAGCATGAAACTTTTGTTAAACTGTCATAAAAGACACATAATAATGTTAATTAGGCATTTATCTAACACCAAGAAGAATATTTAAACAAACAAAATCATTAACACTGACCAAAAGTATTGCAAATTTTCAAAAAAGGTAGAAGTACAATGCCCATAAAATTGGTTACAGACACTACAACACTTTAGCATTTCAATACAGTTGCAAAACCATATACATCTCCATAAGATAAACTACAAAAGCAATTCAACATGAACACATTGACTGGAATAATTCATCAAATGAATGTTGATTAGTTAGAATAATGATAAAAAACACATTCTAACAAGTATATGTCCAAGCCTTGTGTTAAAATTGTGAACACGTGAACAGAATCTTAAAATTTAAAACAAAACAGTGTTCAAAAGTGTAAAATAATTAAGTTGAATGAATGTTCATTAAATCATAGTCACTGAAGTATATTCTGACCCAAAGTGCTGACTCATACACAGACCTATAAGTGATCGATCATTTGGTTACAGACACTACACATTAAGCCTGATCTTTACACTACAGTTATATTGTCATTTCAAATAGAAGTCCTTATGATTTTTTTCCAGATCATATTTTAGCTTTGAAATATCAGCTGCATTAAACTTGAAATGACCCCTTTCATTGACTATTTCTGGAGTTTTTACCCTGTACAAGATAACATCTAGTGCCTCGTGTGAATAATCATCTTTTTCAGGCCAGACAAACATGTTGCCGGACTTCCTCATGTATTTAAGTCTTACTTCTTTGCCGAAGATGTCTATTACTTCTGCCAAGTATACATTTAGATGTCCCTTCTTTGGCTTAAGTGATACAGCTACAAAGTCTCCAGGGTTGTATTTATTAGACTCTAGTGGTTTCTCTCTGTTGGTTGGTACTTTGTTATCAACTTTGTCATTCTTAGTTTCAATGTTGTGCCTTTCTGTTGACTTTCTTTTCTTAGGAAGCTTTCCATTTGTTGCTGTGCTCTGTTCCTTCTGGTTGCTTGCTTGTTTTCTTTTCTGATTTATCTTGTCATTATTTTCTGTTGTTGATTGGTTCTTGTATTTCTTGTCTTTAAGTAGTTTTCTTTTCTGACTTAAATTATCATTGATGAGTGTTCCTCATTTCCCAGGCATTAACATGTTCGCTGAAATTGCATCTTCCGCCAACTTTCATGCACTGCTCACAATAACAGCTAGAGTTTCTTATGCTCAGTTCATAATCATTGCCTTCTGACTTTACAGCATGCAATTTTCTTGTACCTTGCAGTGTCTGCACATTTGTTTCTACTCTATTCCTTTCGACATCTTTAACAAGGATGAACTCCCTTCTTGAAACTGTGTTTGCTTCATTGTCTGTATTTTCCATTTTCACCATCGGTTGGAATATTAGACTCTTGCTGTGTACTTTCATTCAGCTTGATATGCATTCTCCATGCCTGGGTTCTTTTCACAGCTTCTTTCGTTTTCCTATTTAATTCAGCAGTTTTTGGACTTTTTAGATCCGCACTTTTATGAACTGATAATGAAAGGGCTGCTTTTTCTTTCTTTTTCTGACGATACCTTTTCATTTCTTCACGCTTTTTTTCAATTCTTGTTGAAGATTTGGGTCTATAAGTGCTTGCTGCTTTTTTAGTAGTCTTGCGTCTTTTCTTCTTTCTCTATCGGCCTTTTTTAGCTCACCATATTTTGCCTTATTTTCACTCTGCTTTGTTCTCCATGCTTGTATCTTAAGCCTTGTCTAAGTCTCCCTTCTAGCTTTTACCTTCTGTTCATCTTTCTCTGGGTTATCTTTGCTTCCTGAAAAACAAACAACTTCATTTTCATCTCTGCGAATTCTTGTGATGTTCATCTA
The DNA here is from genome assembly GCA_964023205.1 of Lutraria lutraria. Lineage (NCBI taxonomy): Eukaryota > Metazoa > Mollusca > Bivalvia > Venerida > Mactridae > Lutraria > Lutraria lutraria. Next base: position 36,498,750 of record OZ026840.1, on the reverse strand, counting down.
TGAATATGAATGGAAATTTAGAGTTTATAAAGCATACTTGTTATGAGTCTGCACTATGCATTCATACAAAAGCAAACTGGAATAACTTGCAGCTCCTTAAAGAAAAGTGTCTGATTGAAAAAGAAATAACATAAAACTTGATGATTATTCAATATTCTAGCTTTTACAATGATTTCACACATTCTTTGATAATATAAACAATAGTCGGTTTAATTCACATGTATTGTAGTGTCTGTAACCATTTGACAATAACAACAAAGTATTAAATACTTTGTCTGAGCTCATTGAATTCTCATAATTTTTCTATTTGAATTTACTAGTCTAATGCTATCAAATGCAAAAATACTCTGTTTCCATTGCATATTTAAAGATATCACTGAAAATGGTGCCGTTTATTAGAAACCTACAAAAAAGAAACAATTTATATAACTAATTATTAAAAATTTCAGACAGATAGTATGTCAGAATTGAGCCTTAAACATCAACACTGTAATAGGAAACATACTTTGGTTTCATTTCATTAAAAAATGAGGGATAAAGTCATAGACATAATAAAAAGGGGATATTGGTTACAGACACTACAATTTAACAGTGTAGCATTACCAATTCAATATAAACTTACCAGAGTTGTTAACAGAGGTTTGCTCTTGTTGTCTTCCCATATCTTAGGGATGTACCATGGTAAAGAACAGAAAAAATAAATAGGTGGCTTCTTCTAGGATAAGAAATTCTGGTTACATTGTCATGTAGTGAATTGCTCAAACAGACAGTGCTGCAAGAATGACACAATATTCCATCACAAGAGTTCTTGCAGCCATTTTTTGCACTTGGCTGCATAGGTAAATAGAGGATGCAACATTACAACATAAAAGATGGAACTTTCTCTTGAGAAAAACAAAGTTTTAATGACAAATAGAACAATACTTTTATCTTTCATGTTTATACCTTTTTTGTGTAGTGTCTGTAACTTTTTCTATTCAGTATATTTTTTAAATGTTACTATATAGCACTCCCAATTTTGGCCAACTTGGACATCACATGAATACACATTAGCCTATGTAGGATTTATACTTTTGCATTGTAAAACAACAAAATTATTGCCTCCTAAACTTGTAAAGGTTACAGACACTACAAAATTTTGAAATAGAATGTTTAACAAAGAACAAGCGCTCATGCTAAAATCTGGGCTAGTTATGTAATTTAAATGGTTTTATTACTTACCATGATAAAAAGCCGAATTGTAGATGTCGATAAAAGTTATAATAAATGTTATTTTGTACTAAATATTGGCATATAACAACAGGTATATGTTTGAATTTTAGTGTTGAAACAAAACATCTGCCGATGGTATTTTGCTTATAAAATCCGTAATATTTTACCAATTTTTTAAATTCAAGTAGCATCATTTGCAGGACAGAATTCCACATAAAACCATACCAATATAAACATAATTTCTTTCTGATATTAAGAAAATTTCCTATTTTAAATACAAGTTTTTTTCAAGTGAGACTGCATAACACTCAAAATTAGCCATTTTTAGAGCATGTTTCAATGCATATCTCATCAATGGGTGATACTAGCCTCTTGAAATTTTCAGGGAAGTAAGAAAGGTATATGTCCGACTAACTAATCTTTAAAATTAGTTCCTATCTTGTTTATTTTTTCTATATCATGAATATAACATAAAAAAACTCCAATCAGCACCAATACCGTGTTTTAGCCGAAATGCCTGGTTCTGCATTTTCTCTCCCTTCTCTCTGATATACCATAGCTGACAAATGGGCCGTCAAACATGATTTTAACATCAGATAAATAAACATAAATATTTTATTGATACAGCCTTCAAATTTAGCCACCGGTTCAAAGACCGAGTCTGCCTAAATCATTGCCAGTCCGGTGAAAATTAGAGGGTCATCAGACCAAATATCAGGTGAAATATTGTCTAAAATGCTGAATGGAATACCCATTGCTAGTTTATAATGTCAATAATGAAGTTTATGTTAATTAAATTGCAACACTATCATACAAAATGTATATGTAAAAAAGTCTGAGTATTTTCTCTCTTCATTGGGAAGAGGCCTTAGTCCGATGATTTTGGGAAGAATTATCACTAAGATTGCTGTTTTGGGAAATAAGATAGCTGGTGTAAGTTTGGATTTTGGGGAAAACTGCATAATTTTAAAGAAATTTTCAGTTGGGAAGAGGCCTATAATAGGACTCTGTTATAGAGGGTGAAAAATCACCGAAAGTATTTTTTGATAAATGTTGTAGAAACAAAATTTTATCATTTAAAGACAGCTTAACATTCAGGCTGGTAAAAGTTCAATCTGTGAATCGGTCTGGTAAAATTTACGCCTTTACATGACCAAATGTCCGGTGCTTGAAAAAGTTATTAGTAAATACTGTAGATATTGTTATACAATTTGAATTATCTTAGTAAATAATGTATGCTTTCTCATATCACTACCTAAATTTTGTGTTAAATAGGTAAGCTGTTAACTATTAAAAATACTATACAAGTTAACACTGTGGAACAGCATCATAACATGAGGTGTTTAACTTGCTTAAACAAGTTACGTCCTTATAATTCTAATTATGTTTCCAGGGTTTTCCCTGGACCCCCTAGCAGGCACATTAAGACTAGCTTTTGAGCCTGTTGACCACAAACTTATTGTGAACACTATGTTTCAGATCATGGATAGTACTATATTATAATCCAGTTATTTTTTGTAGATTAGTGAATGTGTTGGGTCAACGTTACAGAATGTTTTAGAATCATCAGATAAGAATGAACTGCAGGTTTGTTGAATAATAATATGAATTCTATTACATTTTGATGTTGTTAATTTTAATAAAAAAATTTATGGGTTTATAATAATCTTATCAAATAAACATCTCCCAAGTCACTATACCAATTGCAAACCAAACTTTGCTGGAATGATCCTTGGGTAGTCCGCTTTCAAAGTTGTTAAAAAACTTACTTAAAACTCATTTAAAATGCTGGTTGCTGTGGTAACCAATAGGAATAACTTCAAAAACCTTCTTGTCAGAAACCACAGTGCCTAGAGCTGAGATATTTGGAATGTAGTATTGTCTCGTGGACCTCTATCAAGTTTGTTCAAATTATGGCCCTGATTAGGATGGATGGATACGTATTTATGCAAAATTTCATGGAAATGATATATGATGTATAAAAAAATGCTAGAGGCAGTCCGGTTATTTCTGGATCAACCCTCATACTCCAGATATAACAAACACTTATTAATGTCACAATCTGTTCAAACAGAGGTAAAACCATATTTTCGAACTACAATTATAAATAAATCCAGTATTTATATAACTTGTAATTCGATAATGGAGGCAAAACTGTAAATACAATTGTCATAAACAGTAACACTTGATAAAAGAAGCTCTTTCTGGTAAACTTAAGATTCTTTTATTACTTTTATTATAGACACACTTGTTTTTATTGCAGTATAAAACAGAATTGAATTGTGTTCATCAAAAGTTTAAAGAAACAATTCCCGCGGAAGAAAGGGGAGATCTCAAACTTACTGGTAATTGGTGCAAGTTATTTTATTCTTTTTATTTCTCCTTATACATGTATACTAAAGGGAACTTTTATGATTACCTTTTAATTGTAAATCAGGTCATTGGATGTGTCACACTTAGTCATTATTTTGTTACATTTGTAATAAATTTGTTATCATGGGTTTATGAAATGTAAGAAAAATCCTGTTAACATTATAGGCCAAGGACAGGTTTAGAAATACTTTGTTGTGGCTTATTTTGATAATGGATAATGATGATGTATACATGACAGTTCAGGATGGTTGTATACATGATAGTTGAGTGTTTAAATTGTACATGATATGTATGATTGTCAAATTTCGCTATATTTCAAGACATTACTTTACAGGGATTTTACTTCTATTTCAGTTAAAATATTCATATGTTCTTATAAGGAGGATCCTGCAAATTCTGTTACAGATGCTATTAACAAAGGTAAGTGGTTGAGAATTAACATTCAAGCCATCAGCAAACATCTAATACATGTCCTCTTTTGTGAAGTATTTACTGGGGTTTTACACTGACTTAAGTAGGCTCCTCAGGTTGTAGTTTTAGTGGGGTCCTGTCATAAATTTCCAGAGCCCATGGGATAATCTGTGTTTCAGTTTATTACATGTATTTAATTTTGCAAGAGTCGGTGTGCTTTATTCTTACCCAAAAAATGATCAAGGACCTGTTTTCAGTGTACATATATCAAGGTTCAGCGCAACAGTGTCATAACTCATATTGAAATAAGAACAAGTTACGACAGTGTTGCACTGAGCCCTCGATATGTAAAAAAACGAAATTTGTTTGTCAGAACTTAAGCAGTGATCTCCCTTACTTTAATACTGCAATTATATCTTAAGGAAAGTTTGCTTCCCACAGGACTCGATTTGGACATTTTTTAGTGGTCCCGGGTAGAATTTTTGGCGTATTTGACACAGAAAAAGACATCCTGTAAAATCCCTGATCAAATATATAATTCTGTGATTTATTTCCTAGTTTCACACGGTGTGCCAAATTGTTTGCTTGACCTATTGATAGACCCAGAAATGTTGCCTACCTGAATCATTCACTGAAGAGAAAAAAATACATTGCAATGTACCTAAGTAATAGAAAATAAAGTTTTAGGTATGCTGAATTCATATTCTGTATAATTAAAGTCCAATGAATTATTTATATTTTACTATGTATTTTATATTTCAGCATTGTCAGAGTTGAATGTGAAGCATATAGAGACAGCATTATTGGCATTCCCTGAGTCTGAGAATGAAAAACTTACACTAGAAACTATCCAGCCCTATTGGAAAGCTCTTGAAAGCTTAGTCTATAAGGAAGCTGTTTGGTCTGTGGGAATAGCTGACCTTGATAGTAATTTGTTGGAACAACTTTATGAATGGGCTGAGGTAATGTTTTTTGGTTTCGCAGGTGTTGAAGAATCATGTCTTATATTTGTATAAGCCATTCCAGAATAAAACAGGAAATTCCAGATTTCCTTTTTCTAGGAGAACACAAGTTGTATGATAGAGGAATGTTCCTCCATGCTTACATTATAATGCTTAGAAGATGGAGGAATGTCCCTTCATCTCAATGTTGCAATATACATGTATGCTAGCAGAATGTTCTTCTATGTCAATTTTATATACTGAGAATTCTTCAAGATGGAGGAATGTTCCTCTATCACATTTCCTACATGAGAGGAATGTTCCACCACTATACACACGGACAGTGATGAGAATTTTCTGCTAACCGGTGGTTTTCCGATTTTTTCGAAATCGCAAAGAGGCATATAAGGCTGTCTTGACCCTCGGCCTTTCAGAATGTTTTCTCATTTACCATTCTCATCCCTGCTAAGAATGTGAAGGGATGTTCCCCACCACAACTTCTACTTAATGATAGAGGAATTTTCCTCCACTAGTATAAACACCTGGTATAAAATGAAAAATGTATATATATTGTTTTGGCTCCTAATTGCAGTTGTATTCTCTTACTAAACAGGTGAAGCCAGTGATTAATCAGGTGAACTTGGATTCATGTTGTGTTATGCCTCAAGATCTGGTAGAATTTGCCAAACTCAATGACATACAGCTGCTGACCCATAATGATCCCAGAAGTATGTATACAAGTTAGATAAGTTTATTGTTTAAATGTATTGACCTATTAGGTTACGTAGTAGATTACAATATCACATAAACATACATGTACAAAGCGTGAATTACAAACTGACAATCTCATACACATACATGAATTAATCACTACACAAAACAAACATATCCACATTCATACATACATAAGTTGAAAATGGCCGAGGTTTTTTACAAAGGTAATTGATAAATAAAGCTTTCACAAAATTCATTTAAATGAATGGAAAATTGTAATAATTAACATATTAGCAACTTAATGAATTAACATGTGGTTGATCATCATTATGTATAAGTAAACTTGTATAAAATACTTCTAATAAGCAATTAGTTATTGTCATAAAAGTAATGTTTTAAAACATGAAGGTTTAGTTTTACCCTTGTTTAACTGTGCAAGATTTATGTCAGTGAGTATTTAATCACTTTGTTTATATTTTAGATGTACTGCCCACAGAAAAATTGCAAGATGTTATTCGAGAAAAAAGTACAGAGAAAGACAGTGAATTCTGGGAACCAGTTTGGGTTTTACGATACTCGGTACTCATCAAATGTCGGGGAATTATCAAATCTAAAGGATACATTTTGAAAGCCACTCGAGACCCAAAACCAAGAAAGTGAAAGAACATTATTTTTTCTGTGATATAATTAGACTGTCTTCTGTTTAGCAGCTTGTCTGGTTCAGTGGACCATCTCATTGGACCGTGTGAAGTTATTGGTATCATAATGTCATTGGTCTGTCCATCAACATTTTAAAAAAACTTTTGAGATGAAAATTGACCTAATTAAGCTGATGGTATCGTCTGCTGGTTTCTGGTATTCTTCATCATACAATTTATAACTTATTTTCACTCAGAGGTAGTTCAGTAAAGGTCATTTTTATACCCCCTGTGTCTAATGATGCTGGGGCAAATAGTGATTGACTTGTTCTTTGGTCACGCCAAGTAAAGTAGACTTTACTGTTTCGTCTACCCTCTGTTGATTTGATACTTTTACGTTACCTTGGACCGTTCCCAACGCACCCATATTACCTCGATTTGACCTTGGCCATGACCAGATTTGGACTGTTATATAAACGGACTATTTCTTGGTAAACTAGATTTTACCTATTTATCTAGCACCAACACTGCTTCAAGTTATTAGAATGCTTTGATATTTATACAGTTGGCGCCTTGGACTATTCCCAGTGCGCCCGTATGACCCAACCTTGGTTTGACCTTGAAACTTTGCATCTTCTTTTACACATTGACCTCATTTAGATTCAAAGTCTATTTTCAAGTATGCCACTGGGGTCGTATATACGTTTAATGAACGCAGATCCTTGTTGCATAATTGTACGATTTTTGTATTGATTTCCAAGGTGCTGAGAGGCTCAAAACAATAATTTTCTATTTCTGATTTATTCTTGGCTACTTGTGGAATGTTACCACATTTAGCCAGGTGATCCATGCTTACTTTCTGGGCTAATTGTTTATTTATGTTAAATGATTTTGTATGTTTTTATGAATTTATAAATTTTTATTGAAATGTTAATATATTGATTTTACTGTGATTTAGTCATTCCGTGTTGTTTTTTTATATTGATTTAGGTTTGACTTCATTATCTTCTTCTTTATCGGAATCTAAATCTTTTTATCAATTTTCATACATTATTCAAGGATTGGTAAACTTTGATATTTTAAAAATGATTGCCATATATTTGGGTTGTTTTAGCTTATTTATTTTGGAAACTGAACAATAGTTAAGCTTTCCATAGCCGTCATTCTCTCGGCAAGCATGAATTTTTATGCGGACCAAAATACTAGGTTTTTCTACATCTGCCATGCAATTATTAGACTAGCTCCTGTTGCAGGTACAAGTGTATGTAAGGTCATTTTCCATGAGTACTTCCAGTACTTTGATTATGTATTAGAATATTCCAGGGCTCTCCTTTGACCCTTAAAATGGCATTTTGACTCTTGAAATTAGCAAAATAAGGTTTTTGACTCTTGAGAATTGGAACCAAAGGGTCAAATTTACTATAACATAAGTAGAAAATTTTGTTGACTCTAAATTTCTATCCGCTAAGGGTCATTTTGACCCCCAACTTTTGTAGTCCAGGGAGCTCCCTGCTCCATCTCTCTCTGTGTAGAATACATTTTGTATGATTTTTATTCACTGGTTGTTTACTGTCTCATTTTTGTTATGTCTGCAGTTATTAGATATTTCTTTCTAAATGTTATAAATTAGTAAACTAATTAATGGATTCCCATAAATCATAATTTATTATAATAAAGGTGAATTAGATATTTACCATTCGTAATAAAATGAGTTAATATCCTATTAGTTTACATGTCTGTTTAGTACAATCCATTTATATTGTCTGAAAGTCAAGATTTATTTGGCTACATTTTCAGTTCAGACAGTAAAAACCCATTTTGGAAATCACAAAATTGAATTGAACCATTTTATGTGATAAAAGTTAAAATGAAATATAACAACTTCTAAACAATCTTTCATGTAAAAAAAAACACTCTTGAATGTGTTTGTCTGTAAGAAGATGTAAAGGAATTGCTTGTAACACAAGATGATAACTTATTCAGGTACAGTGATTTCTCTTTATGTTGTAACTTGTATTTGATTATTTTGAACATTTCATTTATTTGGAATATATTGCTTCCATCATACACGACTATAGTATATTATTATCATTGTTGTTGTTGTTATTATTGAATGGTAGGGATGTGAAGAAAAGTTATGTGGAATTTTATTCTAGTACATCACTACAGATGCACTAATTGGTTAAATTGATTCCAATAAAACTAAATGAATGACTGCCTATGGGTATTATTTTGAATAGGGTTGTATATTAAATTTGCAATCTAATCCAATACATGACAGGGGTTTTCGTAATAATATTGGTGTAGCCTGTAATGTCTGCCTTCCCTTTCTAAAATTTCTTTTAAATCATGCAATTTTCCCCAGATTTCTAATTTACTCCTGAAATTTCATTCCCCTAATTGGCATCAGGTGAAAGTTTCCCTCAAAAGAGGCTCCATCCAGCTCTTTCATCCCCATATAAAGGACTAGAGCACCTTCTCCAAAATATAAAGAAGACTGCTGTTTGAGTCAATGATTCACAGATCTAACCATTAATCATATAACAAACAGAAAAAAAAACATAACAAACTTCATTTTATGTTGTCACCTTAGACTGTTGATAAAACTGAAAGTATAAACACTGGTGCTTCATTTCTTTTAATCAATGAGCAGTAAAAAGGACCACAAAAAACATCAAATTTTTAACAGTGAAAAGTTTATTCTCCGGACTGACCACAGGAAGGTAGGGTTAACTTGCTTCCTGAGTGAAAATTAATAACTGGCTAACAGTTTGTAGCTCACCAGAAACAAAGATTATTATCATGGATAAAGGGTGAAACCCCGGCGTCCAGTGTCAACAAAGGTCTTCTCTGAAAGTACTGGCTCTGAGGTTATAAAACTTATTCAGTCTCCAAGCTCAAATCTTATATCTTGTCTTATAATGTTTCTGAGTTAATTGTGATCAGACATTACCAATATTATTGATACATAAATCCTACATTGTAATCGCTCTGAATATGTATTTAAAAAATTAATCATTTCCTTTTCAACCCTGATTCTTTAAGAATTGAATTTTTATTTGAGCTAGGAATCAGATTATGAGTATTATAACCATGAGGCCTGGTCAGATTTCCTTCAGATCCGCTCTGTAGCATCCTTGTAACCATCTGACAGCTAATAAAGATCATATAAATTGTCTCCTGTTTGACACTGAGCCAAATGTATAAATACCATAAAACACCTCATGAACCAATTGGTGAGTCATTGCTAAACATGCTCTGCAGCACCCTTAGATGGTCCTCAGTCAAGTATAAATTTAGTCAGCCCCTGTTAGAGGTCACGTGAGCAAAAAAGGACTTGACTGGATAGACGGATCATCACCAAACTTGGTCTGTAGCATCCATGGATTGTCCTCTATCAATTTTACTAAAAACAAATTTGATCAGCCCGTATTTTGGGTCACTTAAGCTACTATCTAAACTACATCATAGTTTGTATTGTAAAACATTCACAGAATTCTTTTTTATTTGTTGATCGTCGGGTGATACATTTGATGCTCATGCAAAGCAAGATACAGTTTTAAGACAGCGATCTTTAAGACAAAAAATCAGAGAAAAATCTTAACTTGAAAATATTTTTCAGCTAATCGGAGCCACGAAACTCTGTCTTACAAGATTAATCCCCCACTTTCACAGAATGCTATTTATTAGATCTACTACTTCACAGGCATGGAGAACACACATCAGTATGGTTAGGTCTTATCATGCTTGACTTGTTGAAAAGTTTTCAGTACATGATTTTATTTTTGGTTGTTTCTTCTAGGTCTATCATGATGCACTCATTTATTGAATGCTAATGAACCATGTTCGTACAAAGTTTACTCGTTAAGTCGTGTACCCTTCTCTGAAAAGGGATTTTATAGCTTCTGTATTCTATTTACAACGGATCCAAAGTCACCTCGGTAGCTTCTGAAATAGAGGTGTAAACAAAGTTTTAACAGTAAACAACTCAAACATGACTACAGTACAACCTCTTTAGAGCAACACCCTGTTGGAGCTGCGAATATTGGCCGTTTTTGAGGTTGCTGCCAAAAACCTATACTATATGTATAGTATATAGGTCTTTGTTGTTGCTCTACATAGGTTAAATTTAGAGTAAAAATCAACTTAGGGTAATTTTGAAGGTGTTGTTATAGAGAGGTCGTTGCTCTACAGAGGGCCGCTCTGGAGAGGTTGTACTGTATGTTAAAGAACAAACATGTCACGACAAAGGTAATTTATGATGAATTTGAATGGGATACAATTAAATTGCGTGTCACGCTGCTTTTTCTCAATATTGGTGAACAATTCACAGAAAAAAACGAAGGTATCGAATATGGTAAAACATACATTTTGTGAACTGAAAATTACTTTTACTAACGTGTTTCATACGATATAAAACATTAATCATAAATTAGAATATATGTGTGTGAAATCACACCTATGTTAAATATAAGTTTTATTAAAACAACTCGTGTCTTTCATAGACTTACTCATATCTTATGATTTGTCATATTCAGTGTTTTGGTCGTGTAAATTCAAATACATGTACCAAACAATATTTAAATAAAAAACGTTCTAAGCGTCATTGAGCATTGAATTTCTGATATAACCACAACCATCACCGATTTAGAACTGATACGGTCGGTTAGTGAACCGCCAGCTAGTTAAAAATGGTTACCGTACGCCCATATTAGTCAGGTGTCCGGCAAAAAGAGAAGGGAATCGGGAGGTACAGTGCGAAAAAAAGATAGGTGTCTCATAAACCAAATTCGTGTCTTTGGAAGATTCATTGTTTGCGATTTCGAAGCTTGCAAGTAACGAAGGTATTACGGATTATAACATTATAACTTACAGCAAAATGTTAAGTAGTTACACATTCATGTTATTTCCACATTTTTCTTTATTGTACGAACTCAACAAATAATACAAACTTTAACAGAATGATTATATAATTATTTGGTGTCCTAAATATGTCAGTAACGTAGGGAGTAACCAAGGTGTTTGAAAATTGTGACACGTAGTCTGAAAGTCAGCTGGTTCGTGACAAGAACATGTAAAAGACGTATTTGCAAACAGAAAAATAGAACATCATTGAAAATCAAAGTTACACCTTTTGCAACATTGCTTTTAGGAGGTAAATTTAAAGCCAACAAAAAGACTTTGTGACAGTAACCGATTGTATCATTTTCAACAATTCTGAATAAAAATTATTCCTTACCTGTAATAAGTGTGTTCAAAGTTATTAGTGGGTTAACAAATAAAGAAACACGTGTATTTTGTGTTATGAACATACAAAATAATATATAAACTCATGTTTTCTTGCTTGATTTTCATTGGTGTTTGTTACGTCGAGGTAAGCTGCTTTTGTTGTTGTTAGTACTATTAGTATCAATCAGTCAATGTCCGGCATCCGTCGTCCACACTTGGGGATGTTAACACTCTTAGGCCACAGTTTTGATTGGATCTTCTTTTTTGAGTATGTTTTAATGATATCTTGGACAAGTTCGAACCTGGGTCATTAGGTGAAAAGATTGGGTCACCAGGTCAAACAAATGAAAACATTGTAAACACCCAAGAGGTAAACTTTGTCAGAATTTTGTCTCAAAGATATCTTGAACAAGTTCGTGCATGGGTCATCTGTCAAAAGTAAGGTCACAAGGTGAAATCAAATGAAAACATTATAAAGTTTGTAGACACTCTAGAGATCACAGTTTAAATGTGATCTTCATCAAACTTAGTCAGAATGTTTGTCTGTAAGATATCTTTAACAATTTTGAACATGGGTCAGTTGAGGTAAAACATTACAAATACGTTACCAGGTTAAATCAAATGAAAACCTTGTTAACTCTCTAGAGGCCACAGGTATGATGGGATCTTCACCAAACTTTGTCAGAATAATTGTCTTAATGATAGCTTGGATAAGTACGATCATTCGTCATCTGGGGTCCAAAACTAGGTCACCGGGTCAAAATAACAGGAACAACCTTTGAGTACACTAGAGACAACTTTTTTTATCAAGTCCTAATGAATGTAGCTAAGATGATTACTAGGTCAGTATTATACTCTTCTAGTGAAAGAGGTTGCAATGGTATGAAAGAAGTTGTAGTTTTTAGTTAAGAGCCGTCGTGGCCCTCTTGTTATTATTCGTATTATATAGAATGAAGAGTCAATACTTAGTTTTTGAATATACAGTGCAACCTCTGTAGATCAACACCCTGTGGGAGCTGCAAATATTGGCCGTTATTTAGAGGTTGTTGCTCTACGGAGGTTAAAATTATCGTAAATATCAGCATAGGGAAATTTTGAAGGTGTTGCTATAGAGAGGTTGTTGCTCTACTGAGGGCCACTCTGGAAAGGTTGTCTTGTAGAATGACTTTAAGTAAAAGCACACAAGGTAAACATACCGATAGTACATTATAATACAAGCACATGTAATTCTTGGATACATTCAATTATAAATAAGAAATATACATGGTTTCTCACGAGTAGGTTTCCTTCTTATTGAAGTACTCGGATAAGCCTTCGAACAAACTTTTGTCACAGATTCTGGTTCTGGAAAATCACATGGTTCATGAAAGCGAAACCTGCTCTCAAAGTCTGAAAGACAACAAATTGCCTGATAAAAATTGTTATCATACAACGACTAAAGAAAGAACATGTACATACTGTATTTTCATTTAATTTCGTTGGGCTCAATTTTCGTGGTTTTTACTAAAATGGCTATTTCGTGGGGACATAAATTCGTGATTTTGATTTTTGACAAGAAATGCCTTATCTCTGCATTTAAATTCGTGGGGTTTTGATTTCATGGATGAGCCGACCCACGAAATCCACGAAATTAAATCCCCAACGAAAATTAATGATTCCACAGTATAGAAATAAAAAATGTAGCAAAATAAATTCTTCTAGATCTTGATAAGTACTTTATTAAGTCTAAGTCCATTTTTTCCAGTAGCAGACTTATTCCTGAAAATATTTTGGATGTATTTATAAGTACCATGGATGATATATTACATAATTATATCCCTGAAAGTACGTACCACGTGTTGAAGTATGCGGACTCTTCTTGTGACTGTGAAGTGGAGGTGGAAGAGGAGGTGGACTCTGGCTTGCATGGCCAGGATCTGAATATATTCTAGCAGTGTTTCTGTCTATAAATGCTGCAAATAAAAATGTATTAAGATCTTAAATAATCTTGTATAATGTTCTATTGAGAACATAGAAGAAGTACAAACGTATAAAAACGGGTTTCTGTTCGCATGGAACGGTCAAATATGTCAGTATGTGGTGTAAGTATACAATATGGTATGTACATGAATGTGATATATGTATGTGGTGTATGTGGTGTATGTGGTGTATGTGGTGTATGTATGTATGTATGTATGTATGTATGTATGTATGTATGTATGTATGTATGTATGTATGTATGTATGTATGTATGTATGTATGTATGTATGTATGTATGTATGTATGTATGTATGTATGTATGTATGTATGTATGTAGGTATGTAGGTATGTATACAGGTATGTATGTATGTATATAATATACAGGTATGTATGTATGTATGTATGTATGTATGTATGTATGTATGTATGTATGTATGTATGTATGTATGTATGTATGTATGTATGTATGTATGTATGTATGTATGTATGTATGTATGTATGTATGTATGTATGTATGTATGTATGTATGTATGTATGTATGTATGTATGTATGTATGTATGTATGTATGTATGTATGTATGTATGTATGTATGTATGTATGTATGTATATAATATACAGGTATGTATGTATGTATGTATATAATATACAGGTATGTATGTATGTATGTATATAATATACAGGTATGTATGTATGTATGTATATAATATACAGGTATGTATGTATGTATGTATATAATATACAGGTATGTATGTATGTATGTATATAATATACAGGTATGTATGTATGTATGTATGTATATAATATACAGGTATGTATGTATGTATGTTTATAATATACAGGTATGTACGAGGGATTATCCAAAAATACGTGGACTTTTGTAATATCTTTTGAACGACAACGTTTAGTGTGATGAAAACTTTATCTGTATTAATTTTGATGTATTGTTAATGTCTTTGTGAAAGTTCATATTACTATGTGTATCAATAACAAATTTATAATGGTTTAAAACATGTACCTAAACGGTACCCGGAGCACGTTAAAATAAAGAAATAAGTAGCCTTTATATTTTGAGTTTATGACAAAAAATTAATGTAGAAACCCCACTAAACGTTGTACGTTTGTTCCATGACATCAAATTAGCTATAATTATGTGTTTTTATTGGATGTTATATCGGTTAATTTATGTAGATATCGTTAGAAAACAATACGCCGCTATAGATACGACGCACAGAATGACGTAATATTGAAAAATAAAAATTGCGCTATTATACGTTTTGTATGAATTTAGCAAGGACACCATCACAGACTTTAGATCGAATGCAACAAGCAAGTTCGAGAAAGGCAATTTTGCGTTCACTAGTGTTTAAATGGCACAAAAGGTTCAGTGAGGGCCGTGACTTGCAGATGTTAAAGACGATACCGGGTACGGATGGAAAACCATTTTCACCTCAACAATGACGACGTCAAGGTGCGTCAAGATACTGACAGACGTCAAACTATTGAAGAAAGTGTGAGGTTGGTCGGCTGCGGTTATAAAAAACATTATGGTGCATACTTCGTGAACATCCACACTGACACAGACCTTGAGTTGTCACTGATGGAGCTCAAGACAGTTCCACTTCCTGCCTACTCACCATATTTGGCTGCTATGGACTTTGCGATATTCCCGGGGGTAGCTTAGTCACTCAATTTAAAGTATAAATGTAACAATAATGTCAAAACAAAACAATACAACTATTTCTTAATAAATAAAACTTTTAACAATATTGATAATTAATGATAACTTATAACGTTTACAGGTAAGTAAAGATATTAATATTTTTTGTAATTCAATAGTAACAATATCAGTTGATTAAGAGGTTAAGGGACAACTGCGGGGCCGTTGATTTGACTCCATTGCAGACTTGCTGAACGCCACTAAATATATTTGTCTGGTCTCGGTGAAGCATGGTTATGTATGTATATAATATACAGGTATGTATGTATGTATGTATATAATATACATGTATGTATGTATTCTCACTGTATATGTATGTATTATATGTCCAAGTATGTCCGTCTGTGCTTTTTGGCAGCCTGTTTTGTTCAGAATATAAAAATTGAATTGTTTGTTGAAACTTACAATTTGTTTCAATAGATCGTTTCCTGATCGGGTGATCTACATGAGCTGGTGTGTGTGGTAATGATGGAAGTGTCGGCTCTGTCATTCGTCTTCTATGACTATCAGTGTGTCCTAAACGTACATGTGTAACATTACTGCTTCTTGTTTGGTGTGGATCCGTGTGACGAACTGGTTCTGGTACCTGGCCATGTCTGTGTGTTGCACCTGTCACTGATCGTTGTCTGGCAGGAAGCGGTGGTGGTCGTGATGACATTGTTGTTTGCATTACTCACAATACTAAACTGGAAATATTCAGATATGACATTTTCATTAATTCCAATATTTCTGAACCGAAGCAACACAAGTTTCTATTAAATGTATATCACAGAAGAATTTCCATCAAGTGCACCAAACTCATGTTTTACGATTGGTTTATCATTTTCTCTTTAAACACGAGTAAATGGATATTATAAAGAATATCATTAAATAAGTTATATCATTTCATGTTATAACAAGTATTTTTTCTTTTTCACTAACCAGCCACTAATATCTACTACCATTACTGACCAGCCATTATGTGCTACTAACTAGTCATTGTGTATTACTGACCAGTCATAATGTGCTACTAACTAGTCATTGTGTATTACTGACCAGTCATAATGTGCTACTTACTAGTCATTTTGTATTACTGACCAGTCATACTGTGCTACTAACTAGTATTTGTGCATTACTGGCCAGTCATTATGTGCTACTAACTAGTCATTGTGTCATTGTGTATTACTGGCCAGTCAGTATGTGCTACTAACTAGTCATTGTGTCATTGTGTATTACTGACCAGTCATAATATGCTACTAACTAGTCATTGTGTATTAATAACCAGTCATAATGTGCTACTAAATAGTCATTGTGTATTACTGAACAGTCATAATATGCTACTAAATAGTCATTGTGTATTACTGACCAGTCATAATGTGCTACTAAATAGTCATTGTGTATTAATAACCAGTCATAATGTGCTACTAAATAGTCATTGTGTATTACTGACCAGTCATAATATGCTACTAAATAGTCATTATGTATTAATAACCAGTCATAATGTGCTACTAAATAGTCATTGTGTATTACTGACCAGTCATAATATGCTACTAAATAGTCATTGTGTATTACTGACCAGTCATAATGTACAACTAACAAGTCACTGAGTCAGAATGCGCTACTATCAAGTCATTAAACATCACTTACCAATCATAATGTGCAACTACTTTAAGTATTACTGACTAATCATGAAATGACTCTATTCAACCGATACAAATTATCATTGAAACCTAATTTATATAAACCAATTACAATTACAATCGTACAATTGTAAGAAACGAGGTACTTTTGTATCCAACAACTTTCTATTTAATGTATCGACATGTTGTCTACACAGTTTAGTATTTCTGTCAACTTAATATAGTGTTTTAATTCTATTAATATGTAAATGTGTATGATTAGCATACAAAAAACTCATCTGACTAAATAGTATACTTATTCACCAAATGTATTTCGGTTTAAATTTCATGTATTTTCACTGTACTTCACTCTTTACAGTTTTACAGTCATACAGCTTGGTATCCTATACTATAATTATGTTCCATTGATAATGTACACTCATTTCATATGTATTTCGTATATACAGTCAAACCTGTGTTAGCGACCACATATAAAGACCACTTGTCAATAAAGGTCACATTATGTCTTTCCAAAGGGTGGCCTTTATTCACAGGTTTACTGTATATACTGAGTGAAATTGATGAGACATTTGATGAAACTAGACACACATGTATGAAACTAGACACACATGTATGAAACTAGACACACTCACACTGGTGTATGAAACTAGACACACATGTATGAAACTAGACACACATGTATGAAACTAGACACACTCACACTGGTGTATGAAACTAGACACACATGTATGAAACTAGACACACATGTATGAAACTAGACACACATGTATGAAACTAGACACACTCACACTGGTGTATGAAACTAGACACACATGTATGAAACTAGACACACATGTATGAAACTAGACACACATGTATGAAACTAGACACACTCACACTGGTGTATGAAACTAGACACACTCACACTGGTGTATGAAACTAGACACACATGTATGAAACTAGACACACTCACACTGGTGTATGAAACTAGACACACTCACACTGGTGTATGAAACTAGACATATTAGTATATGAAACTAGACTCACACTAGTGTATGAAGCTGAACATTATAACAATCGGTTATGAAGCCCCATGCTTGAGCGAGAAAGCTAGATATTACATGATGTATTTGTTACCACCCGATTAATAAATCTATCGACGATGACAAACATATACATCCAAATCTTTATATTCATTTCAATTGAAATGTATTTTACGTTGTAAATGCATGATATAGATATGCATACAAACGGACTTTTATTATGATATTTATAAAGTTTGAGCATGTTTTTTTTACCATGGATATTATTATTTGCTAGGGTACTGATTGGTATGATAGGATGAAAACCAGTTTCTCACTCTACCGCTGATACCAATTACCGTGTGACTTTATTTACAAAATGAAATGAAAGCATTTTGATCAATAAATGCAGACAGCGTGACAAAAGTGATTTAAATTGCATTCTATGTATTATTATCTATCTCAAGGTCCATGAATAACTTTACAGTTGTGCCTTTCATAATGGACGACGGAAAATATTTCAGAAATATGACGATGAAAATATTCATCAAATTCGCAGTTTTTAATGGTCCATTCTTAAATTGCACAATTTTTAATGGTTTGTCCTGAAATTGCACAGTTTTTAATATTCCATTCTTAAATTGTACAGTTTTTAATGGTCCATTCTTAAATTGCATAGTTTTTAATGGTTTATTATTAGATTGTGCAGATTTGAAAGGTTCATTCATAAATTGCGCGGGATGGTAATTGCATGAATTTTGGACGCAGTTCCGCAGTTTACGATTCGCGTTTTAGTCTGTAGATTGCGATTCATGTTCCGGAACGCAGCTCGTAATTTAAAAATAATATGCATTTTAATGGACATCACATAGAATTATACACATTAAAGCTCACAACAGACACACACAGACGTGACGTAACACAGAGTGTTTAGGAGACATATAATAGAGTGTAATCAATAACATGGAGGGTAATCTCTTTAGAGACATAACATATGGTGTAATCTCTTTAGAGACATAACATAGAGTAAAATCTCTTAGGAGACATATAATAGAGCGTAATCTCTTAGGAGACATAAAATAGAGTGTTCTCTCTTAGGAGACATTACATATGGTGTAATCTATTAGGGGACATAACATAGAGTTTAATATCTTAGCGGACGTAACATGGAGTGTTATCTCTGAGGGCCGAAACATAGATCTCTTACTGGACGTAACATAGAGTGTAATCTCTTACTGGACGTAACATAGAGTGTAATCTCTTAGCGGACGTAACATAGAGTGTGATCTCTTAGGGGACGTAACATAGAGTGTGATCTCTTAGGGGACGAAACATAGAGTGTGATCTCTTACTGGGCGTAACATAGAGTGTGATCTCTTACTGGGCGTAACATAGAGTGTAATCTCTTAGCGGACGTAACCTAGAGTGTGATCTCTTAGGGGACGAAACATACAGTGTGATCTCTTACTGGGCGTAACATAGAGTGTAATCTACTAGCGGACGTAACAAAGAGTGTGATCTCTTAAGGGACGAAACATAGAGTGTGATCTCTTACTGGACGTAACATAGAGTGTAATCTATTAGGAGACGTAACATAGAGTGTAATCTCTAACTGGACGTAACATAGAGTGTAATCTCTTACTGGACGTAACATAGAGTGTAATCTCTTAAGGGACGTAACATAGAGGTGTAATCTCTTAAGGGACTTAACATAGAGTATAATCTCTTAAGGGACGTAACATAGAGTGTAATCTCTTACTGGACATAACATAGAGTGTAATCTCTAAGGAGACGTAACATAGAGTGTAATCTCTTACTGGACGTAACATAGAGTGTAATCTCTTAAGGGACGTAACATAGAGTGTGATCTCTTACTGGACGTAACATAGAGTGTAATCTCTTACTGGACGTAACATAGAGTGTAATCTCTTAAGGGACGTAACATAGAGGTGTAATCTCTTAAGGGACGTAACATAGAGTATAATCTCTTAAGGGACGTAACATAGAGTGTAATCTCTTACTGGACGTAACATAGAGTGTAATCTCTTAAGGGACGTAACATAGAGTGTAGTCTCTTACTGGACGTAACATAGAGTATAATCTCTTAAGGGACGTAACATAGAGGTGTAATCTCTTAAGGGACGTAACATAGAGTGTAATCTCTTAAGGGACGTAACATAGAGTATAATCTCTTAAGGGACGTAACATAGAGTGTAATCTCTTACTGGACGTAACATAGAGTATAATCTCTTAAGGGACGTAACATAGAGGTGTAATCTCTTAAGGGACGTAACATAGAGTGTAATCTCTTACTGGACGTAACATAGAGTATAATCTCTTAAGGGACGTAACATAGAGGTGTAATCTCTTAGGAGACGTAACATAGAGTGTAATCTCTTACTGGACGTAACATAGAGTGTAATCTCTTAAGGGACGTAACATAGAGTGTGATCTCTTACTGGACGTAACATAGAGTGTAATCTCTTACTGGACGTAACATAGAGTGTAATCTCTTAAGGGACGTAACATAGAGCTGTAATCTCTTAAGGGACGTAACATAGAGTATAATCTCTTAAGGGACGTAACATAGAGTGTAATCTCTTACTGGACGTAACATAGAGTATAATCTCTTAAGGGACGTAACATAGAGTATAATCTCTTAAGGGACGTAACATAGAGGTGTAATCTCTTAAGGGACGTAACATAGAGTGTAATCTCTTAGGAGACGTAACATAGCGTGTAGTCTATTAGGGGACGTTACATTAAGTGTAATCTTTTAGTTTTAGGGGACGCAATACAGAGTGATGTTGTGTCATTTATTTCCTACATAGTTCATGCATAACGGACACGAGAATAAAACAGGAAGATCTAGATGGAAAATTATCCTCATTCGAGTACATGTATCATTATTTTACGTTATTATTGGAACTACTCAGGTCTATAATATATTGTTTATCATTTGATAGTTAATGTACATCATGAAGTTCATCCTGTTTGAGTTGCTGTATTTAGGTAACACTAAAGAAAATTTGATATATAATGCATGTTCTACCACTTCTTCGTACTTGAAAAATAGCAACAAATATAACATTTATCACTGACAATAAACTTTTTTTCTCACGGTATTTAATGTAACGTGCGTGACTGGCTGACTGGTCATATAAAGTTTCACTCAAATCTTAAACCATAATTATATACTTAGATAAATCCACTGTAAAAAGTCCATTCAGGTTATATGAAACAAATATCACATTTGGTTGGTCTTCTATAAACCAATATCGCACGTAATTTACATCTTTTAACAACGACAAGGACTTATATACGTATGTATATAAGTCCTTGACAACGATAACTACTCTGTATATAGGAATATATCACAACAATTAGACTGAAAATAACTTTAAATGTATAATGTAGGGAAGCGTGCGTCAAATGTTTGATAACGCCTTTCGTTCGTTAGATATTTGATTTTAAAGAAATCCCGCTGACAATTACGTAATACGTCATAGATAAAAAACGAAAACATGTTTCGTTCGGTTAGATTTTTTGTCGCTTGATATAAAAGTATGATATCTAATCCTTGTAAATGACTTGAGGTATTGTTTACGTGTTTAGCGTATTTCGGCAAATAAGACATTTAAGGTTTTGAGGACAGAAGGTGTTACGGTTTCAAAAAATGAGAACGTCCATGTCATTGGAAATTAATAAAATGACACAGATATCTGGATGCATCTTGTAGATTTATTGTTACCCTTTGTACTCTGTTAACATATTGATCATTATTAAAAACTGTAAGACATTCTAATCTCCTTGAAATGGTAGGTGCGCTGTCGTGGTTTAGTGGTTAGAATGCTAGATTTGTAACCTGACGGTCCAGGTTCGATTCATGATCGCGACAGGTCATACCCGTACATGAAAATTTGACAATAATGTTGATTTTCCTCCACATGTGGACGAGTCGCTGGTTCCAAGTGGAAGGGTTAGAGTACAGTTTAAGAAAACGTGTTAGGTGAATCGGCCGCGTATATAACTGAATCAAAATACTGAAAGTACTGTCGGAACGTAATTTTTTTTCCATACAAAGCAAAACAGAGAAATAGGTACCCATATTGTCCGTACCCATGCAAATATTTTTAACATTTACACTAACGGACCGACTTTTCATTTATATATACATGTATGTGGTTGACACTGAAGAAGGACATACGCTTTACTAGTCTCTTATAGCAATAATAAAAAGAAAACTTTAAAAAGAAATAAATCAATGGAAAGTTTAACAGCACATTAAATTAAGACAATTAATGAAATTGCATTAAAAACTCTTTGTTATACACAAATAAGTGAACACATATTTAACAGTAAATATCAACATCAATACTCCTGATTTTAACACGACAGTTCATTACCGCATTGAACACAGTCAGGGTCTCTCAAATAAAAACTACCCGACACATTAGTTTATAATTAAAAAAGTAGGGCCTATAGTTAACCCGATGTTGCACGAGATTCAGACGTAATCACGTAATTCGAAATAATCTTGCCTAAAAATAACTCTTAAACTATTATTTTTTAAAAGGACACAACCAGTATTTTACGTTCATATTTAGCGACTAGAATAATTATTCGTAAGCCGCAAATTAAACATTCGACCTCCGCAGGTTACCCGACATGAACTCGATGTTTACGTCGCCATTTTACGTAAAGTAAAAATCAATATGATTAGACAAGAATTCGCTCTGAAATATCAAGATAATGTCAAAAAGGCACAAAACACATACATCGATGGTAGTTTATTGCAAATGCATGCATACATGTTGTGAAATTACTGACCCATCTAACGAAAACCGAAAGTAGAAATATTTTACAGAAACAGGATATATGCCAAACAGCAACACAGGCGCGCTCATGATTCCACTGACCAACAGCGGAAACGCGGGCTTAATTCTACGCATTTAATTATGTCATTATTTTACCGACTTGCACTTATTTAGATACATGACTCTTTCCATGTGGTTACGATAAAATGATTTAAAATATATTTAGATCCAACACACTTAATTGAAGAAATATACCAGATACATCTATATAATCACACTATTTAGTTGAGCACTATTTCCTTGTGCGGCTGTTCTTTTAACCAAGCTGTTATGGGGTCCAAGGAAGATAGAAAGATATATGATTACAAAGGAAGGTGATTTTGATAAATGACCTTACAAAAATTGTTGAAAAGCGGCGTTATACCCAAACAGATAAATACAAAGAAATGGTAAAACTTTATCTTCCGCTTCAAATTGTCCCAATTTTCAGGTTGAGTGAAACAACGTACTGTATATTACAAATCTTACATAAAACTCGTCCTGTCACTTTCTACCTAACTTATTAAATAAATTTGTAGAATTGTACGATAATGTTTACTTATGAGTATGAGTTTAAACAGCTTAATCGAAGTTCAGATCACTTTTAATTTCTTATCATTCAAAAGTTAATTTCTGTTTTGACATAAAACTTTTAACTGTTCTATTTTCTTTCACTAACACTGTATAAAAAGTTACCTGTTTCTGTTTTAAATCCAAATTTGTACAGAAATTCACGACAAACATAAATCGTATAGTTTAACTTTAATTTCCAGTGTATACTGCAGACTTGTTTTGTATAAAATATATATTATAAATAAACCCGGAAGTTGGATGGTATGTAAAACGTAAGTTTTAATCCTCATGTGTCTGTATATTTTTCCTGTTTGTATAAATCTGCATATCATTTAAAATATTCCTTTAAGGATGACGGACCTTAATACAAACTTTTATTGATTATGAACAAAAGATACCTGATCCTTATGAATTCTGGTATTCAAACATAATTGATAGAAATATAAACTTTCAACAGTACAAAATTTTGAAATGTTGGACCCGGGGTAGATGTATATATAATTATTTATTTATATCTTAAAGACGTTTTCGGTAGTTCATATAGACATATAGGCAAAATTAAAACTGACCAATGACTTTTTTTAAAACTTTACATGATCGTAGCATAATTTTGATAACAGAAACATTTTAAGCGAAAATCACTGATCTCGTTTTTTGAGTTATCTGCCCTTGAATTTGGATTTTTTGCTTATTTTAGGTCATTTCAAGGGCAGATAATTCACCATAATGGAAAGCAAGGCCTTATTTATTTTCATTTTTATGTAGCCGATTTATATTATATAAGCCTATATATGTCTATGTGAAACATGTAGCGAACTACCGAAAACGTCTTTAAGGAAGGAAATATTAATAACTAGTACTTACCCTTTTCTGTGATTATTTTTTTTGGCTTTTTTTTTATTTTGTGCTGACAAATTTCTAAATTACACATTTCAGGAAAAGCTCATGGTAAATGTTTATAAATGATTCATGCTATATAATCAATAAAATGAGTTTAATGGTTAGAAATGAATGCATTATTAGTGTCCGTAATCCTTAAGTTCACACGGAAGTTTTTTTATCATTTGTTCAGATAAATGTTTATAATTATTGTTTAATGGGTCAACATCGTCGTTACACCACTTATCATCTATAGAGGTATCACATGAACTAATATTTCTGATAATTCATATTTTCGGACAATCCATATTTTCGGACAATCGATAGTGAAGGCAATCTAGAATGACTTGTGTGTTAAAACAAAGGGATACAACTCCTAAATAATCAAGACGTGTACGTAAGTAGATGCAAGATGCATTAACCTTTCGTCTTGGGTAATCATGTTTTACTCATTTTCCACACGATGGAATGATTTCTAACGTAAATGTCGATAATTTATATTGGCCAGGTGCCTTGTAATCTTTAGCATTTTGTGACAATTTAGATCAAACCCAAGAGAGTATATAGTTAACACTTTTAAGGGTAAATGACTTTCAGTTAATTACGGTATTGGTCAAGCATAGTAATCAAGGTCTATAGTCACATGGTATATTGTTTTGATACCACAGGGTCGAGAAAAATGGCGGCGCCCTAGAGTTCGAAGGTAAGTCGTATTTTTCGTCGAAAGTTAAAATGTTTCGAGTTTTTCACGTAGCCCATGTTCCAGCCAACACTTTTCTGGATCCACCAGTACCATAATTAGCATGGTTACTGCCTTACTTTGTCCATAGACACAGCAGAGAAATCTGAAGTGGTCTTTTTCACAATTATTTTTTCAAATTTCTCTGCAGGGTCTATGTACAAACTACAATAGTAACAATGCTAAAATACAACTTACCCTCGATCTGGTTGGCGCCGTAAATTTTCTAGACCCTGTGGTATCAATCATTATCAAAACAATTTGTCCCGTGATTATATGCCGTGAAATAAGATGTTTGCTTCGTTCCTGAACTTCACGTGGTAACTGGTCCAATCAATAGAATTTTATCTGAAATACCCTGGTCAAATACAGCGTGAGGCGATATCATTAAATTTACGTTATTAGAGCTGATTTGATACACAGTGTCATCTCTGTGTCTAGGAACTTGACGATCATTGTCCTTGTTTTCCATATATTTGTTTTTTTTTTAGGAATGCTGTGCGGGATCATTTTTTGAAACTGAATGATTTTTAACTCTCCTTAGCGGTCACTCGCTCGGTGCGCATGAATTTTTATACGGATCAACCTAAGTACTATATATGTTTATATACATCCGCCATGCACTATTTAATTAGTTCCCGTTTATGTTGCTATGTAAGTCTGTGTAAGTTGAATTTCAATGCTACTTTCAGTACTTTGACGTTTTCTTTATTTAGGTTTCCGGAATGAAAGGCATACTAATTTTGACTATTTCTTGACACTTATATTAAGATGGATTTTCATGATCAGATGCCCGTATTTTGTACGATTGCTAGTGTCATAGGCAGTTTCCAGTGAATAATGTTTGTTTGCCTGTCTGAGTTTCTCGCTCCTTTTCAACAGTCAGAGTCATACGGAGCGGACAGTTCATCTAACCATCGTTCCTGGGAAGAACTCCCATCATACGACAGCAATGCCTACTTTCTCACATAAAGGGACATGGTCGGTAGCTGGACTCGAACTCGCAACCCTCTATCAGTGAGAGGTTATAGTGATTTGAAGTCAGCGACCTTAACCACTCGAACGCGGCATCCAAAAATGCCATATTTTCTCTGGTAGACCAGATATCATGTATATCGCCATACATGTATGTGTAAGTTTTGATAAGGTTGCATTAGTCGCTAAAAAAACTGTGATTTTATCCTGTAAATGATCGATTTATGTAGTGTTTACCTGTCCATGTAAATGATCGATTTATGTAGTGTTTACCTGTCCATGTAAATGATCTATTTGTGAAGTGTTTACATGGTAAATGTTCTATTTGCGTAGTGTTTACCTGGTCTTGTAAATTTTCTATTTGTGTACTATTTACCTGTCATTGTAAATGATCTATTTATGTAGTATTTACCTGGTCTTGTAAATATTCTATTTGTGTAGTGTTTACCGGACCTTATAAATGTTCTATTTATGTAGTGTTTACCTTATCTAGTAAATGTTCTATATTTGTGTAGTATTTACCTGGTCTTGTAAATATTCTATTTGTGTAGTGTTTACCTGTCCTTGTAAATGATCTATTTATGTAGTGTTTACCTGTCCTTGTAAATGATCTATTTATGTAGTGTTTACCTGTCCTTGTAAATGATCTATTTATGTAGTGTTTACCTGTCCTTGTAAATGATCTATTTGTGAAGTGTTTACATGGTAAATGTTCTTTTTGCGTAGTGTTTACCTGGTCTTGTAAATTTTCTATTTGTGTACTTTTTACCTGTCATTGTAAATGATCTATTTATGTAGTGTTTACCAGTCCTTGTAAATGTTCTATTTTTGAAGTGTTTACTTTGTAAATGTTCTATTTGCGTAGTGTTTACCTGGTCTTGTAAATGATCTATTTATGTAGTGTTTACCTGTCCTTGTAAATGATCTATTTGTGAAGTGTTTACATGGTAAATGTTCTATTTGCGTAGTGTTTACCTGGTCTTGTAAATGTTCTATTTGTGTACTATTTACCTGTCATTGTAAATGATCTATTTATGTAGTGTTTACCAGACCTTGTAAATGTTCTATTTATGTAGTATTTACCTGTCCTTGTAAATATTCTATTTGTGTAGTGTTTACCGGACCTTATAAATGTTCTATTTGTGTAGTGTTTACCTTATCTAGTAAATGTTCTATTTGTGTCGTGTTTACCTGACCTTGTGAATGTTCTTTTAGTGTAGTGTTTACCTGACCTTGTGAATGTTCTTTTAGTGTAGTGTTTACCTAGCCCTGAAATGTTCTATTTTTGTAGTCTTCGCCGGGCCTTGTAAATGTTCTATTTGTCTAGTATTTACCTGGTCTTGTAAATGGGTGTACATGTATTACACGTTATAACGGATTTGACACAGGGTTTGCCAATCACAATATAGGTAGTACGGATGAACCAAATGCAGGTAGAACAAATCCCGGAAAGACAATCTATGATAAATATAGTGTTATCTATGTATTGAATACAGCTTCTTGTTCATGTAGTCGACTACACGTATTTAGGACGAAATAAAGTCATACAATGTAATATGTTGTATTAAATAACATAATATTAGATAAATGTTTACAGAACGTAACAAATTCATAAACTACTATATGGCATGTTGTAACATTACAATGGATATTGATTAATACATGCACTACACACATCATCAGGAATTATCAACATACATGTATTTCTGTCATTTATTAGATTCAATTCGATCTACGTACCAGGTGCACTAGATGTAAAACATTTCTTCTTCTTATTGTCTGATATCAATCTCTATATTCTTCTTCATTTTTCAAATTATATTGATATTGTATATTTGCATCTTTTACCATGGGTTCTCATAGATACTTATGTTCGTTTGTTTTTAATTTTTGTAAATTGAGTTACTCCCACAGAGTTAATGCAAATTTAAAGGGGAAATAACTCAAAGTAATGTCATTGTTTTTTTGTTGATAATCTCATGGTAAATCATTTTATACCATTGAAACCAATAAAAAATATAATCATATACAAAATATGTCCACCCTATTTTGACTTTAATAAAAAATTGGAGAGTAAAAATCCTAATACATTGTGCTCATTCATATAAATTAGTGCCCGTCTTTCTCTGGATGCAATGAATCAGCTGGAGGCATTAAATTTGATTTTTCTCTCGGTAGTGACGGGTATGGTAGATTTTCTCTCTCTGACAGTTGACCAAGTTCATCTAACGCTTCGTCATCCTCAAGTCCCTGCAATGTTAATATTCCACCACCAACACCACCACTGGACTGGTTCATAGTAACCATACGGATATTTTCATTTGGAACAATTCTTGTATCATTCCCAGATGTAACTTTTTCATCGCCATTGAAAATCACCATCGACTCACTGCTTGGAATGATCCTGGTCCTTGGTGTTGGTCTGTCTGTTGACTTATCAGTCAGTGCTATACCTGAATCTCGACGTACGGATCCGTTTGCTGTCCCATTGTGAATATAACCGCCATTGTATTCTTCTGTAGGCGATATTGTCGCAGGGTTACCCAGTCTTCCATTAGATATCATACTAGGACTCATAGCTTCGAACGTTATTTCGTCACGAGTTAGCGGAGTATACGTTTCAAGTTCTAGGTCTTCCAAAATATCTTCTTTGTCCGGATCTGTGAATATATACAAATATACAGTACAACCTCTCCAAAGCAACACCCTTTGGGAGAAGCAAAATTATGTTGTTGTTGAGAGGTTGTTGCTCTAGAGAGGTTAAATCAATAGTTAAATCATATAGTTGGGAAAAATTATGCTGTTGTTAATGGGAGGTAGTTTCTCAAGAGAGGGCCGCTCTCGAGAGGTTGCTCTGAATAAATATGTTACTAACATTTTGAGTACTAGAAAGTGTCTGTTTTGTTTCGTGCAGTCTATGGTTCTTGTCAAATAGAGGATGAATTGAATATGACTGTATAAAAGTATATAATACATTAGGTAATAAAACAGTTATTTCATGGGTATTTGTGGAACTGTCAACCTGTTGCTATGGCTTGGATGCAATAACTGTTTACTCTATTCAGGGATGCTATATTACTAAAATATAACACCCCTGCTACATTGTATTTGTAAATATGCATTATGTAAATTTTGTTTTAGAGCACATATATTTATATGATGTGATATTCAACGGCAGAATGCCTCATTGACCTCGGCTACGCCTTGATCAATATGACATTCTGCCGGTGAAAACCACTTCATATTCAATGGCTTGCTAGTCAATAACTGTATATTAAACATGCAGGGTGAATCAAAAGCACAGTTTTAATCTGAAAGTTAACCTAGAGTATCTGTTCAAGGCTAAGCGACAAGTCCGTTACATATGATGACCTTCCTCTATAGCTGCTTTATACGTGCTATATCTTTCCGATACACAGTCCAATTCAACAATGTCTAGTGGATCTTCTACAATAAGTTTAAACGATTCATATGATTTATGCACTGAACTTTGAAGTGATTATATAATTCATAAAAACACATTTTGAAGTGACACAATATCAAGAAAGATTGATTTACAAATAAACACATGAATGCAGTGCATGCAAAGAAAGTTATACAAAGATTGGTCACAGCTTTATCCGTCTTGTGATGCTGATATTTTCAAAAGCTCACTTCTTATCCTATACGACAGCGTGTCGTCAACACTGTGTGGTAGCACTGTACGCAAAAAATCAACGGTGTTTACAAGATGGCGGACGGATAAATGTTGTGAGGTAGGTGTCGTTTGTTTTTGGTTCAAACTTTTTAAATACGACGTCCTCTACACAATAGTATACATCAAATGAAAGAATTTTAAAACGGCAATCGGCGGCTAATAATCGTTTTTTATCAAACCACGCCGTTTTTACAAAATCAGTGTCTGAACATCTCGTGTTGAGTTTTTTGAAAAACGAAGCGAGGAAACTGAACAAAACCGACGATTATTCCGTTAAAATGAATGAATCGACAAAAATACTTGTCCACGTGTATGGAGAATGTAAAGCTCCTCACGTATATCCATTATTTCCTCATCAAAATCCCTTGTAGTAGATGTTTTAAAGCTTTTAAATTTTACATACTGTACGCCACGGTGCTAAGTGTAAACATTGTACTGTACGCAACGGAGAAAACAATTTCTGTACGCAATGGAGCAACAATTTTAGTCAAAAATCTGTACGCAACGGAGCAGTCAATGAATAGCTTGTTTCTGTGTGTTTAAAAACGTGTCTTCTATACTTTGATTTCAATTTAAAGTGCATTGTTGAAGAAGAATGCACGCTTCGGGTTCAAAAGCGCAGTAATATGATTACTAACGCAGGCAAGCCTGAGTGAATAATTACAAACTTTCGAACGATAAAACGTGCATTATGTTACTACAATGCTGGACAAAATGAGATTTTTTTTCTTACATGCTAAAAAAGTGAATTGATTAAACTATGATAATTACAATGAGCGGATAAGCAATTTTCATGATTTTGATGTCATTTGGTCAATTGACGTTTCTGACGTCAAGGGGCAAATAAACATTCCTTTTTACAGTGAATATCGTAGACGTCGTTAGGTCTTCAGTGAGTATATAACGTTTGATGTTTCAGTATAAACTCGCATTATATGTGTTTCACTTTCCATAAGAAAACTGAAACAATATCTTCATAAGTTAGTTTTTTTTCTTACGTTAGATTTTATCAAATTTCAGAATCTATATGAAAATAACTAATGAAAAATATAAACAGTATTCAGCGGAAAACCTATGCTAATATCTTGTCTTTGCTCCGTATATCTTTAAAATATCATTTTAATTTAGAAAAATACACGCAGCACCTGAGATTCGAACCTACCTGTCACCTTAAAGTCATTGCTAGTAGACTGTTCGACCAGCGAAGAAGACTTATTTAACCTAATTTACAATGGCAATGTTGAATTGACAAATACAAATTTAGCCGAATTGTTATGGACAACTAATTCTGGAATCGTAATCGACAAAAAGCCATTCACTTAGTAAATTCATGAAAAAATGTCAATAGATAATACTGAGCCAAAACTGGTATCGTTATTGATGTTTGTGCGTGCATTCTTCTATAACAATGTATAGAAGACACGTTTTTAAACACACAGAAACAAGCTATTCATTGACTGCTCCGTTGCGTACAGATTTTTGACTAAAATTGTTGCTCCGTTGCGTACAGAAATTGTTTTCTCCGTTGCGTACAGTACAATGTTTACACTTAGCACCGTGGCGTACAGTATGTAAAATTTAAAAGCTTTAAAACATCTACTACAAGGGATTTTGATGAGGATATAATGGATATACGTGAGGAGCTTTACATTCTCCATACACGTGGACAAGTATTTTTGTCGATCATTCATTTTAACGGAATAATCGTCGGTTTTGTTCAGTTTCCTCGCTTCGTTTTTCAAAAAACTCAACACGAGATGTTCAGACACTGATTTTGTGAAAACGGCGTGGTTTGATAAAAAACGATTATTAGCCGCCGATTGCCGTTTTAAAGTTCTTTCATTTGATGTATACTATTGTGTAGAGGACGTCGTATTTAAAAAGTTTGAACCAAAAACAAACGACACCTACCTCACAACATTTATCCGTCCGCCATCTTGTAAACACCGTCGATTTTTTGCGTACAGTGCTACCACACAGTGGTCAATAGATGGACGGTTAGATTGCTAGAAGAAAAGTAGAAAAATCAACAAACCAAGTTACCTTCAAATTTGGGTTTAGTATTTTCTACAATAGGTTTTCCAGCGTTTGGATCTTTCTTGTAGAAACAAAAATAAAAGATCATACAGCCGATTATAAGAAACAAGACGACAAGACCTACAACCACACCTATAATGATGG
The DNA here is from genome assembly GCA_964023205.1 of Lutraria lutraria. Classification (NCBI taxonomy): domain Eukaryota; kingdom Metazoa; phylum Mollusca; class Bivalvia; order Venerida; family Mactridae; genus Lutraria; species Lutraria lutraria. The sequence continues at coordinate 36,467,035 of OZ026840.1, read as the reverse complement.
GTGTTACATCTGTGGAAGAAGACGATGATGATGGTGGTGGTTCTGTTGTAAGAGCTGAAAGGATATCAAACAGCGATTATTGAGTCTTTTACCCCCGTCATCGGGATCTCCCATATGAGCGAGCTTTCTCTATCTTTAACTTTTTCAAATATAGCCTTTTTATATTAATTCATTTTTCTAATAGCTATTTCATAACTATATAGCTATACATTGTATTTAATTGTAATGTAACATTATGGTTCTAATGGATATATATCAGCATTCTACGGTATGTACGTATGTATGTATGTATGTAGAGTTATACCACAGACGCTTGTTTAGAAAAAATTACCCAACCCACCATGGTCGCTCTTGCTATCAATACATATAAATACCAGAAGATAACCAGATCTTCTGGTATTTATATGTATTGATAGCAAAAGCGACCGTGGTGGGTGGGGTATTTTTTTCTAAACAAGCGTCTGTGGGTTATACAGCAAGGTACAAACATAATATAACACTTTGTCCGACTCAGCAACCATATCTTCCAATGTGATAAATATAGACAAGGATGGTCATTCTGGCCTTATATGTTTGCAAATCTCATCATGCGGTATAAATAGCACGTTTTAAGTAACATTTTATACTAGTAATTGCTACCTTGTTATAAAACTAGAAATATTAAAGTAAACAATATAGATATAGCATATGCAACGTAAAAACGTATATTTTCTAGAACATTGTTGATCAAATCAATAAAGAAATCCGGTACTTACGACATGAGACTGAAATAAAAATGACAAGAGACGGTTTAATAAAGCTGTCATTGTTTCATGTAAACGACAAGTGATGATTAAATAACGAGTACAGTCGAACTTTACTAATCCGAACCTTTCTTATCCGGAATCGTCTCTAGACCGAACACGTCAGCTGGTCCGGACTTTTTCATTGTCTATTCAATTCAAATAAACTATGTAAACCGGAACCTTTCTAACCCGAATACCTCCCTAATCCGAACGTTCTCATCTGACCGAACAAATTCTAGAAAGGCTGTATTCACGGCTGAGGTCAGTACGTACAGATATACCTCTGACTGCGAAATACTACAACTGACTGTTGATGGCAGCATTATTAATGGAACCACTCTGAAACTAATGTTCTCTCAATTTTCTCATGAGACAAACTTAACACCGCCTTAATTTCTCAGGATATTTTTTTCAGTGACCCAATCCCAACTACCGAGCCAAGTGCCGTGTCTAGAAAATCACAGGTAAAGGGTAAGGCTCGTATCCAGGAAAAACTATTCGAAATTATAGTGAGAATATAAATAAATGCGCGGTTCTCATGTGTCGCATCCCCCCTCTCTCGCTCTCTCTCTCTCTCTCTCTCTCTTGTGAGGCTTTGAAATGACCATATCTGTCGAATGGGTCGCTAAACAAAATAAATATGTGACCAGGTAACTGTCTAACATAAGATGATGAAATGAATTGGCTTTTTCACGCTGCACACAATATATCAAGTATACTTACTGAGGCCTACAGCTCATTTATAGTCTTAAATAAGTATCACTAATTAAGGGAACACATAATCACGTTATTAACACATTATCCAATTTCGTTATACAAGACTCGAGTATGGTATTCTTTGGAAGAAAAAAACATAACCATTCCTGGATAGTGTTGATACTAAAACACGCTTATAATATTAAGACATTTACCTGTAGGTTACAGTGTATATAATATCAAGACATTAACCTGTAGGTAATAGTGTATATAATATTGAGATATTTACCTGTAGGTGATAGTGTATATAATGTTGAGATATTTACCTGTAGGTGATAGTGTATATAATATTGAGAAATTTATCTGTAGGTGATAGTGTATATAATATTGAGATATTTACCTGTAGGTGATAGTGTATATAATATTGAAATATTTACCTGTAGGTGATAGTGTATATAATGTTGAGATATTTACCTGTAGGTGATAGTTTATATAATATTGAGATATTTACCTGTAGGTGATAGTGTATATAATGGTGAGATATTTACCTGTAGGTGACAGTGTATATAATATTGAGATATTTACCTGTAGGTGACAGTGTATATAATGGTGAGATATTTACCTGTAGGTGATAGTTTATATAATATTGAGATATTTACCTGTAGGTGATAGTGTATATAATGTTGAGATATTTACCTGTAGGTGATAGTGTATATAATGTTGAGATATTTACCTGTAGGTGACAGTGTATATAATATTGAGATATTTACCTGTAGGTGACAGTGTATATAATGGTGATATATTTACCTGTAGGTGACAGTGTATATAATATTAAGATATTTATCTGTAGGTGACAGTATATATAATATTGAGATATTAACCTGTAGGTGACAGTGTATATAGTATTGAGATATTTACCTGTAGGTGACAGTGTATATAATATTGAGATATTTACCTGTATGTGACAGTGTATATAATATTAAGATATTAACCTGTAGGTGACAGTGTATATAATCGTGAGATATTTACCTGTATGTGACAGTGTATATAATATTAAGATATTTATCTGTAGGTGACAGTATATATAATATTGAGATATTAACCTGTAGGTGACAGTGTATATAATATTGCGATATTTACCTGTAGGTGACAGTGTATATAATGTTGAGATATTTACCTGTATGTGACAGTGTATATAATATTAAGATATTTATCTGTAGGTGACAGTATATATAATATTGAGATATTAACCTGTAGGTGACAGTGTATATAGCATTGAGATATTTACCTGTATGTGACAGTGTATATAATATTAAGATATTAACCTGTAGGTGACAGGGTATATAATATTGCGATATTTACCTGTAGGTGACAGTGTATATAATGGTGAGATATTTACCTGTAGGTGATAGTGTATATAATATCAAGACATTTACCTGTAGGTGTGTATATAATATTGCGATATTTACCTGTAGGTGACAGTGTATATAATGGTGAGATATTTACCTGTAGGTGACAGTGTATATAATATTACGATATTTACCTGTAGGTGACAGTATATATAATATTGAGATATTTACCTGTATGTGACAGTGTTTATAATATTGAGATATTTACCTGTAGGTGACAGTGTATATAATGTATTAGATGTAGCTGTTTGTCCGGGAGTACATCCAGTATCTGAGGCAGACAGTATCACTGTGCCATTAGAATACTCTGAAACAGCCTGAAATTGGGACATTCGTTAAAATTATCGATTTGAACATTTATTGTTTTGTAATGATCCAACACAATGAACTTAAAAAACTGATCCGTTTTGTACATTTTAGCATTTGAAAACTTCGTATGTATAAGAATGTTCACAATATAATTGTTACGTTTAATATTCTATTTTTTTTTAAACCATAGACAATTCCAATGTTAAATTAATTCCATCACCTGCTTTTTTAAAAAAATGCTTTATTTTACTTAAATAAATTATTGTTATAAAAATAGTTCAATGATTCAAATTCAAAATATTTATTACACGCGATTCAAATGTATAATACATGTATGCATCTTCTTATAAGTACGATAAGGAAAAATCGGTGTATATATAAAAAAATATGTTTCTAAAGGTGTTCGTACCAGACATACAAATTGGAATGTATTGCTATCATCAGGTGTAGTACTGTCTCTATTATACAACATTTGATAGTAGACACTATCACCCGATATTTCCGTACTTGTCTTTGCTATGCAGTTAAATCCTCCAGATTCTGAAATTTGTGAAAGTCAAGATTATCGGACCTTTACATATAATACTATGTACAGTAAAACCCCTCAAACCGGACCACTAGCGGACTGGGCCAAAGTCCGGCTTCCCGAGAATTTTGATTTTCACAGAGCTTTTGATAAAAATTCCGAAAATATGGGACTTGGAATTTTGTTCTGTTTTCAGGGAATTCCGATTTTCAGGGAATTCCGATTTTTTGGGGAGTCCAATTTTCAGGGAGTCCGGTTTCCGGCGATTTTACTGTATAAATAACATTACATATAATAATATATCATAACTTTAATACTACGAATGAAATAATGTTCATAGCTCCTACCACATGAGTAGTAATGTTTGTGCATTTCTTTACAAGATGAGCAATATATGTTCACTCCATTATCTATAAGATGGCCATGTATATCCATTGATCTTTAAGCGAGGTCATGTTTATTCATTGCTATTTAAGAGCCATGTTTATTGAGGAACATACAATAGGAGCCATATTCATTCAGGGATCTACATCAGAGACTCTTAGGGGAGACAGGGCATGCCCAACTGTGTCGCCTCTTTAAATCAAGTCGTTACTCACTCACTCACTCACTTACTTACTTACTATACAATAGGAGCTGTGTTTATTCAGGGAAATACAATAGCTGTGTTTATTCAGGGAAATACAATAGCTGTGTTTATTCAGGGAAATACAATAGGAGCTGTTTTTATTCAGGGATACAATATTTATAGAATAACATTTTAATATCACGGGGATTCACTCTCAAATACTGAAAAATATATCTATTCGTTAAAAAGTATCTCACATAATTTGTAAAACAAGAAATATCCATTGCGTTCTCTTTTAAAAGCAATTTTCTCACGAAGAACAATTTTAGCTTCTATTGACTACCTGAATATAGGACTTTGTCAGTGGCAGAACACACAGTGTTGTTAAAATTGAAAGAGCTTCTATCTTGACAAGTGGATACACTCCCTGTATCGTTGGATGTCGATGAACATTCGTATGTAAAATCAGCCAGTAAAGGAGTTGCACAATTATATTTTACAGATGTCGGCGATGCTGAAAATATATACATTTTATATTCATGCTTGCATATTAGTCTATAAACAAGCGTCGATAGGTAAACAAAACATATACATTAAATGATGGTATGTATTCAATACATGTATATATGAAAATGTGAATACAATGAACATTTGAAAGTTTGAATATATGTACACAATGCATGAATATATGAAAGTTTGAATATATGTATACAATGCATGAATATATGAAAGTTTGAATATATGTACACAATGCATGAATATATGAAAGTTTGGATATATGTATTAAAATAAAAGAAAAAATGAAAGTTTGAATATAATTAAGTATACAATACAAGAATATTTGAAGTTTGTATATACATGTATTTATACAATACACATGTATATAGTGTTGTATATAAATTGTACAAAAATCAACTGAATATTGATAATTGATATTTTACCTGAATTAATCATGACATTGAATTCAGCTGTGTCTAATGTTTCTGTACATACATCGTTAAGTGAAACATTAACATTAACATCTTCAGTGAACAGTCGATCATAAGGAGCCACTTCAGCTGTAAGATAAAACATACACTCCTTGTATGACAGAGTAAATAAGATAAAACATACACTCCTTGTATGACAGAGTAAATAAGATAAAACATACACTCCTTGTATGACAGAGTAAATAAGATAAAACATACACTCCTTGTATGACAGAGTAAATAAGATAAAACATACACTCCTAGTATGACAGAGTAAATGAGATAAAACATACACTCCTTGTATGACAGAGTAAATGAGATAAAAGATACACTCCTTGTATGACAGAGTAAATAAGATAAAACATACACTCCTTGTATGACAGAGTAAATAAGATAAAACATACACTCCTTGTATGACAGAGTAAATAAGATAAAACATACACTCCTTGTATGACAGAGTAAATAAGATAAAACATACACTCCTAGTATGACAGAGTAAATAAGATAAAACATACACTCCTTGTATGACAGAGTAAATAAGATAAAACATACACTCCTTGTATGACAGAGTAAATAAGATAAAACATACACTCCTTGTATGACAGAGTAAATAAGATAAAACATACACTCCTTGTATGACAGAGTAAATGAGATAAAACATACACTCCTAGTATGACAGAGTAAATAAGATAAAACATACACTCCTAGTATTGACAGAGTAAATAAGATAAAACATACACTCCTTGTATGACAGAGTAAATAAGATAAAACATACACTCCTTGTATGACAGAGTAAATAAGATAAAACATACACTCCTAGTATTGACAGAGTAAATAAGATAAAACATACACTCCTAGTATTGACAGAGTAAATAAGATAAAACATACACTCCTAGTATTGACAGAGTAAATAAGATAAAACATACACTCCTAGTATTGACAGAGTAAATAAGATAAAACATACACTCCTAGCATTGACAGAGTAAATAAGATAAAACATACACTCCTTGTATGACAGAGTAAATAAGATAAAACATACACTCCTTGTATGACAGAGTAAATAAGATAAAACATACACTCCTTGTATGACAGAGTAAATAAGATAAAACATACACTCCTTGTATGACAGAGTAAATAAGATAAAACATACACTCCTTGTATGACAGAGTAAATGAGATAAAACATACACTCCTAGTATGACAGAGTAAATAAGATAAAACATACACTCCTAGTATTGACAGAGTAAATAAGATAAAACATACACTCCTTGTATGACAGAGTAAATAAGATAAAACATACACTCCTTGTATGACAGAGTAAATAAGATAAAACATACACTCCTAGTATTGACAGAGTAAATAAGATAAAACATACACTCCTAGTATTGACAGAGTAAATAAGATAAAACATACACTCCTAGTATTGACAGAGTAAATAAGATAAAACATACACTCCTAGTATTGACAGAGTAAATAAGATAAAACATACACTCCTAGCATTGACAGAGTAAATAAGATAAAACATACACTCCTTGTATGACAGAGTAAATAAGATAAAACATGCACTCCTTGTATGACAGAGTAAATAAGATAAAACATACACTCTCTGTATTGACAGAGTAAATAAGATAAAACATACACTCCTAGCATTGACAGAGTAAATAAGATAAAACATACACTCCTTGTATGACAGAGTAAATAAGATAAAACATGCACTCCTTGTATGACAGAGTAAATAAGATAAAACATACACTCTCTGTATTGACAGAGTAAATAAGATAAAACATACACTCCTAGTATTGACAGAATAAATAAGATAAAACATACACGCCTAGTATTGACAGAGTAAATAAGATAAAACATACACTCCTAGTATTGACAGAGTAAATAAGATAAAACATACACTCTCTGTATTGACAGAGTAAATAAGATAAAACATACACTCTCTGTATTGACAGAGTAAATAAGATAAAACATACACTCCTAGTATTGACAGAGTAAATAAGATAAAACACACACTCCTAGTATTGACAGAGTAAATAAGATAAAACATACACTCCTAGTATTGACAGAGTAAATAAGATAAAAACATACACTCTCTGTATTGACAGAGTAAATAAGATAAAACATACACTCTCTGTATTGACAGAGTAAATAAGATAAAACATACACTCCTAGTATTGACAGAGTAAATAAGATAAAACATACACTCTCTGTATTGACAGAGTAAATAAGATAAAACATACACTCCTAGTATTGACAGAGTAAATAAGATAAAACATACACTCCTAGTATTGACAGAGTAAATAAGATAAAACATACACTCCTAGTATTGACAGAGTAAATAAGATAAAAACATACACTCTCTGTATTGACAGAGTAAATAAGATAAAACATACACTCTCTGTATTGACAGAGTAAATAAGATAAAACATACACTCTCTGTATTGACAGAGTAAATAAGATAAAACATACACTCTCTGTATTGACAGAGTAAATAAGATAAAAACATACACTCTCTGTATTGACAGAGTAAATAAGATAAAACATACACTCTCTGTATTGACAGAGTAAATAAGATAAAACATACACTCTCTGTATTGACAGAATAAATAAGATAAAACATACACTCCTAGTATTGACAGAATAAATAAGATAAAACATTCACTCTCTGTATTGACAGAGTAAATAAGATAAAACATACACTCTCTGTATTGACAGAGTAAATAAGATAAAACATACACTCTCTGTATTGACAGAGTAAATAAGATAAAACATACACTCTCTGTATTGACAGAGTAAATAAGATAAAACATACACTCTCTGTATTGACAGAGTAAATAAGATAAAACATACACTCTCTGTATTGACAGAGTAAATAAGATAAAACATACACTCTCTGTATTGACAGAGTAAATAAGATAAAACATACACTCTCTGTATTGACAGAGTAAATAAGATAAAAACATACACTCTCTGTATTGACAGAGTAAATAAGATAAAACATACACTCTCTGTATTGACAGAGTAAATAAGATAAAAACATACACTCTCTGTATTGACAGAGTAAATAAGATAAAAACATACACTCTCTGTATTGACAGAGTAAATAAGATAAAAACATACACTCTCTGTATTGACAGAGTAAATAAGATAAAACATACACTCTCTGTATTGACAGAGTAAATAAGATAAAACATACACTCTCTGTATTGACAGAGTAAATAAGATAAAAACATACACTCTCTGTATTGACAGAGTAAATAAGATAAAACATACACTCCTAGTATTGACAGAATAAATAAGATAAAACATACACTCCTTGTATTGACAGAGTAAATAAGATAAACATACACTCTCTGTATTGACAGAGTAAATAAGATCAAAAATACACTCCTTGTATTGACAGAATAAATAAGATAAAACATACACTCTCTGTATTGACAGAGTAAATAAGATAAAACATACACTCTCTGTATTGACAGAGTAAATAAGATAAAAACATACACTCTCTGTATTGACAGAGTAAATAAGATAAAACATACACTCTCTGTATTGACAGAGTAAATAAGATAAAACATACACTCTCTGTATTGACAGAGTAAATAAGATAAAACATACACTCTCTGTATTGACAGAGTAAATAAGATAAAACATACACTCTCTGTATTGACAGAGTAAATAAGATAAAACATACACTCTCTGTATTGACAGAGTAAATAAGATAAAACATACACTCTCTGTATTGACAGAGTAAATAAGATAAAACATACACTCCTAGTATTGACAGAATAAATAAGATAAAACATACACTCCTTGTATTGACAGAGTAAATAAGATAAACATACACTCTCTGTATTGACAGAGTAAATAAGATCAAAAATACACTCCTTGTATTGACAGAATAAATAAGATAAAACATACACGCCTAGTATTGACAGAATAAATAAGATAAAACATACACGCCTAGTATTGACAGAGTAAATAAGATAAAATATACACTCCTAGTATTGACAGAATAAATAAGATAAAACATACACTCCTAGTATTGACAGAGTAAATAAGATAAAACATACACTCCTAGTATTGACAGAGTAAAAAAGATAAAACATACACTCCTTGTATTGACAGAGTAAATAAGATAAAACATACACTCTCTGTATTGACAGAGTAAATAAGATAAAACATACACTCTCTGTATTGACAGAATAAATAAGATAAAACATACACTCCTAGTATTGACAGAATAAATAAGATAAAACATTCACTCTCTGTATTGACAGAGTAAATAAGATAAAACATACACTCCTAGTATTGACAGAATAAATAAGATAAATCATACACGCCTAGTATTGACAGAGTAAATAAGATAAAACATACACTCTCTGTATTGACAGAGTAAATAAGATAAAACATACACTCTCTGTATTGACAGAGTAAATAAGATAAAACATGCACTCTCTGTATTGACAGAGTAAATAAGATAAAACATGCACTCTCTGTATTGACAGAGTAAATAAGATAAAAGATACAGTCTCTGTATTGACTGAGTAAATAAGATAAAAATACAGTCTCTGTAATGGCAGAATAAATAAGATAAAAGATACAGTCTCTGTAATGACTGAGTAAATAAGATAAAAGAAACAGTCTCTGTATTGACAGAGCAAATAAAATTAAAGATGCAGTCTTTGACACATGTCATACATTGTCAGTCATTTTACAATAACATATCATACATATTATGTCAAACTGAGGTAATGTTCGGTCTTATTAGAGTAATATTTTGTCACACTAGGTATATAAATTAATATTATGTCAAGCTGGGGTATTGTTTAGTCATACTGGCACTTGAGATTATACGTACGTGATTGAAGATAAAACAGGTACGAATCGTCCCCCTGTTCTCGTAGATCTAGACAATAGTAAAAATATGACGTCGTACCGAATATGTCTCCAGACTGTGTTGCTCTGAAAAATTTGAAATAATCTTAGATAGAATCAGAAATATCATGGAATGTCATTGGTGTTATCCAGCGTAAAGTATAATTTATCTTATAAAACGTGGCTCATTAAATCCAGTCTACCGGCGTATGAATAATAATATATATGGTGAAAATGTTTAAAACTTTATTTTGTTGTTATAAAACATGTTAAATTCATAATATTTGACAGTGGGTAAAAACAATTTATGGGTAGAAGACAGTCTGTGGGGCTTTCATACACCGGTAGCCTGTTATTAAATCTAACGCAAGAGTATTTCATTATTGTAATAAGTGCTAAAATATGGAACTACATGTATTAGTTTATGATATGCTTTAAAAAATAACATTTATTTAAGACCAATTTACATTATTGATTACATGTTTATAAAGATAAGATTACAAAATAAGGTATTACTTGATAACGTGTTTATTTCCAGAGTTTGAATGACAGGACCACGATGACAGTGTTAACGATGAAATAACAATCGTAAATTGTACATCTTGAGTCTGGAAATTAAAACTACATTTTTTACAACATGATTTTCATGATACCATTATACATTGGTACCTAACAACTCGCAGAAATATTAATACAAATGTGCTACCTAGGAAGATATCGACATATAATTCCAATTTACTTAATGTGTATATCTTCTATGAATAAAGATATGATTATTATTACACTATTAATATTATTATTATACATGTACATATATTACAATACGTTATTATATGCACTAGAATAAACAGTGAGTATATAATATCCCACTTCACACGGTGACTACAAATTATAATAAATGCACTACTCCAAACAATGACTGTACATAATCATATTTACACTATTCCAAATGATGAATATACCTTGTCATGCATGCACTTCTCCAAACGATGATTAAACATTATCATACATACTCTAGCCACTCCCAAAGAACATAATACATTATCAATTATAAATTATGTTACTTTATTATCGTTAATATGTTATTACCAAAGGGGACAATGCATTCCCATCCATACACAAAACCCCTAAAAAGACACTGTTATCTTCTATACGCTTCCAAAGGAAACAAAACATGATCACCTACACACTACACTCAATGGAGACAAAACATGATCACCTACACACTACCCCCAAAGGAAACAAAACATGATCACCTACACACTACACTCAATGGAGACAAAACATGATCACCTACACACTACACTCAATGGAGACAAAACATGATCACCTACACACTACACCCAAAGGAAACAAAACATGATCACCTACACACTACACCCAAAGGAAACAAAACATGATCATCTACACACTACACCCAATGGAAACAAAACATGATCACCTACACACTACCCCCAATGGAAACAAAACATGATCACCTACACACTACACCCAAACGAAACAAAACATGATCATCTACACACTACACCCAATGGAGACAAAACATGATCATCTACACACTACCCCCAAAGGAAACAAAACATGATCACCTACACACTACCCCCAAAGGAAACAAAACATGATCATCTACACACTACCCCCAAAGGAAACAAAACATGATCACCTACACACTACCCCCAAAGGAAACAAAACATGATCACCTACACACTACCCCCAAAGGAAACAAAACATGATCACCTACACACTACCCCCAATGGAAACAAAACATGATCACCTACACACTACACCCAAAGGAAACAAAACATGATCACCTACACACTACCCCCAATGGAAACAAAACATGATCACCTACACACTACACCCAAAGGAAACAAAACATGATCACCTACACACTACCCCCAAAGGAAACAAAACATGATCACCTACACACTACACCCAAAGGAAACAAAACATGATCACCTACACACTACACCCAAAGGAAACAAAACATGATCACCTACACACTACCCCCAAAGGAAACAAAACATGATCACCTACACACTACCCCCAAAGGAAACAAAACATGATCACCTACACACTACCCCCAAAGGAAACAAAACATGATCACCTACACACTACACCCAATGGAGACAAAACATGATCACCTACACACTACCCCCAAAGGAAACAAAACATGATCACCTACACACTACACCCAAAGGAAACAAAACATGATCACCTACACACTACCCCCAAAGGAAACAAAACATGATCACCTACACACTACCCCCAAAGAAAACAAAACATGATCACCTACACACTACACCCAAAGGAAACAAAACATGATCACCTACACACTACACCCAAAGGAGACAAAACATGATCACCTACACACTACCCCCAAAGGAAACAAAACATGATCACCTACACACTACACCCAATGGAAACAAAACATGATCACCTACACACTACACCCAATGGAGAAAAAACATGATCACCTACACACTACACCCAAAGGAAACAAAACATGATCACCTACACACTACACCCAAAGGAAACAAAACATGATCACCTACACACTACCCCCAAAGGAAACAAAACATGATCACCTACACACTACCCCCAAAGGAAACAAAACATGATCACCTACACACTACCCCCAAAGGAAACAAAACATGATCACCTACACACTACACCCAAAGGAAACAAAACATGATCACCTACACACTACACCCAAAGGAAACAAAACATGATCACCTACACACTACACCCAAAGGAAACAAAACATGATCACCTACACACTACCCCCAATGGAAACAAAACATGATCACCTACACACTACCCCCAATGGAAACAAAACATGATCACCTACACACTACCCCCAAAGGAAACAAAACATGATCACCTACACACTACCCCCAAAGGAAACAAAACATGATCATCTACACACTACACCCAATGGAAACAAAACATGATCACCTACACACTACACCCAATGGAGACAAAACATGATCATATATCCACTTCTCTCAAAGGGGACAATAAATTCTGATCTATACACTACTCACAAATGAGACAATACAATATCATACATACACTTCTCTCAAAGAAGACAATATATTTATTTCTACGCTACTCACAAAGGCTAAAATGCATACGTTATATTCTATACGCTACTCACAAAGGCTACAATTCATACATTATATTCTATACGCTATTCCCAAAGGCTTAAATGCACACGTTATATTCTATACGCTACTCACAAAGGCTACAATGCATACGTTATATTCTATACGCTATTCCCAAAGGCTAAAATGCATACGTTATATTCTATACGCTACTCACAAAGGCTACAATGCATACGTTATATTCTATACGCTACTCCCAAAGAAGACAAGCCATCATCATTCATACACTCCCAAAAGGGACAATACACACTGATCTATACATTACTCCCAAATTATAAATACATAATCACCTACACGCTACTCCCAAAGCGTACAATTCATACATTATCTTCTATAACCATCATACTCCCAAAGTAGACTATACATTATCATTTATAAACACGCTTTCTCCAACGCGGAGATTCATTATCACCTATGCCATTATAGACTAAATTACATAAATTGTTGCTGCTATTTCTTTTGTCAGATCAAGGAATCGAGTATTTGTTTTTCATTTATCATAGGCGTATGACATTATAGGTATGACAAATATGACCATTATTCTAACTTAAAGATAAGTTAAATGTCGCCCTACTGGACTTGTAATTATATGATGTAATTATATCAGATTGATCTTGGACTTACCTGAAAAACCATATCATTGAATATCGTACTGCTCCAGTTTTTATTGATAACATTGTTAGGAAACGTACACGTTGATTCTGTAAGAAAGATACAGTACACAATATGATAATAAAGTACACTGTGTGATGATAACGAAAACTGTGTGATAATAAAGTACACTGTGTGATAATAAAGAAAACCGTGTGATGATAAAGTACACTGTGTGATAATAAAGTACACTGTGTGATGATAACGAAAACTGTGTGATAATAAAGTACACTGTGTGATAATAAAGAAAACCGTGTGATGATAAAGTACACAATATGATAATAAAGTACACTGTGTGATGATAACGAAAACTGTGTGATAATAAAGTACACTGTGTGATAATAAAGAAAACCGTGTGATGATAAAGTACACTGCTTGACAATAAAGTACACTGTGTGATAATAAAGTATACAGTGTGATATAAAAGTACACTGTGTGATAATAAAGAAAACTGTGTGATAATAAAGTGTACTGTGTGATAATAAAGCACACTGTTTGATAATGTAGTACACTGTGCAATAATTGAAGTACGACATGTGATAATAAAGTATACAGGGAGAAAATAAAGTACACGGTGTGATAATAAAGTACACTGTGTGATGATAATTAAAAAAATAATGTGTAATACCCAAGAACATTTTGTGATAATTAAGTAGACGTGTGATAATGAAGTACACAGTGTGATAATGACGTACAAAACCATCGGTCGAGCCCGACACGTAGCTGAACAATAAGTTGACTATAAATGAAGTGTAAAAAATTTATTTCACTATAAAATGTAAAGACAAACATGGCAAGGATCCATTAAAACATACAAACAATGAAAGACAAGTATGAATTAATAAAGTAATGTCAATCAACATTATATAGTAAGGATAACACAATGCAGGGTCCTTATTTCTATTGTGGCCCTTATACATACTTATACTTATACATATGTATGTAGTACTAATAGACATATGAAGATCTTTGGTAATAAATGATAATAAATAGAATCACAGAAAAACTTATGAAATGGCACCACATGTTAAGATGCAATATTACTTAATCAAAGAATGGTATACAGTTCTTTATTCCGTAAGTCTTTGAATATTATTAAGTAATAAAAACAGAATGTGAAGATAAGTAATTATATGTTTATAAATAATTATTATCTCAAATAAACGCACATACCTGTTTCAAAAATAACAAATGTATATGTTATTATTACACAAGTCCAGCTAGCCTTTAAAAATGTCTTATAATTCATATTTCAATAAATAGTTTATCACATTATATTACCGAATAAACAAAATAGTCTTATTTACAATATAATTAATCCACTTTCTATTTTTTTTTTATATAAATCGGTGAGCAGATAGTTTACATATCATAATAATAGCATGATAATATCAGTTGTTCATTTTAATATAGCACTGCTTAGTGATAAACAAACAGACATAAGTTAACTATGATACACCGAGTGTATGTCACTCCAGATTGAATATATACAATACATAACTTACTTCTTTGTTTTCATCTAATATATTAAATTACAAAGACAACAAGTTTAACCACACGCTTCGTTTATTCTAAATTAGATATGGAAACACTCAGTATAATGACAAATATCATTCATGATATTGATTTTTGCGACGTATCGATTACCTCTTAATTCTCTATAAGTGAATTATTTTATATTGTATTCGAAAGAAAACATTAATTACAATAAAAACAATTCAGTACATTGTACATTTATTCATTTATTTCTTCGAATTCAACATCATTTTTAACATTATTTCTGTCATATAGTGGAGGGCAGTTATCGTAATCAGTTTCTCTGGTCTTAATTTAGGCCTTAACCAGTACTTACCACATTTTGTCTGCAAGCTACCCCACATAATTCAGAGGTGGGGGACAATTTAACATAGAGGTCAAATGTCACGGACAGTGTGAGCCTCGCCCAGGGTTCAAACTCACAGTCTCTTTCTTAGTAGACCAATGCTCTAAACACTTCAAGCTATCCGGTGGGCTCTACGTGTATGTATTGTAATATATGAATACATACAGTAATTTGAGTTACTGAACATAATTATATAAATGTTTTAGAATGAAAAACTTGTTCACAAATATATAAAGTATTTCACTCAATCCCTGTGATAATTATTTTACAACGATTATTAATTTATCTACTGTATGGTCTTATATGACGTCAGAGGGTGATAATCTGTAACATCTGATGTAAACCCTGTGATATTACATTCCAACTCGCTTACCATAACGAAACTGCCCTCACGCGCTCATGCGATATTACCGGCTGCCGGGTTTTAGTCAATCTGTTCCATATCGATTACTTTCCTTGTCTAGACGCTTTGGGCGCGCATTAAAACCCACTCTTATTTTGACGTGCGGTTTAGCAGAAGGCAATTCGACAGCAAAAGTAACTTTGGCGTCAGAAAAACACTTCGATTAAATTTCTGCAGACTTGGTGTCTTTAAATAACGGTAAGGACTTAACCATTACGAACAGCATAATTGTTAACATAATTTTTGCATTTTTGGTCTGATTAATTATTGTTTGATTCAGTATAATAAAATAAATATTATCACATCCCACCGAGGGTGATAGAACATATTGTTCACCCTTGACACGGTACGGTAATGTTAATTAACCAGGTATAGCACAACTTAATTTTCTTTCATACGCATAATTGTTCCCGCCTGCGAACTTATTAATTTTGTAGTCTGATTTTATTCCTCGTGGATCAAAGTCAAATTCTGTCACAATGTCACGATGCATATACGAGAATAGTGTAAATAATGTATATAGCAATGACCTGTATCTTTAAAAATAATGTTGATTTAGGATCATTATATAAATATCACATCCCACATAGGGTGATAGTACGGATTGTCACCCTCTGACGTCACATAAGACTATATAGTAAATAAGTCACGTGAGGTATAACAATAAGAAATATTAGTGTTGCTACCCTGTAAGGATAAAAACAGGTACCTCTAATATAAGGATAAAGGCGGGCATCCATATTGCAAGAATACAAACCGGTACCTCTAATAAAGGGTTAAGTTATCATAACACAGACAGATATTTAGATTAAATAGATTTATTCAGATTGAGGCACAGATGTACACAATATCATTCGTAGACATGAGTTTTTTTGCACCAATAATAGAATATTTGTGAATGAATTAAACACAACATTTATTATGCATTAATTAATAATGGAATTATCACCATCTTACTCAGAATTAACATAAATAAAACTGTACCACAATGTTCAATAGATACATAGCATCACAAAGCAAGGTTGTGCATTGTAATAATAAATTAATGTATTACATATAATAGGATTATGCTTATTTATTTCCACAATAAGGTATATTATAGTTTCTCCATCAGTGATGACATAATATACCGTGGAATCAATAATTTTCGTTGGGTTCAATTTTCGTGGTTTTTAATAAAATTGCTTTTTCGTGGGGACATAAATTCGTGGATTTTGATTTTTGAAAAGAAATGCCTTATCTCCGCTTTTAAATTCGTTGGGGTTTGGTTTCGTGGATGAGTCGACCACGAAATCCACGAAATTAAATGATTCCACAGTATTTGGATAAATTAAAACTTACAAAAAATTAATAAGATATACAATGCAACCTGTCCAAAGCAATCCCTTTGGGAAAAACAAAATTATATTGTTGCTGTTGAGAGGTTGTTGCTCTGGAGAGGTTAAAAGTTAATAGTTAAATAGTACAAAAAATATGCTGATGTTGAAGGGAGGTTGTTGCTCAAGAGAGGGCCGCTCTGGAGAGGTTGTACTGAATATCTTTTTTACATTTATATTTCGTTGGATAATTTATGTACTTGTCCTATTCAGTTACATAAAATTACCAATCCAAATTGTCTTTTTGAAACTTGAGCCTAGGACTGTGTTCCGAATAGAACTGTGAATACCATCTTCTATGTCGGGCCACGAGGCTGCATTCCTTAGACTTCGTAAACACTGGCTTTGATTGATAAGTCTTGTTGTTCCAAATCATGATATCTCGTTCAATCTAAAAATATATAAGGTGATGTACTTAATTGACACATACCCTTGATAACATTTTTATCTCGTAAATCATGACGATTAGATTATAATTATCTAGTGAAGAAAGTGATATCTCGTAGTATGATAAACTAGGTCAAAATATCATAATGATTCTTATAGTGTCAATGTTATCACGTTTACTTACTAGTACATGAATTCTTATATGCTCAAAGTTAGTATATCTACTTGAATTTTAATATTGTCCAATTTAGCATATTTACTTACATGAATTGCCTCCCCTAGCATAAAGAATTTAGCTATGAAATTAGGTACTGCCCAGTGAATATAGATATTATGAACCAGTTTCTGTAAGAGTGGTTCAACGGGTAGCATATTATGAATGAAGACTCCTTTGCCAAATACACTTTCAAACATCAAATAAACAACTCCAGGCCCAATCTGAAAAAGAGCAATGTCCAGAACAATTATGTGTCGTTATACTGTGTTCAGAATAATTTAGTTCATTGATGCCTAACGGTATAAGTATGATAAAAAGTTTTTTTTAAAAACTCAACGGTCAGTGCTAATCACAAAAAAATTATATAAAAAAAACCTGAAACGATAATTGTGCCTTTATGAATCTTGTTCAATATGTAATATATCGTCAACATCCTTTTATCATGCAATTGAATTCTTAGAGGATTAACCACGAAACTTTTGGAGTTTTTTATAACCTTGTAAACATATCAACACATCAGCACGCACATCATACATACGAAAGCAAGAACAAACACGCTGTCATGGGGACACATTTGTTTAAAGGTATAGAGACACAGGCACTCGTATAAACATACAAACTAGCACAGTAATACAAACACACATAGACAAAGGGAGACGCACATCCACACAGGTTCGCACATACCCATAGACACACATACACACTAGTACTCAGGAACATGCAAATTCAGTGCCATATTTGATACAGTATCCATGAGAATAATTTACCTGTAGAGCGTTAACTTCAAGTTTGAGAAATGGTAATCGTATTCCAAACAGTGTGAGATCATGTACTACTTTCATACTACCAATATGGTCATCTGGAGATGGTAACTGACTCCAATTAGCTTGCCAATTATGTTTACCCCAACTCCAATATTTACTCCACATATCTACCAAGTCTATACCAGCGGCAATGAATGGTTCATGAATCATCTTTAGATGCGCTACATCAGCTCCATTTTCTGGAACTTCCTGAAGACAATATATTACACGTACATTACTTCCTGAGAACAATACAGGTTACACATTACTTCTTGAAGTAAATATATTGCAAATGCAAAATACTTTCCGAATACAATGCATTACACATTACTTGCTAAAAACAACATATTACACATTACTTCCTGAAAACAATTGATTACACATTACTTGCTGAAGACAATGTATTACACATTACTTCCTGAAGACAATATTATGACAAATCACTTAATTACTGAAAACAACTAATTACAAATTACTTCCTAAAATAGATATAAGAGGTTACAATTGCGTGTCTCTAGATTGTTACAATTCAATTCCCTAGTACTTCTAAACTCTGGACAAATTGTACTTCTAAACGATAGATAAATTATTCAAGTACATCTAAACCATAACTACATTATACATGTACTTATAAACCATGGACGAATTGTACATGTTCTTGTAAACTATGGTTAATTATTACAGTACTTTTAAACCATGGATAATTTATACATGTATGTACTTCTAAACGGTTCATAAATTGTACATGTACTTCAAAACTATAAATGAATTATACATGCACTTCTAAACCATGGATAAATTATACCTGTCCTTCTAAACCATGGTTGAATGACACATGTACTTCCAAACCATGAATACATTACACATATACTTCTATACCATGGATAAATTATGTATGCAGCCTACCTGTATATGAGCGCTTATATGGTGTTCTGTGCGTCCCTTGTACCGCCACTTGCCATTAGCAATCTCGTCCAATTCTGGAAGTTTCCAGTTAGGTTCTATACCTTCAGCATGGTGCCAAATATAAATCCATCCATTTAATTCCATTGATGGCCAAGACTTTACTTTCGCTGAAGCTGGTACTGAATAAAAATAGCATTCCCGAAATGAATCTCACATGCTTATAGATTCAGAAAATCGGTACACGTGTACTGGTGCGATACTAAACGATACATCGAAATACTTGTAACAATGCATTAGAATATCGGTACGTGCCGGTACGAAGATTTTCAATGCATACAAATATAATCTATATATACATATTTCAATTGTTTTAAACTATTTGGATAATTTGATATATCGAACCAAAACGTCTGCCGTACACAGGTAATATGTCACTAAACTGATTAAGTTACCTTTATCACTGTAGGGAATGTGTTCACATGCTCCATCGTGTCCTCGAAACCTCCAACCATGAAATGGACATTCTATACAGTTACCTACAACTTTACCACCTACAGCAAGATGTGCTCCCATGTGTGGGCAGTACGCGTCTAAAACATGAATTTCTCCTTTCTCATCTCTAAACACGGCTAATTCTTGTCCTACAATAGTGAATTAATTAATAACCAAATCAATGCATTATTTCATGTGTTGCATATGTGTTCCATACATTAATATACGGTCAAACCTGTGAACAAAGGCCATCCTGTGGAATGACATAACGTGACCTTTATAGACAGGTGGCCTTTGTTCAGGAGTCATATTGCTCTAAATAATCAATGATGGTTTTTAAAAGAATGGTGTTTATTCACAGGGTGGCCTTTATTCGGAGGTGACCTCTGACACAGGTTTGAATGTACCTATATATATAATGTGTGTGTATTCCATATATCAATATACCTGTATATATAATATTATACTAATATGTGTTCCATATATCAATATACCAGTATTATATAATATTGTACTAATATGTGTTCCATATATTGATATACCAGTATTATATAATATTATACTAATATGTGTTCCATATATTGATATACCAGTATTATATAATATTGTACTAATATGTGTTCCATATATTGATATACCAGTATTATATAATATTATACTATTATGTGTTCCATATATATTTATATACCTGTATATATAATACTATACTAATATGTGTTCCATATATTAATATATGTATTATGTTTATGTAATATATACATTGATTCCTTTCTTTCATATTAATACTCTATAATCGTAGTTTAAGTTTAAAGTTAAATGGAAATATCATCACGTTGGTGATACAGTTAAACCTGTGAACAAAGGCCACTTTTAAGAAAGAAATAATGTGGAATTTATTGACTCTGGTGGCCTTTATTTGGAGGTCATTTCATTCTTGATAATCAATGAAGTTTTTTTAAGATAATGGCCTTTATTCACCTCTCTATTACAACACCTTCAAAATTTCCCTAAACTGATATTTACTGTAAATTTAACCTCTGTAGAGCAACAACCTCTCTATTACAACACCTTCAAAATTTCCCTAAACTGATATTTACTGTAAATTTAACCTCTGTAGAGCAACAACCTCTCTATTACAACACCTTCAAAATTTCCCTAAACTGATATTTACTGTAAATTTAACCTCTGTAGAGCAGCAAACTCTCTATTACAACACCTTCAACATTTCCCTAAACTGATATTTACTGTAAATTTAACCTCTGTAGAGCAACAACCTCTCTATTACAACACCTTCAACATTTCCCTAAACTGATATTTACTGTAAATTTAACCTCTGTAGAGCAACAACCTCTCTATTACAACACCTTCAAAATTTCCCTAAACTGATATTTACTGTAAATTTAACCTCTGTAGAGCAACAACCTCTCTATTACAACACCTTCAAAATTTCCCTAAACTGATATTTACTGTAAATTTAACCTCTGTAGAGCAACAATCTCTCTATTACAACACCTTCAAAATTTCCCTCAACTGATATTTACTGTAAATTTAACCTCTGTATAGCAACAACCTCTCTATTACAACCCCTTCAAAATTTCCCTAAATTGATATTTACTGTAAATTTAACCTCTGTATTACAACAACCTCTAAACAACAGCCAATATTTGGGCTCCCACAGGGTGTTGCTCTGCAGAGGTTGTACTGTTTACTATTCATCGATTTTTTTGGTTGAAATAATGGCCTGATTATATACAAGTAAAGATGATAACAGACGTGGTGTGATCTTTCTGCTCAAAGTATAATTACATAATATATCAGTGATATATCAGTGGTGTTATAATGTTAAGGACAATTTGATACCATTATATCTGATTGATGAAAACTACCCTTTATTTACATATGTCAATTTCATTGAAGTAATAGAGGTTTACTATGTACTAATCAGAGGCGGGTCCGGGATTTATAAGGCTATGGTGGGCGTAATATACATGAAAGTAGGCGGGTGTGGTGCATGCTAAATGCACGCGTACTTATTGCAGTATTCAAGCTGGTTATGATAAGAAAAAAGTGGGAATTGCATAGCTGAATGCAATTTCATTGAATGCTATTTTATTTCTATCCACGGTCGGGGACTTTTAGGGGTGGGGGCGCGCGCCGGGTGCCGCCACCTTGATTCCGCTTGTGCAAATGTATTTACATCCATATATGTTTTGAAGTTGTTTTTACGGGTAAAATGACATATCTCATCCAAAATCACGCTGATTATCATTAAACGGTAGAAATTCGAGAAAGAAGATTTTATCATGAAAGTATCGCAGGACTCTAAATATCTAAATATATTATGAGCGTGCGCACCAGTGCGTGCAATGCGCTAGGTTTTATGTCAATAAGACGAAATAATTTATACCAAGTGCAGATATATCTTTGGTGTCTCCGATCTTGATATTCCAACCTTCTGTTAGTCCAAACCATCCATTAGGATAGACTGGTGGTATCCCTCCCACAGCCCGTCTTCTTCTAACTCTGTTAGCAACGTCCTTCTTAGTAAAGTTACCATCCGACTTATATCCCAGATCTCCTAACACACGAACTCTGTTCATGGGTTTAAACAGAACTCCGTACAAAAAATAGACACAAACAAGCGCCAATAACGAGATAAGATAAAACGGTACATTCTTTGTAGCGAATAATGACTGAGCATTGAATATATCTAAATAAGTCATTAACTGCTCATTCATCACGTACAAAGATGTGTTAAAGACATTATCTGTCATTATAGACTCCATTATGTCGTAGAGTTTATTTAAATCACAAGAATAGCTTTATTACTAAACTTATAAATCATAGCATCCGAACGAAGTGCTGGAATACACTTTGTGGCTTCATATTAACACTACAATCTTTCACCTTAAGTATGAACTAGTATTCTACCTAAAATTATTATCTTTTAGATATATGTAAATATCACAATACCGAAATAATGTGGGTCAATGTCCAGGTTTGGTTTCATAAAGCGGGTGTATCACAAAATGATAATAAACTGACTAAAGACAATACTAACTTCTATAATAAACTATATTAACTTCTGTGATAGCATATACTAACTTCTATAATAAACTATACATGTATTTACCTCTGTGATAGCATATACTAACTTCTATAATAAACTATACATGTATTTACCTCTGTGATAGCATATACTAATTCCTATAATAACATATACTAACTTCTATAATAACACATACTAACTTATATAATAACACATATACTAACTTCTATAATAACACATACTAACTTATATAATAACACATACTAACTTATATAATAACACATACTAATTCCTATAAAAACATATATACTAACTTCTATAATAACACATACTAACTTATATAATAACACATATACTAACTTCTATAATAACATATATACTAATTTTTATCATATATACTACATTTGTAATTTCTATAAAAACATATACTAGTTTGTAAGATAATATAAATGTATACTATTTTTTTTATAATAACACATACTAACTTCTATAACAACATAAACTAATTTCTAGAATAACACATACTAACTTTTATAACAACATAAACTAATTTCTAGAATAACACATACTAACTTTTATAACAACATAAACTAATTTCTAGAATAACACATATTAACTTTTATTACAACATAAACTAATTTCTAGAATAACACATACTAACTTTTATAACAACATAAACTAATTTCTAGAATAACACATACTAACTTTTATAACAACATAAACTAATTTCTAGAATAACACATACTAACTTTTATCACAACATAAACTAATTTCTAGAATAACACATACTAACTTTTATAACAACATAAACTAATTTCTAGAATAACACATACTAACTTTTATAACAACATAAACTAATTTCTAGAATAACACATACTAACTTTTATTACAACATAAACTAATTTCTAGAATAACACATACTAACTTTTATAACAACATAAACTAATTTCTAGAATAACACATACTAACTTTTATAACAACATAAACTAATTTCTAGAATAACACATACTAACTTTTATAACAACATAAACTAATTTCTAGAATAACATATACTAACACTAAAAATCACATATTACAAAAGAACACTCGCAGTAAAGGTTAGTTTTGTGTGTGTTCCTGATTGATGATCAACATTAATTTCTTTGTCCAATTTACCAGCTTGTTGTCAAGTGAAAAAATATCAAGCATTACATAATATGATAACACTTAATTTACAGTACAAGGTTTGTGTTGAAACCACTAAATACCAAGTGTAACATATCAAATCTATCCGCCCAAAGCTTTCATGGTCATTGTATATTTTTATACAAACATGATGTAAGTAAACATGATGTATATAAAGCTGTACTGTCATTTCCTAAGAAAGTTCACCACAATGTGCATCTACTAAAGATAAAATTTCGTTAAATAATAACTACTTCGTGATTATCAAATTATTGTGCTAATAAATTCATTTCAGTTTGACATAAGGCCATTCTGTTTTATTATTTTGTTAAGCGTCCGCGTGTACCTAGGTTTTGAGCTCCGTTAGCCAAAAAAAATCCCCCACAAGTTTGGTAGAGATAAAAAGGGAAAAATTTGTAGAATGCATTTGGCTTAGTGATATTCGCCGAAACTACATAAATTGTGTGTCAAGTGACTTTTCAAATGAAATAGGTTCGCAGTTGATCTTACTTAACGGTGAAAATCTTTTACAAAGACTATTTAGTATAGATTATTTAAGGCAATATTTCATTGATAATGATGCAGAACGCATGTTCATCAGACGCTTGTGTAAATTTGTGTATGATATTCTTACAAGGTACAAGCATCTGTCTCTGTAAGGATATTATATATAGGGAATCCTGAAATGAGTGAATTGTCATCATGTATTTGGTTTGCGTACATACCATTCAACTTTTTTTTTCATTCACTAGTTATACCTTGTAAACTTCTTTAAACTTCTTGTGTTTTGTTTTCGGCAAGATGATTACCCGGGTTACAAATAATTCTAGCTCTTAAAATATCAGTAAATATCCCCCCCCCCCCACCCTATTACATGACATGGTCTCTGTTGTACATTTATATGCATGAATGTCTTGTCGTTTACTAGACATAATAACCTTATGTCTTTTTCATGCATGTATACTTGTTTGTGTTCTTCCATTGCCTTTTTTCTCACTAATTCTGTATCTTGTTTAAAAAAAATGTTATCAAATGTATATGTATATCACCATAAAGGTGGAATTAAAGAGTATATATACCCATATGTTCATCAAGACGATAACGACATTTAAATTCATATATTCTATTGTAGGATGCAGTGACTGGCAGGAATCAGAAGTCTTAGATGTCTATGTTCTGAATATAAACTCGTCAGTTGACTATTGTTCTTTTCAATATGTTTTATTTGTTGTTTTTTCCAAATGAGTTTGTGTATTTTAGGAGCAAATTAAGCTCCTATAGCTATACACTACATTTTCTACTTACAATTACGTGACGTCTCTTACATCCGCGTTGAAAAAAGTACCACTTGTTGTATAAGTAGGAGACTTTGCAGTTCTTATGTTTAAGTTGGAGATATATTGCAGGATTATGTTGATTTTGAAAGCATGGGAAATATTAGTGTTTGACAATTTAAACAGTAAAACTAACAAGTATTATAATTAGATAATCATCCGCACAAAAGTTTCTTTGGTGGCTATTGTTCGGCCGTGCATGCTCACTAACTTCTATTCGAAGTGTCAGTATTTCATTGTTAATTCATTGTTTATAAGCAATGTAACTGCATGTAAAAAGATGCTGATTTTATTGAAAGCGCTTTCGATTCGAAGTTAGTGCGCATGCGCGGCAAATTGACGACAACTTACTTCAGCAGTTGATGGGTTTCCAATCCGTGTGCGTATTGAGTTAACATATTAACTGTATAAAGATCAAAGCGCTGAAGTCACTGAATTTGTTTGAATTTTAAAATTGTGCAGTGGCTTGTAATTTCTCACTAGCTGTATGTCATGACTCGTAGCTTTAGGAATAAAAGTATTTTTCTAGGCAAATAGTTAAAAGGAGTACTAGCTCTCCTTGGTAATTGTGGTTAATTGGTCCAATTGTTAAAAGATAACATTACTTGGAAATTTAGAAGCAGGTAAGTGTGTTCAATGTAAAGAGTTCATCGAGACGAAGAGAAAAATGATACCAAAATCACAATATCGCCAAAACTTTATAGTTACGGGTTTATAGAAAATAAGCCGACGACCTGATTTATTGAAATCAAAATAAAATAAGAAATCTCCACATACTGATTCACAAATTTATTTCACAATCGAATATAAACAGGAAGAAACGAAGTTCTACGTTCATTGAACTGTATCAATGGTCATATAACGAGATATATACTAATAAATAACACATAAATAATAAAAACAGTCGAAAAAAAAGAAAAATAAGGATAGTTAACTAACGCAGAATGAGCAATGTTTATTATGAAGGAAGAAGCTTATTAATCCTATATGAAAATCTACAACAAAACAGGCCTGAATATTTCATCGACATAATTATATATCGTACGTATGAAGTCAACAATTGTCATTCCAAAGTGAAAGATCCATTAATTCTGCCGTTTAATGTTAGTGTCTCACTCAAAAAGTCAGTTGGAGCTTAGAACAAAACAAGAGATGTTTGTCCATCATAGATGCCCAAAGATTCACTAAGATGTAAATCTCCCTCTTTTTCGAAGGTGGGGGCGTGATAAATACTAAAGTACAAATCCAAAATAAAAATAAATACATGTTTTAAAACATAATTTAACAAACAAATCATCGTAATGAATTTAATACCGAACAGAAGAACTTTAATTGCTGTACTTTCAACTTTTCGTTGGAAGTGTGAAGATCTAAAGTTCTGACATTAATGGTTAATTTATTATTATTATTATTATTAACAAAACAATATGTTACAACATAAAGAAGGCAATGAAGGATGATTAAATATATAAATTCTTTATTCTTGATTTAATATAGTTTTAAAAAATGTATCAATGCATACTGTGAATGAATAATTTATAATCAATAGAACACAGAAATGTTTCAAACAAACACAAGACATGGTCTGATAAAAGCATACAGAAATTCAGGTATAGTCATAGAAAAGCACGGCCCAATTTAAACACATACAAAAATATTAAGTATTCTCACTAAAAAAGCGATTTGATATAAACACATATAAAAATATAAAGTATTTTCATAGAAAACATGGCTAGATATAAAACACACAAAGACATGGTTTAGTGATGTATATGAACAAACAATGGATGAGTTAATGAAGGAAGTTTGCATTGCAATCCACTATGACAATGATATAGTTTTCTTATTTCAAAATCAAACTAATCTGTGTATACGTAGTCACATAATTTACGAAGCAAAATGAGTTCATAGCACGAAATCGTGAATGTACAATAAAGGCAGGTAATAACGTTCATTCCAAATAACGATCTAAGCACGGAACAATTAAGTCAAGTTTACCAATCCAGTGTATCTTTCTGAAACTGAAGACGTGGACTATTCTCTGAATAAAACTGGCCATACCATCTTCTATGGCGCGCAATAAGACTGTCTTCAGGAGATTTTGTAAATATAGGTTTTGCTTCGTATTTTTTGTTATTCCAGATCATCACATCTCGTTCAACCTGTAACATAAATATTCGTAAATACATGTACATATTTGTAATAATGTAAATACATGTAATTATTTGTAAATACATGTAAATACAATGTATTTGTAAATACATGTGAATATTTGTAAATAAAACAGGAATTACAATTAAAAACAGCGTGTAGCATTTGCTGATCTGTCAAGTAACCTTGTTGTAATACAATATACTGTCTGGTAACCTTGTTTTAATACACTATACTGTCTGGTAACCTTGTTGTAATACACTATACTGTCTGGTAACCTTGTTGTAATACAATATACTGTCTGGTAACCTTGTTGTAATACAATATACTGTCTGGTAACCTTGTTGTAATACAATATACTGTCTGGTAACCTTGTTTTAATACAATATACTGTCTGGTAACCTTGTTGTAATACACTATACTGTCTGGTAACCTTGTTGTAATACACTATACTGTCTGGTAACCTTGTTGTAATACACTATACTGTCTGGTAACCTTGTTGTAATACACTATACTGTCTGGTAACCTTGTTGTAATACAATATACTGTCTGGTAACCTTGTTGTAATACACTATACTGTCTGGTAACCTTGTTGTAATACACTATACTGTCTGGTAACCTTGTTGTAATACAATATACTGTCTGGTAACCTTGTTGTAATACAATATACTGCCTGGTAACCTTGTTGTAATACAATATACTGTCTGGTAACCTTGTTGTAATACACTATACTGTCTGGTAACCTTGTTGTAATACACTATACTGTCTGGTAACCTTGTTGTAATACACTATACTGTCTGGTAACCTTGTTGTAATACACTATACTGTCTGGTAACCTTGTTTTAATACACTATACTGTCTGGTAACCTTGTTTTAATACAATATACTGTCTGGTAACCTTGTTTTAATACAATATACTGTCTGGTAACCTTGTTTTAATACACTATACTGTCTGGTAACCTTGTTTTAATACACTATACTGTCTGGTAACCTTGTTGTAATACACTATACTGTCTGGTAACCTTGTTTTAATACAATATACTGTCTGGTAACCTTGTTGTAATACACTATACTGTCTGGTAACCTTGTTTTAATACACTATACTGTCTGGTAACCTTGTTTTAATACAATATACTGTCTGGTAACCTTGTTTTAATACACTATACTGTCTGGTAACCTTGTTTTAATACACTATACTGTCTGGTAACCTTGTTTTAATACACTATACTGTCTGGTAACCTTGTTGTAATACACTATACTGTCTGGTAACCTTGTTTTAATACACTATACTGTCTGGTAACCTTGTTGTAATACACTATACTGTCTGGTAACCTTGTTGTAATACACTATACTGTCTGGTAACCTTGTTGTAATACACTATACTGTCTGGTAACCTTGTTGTAATACACTATACTGTCTGGTAACCTTGTTGTAATACACTATACTGTCTGGTAACCTTGTTGTAATACACTATACTGTCTGGTAACCTTGTTGTAATACACTATACTGTCTGGTAACCTTGTTGTAATACACTATACTGTCTGGTAACCTTGTTTTAATACAATATACTGTCTGGTAACCTTGTTTTAATACAATATACTGTCTGGTAACCTTGTTTTAATACAATATACTGTCTGGTAACCTTGTTGTAATACAATATACTGTCTGGTAACCTTGTTGTAATACACTATACTGTCTGGTAACCTTGTTGTAATACACTATACTGTCTGGTAACCTTGTTTTAATACAATATACTGTCTGGTAACCTTGTTTTAATACAATATACTGTCTGGTAACCTTGTTGTAATACACTATACTGTCTGGTAACCTTGTTTAATACACTATACTGTCTGGTAACCTTGTTGTAATACAATATACTGTCTGGTAACCTTGTTTAATACAATATACTGTCTGGTAACCTTGTAGTAATACAATATACTGTCTGGTAACCTTGTTTAATACACTATACTGTCTGGTAACCTTGTTGTAATACACTATACTGTCTGGTAACCTTGTTGTAATACACTATACTGTCTGGTAACCTTCTTGATATACAATATACTGTCTGGTAACCTTCTTGATATACAATATACTGTCTGGTAACCTTGTTGTAATACACTATACTGTCTGGTAACCTTGTTGTAATACACTATACTGTCTGGTAACCTTGTTGTAATACACTATACTGTCTGGTAACCTTGTTGTAATACAATATACTGTCTGGTAACCTTGTTTTAATACACTATACTGTCTGGCCAAACTTGTTGTAATACACTATACTGTCTGGTAACCTTGCTGTAATACACTATACTGTCTGGTAACCTTGCTGTAATACACTATACTGTCTGGTAACCTTGTTTTAATACACTATACTGTCTGGTAACCTTGTTGTAATACACTATACTGTCTGGTAAACTTGTTGTAATACACTATACTGTCTGGTAACCTTGTTGTAATACAATATACTGTCTGGTAACCTTGTTTTAATACACTATACTGTCTGGCCAAACTTGTTGTAATACACTATACTGTTTGTTAACCTTGTTTTAATACACTATACTGTCTGGTAACCTTGTTGTAATACACTATACTGTCTGGTAAACTTGTTGCAATACACTATACTGTCTGGTAACCTTGTTGTAATACAATATACTGTCTGGTAACCTTGTTTTAATACACTATACTGTCTGGCCAAACTTGTTGTAATACACTATACTGTCTGGTAACCTTGCTGTAATACACTATACTGTCTGGTAACCTTGTTTTAATACAATATACTGTCTGGTAACCTTGTTTAATACACTATACTGTCTGGTAACCTTGTTTTAATACAATATACTGTCTGGTAACCTTGTTGTAATACAATATACTGTCTGGTAACCTTGTTGTAATACAATATACTGTCTGGTAACCTTGTTTTAATACAATATACTGTCTGGTAACCTTGTTTAATACACTATACTGTCTGGTAACCTTGTTTTAATACAATATACTGTCTGGTAACCTTGTTTTAATACAATATACTGTCTGGTAACCTTGTTTTAATACAATATACTGTCTGGTAACCTTGTTTAATACACTATACTGTCTGGTAACCTTGTTGTAATACACTATACTGTCTGGTAACCTTGTTTTAATACAATACACTGTCTGGTAACCTTGTTGTAATACAATATACTGTCTGGTAACCTTGTTGTAATACAATACACTGTCTGGTAACCTTGTTTTAATACAATATACTGTCTGGTAACCTTGTTTTAATACAATACACTGTCTGGTAACCTTGTTGTAATACAATATACTGTCTGGTAACCTTGTTGTAATACAATACACTGTCTGGTAACCTTGTTTTAATACAATATACTGTCTGGTAACCTTGTTTTAATACAATATACTGTCTGGTAACCTTGTTTTAATACAATATACTGTCTGGTAACCTTGTTTAATACACTATACTGTCTGGTAACCTTGTTTTAATACACTATACTGTCTGGTAACCTTGTTTTAATACAATATACTGTCTGGTAACCTTGTTTAATACACTATACTGTCTGGTAACCTTGTTTTAATACACTATACTGTCTGGTAACCTTGTTTTAATACAATATACTGTCTGGTAACCTTGTTTAATACACTATACTGTCTGGTAACCTTGTTTAATACACTATACTGTCTGGTAACCTTGTTTTAATACACTATACTGTCTGGTAACCTTGTTTTAATACAATATACTGTCTGGTAACCTTGTTTTAATACAATATACTGTCTGGTAACCTTGTTTTAATACAATATACTGTCTGGTAACCTTGTTGTAATACACTATACTGTCTGGTAACCTTGTTGTAATACACTATACTGTCTGGCAAACTTGTTGTAATACACTATACTGTCTGGTAACCTTGCTGTAATACAATATACTGTCTGGTAACCTTGTTGTAATACAATGTACTGTCTGGTAACCTTGTTGTAATACAATATACTGTCTGGTAACATTGTTGTAATACACTATACTGTCTGGTAACCTTGTTGTAATACACTATACTGTCAGGTAACCTTGCTGTAATACACTATACTGTCAGGTAACCTTGTTGTAATACACTATACTGTCTGGTAACCTTGCTGTAATACACTATACTGTCAGGTAACCTTGCTGTAATACACTATACTGTCTGGTAACCTTGCTGTAATACACTATACTGTCAGGTAACCTTGCTGTAATACACTATACTGTCTGGTAACATTGTTGTAATACAATGTACTGTCAGGTAACCTTGTTGTAATACATTATACTGTCTGGTAACCTTGTTGTAATACACTATACTGTCTGGTAACCTTGTTTTAATACAATATAATGTCTAGTAACCTTGTTGTAATACAATATACTGTCTGGTAACCTTGTTGTAATACAATGTACTGTCTGGTAATCTTGTTTTAATACTATATACTGTCTGGTAACCTTGTTTTAATACAATATAATGTCTAGTAACCTTGTTGTAATACAATATACTGTCTGGTAACCTTGTTGTAATACAATATAATGTCTAGTAACCTTGTTGTAATACAATATACTGTATGGTAACCTTGTAGTAATACAATGTACTGTCTGGTAATCTTGTTTTAATACTATATACTGTCTGGTAACCTTGTTTTAATACAATATAATGTCTGTATATATACTGTCCAGTAACCTTGTTGTAATACAATGAATACACTGTGATACGATGAATAGTCTTTAAAAGTTATTGCTGAAGCCCCATTCACACTGATGCGGTTCTGGTCCCGGTATCTTAAGCCGGGTTAACCACATGTCTATCTCACATATATAGTGCTTATCAATGCTGATGAACATCAGGGATTATCACAACCAGGAACCAGCCTTGGTTCTGCCCCGATTTTCTGTTAATCCCGATTGTATCCAACTTTGTAAACATCCGGGGCTGTTCGCCGAATCGAGTCGGAACAAGAAGGTCCATCCAGGTTTACCCCGGATGATTACGATGCCATCAGGGTTGTACTCCCGATTCGGCAGGGTTTTTTCCGGACCACTAATCTAGGACCAATCAGAGACAGTGAGAATGGTGCTTGAATAAATTTAGTAATAAATTGTATGGTTTGTTGTATATTGTCATGCCGCTTGCTGTATTGTGTCTTGAATTACGTAATAATATAGATTACACATAATTTACAGAAACACTTTTAATTACCAAATATATCACGTTACTGACTAAGTGATATTATACATTTGTCTGCCACTCTGTATACAGTTTCCTTACCTGAATTGCTTCCCCTAACATGAAGAACTTCGCAATGAAATTCGGCACTGCCCAATGAATGTAGATGTTATGCGTCAACTTCTGAACGAGTGGTTCAACAGGAGTGAGAGACTGGATAAAGACACCTTTACCGAAGAAACTATCAAACTTCAAGTATACAATGGCCGGTCCAATCTAAAACATGCAAAGTATAATTCATATTACATGTATTTGTTGTTCTCTAATTTTCATGTATTTGTTGTTCCCTAATTTTACATGCATTTATTGGTCTATAATTTCACATGCATTTATTGATCTCTAATTTTACATGCATTTATTGGTCTCTAATTTTACTTGCATTTATTGTTCTCTAATATTCATATGTATGTAAGTCCTATACGTGATAAAATTATATCTCGGTAAAATATTGTCATTGATATCCAACCTAGCAAATAAAATCAATACAGAAACAAAGAAAATGGACGCTTAACAATTACCTGCATGGCATGAACATTGAGAAAAACGAAGGGTAAGCTGATCCCAAATAACGTGAGGTCATGAGTAAGTTTCAAAGATCCAATATGTTCGTCTGGTTTCATCATTTGCGACCATTGTGCTGTCCAGTGATGCTGTCCAAAACTGAGATATTTATTCCACATAGCGGTTAGATTAATGCCTGCAGCAATGAATGGCTGATGAACTTGAACTAAATGTGCGACATCAGCACCATTCTCTGGAATCTCCTGTAACAAACAACCAAATACACATATTATATCCTATTCTATACATGTATAGTGTAACCTCTCAAGAGCGGTCCTCTTTTATTAATCCACCTCCCTTCAACAACAGCATGATTTTCCACTGTACCACTGATCTATCTATATAACCTCTCCAGAGCAACAACCTCTGAACAACAACATAATTTTGTTACTCCGAAAGGGTGCTGATTTAGAGAGGTTGTACAGTATTATATTATATTTCATACATATGTCATATTAAATTTTATACATGTGTTCTATCCTATTTTATGCATGCATTATATCATCTTTAAGTCTAATCGTAATTGTGTTTGTTTCTACAAATCTCGTCCAAATCAAACTAGTATTATATCCTATCTTATACATGTATTGTATCCGATTTTATACATGTATTATATTAATCTAGATCCTATCTTATACATGTATTATATCCTGTTTTATACATGTATTATATCCTTATTTTCATCTAACCTATAGTGTATTTGTTTCCACAAATCTAGTCTACATGTAATTGAAATATTTTAATCTTCAAGCATAATGACTTTGTGTACATGTGTTTAATACTAGCTTCTAAACTACACATGAGTAAATTGTCATACATTTCTGTCGGCCCGATATCGGTTTTTACGTCTGCCCGATACCGTATGTGCAACACGGCTTGATGTCGGCCCGATACCGGCTCCACAGCTTACAACGACACAGTATTTTAGTCATATAACAATAAGTAAACAATTACAAATGTATACATGTATTACTAATTACCTCAATATGAGCGTTAATAAAATGTTCAGTACGGCCATTATACTTCCAGCTTCCATTAGAAATTTCTTCTATCTCCATTGGCGTCCACGTGGGTTCACTACCCTCAGCATGATGCCAGAGGTAGATCCAACCATTACGCTCCAAACTGGTCCAAGATTTTACTTTTGCAAACTCAGGCACTGAAAATAAAATGGTTCAGATTGTTTGGTCGGGAAATAGTAATTACACCATCATATAAGTCGCACAAAGCTGATCATGATGGATTATTTACAAACAGGCATGAAAACATTATATGAATTATATCGTACTGAGATATCCTACTTGAAATAGCAACATATCTTGAATACATGTGAAGATATGTCATGCTCTAGGACTTTAACGAAATTCTGACATGATTAATTCACAAACTAATTCTTTAAATTCTCAGCAATCTTGAAGAGTCACACATGTGACCAGGATTGGTGCAAGCTACTCATCATGTGGTAACATTGATAGGATTAATTTTGATGACAGCACTGTGAGATACATGGTGTATCGTAAACAGTGTGGCTGTATGATCGCGCGCCTGATCCTACATGCGGCGTACGCGTGTGTGCATGATGTATTATAATAGAAATAAATCATTCATTGTTCATCAACCAATTTTCGTTTATAATAACATGAGACAAATATTTACTTCTGTAATTCCATGATTAGTGGTCATTTTACGCAGTTAAAAGACTAAAGAGAGACTAAAAGTTGCATCAAAATTGATTAAATTATAATACAGACAATATGATCATTCTGCAATAAAACCACTGAAAATCGAACTGCCTAAAAATCGGAATTCCCCGAAAACCGAACTGCCTAAAAATCGGAATTCCCCGAAAACCGAACTGCCTAAAAATCGGAATTCCCTGAAAATTGGACAATTTTCCAAATCCCATATTTTCGGATTTTCAGTGAAGACCGGAATCTGAGAAAAACGGGCTTTTGACCAGTCCGGAAGTGGTCCGGTTTTTGAGGAGTTTAACTGCATCAGTCATATTTCTCTGCATGCTCTGTTTACCTTTGTCAGTGTAAGGAACGTGTGTACATTTTCCATCATGTCCCCTAAATTTCCATCCATGAAAAGGACACTCTATACAATCACCAACAACTCGACCGCCTACAGCCAGGTTAGCTCCCATGTGCGGGCAATAAGCATCAAGTACATGCGCTTCTCCATTCTCGTCACGGAATACGGCTAACTGTTGACCTACAACAATAAAAAAACATTACATACACAGCTGTATACATGTATTTATGAGCATGTATGCATAGAATTTGTACATTTGTACTTACAAATATGAAATCAGTCACGGATTTATCCAATGATATTGTTATAGACTTATATAGACAAGAATACAATCCCTAGAAAAACACATACAAACAAGTCACAGGTATTGCCCGAAACACACAAGTCCCCTACCATTTGGGCCTTGAAAATGACTATTTGGAGAAAGCTTAAACTTTTGAACTGTCCAGGCAAAGAATGGTAAGATATTAACATACACTATCTCAATATTGTCATCTATTTACATATACCAAGTTTCATTAACCTAGCTTGAAAAGTCTTAAGGTTATCACAAGATTAAGAATTTGCGGCCATATTTTGACTTTTGTCTGTCACCACAGCAACCATAATTTTGACCAGGTGGGAAAAACTATAAACGAAGTGCATAGTCTCCACATGTACGTATACCATGTAAGTTGAAGTTTCATTAACCTTGCTTGAATGGTGTTTTAAGCTTTCACAGTATCAAGTTTTGAGGCGGACAGACTGGGGAATATATTATTTTTACAGATTTCTAGTATAATAAATACCTCGCTACCAGCTATTGACTTATTAAATAGTATGTTTTTTTAAAATTTGAATTTTACGACCCTTTTCAACAGTCAGAGTGACTGTGTCATATGAGGCGGACAGTTAATCTAACCATCGTTTCTGTGTAGAACCAGTACCTAGACTCCCATCCTCCGTAAGCAATTGCCTACTTTCTAACATAATGAGACATGGTCGGTAGCGGGGTTTGAACCCACGACCCTCTATCAGTAAGAGGTTACAGTGAATTGAAGTCAGCGACCTTAACCACTTGACCATTGAGGCGGGTCAAAATATGGAAATAAGGGAAATGCTTATGGATAAGTCAGGAAAGTTGGCCATCATTACCTACATCCATGTTATCATTAATTGTTACTCGTATCATACTTTCTGGAAAGTGATTTATCGCATTACTATGTCGCCGTCTCTATCTACATGAGCCCAATAACAACAAATGTGCACGTATACCAATATGCTCAAGTAAATCAGACCAAAAATATATCCAAATGCTTGTATACCAAACTAAATTGAAACAAAAAATCTGCAAAACTTTGCGCAGAATAATCAATACATCAAAATGTATTTCAAAAAGAATGTCTTTGTTCTGGCGTTTCAAAACATGTTTGTCTTTATTCGCTACGTAATTTTCAATGCGGACTTATCTATGTTGTGATCAAAATGTAGATTAAACTGGTACCCATCTGCACTGCAACATATAACGAGAACCAGTTTAATTATTGGTGTAAGCACTCTTGTTTCTATCATTTGTGTCACTCGAAGTCAACTTTGCACGTTTTATTTCGCTCTACCTTAGCTTTGAGTCATGCTACTCGGTACCCAAAACACCAGCACCCAATAGGTTAAACTTAACCACTGGGTTAAACTTGAAGTAAGGTTAAGAAGTTAATAAAAATTTAAGGTTAACCAGAAACAAAATGACTGTCTTTCTAGTACCAAACCCTAGTGGATCTCGGCAGTTCAGATGAACAAGCAGACAAAAGAGGATCCGAATGGCTATCAGACACAAGGACTGAATTTAATCAGAAATAAGCTTAACCAAAATATTATATAAGTACTATACTCAAAGCTAACCCAAATTGTAACCTTATCTCAAGTTGTACCCATTGAATGATTGCATTTAACCGATGCTTGTATATATTTAGTTGACTTTACGCGACTTGTTTATCTATACGCTTGAAGTATGTTCTCGTTATTTTGGTCATCTGTGTTACTTCACGTGACATGGTACATAATACACGGTGCGTTGACTTCACGTGACTCGGTATTTTTAAGTTGGCTTAACGGGAATTGGTACTTTAAACATGTGAACCGGAAGTTGACAAGTGATGTACTGAGTTATGGAGCGAACTTGTATTTGTATTGTTCTTATATTGGTCGTTAAAAGACTGCTTTCTGTTTAGTAAATTCATGAATGATGTTGATTTATACTTGAAATACCATATGTCCATTTAAACTTGTTATTTGTTCTGGAATTTGAAATTTTCTACAAAGTATCAAAAATCAATTCACCGATGCTTGACTACATGCCCACATAAATGTTATGTGAAGAAACGAAATGATAGGCTTCGGTTTATGACGTCATAGAAATCATTTAGATTTTGATAATTTACCAAATTGTTGGTTTCGCAGATAACATTAGCTTATCATCATTTCGTGTAATTTTATTTCGGTTTATCACCTTTGAGCTTGTGCACTTTTTTTATCTGTCCAAAAAAGTCAGCTTACTGTTTTACATTCACATGTTTATATACCATATTAAGTAGTTTATAGTAATTGCATTGAACAGTGATTTTAAATAAATAGTTCGCAACAGGAAACAGTTTGACACAGCCGAAATTTTAATATAAGCGAGTTTGAGGTAACGAGATTCAACTGTACTAATAAAAACTGAATCACTGACAGTTTAGAACAGTTAAATGGTATGGGTAATTGTCAATGGATCATTTACAGCAGAATTATAATCAATTAGCTCTGTTCCATGGATACAGAAAATTGAACCGATTTATTCTTGTCTGTAAATAATCAAATTATACGGTGTAATTTTAGCACACTTGTCGCCGTCTGTCAATACCGAACATTAAAATTGGACGTTTAATAACTTATTCCTGCAAAATCAATAAATCTAAACACATTCCATAGATCGTGTTATTTGTCGTATATAATAGGAATTCAATAATGGTCAGAGTTCAATGCGAGTTTTAGGATTCCGTACTTGTTTAAATTAAGGACTTATAATGTGTGTATATAAGTTCTTGTTTAAATATTTGTTATAATATAATAATGTTACCACGACATCAAACACGTGTATAAAATGAATTTATTTATCTCAGTCGGGTAAGAAATTCAAACAATTTGATCAGGATTTATTGAGTTAAATTACATTAATAAAAAAAAACGAGTGATACATAATTATTTAAACAAAACGATATTGTGTCGCAATATACTACATTTTATTTAAACGTGTTATATACCGCTCCTGTATTCAGAAATATTTCACACATAAAGGCACTGATACATGTCAGAGGGAATGCATGTCGTACGAATGATAAATATATGACATTGTCGGTTGGTTCCAGAGGTTAATTGGTTTATTAATATATTTTTCATGATCCAAAGTAATACAACTGTAGTATTATATATTCTCCAGTTCATACAACTTTACACATCGGCCAATCATTGAAAAGAGAAAGTAAAATTCAATAATTCAACACTATCTGTTAATTTTACGGTACATTGAACAAGACAGGTCTAAACGGAATATATTTTTCTACTAGCGTATATAGGAGTACTTTTAACGAGTGGCGTCGTTAAGTAAATACTGAGTTCTTACTACCTGAAGTTGTTAAGTAAATATCGTTAATTCATTGATTTCAAATTGAAAGCTGTATACGCCGGTGTCAAATTAATATTTGATACGTATTTGTATACGCTGCGTAGACGTACGATTCACAGATATTCTCATATGAAATGGTAACGATTTTTTTCACCGGTATTGAAAAGCATTGATAGAATGTTCCACCTGATCGAACATTTTAACAAAATGAAGGTACAGTACTGCAGGTATATATACATTGCACAATAAGTGTGTAATCTATGACAACACAAAACACTAGGATAAATATATATATTACATCATAATAAATATAAAAAATATCATTATGATTAATATAAGACATTTACTTTATGATAAATTAAGACATAGATATAAATAGAATGTATCATCAGATAGAAAATGGTTAAAATATCATATGCTAGCTGCGCTTGGTCTTTTAAATAGTTTACTTCCGACGATGAAATTGACTGAGTGTTGATACATGTACGGTATTAGTATTCGTATCAACCGTATAGTCACGCACAAGTGTTTATTGTATTCAAGTGAAACTCACCAGGAAATAAATATATGTAACGTATCATTATCATCATAAAATGCCTTTCATCTTTCGATGAAACCTAATAATTTACTACATTGTAGCGTGGAAACTTATAATTATCAATTAGCAAATTGACTTACTTACGGTTGTGTAAGAACTCACATGTGAATTTCGAACATGTATTGTTTATGTAACAACCCTAGTTTAAACTTTGCACCCCAATAATGATAAATTTATGCTGTTTATATATCCATAGAAGATATGCAGTTAAAGTGAAGACAAGAGTATATTATACACGCTTAGTACTGTAAGATAAAATAATGAGAAAACATGAACCCACCTAACATCGATAAATTGGCCGATTCTCCATTCTTCAGTCTCCAGCTTTCAATCAGTCCGAACCATCCATTGGGATACACAGGGGGTATGTCACCTACAGCACGTCGTTGTTTTACATTGTTAGCAATTTCCTTCTTTGAAAATTTACCATCCGGTAAATACCCTAAGTCTCCTAAAATTCTAATTCTGTCAATTGGTCGAAATATTAGTCCATATAAATGGTACCCAGCAAACGCGAGTACAGCAAGCCCGGCGTAGAAAACTGGGGAATAGATATCTACAAAGTCCCACGTATAATTCATAAATCTAGCATTTAATTTATAGACAGATTTAATCCATAATTCTCCGACTTCAAGAAGAGGAATCTTTAAGAGTTTCTCCGTTACGGAAGCTGATACAGCTATTATTAACACACACAAAATTATACTTCGTCCAAAGATAGACATGACTGGATGTACGGTAGAATATTGATATCTAACTGGTGTAACTCGATTTATGATCGAGTTAAATGTAACACTGCTTGCATACACTGAGTACAATGTTAAATTGAACGTATAAATAATTAACACTATTCCCGGATCCACTCAGTCTATATAGAATATTTTGTGATATAAGAGAAAAAGTGTTTTCACTTTCAGTTTAACCTTTACTGTTGCAATTCGAAGAAAAGATTTCTTAAACAATAGCCTGAATATCCGTTCACAATGTGCTCACCACGTGAAATGATTTGTAAATCCGCTTGAAACATAAACCACTCCGATACTCCTTATCACACGGCGGATATTTTGAAATAAAGAAATCTGTACGCAAAAACTTCAATAAAAACTGAAGACGATCTTTACAAACGATTTATGATTGTCACTTAATGTTAAATTTTAGTAGCCGTGCAATATTTATAAATACATCAATTATTTATCATCTGTAGTCAATACATTTATGATTTAACAAACTTATTTCAGATAATATAAATGCAATCATCCACAGACATGCATGAAGTATGAAGTTATAATATTAAAATTGACCCGTTTACATATTTATGTCGACAGCGGTGGTATACGCTACAGCAAGCATGTGCCCATATTATTTGTTTACAACGGTTGCTAAGTGAAGTTACTTTAGTTGTATGGCTTTTAAATCAAAAATAGATCCACACGGTCAATAATTGTGCTATTTCTTTTATGCGATAAACTAAAAAAAGTTAAACGAACTACTGAGGTTCAAGTTGGGACTCGACTTAAAGTAGCCATGATTATAACACGCCGGGTTAAAAAACCAATGTCAGTGTTTTTAAAAGCATACTTCTTAAGGAACTGCGTTATAAATAGAACGCGCATTTATTAATAAATATATCCATCGTTCGGGTTATTTTACACGCTTTAAACAAAAGAATTAACAATAGATTTACTTATGTTTAGTTGTGACTTGTTAGTTATAAATTTTTGTCGTATATGTTACATGTGTTCTAAATACAATTTACAGATTTATATTGAGTTTGTTTATCCTCGCAACCAGAATGTTAATTCCTATGTGTGCGAGCTTTCACTATCTTAAAAATTTTCATAAGTATAGCCTGTTTTATGTAAACCATTTTTTAAAAAGTATATCAATTAATGTTGGATATTTTAGTGAAAGTTCGTACATGTGTGTCTACTTTTTTAAACTGATATAGGTATAGCATATTCAGTATTTTACTTTAAATAGATACATAGATTTATTCAGTATTGAATGTACTTACATGGATATATAAAACAACATGTATAATAAAACAAGTTATAAAAACATGAATTTATAAAACCCATGACAGGCACACCAACACTAAGGATTACACAAAAAAGAGATATCTCGTATTTCCATTAGAATCTATATCATAGCGTTAATAGCTATTTATCATACATTTTAATTATTATATAGCTATTTCTGTCAAATAGTTTCTTTTTTAAGTACTAAGTATGCAATACTCTTCTTTTTTTATGATATATCTAGTAGTGTACTATTAATTGGTAATGAATTAAGAATGTAGCTATTTTACTTAATAGCTTTTTAAATACTAAATATGTAGTATTCTACTTTTTAATAATACATGCACATTTGGGTATTAAATAGGGTACTGATGGTAAAGGATAATTGTAACGGAATGATACTCACCAGACTGATAGTCAATTAGTTTAGTTGGTTCAAATTTTATAAAAATGTACATATTACATTTTTATTCCAATTGGGTACTGTAGTATATAAATATTTTCCGACATGTGGTTTGCAATCTCTTTTACAACAAATCTTAGTGGATGCAAACTCTTGAATCCTATATAAACAAAAAAGTGTTTGTTATAGATTAATATAACACTACTTGACTTAGTGGATTATTCTGAATAATTTCGTCGCGGCTAAAAAACATGCTGATCTTGACAATTTGATTTTTATTAGATAATGCACTAAGCCCATATAGATAATGGAGTAGGTTAAGTTAAAATTTTAGATAAATTTTGAAAATTTATGAAAAATAAAATGTGTTTTTAAAACACAATGCCCTTCCGGGTGACCTCGGTCATTTACCTACTGTCCTGAAAATACACATAACTCATGTAGACGTTGTCATGAGGAACCAACATAATTATTAAGTTTGATTGTAGGCAATGTTAAAGTTATGTACAAACAAACAACCAGACCAAAAACAATATAAAATAGATGAAATAGTAACAGCCACGTGAGATTAACAAATATATGTTGTATATATATATGTTACACTAGTTGATTAAGTATAGTGTTTCAAAACACGAACATTTCGAAATAATTGAATGCAATTTTTAAAGAAAACAGTACACCTAAAATGTGTATATATATTACTAAATTACTGAATGTACTCTTGGTAACTGAACATACATAGACTCGGACTGCAACATGGAACGTGAATTTACTAGTTTTACAATTGCATGGCGGGTATAGAAAAACGCACGAGTACTTTTGGTTTGCATAAAAATTCATGAGCGTCGAGCGAGTGACAGATATGGAAAGGTGAACTGTCGTTCAATTTCCAAATATCATTACATAAATACAATGTATATAGTTTTGAATGCACGTAATAATTAACATATGACATAAGACGGACGCTCGAAATGCTTATATTATCTGTCTGTCTGTCTGTCTGTCTGTCTGTCCACCCTGATGGGCGGTCAGTCGGCGGTGCATTTAATTTAATATATATCCTTATATTTTTAATATAAGCACAATTATGTAACCCGGCCAACATCATCAATGTAGTTTTTGTGATATAGTCTAAGCATGATTAATATAATCAATATAACACTGATGTGGTTTTTGTTTAATATAAGCATAATTATATAAAGCTATGTACAACACTTTGTACATAGATCACATAATCCCATACGTGATATAACATATTAATTAGCACAGGATTGAGGCTGAACTAATTGACTATCCATATTATCATGGAACATAAATGGACTAGCTATATATATTTTGTATTAGAAGATAGTGAGTTTATTGACAATTTTTTTCATCGTGATATCTTCTTCGTGTTCGAATCTTGGACCAACAGTAAATCAAAAATCGATATTAAAGATTAGTAATGTTATAATTGTAATGAAACATGTCAAAATAAGCGAGCACGAAGATGCAGTGGTGGTGTTGTTTTGTTTGTTTCATTCAGTAATGCAGTTAGTGTAGTGAGATTACATAATGACAAAAGGTCAGAAGTTCAGTATATAGTATAACAGATGGTTTATATAGCAGTATACAGATCAAAGCACTGAAGGCACTAACTTTGTTTGGATTTTCAAAATGTCCAGTAGCTTGTAATTTGATGACTTTTAGCAATTTCTTCCAGGTAAAGCCTTTCTTTGGTAATTAT
This sequence comes from Lutraria lutraria, assembly GCA_964023205.1. NCBI lineage: Eukaryota > Metazoa > Mollusca > Bivalvia > Venerida > Mactridae > Lutraria > Lutraria lutraria. Next base: position 36,422,698 of record OZ026840.1, on the reverse strand, counting down.
GGTTAATTGGCCAAAATATGTACATTGTGTCGAGACTTGTATATATTTCACCTTCAAATTTTAATTCATAATGGATCCAATTTATGATCATACATCAACACTGAGTTATGGCATAAATCAGCCACCATATGCATGTGATTATACTGTTGATAATTTAGATGATGATCTATATATATATTCCGGATATACCACTGGATCGAGTCTCAATGGACACAAATATATAATAGCTTAAGTTTGGCCTAAAATGACTGACTTGATTTAGTTACGTATTGTCAACGACAGGTTTGCACAGTACGTGGTTATAACATTGATAATTACCTAAATATACTTACGCTCTCACATTAGGCTCTAGTGCTATTGATTATTTATTAAACTTAGACGTCAATGTGATTTTAGTTGTATTAATAATTTTGAGGTCGAATCTGTCCAAGTACGGTCAGGTCATGCACCGAGTTTTTTTCTTTTTTTTGTAACTCAAAGTTAGACAATCGTAACGAGTTTTATTATAAAAAATGAATGTGAAATAAGATGGTGATTTACGTGATGTATCGTGCATCGATTATTTCTAAATTGCATGAATATAATAAAATCTCATTAATATTATTCGCCAGGTTGCTGATCCATTAATTATTTTATAAAAACAAATGGTGTAATGATAAATCTCGTGCACAAGTATGGTATTCCTTTTGTGAAAAAGACTGATCGAATATGGTTTGATTCTGAATGTACGTATGACCGCCAAAAATGAATATTTATTTGCTTTTGTACTTTTATTTTAATAGGCCTACATGTAAATGATAATAGTAATCAGTATATAGAAATAGATCTATGTCTCTGGTAAAACTTATGTAAAAATGAAGCCAATAGAATTTTGATGTGCACAAAAAATCCTTTTATAAAAATTTATCAGAAAGAAAAAACGATCGTGGGTATGAATAAGTTAGAATATAACAAAAATGCGAAACATTGTTCGTTATAAAAATTAAAGATTTTTAAAACATTTTATTATAAAATAATAATGTAACAAATGATATTAACTTTACTATTGATGAGTTCTATCCTTTTTTTCGCAAAATTGAATTAATAATCTGCCGACTAACGTGTTAAATGATGATAATGCAGAATGTCATTATTTAAACAAAGACCTATACATACATGTATGTATATATAGGTCTTTGATTTAAAGTTTAATTCTCGTTATATATATTATATAATGATCGTATTCTTGATGAGACAGATTGTGACGAGAAATCGACATGTGTCGTTTTAATGAATTAGAGGTGGCATCCACACGCACGCCCCCTTAAAGGTCACCGACCTCAGGTATCTGAATGAAATATCATTCACATAAATCACCTACTTGATACACCTCTGTAAAATGTTGAACTGGTTTCCGTTCTGTGTTACAACTTGATTTGAAACGTCACAGAAGAGAGAACCAGCGGGTTATTTGATCGGATATTATTCAGAATGTTGGACAATTCTCTTAAACCAAAGAATTCACGGTTTTGGCTTATAACCGTCTGCTCAATGTTAGTTGTATCACATTTTGGTCACAAAATATTTAAATATTTTTACGTCGTCGATAAAACCTCCTCGGATGGATCCCAAGGGTAAGTTATGTCACATAATTTCGCGAACCAGCGATAAACATACAGTATACACAGTACATGTGTTACTTACTGATAACTTATCTTGGTACTTCGGATATTTATCTTAATCTAATGACATTCTTTTGCAAGACGGTACTCGCAGATAGATGTCTTATTTGTCTATTTTTTTATTTATTGATATAATTTATTGTCAACTTTGTTCTTTTTTAAAATTTTGTTCAGGTTTTCATTTGATCAGAGACATAGATAACGATAGATGTTATCTATGTATCTGATCTGATTGATCATTTCGGTCTTTCACGTAGCCAAGGACTTATGATGCACATATGTATACTATATAAGTCCTTGACGTAGCCTACCATATCACAATCACATTGTACATCATGTCTCATGTCAGCATAAAATTTTGACCCAGTTGAAAAATATATCAATGTTGAATCAAGTATTTTATTTTAAGTTTTTTATCAATCATAATTATGGTCCTGATGAAATTTTCGCTAAATAACTAAACCCCTTGATAAAGGTCAGAGATCGACTGTATTTTTTTATACGAACAAGAGATTATAGGAGCGTAGGGTTACAGCTTTTATAAAGCAATGTTTTCAGGGCCCTCATTTGACATTTTTTTGGGCCGAATATGGGCCCTGGTTTTACTCCGTCCATACATATCATTGTCCTAAGTACATTTTAATGATTTTTGTCTATAAATATATACGTCGTTACCTCTCATACATAATAGACATATTTGTTACTTATCAGACATTTGTTTTGTTTATAGACACAGTTCTTACCTCTTTACTGCAGGTTTTGTTATAGGTTGAAATATACCAATATTATCATCTAACCTTTACATGTACATGTATATAACACTTAAACTGTTTTATGTCAGTCAATAGCTATACATAGCTAATGTTATTTTGTTATATGTCAACCGACTATAAATAAAAATTTGTAGCTTGTATCTCTCATAAATTATGATACATAAGTATTTTCTAGCTTCACCTCCAACATAGAACCTCTTGACTTCTTATTGTTGCATACTGATTTTTGTTCACTTTTTCAGGAAGTCAAATTAAATTGCCATCTAAATGATGAAATATGGATTCATGATCTTCCACATACAGAAATATAATGTGATGGAAGTACTGTTATGTAACTTGAGTGATGTTAATGTGATAAGGTAACTTGATTGGTGTTAGTGAAGGAATCAACAAGATTTTATTTGTTTTAACTTCATAGATACATAGTGATGAAGCAATTCAAAGACAGAAATGAATCAATTCGCTCTTTTAACAGATAATTATTTCAATGAATTGGAAGACAAAATTCACGTGATTATAAAATCATTTCATTGAAAAAATATTTTGCTTTCTCACCTTGAAAAATAATAGAATAAACATAGAAACATAGAATGTTGACCTCCAGAATATTTGAAAATGTAAGGAGAAAAGTGATGTATGAGGAAGAAGTATTCAACTGAACTGTGTCTGTTCTCATACACATAATAGAACATCTGAATGTAAATATCAGCACCTAAATGTATAAATATTGGTTAATTTTAACTACTAGGTTAAATTTAAGGTTGGTTTAAATTTTGGGTTAAAATTTGGTAAAGCGATTTTATAAAACTTTGGTTAAATTTGATAAGAAATTATTTCCAGTAAGATTTAAGTGTCTGATACTGGTTAAGACGTGGTCAAGATCCTCAGTTTGTTTGTTTACTTGTCTGAATTTTTAGGACATTCAGGGTTTGGTAAAAGAGCAGTCATCTTGCCTCTGGTTAAATTTTTGTTAACTATTTAATTTTAACCAAACCTCAAATTTAACTAATTAGTTAGATTTAACCAATTTTATTCAATTTGGTGCTGAAGGGTCAATCCATGTAAAAACATGCAAACATATTGTAATAGTTAGATTACAACACAACCAAACCTGCCAACAAAGGCCATCAGTGAGATAGAGAAAACATGGCTTTTATTGAAAGGTGACCCTTATTTGCAGGTGACTGTTCTAAATTATCAAGGACAGTTTTTTGAAAGATTTTTTTACGGTAGATTTATCTTTGGAACTAAGTACTTGTTTCATCAAGTTGATATATTGGCTAAATAGGATAAATACTAACTAGTACACCATAAAATTCCTAATAAAAATCCCTCCCTTAATAAAGCCCCCCCCCCCCCCTGTTCTTTTTTCAATCAACTCACCAAAATCCTTCGAAAATCTTACTTAACCATTCTCACTGATTTAAGATTTAGGAAAAAACTCGTCCCAATAGACACCCCTCTATTGGAAAATGTTAAGGCCTCAGGGGCAGCTTTTAATAGGAATTTTACGGTAGTTGGCAATGTGTGTGTGATATGAAAGTTACCAAAATTGTACATGTTCGGATGTGCATTTGTCCAATGTGTACTGTATCATATCTGATAACCTTACGTCATCCATGTTATTTATGAAAAAATTCTGTAATAAATGTCTATTTTAATACAACATTATTTTATCTTATTGAAATCATTTGATAGAAAAGATTCTTTTACCAGTTGATAAAGGTATGCAAGAAATATTTTTCATCTGCATACAGGTACAAATATTTCATCGGCTTATATCTACAAACCTGTAATACTATGTCATTTCCCATTTTGAGAAAATCGCATTTGTAGTTTGGCGTAAATAAACAGGTTATCAGTTTGTGGGATTGTGATTAACCCTATTTAGGGGAGATCTATACGCAGGTAAGTATGTTCAATGAAAAGAGCCTACCAAGACGTAAAAGAATGATACCAAAATCACAATATCGCCCAGAAATAAGTTACGGGTTGTGGAAATAAGCCGATGATTTGGCTGTCTGATAACTGTTCAGTGGGTAACTTGGCAAACACACCCTACCACCTAAATAATTAGTATTCAGCATCAAACTGTATCTTCCTGTTTGTAACTGAAGTAATGAAATATTTATCAATTCTGTGATGTTTCTCCGAGTGCCAAAAGTGTGCAGACTTGTATATTGTGATTAAAAGGTATTAAAATCCTATCTACCAATTTCTGATGTATTTGCTTCGTGCTACATAAAAATGCTAATATTACAAAAATAGTTTGCCCGATTGTCATTTATTTCTTGGATACTGTAAGTTATTTTGACATTAAAAAAATTGTGAGAGTTGTTGCCCTTGTTTAAAAATAGAAAAATACAAATGTCTTTAAGTATTGAATAGTGACCTATATTTTTCTTGATCTTGAAAATGGCACACTATTGTGAGGCACCTATTTCCCACTAGATGGATTCAACTTATACTATTGTTCAGTAATATTAGTGGAAATAACTCACATATAAGTATTCACTCATGATACTTGTGTCATCCTCTTCCGCTCATTATATCAACATGTTATAATTGTACAAAGCAGACTGATAATCAAACGAAACACTAGGATGTCTTATAAATTTTTTTATTATTTGACAACTTATAAGCTTGACACAGGTTCTTACTTTTAAAAACAATTATCTTATCATTAATCATTGGTTGTTAACACACTCTATAGCATAATTATCAAATAAACAGACATTAGCTGTTCTGAACAGATTTCATAATTCACTGTCAACATTAGTACCATAATTTAAAATACAATTGCATAGACTCTATTAAGTGTCATATAACAATCCTCGAACTTTCCATAGCAGAAAAGTAAAAATAGTACATATTGGTATAAACTAGAACTGTGTAAATTTATTGGCTGGGTCAGTCCATGTACAAAACATGCAAACATATTGTAATAGTTAGATTACAACACAACCAAACCTGTTAACAAAGGCCATCAGTGAGATAAAGAAAACATGACCTTTATTGAAAGGTGACCCTTATTTGAAGGTGACTGTTCTAAATTATCAAGGACAGTTTTTAAAAGATTTTTTTCAAAATTAATTTCATTGTCCCATCATAGGTAGTCATAGGGGGGTTCCATCCCACATGTACCTCACGAAAAAAGACAAAATGAAACAAATTTTAAAAGAATGACCTTTAAGCCCAGGTGGCTGCTTATACAGGTTTGACAGTAATGAACATTCCTCATAATGTCCTCCGTGCATACAACATATAATCATTTCGCAAGCAACATTTAACAAACAGAGAAAATATCTGCTTAATTCATAATCTTAACAAATTATGTTACACAATCTTTTGGATTACCGAGCTTTACACATTCAACTGTTGGTTACCACAGATCTTTACACTGTATAAGCATGTTATTCTATGTACTAGTGTAAAATGTAACTTTTTTTCTTAACAAGAACAGGGTATTTTTGTCAAAAGAAAGAAAAGCATTTGTATGACAGACAATATACCATAAACATACACACTTTATTAAGTATCAACCTCATTTTGCAAAACCTAACTACCTTTTCAAAAAACAAACAATTCTGAAAATACAAATTAATTTTCTTGACTTTAATAACAGAAACATCATATTAAACAGATTTTAAAAAAGAACAACAGTCAATTAAGAACATAGAAATTGAACACTTCTGATTACGGTAAGTCACTGCCGTACACTAGCATGCATGATTTCTAATGTTGTTGATGTCTTGATGAAAATATGGTAACGGTTTTCCCCTTTTTGATCTTTACTAAAATGGTGGTATTTATCTTGGCTGGCGGAGCTTAAAACCTAGGCACATGCTTAACAAAATAAAACAGAAAAGCCTTATAAAAAGAATACATGTACTGATGTATTGATCTATTATGTCAGTAAGTCTGTTATTTATATCATTAATCAGACAAAGAACACAGAAAATCATCTTCAAGTGATGCTAACACCTCCATTTCTATTCCAATCCTGAAAATATACAAAGGACAATATCATAAATCATACACTATCTACTCAGTACTTAATTCCAAAATTTTACATTCATGATACAAATAACAAGAGGGCCATGATGACCCTTTATTTGCTCATCTGAGTAAAGAATGTGACTTCCGTATCATTGTGTAACTAGAAGAGCCTAATACAGACTTAAAACTCATCAAGACAGATATTCTGAGCAACTTTCTTTAAGACTTGATAAATATGTTGTTGCTCCCGTGTTATAAAGGTTTCTGTTGATTTTACCTGGTTATATAGTTTAAAAACAGGGATGTCAATAGAGCCAAATTAAAAATCCTGAAAATCATATGCAGCCAACCATTTTTGCCAAACAAGAGGCCTTAACCACATTGTTTCCATATTTAACTCAGTTTGTATCAAAGAAAATTCTTCAGTGCAGATTAAATTGACCGTAAATTTGCCATTTCATGAGATATTTTCACCAAATAACTTTTATTTTGCTCAGAAATCATAGCTCTGTCATGAAAGATAAATCCAGACATATCCGGACATATTGTCACCCCTGTAAAACCCAGCTGTTAAATGAACAATTATCAAGTTGTTGTATACATACCCCTTGAAGTTAGCCACAATCTCTGATACTTTGGATGGATTACAGCATACAGCTCTTCTAACTAACTTCTCATCAAAGAGTGAAGCTATGTACATGGAACCAACTCTCTTCATATCTTTCATCGTCACCTTAGATACTTGTTTTAACATATCTCTAAAATAAAACATCAACCAATCAAATCAACAAGAGCCATGTCAGCTTTATCTTTACCAAAATAAATTGTATCGTATCAGCTCCCCACGGAAGTCTCAGTCAGCATGCATTGTCAGGAAGAAAAAATGCTTAACATCACCAGTTCATGAAGTCCTGCATCTGTTCTTGAACATTTATTCATGAAATTCATCAGACCAAGTTCATGAACCAAGTGTTCAATCTGTAGGTCATGAATAAAATCATGAACTATTCATGAATAAGCTCATGAACATTTCGTGAACTGTTTATTAAGTTCTCGAGAGGGACAGGAATTTAATTTTTAAGGATGGATTTAACTTCGTTCCTGACAGTCTATAATTGTGTACCAAGTGCTAACATTTTATTATTTAACAGCATACACATAATACCCAGACCCAAGGTATGGTAGATTACACTCAGTTCTTTATATAGAAATATCAATACAATAAAATATTCATTATTTCATTCCATAGACAATTGTTGGTTTACAATAGTGATAGATAAGGAAGTTTAAAAGATACAACAATAATTCCAGTACTACACACTAGATATATAATAGTTCCAGTGCCACACACTAGATTTTATGTTTATCTTTCTAAATCTAGCAAATCATTTGATATCAATCATAAATCAGTTAATCTAAGTACATTGTATTTCTTATTTCATCTTGTACTTAAATGTCAAGGACCAAGTTCATTGAACTGCATAAACATGTATAGCCAAAGTTTTAAAAATACTGGACACTTACTTGTTGTATGTATGAGGCACACCTTTAAAATAACTCAATAATGACTGTGTAGTTACATCAGATACTGTTGTTTCTTTCTCAATTATCTCAAAGGTTAGACTACTCTTAGCTGCTTCAAACTCTACTTCATTCATCTCTGAACTACCATTCACATAGTTCATCTGGATTGGATAAATAACTCAATTATTATTTATCATTTCATCGGATTTAACACCATTTTCAACATTATTTCAGTAAAATCATGGCAAACAGGTATCCTAACCATGAGCTTCCCTGATCTTCATTCCGGCCTTAACCAGTACTAACCACATTCTGTATGCAAGCTACACCACATAATTCAGAGGTGGAGGACAATTCAACATAGGATATTATATGTTCAGTCAAATTTGTCACCCACAGAGTGAGCCTCGCCCGGGTTTTAAACCCTAAGTCTTGACCAGTAGATCAATGCTCTACCCACTGAGCTAACCGGACTGGTGAACATCTTGAACAATACATTAATATCTTACAGAAGGATCAGAGGTGTATGTTCAAAGCTGAACACGAGAAATTTAAGTCAAGACTTCTATTTAACTTTACATTAATTTCCCGTTATTGCGATAAACACAAGATAGTAACTATGTATTGATGAAGCACATTAAGTGTTACACATTAAATTTTAGTATATCTAAATATAGATGTGTTTACTCTTAGTTTTATCAAATAAGGAAATTAAAGCAAACAATGAATTATCTTACAACAATATCTCTTCCTTCCTTATAAGCATTAACAATATGAGTCGATCTTGCTAGAAGGAAGTTTATCATACCAGTTTCTGGTTGAACATACATTCTGAAATAATATAAATAAGAACTAAAGTAACAATCACTGTTCTTTTATTATATATACAAGCATTGAACCAGCAATATTGTACATACACTTTATCTTTAAACAGGATATGTACATAAAAAACACCCGCCTCCGTGGTCGAGTGGTTAAGGTCACTAACTTCAAATCACTGTAACCTCTCACTGATAAATGGTCGTGGGTTTAAGCCCCACTACCAACCTTGTCCCCTAATGTGAGAAAGTAGACAGTAGCTTACGGAGGATGGGAGTCCAGTACTGGTTCTTCCCATGAGTAATGGTTAGGTGAACTGTCTGTCACATATAACTCTGACTGTTGAAAAGGGGCGTAAAACTCGATGAAACAAACAAACATAAAAACCAGAGAACCGTAAAAAAATCATAACAATAGTAACATAATTTATACTCTTACATCGTAACCATAGTAACATATACTCTTACATCGTAACCATAGGAAAATATACATCATAATCATAGAAATATATCTACATACACCGTAACTATACATACATCAAGATATAGAGAGATAATCATCAGTGTCAGCATAGATACAAAGAAGATGATATCTATAATATTTATAGTTATATCATGTTTTGAATGTCAACAAAATTTAATCTACATTAATGTCAGGAAAACCTGAAATGCTGATCATGACAGCCATAAGTTGCTCACCATAGACACGAACATACTTATACAGTACAACAAAGGATGATTCAAGCAAGTTTGGTGAGAATCATGGAAAGTTGTCACCAGACGTATTTCTTTATTGATAGATACTATTGTGACCACTAAAATATAAACTTTTGTACATTTTCTTTACAGGACCACTCAAGAATACTTAATGCAGAAGAAAAGCTAATCTTTGACTTTTAACTGGATGTTGACCTTTCACCTCTGCTGCTGATAGCTTATCTTGACCCTATGATGACTCTTTTTGCTAAATCATAAAGCTAGTAATGTACCTGTAGTTGTATGAAAGTCCAAGACCTCGAATCTGTCTCCACAATGGACCTTCAAGTTGAGATAAATACTGTATAAACACCATGATAGCAGCTAGATCTTCATGTTTGAATGACTTCACACAATCTACTGCCTAAATAGAAACATTCTCCACATTACTATACATAACATACTTGTATCCTACATGTAAATTTCAGTACCATGATATAGTATAGTACAAGTAGAGTATATGACTCTTACATGGTCTGTTATCTATTGTTCAAAAACATCATACTTGTTTCCTGTTGTTGAAGTAATAATATGTATAGCTCGACCATGTTTTTTTAGCTGTGACGGAAGAATGCACTAAATAAACTCGGTACATATGGTTACATGAACATGTTACATTTATCTTATCAATATGTTTCAGTCAGATTTGTTCGGAATATCCATATCACCTATTGGACTTAGTGGATTATTCAGAATAATTTCATCACGGCTAAAAAAACATGGCTATACAAGGCCTTACAGTTTGTTTCTATAGATAAGCTATGTTTAATACAACTAGAGCTGTTACAGAGGTGACTAATACCCCCGCCGCCGCTTCAACACTAATACTGCAATAGTACACTATATGGCTATGTTCAAGGGGACATAACTCGGCAATGAGTGAATCGCTGGGCATGAAAATTGTGTCTTGCATATCTACACTTGATGGTGATAACATATTGCAATAGCTTAAAAAATGTGGAAGTAGTTCGCTCCACAAACTTTATGCGAACGAACTGACCGACCAACCAACGACCGACAGAGTGACTCCAATGTACCCCCTCTCAAACTTTGTTTGCGGGGGTATAATGACATGCTTGCATGTTGTTATAGACATGCATGAGTATATCTTATGTTTGTTATTGTTAGATAAGCTAGGATTGTTATTCACCTGAATGAGATAAGATGATTCCACAGATCCGACACCAACAATCATAGAGTTCATTTCACTTTCTGACAATGGTACCACATAATCAAATGTGTTCTTCATAACACTGAAAATATTCAATCAATTCTATAAAAAATACTACAGTTATAAACAAGTTTTCACACAGAAGCAATGTGTAAGATTTAAAAATATCAACACTGATAACACAAGAGCACCACAAGCGGTATGGTAATTCAGGCCAATTTTGTGTTCCGAGGTAGCGATGGACTAAACAAAATTCACAATTTTTCAATGGAAAAAACATGAAATATCTGCTTCAATGTTTTGAATTCGACATTATTTTTTGGTTATGTGTAGTGTAATATGTTAGCTACTTGTAGACACCAATTATTAGAAATTTGAGTGTTTTTTTAAAGTTACACAGTGTTAAACCAACTTGATGCACAAACAGTCAATTCTAAAGTTGTAACCCTTGATTATGTATATAATTATATGATAGACGTGTTTTTGATCTGTGTTGCAATTTTAGGCCTTAATAACCATTATACACCATCACTGCAATGGTGCCTTCTAGTTTTTCAAAGAATGGTCTTTATTCACAGGTTGGCCTTTATTCGGAGATGGCTGCTAACACAGATTTGAATTACCTTTTTTTCACAAGTTCTTTGTTTTTTGGAATAAGGGTTGACCAAACATTAGCAGGATTATATCCCTTCTTACACAAGTCTTCTACATTTACTGACATGTGCACAGTTATATTTCCCGGGTTGGTCAACAAGTTGCGAACTTCTTCCATCTGTCTTTCAACCTAAACCGTACATTGTGAATAGTCAATTAAACAGATAAGGTAACATCAATTACCACATCTTACTTAAAATTCAAAACACTTCATCACAACATTAGTAATATAGTAACCAACAAGTCTTGTAATTTACACATTGTATTGTACAGTCTAAACTTGTTATATCAAACTCGTTTATATCGAAATTCTGCTTAGTAAAAATAAAGGCCTGACTTTTATCCTTGTTTTTACATATAAAAAGTTACACATATGAGGAATATTCGGAAAATATTGTGTATTGTGGTCTGAAACCTTAAAAACCGATGGAAACATTAACTTTTTCTTTTCATACCCTCAAAATACTCCCCTTGGTGAGAAATGCATAATTTTAGTCTATGGATCCATTTCCTGCATTTTTTCAAATTCCTCATTCCCAGTAATATATATCAATAAGATAAATCATTGAAATATACAATGTGGCAGAAAAAAATACTAGCTGGACCAACTACTTTATCTGCTGACCCAAGCTCTTTTGGCCTTGCTCAATAATTTCATGTCAATATATTTATTTGAACTAATTTTCTCAACTTAGACATCATCTGAAAAATAAGTTCTGCTATCCTACTGACTCTATATTGTTGGGGATTTTTGCTGAAAAACGTTTTTTATTTTTTGGTCTAGTTAAATTGTACATCATTAAAAACCATGATATTTATCATACCATTTGTGGATCGGTATCTAATGTTTTAAGTAAACTTTCCAGGAATCTACTTTGTCTCAACATGCTATTAACTTGATGGTTACAATCTGAAAAGAAACAAGAAGTGTTTGTGAAACACGGATGCCCCCTATGTATGTATTTTACAACAAGTTTTCAGTATCCCAGAATAAGTCTGCAAATGATCATCATACAAATTCATTATTATGAAAACCTATCAGATTTTTCAAAAACATTCCCTCCAATACACCTATTTGAGCATTCTTATTAGACTAGGTAAACTGTGTAGACGTAGAAAGTTTGGACTGGTGTTTTTGTGAGTCATCTAAAATTAATTCAAATTCAAGGCTAACGCTCAAAGATTTATTACTTTATCACATGCATATCTTGATATATTTCAAAACAGTCCCATAGGCAAGGGGCCAGGCGATAGCTCCGTCTATCTACTGAATATTCAATACACAATGATAAGTGATGTAGGGAGAAGAATTCATTGAATAATTTTAAGTGGCTGAACTACGCTTTCACAAAAACAACAAAATCACTATATAGTAACCCCTTAATATATATATACCTATAATACAGGTCACAATGCCATATCTAAAGAAATTTATATTTTGACAATTTTTCAAAATGAGAAACAACATTACATATTTTTTTACAAAATTGTCTTAAAATAAATTATAGTATCCCAGGTAATTATCAAAGAAAAAATGACAATGTGGCAATACTATTTTTGTAATGATTTATAAATGTTCATTCTACATATTCAATGACAATAAACAAAAGTTAAATGGTTAGAAATTAATGCTTACAGGGATTTTTTGGGGGCAATTTTATAGCCGAAATTCGGTCATATTCCCAATGGAAAATACAATGTAGTATCTTTTTTTCCCAATTCACAGACAAAATTTACCAATCCCCAAAAGACGATTTTTTTAAAATTACAAATGTAATTATATAAGTTCATTAACATCACTATTGGTAGTAAATACCTTACTCTACTACTGTTCTATTGGAGAATAAGAAGAATAATTTTAAACATAGTAAAACTGCAGTTGTACATTTTTTCCCAATTTGATTAAAACACTGCAAAAATTCCCAATTCCAAGGGTATGGGTCAAATTCCCAAAATACAAAAAAAAAACTCTGGCTTATATTTGGGTCTATGTTCCTTAAAGACTGAATAAGAAAATACTACCTGGAGTAAAAACAATGCTTTTAAACAAAGCTCTCAATACAGAAATGCCTTTCCTTTTGTATTGACTGATATCGTTACTCATCTTTTTTGCCACAACTTTCAACCTTTCAGCTGAGAACTTTGTACAAAACAGAAGTTCATTTAACCATTTTACACCAGTCTCATATTTTTCTTTCTCTACCTGTTATGAAAAAAGTTACAAATATGAAAGAAAACAAAAGAGGTAACATATCTAACAATTCCAAATACTGGATGATTTTTTTACATTATTCAATATATAGGGGCCACGGTGGTGGTCCAGTGTGCTGGATTTTTTAATCTTGTGATCCTTGTTTGATTCCCAGTCGGTTTTCCTTCCAAAGTAGAGAAGTTGCCGGTTCCCTGTAGAAAGGTCAGTACTGGGTCCGTATTCACAAAGCATATTAAGATTTTCTTTAATGTAAGTCGAATTTTTTACTGAAGTGTAAATTTTTTTCATGGTAAAAGTTTGTAAACCAGTCATCAAAAGTGTGCAAATGAATTATCATTTTCATAATTGGCATCTTTAGAACAAAGATAAAATCATATTGTGATTTCCTCCTTTATATTAGTACAATAGAGTTAAGGAAAAAGTCGAATTTAAGGAAAAATATAACTTAAGTTAAACTAGAACTATCACTAAAGGTGATGAATACCCCCAGATGCGGCCTTGACACAGTTATTGTAACATTTTACAGAGGAAAATATAATGCATTTTCATTTTTTTAATACCTGCAAATTGTTGCTTAGATATATCCTGACCAGTTTCTAAATATACATTATATAAAAAATAACAAAGGGCCATAACTCATTAAAATTTACTTGGACAAAACCTATTGTGGACATGCACAACTTGGCAAACTACTTATCACTTCTAAGAAGTTTCACTGAATTCCTGAATGTAGTTGCTGAGAAATAGTACGGACAAAATTTACCTAATTGTATAAAACAAAGGGCCATAACTCAGTGAAAATTAATCCAAACAAAACCTGGTTATTGCATGCACAACTTGGCTTACTTTTTATAACTTCTGTGAAGTTTCATTGAATTACTATGAGTAGTTACTGAGATATTGTATATACACTGTATAAAAAACAACAAAGGGCCATGACTCAGTGAAAATTTAACCAACCAAGACAAGCTTAATGCATGCACAACTAGGCTAACTACTCATCACTTCTGAGAAGTTTTATTGAATTCCTGGCAGTAGTCAATGAGAAATAGTCAGGACAAAATTTGCCTATTGTATATACTGTAGAAAAAAACAAAGGGCTATAACTCAGTGAAAATCAATCCAAATGAAAAATGATTTAAGCATGCACAACTAGGCTAACTACTTATTACTTCTGTGAAGTTTCATTGAGATCCTGTGAGTAGTTGCTGAGAAATTGTCCGGACAAAATTTGCCTATTGTATATACTGTAGAAAAACAACAAAGGGGTATAACTCAGTGAAAATTAATCCGAACGAAAATTGCTTTAAGCATGCACAACTAGGCTTACTACTGATCACTTCTGTGAAGTTTCATTGAGATCCTGTGAGTAATTGCTGAAAAATTGTCCGGACAAAATTTGCCTATTGTATATACTGAATAAAAACAACAAAGGGGTATAACTCATTTAAAATTAATCCGAACGAAAATTGCTTTAAGCTAGCACAACTAGGCTTACTACTGATCACTTCTGTGAAGTTTCATTGAGATCCTGTGAGTAATTGCTGAGAAATTGTCCGGACAAAATTTGCCTATTGTATATACTGTAGAAAAACAACAAAGGGGCATAACTCAGTGAAAATTAATCCGACCGAAAAATGCTTTAAGCTAGCACAACTAGGCTTACTACTGATCACTTCTGTGAAGTTTTATTGAAATCCTGTAAGTAGTTGCTGAGAAATTCTCCGGACAAATTGTGTCTACAGACGCACGGACCGACCGACCGACCGACCGACCGACCGTCAAGCGTGAATCCAATATAGCCCCCATATATTTCATATCTGGGGGTATAAAAATTACTTAAGATGCTTTGTGAATACGGACCCTGGCTAGAGTACCGTCCTGGAAAACTTGTTATCTTTACCTTTCAGTGATTTTTTTCTCAAAATTTCTCACTACCATACCCGTCAAAAGGGGAAATATATAATAATATCTATTTTCTATGGAATATGTCATTAATATGGTATTAAGTTGTTTAAAACATAAACAGTACTACACTGTGACAATGGTGCTAAAACTGTTATAATTTTCTTCTTTTTACATGATCATGTGGAAAACACTTATTGTCAGGAGAAAACTGGCCATTTTGATGAAAAAATGAAGTATTTGCTAGGAGAAAATGCCTGTATAATACAGTAGATATAGCCACTGCCTTCCAAATTTTGATATTCTGTGATTCAACTGTACATGTTAAGTTAGATATGTTAACAATACCTGTAACTTGATCTTGACAATCTGAGGATAACTTCCACAACTATAGTGACTAGCACTGACGCCTAGCCCAGCGTCTGTACTTAATGTATCAGCCTCTAATTGGGATATCACATCTTCATGACCAACAAGTACTGTAATCATATGTAGCAGTATGCTATATAGTATTTGTTTTTATAAACTGGCAGAAATATTAACAACCTGATTAGTTCAATTCGTAAAGTATCTGACTTGCCAAGGTTTGAGCCCGGCATTGTGTACATTATTTTCCTCCTCAACACTTATGAAAACCTGCACACAAGTTTTTTAGCCAGTCAATACACTACATAGATTGGATAATCTCGATCAAGTGTAGCATGTATGCATGTCTGATTAACACAGCCCACACTGTGAATCATCTTAAACGAATAAACAACTGAATATCAAACAGACTAGTTACCTCCATCCCGAAGAACAGGACTCTCAAATAAAACTTCACAATAAAGTGGAAGGAAGTACTTCAAATTTTGTGGCACACAACTGGAATCTAACAGAACATTCAGCTGAAACCAACACATGAGATCATTTATTTCATAGGTCAAAGTTAAAATTAACAAATAATAAGCAAAATATAGACAAGGGACATAATTCAATCAAATTCACCATGCATGAATATCTAAATAAACAAGAGACAGATTTGACAAGTATGTACCTATAACACATTAACGACAGATAAGTAATTCTGTTAAGTAGGCTACCAATTCTATACTACATGTATTACCATGTTAAATGACCCGGTCACACATCCCCAAACCTTCTATAGATGGAAACGCACAGATGACCCCTCCCAAAATAGTCCAAGATACAATACAGACAGCGGCGGACCACTACGTGATGCCTGATTGTAACAGTGACTAATGGTGCCTCCAATCTGTGAATATGTGACTGGGACATGTTTTTGACGGATGTGTAAATGCTCTTAAATAATCTCTCATTTAGACTATCTTAATCTTATTAAAGCCCCATTAGCTTTTTGCTGTAGAAAAATACATGCAAAAACATTTAATTGTTGATATTATCCCAAGATAATTATTACCGACGAAAACAAGCCCTTTTTCGTCTGAAAACACTCATTTCACTGTGATTTTTGCTTTTGTAAACTTGAAATATGTAGAGCGTTAACATCACTTTACTGCATGTGCATAGCATGACTGCGGGAAAACTCAGGTGTTCTATTAATAGTATTTTTTTCAATGATATTGAAAAAAATACGATAGTGGTTTCGGAAACATTTTTTCTTGTTATAAGGTATGCACAGGAGGAAAACACACCGGATTCCTCTGTTATAGAACAAACAGAAACTATTAGGACCAATACATTTATAAGCTTATGGGACTTTAAGTTATACCTGAACAAAGTTGGTATGTATATCATCCAACTGAAATCTGAACGGAATATCCACCAATGGAAATCTGGTATCCTGCTTTTCTACCTGCTGTCCAAGATTTTCATCTTGAATGTTGCATGATGGGTTAATAGAATGGAAGAATATAGAATCTACATGTGGAACATCAACTACAGTGAGAACAGATTCAGGTGCTTCTTTCTGAAAATATACATCACTGTGATACTCATATCTCATTTACAGCATGATATAAAACATGACACAATATATACATGGAATCTAGCTATAAATATGTTGAGTGGTAAAGGTTGCCGACTTCAAATCACTGTAACCTCTCACTGATAAGAGGATCCTTGGTTTGAGACCCGCTACCGACCTTGTCTCTTTATGTGAGAAAGTCGGCAGTTGCTTACGGCGGATGGGAATCTAGTACTGGTTCTTCCTAGGAACGATGGTTAGGTGAACTGCCCACCTCAAATGACACTTAACTGTTAAAAAGGAGCATAAAACCTCAATAAATCACAACAGAATGTACAATATACATACTACATACCTCATTCTGCTCTGTGGCTTTCTCTAGTATGTCAGCTTTTTTCTGTAAACCATCTTTACCAAGAGTTTCTCTTTGTACTTTGACCCTCTCTGTCTCAGCTTCAGTCATTGTTTTATTCTCCTGTCTGCTTGGTTCTCCAATGATCTAAACATGAATGATACAAAACTAAACTTCTAACATCTTAGCATCTAACATTTCATTATAGAATTACAGCAGGAAATCAGGGCTTGACACTAACTTTTTCAGGAGTTAGTCAGCAGGACTACCAGCAAAGAAATTGAGTTAGTCCTTGCAAAATATAGTTAGTCTTCATTCTAATAAATAAAACGTTTGTCATTTTATTTCAATGCTTATCGAGTGTACTTTATCAGAATACAAGGCAAGTATGAAAGTCAGATTTTCACGAATGTATTGAACAAAGTTTTACAGGTTACATCACATCTGATTTTTATTATTTAATTTACTTAAAGTAACAGAATTCAGGTCACCCTAATTTCAGATAGCCTGACGGGATACCCAGCTTGGAAACCTAGGTAGTCCTTGGAGAAAATAGGTAGCCTCAGGCTAACAGACCATTGTTAGTGTTGAGCCCTGGAAATAGGTGATAAATGAAATAGCAGGGAATAGTATATGGTAAATGAAATAGCAGGTATGAAAAAGTTATATAACAGTTGGGAAAAATGAAAGGAACAGTGAAGTCAAAATCAGAATAATAAAGAAAAGAACTGATGTAATTTTGGAACAAAACCATCCAATGAGAAGACTAACACTACAAAGAAAATTCAACTAACCAGAACGTATTGTTTATCCACCATATACTGATTGAGTAAATCTAACCAATAACTGTCTGGTTCCTGCTTCATTCTTCTATACAGTTGTTCAGTTTGTACTCTCACTTCCATCTTAAATAATAGTAAGTTCAGAATTACATGTTTGTTCCCAGGCTTTTTCTCGGTATTTTGGGATATGACCCATACCCTTGGGATTGGGAATTTTCGCGGTGTTTAAAAAAAATTGGGAAAAAACATAACTACAATTTTTGCAATGTTCAACTTATTCTACTTATTTTCCCATAGAACAGTAGCAGAATAAGGTATTTACTACCAATAGTGATGTCAATGAACTTATAAAATTAAAAAAGTTTTGTTGTTGTTTTTGGATTGGGATTTTTTGTCTGTGAATTGGGAAAAAAGATACTATTTTCCATTGGGAATATGACCAAATTTCACCCCCCCCCAAAAAAAAATCCATGGTTCCATTATGCTGTTATGATAAACCACAATTTCAATATTTTTTATGAATGTATGAGAGGTTGTACAAGAAGATAGACTGTGTGTATAAAGTTGTACAAGAAGATAGACTCTATGTGTATAAAGTTATATAAGAAGATAGACTGTGAATGTTTTCTTACATCTTTTTCACAATCACTGAACAGGAAGTCACCAATAAGAAAAGATGCCATTTTATTGTGAGGATCATCTTCCATCTGAAATAAATCAAACTTGAGTTGTTTATGAATCATTCATACAGTGATGTATTGTATAGTATTTACTGAACAGTCAACACAAAACAACTATTTATTAAATCATCAATTAACCCTTTTGCTGCCAGGCACATACTGCCTACATTGTGCACTGTATTGCCAGGGAATTTCTACAAAATGCAAGCATATCAACCATTTCCCAAATGGGTATACCCATAACTTGGCAAATATGCAGAAATCTGTGTAAAAGGGCTGCTGGATTTTTTACAGCATTTTTTTAAAGAAAACTGTAAGAGTTGTTGCCCTTGAAAAAATGGAAAAACAAATTTCTTTCGATATTGCATGGGGACCTAAGTTTTTCTTGATCAAATTATATTGATATCGTGCAATTGCATCATTTACTATGAGTTTTTATCGAAGTAGATGTTCATTTGTATTTAATCTTTGAACAATGGGTTACTCCCACAGACTTCAATGTAATTTAAAGTGAAAATAACTTGAATGAATATCATCGTTTTTGAAAAATCTATTGGTAAATCATTTTCTATTATGGAAACCTATAAAATTATAAACATTTACCAAATCTGTCCGCCCTATTTTGAGATAATACTTTTGGAAGTTATGATCCTAACACTAAAGTTCTACTAACATTCAGAAAAAATACATACTGAGGATAAAGCATCCAAGAGTTTTCTATGTATAATATTGTTCATTCTTGTCATGTCAATTTTCTCTGTTCCAGATCCTAGATTCTCCAACACATTTTTCAACCTGTAAATAAAAGAACACAAATACAACAATGTTAATTTGATTATTTGATACGAGCAGTACTAAAAATCTATTACATAATAATTCTGATCAATTAAACAATATATTTATCAACTACATCCTGCTCCCAATAAGAGGGATTAGCAAGAGGGCCAAGATGGCACTATATCACTCACATGAGAATCATTGCTTGCTGATGAAAATATTGTTTTTGAGCCTATGTCATGAGGTCTGTTGTTATCAAGGTTTTCCTGTGATTTGATCTGGTGGCCTTATTTTTGACCCCAGACCCATGTTCGAACTTATCTAAGATATCATTGGTTTGTTTCGTTTCATCGGGTTTTACGCCATTTTCAGCATTATATCAGTCATATCGTGGCAGGCAGTTATCCTAACCATCTTTCCTCGACTTCATTTAGGCCTTAACCAGTACTAACCACATTCTTTACGTAAGCTTCTGCCAAGCTACCCCACATAATTTAGAGGTGGAGGACAATTTAACACAGGATGTAATATCTTCAGTCATTGTCACGGACAGTGGGAGCCATACCCGGGTTCGAAATCACAACCTCTCGATCATCAGACAAACGCTCTAACCACTGAGCTAGCCGGGCGAGCTTAAGATATCATTAAGACATAAATTTAGACAAAGTTTGGTGAAGGTCCAATCGAAACAGTGACCTCTCTAGTTTTCACAAGGTTTTCATTTTTGACCCCAAATGACCCATGTTCAAAATTATGCCTGATTCAATGTTGATGACACACGACAACACACAACAGAAGAAGACCAACTGCAAAAGCTCACCACGAGCACTTTGATACAACAGAGTAAACCTATACTTTATACCTTGATATTAGAGTACAAACATATACTTTAAGCCTAGGTAGAACAGTAAAATATTATGCTTCACTGGATAAAGGACTTGTTAATTTGGTAACTTTTCAATATCAACAAAAAATGTGCAAGTTCAATAAATGCAAAAATTTGAAATTTTCTGACGTTCCTGTGGAATTTTGAACTTTTGCGATTCAACTGAACTTTATACATTGGTATGACAGTGAAGTTTAGATCTAATTTTATATACACGACAGACATAGTACTGCCCAGAATATATCAACATTCATACAATTTACATGGACAACATGCAGGTATATAAGAATAACTTTCTCAAGAAATGCTTACCTCGGGAAAATGTCCTTCAGTCTCTTAGTCACAACATTTTCAAACTTGAAATAAAAGCTAGACACAGAATTCTCAATGAAACTTCCACGAACCTACAGTAAAGTAACATCAATAGCTTAACGACAAAACTACTTATTGATTCATACAGTTCTGTTACCCGATCTACTGTCTGGTTATTCTTATTTTAGACTAGAGTGCCGCAAGCAGTGTCAAAGCTTGTCAGTTCACTGCCTCGGTGAGATCTATCCACATATTGAGGGTTCAACGCAACAGTGTCATAACTCATATTGAAATAAGAACAAGTTAAGACTGTGTTGCGCTGAGCCCTCGATATGAAGTTTCAGGTTGCTACCTCCCATCATTATGAGCTACCATAAAAACTTTTAACACAGATGCCACAACGATCACAATAGTTCCACTTTTTCTTCGAAAACAGTTGAGCTGATACTGGTTAATTTTTTTCTGTGATTAAATGCAGCATTTTGCAGTTTGTCACATCATTAACCTAGAAGCTAACACTGGAATTCACTACAACATGAACAATGGTGGAAGATAACAATTCACAGTGGCGTAGCCAAACAGATTTAAGCCGAGGAACTCTAGAGGTCAAGGGTCACTTTAGGGGGTCTTGATATTATATAAATATGGCAGTTTTGTAACAATAAAGTTATATTTTTACCATACACCATGTATGATCATTCTTGACTGAAATCTACAACAAGCGATATGATCGAGGAACCTGGTGCTCCGAGTATATAACAAGGGTTACATACATTATTAATATGTTCTATTCAATATCACACAATCAAATAAATGTTTGTAAAATGGAATTAATTTAACAATTATTTTTTATTGCTCTGCAAATTTAAGCCGAGGCAACTGTCTCAGCGTGGCTACAATGCTGATTTAGGTACAATAAACGACCAGTACTTTCTGATTAACATCACAGAGACAATGTTGACTTACATCACTACAATATGGATCATCAATTTCAACAAAATCTCTTTGTAGTGGAGATATAGCAGCATCTGTCATATAATCCAGTAACATGTTAACACTCTCAAATGTGTACTGATCCTGTAACAAGAATAAAAATACTACAGTGGTTGCCTTTACATATAACAAATATAACATTATAGTAAAATTACTAATAAGTACAATCAACAATTAAAACATTGCTTATTACTTTTACATATCTTTTTAATAAACAATTAACAAGGCACAGAAACTATCATCTAAGAAAGTCTGAGATTTATTCCTTTCAGATATAAAGCAATCAGATGCTTCAACATACTGTATCTAACCTTTGCTAGGGGCCTCTCTAACCAGCTAACACCATTCTATTACTTATCTTTGCTTTAGGACCTCTCCAACCAGCTAACACCATACCATTACTTATCTTTGCTTTAGGACCTCTCCAACCAGCTAACACCATACCATTACTTACCTTTGCTTTAGGACCTCTCCAACCAGCTAACACCATACCATTACTTATCTTTGCTTTAGGACCTCTCCAACCAGCTAACACCATACCATTACTTATCTTTGCTTTAGGACCTCTCCAACCAGCTAACACCATACCATTACTTACCTTTGCTTTAGGACCTCTCCAACCAGCTAACAAACACCATACCATTACTTACCTTTGCTTTAGGACCTCTCCAACCAGCTAACACCATACCATTACTTACCTTTGCTTTAGGACCTCTCCAACCAGCTAACACCATACCATTACTTATCTTTGCTTTAGGACCTCTCCAACCAGCTAACACCATACCATTACTTATCTTTGCTTTAGGACCTCTCCAACCAGCTAACACCATACCATTACTTATCTTTGCTTTAGGACCTCTCCAACCAGCTAACACCATACCATTACTTACCTTTGCTTTAGGACCTCTCCAACCAGCTAACACCATACCATTACTTATCTTTGCTTTAGGACCTCTCCAACCAGCTAACACCATACCATTACTTACCTTTGCTTTAGGACCTCTCCAACCAGCTAACACCATACCATTACTTATCTTTGCTTTAGGACCTCTCCAACCAGCTAACACCATACCATTACTTATCTTTGCTTTAGGACCTCTCCAACCAGCTAACACCATACCATTACTTATCTTTGCTTTAGGACCTCTCCAACCAGCTAACACCATACCATTACTTACCTTTGCTTTAGGACCTCTCCAACCAGCTAACACCATACCATTACTTATCTTTGCTTTAGGACCTCTCCAACCAGCTAACACCATACCATTACTTATCTTTGCTTTAGGACCTCTCCAACCAGCTAACACCATACCATTACTTATCTTTGCTTTAGGACCTCTCCAACCAGCTAACAAACACCATACCATTACTTACCTTTGCTTTAGGACCTCTCCAACCAGCTAACACCATACCATTACTTTCATCATCCGCTGGATAGTAGATAATTTTCTCCACACTATCAACCAGTGGCGGTACAGATGATTGCCATGGACGAACAAAACTTGGTAAACTTCCCTACAACAGATAAAGTTATGTTCTGCTTGAATTAATATTTACATAACAAATTCCTTTTCATTAAATGAAAGTGCCCAACAGATACTTAACCTATGTTAGGTTTTACCTAGTTGACGCTGGTAAGCATTTTTTTTTAGGACTGTTAAAATACATGAGTGTTTACTATTCAATGAAAACATTGAGAGCCTAATTTGTGTGTATTTTGATTATTGTATAAGTTTCAAATTTGTGAAAAACTGCTGATTGTTTTGTAAATATAACATAAAAATAAATATTTTACCCTTAGCCCCCTGTGTAACTATTTTATCTTTAAATCTTATTTTATCCTGCATAACATGTATACAGTGGACTCTTATTAGCTCCAACTCACCGGGAGTGACGAAATCAGTTTCAGTTTTCCGGAACAACATATTTCTTAATTTGTGAAATGAGTTATTGTAGAATACTCTATTTTAACTTTCCAGTCTGACATTTAAAGATTGTTCCAAATTGACCCATCAAACCAGCATCTTACCTGTGTAACTAATAAAACAACCATAAACAAACCTTAGATAGTATTTTCTTCTCAACAGATTGTAGTCTTTTAAACACATCATCAGAACTTATCTGTCCAGTTATAATAAGACATAAGTTTTCTGGCCTGTAGAATTCTTTATGATATGAACACACCTGAATAAAACATTTGAAGTGTGGTACAAAAGATTTAGACCCGCCTCAATGGTCAAGTGGTTAAGGTCACTGACTTCAAATTACTGTAACCTCTCAGAGGGATGTGGGTTTGAGCCCCGCTACTGACCATGTCTCTTATATGTGAGAAAGTAGGCAGTTGCTTATGGAGGTTGGGAGTCTAGTACTGGTTCTTCCCAGGAACGATGGTTAGATAAAATGTCCGCCTCATATGACTCTGACTGCAGAAAAGACAAGTGGGCATAAAAGTCTAATAAACAAACAAACAAAACAAAAGATTTACAAGTAAAGTATATACTACATGTTTAGATGATGATATAACATGTATAGATAAGGCCATCCTTAAACAAGAGGGCCATGATGGCCCTATAAATGCTCACCAGGAGAAAAGGTCATTTGGAGATTAACATTGTTGAAGTTTTCTATACGAGTCCAAGTAAGATCAAGTGACCCATCTGGGCCTATTTTATCCCATGGCCATTATATGAACAGATTTAAAAGAGGTCCATTAGACAAAGCTAGATACCAAAAATCTTAGCTCTAGGCCTTGTGGTTTCGGAGAAGAAGATCTTTTAAAATTTTCCTATATAAAATAGAATAAACCCCAGGGAAGGGCTAATTTTGACCCCGGGGCCATAATTTGAACAAACTTGGTAGAGGTCCACTAGACAATGCCACATACAAAATATCTAAGCTCTAGGCCTTGCGGTTTCGGAGAAGAAGATTTGTTAAATTTTCCTATATAAGTCTATATAAATCAAGTGACCCCCGGGCGGGGCCAATTTTGACCCTAGGGCAATAATTTGAACAAACTTGGTAGAGGTCCACTGGACAATGCTATATGCCAAATATCTTAGCTCTAGGCCTTGTGGTTTCGGAGAAGAAGATTTTTCAAATTTTCCTATATAAAATAGAATAAACCCCAGGGCAGGGCCAATTTTGACCCTGGTGCCATATTTGAACAAACTTGGTAGAGGTCCACTAGACAATGCCACATACAAAATATCTAAGCTCTAGGCCTTGCGGTTTCGGAGAAGAAGATTTTTTAAATTTTCCTATATAAGTCTATATAAATCAAGTGACCCCCGGGGCGGAACAAACTTGGTAGAGGTCCACTAGACTACGCTACACACCAAATATCTTAGCTCTAGGCCTTGTGGTTTCGGACAAGAAGATTTTTTAAATTTCCTATATAAGTCTATGTAAAATCAAGTTACCCCCGGGGCGGAGCCAATTTTGACCCCAGGGGAATAATTTGAACAAACTTTGTAGAGTTCCATTAGACAATGCTACATATCAAATATCTCAGCTCTAAGCCCTGTGGTTTCGGACAAGAAGATTTTTAAAGTTTTTTCTATTTGTTGCCATAGCAACCAGAGTTTTTAATGAAATTTAATTTTTTGAACAACTTTGAAAGGGGACCACCCAAGGATCATTCCAGCAAAGTTTGGTTGCAATCGGCATAGCGGTGTAGGAGAAGATGTTGTTTTAAGTAAACATGGACGCCACGTAACGACGCACGCAGGGCGATCACAAAAGCTCACCCTGAGCACATTCGTGCTCTGGTGAGCTAAAAAAATGTTTGCTGTAACCTATCCTGAGAATTTACAGTGGGTAAGGCAGGTAGGAAATATTTTTTTTATATTGAACCCAAAATAAATTCTATGGTTACAACAAACAAACATTTTTTTAAAGATGTCCTTATTCAATTCTTACTTTTTCATGTGAAGTACTTTCACGCAGATTTTTCATCATTCCACCAGTTTCAGACTTATATCCACATTGACCTGGATACATGGCACGTATAAACTCCAGATGTGTACGACTTTCACCGGAATTCTCTCTAGCTTGCATTTCACAGTAAACAACTCCAGCATCTTCTCCATCACCATTTACATGATGAACCTCTGTGATATATCCAGCTTCCTGTAAACATATTCATTTATATACATGTACTAGATCAGTCTTTGCTTTAACCTCAGGGCTTTTCCCTTCTATGACAGAGGCTGTTAACAGGTGTCTTCCCCTAAGGGAAATTCTTTCAAATCATGCAGTTTTCCCCTTAAACTCAATTTACAGTTTTTTCTTCCCCTTTTGCAAAAATATGTGTTATTTTCCACCAAATTTAAGGAAATGGCCCCTTCCCCTACATTTGAAAAAAGTCCTACAACCACTAGCCAATAGCCTGGGGCTAGTTAATTTCTATTTGGGCTAGTGAACTTTCTCAAAATTAAGTATTCGGGCAAGGGGTAAAATGTCTATTTTTAATAGTCCACTAAGTAACTTAGTTCATACACTGAGGTCATCAACATTATTTCTGTAATAAAAAAAATAATCTAGCAAGATGTTGAGTGTGACACATTGTCTAACAATGGTAAACATTCATCTCCAAGCATGACCTTGACTCTACAGCTAAGGATGTTGCATGCTACATTGTCTAATAATGGTATACATTTGTGGTAAGTTATCACGAAATCCTCTAATGAATAACAAAAGTTATAGAGCGGAGATGGCAAAACGACAAACCTTATGACCTTTGAACTCCCAACTATGACCTTGGAGCTACAGCCATGGGAGTTGCCCACGACACATTATCTAATGATGGTAAGTTTTATTCAAATATTGAAAATCTAATCAAAGGAATGAGTTTAAGTTATACTACAATGAATCATTTAACTATATTGTCAAAGAATTCATCTACTTACAGTCAGACAAGGGTATAAAATATGATCTATATATATAGGCATCAAGTTGAGAAATCCCTCACTTCCAGCATTAGTCATTGTATAACATGTATGATCTGTGTCAGTCCAAGCATTTGTACCTGATGCTAAACAACGGTTAGCCAACAAATCTAGAACTCCCTGAAAACAAACAATAATTAGCCAACAAATCTAAAACTCCCTGAAAACCAACATGCCCGCTTGCTTTCAAAACAAGAGTGCCAAGATGGCCCTATATCGCTCACATGACAATCACTGTTCACTCATTAAAACATTGTTTTGAACCGGTGACCTAGTTTTTGACCCCAGACGACCTATGTTCGAATTTGTCTTACATATCATTAAGACAAACAGTCTGACTAGGTTTGGTGAAGATACGATCAAAATTTGACATCTACAGTGTTAATAACGTTTTCCTAAAATTTGACCTTGTGACCTGGTTTTTGACCCTAGGTGACCCATATTTGAACTTGTCCTTAATATCATTAAGACAAACAATCTGACAAGGTTTGGCCAAGATCCAATTAAAACCATGACATTTGGAGCTTTTACAAGATTTTTACCTAAGATTTGACCTTGTGACCCAGTTTTTGAACCCAGCTGACCCATGTTCATCCTTGACCCACATATCATTGAGGCAAACATTTTGACAAGGTTTGGTGAAGATCCAATTAAAACTGTGACATCTACAGTGTTAACAAAAGTTTTCCTAAGATTTGTACTTGACCGTTATATCATTAAAACAAAGGATTTGACAAAGTTTGGTGAAGATCCAATAATAACTGTGAAATCTACAGTGTTAACATGGTTTTTCATAAGATTTGACCTAGCGACCTAGTTTTTGACCCAAGATGACCCATGTTCGAACTCGTCCAAGATATTATGAAGACAAACATTCTGACAAGGTTTCATGATCATCCAATCAAAACAGTGACTTCTAGAGTGTTCACAAGGTTTTCCAGCAATTTGCCCTAGTGACCTAATTTTACTACAGAAATTACCCATTTTCAAACTTGACCTACATATTATTAAAATAAACATTCTGACAAAGTTTCATGAAGATAAATTCAAAACAGTGATTTCTAAAGTGTTCACAAGGTTTTCCCTTATTTGGCCCTGGGTGACCTAGTTTTTGACCCCAAATGGCCCAATATCGGACTCGTCCGAGATTTTGTTGATATTAACGTTCTGACCCAGTTTTGCTAAAATTGAGCCAAAAATGTGGCCCCTAGTGTGGTCACAACATAAAGTTTGACGACGCACAACGCACGACGCCGGACGCCGGACGGAGAGTGATCCTAATAG
The DNA here is from genome assembly GCA_964023205.1 of Lutraria lutraria. Classification (NCBI taxonomy): domain Eukaryota; kingdom Metazoa; phylum Mollusca; class Bivalvia; order Venerida; family Mactridae; genus Lutraria; species Lutraria lutraria. The sequence continues at coordinate 36,394,286 of OZ026840.1, read as the reverse complement.
CTCACTTTGTCACTTTGTGACATGTGAGCTAAAAAAATATATGAACAACAATGTCTTTTTACCTTGGAAAAGAGGAAAGTTATGCCTGATTAAACATTGAGAATGTTTGATTGTGCTGTTAATTTCTAAGTTATCTCCCTTTTAATTTTATTTCTTATTTATAGTTGCTTATCTAAATTTAGCAGGTCGCTACCAATATTCATTATTTAAATTTACGTACTTGGGTATAATTCTTATCACATTCAAACAATTAATCAGCCAATGATAGGACTGTCAAATATAGCTTCATATACTTTGTAACTAACCAGACAGGCCGAACTAAATATTTGCAACAATGTTACATACCCATACGGTAATTAATAAATTATTGCATTAACAAATTAACTGAAGCATGCTTAAACATCATAAACTTAACCTTAGTATTCAAACTTCATATTTTACATAATAAAAAATATATTGTTTATTTTTATCATTCTGTCCAACATTTACCTTGTAAGGAAAATCTTCACTCCCCATAAACACTAAATGTTCCAATGTATGAGGTAAGCCATCATCATCATGAGCTTCAGTTGCTGTAAAGAAATCAATGTTTACATTATTTTCTGAATACTAATCGCTTTTTTCAGTGTCGTAAATATTCTCCTAAGGCCAAAAAAAAAAATTGTGTGTTTAGGGTAACGGTCTGAAAAAAGTTAGGTAGGGTAGGCTTTTTTTTTTTTTTTTTTTTTGTTTGTTTTGGACAGCAGCAAAACCAGTCACAAGTTTGTGACCTAAGACATAAATTAAAGCTATACAAGTTGACAGCCGCCTCACCTTAATATTTTATATATCAAAGTCTACACAAACACCAGATAATTATTATATTCAATGGCAGAATGAAAAAATTCAAGTAAACAAAATCGCAGTCACGGCTACATCATTGAATTGTGACAGTGACATTATTGATGTTGGGTCGCAGTGAGTCACATAACCAGTACTTGTGGCTTAATCAGTGAGGTGATTGCTTGAGTTTATCAAGTCATGCCATATCACATTTTAACCCAGTCGAGCTACCAGCTTAGAAATTCCACTAACCCGAATCTAATTTCACTAGCCCAAACTAAAATGATCTAGGCTGAAAATAAAATTAAGTTTGTTTGGAGTTTAGCACTGGGTAGGTAGGTAGGTAGAGATTTGAAAAAAAAAAAAAATTTATTTGCTAGAATTTCCATGAGTATAGGTCGGTGCACTCCAAGCATATTTATTTTTATTCTCAGCCGTATGTCTAGAAGTGTGAAAAGACAACATCAAACTATAACAATTAACAAAGCAAATTCTCTCCTCTAATTTATTCCTAGTGCTCTCAAGATAAGGTATGAAAGATATATTTTGCTACAATCAAGAAGAACTTTCAACGAAGTGTTATTCTGCACAAAAGTGAAATTTGAACAATAGTCAAAGGACCATCATGCACCACAAGTGGACTAGAAAACTGGGTTGCTCGCAACAATATCAACTTGTCCAAATCCTGACCATCAACTTAACCTCTGTACAATTTAATATGATTAGTCTAGATGTAGTCAAAATAATTTAGTATAATCATATTCATAACTGTTTTGAATCTATTTAAGCTTGGATTAATATAGAATCAAAGCATATATATCATTATTTGCTAGTTGTTTGGCAGGAAAGGAGAACAATCTCTCAAAATAAAGATCATGACTTCAATTTTTTGGCCACTCACATGTTTAACTTATGCCAAAACTGTATATATATCTTAATTATTGCTGCATTATTTATCTTATTATAGCTTATGAATTTGGAATAATAATCCAATATACAATTAAACTGAATTATGATGTGTCACATGATTAAGGATAAAAGATAAGACACAACAATTAGAACAGATTTTCATTAAATACACATAAAAGAAGTACAGTTTCACTATGTTATATCCGAAATCCGTACACTACATCCTATAAAAGAAATGACCATTATTGAAAATTAACGAGTCTTTGTTATTCTGTTGGTCATTATGCTTAATGCAAAATGATATGGTAGAAAAAATTCTATAAATACTATAAAAATTTTGCGATTATTCAGGAAAATGTTTTGCGATTTTCGGAAAATACGCCTGGACAAACGAAGATGTATCCACAATTAATGGGATCAAATTGCTAGCTGCATTGTGAATCATAACTTGGGTCAATCAAAATTGGACACTAGATTATTATGAAAACATTTTCGTCTAAAAGCATTCAGTGAAATTGATCTGTGCAGTGTTTATTGAGCATTTAAGTGCACCTATTTCGGACGATAACTGATTTCGGATACGGAAAATGCTCTCGACCGATCGGGCTTCCAACTTGGATTTTTCACTTGTCTTGAGTTAAAAATCACTCAATTTTGTTGCCAGTCGAGTGTGTTACATCGAAGACTGCTCTAATTTGAGTTATTTCCCTTTGATAGCTTTTTTAAAATACGAATAAAATTATTGTTTTGAAAACGTTAAAAAAACATTAGGGTCGGCGCCATTCGGCTAGGTAGGGTCGGGTTACCCAAAACACACAATTTTTTTTTTGGCCTAAGTTGTAAAATCAGTGTAAATCACTATTTAAAATCTTGTCTTCAATGAACATTGAAGAACACTTTGAAGGAGACTTTGTTGTATAAAGACTACTAACAGGTTCCCATAGAAAGCTTAACTGTCATGAGATATTGAGTGTCAGATTAGTTAGTCCAGACACTAGGTCATCACTGAAAGATTCAGCTGAGTTGGGACTTATTGTCAACCTACGGGTTTTTATTAAATGTCAGTTGTGGAGCAAATATTATTATGCTCAGAACACATTATTATTATACTGTAAACAACAAAAGAATGATGTTTATTGTCACTGTAAAATGTGTAACTTTTGAATATGCTTTTTGTGCTTGTTAATGTTAAACTATGTGTATATGTGAGTTAGTTCTGGGTATCATAACTAAATTGCTCCTTTTATTTTTGTCTTGTTGACTATTTTAGTTGGAATTGTCCCATTTCTAAGTCGACAGCTTAAGACGGGCTGGTCAACTGGTACCCAATGTCAAGTGGTGCCCATTATATTATGGTCAAGTGGTACCCACTATGAAGTCAAAATACTCAAATGGTACCCATTTAGTGGAGATTGAATGCGAACATTAACAAAGAAATAGCACCTTACATTGATAGAAAATAACATATTTTCAATATGAGTCAAACAGTTATGTTTTTATGTCATTGAAAATTGTAAGTTACCCACTCACCTAATATGATATTGTTGCATATACAATATAATATTTATCATAAATCCAAAAACATAATTTTATATAAATATATCCTGATACACCACTAAAATTCTACTAAATCAATGTATCACAAAACTTTAATTCGATAAAAATAAATAGCAGCTTGTTTGGTAAATTAGCAATTAGGAGTGATAGTTAAATGAAACAACAAACTTTTTTAATTTGTGATTAATTGGTTGAAATTTAAAAATGTTTGTTAAATTACTAAAGCAAACCCTTCTTATTGTCAGTCAATTCAATCAATTGTAAATAACAGTTTGTTGATAAATTAGCGATCACTTTTTTCATTTCAACCAATTATTAATTAAATATAACATTTGCTTAGTGGGTACCACTTGACTTCATGGTGGGTACCACTTGACCAAAAAATATTGGGTACCAGTTGACTGTAAATTACAGTGTATATTAGCCCTACTAATTCGGCTTTCCGGTTGGCCGATTTTCGTAAACGAATTCGGAAAGGCCATCCTCTCAGCCTTACAAACATCTGCATATTTATGTGCGGAATTTAAAATTACGTCAAAATTCTTCAAGTACGTGTATAACTTACTTAATTCAATACAAATAACAATAGTCTGCATGAATGTGCTTTAAAAAATCTGTTTTAAATGTCAATTTTGAAATATTAGACTTAAATTTTACGTCGCGTGAAAAAAAACCGGTACAAACGGACTTTAGCCTCATCCAGTTCCCCTCCGTACACAAATACCGTCCGACAGTTAATTCTATATTGATCTTTATAATGAGTACCTAGAATTGGCTAAAGTTGATTGAAAATTAACTTGCCAACGTTTCGTTGACATGCCAGCTTATTTAAACGTGTACTTAAAATTATTTTGAGAGTAGGCAATGTTTACCATGACACCGGCATTTTAACGCCATTACGCCAGTTTCGTTTTCAGTTGGGAAATAGTGGGGAGAAACAAATCATTAATGCATCTTTCAGAAAAGGTATGTGGGAATAATTAATACTCAGATAAGTATAGAAACATGTTTTCTACCCACAGAATGGTTTACTTCGGTCACAGATATTGTAGTTATCGGGCCCAACGGGTTTTAATTGGGGATTTTCTGCACACAAATATGCAGATCTTTGTTAGACTGTGCGGGACGGAGCCAAGTCGAAAAATGTCTCGCCGTCACGAAGCAGTCTAATTAGTTGGACTAAGTGTATATATAATCCCTTAAGACACTGTCTATTGAAGCAGATCATTTTACGGAACGCTTCGGACTTATATATGTAAAACAAAAAAAGCACGAGTTCACAAATTCTGGAAGAGTTTACCAAAAATCGGGTGCGAGTTTTCCAAACAGGTAAACCGTAAAGTACGAGTTGATTAAGGTACGAATAGTTCAGTGACGTTATGAACTAGTTTACAAACCTACGCAGAAGTATCCATTCACCAGCGGGCCCTCAACTTCAGCTATAATTACACTTAGTCCTGTCGTCTTCGACTTATACTTGGTTATAGGAATATTACCATCCGCTGTCACTGAGCTTATTTTTTCAAAAACCGTGTCGTCCATCTTGGAGAGTAGCTAAAGGGAGGTACACTGGTTCTCGCTCAATCTTACGGCATAATTATAATGTTACTCTGGTTCCCAGCGTCTTATGCGGCGCTTTTGTTTGCTTGATTTTCAACTGGTTTGTCGAACTGTCCGTCTGTCCAGTAAAAATGGTTTAAAAACGAAAATAAGTAACGCCATTTGTTTAAAAAGGATGGACCAAGCTATTAATAACTTTGAATGTTTCTAGGACCACTGAGCTCATACATCTAATATGAAGGGTTGTTACGTACAGTTCTAAGCTTAGCTTGGCCAAGGACTTATATATACTAAGTCCTTTACTTGGTCATTGCAGAGACATAGTTATCTATGTCTCTGGTCATTGACAGAAGTTCTCTGTATCTATGTCTCTGTAAAAATCGAATATATATATAGAAATCAAGCTCATTCCACCTTTTCGATAAAAAACGAATTAACATATTAGCAGCACAAGGCTTAATTACCTAGCAGGACAAATCTTACTTTACGGGTGTGTTCTCTCAAAAACGGTCAAACTTGGCGCACTACAACGAGTGCGAGGTTCCCGAAAAGCGCACGCATTTTATAATTTTGTAATGTTTTTACATATACAGGGCTAGAAAAGGGGAAAGACATTAGTAAAAAGAGGGAAAACTACACAAAGAGCCAAGTTTAGGAAATATTCAAAATGCAAATACAGGAAATATAATTTGGGCGGGATATAGCGTATTTCCCCAAAAGGCGTGTAACTATCACGAAGGAGTGCAGGACTGTCGAATGTGTAGCCGTGTGTTAGAAATGTAATGGCCATCAAAGAACGACGTGTTCATCTCAGTAACAAGTAAGGGAGAGTAATTCTGCAAAATTATTATTATCAACATTTCACAGTTATTTCCCTTAGTTAATTTAAGTTCATGATCAATCTTACCAAATTTGTCGTTTTATTGACTTATTTTAAATATCAGCAGACATTTATTTATGTACAAGGCAATTATTTATTTACATACAATAGAACACAGATAGTGTGAGTTCCAATGCAAACGCCGGTTGGACAATTTTCTTATCAAATTCACTATTGTCCATTTCAAGATGGCACGGAAAAAGACTTCCCTCGGTCGGCTAAAAAGAACAACTGTGCGTTATAGAAATTGCTAAGTTGTAATGCCATGTCACACCCTATATAGGGATCCTTTCGAATATAGCCCCATAGCTCCCCAGGCTCGCATACACTTCGATCAAATGATGTGTAAGGGACGTCAACGAAAACCAGTTACATATATCGCAATGTTCTTAAGATAAAACCAGTCACATATATCGCAATGTTCTTAAGATAAAACCAGGACGGACCACAGACACAGAAACAAACTTACTTCCCTGAGTCACCAATTCATCAACCCTTTCAGTCTCCTCTGTACAAAGCTAGAATACATTCATACAGAGCACTATTTAAAACCAACGATTCTAACAAATATGACTGGTTTATTGTCATTACTTCCCAAATCAACAACAGATCAAATACCATTGAGGATGAGAACATTATGTCTGACAAAACCGAGGACAACATCACGCCCACCGTGACAACAATAACAGGAGTAACGCCCCGCCCCTCCGTGCCTCTTCTCATGAAGCCTTAACCTCGCACATGTTTCACACAATAACGTTATTTTACTGTAAAATGTATGTTACTGTTCAAATTAATAAAATAAATCCTAGCAACTAGTGTATGCCATATTTCAATGTCCAAAAATTACCAACCTGCGTTTGCTAAACAAAACATACGAAGAATAACACATGTTCTCTAATTACACAACACTCTCACTTCGTGTTGGTATTTAAAGCAATAGTTAATGCTATTGTCTAATAAAACTCCACTAGAAAAACTGTTTTCTTATGTAACAAGCGTCATATACGATATCAACAAACTACTTTTGCAATGCAATTCAAAATTTTGTGTCTAAGCTAGCTATATATATATATATAGTGTTCTCGGAAAGTGCAAGAAGCAAAAGCAATCTGAATATGTCAAAATGAAGGAACGTTTGAGTACTGTGTCATAGGCTATGGTATCTTATGAAAGGAAATCTTGTAAATATAAAATCAAGGACTTATATACATCAAGGACTTATATACATACATATGTATATAAGTCCTTGGGAGCATTAAAATGTTTTTATATAAGCAATGAATCTTAATTATAAGTGTAAATAATCTAATGAATTCAATCTACGTTCTTTTTTATAAAATGGAACTTAAGTATAATTGTGCTATTTAATTCCTGATTAGATTTATTGATTCATTTACCATGTCAGAGACGTGTAATTGTTTACACAAGTTGTTTTTAATTCGTTGTTGAGTCATATCACAAAACTAAACAAAATGTGGTAACCAGTTAGAGTTTAATTTAAAGATATAAGTTTAGTAACTTTGGTCTGAGAATGATTCATAAGTTTCGCGCTTCTAAATTACGAAATATTCATGACAGGCCTGCTGTACGTAGACTACTATACAAAAGACAAGCGCTTTCTATATCATTTCTAGATTTGTTCAGCCCAATATACTCTTCTCCTGAAAAGATATTTTAGAACTTAACGTCTTCAGTTATTGTTTCATTTAGTTTCCTACCCAATTTAAATGTTGCTATGACCTAATTTGCATATGATGATTATGAATTTTATTTTGATCGCTTATGTAAATCAAAAATTAAAATCGCGCTTTGTATCATCCATATATAAGCAGTTTTGACTGTTAGTCAACACATTTTGTGCTTTGTTTATACATTTGTGTGTATATACATATACATTGGTTCTGACATTGTCGATATAAAAAATAATAATAAATTATTTCAACGATATAAGCGATATATCACGGAAGTATTTCGGCCATGAAATTTAACATCGGATAGTTAATCGAATAAACGCTTCAAAATGTCCGGAAATATTGGCATGGAGCAGCTTATTCCTATTGTGAATAAGCTGCAAGATGCCTTTGCTTCACTTGGTGTTCCCATCTCCCTTGATCTACCACAGATTGCAGTTGTCGGAAGCCAAAGTGCTGGAAAAAGTTCAGTGTTGGAAAATTTTGTTGGCAGGTATGTTCGTATTTCGTAAACGCTCGCCCACTTATTTAGATACTATGATTATATGTTCTGTTTACTGAACGTGGGATAAAATCCTGATGTGTAAAATGTGTGTAGTCGTCTTGGGCCTATTGTTACAGTTGAGAAGGGGGCGTTTTTGTTCTTTTGCATGATAAATTTGTGGGTGGGGTAATGTGTTCGAGCCTGTACAATATTAAGTCCCATTCTCTTATTTCATTGTCATTCTGATGTGTAATTGTGGTTAGTCATGTTAATATGCACATGCATTTATAACTGACAGAAGTAAAACATTGCTTTCTCTTAATACCTGTGACAATAAGTTAATCACATTCTTTGTTATGTTCTGAAAAAAAACTGGTACAGATCATGCATAGTCAGTAACCCGCTTACTGGTGTAAACCAAATACCGGAGCATCAAATAATATCCATTCTATACATGCATGCATAACTTGCCGCTGTCAACATAATCTGTCATCTGCAGAAATAGAGTTAAATTGTCATTTTGAGGGTTAGTTACTTCGTATACTAAATACAGCCCGCTGTAATACAGGTGGTACTGGATTATTTAGAATGTGAATTGAACAAAGAAAAAATCACTGCCGTGAATCAAATATTGTAATTTATATGTACACATCTCCCTTTACAAATGCCAACACTCAAATGTTCAAATTCTCTACTAATCTAGAGCCTACAAATACAACCAATAAATACAATGCAGTGGGCCGCCATCTTTCTTTCCTCAAATGTACTAAATGACAGTGTACTAGTAGAAACCTCTCAAGCCTTGAAGGTCACATGAAATCATAATGTAGCACTGATATTTCTACGCTTGGTTAAACTCCAAACAATAATTTCAACAAAGAACTCTTTTATAATCGAAGTGGCATAAAAATAGGCACCTGCATTCAAAAATGAAGACGGCAGTGAAACAAATCCCGTTTTTCTGAGAAAAGCAACATACTTTTATTGAATCATTAACATTTTGTGTATTTTCTTAATATAAAACTAATTTTAGTGCATACATATTCTCAAACTGATGTTTTAACTTTGTTTTTGCTGATGACAGATATGTTGAAATCGGTTAGTTAATGTGCTGCTTATTAAACATGCATGTAAATTGCTGATATTTTTAGATGCATCGGTATTCCGTATCTACCAGTAAACAGGGTACTGACATTTTTCTTTGTTCAATTTTCGGTCTAAATGTAGCACCACCGGTTTTCAGTATCACCAGGATATGTCATAGAATATTACAGCAACTTTTAGACAAAAGTTTCAGTGGAAGTTGAGCATGAATAATGATATGACGAAATGGAATTTGATTGACTTAAATGGAAAAGATGTTATCCTCGGAAGAGTAGACATACATTTTGGTTAAACGCTTCGTATAGTGTTGGGAATTTTGAAGCATGCTGTCTTAAATATCTAAAGACACCAATGAAATCTTGGCATGCTTAAAATCTGGAAAATACCAGACTGTCAGTACTGTATTGTTTTGTTATAAGCAAATGTTTCAAAAGCTGATATTTGGTCTATTATTGAATTTGAAGTGATATTATCAATTATGCATTCTAAACTTAGTAGTTACTGATTGAGTAATGAACCCAGTAAAGGGATGAAATATTTGATTTACTAATTATATTGGGGAAAATAAATGTAATTTTTTGGGGGTTTAGCAGGTTTTGTGGCAAGTGGAAACTGCCATTATTCTGTAGTAAAATCGGCCAAAAAGGTCACTGATATCTAGGTATGTGAAAGTGATGTATATTTTTTATTATATTATATATTGTAAGAATACTTTAGTTTTGTTTTTCTTGACTCAGTTTAATGCTGGACCTACCTTTGTGGTTGAGTGGTTAAGGTCGCTGACATCAAATCACTGTAACCTCTCGCTGATAATGGGTCGTGGGTTCGAGCCCAGCTACCGACCATGTCTCTTTATGTGAAAAGTAGGCAGTTGCTTACGGAGAATGGGATTCTAGTACTGGTTCTTCCCTGGAACAATGGTAAGGTGGACTGTCCGCCTCATGACTCTGACTGTTGAAAAGGGGCGTAAAACTCAAACTAACAAACAGTTGAATGCTACTGGTACTTATCCTTGAATTCATGTATGATGGTTATTGAGAGGACAATATAAATCAGTTATGCCTTGTTATATGTAACCATATAAAATAATTATTATGTAACTAGGATTACCATTAATAAGTCATTAGTAAGAATAAATTTTTCTTTTATATGTATGCGTATGTTTGCTTCTGATAGAAATAACACTGAAGATGCCAAACTTCTGAATATTTGTCTAAAACATGAAGTTATGTCATTTCTGGAATTGTCAGTGGCAAAGCTACCTGCAGTGGACATGGTCACATTGCAGATTCTGTTTGTTGGAAATGACTTGTGACTATTTGTCCTATATTTATTTCCCAGTGGGGTAATACCATTGCTTTCAAATATTGATTGCCATTTGTTTGTTGTTAAACAGAGCCATCCCAGAGAGAGGGGAGATAAGATACTGGAGATTCAGGCATTTTATTATATCCCTACTCTTTGACTTTTAGAATAGTTTTACCTGGTTCTTATCATGCCCAGTGTAAAGCACCAATACATGTCTCGCCCTTTTTCCTATGATTTTTTGGATGCAACTCTTTGCCTGAGTTGGGATGGGGACACTGAAAAATTCCATGAGGAGTTCAAAAGTCAGGGCCGAGAGCCCTCAACCTTTCGTTTAGTAGCGTTAACACTAGACCACCGATCATCCCTGGAATATTGATTGATGTACAGTACTTAGTAATGGTATTGCTTATAAGAGTAAAGCAGAAATAATGAAGCAATTCTAGCATTTTATCTTTACATTTTGTAAATTATGGTAATAAAAAAAAACTAACTTGATCACTCTAGTAAATGATTAACTTAAGGATGTGTGAATACAAGCTGAACATTTTAATTAATGTAAAAATCTTTCAATCTGTTTGAAACTAATAAGGGCCTGCACGTCTGTCAAGAAACTAGGCTGAGCCTGTTAAACTCACTTGTATCATTCACTCTATTCTCAATTTTCTTTCTGAATTATGCAAATAGGAGTGAAAATACCACATTGGATATTGGCAGATAGTTTGGGATTCATAGCTTCGAAAGGGATCATTATTTCTTAACACCAGCCTGAAGTTGGAGTTTAATGCATCTATGGAAATGAGATAGTTTCTTGTGAAACTAGAAATCCTGTGTAAATTATTATTGGAACTATCAGCCCAATCAATAGACACAAACACTGACTTAGTGTTTACTGGGCTGTTTAAGTAAAGCTCCGTTTAAAGAAGACCAATGATCAATATTATTGGAGAATGTTGCATAGATTTTGTCGATTTTATGCTGTACTGTTCTGCTTAGGGCCACATTATATATAATTTATATATCAATCTATTACTGTCTATGATTGATTAATGTCAGGAAAGACCCATTTATAAGATTTTTGGTCAGTGAATTGGTTTTCATAAATATGTTGCCCTCAGATTATTTCAAAATCTCATCATAGAATTTGTTAAGTATCGACTTCGTACAAATTTGATGCTGAAGTAAACGAAGGAGATTATTGATAACTTCCGTAAATCTACTTTTAATATCAATACTTGTGTATGCCTGGTATTTCAATTACCTGTTATTTATCCTTTGCTTAATAAAAAAATATGTTGAAGCATGTTAATTTGATGTTATAAATCACATTTTCTTTCTTATTCTAAGACACATTCTAGGGAAATGTTAACATCCATGTGTATTAATGAACTGATTTACTTTACAAGATGTTGTTTCACTGTTGTTTTATCTTAACAGCATGAATCTGTGTGTAATATAACTATAATATAATAATTATTTATGAATGAATGTATGAAAAAATCAAGTAGACCATGTAGACTGGTTCTTCCCAGGAACGATGGTTAGATGAGCAGTCTGCCTCATATGACTCTGGCTGTTGAAAAGGGGCATAAAACTCTAATATACAAATCAGAAAACAAAATAAGTTTTCGACCTACTTTCCATATTTTTGGTCAAGTCAGTATGTGTCCTTAAACATGACTAAGTGTGTCCCATATTGATAAATCGGGGCATATTGTTTTTGGTCTGTCTGTTTGTTTGTCTGTACCAAACTTTAACCTTGAAATAAATCAAAGTGCTTCCACCTACACTCATCAGACTTCATATGTTGGTTCCTCATGACAACCTCTACAGGACCTGTACATTTTCAGGTCAGTAGATCAAAGGTCGTCAACCAGAAGGGACATTGTGTTTTAAAAAACTTTAAAATATTGCTTTATGTAGTATTATTTAAGTGTATATGAGTGTATTTAACATGTAGTGACACATTTGGCTATTGTAGTTGACTGTTAAGATCCTGTCTGATTTGATGGGTAGATAAAGAGTCGAAAATGCTGGCATCATTTTGTTGGTTTTAAAATCAGTGGTACAAAAGTCACACATAATAGGAGGTATTTTCCTGTTTTCAACAGAAAGATCCCCCCCCCCCTCCAAATAAAACAGTCTTTGAAATACACATTACATAGTTATGATATACATGTATTATATTTAACTTCCTGTTAGGATGTTTATAAATAGATGTTTGGTTGGCGTAACATTTTTTAAGGGGGAAATAATCAAACAATTTTCTTCTGGTGATCTCAATTTCATTATGCAGTCCTACCTGTGAACAAAGGCCATCCTTCCGAAAGACATAATAAATTAATATGACCTTTATTTACAGGTGGCCTTTATTTGGAGGTCAGTTTTTTAAAATAAAAGAATGGCTTATATTCACAGAGTGATCATCGGAGTTGACCGCTAATACAGGTTTTTACTGTACATTGGCTGTAGCTGAAAATATCATCTCTTAGACCCCCTTATGTATTTAAAACCACAACCATTTAAAACATTTAGTTGGATGATGACATACAAATTATTATGGTTGGCCTTGTTGTTGATTGTACATTAATTATGTTGAGTTCAGTATAGACTTATAAATCTTATTGACAATAATTGATTTCCTGTTTGTTTACTGTCTGGTATATTACATTTAGGAAAGTGGAATGTATCAATTACAAAAAATGTATGCCATGCTATTTTAAGACAATTCATGATAAGTATTTAGGATACATCTTTTTAGTGGCTTTTCAACATGCTATTTTGATATCTTAGATAACAATTAAAGAGCATGGTTTAAGATGTACATATTGGTCAGCAAATTATTCTTGTTGGGAACAACTTACAAGTAACCAACTGTTTCCTAATTAACCTTCCTCTCTCTATTAAATGCACCACCATTTTGAAAACAAGAAAATATTGTCATCTATACATGATCAATCCTTCAGTTTATATATCGTACATGCAATGATAAAAAAAAAAGTTGCAGAAATTAATGAATGCTGTCAATTTAAAAGAATCGGTGATTTTGTTTTAATATTGACTATTTATATTTTCAGAGACTTTCTGCCTAGAGGAAGCGGTATTGTAACCAGGCGACCTCTTGTTCTTCAGCTCATCAATTCTAATACAGGCAAGTATTGATTTAATCAAAGTACTGAAAATACTTGTGGAAACTGAACATGCATTGACTCGCACTGCAACATTTTTATAGTGTCAACATTTTTTGGTAGCATGTTGTGCACTAGAGCTGGGAGGTTTTATCGGTTTATCGGTATATCGCGATAACAGCTAGACAATATAAATATCACAATATATTTTCAGCATATCGATATATCGGGTTAAGCTTAAATAACTGAACTTTATGTTTATTATTGTAAAAAAGGTTCATACATTGTGGTAAAGTGTTATTTATGTCTAAATGCTGGTCAGTCTTGTAATATTATTAACTGTGAACACATACATATTTATATTTGTACATGCATTAATAATTTCAACACTGCTAAAACAGAACAAATTATTTGAAATGTGAAACTACACTGTGAGCTATAGTCTGTATTATTACCCAAGGAGTTATATAAATGTTAATTTGTAATGTTTTTCTGTAAATTAACCATTCATATATATCGCGATACGTGAAATGTTGTGATATATCGTGATACGCTTTTAAGGACCGATACCCAGCTCTATTGTGCACTTAGTCAATAAGTACAGTATTTATAAATATGAATGTAATACCTAAACAGAACATTCAGAAGGTATTGATATGTTACTTCGCCATCATTTTGCAGAGCATGCAGAATTTTTGCATCAAAAAGGAAAGAAGTATGTGGACTTCATGGAAGTCCGTAAAGAAATTGAATCTGAGACTGACAGAGCAACTGGTGGAAACAAAGGCATCTCAAACATTCCAATTAATCTGAGAGTTTTTTCTCCTCATGGTAGGTTTATACTTTAAATTCTTGCAATTGTCATGTCAGACTTTCACTAATATCATATCAGACTTTTACTAATATCATGACAAACTTGCTGATGACTGCTGGTAAATCGAGAGTATATAACACTAGTATAATCTCACTTAGCTCAACATCCTCATCATAATGGTTCTTATGTTCATACAAATCTTTGATACATCTTCCATATTTCAAATTGATACTGAGTTCACCACAACATTAAGAACCATGTTTAGGACACATTAATTGGTAGTCATTACACCTAGGTTTTACTGCTTTGGCAGGAAACATGTTTGCTTGTCACCAGTTGTTACCAGAAGATTACAAATTACACTGTTTGTATGTTTGCATCTCTTGTTTTCAGTATTGAATCTAACACTGATAGATTTACCTGGTATGACAAAGGTACCAGTAGGTGATCAACCAGCTGATATAGAACAACAGATCCGTGGTATGTTGATGGAATTCATAACAAAGGAAAGTTGTTTGATTCTTGCTGTTAGCCCAGCTAACGCTGATCTGGCCAACTCTGATGCTCTCAAACTTGCCAAAGAAGTTGATCCTCAAGGTAAGCATCTGTTCTATACACATCCAGTTACCACATAAGTTGTTATTTCTGCGGGGACTTTATTTCTGCTATTTCTGCGGAAGACAACGAGATTTAAATGTCACCTTATGGGGAATTCTTTGGTGTGTTAAAAACACTGGTATCATTTGTTAGCATATACCGCTATGTACTTTTTCAGTGTCAGTTATTGTGGGTTTCATATTGAAAATAATACATAATAGTGTTTCCATTGCTGTTATGTTAAGTTATATACCTGGTATTGTATGACAATGATGACACACTCTATCAGTCATCAGTACATAGACTTTATTTGATTTTTTTTGTAATTCTGACAGAAATTTTATGTTATGAACAATGTTAAAGTTCTGCTCGAAGTTGCATGTTTTTTGTCCCATGATAAGATTGAGAAGTCTATTGCAATGATGTTTTATTTTGTATAATATGTGATATATCACCATACACTTATATTGTTGTATTCTCATAGTGCATTACAATATAATGTTTAAGCAACTATCCTAAATTCTGTTAGACTCTTTAATTCTACATGAAAATTTGATCAATGCTGATTAAGTTACTTTAATTAGAGACATACTGAATAACCGAAGACAGTCAATGAGTTAATATCAAGGGTGGCAATATTCCAGATTTATCCGGAATTCCGAATGTCTAGAAAGAGCTATGCTTTCTGAGCAAAATAAAAAGTTATTTGATGATAATATCTTGAGAAATGGCAAAGAAATCTGCTATGAAGGATTTTCTCTAATAAAAACTGAGTTAAATATGGAAACAATGTGGTTGAAGGCCTCTTGTTTGTCAATAATGGTCAGCAGCGTATGATTTTCAGGATTTTTAATTTGGCTCTATTGACACCCCTCTAATATGTTTTGTTCTTGTTACAATATGAACTGTATATTTAAATGTTTGTTTTTTGTATTTAAATGTTTTCCAAAGAAATCATGTACAAATTACAGGTATACGTACTATTGGTGTTATAACGAAGTTGGATTTAATGGATGACGGTACAGATGCCAGAGAAGTGTTAGAGAATAGACTTCTACCATTACGCAGAGGTACTACTGTGGAATCATTAATTTTTGTTGGAGATTTAATTTCGTGGATTTAGTGGGTCATCCACGAAACCAAACCCCCTCGAATTTAAATGCAGAGATAAGGCATTTCTTTTCAAAATTAAAAATCCACGAATTTATGTCCCCACGAAATAGCCATTATAGTAAAAACCACGAAAATTAAGCCCAACGAAAATAAATGAAAATACAGTAATATAGATAATTAGAATTTATCATGAATTTTATTGCTTGTACATTTTCATTGCTTTTTTTAGGCCCCATATTTTTTTTTGACTTTTTTTTTCATCTTAGTTCTAATACTTAGGTTCATGACCTATATTAATAAATTTTAAGAATGATGTTATATTCATGTTAAAACCAGCTGTTAAGTCTGTGTATGCTGAAATACACTCAATTTTTATTATCCCCAGCCATTCAAAATGGCGGAAGGGCATAAAATGTTACCCTGTCTGTCCGTTCAAATTTTGGCGTCTGTCCGTTCAAATTTTGGTGTCTGTCCATTCCGAGCGATAAATTGCCCCTTTTTGAATTAGCTCTCGGCTGGGTCATCTGGACAATTTCTAGTATACCTATGTTAGATTGCTGTTAAAAGCGTTTTGATCATGGAATGATAGTAGTGTTCATTAAATTGAGACAGAATTTTTATATTGTATTTACATTTGACTTACGTATCATATGAATTATTTGCTGGGTATTCTCTAGCAGTTTTCAACTGAGGGACATGACACCTCCTTACTTTTTATTTTAATTAACTGTACTGTAAGCATTACACAATTATGACAATACTTGACTTTTTATCTTTGGTTTTCCAGGATATATTGGTGTGGTCAACAGAAGCCAAAAAGACATAGAAGGTAAAAAAGACATCAGAGCTGCTCTGGCTGCTGAAAGGAAATACTTCCTTAGTCATCCATCATATAGACATATGGCTGATAGAATGGGCACTCCATTTTTACAGGTGTGTTTCTTGTCATTAATATAATTCTGCCATTATTTCTAACCTATTTATCATGTTTTATCTATTAGGTCATCATTTATTTTATCAGCTTATGTATGTACAAATTTCGCATTTATTCAACTTTACTCAACTTCAGTTTTTAGCTCACATGTCACAAAGTGACAAAGTGAGCTATTAGGATCACTCTCCGTCCAGCGTCCGGCGTCGTGCGTCGTCAAACTTTTTGTTGTGACCACACTAGGGGCCACATTTTTGGCTCAATTTTAGCAAAACTGGGTCAAAACGTTAATATCAACAAAATCTCGGACGAGTTCGATATTGGGCCATTTGGGGTCAAAAACTAGGTCACCAGGGCCAAATAAGGGAAAACCTTGTGAACACTTTAGAAATCACTGTTTTGCATTTATCTTCATGAAACTTTGTCAGAATGTTTATTTTAATAATATGTAGGTCAAGTTTGATAATGGGTAATTTCTGTAGTAAAATTAGGTCACTAGGGCAAATTGCTGGAAAACCTTGTGAACACTCTAGAAGTCACTGTTTTGATTGGATGATCATGAAACCTTGTCAGAATGTTTGTCTTCATAATATCTTGGATGAGTTCGAACATGGGTCATCTTGGGTCAAAAACTAGGTCGCTAGGTCAAATCTTATGAAAAACCATGTTAACACTGTAGATTTCACAGTTATTATTGGATCTTCACCAAACTTTGTCAAATCGTTTGTTTTAATGATATAACAGTCAAGTATAAATATGGGTCATCTGGGGTCAATAACTAGGTCACCAGGTTAAATCTTAGGAAAACTTTGTTAACACTGTAGATGTCACAGTTTTAATTGGATCTTCACCAAACCTTGTCAAAATGTTTGCCTCAATGATATGTGGGTGAAGGATGAAGATGGGTCAGCCGGGTTCAAAAACTGGGTCACAAGGTCAAATCTTAGGTAAAAATCTTGTAAAAGCTCTAAATGTCATGGTTTTGATTGTCAGATTGTTTGTCTTAATGATATTAAGGACAAGTTCAAATATGGGTCACCTAGGATCAAAAACCAGGTCACAAGGTCAAATCTTAGGAAAACCTTATTAACACTGAAGATGTCAAATTTTGATCGTATCTTCACCAAACCTAGTCAGGCTGTTTGTCTTAATGATATGTAAGACAAATTCGAACATAGGTCGTCTGGGATCAAAAACTAGGTCACCGGTTCAAAACAATGTTTTAATGAGTGAACAGTGATTGTCATGTGAGCGATATAGGGCCATCTTGGCCCTCTTGTTTTTTTCTTTCAGGAAATCTTGAATGAAATATTAATCAAAGTATTTTAAAGGATTGTCATAGACATATAATTTATTGATATTTTGTAAATGCAAAAATGTAGGAATGATTAGGTATTACAAAATCCAATTTCAATATCTTTGTTTAAATGAGATGTGGCTATGAACCTAATCTCTTATAAATAACAGAACAGAAACCTATATATTTTGCTGTCAATTCTGTCATTGTTATCATTTACCTTTGTTTGTTCTATATTTAGCGTGTTTTAAACCAGCAACTTACCAATCACATTCGAGATACGTTACCTAGTCTACGTAACAAACTCCAAGCTGAGCTTCTTTCTTTGGAGAAAGACGTTGAAGAATTTAAAAACTTCAGACCTGATGACCCGGCAAGAAAAACTAAAGCTATGATGCAGTGAGTGTAATATTTCATACAGGCCTTTTTAGGACAGTGCTGCACCATGCCTCATTAACAATATGCCATACTGCCCCTATCAATTATACATTGTGCCATGTGTCAAAAATATGCCCCTTTTCAGCCTGTGTCTGATTATACACATTTGAAGAAAAAAACAGCATTCAATAATTAAAGACAGAAGCACAATTACTTTAAACCTAATGATTAATCTTGCACAGAATACTGTGATAGCAGATTACACTATACAGTGATAAGTGACATCACTAACTAAATGAGAAACCAGGCAACTTGCCCTGCATGGTATAAACCACGCTCTGAAAGTGTCCCTTTGGCAAGAAAACGCGATTTTTCACTTATTCTCTGCTGAAAACACTTGTGAGTAATTACAGTGTCTAGGTTGATACCAAAACTCCTGTTTTGTTTAGAGAATTGTTAGGAATCTATGTTAAATCAATGGAAAGAAATTCTTCAAAATAACTATATTTAGACAATAAACTCAATTTATTATCATTTTACAAGATTTTGAACTTAATTTAATAAAATATTTCATTGCTTAGTTCATATGTATAGTAACATATATACATATATATATATTGCTAATACAGAATGGTTCAGCAATTTGGTTTGGACTTTGATAAGAACATTGAAGGATCAGGTGCACAGATCAGTATGAAGGAATTATCAGGTGGAGCCAAAATCAACAGAATTTTCTATGAAAGATTTCCATTTGAGTTAGTTAAGGTAACAATCTGATATAATCTCTGTGGTAGTTGGTATTGTTGACTGCGGACTTTGTACTGGTGTCTTTTTTAATTGATACTCATATGAACGAATATTTTAAAAAATGGAATTGTTTCACATCTATTAATAATTGCCCTTAATTGTGTAGGGTATGTGTAGGGTATGTCAGTGGTGCTGAAGTTCTGGTGTATTAATTTCATATTAACATACCGGTAATTCAAATAATTAACATTTCATAATAATCCAAATAAAAGGTTCATCATATTGATAATATTTGATGTTTTAGATTTCAGTTACGATAATTATTATAAAAAGGTTAACTTATTGAAGCGTTAAGTTACCATGTAATTGTATACATCATTCACTGCTGTTTATTAAAAGACGAAAACCAGCACATAATTATAGCTATTAACTTTACAGTATATATTGTGTAATGTATTCATAATCAAATGTGATCTGCAGGGTGCTCCCTAGACTTCAATAGTTGGGGGTTAAAATTACTCTTAGCTGATAGAAATTTAGAGTCAACAAAATTTCCTACTAATGTAATAGTAAATTTTACCTTTTGGTTCCGATTCTCAAGAGTCAAAAACCTTATTTTGCAAATTTCAAGAGTCAAAATGAAATGCCATTTTAAGGGTAAAAGGAGAGCCCTGATCTGTCTTTATTAAGATGATTGATTATTGTGTAGATGGTCTTTACTGGTTATAATTTCTATTATAGATGGAATTTGATGAAAAAGAATTACGACGTGAGATCAGTTACGCCATTAAAAATATACATGGTATAAGAACAGGATTGTTCACCCCTGACATGGCTTTTGAAGCGATTGTAAAAAAACAGATTGAGAAACTTCGTTCACCATCCCTGAAATGTATTGATATGGTAGTATCTGAGTTGACAGGTGTCATACGCAAATGTACTGAAAAGGTAACAAATAATTGATAGGTGTATTTATGTGCAATGTGAAGGCAGGGCTCCACTAATTTCTTCAGCAATTTTCAATTCATCTTCAGTTTATTTCTTCTCATAATTACAAATGGATGATTTGATTTGTCGAGCCCTGGAAGGTGCAGGTTGCCATAGTTGTTTTCATGTTAAGTTTAATAGTGTAGCTTGTATGAAATTTTTGTTTTGTAATTCACTAATTTTAACTTAAGGAGAAATTTTGTTCCCATTCTTTATTATACAGTTCTGATTCTTATCTCAGGTTTACACTTTCCTTCTGTCTACTGCCCAAATATTGTATGAATAGATGTATGCTGATAAGTCAGTGACTATTGTTGAAATGGTGGCCTTTATATACAGGAGGATCAAAAAAATACTGGAATCCTAACTTTTATGATTTTTTTTTGAGAATCTTTTTGTTTGATTCTGAAATTCAGCAAAAGTTGAGGAGTATTTTGTTATAAAAATAATGGTGTCTTATTCCCAAGATGTTATTATTTTCAGATGAATCGTTATCCTCGACTACGTGAAGAAACAGAAAGAATTGTAAATTCTTGTACTCGAGAGAGAGAAGCCAAGTGTAAAGACCAACTGATGCTGCTAGTGGATATTCAGCTAGCTTACATGAACACAAACCATGAAGATTTTATTGGTTTTGCTAAGTAAGTTGATTGGTCAAATCTGTCTTTTTATGCCCCCGTATCGATAGATCATGTGCATATTGTTTTTGGCCTGTCTGTTTGTTTGTTTGTACCAAACCTTGCCTATAAAATCAAAACACTTCCACCTATGATCATCAAACTTCATATAATGGTTTCTCATGGCAATTTCTACAGGACCTGTGCGTTTTCAGGTCAGTAGGTCAAAGGTCAAGGTCACCGTGAGGAGGTATTGTGTTTTATAAACTCATATTGTTTAAACTGCATTTACTTTTAATTGAGTATGTACCTAAGTACCATGACCCTCGCTATATCAACTTACTGGTAGATTGGAGGGATGGAGACAGAGTTTGTCTGATACAAGAACAATATTATAGGAATTTGGACATCATGAA
Organism: Lutraria lutraria; assembly: GCA_964023205.1. Lineage (NCBI taxonomy): Eukaryota > Metazoa > Mollusca > Bivalvia > Venerida > Mactridae > Lutraria > Lutraria lutraria. The sequence continues at coordinate 36,372,946 of OZ026840.1, read as the reverse complement.
TATTGATGAGATATTTCCTCAAATTCTAGAATATGAAGATAAACAATTCACTGTTTTTAGGAGATAATTTACTTGTTAATTCCTCTCCTATAGCTTTCATGTACTCAATGAATTTCAACATTTACCTATTGTACTGCTCTTTTAGGCGGGAAATCCCAACTACCTCTGATTTCTTTGTTTCTTTCTGTGTTAGGGTTGTAATTTTGATAATTTATGTGGCAACGTCTGTTTTGCTAGCAATATAACTTGTTTCCTTCTGATAATTGTTTTATATCTGTTAATATTGCAGTGCACAACAAAAATCTGATAATACAACTAAAAGAAAAGTTGGCAACCAGGTAACTAGTTTATATATTCTTCATACATATACAGTCAAGCCTGTGAACAAAAGCCACCTTTGGGAAAGAAGAAATGTGGCCTTTATTTGGGGTGATTTTGTTCTAAATAATCAATGATGGTGTTTCAAAGAATGGTCTTTGTTCACATGATGGCCCTTATTCAGATGTGGCTGCTAACACATGGTTGACTGTATATGTATAATAGATAGATTTTGTGCCTAGAAGTTGAATTGCGCTCTGTGCATTTTTAGTTCAGTTGAGTTTTGAATGAAGTTTGGTAAAACATGCATACGAGGGCCAATTTATAATGATGCATATTCATCAAATAATCTTACATCAATATTATATTCCTTCATATAACTTCTTTGAGGCTGTCTACTTTTGGAACGGACCTTGTTTGTGCGATGTCTACATTGTATGTTTGATCAAAATACTCATATTATTGTGCGATTTTATTAAACTGCCAAAGCTGCTTAATTTCACTGTCAATGTTTGCATTTATTTTTAGGTTTGATAAGATTCAATTACTTTCCTAAGTTTACTATAATTTTCATTATACTGGTTGTCAAATGTACTTGTATTTAACAATGCGCATCCTATTATATAAACATGCAGAATTGAAAATTTCCTAATGGTAAATGAATACTATTGACTGTGGTATGAAGCTAAAAATAATCGCAATTAGCAACCACGTTATTATTCTGCTTTGACAAGTCAATAAAATTACACCTATACTTCATGTACAACATTATAAGACTATCTGTTGTCTATGATAAATTTATCACTGTGGTATCAACCATATGTTAATGTGAATTCACTTTTGTGTTGATGATGATTCAGTTTCTGTCTGGATAAAAGTGAAACATGTTTAAAAAAAAACTTAATACAATCCTGATTCAAAATTGACATTTTTTACTAAATTTGCTGTATTGTTTTTAATAAATATGTGTGTTAAGTGTTTCTTTTTCAGTTTGTCTTTTACCACAGTTATTTGTTAAGACAAAATTAATAGCAGTGTTTTAAACACTGTTGTAGTCTTGGTTGCTTTCTTCAGGGTTATTTACCTACTTGATCATCTTCCTTCATTCAACTTTTAAGATCTTCTATCTCTTCTGGGTCTGTATTCACAATTCATCCTAAGATTTTCTTTAACTTAAGTCAAATTTTTTACTTAAGTGTAAATTTTTTATGGTAAAAGTTTGTAAACCAGTCATCAGAAGTGTGAAAATGAATTATCATTTTCTTAATTGGCATCTTTAGAAAAAAGATAAAATCATATTGTGATTTCCTACTTTATATTAGTACAAAAGAGTTACTTAAGATGTTTATTGAATACCGGCCCTGACTTGATCTGCTATTGTTGTTACTTACTTGGTTTATATTGTATTACAGTCATGATTGCTTTTTAGTTTATGAATTGATCTTGCCATTATTTGAATATGAATTCTTATAATCTTTTTTTCTAAAAAAGGATTTCCAGTAATAGCCCCTGACTGCTGTTAGTTCAAATTCATCCTGGTACTTAGTTTTACATACTGTGGAATCATTAATTTTCGTTGGGGATTTAATTTCGAGGATTTCGTGGGTCGGCTCATCCACAAAATCAAATTACCACAAATTTAAATGCAGAGATAAGGCATTTTTCTTCAAAAATCAAAATCCATGAATTTATGACCCCACGAGGTAGCCATTTTAGTAAAAACCACGAAAATTGAGCCCAACGAAAATAAATGAAAATACAGTATATGTAAGCTGTGCTGACTGAAGGTCATTGGTTCTACCAGATGTACGTCTCATTGAGTCTTCCTCCAGCATTAAAGCTTAAAGATTGCCGAACTGACCCACCCTGTTGGTGCACCATTAAACCCCATTGAGAAAAAATAAGATACCGCCCATCTTACAGGGTTCGCAATAAGTTTGTGGCCAATAGGCCCAAAAGCTAGACTAACAGGCCTGCTAGGGGGCTTCGGGCATTTTCTAGCAATAAACTTTTGAGATTCCTAACCGGCCCAAACTCATTTCCAAGCGGCTAAATTGGCCTGCAGCCTGCTGTTATTGAGAACCCTGTCTTAGTGTTATAATTAATTATTTTTCCTAGTTCCTTATTTATTTATTTAACATTCGATAAGTGTAAAAGTAGTGAAGTTCGCATCATGGAAATGATTGCGTTTTTAGCAAATGGCCTATTTTCATGAACATAGCTGCTAGCAAAAAATTCTGACCACTCAAACAATACTGTTATACAAGGGCTGAATTTTCGGTCGATTAGTGATTTCAACGACTTGTAAATATAATATCTGTCAGAAAATCGTTTTTCGTGAACATTTATGATTATAATTACAGATTTGTGAACATTTCAACATGCAATGATATCCACAGGTACATTTCTATTGTTTCTTTTTACAGGTAATACGTAAAGGCTGGTTAACTCTACATAACATCAGTTTTATGAAAGGCGGTTCAAAAGAATTCTGGTTTGTTCTCACGGCTGAAAGTCTAGCTTGGTTTAAAGATGAAGAGGTAAGTTGACATAGATAGTATACTATCAGTGTAATAAACACTTACCTGAGTACAACATCCTCAGTGTCAGTTACCTGTGATCTTATCATTGTCTGTCTGTTAACATCTTTTATTTATTAGGCCACATTTGACTCCATCTGACCAATCAACGCACAGAAAAAGTATTTGCTAAAACATGTAGATCTTAGTTTGCCATTGTATAAACATTATACAATGTCTAAGTCAAATGGATCTCTCGTCTATGATATTTAGAGGCGAGCAATTTGTCAATTTGTTCCAAATAATCAGTGATAATTTTTTGTTTAAAGATACATATATTCACAGGCTGGCCTTTATTTGGAGTTGGCCACAAACATTGACTGGACTGTATATAACTTTGAAGATTGAAATAAGGGCGCATTTTGCTGTAATCTGAACATAAACCTATTATAAGTACATACCATCTGGTTACTAAAGTCTGTACCACAATAAAGAAATATCACTAAAAACTGGACAGGGAGAAAATTTTTAACTTGTCCGTTGCATAAATGCAAACCATCATTTGTTTAAGTCTGGCCTTAAACTGGTATATTACTCAGATGAGCGTACTCGAGACCTCGATTACATTGTTTAGTCAATAATTTGTTATCAGTCTTCAAAATGTACTCTCATTTGATCTTGTTTTAAAATTCTTTTAAGACTTGAGTGCTGAAATACTTTTATTGAGTGAAGTTTGTAATTTCAAGGACTTATATACATACATGGATTCGCAACTGCTAAAAATAGCTCAAACGATATCGTTCGGCGATCCCACAATGCATTGCTATATACTCGGCAATGTCCGACAGCTGTTTACGAATTCGATTATACTAAAAAAACTCTGGCAATTGGGCACGGGAAATTGGTAAAGGGTGCAACAAATTCCTTAAAGATATTGAGATACATTTATAATCCACAAAGTCTAAGTATAAGCTTTGAAAAAGGCATCAGTCGAACATTTTAAATTCCAAAATGGCGGACATCTATTATAATCCTTTCGTCTCCGAGATTAAACATTCGGAATACCATGGATATTTTCGCTGGTATTATCATTTGGATTATCACGGATATTTTCGTATTTTTGCTTTTGTAAACAATAGCTTGTATTCCCGTTGATTCACGTCTTATTATCGCGGGATTTGATTACTTTAAACTGTTAATACGGAAGTTGCGAATCCATGTATGTATATAAGTCCTTGGTAATCTAAAGTCTTTTATTATTTATTTCTTTGTTTTATTTTTAAGAAATGAATGAATATAATTATTGTCAGAATCAGTAGATTTAAATCAATGTTTTTTTGAAAGCCAATTGTGCATTACAACGCATTCTTATCATATTGTATAAGTCATCATTTTGTTTACGTCTAAGCTTTTGTGTGTTTTCTTGAATGTTTCAAATGATGTTTTAAAACATCGGCACCCAGTTGTATGAATATTGGTTAAATGTAATCATTGGGTTAAAGTTGAGGATTGAAGTCTATTTTGGGGAAAGAATTGTGATGACACGCTGGTTAAATTTGCCTGATGTTAAAACAATTGGATGCAGATGATAAAAAGGAATCGTCTGTTCCGCAAATAACAAGCACTGAATATTTCCTAATGAATGCCACATGGAAGTGATGTTACATTTTACAGATCATTTTTTTAGTTGGTCAAAACCATGTATGAATTGTTATTGAATCAAACCTGAAGGATTATTTAATAATTCAGGGTGGATCATGATTGGCTGGAGTTCTCATTAAAGAGGGGGGGGGGGGGGGGGGGGGGTTAATTTACGACATGCATTCATTAGACAATATTTTGTGACTATGGATAAATACATCAGTGTAAAATTTGCCCTGTCATAGAAATGTTCAACTTTGTTTCTGGATTATATGATAATTATTGATTCTTTATACTTTCTCCCAGCCCTTTATCTCTGACAAATCCATTCATGAGAAAATCCCTGCCATGCTATGTATATGAAATGCGCCCCCACCCCATGTCTAGTGTTCCCTATGACCCTATGGTTATCATATTGTACGTTGATAACATGATTAAAATAGTGTAAAAGCTAAGTCTCTTATAGCCACCTTTTATGATTTAATTTCAAAATTTAAGAATAAAACAAAATTACGTCTTTTTTTAAAGAAAAAAACCTGATTTTACTTTCTGATATAAATTTACTTGGGTATAAAATTTATAAAAGTTTTCATGATAAGAAGTGGGCATGTGTTTTTTGTCTGTGTTCTTATTCACCCGTCTTAACATTGAACTTAGTTTTAACCTACTACTATTTTCCACAAAAAGATGTGTTTTATTACCTCAAAACTGAAAATGGACCATTCTAAATGCTTATTGGGCCTATTCTATTGTAGAATTATAAGCAATGCAGGATTGCCCCTAATTAGTTTAGTTGTTAGACCTTTATAATTTTCCAGTTTCTTAATCTTTGTAGCAAACCTCTCTAATGGTCTGTCAAATTCAATAACTTTGATGTGAATTCCTTACATCTTGGCAGAATCCCTGCTGATTAAGAATTTTGTTATTTCAAAGTAAAAGGTCATGTAGCATGCATAAATTTGCATAACTCTTGAATTGTCAATCATTATAGTAATATGTTTGAAACTCATGATTGGAGCATGTTGTCCTCATATTTATAGAGAATTCAAAATCTTTCTTAAAAAAGCATTGTTTCAATTGATGCCGATGCAGATATATCAATTTATAAACATATAGTATTTGCAATGTGTATGATGATATCTTCCATATTATTAAAGGTTTGAAGGGATATTTATATAGTCAAAGTGCTGTTAATACAAACTGTATTTGCTTAACATACAGGGATGTACCTTAAGTATGCTGGTAAATTATTGAATGCTTGGCTTATCAATCAGTATGTGATGAATGAATGAACTTTGTTTCATTACCTCTGGCACATTTTCAAATGAATGAAATCTTAAATCTCTGTTTCTTTGCCTGTGGGTGTGTTGCTTCGATTGAGTATATTGGTTGTCAGGTCTGTTAGTTATTTATCAACCCTACTGTATCAATAAACATAAAAGTGAATCTCTCCTTACAAGTTTTATAATCATCATGTATATTGATCATGTGACAGGGATCATGTGGCAGGGATCATGTGACAGGGATCATGTGACTTATGAATTAATTTGTGATTCTTGTGTAGCTTACAAAGTGGGCATGTTTATGACCATGAAATGTACGAAGTGTGAATAAATCAGCATTATTTCTTGAAATATATAACAAACAAGCATTATTCCTTATATGTTCAAGAATCTAATTACTAGCATGCTCTGATAGCTTCAATAAGTGTAAGGGGAGATCACTCTGTTTGGTATTATAGCTTTCTGTTTACATCTGAGATAAATGGAAATAAATTTGAGCACATAACCATTGTTTACTAACCAGTGGGTTATGATGTGCTTTGAACAGTCATTGTTAAAATGGTGTAATTATTTGTATTTATAATTATCATAATGTATTGTGAAATCACATGACTTCAATTAGTTACCATGTTTAGTTAGTGTCTGATATAGGCTGTGGGTGGTCTAGTGGTAAACGTTCAATTCCAGCTTCAGGCAGGTCATACACTTCTATGAAAATTGGACATAATTGTTGATTAGTATAGTTTAGTCTGTGCGTTTATTAGGAGTATAGCTGTTTGTTAGTGACTAAACATTAAGAACTTGCAACATATTTGTTTGGTGAACATTCTGTCAGACAGGATTATAATACAAAACTTGTATTCATGTCCAATTTGACCAAATACTTACCAATCATTATGTTATGAAATCTGTTCGGAGAAAACAAAGACATGAGGCTAAATCTTACAGGAGAAGGACAAGAAATACCTTCTACCATTGGACGGTCTTGCTATACGGGATGTTGAGTCTGGTTTCTTTTCTCGACATCCAATTTTCGCTGTCTTCAATACCGATAATAGGTAAAACATATATACTAGGTGCTTGTTGCATGATGTTCACATGGTCACAGGACAATAGATAGTGCTGCTATTTTTATATAGGACACATTGATGAATTTGCTGTTAACATTTAGACTGTACATTGGAGGTGCTTTCAACAAAGTGTGGCTCAATTTCAAAGTGATCAAGTTAGACTTCTCCACAAAGCTTGATATGCTAGCAAATTTAGTATATAATAGTAGATTTTTCTTTTTTTAATATATTTCAATAAAGTAGTACAAGTACTATACATTTATCTGTTTTTTTATAGCTGTTCATTATCTTTTGAGACCATATTTAGAAATGTTATGTGACCATTGAATTTCTATCATGCGATTAAGTTATATCTGTTGGTTGTGGATCTTGCATAGACTTTGCATGGAACAAAAGATAAAGTTTTTATACACACCTTGAAATTGAATGCTTACCTGGGGTAGGTGCATGCTTCTGTAAGTGTATGTATTGACAGACCTGCTAGTTTATTTAATTCAGTTGATGATGCTTTATCGTCAGTGTAACATGTTATTATATTATTTTGCTTCTTTTGCTGAAAGTTCCTTTCATTCTATCACAACATCATTTAGGAGATAATAAAAACAGGAGGGGAGGATTTGGGGAGGGGGTCAAAGTAAAATGAAATAGTCAAGCATTTAGAGCATTGTCCTGTATGAGGCTTGGTATGGGACATACATTTTGAATAAAACTAAGTGACATATGATTACAAAGCAAGCAAATTAAAGTGTATGCATATTTGATTTTCCCTTTTGAAGGAATTCATAACTTCATCATGGCTTGCTTTGAGTCCCTTCTTCAAAGTTATAATTGCTAGGCAACTTGATATTATTCCTACTTAAAGATAAAGCCATACCTGGTTAGGAAGTAGCATTCACTTGTACCATACTTGTGTATATAAAAACATCTTTTTTGTATGTATAAATATATCATAGTTGAGGTACTAGGTATGTTACACTGTATACATTACATATTAATATGGTCACTATTGATTAACAGTTTCTAGTACACATGTCTTTTAGCGTATCTCTGACAATAATTCAGGTCATTATCTAGGTTAGGGTTAACTTCTATCCTAGTATGTACCCTACATATCCTAAACCTTATCTCAAATATGCTGCTTTTTCTTCCTGTCTGTGATTAGCAAGTTCCTATATACCTTCAGTTCTTCCACCCTTTTCAACTTAAACAATAAAACCACTAATACTTGTCTTGCCAGACAGAAATCTCTACTGGTCAGATAATTAATATCTGATGTCCATTCAGAATTTTTATTTAGTGTTTTATGAGTGGTCCTGATTGTCACAAGGGTTAAAATTGCCTGGCCAGCTGACACATAAGACAACCTGGAAGGTCTGGCAATGACAGAAAATACTAACCAATATACTTGACTGACACTTACTGTGGAATCATTAATTTTCGTTAGGGATTTAATTTCGTGGATTTCGTGGGTCGGCTCATCCACGAAATAAAATCCCCACAAATTAAAATGCAGAGAAAGGGAATTGTTTTTCAAAAAACAAATTCCACGAATTTATGTCCCCACGAAATAGCTATTTTAGTAAAAACCACGAAAATTGAGCCCAACGAAAATAAACGAAACTACAGTATCACCCATTAACATGTTGTATGTATCTTTTATCATTAGGAGAAAGACAAGAAGTACATGCTTCCGCTGGATAATTTAAATTTACGAGACATGCAAGATACTGGCTTCATTAAACAGAAAAAAATGTTTGCTCTTTTCAACCCTGATGCAAGGTGGGCCTCCTAGGTTTACATTCATAGCCATAATCAATGTGTTTGTGTATATATCTATCTATGTTTTGCAAGATGTCCCCTCCGATCTCCTGGACCCTGATGTCCCCTCATCATTGAGTCCCATATCTTAGCGGTACTGTTCATGTATTATTTTGCTTTATTGTGATAAGTATTGTTACTTTGTGTTTTGTTGGAAATTTGTGTTGTCCATTGTTTTACAGAGTCGTTCATTTCATTACATTCTTCATATTCTTCTGTTCTTGTTTTCCATCTCTCTTCTAACTTCTTTATTCTGGTTCATTAACATTTAAAGATGGTCATTTTTTCATCAATCTTGCTTTACTTCATTGTCTGTCTTTATATTAGATTCAGTGTCATCTTCATGAGCTTCAATATCATTAAATCAATCAAATTGCGATATTTCATCTTGATTTTCATCTTTGAAATCTTCGCTTTCATCCTTAAAGATGTCGGCTATTTTTTACCATATTGGCACTTTTCTTAATTGATATTTTTTTGTGCTATCAAAATTCCCCATTGTTGTCACTATGAGTACTAGTATAGTTTTAATTTTAATGATGTTATAAAAAATATAAAGCCTTTTCTGTCTTTGTCATCTTCTGGTATTACAGATTCAACATCATCCAGTTTTATAAACTATTTTACTTATATAATGCTATAAATTAAATTTTTTGTGTGTTCTATGACCATCATCATAATATTAATGATTTTTAGCTCACATGTCACAAAGTGACAAAGTGAGCTATTAGGATCACTCTCCGTCCGGCGTCCGGCGTCGTGCGTCGTGCGTCGTCAAACTTTTTGTTGTGAACACACTAGGGGCCACATTTTTGGCTCAATTTTAGCAAAACTGGGTCAGAACGTTAATATCAACAAAATCTCGGACGAGTTCGATATTGGGCCATTTGGGGTCAAAAACTAGGTCACCAGTGCCAAATAAGGGAAAACCTTGTGAACACTTTAGAAATCACTGTTTTGAATTTATCTTCATGAAACTTTGTCAGAATGTTTATTTTAATAATATGTAGGTCAAGTTTGAAAATGGGTAATTTCTGTAGTAAAATTAGGTCACTAGGGCAAATTGCTGAAAAACCTTGTGAACACTCTAGAAGTCACTGTTTTGATTGGATGATCATGAAACCTTGTCAGAATGTTTGTCTTCATAATATCTTGGACGAGTTCGAACATGGGTCATCTTGGGTCAAAAACTAGGTCGCTAGGTCAAATCTTATGAAAAACCATGTTAACACTGTAGATTTCACAGTTATTATTGGATCTTCACCAAACTTTGTCAAATCGTTTGTTTTAATGATATAACAGTCAAATATAAATATGGGTCATCTGGGGTCAATAACTAGGTCACCAGGTCAAATCTTAGGAAAACATTGTTAACACTGTAGATGTCACAGTTTTAATTGGATCTTCACCAAACCTTGTCAAAATGTTTGCCTCAATGATATGTGGGTCAAGGATGAACATGGGTCAGCTGGGTTCATAAACTGGGTCACAAGGTCAAATATTAGGTAAAAATCTTGTAAAAGCTCTAAATGTCATGGTTTTGATTGGATCTTGGCCAGACCTTGTCAGATTGTTTGCCTTAATGATATTAAGGACAAGTTCAAATATGGGTCACCTTGGGTCAAAAACCAGGTCACAAGGTCAAATCTTAGGAAAACCTTATTAACACTGTAGATGTCAAATTTTGATCGTATCTTCACCAAACCTAGTCAGACTGTTTGTCTTAATGATATGTAAGACAAATTCGAACATAGGTCGTCTGGGGTAAAAAACTAGGTCACCGGTTCAAAACAATGTTTTAATGAGTGAACAGTGATTGTCATGTGAGCGATATAGGGCCATCTTGGCCCTCTTGTATTAATTTTATTTGCAACGTCTGCTTTATCATTATTTTTAAAGCCTTAAGCTGCTCATAAAACTCTAACCATGTTTCATTTTCATTACATTGACTTTCTCCAATTGTTCATCCATCTCTTCATTGACTTCTCTAGTTGTTCATCTATCTCTTCTCTGTTACTCTTCTCTGCTATCTTTATATCATGGTGACTTTCACAGCCAGGATTCATACCTGGTGAAAACACAGGTAAGCTTAGTGATTTGTTATACTTAGTCAAAGAGGTTTACACTGAATTTTGAGAGGGGGGAGGGGGGGAGGGTCATTTTTGACTGGAAATTGCTTGGAATAAGTTCAAGTTTCTGGGAGGTTTGGGTTAGTTGTTCTTTGACTGAGTATGCAGTATAGAAGTTATTGGGAGTTCTTTGTTTAGAATTTTTGAATTTGTATTCAATTTTACCAACTTGGATGTCCCTAACAGGAGAAAGAGAAACGATTTATGTTACCACTGGACGGATTACGTTTATGTGAAGGGGACACTAGTGGAATATTTTCTAAGAAATATTTGTTCTATTTATTCAATCCTGAAACAAGGTAAGATGGTTTGAACAACTTGGTGTAAACTGGATAAGTTTCATGTGTAACCAATTTTTGTAAAATGGAATATTGTGTTATACTGGATGAAATGGTGTGTTAAATTCCTCTTCTTTACATGTTAATGAGATCTTTATTATAGTTCTACTGTTTTTTTCTGTTTTTTTTTCCTATCACTTTTAAACATCAATATCCTTATGTCCTGATATATACACAGTAAAAACTTGATTATCCGAATACCATGTATTATCCGAATAAGATCTACTTATTACGACTCTATATATTTCATTACTGAAATGGATTATTCAAAACCATGAACTATCCGAATTATTATACCCCCAGATATGAAATATATGGGGGCTATATTGGATTCACGCTTGACGGTCGGTCGGTCGGTCCGTGCGTCTGTAGACACAATTTGTCCGGAGAATTTCTCAGCCACTACTTACAGGATTTCAATAAAACTTCACAGAAGTGATCAGTAGTAAGCCTAGTTGTGCTAGCTTAAAACATTTTTCGTTCGGATTAATTTTCACTGAGTTATACCCCTTTGTTGTTTTTATTCAGTATATACATTAGGCAAATTTTGTCCGGAGAATTTCTCAGCAATTACTCACAGGATCTCAATGAAACTTTACAGAAATGATCAGTAGTGAGCCTAGTTGTGCATGCTTAAAGCAATTTTTGTTCGGATAAATTATCACTGAGTTATAGCCCTTTGTTGTTTTTATACAGTATATACAATAGGCAAATTTTGTCCGGACAATTTCTCAGCAACTACTCACAGGATCTCAACGAAACTTCACAGAAGTAATAAGTAGTAAGCCTAGTTGTGCATGCTTAAAGCATTATTCGTTCGGATTAATTCTCACTGAGTTATAGCCCTTTGTTGTTTTTATACAGTATATACAATAGGCAAATTTTGTCCGGACAATTTCTCAGCAACTACTCACAGGATTTCAACGAAACTTCACAGAAGTAATAAGTAGTTAGCCTAGTTGTGCATGCTTAAATCATTTTTCATTTGGATTGATTTTCACTGAGTTATAGCCCTTTGTTTTTTTCTACAGTATATACAATAGGCAAATTTTGTCCTGACTATTTCTCATTGACTACTGCCAGGAATTCAATAAAACTTCTCAGAAGTGATGAGTAGTTAGCCTAGTTGTGCATGCATTAAGCTTGTCTTGGTTGGTTAAATTTATACTGAGTTATGGCCGGTTGTTGTTTTTTATACAGTGTATATACAATATCTCAGTAACTACTCATAGGAATTCAATGAAACTTCACAGAAGTTATAAAAAGTAAGCCAAGTTGTGCATGCAATAACCAGGTTTTGTTTGGATTAATTTTCACTGAGTTATGGCCCTTTGTTTTATACAATTAGCTAAATTTTGTCCGTACCATTTCTCAGCAACTACATGCAGGAATTCATTGAAACTTCTTAGAAGTGATAAGTAGTTTGCCAAGTTGTGCATGTCCACAATAGGTTTTGTCCAAGTAAATTTTAATGAGTTATGGCCCTTTGTTATTTTTTATATAATGTATATTTAGAAACTGGTCAGGATATATCTAAGCAACAATTTGCAGGTATTAAAAAAATGAAAATGCATTATATTTCCCTCTGTAAAATGTTACAATAACTGTGTCAAGGCCGCATCTGGGGGTATTCATCACCTTTAGTGATAGTTCTAGTTTTTTTCAGACCCTAGGAATTTGAATAATCAGGGTTTTGATGTATATATCTAGCTAATTGATGCAATGTTGATGCTCTCAAAATTAATGAGTATTATAATATTTTATTAACCATTGTTTATCAGTAAAAGGAATATCCATTTTACATAATTTATATAGATATACGGTAGTCTTGGCTTGTTTGGAATTTTATATTCAGAAGTTTTGAGAGGAAATCTTTCATACTGATTGCTGTTGTGTTTTTCCCCTTTAACTGTCATTCTTACATTAATAAGGCTACAATTCTTGGTACCCGTTTCAAAGCCCCTGGTACCCTTTTCAGAGCTCGACAAATTTTGTGTGGCTACTTGTCCTGCCTGACACAGCTTATAATTTTAACTATTTCGACAGTAATTCAAACTATCTACTCATAATTACATGGGGACCAGTGGATTTGTCAAGCTCTGATTATTTTATTAAAATAATATACTAATTGTTTAACATTAATGTTAACTACATACTGTATAACGCTTTATCGGATGTAGAATTATATGAGAATTAAAAAACAAACTTTAACAATAAATATTTTTGAATTTTAATAATTTCTATAGGATATACAAAATTGACTAATTAATCTTTTTGAAATCTAATTTTTCACATCCATGGGTCAGGACATTTGGCAATATTTTTTAGCTTTAAAAGTAGATTCCTGGTATACAATTATCTAGATGGAGCCACCAGCCTTCCATAAGCTTGTACGATTGAATTCTAAAAAAAAAAAAAAAATATTATTTGCTTCATAGTTTCCTGTTTGCTTTTTTTTGGCTCAATAATAAATCTTAAAGCTTGGTACTTTGTCGGGCCTATTATATGATATACGAGTAATATGAGTCTGTTTTGTACTACCAGTATGTTAATTTTTCTTTTGCTTTATTCTTGTTGGAGTTAAGTTTAATTAACATGAATCAGAGTTGAAATTGAAATACTTAGAAAAATATTTTTTCACCTTTTTTTGAAGTAACAATTCTGTACAGATTTTTTGGCGAATTCCTAAAGTAGTACTGTTTAGAGTTCAACTTTCTTTTTTAATTCTCGAATAAATCCAAGAATTTTTGCTTCCTCAGCACATTAGCTAGGTGTTGTAATATATGAGTATTTGTTAAAGTTAACATCATCACATTATTTAATTGAAGCTCATTGTTTTGTTTCTGTACCTGCTACAGCTATCATAACAAACTTCATGACAAGTCAACATATACTGTGTGTGATCAATTAAAATTGTAATGGCAGATTTTCAGACTAGGGGCTTTTATTATGGGTGGTGCTTTTATCTCTTGTTTATGGTAGTTGGCTTGCCAAGTTTGGTAAAAATCATTATTGCAGTGTAACAAGTATGACAATTGTATCATATAATATATTTAAATAATATATAATATCAATTTTCTCATTATATTAATTATTGATTTCTTGGTTTATATTGTATAATCTTAGTACCAAACTGTAGACCAATGAAAGCTGGTAAAACTTAATTTCAAAAGATCACTCATGTAATATAAAATCAATGTAGTCTGGCTCTTCTGTGATGATTCTTTTGACTGTTTGGCAATTTTGAAATTTCATGAAATTGGTACATGATCAGAATATTGACAAGAATTGATGATATATTATGACATTAAAGTCCCATTAGCTTTTTAGATGTTAAAATTAAAGTAGGTCTTATTTTACCTACTAGAAAGATGTCTTATCAGTGAAACTGACTTTTACTTGCAATTAAAACGTTCTGAAATTTTCTTTTTTATTCACATAGTACATATAGAAATATAGCACAGTATTTTTTCAATGATATTGCAAAAAAATAAGAAAAAGCATCTGACAACAATTTTACGAGATGCATTGTGTAGATATTATTTTATAGAAATTGAAACAAGTTTCTTATGTATCACTGAATTCAAAAAGCTTATGGGCCTTTAAATGTGAGTTGTCTTGGGATGACATCATAGTTTTACTGTTGTAACTCAGATCACACAGGGACAAGGGATAATCTATCTAAACTTAACTTGGGGTCCAGTCTTAAAATGAAGGCTTGTCATTGGTCAATATAGAGACTGTGCTCTGAAACAACCAATCAGAAGCTGATGTTTCGAGACTGTGGTTTTCAAATATTTTTATTACAAAATGTAATTACTGTACTCAGAAATAATCAGTCAGAAGTCGAAACTTTTAGACAGGTTTTCAAAGATGGTTTTATCACAAAATATAACTACATTCTTAATAAAATAATTAGGGGTGATCAATGGGTAAAGTGGTAATGCGCTAGACTTCTAAACGTAAAGACGTGGGTTGGATTCTTGGCTCAGTGTTACAAATTTCTCTGGGACGCCTTTTCAGTGTCTTCTTCTTTACTACTGAGCCATGTACTGTGCCTAGAAAATCACAGGAAAAACAGGGCGAGGCATGTATTGGTGCTTTATACAGTGCTACATAAAGAACCAGAAAAACTATTCGAAAGAAAGTAGGGATATAAATGCCCTGTTCTCCTGTATCTTATCTCCCCTCTCTCTGGGGCGGCTCTGAAATGACCATAGCTGGTGAATAGGCTGTTAAACAACAGATAAATAGATAAAATAATGATTAGAAAACTTTTTAGAAAATCCTTTGGTGGCTGATCTTGGAACTTGGTATATTTAAACATGATGTCATCTGTTGGATAACTCGATCTTTTGAGAAAGTTTTCAGCTGTCTTGTATTTATCTTATTATGTATCCATAGAATTTAATACATACATACTTACACCAAGTGTTCAAACTACAGTTAATATTCTCTGGTATGATTCTACTAGTATTATTACACATTATATGGGTGTAGAAGTACATTAAATATCAATTTTCTTATTATTTTTTCTCCTCTCTATATTTTTAGCTCACATGTCACAAAGTGACAAAGTGAACTATGAGGATCACTCTCCGTCCGGCGTCCGGCGTCGTGCGGTGTGCGTCATGCGTCGTCAAACTTTATGTTGTGACCACACTAGGGGCCACATTTTTGGCTCAATTTTAGCAAAACTGGGTCAGAACGTTAATATCAACAAAATCTCGGACGAGTTCGATATTGGGCCATTTGGGGTCAAAAACTAGGTCACCAGGGCCAAATAAGGGAAAACCTTGTGAACACTTTAGAAATCACTGTTTTGACTGCATCTTCATGAAACTTTGTCAGAATGTTTATTTTAATAATATGTAGGTCAAGTTTGATAATGCGTCATTTCTGTAGTAGAATTAGGTCACTAGGGCAAATTGCTGGAAAACCTTGTGAACACTCTAGAAGTCACTGTTTTGATTGGATGATCATGAAACCTTGTCAGAATGTTTGTCTTCATAATATCTTGGACGAGTTCGAACATGGGTCATCTTGGGTCTAAAACTAGGTCGCTAGGTCAAATCTTATGAAAAACCATGTTAACACTGTAGATTTCACAGTTATTATTGGATCTTCACCAAACTTTGTCAAATAGTTTGTTTTAATGATATAATGGTCAAGTATAAATATAGGTCATCTGGGGTCAATAACTAGGTCACCAGGTCAAATCTTAGGAAAACTTTGTTAACACTGTAGATGTCACAGTTTTAATTGGATCTTCACCAAACCTTGTTAAAATGTTTGCCTCAATGATATGTGGGCCAAGGATGAAGATGGGTCAGCCGGGGTCAAAAACTGGGTAACAAGGTCAAATCTTAGGTAAAAATCTTGTAAAAGCTCTTTATGTCATGGTTTTGATTGGATCTTGGCCAAACCTTGTCAGATTGTTAGTCTTAATGATATTAAGGACAAGTTCAAATATGGGTCACCTAGGGTCAAAAACCAGGTCACAAGGTCAAATCTTAGGAAAACCTTATTAACACTGTAGATGTCAAATTTTGATCGTATCTTCACCAAACCTAGTCAGACTGTTTGTCTTAATGATATGTAAGACAAATTCGAACATAGGTGGTCTGGGGTCAAAAACTAGGTCACCGGTTCAAAACAATGTTTTAATGAGTGAACAGTGATTGTCATGTGAGCGTTATAGGGCCATCTTGGCCCTCTTGTTTGTCTTGATATATAACATTTTTATTATTCTCTTATGTGACATATCAGTTTTTAGCTCACATGTCACAAAGTGACAAAGTGAGCTATTAGGATCACTCTCCGTCCGGCGTCGTGCGGTGTGCGTCGTGTGTCGTCAAACTTTTTGTTGTGACCACACTAGGGGCCACATTTTTGGCTCAATTTTAGCAAAACTGGGTCAGAACGTTAATATCAACAAAATCTCGGACGAGTTCGATATTGGGCCATTTGGGGTCAAAAACTAGGTCACCAGGGCCAAATAAGGGAAAACCTTGTGAACACTTTAGAAATCACTGTTTTGACTGCATCTTCATGAAACTTTGTCAGAATGTTTATTTTAATAATATGTAGGTCAAGTTTGATAATGCGTCATTTCTGTAGTAGAATTAGGTCACTAGGTCAAATTGCTGGAAAACCTTGTGAACACTCTAGAAGTCACTGTTTTGATTGGATGATCATGAAACCTTGTCAGAATGTTTGTCTTCATAATATCTTGGACGAGTTCGAACATGGGTCATCTTGGGTCAAAAACTAGGTCGCTAGGTCAAATCTTATGAAAAACCATGTTAACACTGTAGATTTCACAATTATTATTGGATCTTCACCAAACTTTGTCAAATCGTTAGTTTTAATGATATAACGGTCAAGTATAAATATGGGTCATCTGGGGTCAATAACTAGGTCACCAGGTCAAATCTTAGGAAAACTTTGTTAACACTGTAGATGTCACAGTTTTAATTGGAACTTCACCAAATCTTGTCAAAATGTTTGCCTCAATGATATGTGGGCCAAGGATGAACATGGGTCAGCCGGGTTTAAAAACTGGGTCACAAGGTCAAATCTTAGGTAAAAATCTTGTAAAAGCTCTAAATGTCATGGTTTTGATTGGATCTTGTTAGTCTTAATGATAGTAAGGACAAGTTCAAATATGGGTCACCTAGGGTCAAAAACCAGGTCACAAGGTCAAATCTTAGGAAAACCTTATTAACACTGTAGATGTCAAATTTTGATCGTATCTTCACCAAACCAAGTCAGACTGTTTGTCTTAATGATATGTAAGACAAATTCGAACATAGGTCGTCTGGGGTAAAAAACTAGGTCACTGGTTCAAAACAATGTTTTAATGAGTGAACAGTGATTGTCATGTGAGCGATATAGGGCCATCTTGGCCCTCTTGTTTTTAAATCATAAAAAATACTTTATTTCTTTTTTCTTGTTGACATGCTTAAAACAATTGCAAAATGCTGTGCAGAAATAAATTACCTTAAACTTAATAAAATCAGTGTTCTCCAGAAGTACTGGCAGCAGGCAATATCTCTTTCTACTCGAAATTCTAGCACCAGCTGCATCTTGTTGATCGAAACATGAATCTACACCAAAACTGAATAATCTGTGAATAAAACCCGCTACAATTTAAATTAAGTCTTCTAGTCTGAACCTTCTGGAGAACACTGTGTACTGTATTTATTAATTTTTACACTTATTAGTTGTCGATCAACTCTTTTGTTCAAGTTATTTTTATGCCCCAACCATTTAAAATGGCAGAAGGGCATGAAATGTTTCCCCTGTCTGTTTATCCTTCCAATCGTCCTTCCTTCCATTAAAATTTTGGTTTCCTAGTGATAATTAGAGAAAGATTTCGTGGATTTGTCTCAGATTTTACATAAAGGTGTATACTATTAGGCCAATTTCCATTAAAATCCAAACATTTTTACAGAAGTTGTGGCCTTTTTTGACTTAGCTCTCAGCAGGGGCATTCGAGTCATCTGGACTCATTTCTATTCAAAATATGCACTAAATTACCTTTTTTCTTCGATAATATTAATAATACAATTTTGTCTATTTTGTATATACTCCAGATATTTATTGTTGAAAAATTAGTCGGATTAATTGAATGTATTTATTGTTTGTATATTTCTAGTTATTTTCCTTTTCTTCAATTGAGTAGTCATAGTTACACCGTATATGTCTAGGCTTGCTAACAGTATCCAAACCTTTCACAAATTATATGTCTCACCATGTACAAAGCATTTTGTTTGTAGTATGCTAAATATTTACCTATCTTTCTGTATGATTTGATTGTGTTTCATTATTTAAAAACCTTGCAATAATTTATTTTTATTCTTTGTTACAAAATGTAGTGTGCAGTAAGTATTTTTATGTTTGTTAATGATTGTGACTAGATGTGATAATTACACTTACCGGTATGGCCAATTCTTTTAATCTGCTAAAAAATCATAAATTAATATGCATTATTTCATACATTATATTCAGAAAATAGGTGCCTGTTATATGACAGTTGACATTTTGATATAGTGATAGTGTTCATATGGTAATAACTAACTAAGACTGGAATAAACAGTTTGCACTGATCACCATTCAGGGCCAGAGGGAGAAAGTGAGTTAAAGAGTGGTAGGAACACGTGGGGGGGATTGGGAGATAATGATATAGGGGGGGGGGGGGGGGGGGGGATAGGAAGAGGGAGGGTATAAACAGAAGGGGTTGGAGAGATAAAGACTTAGGGGTAGAATATAAGAGGTGAGGGAGGGAAGAGAAAGATGAAGGTAGAATATGAGTCGGTTGTTGATTTTTTCAAGTTTGACAAAGTTTTGATCAAGTGATGCGGACAGGTGAAAGTTTTATCTACCGTATCCCATCCACAATGATTACACAGAATAAATTCTTCTTTTTTGCTAATTAAGTAAAAACTTACCAGCATGTATACCATACAGTTCTGTCTCAGATTCCTGTGATAAGAGATTTATTTAAGCTTTTTTTCTCATTTTAAAATATCAATAGATCGGGTGCATATTGTTTTTGGCCCTGTCTGTTTGTTTGTAGCAAACGTTGACCTTTCCTATAAAACCTACACTTATCAAACTTTATATGTTGATTCCTCATGACAACCTGTAACAGGACCTGTGCATTTTCAGGTCAGTAGGTCACAGGTCACGGGTCATTGTGATTTAAAAAACACATCTTGTTTTACTATTCAAGTGGAACCAGAATTCTAGTCTAGTTGATTATTTTGGCTGTATGAATACATGCTTTATCAAACTGTCATGAATATAACTGTGGCATATTCTTGTAGTATTTTCTCTTTATAATCTATGTACTCATATTTATGATCCACATTTTTCTGACACTTGTTTGTTTTTGTCTTAAAAATGGGATATATAAGTTTTAATAAAATATCATCGTTAAAATCATGAAAATTACATCTTATGTTTGTTTTAATTGCTCATGTGCCAATTATGTGTATAAACCCAGGGATATATATATACCCAGTTACTTTTTCCTAAAAGATGGGTTTAATTTATAAAAAAATATATGGCCATGTATTTTTTGTTCTTTTAAGGGTTCTTCCATATTTTATCCTAGCACCTGGGGATATTCACATGTTTTCTGATATTTTTTTAAATTTTAATTAAATGTTATTTCACAATATGTGATTTCTGTCACATTTAATTTTGATGTTCAGTTTTTGGTTGAGCTCGCTATTATATGAACATGGTGGTTGGTGTGTTTATTTATCACTTTATATTTTTTGAATATTTAGCATTTTCTCTTTTCAGGAAAATAATTTTCAATGTTGTTAAACTTAATTAGCATTGTGTCAAATGTATAACCATGCAAACTCTATTTTCAATATTAGTCATTGTTATTTTGTTATTAATACTGTTTATCATAAAGTTTTGAACAAAGGATAAAGCTTATACTCAAATTAATTTAATATTTGAAACAAAAATATTTTTTAAAGAAAACTAATATTGATCGAATTTATCTAGGAATAATTTTGTTTTTGTTAATGAAATCTTGCACAATTTTATGTGTGTGGAAATAAATCATTTGAAGTTCTGATCAAATAATGACAATTAATTATGAAGCTTTGATGACATTTTACCTTAAAATTAATCATGATGAATACACAATGATGAAGATGATGATAAATATAATATTAATTACCAAAGTTTTTTGCTTTATTATTATATGAAGTTACATTAAAATATGATTATCAGATGGGTGACATTTGTTAAATTGTTTATATTACAGAAATGTGTATAAAGATTACAAGCAGTTAGAGTTATCAGCTGACAGTCAGGAGGAGGTAGATAGTTGGAAGGCTTCGTTCTTACGGGCTGGTGTATACCCTGATAGATCTCACGATAAAGATGAAAGCTCTGTAAGTTGTAGTCCAGGTTTACCTGCGTTACCCCATATGTCTGTGTTTCGTTTGCCAGTAGGTTTAACATTGATTTTCAAGGAAAATTTAGTTATACATGGTGGCCGATATTTGAGATTTTTCTGTATGATAAGGCCATAAAGTGTTACTCCTGTCTGTCTGTCCGTTCATATTTTGGTTTCCAAGCAATAACTCAAATATTTATTGATTGGTTTCATATTTTACATGACAGTGTATAATAATAAAAACAAGTTTGATTTCCTTTAAAATCCAAACATTTTCACAGGAGTTATGGCCCCTTTTTGACTTAGCTCTCAGCGGGGGGCTCTCAGTGTCTCCGGACACATTTCTAGTTTCAGGAAGTAATGGGGCATCACTGAGGAGAGAATTTGGAATAATTGGTATAAATACATGTTTTATTTTATTTTTTATATTTATTCCAGGCCAGAGATGATCTAGGTTCTATGGATCCACAGTTAGAACGTCAAGTGGAGACAATACGAAATCTTGTTGACTCATACTCAAAAATTGTTGGCAAAACTCAGAGAGATCTTGTACCCAAAACCATTATGCATCTTGTTGTTAACCATGTAAGTATATCATGTTGTCATGTTCAGTGCTTTATCTCATTTAGCACAGCTAGACACCAATTTCAAGAAATTTAAAGTTAGGTTGTTTACTAGAAAACTACTAGCATCAGTTAGATTAGTTTTAGAACTTAATTCATCGCATTAAGATTAAATGGTCCTATCTGATAATTAGGAAAAGTGTAGATAGGCCCTTTTAATTCTAAGGTGACAGTTTTTGAAAAATAAATTTTGAGTCAGATTTCAGTGTCACTCTCTTATGATGTCACCGCTTGATAACATTGCTTTCTACTATTACTTTCTTCTGTGTATGTTTAGAATGCCAAAAGACTGTGGCCTAGGTTCATATTCACAAAGCATCATAAGATTTTTTTAAACTTAAGTGTAAATTTTTTTCATGGTAAAAGTTTGTAAATCAGTCATCAAAAGTGTGAAAATGAATTATCATTTTCATAATTGGCATCTTTAGAACAAAGATAAAATCATGTTATTGTGATTTCCTCCTTTATATTAGTACAAAAGAGTTCAGGAAAAAGTCGAATTTAAGGAAAAATATAACTTAAGTTAAAAAATTACTTAAGATGCTTTGTGAATACGGACCCAGGTCTGATAGTGCGCTGGATTTATAACCAAGCGATCCAAGTTTGATTCCTGGTTGCAGCAGGTCATACCCTTCCATGAAAATTTTGTTTCTACAGTAGATCAGTTTGTCAGTTCCTAGTGGAAGGGTAAATTAGTACTGGTTAGAAATATAGTCCAGGAATGGAAAACCAGTTAAGCGAACCGGTCACTGTATATAACTGAAAAATTGTTGAAAAACAGAATTAAATCCAATTACGTGTAATTACCAGGTTTTATCTTCTGTTAAACAAAGATTTCTTGTACATGAAGCGTCAATAATCACATCACAGAAGTACAACACAACACGATAAACCCACCAACTTTCATAGGCTATCTTGACAGCTTCCTGACCTGCAAAATTTGTTTGGTCCCGGCTGATATATATGAAATGATAATGTATTTAAGGTGAAAGAGTTCATTGGTGCTGAACTGTTAGCCCACCTATACTCAAGCTGTGACCAGGGAACCATGATGGAAGAGTCAGCTGAGGAGACAGTACGGCGTGAAGAACTCTTACGTATGTACCACTGTACGAAAGATGCATTACAGATCATCGGTGATGTCTCCGTTTCCACAGTTTCCACACCAGTTCCTCCTCCTGTAGACAATGAATGGTTGGAGCCAAGTATTGGACAATCCAACGGTGGATATCCTGGGTAAGCCTGGTCATATTGCTGCTATTGCTGCTATTGGTAGAATAAATGTAATTGTCCTAGATAGCATTAAATTTGGTGAACTATTCAACATGCTGATAGATAAAGTAAACCATTTTTATTGAGTATCACAACAAGTATGAAATGTCAAATTAAGTTCTCTTATGATTTACCTGTATACATAAACAACTGTCCAACCTGTCTTAAGTATCCAGTCAAGGGAAATGACCAAATTGGCTGCTTAAGGCAGGTGACCACTTAACGGAGGTGTAGAAATTCGGTACCATCCACTCTAATGATTCACCTGTATACGGTACATAGACTGTAATATGTATTGAGTTATATTCTATTATTTACAGTCGACCATCATCTCCTAAACCAGGACGTGCTCCACCACCGCCGCTACCAAACAGACCCGGAGGTGGGGGACCTGCCCAGCCTATACCATCCATACCAAACAGGCCGGCCCCTGGTGTTCCATCACGTCCAGCCCCAGGAGCTCCTGGACCAGCCATCCCATCGTAAGTAATTTTGTAACATCCTATAAATTATTTTTTACTTGCTTTTTTTTGTTTGTTGTATTTATAAATTTGCAAAATTTGTACATAGGTATTGAAGTTGATAACTGATAAGCATTGCTAATTGATCTTTCACCTTAATTGTCAAAATGCTCATTTTGCTTGTGATTAGATACAGGAATGCATGTTAGACACAAAATAAAATATTGACCTTTTGCATGAAACGCATTGAATGGTTCAATTTTTTACTAGAGATTTCTGTAATCACATGACATTGGGGATTGAGAAAAAAAGATGCTCATTAGGGGTGTCGGACATTGGGTGATTATTACTTAAAAATGCCTGAAAAAGATAGAAGTAAGAAGTCCTCTTGACTGTTTAGATTAACCAGTAACCAGTATGGAATGTTGAAAAAAAAGGAATGTTTGACCTAATGCAACCATTGCGGAAAAATGACCCATGACCCAAATTTTTGTTACTTTTAGATCTACAATATTTTTTCAGTAAATGGACCGTGTATAATCATTATTCATCTGCATTTATTTGTGTATTACAATATTGTTATGTTGCAACATCAGTGTTCTCCAGATGTCTCAAGGACCAGAAATATTGCCTTCTACTCGAAAACCTAGTGCCGGTCACATTTTGTCAATCCAAACCTAATTTACCATGAATAATACCGGCTACAATTCAAATTTAGCCTCCTGATCTGAATGTTCTAGAGAACACTGTAGCATGTGTTGATATTTTAAATTTGATTTTATGTATGTGCAGTAAAACCCCTGAATACCGGACCCATTCCGGGCTGGGCTAAGTCTGGTTTTCTGAGAATTCCGGTTTTCAGAGAACTTTTAATAAATTCCGAAACTAATGGGACTTGAAAAAATAATCTGATGTTAAGAGATTTACGGATTTCTGGGAGTCTGGTTTTCAGAGAAGTCCGGTTTTCTTGGAGTCTGGTTTTCAGAGAATTCCAGTTTTCTGGGAATCCGGTTTTCAGAGTCCGGTTTTCAGAGAATTCCGGTTTTCTGGGAGTCTGGTATTGAGGGGTTTTCATGTATTATATTTATATGTTTGATTTGATTGCATGATTGACTGTTGTTGTTGTTGTTATTGTTGATCAGGATGATGAATCAGGCCTCAAAGTTTGGTTCTGTTGGAAGGTATTGTGTTCACGTGAATCAACAAGTTATCTCTGTCTTAACTTCCTTTAAATGAGTCTGTTTCCTTTTTCATTCAGTTCAGGCATCATCATAGAAAATTTACTGTTAGGCGAAAAAAAAATGTTTGTTTCTGGTTACATGCTAAAAAATAGTGAAGGTAGGTGGAGGATTTTGGCCGAATGTGAGGTGAGAAATGGGATGTAACATTCCTCAGGCCTAATATAAAGTCTTTAGTTCCAGGGTAAATTAGTGTAGGTAGGGTAGCCAGAAACAAAGAATTTTTTATGCTTTATAGGGTGATGGGCTAAAATTTCATTATTTTTTATGTTCAGTTAATAAATTTAAATGTTATTTTGAATCAAAACTATCAAAGATATGTGTTAGACCTTGTCATTCTTTTTCATGCTATTTAACTCAAGATTTAATATGATCTTATAGAATCCATCTTATATGCTGTTTTGTATTGGCCTGATTGCAAAATCTAATAACAGAAAACTTGATTGACTGACAATGAAACATTTTCTACACAATACTTAAAATTGAATGGCCCCTTTTAGGGGTTAAGCAGGAAACAGACTTATTTATAATGGTAGCTGATTCTTCTTTCTAATGGTTCTACTTTCTGACTTGTGGTGGTGGTCGGTGGGGTACTGTTGTGTTAACTAGTTTCACTGTAATCAGATTTTTGTGTGCATGTTTTGCTAGTCAAAGCTTTTGAATGTACTATAGGTGAACCTCTTTTAAGCAGAATGCTAGTATATTTTATATTGCATGAGAAAAAATCAGTATATTTTATTCAGTCAATCAGTATTGTACTTTTGTGATGAAAAATTAATATCACTGACAAAATTCTGTTATTGGTTAGCAGGGGTTTCTCCGAATGAATTGTTTTGTTACATTCCTGAGCACCGTCCTATAAATACTTCATAATCTGTGCAAAATTAATAACTTTGTTTGTGACCTAGATGGTGTGAAGTAATAATGCTCATTCTTGATATAAAAATTAAACTGAAAATTGAGACACCATTTTTGTGTTCATGTTCTGTCCTGCATTAAAGTAATATTATGTCTTTAAAGAATAAAATTTGGGCTGCAGCTAAGGTCCACTGGTTAGTGTGCTGGATTTGTAACCTGTAAACTCTAGTTACCTAATATCTTGCTGTTTTGTGTGATACACAAATCTTTGTTATTTCACGTCTTACTTAAATCCTCCCCCTATCTTTTATTATAAGTCAGGAGATCTGTATTAATTATAGTTTTGTTTTTTTATTCATACAGTCAAACCTGTGTTAGCAGCCACCTCTGATTAAAGGCCAGTCTATATCTAGCTGTTCATTAAGGCCATTCTTTCAAAGACTGTCATTGATTATTTAGAACAAAATGACCTGCAGATAAAGACCACCTGTCAATTATTTAAAAGGCCATATTTTGTCTTTCCCAAGGGTGACCTTTGTTCACAGGTTTGACTGTATTTTCAATATTAATTTGACTAAATTGTCTCTTTACTGAAGCATTAAAATGTCTTTAATTGAACTAATTAGCTCATCTCTTTCATTTATACTTGTTTTGTTGTCTTTATACATAGCACATAGCACTCTTGTATTGTTATGGAAATTACTTGGTGTCCTGACTGTTTACAGTTTGAATGATCAATTTCTTGATAAATTTTATCCGAAAGTACAGACTCATTGATCCAGTATGGTATATTTAATGGACTGTTCTCGTCTTCCTATTGAATACAATTTCCTACATTTTGATCTTCCAAAATTGTCCCTATATTAATATAGTAAGCTTAAAGTAGGCTGAAACTTTCCATTTACAATGTATGTTTAAATTTTATTTGTGATATTTTGATTATATAATTAAGATATAATTGGGTGTGTACATTATGTACTCTATTTTTACAACTATGTATTATTCTTTTACAGACGAGGTGGTGCACCCATGCCAGGAAATGCTCCCAGAATTCCAGATAGGCCGTCAGTTCCTGCACGTCCAAACTAATTCATATATAGTTAGATAGACTATCAATGCACATGTATTGTGAAAACCTATTCTGTATTTGGTAACAGAAATAGAGATATCTTGTTTGTTACTTTATGTAATTGTGTAAGTGTAACGAGTCAAAGCATTACCGTAGTTTAATATGATAAAATAATGATGACATGTTCTACAAAGGTTTTATGTGTATTCATATAATGCTTATAGCGACCAATTTATAAGCGTTCCTGAATCATGTAATTTTTGTACAATCCCAGCCCCTGTGCAAAATACACAAATTGTAATCCCTCGTTTTATTATACAGTAAACACTATTACTATATAAGGCGTAAATATTGATATAAGATAATATCATTTCCTTTTATCTTAACTGGACTGATTGCTTTTGTTTTCTTTATTTTTTGGAATTGTGTGCAATTCATGGTTTGATTATAGTCAGTATGTGTTAATATCATACATGTTTTATCTAGAATCAGTTAGGTCTACTGTAGTCTGTAACATGAACTTAACAAATCCTCCATAATATATGTTCCTACCCTTTGTGAGAAATGAAAATATTCTTAAATCACAATTAACACCTTAGTGCTCCTACAAACTATATCAATTGTGTGCACAATTCATTGATCAAAGCACTGAAGGCACTCATGGAAACTGAACTTACATAGACTTGCACTGCAACATGGAATGTAGAAAATCATAGTACTTTGGTCCACATAAAAAATCACGCACGCTGACCGAGTGACAGCTTTGGAAAGCTGAACTATTGTTCAGTTTAAAAAAGTGACATGACAAGTTTAAAAAATCTGAAATTTGACATAGGCAATGTATATTATGGAGAATTTGGTAAATTAGCATTTATATAGAATTTATAACAAATTACCTCAAGAGTTGAAGTTGTTAATAGAATGGCATTGATAATACTCTTTTTGATGCCAAGACTGTGAATCTGTTTGAAATAATGATTAATGTACTCACAGAGAATTAGACACCTGTATATAAGCCACACAGTGATTGGTTATAATCTGTAAATTAATAATGCGGTAATTTATTATATATTTTGTATATTTAATTGGCAGTAATTTTAAGTAATCCAGTATAATGTTTATGATTATAATGTCTTCTTCTTTGGATTGATTGTTCACAGATTGGTCTTTGTTTTGTTAACTTTCATTTTGGTTCATAATTGTCCTTAGACCAGAAAAATTCTGGTTAATCTGTGTTTTGTACACACAGTGGGAAATGCTAGACTAATAGCACTGGTCCTGAGGTTATAAAACTTACGAACGGTCTACGAGCTTGAATCTCCATCCCATTCTCAGTGTATTATGGATGAAAAGAGCTGATTAATGTCTTGATACATGTTCAGATGAATTATGCTGACAGGCTTATGTATCAATGATATCATTATTGTCTGGTCATAATTAACATAGGAAGTTTAAGACGATATATGAAATTTAAGCTCAGAGACTCGGATGCCTGGTTACTATGATATGTATTATGCAGAAATAAATGATTTTGGATAAATTGATATAAGCAGCTAGTGATATGATGACTGTTGTGTATCTGTTGTTGTGTTAATTAGCTCCTGTGTAGGATTGCAAATTTCTGTGACACGGGGGTGACAATATCCAGGATATATCTGGAATTCTGGATTAATTTGTTCTGAAAGAGTCATGATTTATGAGCAAAATGAAAGTTATTTCATGAAAATATCTCAATAAATGGCAAAGTTATGCTCAATTTAATCTGCTCTGAAGGATTTTCTACAAACTGAGTTAAATATGGAAACAATGTGGTTGAAGGCCTCTTGCAAAAATGGTCGGCTGCATATTATTTTTAATTTGGCTCTATTGACACCCCTGATGATTGTTATAATATATTTCAATCATTGTGACTCTGTTGTGATAGACTGTGTTAGAATTATCAGGACACTCACTAAACCCTTAAATTAAAGGGAGTTTGACTCTTAAAATCAGTAAATTCTGAAACTTCTATCTGTCCAGAATTTGCATCAATGGGTCAAATTTACTATACATTCTTAGGAGATTTTAATGACTCTTCTGCCAAGGATAATTTTTTACCCTCTACTTTGGGCGTTTTGTGGGTATCCAGATTATAAAATTGCGTATTGGTTTAATATTAGCTGTCAGTATAGTGTTCCCATTTTTACAGAATTCATATGGTAGATAATATGGTAGATGATAGAAAGAAAATTGTGTTGAAATGAATATTATACCTTACCGGTATGTGTTGAGGTCAAAGCAAGTCCTAGATTGGCAGTTTCTGATATGTTTGTGATTTATAATGCGATTGAAATCTATGTTTTGGATATCAATGGATTAGGTGGTCTGTAAGCTTTCTAACCAGTCATTGTGGAGTGTTTTTTTATTCTTGTGAACATTCTAACATGGTTAAATTAGATAATTCCTCATTGTTTATCATTATGACTATAGAATATCTGTGATTTTATTTTCTGATGTTTTCTTTGTATTCTATGTACATGTATATGTAATATTTATGTTTTTTCTGTATTTAAAAATTCACTTGTCACATACACCATATTATGTTAAAACTGAGTACCATTAATGTGGTACAAACCATATGTATCATCATGTCCTTGTTAAATGTTCATAAATCTTAGTGATGCTATTTAAAATTTTTAACAATGTATGTACTATGTGTTAGATTGGTAACTAAAACATTCAAGAAAGAACAGTCGATCTTGTAGTTTTGTTTCTATGGTAACATGAATGGTGTTGGAATGATTTTAACATAGTTTGAATAAAATGTGACTTTCATTTTGAGGTTTTTGTTTTCCTCTCTGTATTTTGATCAAAGTTTTCTTGAAATATACTTAACTTTTTAATTTTGATAAATAGCTATAAAGCATACAAGCCTGTGGCTTATCAGGTGTGATTAAAATATCCAGCTTTTAGCTCGAGAATATAATTATCTACCTAGCTGCTTGTATACAAAAATTCAGGGAGGTCCGTTTTCAGAAGAAAAATAAATGGAAGCACAGTTACATCATTCTGCCATCATGCATAACAATTAGTGGCTCTTGCCACAGTTATTTATTTGCTCACAGGACTAGTGTATAATGGTATGTTACACATTCTGTGTTCAAATTGGGTCAATTATTGATAGCACCAGACTACTTAAAACATTGTATTTTATCATACTATATATCTATGTCATGCTATTTAATTAAGGCTCATACAATCAAGGAATTCATTTATGTTTTATTTTATCACAAAGTATATTTTGGTCCAATTACATTTATGATAAATTTCTTCACAGACTATATTGGTCCAATTACATAAATAAAAGAAATCATTGTGATTTCATTACAATTTGTAAACCTTTTTAATATTAAAAGTCAGTTCAATCGAGCGATTTCCATATAATTGTTACCTAGCAAGTAATAAGTTAATAAATCAAGTATCAAGGATTTGAATCTATAATATTTATGCAGTCAAACCTTTGTCAGCAGCCACCTCTGAATAAAGGCCACCCTATGATTAAAGGCCATTGTTTTAAAAACCTTCATTGAATATTTAGAACAAAATGACCTCTGAATATAGTTCACCTGTCAATGAAGGCCTTATTTTGTCTTTCTCAAGGGTGGCCTTTATTCACAGGTTTGACTGTTAATACAGATTTCTTTTAACAAAGATTAGACTAAGCTTATAGATATTATGAGTTTTTTTTATAAAATTAACTTGTAATCCTATTGTCCTATTGAATGGTAGGGTGTAACTATTTTACCCTCGTCATATATTTTGTCATTTTTGTGCAATAGTTTTACCTTGTAGATTTTGTGTTTAAAGCATTTTAATACCCATTTGTATATTGTAGAAAAGGTTTAATATGGAAATTAATAAATATTCCATAATAAGTTATCCTTGCCCCGATCCCTTGTCAAAAAAAAAATATATCAAGACTCAAAATAATTGCTTCAGTACCAATTCTAGAAGGTTATATTGCAAGTCAAGTAATAAAATTATTAAAAAATTACACATAGGATGTATTAATTAGGGTATATTTGGTACATGGTGCATTTATCTTGAAAAACTGATGAATTCTTTAAGCTCTACTTGGTGATTATGTGAACGTAGGGTCACATTTGTACAGTGACAGAATCTTCTGTAAAAATAAACACATTATTTCAATACATGCAACATATGAAATATTTGGCTTGAACTATTTGAACTAAACGATTTTGTAATTATGACACATTTGTCTTGTATTATAATTTATACATTTTTTTCTTCAAATTCTTCTCTACCGGTATATTTACTATATAATGCAAAAATATTTTGAGAATTTCTTCAAGCTTTGCCAGTTATTGTGTGTAAAGCTATACATGTATGTATGAAACTATCTATATAGTTCCTTGTTTTTTTTTCTTCACATAGAAAATTTATTTGTATATTATGTGTATATAGAGAACATTAGACATAGTATGATATTTAATATGTAAATTAGAAGTTGTTTGTTGAACCATTTTTACACTGCAATAAGCATGCTTGTATCACAGATATTGAGTATTGAATACAGACTGGTTTAGGGTGTGTGTGTGTCCTGTATGCATTCATACACGTCTATTCAGGCCACCCTGTAAACTGGACTATTCTTTGATATGAACTAGTCACAATTAAAAATCAGTTTTTTAAAGACAGGGAATATTTTACTTGATTTGTTGGGCAAACAGAACCATTAAGATTCTTGCTTGTTGCTAGTTTGGATCAACATGTGCTGTGCGTGTTGACTGTTATGCAAATCTAGTTTATGGTCTATCATGTGCTTGTGTATATCTTAATGTTATCAAATATGCAGAGAATTTATTGTGTTTTTTGATTGAACTAAAAAGAAATATGATGTTATGAACATAAGACAAGGGGGTACTACCTCAGTATAAGCTTAAATAGTCTTATATTAAAGATGGTCGCCTCACAAAGGTCTGACTGTATAGATAAATCCACTCCACAGCACACTAGACTAAGTGTGATTACTGAATATTGTGTAGTACATTATAGTCATGTCTCGATATTGTCACATCAGAACAGTGAGTTGATGTCACATTTAGTGATTCTAATTTGTAATTACTGTATAGTTTGATACTTTCATCTTATAATTTACTTTATTGTACATCATGTCATTATTAATAAAGTCTGTAATGAAGATCATCTTATGTTCTTACTTATTCCTCAACACAGACTACTCAGTCACCTTATAGTTATCTATTTACAGTACAACCTCTGTAGAGCAACACCCTGTGGGAGCTGCAAATATTGGCTGTTGTTCTACAGAGGTTAAATTTATAGTAAAAATCAGCATAGGGAAATTTTGAAGGTGTAGTTATAGAGGTTGTTGCTCTACAGAGGACCGCTCTGGAGAGGTTGTACTGTATTTATATGTTGTTTAACATTCGATAGCTATGATTATTTCAGAGCTGCCCAGGAGACAGGAGATAAGATACAGGAGAACCAGGCTATTTCTGACTGTTCGAATAGTTTTTCCTGGTTCTTGATCATGTTTGGTGTAAAGCATAATTTTGTATAAGCTTATACTGCTTATCATCACATATGCTGTGGGATATTAGTCTGTCGATTGTAGAATACAAGAGGCTGCTAGTGTTTAGTGGAACAGTACTCTGCATACACTCAAATACTCTCATAAAATCACAGTATTGGCGGAACAAGCAAATACTGTACCCCCCCCCACATACACACGCGCGGAACTCCTCTGCGGGTGTCCATAGAGAATGCCTAGGACATCATATGTAAGCTGCCATGTTGTGGTTGTTCCCTGGATACTTCTTTCTTTCTCGTTTAATGGGAACATGACACCCAGTTTATCAATCGCAAACGGTAAACACTTATGAAAGCCTACAACTCTGAGAATGATACTTGAAAACAAGTGCCTAGTGTTGAAAAATTAGTGACCAGAAACCAAATAACCAAAATATGTTACCTTACACTTAATGTACGAGGCAGATTCTCAGTGTCAGGAATGATCAAGTAGTTACAATTGGCACACACACTGTAGGTCATAACAACAGTTGTATTTGTTTCAAATTTTGCTTAATAAGTGAAAATTGCATTGTATTAAAATTATATTAATCGAGTTATTTTACACAAAGATAACAAACACTAATTTGGTATATTAGGCACTTTTTAAAAAAAAATCTTAGCACAAGTGTAAAATGACACCTAGTAACACTTCATACACACAGTTACCATAAATCAGGTCAGTAGAGTTACATGCACATTTTCATGTCGTGAGTACATTATCAGTACATACACATTTTTAGGATAATATTGTGCTGAAATTCCAAAATGTAAACTTTACCATGGAGAAATAGAGGAAAGGGACTTCAAATGAGCAGTTTAATTATTAAGACAACATAGCTTGGTAAATAAAATAAATCTTTGATGTTATAAAACATAAAACTCGATACATAACTACATTTATAATACATTGTATTTTGTACTGATTACTCAAGAAATTGAAAAAAAACTTTGTTCAAATTAAAATTAATATCAACAGCATACTCAACCTGCATTTTAAGCTATGAATAATTTAATATCTATCAGAGTAACTATAAAATACAGTCAAACCTGTGAACAAAGGTCACCCTTGGGAAATATGTCCTTTATTGAAAGGTGGCCTTTATTTGGAGGTAATTTCATTTTAAATAATCAATGATGGTTTTTAAATGCATGGCCTTTATTCACAGGTTGGTCAATATTAGGAGGTGGCCTCTAACACAGATTAGACTGTACCTAAAATTAACTAGATATTTAGTTACCATGGTAATTACACAATCCACAAAGCATTTTATTTATCTAGCATGACCTCTTATTATACAGTTAAACAGCTATATTTGCTAAAAAGGCAAGTGAAAATTAATATTGTATTAGCAATACAGAATCTAGCAAAACAATAGATAACTACCGGTAGACTAAAATAAAATGCCACAATTTGGATGTACATTTTTCAAAAAGAAAGAAAACAAAGGGGGGGGGGGGAGATGGTCTTACATCGATTGCTCGCTGTTGAAATCATTGTTTTAAGCTTGGTCACTAAAGCTCATCCTGAGCATTTAGTGATTCTTACTAAATAACATCTTACAATCTCAGAAGTGGCTAATATTTATACTCAATATTCCAATACTCACTACTAGTGGTGCAACGATATGCAAGTATACTGGTATATTGCGATACAGCGTCGGGTCGATATGTACCCCGGTATGACAACCATGTACCGCGATATTTTCTCTAATAGCACATAATCCAACAAATTAAATAAATGCAGGCACAATTCTTAGTGTTATTTTGAACCATCAAAGACCGATACATCACTCTGAATAAGGAAGTATTGATCATTTGCAGTACAGTGTGTAAAACTGATAGTTTATCTGTTGGTACTGATAAGCCATCTACTGCTTACAATATATGAATGAACTACATTGTACAGATATAACATTATGTGGCAATGGGTTAACACTTAAGTAGATAGTGGCTTTAATTTCATTGTGTTTTTCATTACTTCACTGTATTGCAATACATATTGCACTATATCGTAATACGGGTTATGCCATATTGTTGTACTCCTAGTCATTACAGCCTGACTGTTAAGTTCATTATCGATGACAGTACAAGTTAACATTATTTGCTAGATATGTATGAAATAAGCATCATAAAGTTAAACTTTGAAGAAATTAAGACAGATATACATTTATATAAGATATCTATAGAGACATTGCACACAAGCCCAATGCCACATCACACAGTTCAACATGTAGCACTAACACAAATCAATCTTTAAACAGGTGCTTCATAACTGGCACATCTTGTTTTCACCATTCATACCTAAAGTGCTTAGTGCCGACACTCGTCTGTTCACCGCCTCTGAGATCCATCCACCTAAGAAGTTTCATGTTGCTACCTCTGATAGTTTCTGAGTTATGAGCTACATTAAAGTTTCTACACACAATGTCATGCAGACGATGCAGTAATCACAACAGCTTGACTTTTTCTTTGAGAACAGCCGAGATAACAATGTCACAACATACCAATAAAACTTAACAGACTCTTAACAATTACTCTACATAATGCCAAAAAGTGGACTAACAGGCAGCTGTTGTGCTAACCTTTAATAAAGATAAACACTGAAAAATATCAATGTTTGATAAATAATGTTCATTATACGTTTAAGTCACACAAAAAACACTCCTAGGTTCATAATACCAACTTGAATACAACAGAAGACCCCTTATAGTAAACTAGGATCAATCTGGACATGATTTATACAACCACTGGACAATTGTATATAACAGGGGTGTCAACAGAGCCAAATAAAAAATCCTGAAATCCTGGCCTATCATTTTTGCCAAAAAAGAAGACTTCAACGACATTGTTTCCATATTCAATTCAGATTGTATAACAGAAAAATGTATAGAGCAGATTTCCATTAAATTTACCATAACTTTGCCATTTCTTGAGATATTTTCAGAAATAACACTGCTTAGAGGAGAGATAAATCTGGAATTCCAAATATATACGGAATATTGACACCACATCATAGATGTATAATATATTTATACATAACTGAGACAGGTAATCTAATTTTGTACCATTAGACATAAATCTAATATTTTGAAATTTCATACATAGATTTGTAATTGCATTTTCTAATGTACAGTCAAACCTGTCAACATAGGCCACCTTAGGGAAAGACAAAATGTGGCCTTTATTTATAGGTAATTATGTACTACATACTGTATTTTCATTTATTTTCGTTGGGCTCAATGTTCGTGATTTTTACTAAAATGGCTATTTCGTGGGGACATAAATTCGTGGATTTTGATTTTTGAAAAGAAATGCATAATCCATGCATTTAAATTTGTGGGGATTTGATTTCGTGGATAAGCCTACCCACAAAATCCACGAAATTAAATCCCCAACGAAAATTAATGATTCCACAGTAATCAATGATGTTTTAAAAAAGAATGGCCTTTACTCATCAGGTGACCTTAATTAGGAGGTGGCAACTAATGTAAGTTTGATTGTATACATAAACTTTGTACTTTCTATGCAAGATTTTCATGCTTAAACATTTCCAAAGTTTGACTTATCAATGCCAATTCCTTCTTATATTCACTGGTACAAAATTACACAAATGGGGACCATAAGGTAAACGTAAAAGTTTGTTTATTGAACACATATGGTAGCACTACTATCATCTAGATTTCTTTTGTTGTCGAAGTTTTTCTTCATGTTTTTGTTGATGTTCGGAGTGTTTCTCAGCATGATATATTCTGGATACTTGTACAAGTAGAGGTGCCGTCTCTGCATCACTTAACCATTGGTTCGCCGTATGAGGATGCTCTAACATTTGTATAAATGCTGAAAAATAAATATTGATTATCAAAAACACAAACTTATTTGTTTATACAAGGCTTTCTGTTTCATGAAAATGGCATTCCAACTATTTTTCAGCATTTAAATTTAAAACAAAATATTTCGTTCTTTAAAAAAATCGGTTGTAATAGTGGGGCGGTTGTAATTTCAGGGTGGTTGTAAGTAGGGATTTTACTGTAAATTCTTAAGAGTCAGAAGCTTTATACCGCCCCACTATTACAACCGATTTTTTAAAGAACGAAATATTTTGTTTTAAATTTCAAAGGTTGTTTGTCTGAAAATACGACCACCCCGCTATTCCACCAATACGACAAAATGTTTTGGACCATATTATTATTTCACACCTAATCATGATCTGTTACAACGACCACAGTATTCTGACGTTTGAAAATATCAATGAAAAGCTTCCAACCCATTAGTATTTATATCAAAGGGTCAAATTTTATATTGATAATGAAGGAAATTTTGTTGAATCAAATAATATCAGCTACGGGTCGGTTTTGACTCTCAACTTTTCATTTCTAGAGAGCACCCTGTTTATAAATCAAGTTCCAGATCTTACATGATACTGACCCCTAATGATGAACCATTCAAAGGCTTTGTAACAGTACTGATTCATTGTGGCTGGATGACTTCTTAGAATCAGGAATACTGAATACATGGTGTTTTCTTTACAATAAATACGAGACATCATGCACAAAAGAATAGAACTGCACCCCCGAGAGCGGAGAGAGAGGAAAACCTGGCATTTATATCCCTACTCTTTTCCAATTGTTTTCCAGGATCTTTATCGTGCCCGGTGTTAAGTACCGATACATGCCTCGCCTTTTCCTGTGATTTTCTTGTCACAGTACTTGGCTTGGTAGCTGGGATGGAGACACTGAAAAAAGATGTTGAGAATCAAACCTACGACCTTTTATCTTGTAGTCCAGCATGTTACCACACGACTACTGATCACCCTCAATAACATTTGAACTGGACATAAGCACACTCTATATCCTATGATAGAAATTTAAGTTATACACTACCTAAAAGGCATCTTGGATTATTTAAACCTAGCTGTACCACAGAATTAGCCATGATAGCTTTAAATAATGGGCTAGCATGATCTATACCCTCATCGAAATCTTCTGATGGTGGCTTCTTGTTACTTATAAGTAAATCACACTGTAACAAGAATATCTAATTAGTAGAATAAATAGTATAACATGTGTTAGCGGCCACCTCAGACTAAAGGCCACCCTGTGAATTAAGGCCATTTTTTTTAAAAACCATCATCAATTATCTAGAACAAAATGACCTCCGAATAAAGGCAACCTGTCAATAAAGGCCATGTAATGTCTTTTCCAAGAGTGGCCTTTGTTCACAGGTTTGACAGTACTTGAATAGTCCAGACATCTGTGAAATCTATTCCAGAGCCACTGTGGAAAGGCAATGAAAATATGTTGTTGATGCAATAGAATTAGTGATATATCAATGATAGAACCTGCATGGTCCATTTCTTTTTTAAACCAGGTCACAAAATACACCTGTCAAAATTCATTTATCAAAGTGTCAAGGGGCATAAATCGGAAGTGTCTGGGCCGATTGGGCTGGTTATCGAACTTGACTGAGATCTCATGGCCATAAACATTTCCATCAAGTTTGGTGAGGATCCGAATAAAACTGTTTGAATTAGAGAGCAGACACCATTGTGGACACTGCCAACCCGCCTACCGTGGGTGTTCCCATAATACAATGGGCGTATAAAAAGTCACAAATATTATGAAGATTATAAAGCATTGTAAATGATATCTTAAGGTAATGAAATCACAATTAACTAATAAAAATCTTAGGTAAGACATACTTTGCCTAAAAATAAGTCGCACTAAACAACCAGCTGATAATTTGTCCAGCAGTCAACTAAGTCCAACTTTAGAACATGCATGTATTTTCTTCATACAAATAAACTTCGTTTATCAGAAATGTGCTGATAACTTTACAGTGAAGATGTATATACTATAGTAAAAGATGAAAATTAGTCACAATGATCAATCAGTTGAGAACTTGACAAGCAAAGTCCAGCAAGTCAAACTTTAGAACATGTATACACTTTTGTCATGGGAATACAATGGATGACAATAGACTTCATATATAAGAATAGTGCTAATAACTTGATGATGAAGATTAAAGATAACATGTTGAACTCACAGCAGCCTCGCCATCGTTTCTTGTAGCTCTTAAAGCATCTATCACATCTGATTCATCAAAGCCCATTTCCATAAGATGTTGTAAAGTCTACAAGAGAGCATGAACAAGAGGATATTAAATATGAAGAGAAATGCCGCGCTTAGGCTGAAAATAAAAATAAGTTAGTTTGGAGTGCTCCGACCCAGAATTTTAGCACTTGGTAGGTAGGTAGGGATTTTTTTTACTATTTACAAAAAATGACTCAAAATGTTTTATTTTATTTATTTGATAGGTTTTTCATGAGCAGGTAGGAGCACTCCACACAAACTTATTTTTATTTTCAGCCTGGACACAGACCCATGTCTTAATTTTACTAGGACAGCACGGAAACAGACCTATTCAACCGATTTGACATTTTATCAAAATACAAATATCAGGTGAAGTTTCATACTGTTTCAACAAAGTATTTCTATTCTAAATATACATAGCAATAAAACTCTCAAAATCCATTGTAGATTACATTGTAAATAATCTTAAGATGTTTAGTATAGTTTTTGAAACATAAATTCTGGCACCAAGGTTATAAAACTTATAATCAGTCTCCGAGCTCAAATCTTAATTCCATTCTTTAAAGGGGCATACCCTACAACTTGGTGCATCTAGAATCAAGGCAAAATGATGATAAATTAGAAGCCTGTAAAGAAAAAAACTGATGAAGAAAGTTTCAGCCAAAACTTCATCCAATTAAAAATAAAATCACAAAAAATATTAGTTTCCATAAAAGATCGGAAGCTCTTTGGAATTTGTTGTACAATTTTTGGGTGGAAGTGATTTATTATTCATAGCTATGCTTTTTGCGGCTAGTACCTAAACTAGTCCTGTTATGACCCAAGTTCTTCTTGCAATTATCCATTATAAATTGTTTTACATATACATCTTACACATTTTTACACTTCCACAGAATGTTTGTCAGTTGTAGGGTATGCCCCTTTAAGTATTATGGTTGAAAAGGTAGCGAAGGTTAATGTTTCAAAACATATTCAGATTGAATATGCTCTCATATATATGTATCAATCATATCAGTGTTGTCTAATCATAATTAACTTAGACATATTAAAAGAAAAGATATGAGATCTGAGCTCAGAGACCTAAAGTTTTATGACCCAAGGGCCTTCATTAACAATGTATTAATAAAATTTACTCTTTGGTTCGGTCTAAATTCTCGCTTCTTGTATGCCCTCAGAGACTTCAATATATTTGACACACGACAAGGTGAAATTATATGTCCCTCTGTCTGTCCGTCTATACTAGATGATGATTCTGTAGAAATTCCTCCCACAGCCCCAATGTCCTTATCCTATAAAGAATAATAAAAGCATGTAAAAATACAGTAAGATTCACATCTAATAAGAAAGAAATCAATAGGCAAAATGCTAAGTACAGTGAATCTTGTGTTAAGAGACCGCGCAAGGGTCAGACAAAAAGTGGTCTCTTAAGACAACGGTCTCTTAAGACAAATGATGATAATGGCATACCGGTCTTTATTTCCTTCATTGTATTGTATAAGTTAAACACCTAGGGGGATACAAAGAAAAGTACATAGTAATGGTTTAAACTACATTTAATTAACATTAATATCACCACAGCATTATGCAAGTACCTTGTATACATACAAAATGTTGAAAATGAGCATAAAATAAATATTTAATGCAAGCACTAATCCATGTTGTATTTATATAAATAAATAGAAATTGACCAGTATTTACTTAATCATGTAGTAATACAACATGTATGTAACATATATGTCCATCTTTAAGATGCATTGACAGATTATCACTATTGTATTCATATATATAGCATTCAATTAAAACATTGAAAGTCCAGGTAAATTCACTCAGTCTATTTCTTAACAAAAAAATCATGAATCTTTGTCTGCTTACAGTCAGTATCAGCACGACAAGTAACAAACATGTCCCTTAAATCCATTATCTTATGCAGCCATTGATCCTTTCCTCTTCTCAACGCGAGTATTTTCATCCTGTCAAGCACATCAATAGATTCTGGGACTGTAATCACAGATTCAATGTTATCACAATTTTCTTCATCACATTCATCATCTTCAGCACAATCTTGATCATTTAACTGAATTTCATTCAAAATATCACCAGCACTCTTATCCCAGTCAATATTTGAATTGTTTTCATCACATGTTGGAATAGATTTGTCCAACTCAACTAACTCACTATAATCACAGCCAAACAACTCATGAGACAAACTTAACACAGCCAAAGGTACATCATCATCACAACCATCATCGTCACTATCGGAATCACTCAGAATAATATCCTTATCACTTTTCTCATCAAAACCGCACCTAGCAAAACATTTCTGAATAGTGGTTGGACAAACCTCTTTCCATGAACTATTTATCCAATAAATGGTGTCTAGAATGGAAATTTCTTTCAACACTTGTGATCCAACTTTATCATTACGTTCCATTTGAGACAGAATGAATGCCAGCTGACGACTCCTGAATTTCAACTTAAGAGTTTGAATAATGCCCTGGTCCATGGGCTGGGATAGAGCTGTAGTGTTAGGTGGTAAGAACATGAGTTTTATATTTTCCAATTTCACATGAGTATGGGCAGGAGCATTATCTAAAAATAACAAAATTTTCCTATGTTGTTTCTTCATTTGTTTGTCAACAATTCTGAGCCATTGAGA
The DNA here is from genome assembly GCA_964023205.1 of Lutraria lutraria. NCBI lineage: Eukaryota > Metazoa > Mollusca > Bivalvia > Venerida > Mactridae > Lutraria > Lutraria lutraria. The sequence goes on along the minus strand of OZ026840.1, from coordinate 36,332,044 downwards.
CATGAGCTCACCAGTCATCCAAGATTTTTTGTTGTTTCTGTAGTACACTGGTAAGTTTTCTGTTTTAATCTTGCTGAAGCACCTTGGGCGAGCTGATTTACCTATGACAAGCGGTTTCAACTTCTCTCCTGTCATGGATGCACATAGTGCAACTGTTATCCTTTCCTTTGAACGTTTCCCACCAACAAGTTCTGATTCTGTAAAGTAAAATAAAAAAATTAGACAAAATTCCAATTTATTCATTACATATGATATGATTTGATGCCATTTTCAACAATATATCAGCAAGTTACTGCAAAGCTACCCCATATATTTCACAGGTGGGGACCGAAGGTCTAAACTATAAGTAGCCTATGACATTTTGATGGTGATTGATGAAATCCGATACATTTTAAAAGCTTAGTTATTGTCTTCCAATTAACAATATCCGAAAATAAATTTATCCGAAAATTCATACACTATTGTCAAAACAGTGTCGAGTCAAAACGGCCTAGCTTTTAGTCAAGTAACATGTGAGAGAAATTAACAGTTTTACCAAAGTTTATTTAACTTCATGCAGAATAACATTAAAGTACGGACCGTTTTTGGTACGGGTTGATGTTGATTTAGGTCGTTTCGTTATTTTGCCGTTTTTTTAGTGAGCCGTTTTCTAAACACAACGAGTAATACCGTATAACAGGATCAACAACACTCTCTTTCGAAATCACAGTATCCATCAATCACATTAATGAGGAAATATATTTGTTCTTACCTTTAAAATGATAAGATTTTCTGGTTGTGTCACGAAAGAATAAACCAGTTTCATCCATGTTAAATATATTGTGAGGAGCGTATCCATCACACAATGTGGGGAGTTTGGACTTCCAACTATCGACCAAATCTTCATTTACATCGCCCCTCTCACCGCACATGGTTCCCAACACGATGTTATTTCTTTTCAGAAATGAAGCTAGCCACCCTGTCGAGGCTTTAAAGTTACTGTCCCCAAGATCACTAGCGAATTTCAAAGCTTGAGCACAAAGTATCGGTCCAGAAACAGGCATTCTCCTAGCCGTTACATCCTTAAACCACTCATATACCAAGTTATTTACATCCTCATGAACAGTAACTCTTCGAGCACGTTTACGATCACCACTAACATTATTTTGTACATCCTCCATCACTTCCGCTTTCCGTTTAAGGATGTTTTGGATCTGGGTTTTTCCAACACCCATTTCTTCTGCAATTTTACGAGCACTCTTAGTATTGCTTAATTCCAACACATGGACTCTATCATTCAATGTTAAGACTTTCCGTTTCGACATATTGAAGATCAATTTGCATAAGACAGTGCGTGATACTTCTGATTACGTAACAAGTATGATACGATATGCTTATTAATCATTATTAAAGGTCAGGATATAATTAGATATGTGGGCGGAACCTAAAAAACACGTCTATTTTGATTGGTTGATTAATCATAATGCGTTTAAAACGGGATCTTAATCGATGTTACAAAGTTTTTCACACGTTATGCAATCAAGTATCAAATGTCAACACGTTCTCATAATTAACAGCGGTTGTGTTTGATGCAAAATGGGCCAAATTAGACCAAACTGGTCTCTTAACACAAAGAGATCAGTCAATTTCGCCGAAAATTTGTGGTCGCTGGTCTCGTAAGACAAAGGTCGCTTAGTACAAACGGTTTATAGAGTAAAAACGCCCGGGGGGATTTCGCAGTGGTCGTATAATACAAATGGTCGCTAATGACACGTGGTCGCATGCACAAGATTTACTGTATTAAAAATAATTCTGTCTTCATGTGAACATTCAAGTCATGTCCATGTGCAAAGGATAAAATCTGAAGCTTGCAAAACACCAGGTACAATTTAAAATAACCCGAAAATATACAGATCCATTACATATTAATAATATTGTTTGCAATTTCCTCTTATAAATGTTCTAATTGCCTTCAGGGTAAATCATCCAAGCACCAATCATTTCTAAAGATCTACATTTTTTTTATTCAATGTTGTACAAAAAAGAACTTATACTATCAGATGCTGGAGTTGGTACATTTACCACACAATTTATGTCATTAATCAATTCTACCTCATCAGCGGCATCTGGAGTCAGTGAATCATCAATGTCTGGATCATTTTCATGCTGTAACAACCATTCCATAGCTGACACAACCGACATTCTAAAATTGTGAAGAAATCATGAATTCACCAACATTTACATAGTTGTAAAAATTACAACTTGCATGAAATCATCAACATATCTGCTATGAAGAAATTCTGAAAAAAACATTTGTACACAAAAGCCACTCTCAGGAAAGACACAATGTGGCCTTTATCTACAGGGTTGCCTTTATAAGAAGATGGCTGCTAAAACAGGTTGGACTGTAAATTCAGTATCTTTCAATTACAGAATAATTATTTAATTCTAAATAACTCAGTCTTCGAATTAGTGGGTTGTCCCCTGCCTGAAAGGATTTTTTTCCTTCTTTAAGTTTTTTGGGGGACAACCTAGTTTTTGAGTTTCCTTCATAAAGTATATAGTCGGGCAACCTGTCACAAAAAAAAAATTCAAAGACTGAATAACTATGCAATGAACATGTGAAAGTTTTAACTAAACACATACTTGTTTAAGAGTAGAGCCTTTTTAGCTCTGTTTTCTTGAAAGCCCATATCAGTGAGTTGTTTTATACAGTCCTCATCAACTTTGTTTACCTGTGGCTGTTCACTCAGTATTTCTGACATTTAATAAAATATAGGATTAATGATCATTAAATGCATACAAACTTCCAACAATCCTATGATTTAAGTTTTACAAATGTACTTAACTTCATCAATCTGCATGAGTTGATTTCACTAGATTTTCCCAATATAATCAATGAACTCAGCTAGAGATCTTGATCTATAAGGGTGCACAGTATACCGAGTACTCAAACATTTAATCAATTATTTTCACATTCTCTTACAGGACAAAAAAAAGCCTAAAGTGAAATGATGGTTGAACAATCCAACAAACAAAACATTAACACGCTGTCCAATAGAGGCAATAAAACCTTTAAAGCGATCAATTTATTTCATTGATAAAACTGAACTTTCCAATACTTAAAATTCTTAATACCTTCAGCTTGTTGGAAGATCTTTGATGCTTCTGGGTTCAAACACAGCAGTTTTTGGGAAACTTCAATAAGAGATATCAATATTTTTCTTAACTCTGTCTGAAACTGGAACAAAAACATCCAACATCAAATATTTTAATAACAATATTATAATGTCCCTCTCAAAAGATGGAACTACTCAAAAATTTATAAGATCAAATCACTTCTTAAATTAAGGCTCAGCTGGATCAAACACTAGAACTACTGTTTAATTATGGTAAATTTTGAACCTATATTCCAGTGTATATAATGAAGAGTTAAGACTAGCTTACATCAATGGCAGTGGCGAGGGTCGTTGAATTAGTGGCAGGTTTCTCTGATCTTGGCACAGATGAAGTAGCAATTGAAATCTCTGTAGGGGTTGGCCCTCGCTTAGCTTCCTCTGACTTCTGAAACATAGCCATCAGACTCTGAAAATTCCATTTCAGCATAATTTACAGCAATTAAGCGAAAGTGGGTAATTAAAGAAGTCTGTAGCATTTATCTGTCAATTAAAATTTATCCTATTACAATGCTTTTAATTCACATTATCAGTAAACACAGTTTATCAATAGTAGTAAGTACATCTACCAAATTACTACTTTATGTATGTTTAGAAAGGAATTTACTGACAACTTTCATTCAAAGAAACTAAAAAAGAAATTATTACCGCTTTGTCATAATCTTTGCCAAATTTGGCTGTTTCTAGCCTTCTTTTCAGCAGCAATACTTCATCTGCAAAAAGATGTTGTTTTTTTATAAATTCATAAATGTATAGATGACTGATGAGTGTAAAATGCTAGAGCTCAGCACAAATCCATAATACAAGATCATCAATGGATATATCTTATAAGACTAACCTAAATTGTCCTAATCCTTAATTATATTCATTTAAAGTCTGTTTAAACAATTTAGTAATAATAGTAGTGTTTAGTTGACCATCCATGTTAAACTATCAGCAACTAAGTTAAGCAGACAACAAATCTATAAATTTTCTAATGGATAATGAAACCAACAGTATCTTTAGTGTTATTTCAGAGTGAATTGCCTTCCAAAATAAATGAATGTGTACCAGCAAGAATGTGGTTCATATTTGACTACAACTCTTATTTTGATTCTGGGAAAAGAAATTGTATCACATTAATTACGCTAACGATCAACTGATAAAATGGAATAGGCCAACGCTATGCAAATGCAGCACAACCTCTCAGGGTTCTCAATAACAGCAGGCTGCAGGCCAATTTAGCCGCTTAGAAATGTGTGTGGGCCAGTTAGGAATCTCAAAAGTTTATAAAATATTGCTAGAAAATGCCCGGACCCCCCCCCCCACCAAGCAGGCCTCTTAGTCTAGCTTTTTAGCCTGTTGGCCACAAACTTATTGAGAACCCTGCCTCTCCAGAGCGGCCCTCTCTTGAGCAACAACCTCCCTTCAACAACACAATTTTCCCCATTACACGATAAAACTATTAATTTAACCTCTCTAAAGCAACAGCCGCTCAACAACACATACTTTTGCTACTCCCAAAGGATGTCACTCAGGAGAGGTTGCACTGTACCATGAAGGTAATGCTGCAATAATAGTAACCAAGGACTTATATACATACATGGATTCGCAACTTCCGTATTAACAGTTTAAAGTAATCAAATCCCGCGATAATAAGACGTGAATCAACGGGAATACAAGCTATTGTTTACAAAAGCGAAAATACGAAAAAATCCGTGATATCCGAATGATAATAAGTTAAATAACAGCGAAAATATCCGTGGTATTCCGAATGTTTAATCACGGAGACGAAAGGATTATAATAGATGTCCGCCATATCTTGGAATTTAAAATGTTCGACTGATGCCTTTTTCAATGCTTATACTTAGACTTTGTGGATTATAAATGTATCTCAATATCTTTAAGGAATTTGTTGCATCCTTTACCAATTTCCCGTGCCCAATTGCCAGAGTTTTATTAGTATAATCAAATTCGTAAACACCAAAAATTTGGGTGTTTACATACACAGCTGTCGGACATTGCCGAGTATATAGCAATGCATTGTGGGATCGCCGAACGATATCGTTTGATCTTTTTTTAGCAGTTGCGAATCCATGTATGTATATATTATAAGTCCTTAAGTTGTAGTAACGCAAAATTATGACAACCCACTTATCATGCGAATGACATGACGTAATACTACCATTATCTTGGACATCCTGTTCCATCAATGTTTTATCATCGTCTAAAGTACGACATGATCGTACAAGAACGATTTTATAATACAGAGATTCCTTCTGCACAGTGCTACCATTAGGGTCGTTCAGAAGAGCTTTCAGTGCAGCAAATTTCAAAGCTTCTACATTTGAGTCCTGAGAGAACGAAACAATGAAGTCCAAACCGTGATGAGAACTGACTCTTATCTTCATCTTAGAAGATGGAAATATATTGGAATCCGACACAAACATTGAGAAAATTAACGAAAACTTAGTAATAAATTACTAGTAAAATAACTTTTGATCAGTGTCGCGAAATGCTTGATTAAGAGTTAAGTATAACACCCGTTCGATCCGGAATGGAGGAGAGCCGGGATCCGGATAATTCCTACACACCGGTACGGTACATACCGCCATCTTCCGGTAAATTGTTTTGAGGGTATATAATGTATTACACGTGTAGTATATAATATTATCAGAGACGTATTTATATAAATTAATGTATTGTACGTGTAGTATATATTATCAGTGACATATTTATATAAATTAATGTATTGTACGTGTAGTATATATTATCAGTGACATATTTATATAATGTATTATACGTGTAGTATATATTATCAGAGACGTATTTATATAATGTATTGTACGTGTAGTATATATTATCAGAGACGTATTTATATAATGTATTATACGTGTAGTATATATTATCAGTGACGCATTTATATAAATTAATGTATTGTACGTGTAGTATATATTATCAGTGACATATTTATATAATGTATTATACGTGTAGTATATATTATCAGAGACGTATTTATATAATGTATTGTACGTGTAGTATATATTATCAGAGACGTATTTATATAATGTATTATACGTGTAGTATATATTATCAGTGACGCATTTATATAATGTATTTTACGTGTAGTATATATTATCAGTGGCGTATCTGGCTCTACCAACAGAGCTAGTCAGGCTGATGATACCACAAACAATTTGTATAAATAAATACTGTATACAATGTATAATACTGCTTCAATTGAAACAGAGACTATGTATGTAACCAAGGACTGTATTTATTGATTCATTAATTGATTCAAACTTTTTTTTTAATCTAAACGAAATTGACCAAAACAACACACACACACACGAGAAAAACATAACTTTACGCATATTTGTGGTACAGTACCCGTAGTTATTTAAGTATGTCACACCTATCATGAATAATATCTAAGACGTATAAATCGATATATTTACAAATGTAATATACGTCTCTGCAAGGCAGAACATCAGTAGATCGCGGTTTCGAGCCCCGGGGTACTTTGTCTTTCCTCCTATTAGAATAAGTAAGCAATCCCATTGCATGATAAAATTATATGAGCATGTAATCAGCAAAACTCTAAGACTGTAATTCTTAATTCGATACTGGTCACCTTGTATCAAATGATTAAGTAACCCGTACGTGGGTCTTGAAAACGTTAACAAGAAAAAATAACAAAACGTTATAGGTAGACGAATTACAAGAAGCATTGGTTTATGTTTTTTGTATGAAGTTGCTTTTTCATAAAGGATATTGACTGTATATTTTATTCAATCCTTCATTATGCATGAAGAGTATAACACATTTACATGATATGAGTAATACACATATATGTATATATATTGACAATCATGAGTATTTGACAAATGAATTAATTCAGTGATATAGTTCACAAGCACATGGTAATATCATACCCTACATCAATCAAACAGAATAAGCCCTAAATGTAAACAAATTCACCATAATCTAGCTGCTATGATACAACCACATTGAACTTCAAACAGCATTTCAGATATTATGCCACACAACAACTTATCTAAGTCAACATCACAGAGCAATGCCTGCATGATTTCAAGGACTTATATGTATGTAACTAGTAATAGACACTACACTATATACCCACAAACAACTAGAATAAACTTGTACTCGTCTAGAAAAATGGGGGGGGGGGGATTTAGTGGCATGTGGCCTATTGCAACGTTATAAATTTTAACCTTTCAAAATGGCGTCTCTGATCAGTCAGGTATAAGAATGGTGTATTTTTTCGCTTTATTGCTTATTTAAATCTTTTTTGGTTTTATATTTAATGCTAAAAAATACAATTGAATAATTTTTTCATCGTGTGCTGTAAAATTCTGTATGACAGCGAAATTTGAGGATAATTTCTGTTGCATAACTTTCCGGCATCGGGCGAAGACTTCCTCAAGTTCCTGCCTGTCTACTGTTCTAGTGAGGATAATGACGCAGGGTTCTAAATAAGTTTGTGACCAACAGGCCCAAAAGTAGCAACCCCAGCTTATTTTTTTGATATATTAAAATTTGAATAAAAATCTATTTGGGTCCGGGCATTTTCTAGCAATATTTTATAAACTTGAGATTTCTAACCACATTTCTAAGTGGCTAAATTGGCCTGCAGCCTGCTGTTATTGAGAACCCTGATCGCATCTGACATTTACCTTACCCGGTCGGTTTATTCGGACTTGACAGTTGCTGCCTAATAATATATTTTCGTTTTTTATCTATGACATATTTAAAATAAGACAATGTGACGAGTCAATACAGTCAAAGAAAAGCCGCGAAAAAACTATGAACAGTTGTTACAACCTTGTGTTTCAAAATGCATACGTCTTCCGTAGGTCTTCAATTAGGCATGCGTCCCGTTATTCAAGTTTCAAAGTTATTGTGAAGTGTGTAATAACAATTATGACACATCATTGCGAATTATATTTTAATGATTATTACACAATTTAACATATTTTGCCAAACTTACAAAAGAAGTTTTTTTATATACTGTATTTGTGTAAGTTTTCAATAAGTCAATATATTTAGTCGACATTTTCATGGTTATATAGTGTCCCTGACATTATTCAGATGAAAGTTTGACAGTAATGTATGCAAGAATGCGTATCATTCTATATTATGATTGTATATCAATTATCATATAACATGTAAGATAAATTAATCTGAAATAATAATTAGATATTAAAACATGTACGTGTTGTTGTACGAACAGACGTTTGGGCGAAACATTGACTCTTCACAATTAGAGTTAGCGTTCTTCCGCGCGATCAGAAAAAAATAGTTCCAAGGGAAAGCTTTCTAAATCACTTTCGAAGCTAAGTTTTTATTAATATTTTTGTCATTTATAAATATATTCATGGTTCTGAATCCAAATCTAACATTAGTTTTTATGTATATATACTGTATTTGCGTAGGTCTTCACTAGGTCTTCCGTAGGTCTTCAATTACCTGTAGGTCTTCAATTAGGCAGGCCGCATATTTCGTATTGTAATTGTCAGCGGGATTCATGTTTCGGAATTTCTTAAGTCAAATATCTAATGAACGAAGGGCGTTTATACAAAATCTGAGGCACAGTTCCCTGCATTATACATTTATAGTTATTTTAAGGCTATTGTTATAATATATTCCAATATACAGAGTAGTTATCACTGTTAAAAAATATGTAAATTACGTGAGATATTGGGTCATAGTTATAGGTTATAGTATTACCTTAAGTATATATATATACTTACAGTATGGTTTATTTTTTTAATCTATAAACTGGTCAAACTTGAACATATTAGTTTTTGTGCCTCGGGAAACAGCCGAAATTATTCTGTTAACAAAAATATAGAGAAAAAAATGACTGGAATTACATAACATACTTGGATTTCCAAAAAGAAAATAAATATTTCGTAAAGCAATATTTAATTAAGCTGTTTACATAATTATATAATATATATTATACCTACATACATACAAATTTAAAGGGGCATGCCCTGGAACTGCTGTGTCTTGGGTTTTATACACCAAAAATGCGTTCATCACTTATAAAAACAATTATTACCGAAAAGTCAAAGAAGAATGCGCCTTCAAAAATGGCCCTATAATGCGCGCGTGAGTATTTATATGGCGGTTTAAATAAAAGGCTTACAGCCTTTTATTGACGACAACGATATTTCCGATTTGTCTGAGAATTTAACTTAGCATGCGCGCTGCCTTTCAAGCAGCAAAACAATGATATTTACCTATAATTGATCGATAGATAAGCTTTATGTCGCCAACAATAAACATGACATGAGCTATGAGTTATGAAAATGACGAATATTTTCTAAGGCGTAATCGGCAGGTTTGGTAAATCTTGAAATGTGTATTTTGAGTCAACTAGCGGGATATTTCGTAAATATTTTACAGGACTTTCATTAATTGATTTAGGCATTAAAATGATACCAATTTGATTTATATTCGAGATGCTTCAGTTCCAGGGCATGCCCCTTTAATAATAATAGTCGAAATTAATGTTGTTAAAACAATGTTGAATTATGGACAAAGAGCGCAAGTCAGACAAAACAGCGTCAGTACAATGTTGATGCAACAATATACTTTCACTGTTCAACATAAAACGTAAGGTTAACATTGAATTAAAGATAAGGCCGGGCCTAAATTAAAAATATGTTTGTTTGCTCTTTACCGACCATGAATTTTAGAAGAGGGACGGTAGGTAGGGAAAATATTTTATTTCATTTCTGAATTTGACCTTTACCTAGCATGAAATTACACTTCTATATTCATTTAATGTATTCTGCTACCATACAACCATTTATTGTGTGCTTCTAATCAACCATAAACATGTACTCAGTGCCTTAACACACATTATTGTTTTCCTTCATTACTTCAAATGATATTTACTTTAAGTGTTTATCAAAAGCACTGAGTACATGTATATTTTTCCAAGTATAAAAATAAAATTCTCCCAGATTTTGCAATAAAATCTTTTGAGTTGGTGAGATTTTTTTGGGTCGGTCGGTAAAGGGCAAACAAACTTAATTTTAATTTAAGCCTGATACAACATTGGGGACATGACCTGTGCATTTTCAGGTCAGTAGGTCAAAGATCGAGGTCATTCTGAGGGAGCATTGTATCTTACAAACAGGTTTTCTTTACTTATGTTTTCTAAGCCTTTTTTCACTGTATTTATGATTTAGTTTATTTTTTTATAGCTTACCAGGAAGAGCTTACATTTGTGTCGACCATGTGTTCGAAGTTTGTCTACCACAAGCAAATTATCTCAGGGAGTCAGCTTTGGTATGTAAATAAGTTACTTTATCATACCTCACTCCCGTTTCCAATGTTACCTGAGCGGATTTTAATTTTGAAATTGAATAATGCACTGTAATAACTAGGGCTGTCCCGATACAGATCTCAGCCGATACGATACGTATTGCGATACGGTACTAGCGATATGCGATATCTACGATACGATATAAAAGTATTTCGACGTAATGGACTACGTTATAATATTAGTGTTTTTTTACAATTCACACTTGTTTGGTGATAGAAAGTCCTAATTAACTGTTTAAAAGGTATAAAACTAAAATTGTCTTGCACTTAAAGTCATCAATTTGATTCACGAATGTTAAGTTGATTTTGGTTAAATTATATATATTTTTTTTAATTTCTCCTGTTACTCGCAATGCGTTGTATCCCCTGACGTAAAAACACGGTCAATACCGGAAAATTGGAATTCATACCAAATTCTGACTATTAGCCAGATAAAATTGTTTAAGGACTCAGGTTTTATGATTATTGAGAAAAACAATACTAAATTAATAATACATTTTGAAACCTTCAACTTGGATGTAATGATTACGAGACATATGTGTTCTAAGTTTGCTGGTCCAACCACTATACAGATCGCAGTGACATTTCTTACAGACTGCTACGTGAATCTTTGTTCCATCCATCGGCCAACCAAAATGCTGCCATATTTTTACGTAAATTACTTGGTGGCGTTTTAAAGTTACTTGGTGCCTAAGCCATTTTTTCAGTAATTACAGATTGTTAGTGCAGACGACGACAATGTTTACACACTATAGGTAAAGCTGGCTGGCACTCAAACTTGAATATTCGTACATGTGTTTGAAAATTTAAATGCCGGATCTATGTTTCGGAAAATTAAAAAATCTGTTCCTCATTTGTCAAAAGAAAAGTTTTAAGATATCCTTTACTAATAAAATTAATATAATTTATAGGTCAATATCTACTTGGCAAAATCTGAATATTCGAATCGAATCCATTGTCTAGCTTTACCTCACGCAGTTAATGTCTTTAAATATAGAGTATGGAGTTGAGAAAGCATTGTCGACGATTAAATGAGAGAAAATTCGTAAATCTAGTTCAGTTGCTAAACATTCTAGGAGTTTTCAATGTAAAAGTAAAGAAACCGCGATACGGCCGATACGGAACCTTCCGATACGATACGCATATCGTTCAGCACTGTACCGGTACGTACCGGTACACGGTCATATCGGGACAGCACTAGTAATAACACATGCGCAGAAATAATGCGTGTACAGTTCAAACAGATTTTCGGTTATTAAATTCCAATTATTTGACGAGTTTTTCATAATTAAATCTGTTCCAGATTGTACATTCTACTCAGAAATACTTTTAATTAGACCAAAATTAGTTTACTGAGTTTTAAGCGCTAGTAAAAGGCTTGAGTCGATGTCATGTCATTGCTTATTAAATGTTTTGACATCATATTTTTCTTTTTATGTTTCTATGAAATCTTCTGTATATAATAAAATAAATACCACATTTCTGAGAGGGCATTATTAAAAATTGAGCTGCTTTGGTCAACATTACTCTTCTTGCGCTGACTATTTTAATAGTGCCCTCTCAGAAATGCGATATTTACATCATAATTCAGTTAATTCTTTTTTTTTTTTTTTTTTCAAGTATTCACTATGAAATTGATGGCTGCAATATTTTTCAATCATGTTAAAGCTGACTATTTATTCTTGGTTGGTTCGTATCTTTAAAGTGATCAGTATCTGAGACTTTTTCACTCAGTATTTGAAATATGCTGTGAGGATGTCTTCACTTTTTCACCAAAAAGTAAAGAATTATCAAACCATTTAATGATGTATCCTTTGTTAGCTCAGCTGTCTTCAAATAAAAGTCAGCTATTGTGATCACTGTGGCGTCTGCATCTGGTAAAAACTTTGTAGCTCATTACTCAGAAACTATAAGAGGTAGCATCATGAAACTTAATAGGTGGGTAGATTTCACTGAGGCAGTAAACAGACAAGTTTTAGGGGGATTGATCTGTTACTAAATCAACTAAATGCATAAATGAGATTAAAGTTGAATGATCATAGAACTATGTATCAGTTAATTATTTACAATCCTTGTTATTGAAATGAAAGTTAATATGATGAGAATTATATTACTGTATTCTTTTAGAACTCACTGAAGACCAAGTTGAATATCAACAATTGGCAAGAAAATTTGCAAGGGAAGTAATCATACCTGTAGCGCCACATCATGACAAAACAGGAGAGGTAAAAAAAAATTGTCTTTAATGTTTAGGTCTTAATCTTATTATGGTATTGGATGTTTGAACTGGCTAAAGTTTTATGCACATCAGTCTGCTTTTAAAATTGAGTTTGAAAATGTGAAAGCATCTGATTATTGACATGAAAAAATCATCTACAAAATGTCAAACAGCAGACTTGATTTTATTCAACCATGCTGTAAACTATTCTTACCACATGAGATGTTTTTGTCCGGGGATGTTTATTTAAGAAGTTTGTTATTGTAAAATATGTTCACCTGATGAGGTAAAAATCAGTCAGATAAAATCATGGAACTACCCCTAGTACTGGTCAGTATTTGTATTATGACAGCTTCCTCTTTTATGCATGTAAAGCAAAGAAAATGGGCTTATAAAATTAAATTCACTTTAAGAAGTTATTTGGTAAATATAACATTGTATAGTCTATGTGTCATTATGTATAGTTTACTGAAGTTACTAAACTCTTTGGATGAATTTCTATTTTCTGGGTATCAGCTGCCTGTATGATTTACAAGTGATGATTTTGTATACATTTATACTTTAAAAGTTATGATCAGTTTAAATAAAGTATTAAGCTCTGTTAGATCCACTCAGTGTTATGATTTATTGTAATGTACCCTGATATTATTTTGTGTATTTGTATTATTGTAGTACCCGTGGGAAGTTATTAAGAAAGCCTGGGAGGTTGGATTGATTAATACACACATAGATCAGGAATTAGGTATGTTTTCTGTTTGTTTGTTAATACTGTATTTCGTTAGGTTTCGTTGGGTTTCGTTCGCCGACCAGCGAAATCCACGAAGTTAAATCCCCAACGAAAATTAATGATTCCACAGTAAGTATCATTGGTCTGTGCTGTTTCTTTTTTTCATTTAAGTGAATTTTAGATAGTGTAACTATAATGTCTTGAGTTATTCGAAAAAATTATGCTTTTAAACCAGCGCCACCTTTGATTGATTATGGGTTTGCTATCACCTTAGCTGATGTTAAACTATATCTTGATAACATTTTATTTTGGTCAAAACAGGGAATCTGACGTCATGTGCAATATATAAGGTCACATTGATCCTAATTTTATATATATACCCACTGAACCTGATCCTAGTTGTTTTCTGATTTGTTCAGTTTATAAATTGGCTTGGCATGTTTTTCAGGTGGTTTGGGTTTAAATACATTTGAGAACTGTATGATCACAGAAGAACTGGCATATGGTTGTACTGGCATTCAGACTGCTATAGAAGCAAACTCATTAGGGGTAAGCTTTCTTGTAATTAAATATGTTCTGTTGAATTGATTCTGTAAATGAAACTCTTCATTTAGAACTTTGTTCAACCTTAACCTCAGTACTAAAGTTTTATTAAGTTCAAAACTTTTTATACCCCCTGTAACGATAGATCGGGGGTATTTTGTTTTTGACCTGTCTGTTTTTCTGTCTGTCTGTCCGGGCGAATGATAGGTCATTTGTTGGGTACTTAAAGGTTTTGTTGGGTTGTTTTAGCGGTCCTGTTGGGTTGCAAAGATCAAAGGAAATACCCAACTAATGTCCATTCGTACAAACAAACTGGGTTTGAGTGACTCAAGGGCTAGGGTTAGGACTCTTTGTTCAATCGGAGTCACTTAAAAAAATGTCCATAAGTGGATTTATGTGGCTAAAATCGGGTTTATATGGCCTTTAACAAATTTTAACATGGGAAAGCCACTTAAGTATCCTATCGTTAGTACTTCCGTAGGAATGTCCGTCGGTTTGTCTGTACCAAAATTTAACCTTGGCTATAAAATCAGAACGCTTCCACCTGCAGTCATCAAACTTCATATGTTGGTTTCCTCTTGGCAACCTATACAGGACATGTGCATTTTAAGGTCAGTAGGTCAAAGCTCAAGGTCACCCAGAGGGGCATTGTGTTTCAAAATCTAATAAAAATTGAGTTGTCAATTACTTATTTCATTATGAAATGGATTATTCTATCAATAACAGGAAATGCTGAGTTGACTAAAATTTTGTTTCAGCAAATGCCTGTGATAATTGCTGGTAATGCTGAACAAAAGAAGAAATATCTGGGGAGAATGATGGAACAGCCTCTCATGTGTGTAAGTATAATTAATGAAGATTAATTTATTTGGGTTTAACACCGTTTTACAACAATGTTTCCGTAAAATATGGTGGCCAATTCACCTCACCAGTTTTCCTGGACTGTATGTTTACCAGTACTAACTTACCCTTCCTTAAGGAACCAGTAGTTGTCCAGGGGTATCAGATGGACAAGTTAGATAACTCTATCAATGGAATTATAAATACCACTTCTTTCTACATTTACCCGCCTCTCGAGTGGTTAAGGTCGCTGATATCAAATAACTGTTACCTCTCACTGATAGAGGGTCATGGGTTACAGTTTTCCACACAGCTCTCTTTAACTCTCAAATATGGTACTACATAGATATTGGTATTGTCTTCTAGACAAAAGTTTGTTTACTATCAATCACTGAGAATTGTTTAGCATGCAGTCTTACGACAGACAGCTCTTGTTATGTCTTACAGATTAAGATTGTGATTTTAATGCCATGTTTGCCATGAGATAAAAATATGGCTAAAGTCTGGATTTTGACTCATTTTTTGTATAAATACATGTATATATGTTTAACAATGAGGAAATGTAAGTGGTTCCGACCAAATATTAAAAAAAGTAATACCTTGAGATCTTTAAAAATGTGTGTCTTGTTTGTTTTTTCCAAGGGTGGCCTTTGTTCACAGGTTTGCCTGTCATACATGTCAGTATTACATTTAAATAACACAACTGGTCTCTGTGCTTACAGGCTTATTGTGTCACTGAGCCAGGTGCAGGATCTGACGTGTCAGGTTTAAAGACGAGAGCAGCGAAGAAAGGGAATGACTGGGTGATTAATGGATCTAAGATGTGGATTACTAATGGTGGTGTAGCAAACTGGTACTTTGTCTTGGCTAGAACTGACCCAGATCCAAAAGCACCTACTGGAAAGGCTTTTACTGGTAACAATCTATATACACATAAAACCCGTCTTACGCCCACCCCGGCATTAAGACCAGCATGGTAATACAGGCACTTTATAAAAGAACAAAACTTTTCCTTCTTTGTTAACGGTCTTTTGATCCAAAATCTAGACCACCCTGCTATAATGCAATACAACCACTTTTCTCTGATCATTTTGTTTGTTTGTATGTTTTAAACCCAATATAAAGACCACACTCGATTGCATTTTGTATCATCATATATGTGCCTCTGGCAATGAGATTTTTCTAAGAATCATAGATGGTCTTATAAGCAGGGTTCTGCTGTACCTTAAAGTAAGGTTGAACTGTTATCCTCTCTATGAAAAGGGATAATAGTAATGGTCTGTCCTTGCAGAATGTTTGTCCTGAGCATATGTCCAAAAATATATGAAACTTTTGGCATAGAGTAATAGTGCAAAGCACGGGATTCTTAACTCTGTGATCTGTGTTTTGAGTTATTGTCCTTCTGTTAATTTTTAACAACTAGACAGGAAACAGGTTGTTAACAATACTGTACTAAATAGACTTATATAATTATGAAGCTTGTTTTAATTCTAGGTTTTATTGTTGATGCTGATACTCCTGGTCTTACTCCTGGAAGAAAGGTAACATTAACTTGTTTTTGTATGTATGAAAATTACAGGTAAAACTGTGAACACAAGGTTTTTAAAAGTGGAGGTACCGTACATTCTGCCTGACAAAAATATTAATTTTCCTCCACTTGTGAGGAGTTTGTACTGGTTAGAATATAGTCCAGCAAATTTGGTTAAGTGAATCAGCTGCTGTATATAATTGAAAAATTGCTGTAAAACAAAAGATGTTTAATGCTATTAAAGATTATTTATGATTTTATTATTGATATATAACAGGAGATCAATATGGGACAAAGAGCATCAGATACACGAGGTATAACATTTGAAGACGTTGTAGTACCTGCTGAAGTAAGTCATCTTCCTTCTTCATGTATCATGAAAGCCTAGCATACTGTTTAAAGATTAAAGATTATTTAAGGGACTCCTGTGGTCAAGTGGTTATGGTTCACACTGAGTATGATACCCACCCCAGACCAGAACAGTTAACACACCAGGAAGCTGCCTAGCTAGCTTCCAAGTTTGAATGTTTTAGTCAAGTACATGTACTGGTATTTGTCTGGGGTTTTCCTCCACCATTAAAGCTTGGAAAGTTGCAAACATCTTATACAGAATCAACTTTGAGCACAAATACTATTTGATACTATTGCTTCAAATGGTTAAAACACATTTATTGTAGTGAATGATTATTGTACTGTAATTTCAAGATGTTGTTAATCATTGATTTAAATAAATCTGGTCACATATCTTGAGTAGACGTCGCTCTTGTACATATTTGTGCTTCGTATTCTTATTATTTGTGAGCAAAAAGAAAAAGGAAATCTTAGACAATTTCACATGATAGAGACTGATAATTTTGTTGTGTTTAATATTTCAGAATGTTTTGGGAAGCGAAGGAATCGGTTTCAAGATTGCTATGGGAGCTTTTGACAAAACAAGACCACCGGTAAAGTTATCACTTAGACTATTAATTGTAATATCTCAGTATAATACAATTATTATACTGATGTCATGCAGGATTACCGGTGCATCCCATTAGTACT
Source organism: Lutraria lutraria (assembly GCA_964023205.1). Taxonomy (NCBI): domain Eukaryota; kingdom Metazoa; phylum Mollusca; class Bivalvia; order Venerida; family Mactridae; genus Lutraria; species Lutraria lutraria. The sequence continues at coordinate 36,314,651 of OZ026840.1, read as the reverse complement.
AACTAAACACACTACAATTTTCATTGTAGTTTGAACGACAAAAAGAAAAAAATGATAAGAGTTGGAGTCTTCAAATAGTCTAGTGATATTTGTATATGTTCTGTAGAAACAAATAACTCTACTGTGTTACATTTAAGTTTATTACCTTGTTTGGTGATTACAGTCAAAACTCTTTACATCAAACTTGCTTATATTGAAAGCTAGATTTATCAAGAATTTAAGATTCCCAAAGATGAGAGAGCATCATATTACTTTGTACCTTTATTTTGTGTCCAAAAATTAATGATAAAATTATAGCACAAAGCAGTTTATACTTTGTCGTATAGTTCACTGTTACACTTGTTGTTAATATGACACCATGTGACCTGTTTATTTACCTGTGTATTGTCCAGGTTGCAGCTGGTGCTGTGGGTTTGGCTCAGAGAGCTATGGATGAAGCTACGAAATACTCCATGGAGAGAAAAACATTTGGAAAGTTCATATGTGAGGTATAACTTATTTTGTCATTTGTAAAGTAACAGTTTTGTTTATAACAGTGTCACTCCTATTGAAAGGGCCAGCCAAGTTGGCTGACGAGACACTTTTCTTTTGTGTACACAATACATATACCAAATCTCTTCTCTTTTTGCTGTTACAAATTTGATTGAAGATATTTCATCCTATGTTAAATTGTCCCCCATCCCTGAATTATGTAGGGTAGCTTGGCTGTAGATTGTGGATAGAATGTGGTTAATACTGGTTAAAAATTAAATGAAGTCCAAGGACGCTGGTTAGGATAACTGTCCACCATGAAAAAATTAACGGTATTTAACATTGTTTAATGGCAAACTAAGGGTATTGAAGTAAGATAAGCATACATTTGTAACTAGTGTAACCTCCATGAAAGGTCACCTCCAAACAACAGCCACCTCCCTGTTACAGCCAGTATACAAGCAACCCAAATGTGTGTTTTACTATATTTTCACACAAGCAACCCAAATTTATGTTTTACTCTATTTTCACTATCTAAACAACAGCCACCTCCCTGTTACAGCCAATATATAAGCAACCCAAATTCATGTTTTACTATATTTTCACTCTCTGAACAACAGCCACCTCCCTGTTACAGCCAATATATAAGCAACCCAAATGTATGTTTTACTCTATTTTCACTCTCTGAACAACAGCCACCTCCCTGTTACAGCCAGTATATAAGCAACCCAAATGTATGTTTTACTCTATTTTCACTCTCAGCCACCTCCTTACAACAGCCACTTTTGTCTTTCCCATTGATGGCTGTTATTGGGAGGTTGCACTGTACATGTATATGTTATGTTACCTTAAATTTTATACGTTACAGCATCAAGGTGTGTCATTCATACTGGCAGATATGGCTATTGGTATTGAGTCAGCACGACTTGCCATGTACAAATCTGCCTGGGAGATTGATCAGGGACGTAGAAATACATACTATGCTTCCATAGCTAAGTGTCTGGCTGGTGATGTAGCCAACAAAACTGCCACAGACGCTGTCCAGGTGAGTTTTGGTTTAAAATGCCTTGTCAGCATTCTTATGACTTGTAACTAGTATCTCTATACTGGTTTTGATCTGAAGTTTGTATTAACTGTTCATCACAGCTTTAAAAAAAAAAATTTACAAGTGTGCATTTTTATACTGGAATCACGTAAAACGTTGGCCTCTCGTCCCATTTCTCTTCAGGGCTGTAATATTGTTGTTCACTTATGAATTTCAAAACAACTTGGCATGATTGTTCACCTATATAAGACAGTGTGTTGTGTGTAAGAACCAGGTACATACCTTCAAGATCAAGGTCACACTTCAAGGTTAATGGTCGATTATTGAGTTTGCTTTGTCTAGGCTGCAACTCAATTGTTCATTGAAAGGAACCCAATTTCGTTATTGTTAGTGGCAATTTGTAAGTGGAACAACAGGATTTTGGAAAACCCGAGTTTGGATAATCAGGGTTTTACTGTACTTATTTGTACAATGAGACTCATTGAATTATGTTTCAGATATTTGGTGGTAATGGATTTAACACAGATTATCCTGTGGAAAAACTCATGAGAGATGCTAAAATCTATCAGGTATGTAGTTTATATGATGATATAGGTAATTATCTGATGTTGGGTAGTTTGTGATCTAGGCGTCCACCTTAGAGACACACCTTTAATTGTGACGATAATGTTAAACATTTTGTACAGTCAAGCCTGTGAACAAAGGCCACCCTTGGGAAAGAAAAAAGGTGAACTTTATAGACAGGTGACCTTTATTCGGTCAGGTTCTTAATAATCAATGAACAGCCTTTATTCACATGGTGGCTTTTTTCGGAGGTGGTCGCTAACACAGGATTGACTGTACTTATGCATATTTTTTTCTTTTCATGCATCATTTTTTATGAATATTACGAGGGGGGATCCAAAAGTTTTGTCACTGCCTCTGTAACTCGGCCTGTATTTAAGATATAACAATCAAAGTCGGTGTACATGTAAATTAATGCATTACAAAATACTATACAAAATTTGGTGTACAAGTAACAAATACTTACATAAATTACAATGTATTGTCTGAAACATATGAGCGACCATCGCCGCACACCAAAGACGTCAACAACGTTATTTTACAATTCACTCGACGCCGTAGCGTTACTCCTTCTCAAAATAGTGACCAGCGCACTCAATACAATGCCTGTGTCGTGCAATCCACTTCCGAAACACTTTATCAAACCATTTGGATGGGAGTCTAGAGAGAATGCGGTTACTCTCTGTCTGCAGTTCTTGTAGGTTATCGAAACGTTGCCCCCTTAGCTTTCCCTTCAGATATGGAAACAGAGCAAAGTCGCACGGAGCCAAGTCCGGGCTGTATGGCGGGTGGGAAAGTGTCTGTATCCCGAGGACATCCATGTTCAAACGTGTCTCGTGCGCAGTGTGTGGAGTGGCGTTGTCATGGTGTAATATACAACCATCGATGTCTGTGTAGAAGTGGTTCCGTTTCTTCCGCAGCGCCGTCATCAGATCACGCGTCAGGACCTGAAGTGTACAATCGAAACACAAGCTTAAAAAATAATGTGTTTTATTTACAATTTTTGTCGAGCCCGCCTGCGGTGAGCTCGACATAGTCGCCACAATGGCGGTTGCGTGTCTGTACGTTAGTGAGTGAGTTAGTGAGTTAGTGTGTCCGTCCGGATCCTTGTCCGGGCTGTATCTCCCTTATGCATTGACACTTTTTTAAAATAACTTGGCATAATTGTTAAACACCATGAGACGGTGTGCAGTGCGCAAAATCCAGGTCTCTAGCTCAAAGGTCAAGGTCACACTTAGAGGTCAAACGTCAAAAATGAGCATAATAGACCTTGTCCGGGCTGTATCTCCCTTATGCATAGAAACTTTTTAAGATAACTTGGCATTATTGTTGAACACCATGAGACGGTGTGCAGTGCGCAAAATCCAGGTCTCTAGCTCAAAGGTCAAGGTCACACTTAGAGGTCAAACGTCAAAAATGAGCATTATAGACCTTGTCCGGGCTGTATCTCCCTTATGCATAGAGACTTTTTAAGATAACTTGGCATAATTGTTAAACACCATGAGATGGTGTGCAGTGCGTAAGATCCAGGTCACTAGCTCAAAGGTCAAGGTCACACTTAGAGGTCAAACATAAAAATAATCATTATACACCTTGTCAGGGCTGTGTCTCCCTTATGCATTGAATTATTTGAAGCTGTAATACAATGAGACCATGTGTCTTGGGCAACACCCAGATTTTCATAGGTCAAAGGTCAAGATTACACATTCGGTCAAATATATTTTCCTTGTCTGGGCTTTATATTCTGCTTGCATTCAAGGATTTTTAAATTAATCGGTATAAAAGTTCACTTCAATGAAATGATGTGTCATGAATATCACCCATACTTGTAGTTCAAAGGTCAAGATCACAAGCTGGCTAAACAGGGGCTCGACATGTTGCCCTTGGGCTTCTAGTTTTTAATGTAATTCATAACTATTAATATTTCTTTAGTACTCAGTATGATCGACTTAAATGAATTTAAAAAAGTATAATTACCTTAGAATAATAGGATGCATTGACGGATTGCCCCTTCGGTACGGCGTGGCTCAATACAACTCCATCCATGTCGAAAAACACAATAAACATGTGTTTGCCTATCGTCTTGGACACACGCGCCTTCTTAGGAGGAGGGGAGCTGTCTCGTTTCCACTGGCTACTCTGCATTTTGGTCTCCGGGTCGTAATAGAAAAGCCAGGTTTCATCAACTGTGATAATCTTTCTGAGAAACTGATCACCCTCTCGATTGTATCGCCTTAGAAACTTCTCAGATTCTTGCACGCGCCGTAACATTTGTTCATCAGTGAGCAAACGAGGCACCCACCTAGCGCTCACACGTCTCATCTTCAAGTTTTCGGTGAGTATACGCTGCACAGTGCCGTAACTGAAACCCGTGTGTTCAGAGAGTGTCCGAACAGTAATACGCCGATCCTCCTCAATTGCGTCGGAAACAACGTTGACGTTCGCGTCTGTCAGTATTGCTGGCCTTCCGGCCCTTGTGGGACTCATCTCCCTCTCGAAATCGTTCATACCATCTATAAACAAGTCTTCTATTAACTGATTTATCACCATATGTCCCGTTTACCATTTCTACTGTTTCTAAAGGCGATTTTCCGAGCTTGTAGCAAAAATGCAATATTGCGTGTTGCGGCGTTTTTTCAAGTTTCGACATTTTTTTCTTCCAACGGCTTGCAATCAACTGGCTTAAGAAAGCGTTAACGTGCATTGACGTCATTAGAAATTTAACTGCTGCTTACTGTATGACATGACGTCACGTCAGGAAAACTACGTCTGATTTCGCGCATTATTTTTGTAGTAATTAAATTTTCAAATATGGTAAGCAAATTAATGTATTCTGTAAATTCGGCGTGCGGCGGGTGCGTCACAGAGGGTTCATTGCAACACTCCCTGCGAGCGCGTTTTTAGTGAAAGTAGGTTCTTTTTTGTTCAAAATAATTAAGAAGATATTGATGCATTTATACATGGCAAAACTAACTCAATCTGACGTTACATTTTAGCATAATCGAAGCAGTGACAAAACTTTTGGATCACCCCTCGTAGTATGAATTAAAAATATTTTTCGAATTATTTCATTCTTTTCTGATGTCTTTACAATTAAAAATAAGTGTGTAAGTTCATTTTTAACTCAGCTGTTTTCGAAGAAAAAGATCACTGTGTCATCTGAGTCTGTGCAAAAACTTTAATGTAGCTCATAACTCAGAAACTATTCGAGATGGCAGCATGAAACTTCATAGGTGGATAGATCTCACTGAGGCGATGAACAGACAACATACGTCAGTTAGTGTCTGAATACATCTTCTGTAAATTGTATTGGATTTAATAATATCCAAAATTTGATGTTGTATTTCATTTATATTTCTGTACTGCATAATTTGATATTGTATTTCATTTATATCTCTGTACTGTATTATATGCATGTATGATTTTCTCCCCTTTTCTCTTTATGTAGATATACGAGGGTACTGCTCAAATCCAGAGGTTGATTATTTCACGAGAAATGCTCGCCAAAGCCAGACAGTAGTGATCTCCCTTTGTCATCCCTAAATATCTTACAACATTACATGTATCTCATGTTAAATGAGAAAGAATGGACTATTATGTACAGTTTAATCAAATTAATCACATCATTGCTGGGAAAAGTAATGTTAGCGAAGATGTTTGCTTCTGTTGTCAAATTAAGAAATTGGTGTTTTTACTTTAAAATGACATAGCTACATTTACCTTATTTGAAGTCATGAATTAATTGTTAACATTCCTGGTTTTCCTGTTAAGGCAGTGAAAGTGCTGTTATATGATTGTTATGTGAAATTTGTGTTATTTTGTGTCCAGTCTTGATAACCTTGTTCATACTCGTTTTGGATAAAAATATGTTGCTTTACGATGGCAATTTTGTAATATATAATATTACGTGAACTTCCTTGAACAAATAATAATTCACATACTATTAGGTCATTCGGAAAAAAAATCTGTGGTTAGCTATTACTCGACCAACTCAAAAAAAAAATTCCTCTACCCAAAAACTTGCTGTTGGTTTTGACATTTAAAAAAAAAATTCTTTATTCAAGTTTTTCATTTATAGTTCAGTTCTAGCATATAATGTTGAACTGTTAACAAAAAAAATATAGAATACCTACCTACCTACTACCCACTGTTATAAAAGTTATGGTCGCTGAACAGCAAACCAGCTTTTTTTTTTCGAGGATGACCTAATTTCAGTTTTATTTGATTGTATTTTATACAGTAAAACTTCGTTATCTGGAGGAGTCATCAGAATAGACAAAATGACATAAACCAAGTGTTCGTAATATGAGGTTATCATGCTTCAAAAAACACCTCAAGATAGGCTGGGTGCGCGTGATATGATGCATGTAATAACGAACTTTTACTGTACTTAAGAGTTTCTGTCACTTCAGGGACCATTGTATTTTTTCATGTATTTCCTCCTATTAGGATTTCATGGTAATTTAAATCTATTTTATAGATGTAAATGTGAGAATATTTTTATCTCACCTGATGTGTTTTTCTTCACATGTTTGTATTGGATGAAGGCACAACATACATTATGACAAGTTGAGATTTATGTAATTTTGTCTGATATTATATATATTTAATACATCTTGCTATAGAATGTTATATTTATACCGGTGTTAGGAAAATGTATCACAGTATATGCTTATCCGGTACTGCAAGTGCTATGCTAGCTGATATTTATGTACAAGTTTTACAACAGAACTGGTGATATAATCTGGCAGTGGTTATCCGAGTGATTGAGAGTGATTGTTAATAATTTGATAAATTCTTTCCCAAATTGTATGTGGAATGATTTAATAAATTCCCAGCTAACTTGATTAGATGATGTATGTCTGATAGGATACATCTTTGATGGTGAATTCCGTGTCTTACACAATGTTTACTTGTATCAGATATTTCTGTGTTCTCTTATATTTGATTAGACAGACAGTGAATGATTTTGTATTAAAACCTTATTTAGGTGCATTAGGTAATGAAACATAAAATTATTTTTCTGCTTAAATATAGCTTTAAGTGTGAGGCATAGTTACTTCATTGCATGAGTTGATTTTAATGGAGACATATTTTTCATTAAATAACTTGTCTTGTCTGGATTAAGTGCTGTTACGGTACTACCACTAATATGTACATTTTGTACTTAATGAATACATTTACACAGCTTCTGAATATCTCTTCTCTTTCCTCTTAAATTATTGTTTAAACGTAACATTCTTTCTACCATTCATAAACCAGTTCATGTATTGTACTATAAATAAATATATTATTTCATCATACTTATTATACGAAGAATTGAGGTAATAAAGTCCTCTCTTAGACTGCTCTGAAATGACCATAATGACCGTGCTCGAGTGGTTAAGGTTGCAGACTTCAAATCACTGTAACCTCTCACTGATAGAGGGTCATGGGTTCAAGCCCAGCTATGACCATGTCTCTTTATGTGAGAAAGTAGGCAGTTGCTTACGGAGGATGGGAGTCTAGTACTGGTACTTCCCTGGAGCGATGCTTAGGTGAACTGTCTGCCTCATATGACTCTGACTGTTGAAAAGGGGCGTAAAACCGTATATAAATGAATGAAGCCTGCTGATGGTGACAAAACCGTACATGCAACACGTGATATCAAAAATAATGAAAAATCAATCATAGCAAAGAAATGAAAATAGACAAAAAAAATGGAGAAAACAGAAATGAATGTGAAAAGTCAACATAGCGGAAGTTAGAATCAGCTGTCGGATTTAATAGATGGTGACGTCACCATGCTATATATATAATATGGTACCTATATGGGGACCTAACCTCCCCTCGCTTTGTGTATGTATTAAATACATTATAAGTGCATGAACACTTTATGAAGTTTTGAAGATTATTGTTTCGAACACCATTAGTTCAATTGACCCATAAGGTTACAGTCATAGTATAATATTATGTACAATACATATAAGCAATGGTAACATACATATCTCGTATACGTGCACAATTACACAATTACATACATAATTTCATAATTACACAACTACACACATATACATACATCAATTACGCGCAAAAATGAAGATTTCGTATACGCGCACAATTACACAATTACATACATAATTTCATAATTACACAACTACACACATATACATACATCAATTACATACATGCATTAATTACATACATTAATTACATTTAAACATACAAAATGCGAAAGTACATAACTACATATCTACATACATATATGATAACAAACATACGACAATTCATATAATTTAGCAAATAAAACGTTCCATTCATAATTTATGACAGTAGTCCGTCTTTGTGGGCGGAGCCAAAAAGTGTTCTCAGGCTACTAGCAGCCTATTGACCTGAGAACACATAATGTTCTCAGGCCATGTGTTATCAGGCAGTTACTGTGGCAGTTGCATGATAATATAGGATTAAACTTTAATTTCTGGTTGTTTATCGATATGTAAACACTTCGATAAACGACCAGAAATGAAAGTTTAATCCTTTTATTTTCAGATTAATCCAATTGTTTAATTCAATTCTTACAAATGACAGAGATATTAACCGCTACAACCATTTCGCTGGTAAATTATTATACATGTATAACTAGATGACGTCAAGATATGACGTCATCAGATAGGAATGTAAATAGTAAAGTAGTGTGGTTTATTGTAGGATTAAACGTTATTCTGGTCAACCATGGAAGTGTTAACTCCCTCTGACCTCATAACACACATTGAATAACACAATTAGGTCAAAAGTATCCCGTCGACGATGAACAGAAACAAAGGTATCCGATTGAAATGGAGTTTATCAAAGTGTAAACTCCCTCCTTTGGCCAATCAAAATGCGTAGATTTGTTAGAATTGGAAATAACAATCAGTACATTCTGTCAAGGTGGAAGAACTTGACGATTGTAGTTGGGGTTATTGTACGACAGTGTCTTTTAGGCTATGCAATGAAGCATTTATATTATTAACAAACGACAAAAGATTTTTCAGAGGAAGAATGGAATAAAGATGAATATAAAAAAATATTTATATAATGCATTAGGTAATAAAACAGTTATTTCATGGACATTTGTTGAACAGTCAAACTGTGGCCCTCGGTGTCGGGGTGACATTTAAACTGTTGCCCTCGGCCTACACCGAGGGACCACAGTTTTGACTGTTCCACAAATGCCCATGAAATAACTGTATACTAATTTTACTTTTCATATCAATTAATAGGTGAGTGGACTCAAAATGTCTTACCTAACAAATATAATTGGAGTTATAATTGCATGACCACTGGTGCTAAAATTCATGGACAATTAAGTATTATACTTCATACTATAGCTCTTTATATGTTTGCCTTATCAAGCTTTTATTTATGTATCATTCCATGATATGGAATACATACAGATTGAATAATGAGAATAAAATGTAGAACACTTTGAAACAACATGTTAAAATCAGTTTGAAATCAGAAAATAAAAACAACTGACCAAATCTTTTCTTATGCATTTTTACTACTTGTCAACCAATCCTCATAGGTATCCAAGGGTTTGTTCTACTTCTACAAACATAAAATAATGTAAACATATAAAATATCAAGTAAATGCTTTTAAAAAATAAAAGAATGTATAGACTGTCCATTTATTTATGTCCTTGCAGACAAACATTACATTTTCGACAGTATTATGGCACTTTCATACTAAAATTATGCAGAGCTTGCTTCTGAAAATTGACATTTTTAAATTTATATGCAGTTACACTTATCACAGAATGTTGTTGTGAACAATGCAGCTGTATATAATATCCTACATTGCACAGCTTTTGATATTCTTTGGAAGCCATATCTACTTTTCTTTTCACTGACACTGTCCATCAAAAGCAAAGGGCTTTGGCAGTTGTAGCTTGACATGGAGTAGCTCAACAATCCAACAACCTTGTTTCCACAGTGGACAGGATCCTGTAAAACATTTTGATATTTATGTGTATATGCTTAAATGTTAAATGTCCACAATCATGGGTATGGACAAACTTATAAGCCAGATTTTTCACTAAGAGTTACAAGAATCACATTAACATCAATCATCTCAAAGATTGTGAGTTCAATGCCCTCTGCAGCAATATTTGGTATCACAAGCACTGCTGGTTAAGAGGCATTAAATGAAATTCAAGACCAATTTATTGAGCACTATTAAAGACAGATGTCTTTATCGGCAAACAATGCAAAATAAATAGTTTGAAAATCAAATGCTAACTACAAAATTGTATATGGAAAAAAATAATGACCCAAGTCCTTGGATTACTTACCATGAATTATGAATCAAATTTACTACATCAAAAACGATATAATAATTGTTTAAGTAATAGTCTACTGTTCAACATCATTGATTCAAAGTTTAATCATTAATGTCAACAATTAGTTCCATTCCAAATTCAAAATAGACCTTGTCAGGTGACATTTTTCAATGAAATCTGGTCAAATTCATCAAAATAAAGACTTAATATGCAAAAACCACTCTAGCAAATCCGCAAACAATCAAATGCTTTATTATTCATGTATTTTCAGCAGATTTCAGTATGATTTAGCAAGGACTTATAATGTATGTATATTAGTCCTTGGATGTAATATTTAACTGATGCTGAAATACAAGGACATACTTTAGTGGTTTAAATATACATACATAATAATAATGTTTATTGCATTTCACTTAGATAACAGAATATAACAGAACATAAAACTTAATTAAGACTTGAGCATATATATACATATAATCGTAAGTACATGCGTGTTCAATAAATGTAATGACTTAAAAAATAACAATTTAGTATACGTATGTATAATGGAAAAATATTAGAGTGTATGTAACAAATTAAGTAAAAGCAACGTCAAGTAAAATTTATTGAGAATGTTTTTATCGTATAAGTGAATTCTACAATACATCTTAATGTACATAATATATTTCATTCATTTCTTAGTGAATGGAGAAATACATATAATTAATTAAGTACTTCTCTTTTTTTCAATTTAATAGTAGTTACAATTTGAGTAAATTAGTTCTAGTTCGTTAGAATCTAGGAATATATACCTGTATAATCATTTAAGTTTACTTCACAAAGGTCAAATAAAAACAAAATGAAAAATATCTCAGTCTACATCTAATAAAGTACAATAATTACACAACCTTTAATCCTAGGAATATTCAAATGACCAGGTTTCACTTGATCATGATGAGAAGACACTCCCATGTTTGACATTACGTTTCTGTAGTTCCTATATTTTACAACATTTTTCTTTATTTTGCTGTTTTGAATCAGTGACAAGTGGAGCTCCTTGTACTTCATTACTTGTGGTGACAAAATCGCAACAGTAGGCGCGCGAACTATTTACATAATTATATATAGATTTTTAATTCGTAATTTAAAGCCCCAATAGCTTTTTGCTGTAGAAAAATATATGCAAAAACATTTAATTGTTGATATTATCCCAAGATAATTATTACCGACGAAACAAGCCCTTTTTCGTCTGAAAACACTCATTTCGCTATGATTTTTGCTTTTGTAAACTTGAAGTACCGGATTCCTCTGTTATAGAGCAAACAGAAACTATTAGGACCAATACATTTATAAGCTTATGGGACTTTAAACATTATTGGCGAATGTTGTAATATTTATTGATTCCGGGTAATATCACACTTTTCAAAATACAGTTTGATTAGTAGATCTAGAACTGTATACGCCCATGTTGCTATGCGAATCGTTTCCTATCTTCTAATAACAGTGTTGACTATACACAATGTGAACTTTTATCCTTGGAATATTTAAAGAAAAAAAATGCTAAAGCGTATTTGTCTACATAAAATCAGCGGATTTCCACCAATTTCAGTGTAAATATTGATAACGAGTGAATTTATCGTTGGTTTTAAGTTAAGGGGCTCCATGAACCTCTGGTGTACTCAATATTTTCGTCGGTCGAGTTTATTGGTACAACCGAACAGTCTGTGCATTGCGCATGGAATTTGGTTGATAAAGTCTGTGTTGCCTGTACACATGATCGATCATTTGACAGAACGATGTCAAGGTAGTTGAAACTTTTTACAATATATATCATAAGTGTTATACCTTCGGTGATACATGTAATTCCTTTTAATTTTACCACCTTTTTGAAATATCATTTTTGTTTTGTTTTTAACATTTATTGTGAAATTTCATTTACTACAATATTCATATACTGTAAACTGCACTGACAGACAATGTAACTGCAACCCCGCTTCTGTTTCCGAGAATACAACAGCATCATCTGCGAACAATAAACGATAGATGGATAGTTGTTCAATATTTATGCCAGCATTTATATTCACATGTAGATGATTGATAAAGCATTCATAAATAGTGAAAACAATATCGGTGACGTTATTTCATTGAAATAAACCAAAGTCCGATTTCAAAAAATCTGAAACCGAATAACGACTGAGGTACATTTTGAAATGGTTAAAAAATCTGAGTCTGTATTCATGTCACTTATTTCAGGTTAACTGAAATATAATATCTAATGTGCACATCTGTATAATAATTAATTTTCGTGCATTTTCCTTTCCATATGTATTTTTTTCATCTTAATATTGCAAATTTTTATTTCAATATTTGGAATGAACTTCATATGTATTTAATTTAATTTCATGTCGTATCAACTACTTCTGCATCAGCATTACATGTACTGCAGCCACTGTCTGATTCTAATAATTTGCTTCGTTATAAAAATCATCTGCATACTTAGGAATGTCTTATTAACATAATTTGATTTTGATTGCAAGTATATACCAGTCTTAACATGAATGCACCGAATTCACGAGCAATGCATAATTTGAAAAGATAGTGGCAAGATTAATGATACAATTTAACACGATTCACTTTCATAATGTTACTATTGCGGCGCACTTTCATGATTTGTCATGATAACCCCGTTTTACTATTAATTTATCTATCATTAAACAACGCACAGTGGTCATCTGTTGATTATACTCTATTAAGTTCAAATTGAACGCGTTCGTTCGAGCAGTGTAATTCCTGGCTTTATCTGGATTAGGCATTTTCGAGTGATTTTCTTTTTTCTGTGCGTGTTTGGTTGGGTAATGTTTTCAATAAGCATGAGCTTGCTGTATGTAAATAATATCCTCATTTATAGATATACTATTATACGTATCCCATCGTCTTAATAGATGTTTAAAAGATGTATTGGTATATTATCGTGGTTTGCATTGAGTCTATTATTTTCTACATTTTCTTTTAACAAATTTGATCACCAAATGCCATTCCTAAAGAATATCATTTTGACCGGAATGCATAATTAAATATTATGTGCTATATTTTGCATATGTGATTCAATTGTGTGACTTTTATAATAATTATACTTTGAATACATTGCGCATTATTAGATATTAAATTAACTGCTAATAAGACTGATCAAAGGTTTGCTACAGATGGTGCCATGGCGGCATCCTTCGGGAGACTTTGTTATGTATGGTCGTATGTGTTGGGTGGGTTTTGGGTTGGTTGATTTGTGGGACGGTATTGTTTTGCGGTAGGTGGGATTTTTTTTTCTGTTCGGTACGAACACACGGTTAAGAATATAAGACCAATTCTCAACAATCGATCGGGAATTTTTTCCTACATACCGAACAGCTTCTATTTACCTTCCGGTTACGAAAATAGTTATAATTTTACAATTCAATGGCATAAGTGTATTCAAGTCAAAATCACCTGGCTATGAAAAAATCTTGATTGAGTAATACAAAACAGTTATAAACATTCTTTACTTTGGTCTGCATCAAAATTCATGCGCGCCTAGCGAGTGAAGGCTATGGAAAGCTGAAGTATCGTTTAGTTTCCAAAACTCAGCCTAATACCTCACTCTCCAGAGAAATTCAACGTTTGACTGCTTTGTAGTTCTGAACAGCAGCAGTTCCACCAGAGCTTTGATTCTTAGAATTCATTTCTTATCTATATTCATAATATTTCTAGTACACGTGTCTTAGTGCTCTTAGACTATACCACTACAGTGACTGAGACTCAAATAAAATCATATCTGTGAAATATCGAAGTCTTCAGAATACTCGTGCACTGAGGTTACCGGTTACCGAAATATACACGTTTACTTTGGAACTTTAACTTTAGGTGACAAGATAATCCTTTTCATTCATAACACGAGACTATAAATAATCTGACAGTTTTATTGTTAACTACTCGCTTGAAATATCCATAGTATTTGAAGACAGCGGGTATCGTTTTTTTTGTTTTAAATAAAGATTGTCGCTTTATTTGAAGATGAATTTTCAAAGTGGTTTTCGGTACGCTGTTGCGGCAGTATTTATCTACGGATCCCTGCATTTTTTGACTTGTTTTTGTTTTTTTATCTAAGACTTATTACGTAATTGTCAGCGGGGTTCCGGCTATGGCATTTCTTTAAAGTAGATTATCTAACGAACGAAGGGACATTATAAAACTGAGGTATGGTTCCCTACATTATACATTTATAGTTATTTTAATGCTAATTATTGTAATATATTCCTTATACTAAGTAGTTATATCTGTTAAAAATATGTAAATTACGTGCGCTATTGTTTTATAGAAGACCAACCAAATACGATATTTGTTTCAAATTACTTGCAATGGACTTTATACAGTTTGTTTATTTAAGTACATTTGTATATACTTACGGCATAAGTTTTAAAACTATAAACTGGTAAAACTTGATATGACAAGTTAGCCAGTCACAAATGCAAATAATATCTGGAAATACTATTGTAACATGTATTATACTAAACACGTCTTCAAGATATTGTGTTACATAATACAGAAAATGAAATGAAGAAATTACACCACGTATACAACATTTGTTGTATTACATATACTACAACGTCATTGTCATTGCATTACATAAGCACAAACACGTCCAAATGAAAGCTAACATTCAAGTCATTATTTGCATGTCACGCCAAATGGATGTAGTTACAAAGGAAATCATTGACGTTAGTTTATTGGGCGCTATAAACATGCATACAGCGTATGAGAAGAATTGATAATTCATAATATTTTAAAAATACATGAGACGCCAACAAGTAATAGACCAGTCTAAATGAACACTGTTGAAAATTAGTCCACTTTCAGGTTTTCATAGGTCATCTCTTCTGTTTTTCTTCCTAAAATATAAGGTATGACTTACAATACATATAAAATATCTTTGTACGGACTGTCTTCATGTTACACGTGCATTTTACTTTCATAAACGAAACTGGTAGGAATATGTACTGATTGGCTTTACTCGCAATTAAAACAAGAACTTGGACTTATGGTCTTGAATCCATATCAACCGTGATGCAATGTCTCCTCAAATGAAAACATATCGTGCAAATGTATCTTGTAATATACCAGAAACAGACATAGTTTTAATCATACACACAATTTTACTACATATGCAGGTTCTGAATCATTTACTTAATGGTTAATTGTTCATGCACGAAAACGTATAGAAAGAAAACGATACGGGAAATTGACACTCTAAAGGTAAACAGGGGGATCTTGTTTAGATACTTCACATTTTGCGATACACACACTAGATTGAATATGTACAACAATGTTAATAATTTAGTTTTGTATTATACTAAGCATGTAAAATGAGGTACTGACTCACCCATGGTGGTTGTCAGAGAAGAGTACATGGATGTATTTCCTCTGCTAGAATCCAAACCCTCGTATTGCAATTCCCTTAAAACAACATACACCGAAATTAATTTAACATTCTAAATAAAAAAGTGTTAATAACTTAATAGCAAGATGTACTCAGCTATGTTGCAGTCATACTCGGAAGTTTTGTTATTATAAATTTCATAATAAACGCTCAGGTTATAAGAAATATGTGTAGTGGACACTAAACTCAGCTTTAAATTGAACAACTTTAAAGATTAAACACAACTCTACCCCTATCATGCATAAAATTAGAAGCGAATCCATCTAGAATTTAAGGATGAAGTTTTTAAATCGCTTATTTTTTCTGATATTTCTATGATGGCATAGTAACAATGTATACGGTAATCAATACTTATAATTGATAATTTCCTATCACGCGGTAAATGTTTGAATCCTTTTTCATCAACATTACTGCATGGCATCCGAATAACACTTACATGTTTTCAGTTCTTTCATTTCCTATAAAATAAAGAAATTTCCTTACATAGAATTAATACATGCATTATTGAAATCATAACCTGTTAACGTTGAATTTTCTGCTATGTTGGAGCATAAGATTAGTACTTGCATGAATCTTAAGTCTTCATGTCTATATTGGTTCCATTATTGCAGGATGAATGGTATGTGTGTGATATAATCATAGTATTTCTTCACAGTCGTATTGTATTACACTGCAATAATCATTGAAATTCAGTTTTCATTATATACATAGCACTATGGAAATATTTCTTAGAGCAGTAATGTATCTATGAAAAAAATGAATAAATACCGTTGGAGTTTGCAAGGCTAGTGTACGTCACTGTGTCAGATCTAGATGTTAAACTTTCATACTGCTTTTCATTTCTGCAAAACATATGGACCACATAAAGTGAACATATACATGGCGTTCTGATTTCCAAACGTTCAGTTCAGCAAAACATATGGGAAACGTACTTTTGATAACATAAATTAGTACATATATACATATTTCTATATCTTAAGTTTATTTCTGTATTTTATATGGAATTACATTTCACGAGTATTTAATTAACACTGGAATGATATAATAATATCGGGGTAATTCAAACTAAATGTAGTCAAACCACTTACGGTAGAGTTGCCGTGGGGACACCTAAAATGTAAACGATTAGTTTAATAATACTTTATAGAGCATTATAAGCCTCTTAACAATCAGTCTGACGTAAATTAGTATTCATTGTTACACCACAACCCCTTTATAAACTTTGGGTTTGAGAGTTTATTCTGATGTAGGTAATTAAATTTCTTTATGATGCATTTAAGTTCAGGTAGTCATTGATATATGCAAATGAAAAACAATATACCAGGCCCCTCATTATACGGCAATGTGTAGGCTAGTTACCTTGCTGTTATCACTTCACTAATTATACATAAATACCTGTTGCAACGTTAGCACGAACATTTTCGGGGTTAACATCATTTGCATTTTGGTACTCATGTCTGAAAATAGCATCATCATACAATGTATATTTATATGATTATTTTTCAAAAATAAGGCATAAAGCCTAACAATTTACAATTTAGTAGTGTAGTAGTACAATACATATGCACTAAACAAAACATAGTTTGGATTTTCTAGAAAAATAATGATAACAATAAGCTGTATTGGAAAATGAAGCGCATGTGAAATAAAAAGAAATAAAATTCATTCCAATGTACTAAAGAGAACAATGTTAAAAACGTTTTCTATCAGATATACATAGCATCGTCTCGTTATTTAAAACATTTATGAACATGTGTTCAGAATGAGTAATTGAGTATAAGCGGATGTTTTTTTTGTCAGCTTGTTTATAAGTATACAGGTTGTTGAAAAATTCTTGTTTTGCGCGATCTTTTTTTTCTCCGTTCTCGTGCTCAATTTTTTCCCCATTTCTTAATGTTGTTATTCAGACTAATTTTGCGTAGTGTAAGTGATCCATACCAATATTTCCATTCTAATGCATTTACGTTCAAAACCTAAATGTGGTGAGTTTTAAATGACAAATGTATTTCCAGTTTTGCTTTTATATAATGTAAAAGACTTGAATGTGATTGATGAACTGTTCGTTTGAATGAATTCGTAAGTAAGTTTGAGCAGTAATTATTGCGAGAAAAAAACAACAACAACAACATACCTGTCTTCATGTTTGTAATCAGTTGTATCCCTTTTCATTTCTACAAAAGTAAATGTATTATAATTCATAGCGTACCATCTTCGATAATACATTTGGTTGGCGAATATTTACATAATCATTAATGAGACAGTTTAGGATACGACATAGGCCATTCAATAGGACTGAAATTATAGACACACGTTATATAACAAAACAGACCGCATTAATCAGAATGAGATATAATGTTCCTACATGTATTTTGAAATGCAATTCAAAGATAGATAACATAACCAAGATTTTCGTTTCATTATATTTTTTTACGTTAAGGTTTGTACCACCGGTTCATGCAATTGTAATGACTATGTATTTCTTTTGACATGTAAAAAGGAAATACCTATAAATGCATTACATACACATGCACGTCATAAATGACTTACTTTTGAAACATTGGTACCGTCGGAGTACCATTAATATGCCTGCAACAATTATTACAGCCAAACATCCACCAATAACACCCCCGATTACAGCACCGGCATTTGTTTCCTTCGACTCTGACTCTAGAAGGTTACAAATGATAACAACTATATATTGTACATGCAAAGGTGTAATATTGGTCAAATGGCTGAATGTATACTAAGCAAATTATGATCTAACATTAAACAGAAATACTGACATGGGTGACGTTGAATGCGTAATTACATTATCATAATGTTAGTATAAATATGCCTTTTGAGTCGATCATACAAAGCCTAATTTATGTCAGGTTCGAACCAGTATATTTAAACATATTTCATAGTATCACCCACTGTTTAAATAAGCACAATATAGCATTAACGAAGAATTCATTGTCAGTTTAATTATTTTGATAACAGGAATACAATTTTATCATATTAAAGAATGAGAAATAACAAATGTGCTGTCAACTTGTCTTTATTTACATGGCTGAACTGCAAATGTATCCTCACAGGAGATTGAGTAGATAAACTGTTACAATATATCATGTACAGAGTAAGCTATGCATTATCGACCTATCAGATATAACGTAAAACAAAGAAACAATCATATACTAAGTTCAATGGATACGTTAGTCCATTATCATTTATGTTTATTATAACATCAGTTACGAAAATATTACATTTAACAATATTTTATTTGAAAAGAACGAATATAAAGATACACGTTCAATGTTAATCAAAGTATTTTCATTACGCGTGTTTTGTGTTAGAATATTCATACAGTCAAACCTGTGAACAAAGGCTACCGTTGGAGAATACAAAATCTAACCTTAATTTACCGGTGACCTTTATTCTGAATAATCAGTAGCGGTTTTTAAAAACAATGGCCTGTACTGGCAGGTACAATTGTATGATGTATGTCAAGTAATCTTATGTGTTGATTCCTGAGCCAAAAGACTATGATCTTGAAATAAATTATATATACCCGCTTTTGTGAATCTATCATAGAATTGATACGTACTTAGTGTGTGCACGACAAGAGTAATCTTGCTTGAATTTCCAACACGATTCATAACATAAAATAAAATATTATAGGGTGTATCTGGACCCAATTTAGTAAGGGTGTAATTCATCGTTCTTTCACCCGTGTCTTCAATTGCATAAGTAATCCACACATGGTCAGTAGATTTCTTGTACTGCAATATGAATGTTTGGCTTAGACCACCGTTGAAACCAGGACTCCATTTTACATTCACCTCTGTAGCTTTAACAAATGATGTGCCTATTTCTTCTGGTGAATTTGGTTTACCTGCCAAAATAGCCATAGTTTAAATTGAAGTACTTGAAGTATTTCATTTGAATATAGATAATGCGTTAGTCACGAACTTATTGTTTGATCAAATTAGAATAAAACACATTGTAAATAACAACATAACAGATATTTAAATATTTACTCCTTTAAACAAAGTTATAAACTTTTAAACAAAGCCATACCTCAGTTCATCGATCATTTTGTTTTCCCTTGTTCAAATACTATTTTCAATCAATACCTCATACTTTCCAAAATCTGTAAACAACTTATTTCGTGCACTTCTCATCGTCTATGGCAACAACGTTTGTCACATCCGTTCAGGATATTGACCCATCTTACATAGTCATCATAATCTCCATTTAAAATGTAGGGGAGACCGGGGCAAAATGAAACACGGGGCAAAATGAAACACATTAGATATCGTTGTTGTGAAGCCAACTTATGACCCAATAAAATCGAAAAACGCAGCGTCCTTCCTTTGCGCGGTATGGAAGAGAATATTGTTAAGAACAAACGCTAATAAAACGTTAATAAGCAGACAATTTACTTTCTATGCAATGTAAGTGATTTTTTACCATCCCGAAATTATTTTAATTAGTTCCGATTATATTATTGGTGGGACACAATGTCGTAGCCTAAATAGTAGAAACTTTATATGGTGTGTTTATATTTAACAGAATGTTTAAAGTCTCATCTGATACGATATCACATGGATTAGGGTCAAAGGTCATTCGGTATGGATGGGGCAAAATGGAACATAAGTGACGGGGCATATTGGAACAATGTTTCATTTTGCCCAATCACATTTTCAATTCCGGTAAAGTAATAAAAAAACTTCGGTATTTGCGTTCTGACGTTTTGTGCGTTTGATAGTAGTTATGTGTAATGTGCTTTCCATTTAAAAGATAACTAGATCTCCTAGCCAGAAACAAGCCGAGGCACTCTGTGGAGGTTCATATGGTCACTAAGAGGATTTTTTTACCTAGCGCGTCTTTAATTGATACATTTTGGAGGCTACACAAACCATGTTCTTACCACAAACTATCGGAATCACTAACGTTATATATGACATGATAAATATTTATGATATATGACGTTTTGTAACAATAAAGTTATATTTTTACCGTGCATCATGTATGAATATTCTTTTCTGAAATCTACAACAAGCTACTACATGTATATGATCCAGGAACCTGATAATCAAAGTATATATACATTGTATACAATAAGGGTTGTACGCAGTTTTAATGCGTTCTATTTATTATGACACAATCGAATGAATGTTTGTTAGATGGAATTGATAATTTTATCAACATTGTCATATGGTCAGTGTCCCAACCAGATCAAACTTTGAGACAAAACGTGTAGAAACATGTTGATTCGTACTTTTCTTCCAGAACAGGGTGGATGATATCACTATAATTCAAACAGGTGATAAAACTCTTTAATACTAAAACATGATATAGCTTATTCAAATAATTGCAGAAATCATTTATAAGTATCTGATTTGTCGATATTAATATTTTGTATTTGTGATATCGCCAGTCCTATATCATTGCTAAATATGTGAAATTCCATATTAGAATTGATGATAACACTTATTTGAATAATTGGTGTTATCACCAGTTCGTGTTGAAAGTATGATATTATTCCTTCTGACAGGTGATATCAATCACCCACTGGAATTCTTTATATGTAACAATCCTAATTGATTATGTCATTAGATGGAATACTTGATATCATATTTTCACTTGAGTGATATCACATATTCGATTGGATGGTTTCATTCTATTCAGATTTGTATATATCACAACGTGGCATTATATGATACTAAAAGGTGCCCCGCAATTCGTAACAGTACGAAAACAAAAGTTGAACTGTATGCTTTGGGTAAAATATAACTATGAGAGTGATTGTTCCATTTTGCCCCAGGTGATGTTTCATTTTGCCCCTTCTATGGGGCAAAATGAAACATTTTACTACAACTAACTTGTCCCTTAATATGGGTCCAACTAAAACAAATATGCATGCTTTACAAATATACATATGACGTGCGATAAATGTACGTTATACACATGCAAAAGGTTTCCCGAACAGATAACGCACGAATGAGAACTACTGAGTTTTGTAAAAAATGTTTCATTTTGCCCAGGTCTCCCCTACATTGTTGATGTAGTTTATGCAGCAGTTCATAACGTACATGTAGTAAAACTTACCATAAGGATCAAGTTGATACAATTGTTCTTTTGTACCAATAGTGTTGTTGGTCACAAGTTTATATCGAGTAAAATCTTGTTCCTGGACTCTATGTATTGTAAGATTAGACTGTAACTCTGATGATGAAATATGAAAATTAACTTCATTGTTTTTAACTTGTATCCAGTCATCATTAATCTGTTTCCACCATGTGAAGACAGGAAGTGGATATGCTATAGCATTAAACGTGAATGTAACTGTTTCATTATTCTCACTGGATTTATACTCATTTATTGTATCAGCTGATCTCGGTAAACCTGTAAGTGAAGAACATTGGACACACCATCATGCTCAATTATATTGTAATACCATACCAAACAGACAACGGAATCGTAAATATTTGTTCACAACAAGTGATTGAAAATACTTGGGTTAAAATTAATATTATCAGTTCATTTTTCTCGAAAAAATAGATAAAGGTTTAATGGCTGTCAATAATTACATAAAAGGGGACAGTGATTTGTTTTACATCCATAATGTACAGATTTATTTGTTTTGTGATTTTCATTACCCCTTTAATCCATAACTCATTAATTTCATTGGTAAAATGTCGTGAACAGGCCATGATATAGATAACCTTATTGTTCTGATATAAATAGAACTGTTCATGATAATTTATTTGTGAGCAAAAACCATTCTTTACATTACTTAAATATGTTCAGGTTATGTGTTGAATAGAGACTGGAAACAAAATTGACAAAGGAAGAAGAAAAAAAAACAATAAAGATACTTATGTCCGTTTTTAGCATATACGAGGGTCATTCAATATATAATGCGAACTACCACATAATTTTTAAAAGCAAGAATTGTTTAAACATTGTCTTAATCCTTCAAAGTAACATCCCTTGCGTTCTGGACTTCGATCTTTTCGGAAGATCTTCTATTTCCGTTGCTTGGCAACTACGCTCATAAACCCAAACCTGTTCGGCCTCAATGTCATTAGGTCGGCAAATCGAATACCACGTATATTTCATTTTAGTCTAGGGAATAGGCAATAATCACAGAAGCTTATGTCAAGTGAGTCTTGTGGATGATCAAGTGTTTCTCATTTGTCATCTGCAATAAATGACGTCTCGCTCTGTGAGGTGTGAGGGGTGGCGTTGTCAGACGTCAGACCCTGAGGCACCAACCGCGCGGAAATCTTGCGCATTTCTAACCTGTTCCTTAAATTGGTACGAACTGATCCAACATTAATGTCAACTTTCACATGTAAATCGTCTATCTGTGTTCAGTAACTCTCTCGCTTTTTGTACTTGTATGTGCCCGTAGCATTAGTTTTCCGCCCAGCACACTGGTCATCTTCTACCAACATTCTGCCGTTCATAAATTAATTTACCCATCTCGCTTCTTGAGTATATAAAGGGCAACATTCGCCCCAAGCTCTTTGTAAGGCAACACAAATTTCCATTTCATTTTTGTTACGACGGCACTCATTTTAATGTAACTACGTTGGTCATGAGACGTTACCGTGTCCTTGTTGTTTAGAGTGACGTCAATGAAAAGCGCGCGCCAATGACGTCATCGACGTTAACGTCCGAAAACTTCGTGGGAAGAGCGAAATTATTTTGGTGGATATATTGACAGAGTTTCGTTGATTATTCATTACTACTTTCTGAGATAATTGATAGTTAGCATTATATATTGAATGACCCTCGTAAATATGATCTGTTTAATATTGATCTTTTGTTTTCACTACACAATTACAGGATTAATGAAACTATCAGCAGCTTGGAATTTCTATTATACCATCAAACTGCACGACTAAAGCAGATAATGTAAAACATGATAATGCCTACTTACAGTTGACAAATAGTTGAACAGATTTCAATGATGCTTGTCCACTATTGTATTCATTAAATGCCGAACAAAAATACGTTCTAGCATCTGAACATGAAGCCTTTGGGATTGTGAAAGCCAAATTGTTTAATGTCTCAGACTTCATATATAGACTGCTATCTTTCAAAGTGATGTTTGCAGTTGGATAACCATCAGCAGTGCAGCTAAATGATACAGGTGAGCTCTCATTGACTGTATCTTTGGATTTACCATTGACATAAAATGATGTAACACTTGCTTTATCTGTAAAATATCAGGTAATATTTCATTCCAAAGAACATTGAGCATATTATTAATGTGGTCAATTTGAATGCAGAAAGGAAGCCAAAGTACATATTTTCCAATGAATTGTATAAGACAAATGTTCAAGGTGTCTTCGTCAGATGATAACTAGATTTGAATAGAATTTTGAACTCATTTAGAAATATTTCAGACCGACCATCATCTTCTTTCTTTCATTAACATTTATTTCTAACTCAGACTTAGACTCTGACTTGGACTCAGGCTTAGACGATCTTCAAATCCGTATTCATGAACGTTTTTTGACTCAGACACAGCTGAGATTAGTTTTTTTTCGGTGATCTAAGCGGCATTTTCGCAATTAAGTGACGTCACCGGGCACGCATGTGCAAGCGTTCATAGTTTCAAGATGGCTGATATCAATATTAAGGCAAACAGCTGTGGATATAGTCTGTCGTGGACCGAGCCGGCCGACATGCAACTCATTCAACTTGTTAAGGACCAGTGGAAATTACTTTTCGGCAATGACCCAACTGATGGAAAAGTAGGCCTATTATAGATAATAATTTTCGTATCAAACATGATTAATCTAGAACAACAATTAATGCTTTTTATCCTAATACTATCCACGAGGTGTTGCTATTTAAGTTACAATAACAAATATTATAGTGCCGTTCAACAATGGATATAACGATATATGGAACATGCATCAATTTATGACCAATCGAGTTTTAATATTACATGTACTAGATAACTACAATTGAAACTTTTCGACCTTTCTCCAATTTAAATCCTTTATGCAAATGTCGAAGTTGATAGTAAGCAGAAACAGTTAAAATAAACAGCTTTAGACTGCCCTAAGTCTACAAACTGTAGACTTAACATTTCAGACTCAGACTCAGAATTTCAGACCCAAACTTGAGACTAAATGTTTTTGTGAATACCATTTTGGTCACGCTGAGTCTGAAGTCTAAAACTGACTTAATCTCAGACTCAAATGCGTTAGTGAATACGGGCCCTCGTCTTTTAAATAACTTCACGACAGATATATTCTTTGGAAAATACAACACCACAGATCATATTTAGAGACAGGCAGAGTTGAGGTCTGAAGGCGTATGTCCGCAAATATTCATTAAAATCGAAAAATAGTTTTTCATGCATTCCACTTGAAATACAAAATTATCAAATTCAACATCTATATCAGACAAACGCTTACAATGACAACTTAAAACTATTTAGCTCTAAAACATACATTATGTGATAGATATAAGCCAAAAACGCGCCACAGACACTCCAATATTTTACCTAATGGGCAGTTTGAAGTTTATATGTAACTTAAATCATTTCTGAAGTATCACCGATTTCATTGACCTTGACATCTTATAATTCTTAAAGGTATCCGTCGACTTATTTATTCCCAATGAAAATCAAGTACATTTGTAGTTCATATTGATTTTGCTTCCACTTTTTGATGATACACTTAAACGATATTGCTCACTAAAAGTCACTAAAGAAGGCTATTGGCTTTGAACAAGTAGTTATGGATTCACTTTTCTTGCATTGTTATGGACATATAAATAGATAAAATAGCGTGTGAATTTACCTGTTTTAAAGCATACACGGTAAGTACCTTTAAATCAACTCTTTCAATCACACTGCTCGTGTAGCACGAGGAATATGTATCGTTATTCAAAGCTGTTTTTGTAAAACAGTGCAATTTGGAAGGTGTGAGTAGGAAAAACTGTTTATGTCGGATTTCTGTGTGAAACTTTTGTTTGATTTGATTTGTTGTTGCTTAATTTCAAGGTATGATTTGTATTGATACATATGTTCATATTGAGTGTTATGACATTTGCTCAATTGATACTATGTTTCTTCATATATGTTTTTGTTATAATAGGAGGAAAATAATACACCCGGTTCGGGGCTAGATCCCACGACCCCCTGCTTGCAAGTCAGATGATCTATTAACTGAGCTAATTGGGATATTAACATTACAACCAATTCATTAATGCAAGTACAATATTTAATACCGCTACATTCTACCTAGCTTTTTATTCAAATTGATTTATCGCGACAACCACATGCTCTTTTGACTTACCACGCCTTTGCATCACCCTAACTGTTTGATTCTAAGGTTATTCTCACATTAATGACACCAACGAAATAGAAGGTTGAAATTAATGTACCTGATGCGGGGCTCGAACCCACAACCTCCTTGTAAGTCAGATGCTATGTAAACTAAGATAATCAGGCTGTTAATAGTACAGTCAATTTATATACGTGTGTTCTATATACAGTATTTCTACACTTTTATTAAAACCAAGGACTTATATGCATGTATACTTCCTTGAACATACTCATTAGATATATTTATTTTCAAATCATTAAAGCATTCGAAAATCTTACGCATGCGTCGTTGTCAGTGTCCAAATTTGACTTGCAGTTTAATATGTCGACTACACTCCAATATAAACAAAAAATAACGGACGGCTGTCCATTGAGAGCGATTCATTTGTAAAAATATTGGACAGTGGGAACAAAAGGATGACGTCATTAGAATGATTTAAACTTACATAGAACATTGAGAACAAAACTCTCTCTATCCACATCTGTATAAGATTGAGATTCACCACTAGGTCTCATTGTATTTGATGCATTACATGTATATATCCCAGCATCTGTCTTTTTAAGCGATGGTATGTATAATCGTTTATTATCCCATGCATGTGAATCTACATCTCTAGTCCATGTAATTGTTGTCTCTACAGGAAATCCCTCAGTATATGGACAATCTAATTGCAGAGTAGAACCTTTCATCTGAGAAATATCATCTATTTTAGCTATGACAGGAGGATCTGCAATTACCAAAAGTTATTACAATATAAACATAATGATGAAATACGTGTTATGACGAAAATCAATGCTTTAATCTGAAACCAGTAATCCGATGCCCAGAAATTAAATAACAATTTCATTAAATTAATTTCTAATCATTTCTAAAATGAATAAGATACATGATTTTAGTATTTAAGTCCTATAGTTATATTTCAATTAACATTTATTTAGCATTTTTTATGCATCTGGCTTTCTCATTTTAAAGCAGGGTCTTTTCATTTTATTTTCAATGCTCCATCAATTTGTCACCGTTCAATTATTTTAACACTATGATGCAGTGCATAATTGATTATAATCTGGGAAATATAACTTTGATTTCACAGATTATTCCAGAAATATGTTTTGTTGTGTTAAACAGACAACATAACAGCTAACTCAATCATATGGACCTCTGTTTAAATGCAAGATTCATGCGTTTGGAAAGAAACGAGAACTTGTCACAGACGTGACGAATACCCATGCACGCCACTTTGACACAAACATGATTATTTTATTTTCACCTTTGTCACAGTACAGGGCATTTTATGCCACTTCGCACTAACATTAAGGAAATTGGATTGCCATTGACCTTCAGGTATGACCTTGACCTTGGATGTACTGGTCTGGTTCTTACTCACAACACACTGCCACATGATGGTGATCAATAATAACAAGTTCTTTTGAAATCCATTAGCGTATATATGCTAAATATAGGCGTGTATAAGGATATTTTAAGATTTAATAGCAAAGTCTATATGTTTGCACAAATTACATTTCCAGACAATTGACGACCTAATTTGTAATAATATTAGAAAGATGTTTTACAATGTTCATATTGCATTCATTTCCATTCT
Organism: Lutraria lutraria; assembly: GCA_964023205.1. Lineage (NCBI taxonomy): Eukaryota > Metazoa > Mollusca > Bivalvia > Venerida > Mactridae > Lutraria > Lutraria lutraria. Next base: position 36,286,882 of record OZ026840.1, on the reverse strand, counting down.
TAACACATAGTGAAAATGAGCGTAACTATTAAATATAAATATGTTTATAAAACATGCTTTAAGATTAAATAGCAAAATCAATATACTTGTAGAAAAGAATAGAAATATATACATTTGTAGTTACATAAGATGTTAACATTGATAGTCTCATTCGCTATAATGGTTCGGCTTGGTTGAAATGTTGGTTTCATCACACTGGATGCAGAGAATGTGTAAGTTCCTCTTATATGACGAGTAACATTATTTACTGTAACTGATGTAGATGATGAAGAAGACGACGGTATGGTCCACATAGGTACAGGTGGTGGTTTACCATCAGCATCACATGTCAAAGTAAATGATTGACCTTCCTTAATCATGAGACTTTGTGGATTGTTTATTACATTGTTTGGTTTGTTGTTGTAGTAAAATTTACAACCAGATATTGTGGGAGGAACTGAAAAAGTTTTAAACCCAAAATTGTAAATTTGGCGATTACAAAAAGCACCTTAGAAAGAAAATAATTACTGTCATGACTACAATAAAATATTCTTAACTTGATGGTAGTGGTTAAAAAAATATGCAACACATTACAAGAACAATATGTTATTACAGGAATGTATTGAAAACATGCTACTATGACACACGCGAAATACATAACAACAGATATTTAAACGACATTAGTAACATATAAGTCAAAATAAATTGCAATAATCCATGGGAAGTGTCAGATATTACCTACTTAGAATATTAAATGTAATATTGTCAGATTTAATTCCTTGTTCAGTATTACTGCCATCAGTTTCTGTCATAAGATTTGTTGCTGTGCATGTTCTCCATGTTTGTGTCTCTGTAATCTGCTGCATAGTAAGTATAGGATCATTTGTAGATTGTCCACTCCATCTGATTGTTGGCATTGGTTCTCCGTCATGTGACTTGCAGGCAATTTTAAATGTGTCACCCTTGATCACATCAATTGTTTTATTAGAAATTAATGGACCAGTGAGTTTATCATAGTGAAATGAAAGCATGCTTGGAGCATCTGTAGAGAAATATAGAATATTTCTATTGTTTATAATGTATTAATACAAGTATATTAACTTAAGTCATATAACGGAAAGTGCTATTTTTAACTGTCAGCACAAAAATATGACTAAAACGGATGTCATCATTTGATCAAAAATCTTTATCTATAACAAACTACAAAATAATCGTTCTCAATATCTTCTCAATACATACATGTATCTCGATTCACATACCATGTTACATTTACCTGTCAACGTGTCATTATGAATGAACTATGCAATATGTAAATGGACAGATATTGACTGATTTATAATCCTGCTGATAAAAATGATGATTTAACAAGTCCGACATAATATTGCTACAACAAAGAAATGTAAATATAAACAGGCATCAGAATATGTTTTTAATTATAGTAGATAAATACACATGCTCTGAAAGATTATTGCGACAAATAGACTATGAATGCTGACCTCATTATCTACTGACCAAGAATGTACCAAACACCCATACCTTTTAATTTGGTTGAAACCCTGGTTAAAGATTATATATACAAGCCCAGAGGCTCTTGACTAATTGAATTTAGGCAGAAGAAACAGAATGTTAACATGATAAGATAGGCTTGGGTATGTGTGAAGGACATATCTGACAATTTCAACAATTTTACATATAGGCATATAGGCAAACTGAAAACGTATAGAGAGATTTTTTTTAACTTCGCATGGTCATAGCATATGATAATAGAAACATTTTAAGTGAAAAAAAATAGGGTCGCGGGGCTCATTTTTGAGTTATCTAGCCTTGAATGCTACTTTTTGGCTTATTTTAGGTCATTTCAAGGGCGGATAATTCACAATGTAAGAAAACAAGGTCTTATTTATTTTCCTTTTGATGCAGCCTTCTTCTTGTCATGCAATCGCCCAAAATTTCAAGAACTGCTAATGAGTGGTTTTGTATTTGTTTCTTCTTTACCGTAACAAGTGCCAAATTTATTAAAAACTGGAATTTTCAGTCTGTTAACTTATACTGAAAAAAGCTAATAAAACATTTAATGGAATTGCATGAAATTTTGTATTTTGACCAAGAGCAAAATGAGAAATATAAACCAAAATTAAAAATATGGTATTTAAGATGATTTATGTATGGGTGATCTTTTTTCAAGGGCAGATAACTCAGGAACACGCACTTCAGCCCCCATTTTATTTTCGCTTAAAATGTTTATGTTATCATATACTATGATCATGCAAAGTTTTGAAAAAATACCTCTATATTTTGCCTATATATTTAGTGGTAAGGAAAAGGCTATTTTAATTTGTGAGGAAACAATGTTTACTTACACAAAACATTTATTTGTGTTGTTAATGAAATTGTCCCAGGTACTGCATCTTCTCCAGTAGGATTCATCACATTACTAGCATTACATGTGTATGAGCCTCTGTCTGTGTTACGTATTCTTGAAAATATCAAAGTATGTTCATTTATAGCTGCAGTGCTACCAACAGGGATCTGCCACTGAAAGGTTGGGTCAGGATTTCCTGTACTATTACACTCAATCTGCTTGGAATTGTTTTCTTTTATACTGATGCTTCCAGTAGTTTCTTGTCCATTTATGGTTAATGTTGGTGACGATGGAGGATCTAACATAAAAGAAATGTAATTAAGATGTAACACTCATTAAAAGAATAAGGTTCTATTTAGGATGGTTTAATAGGAAGATTAAGATAAACAAAAAATGTATGAAATATTTTTTTGTTGAAAAGATATTCTTCTCTACCAATTATCATTCAGCATTTTATGAAGCCTAGAACAGATGATCTGTATTTTGTATACATGTATGTATGCATATTATATTTCTATAAAGTTCTTGTCTACATTAGGTGCATCAAAATCATTCATTGATGCTTAACCCTTAGCTTTCGGTTCGTTTCAATGTACGATTTCCAGCCGATCATTATAAGTGCTTATTGCGTCAATTGACGAAACACATGAACCCATTTATGACCTATTCAAAAGACTGTTCCATTTACGTCAGCATTCCCAAAATCGTTATTGATTTGTTTACTTATGAATATGCTCGCTATTTTTGGCCCTGGTAGAAGCATAATTATAATTATTTGCTCACACAAATGTCCTATGAACTCTCACCTACACAGCAAAATCCAAGATCGAGATGTTCTACGATGTGATATTGAGAATGAAATTGTTTATCAGTATTTCGACAATTCTACGTTAGGGTTCGATTTCAAAGTTGTTGAAATCAATTATTTGATTGTTAGAAGAAACATACAAGGTGCAATTAACATGGAACAGACTGAAATATATCTGTAATTAACACATTTTTCTAGGCTAAACGACAACCCAACCGCTCATAAATTACGTAATCCTGGGTTCACAGCTCAAGCTGACAAACTAAGTGATATCATTGTAATATCATATGTCTATTATGTTTATTTAGTTATACATGTACATTGCTATTTCAAATAATATTATGTTGGTTTTATTGTTTTGATATTTATACTGATAACAAAGTGCATACAATTTCACCCATATTTTGTTGTTCAAATCATTCGACATTTAGTGCTAACAAAGTCATTAAAAGTTGGTTCAAGCATTGAGCAACATATATACAAGTCATACAGAACAAAACTATTGACTTGGAGTAATTGTAACATTGTATAGATGATTACAGCACTAGTTCAGAAAAAATACCTGTATCAGATAACATTTAATTAAAAATGAACTAAATATTTGTATAGAGCATTAAATTCTGATACCTTTGCATATATGTTTTATATTACTGTATCTTGAAACAGAAGTGATCTAGGAAGTTAAACACTAACATACATACACTACAGAATTCCTGCAAAAGTACTAAGCACAGGTAAAAAGCACCATACATAGTTTCATAGCAAGCTAAGGATTAATCAAAAACACACATTTACAGCGGAATTAAGATCAGTTAAAGAAATGTTATGATTTGGTTTACTAGTAATGTGTTTTTATTAAGTTCAATGCAATTACAATAATATGTGCATGTATTAATGAAAGCAAAAAATAATCAGATAAAATAATTCACTCATATATAAACAACTTATGTTACTTACATAATACATTTATGTCAGTTAATGCAGTTCTTGACTGGAGACCAGTCTGGGTTGATGAACATGTACATCTATTACTGTCCCCTTTATTTGCTGTCCAGGTTACTGTACTTGACGTCTTGTTTCCATTTGATGTACTTGTTTCAGTTCCTCCATTACATTTCCATCGTATTGTTGGTTGTGGGTTTCCTCCAGTTACTACACATGTTAATTGTCCTGATGTATTCTCTATAACTCTGTAGGATGTACCTTCTTGGATTGTAGGACCTTCACAATAATCTAGCAGTAAAAATATTAATGGGTATTTTCTGTATGAAAGTGTTCATAGTAACTGCTGATAAAGTCAATGGCTTTGTTTCATCAATATTTTCTTACCTTGCCTAAGATTCTTAGCTACGTTGATACAATTACGAGAGAAGTTACGAAATTCTTGAAGCGTTTCTTCAACGGCTCTTATCTTAAAAAAAACGTCATTTTCGCGGACCAAGTATATATCGTGGTTCTAGCTCTGTAAACATTGGTTTATGATAAATGTGTTTTAACCGCTCAAACTTAAACATTAAACTTATTTTTCGCACGCCAATGTATGTTTAACTTTATTTTGTATCATTCGCAAAATTGCACTAGCTCATTTAAATCAAGGCCACTTTCGTAGAGCGTCACTTATAATTTTTTGTAGTTATTCAATAGTTTTTTTTTATTCTTGCACAGCTTTATCAATTACATAACAATTAATAAGACAAATATACAGACTTTTAAACATTTTGTAAAAGGAATATAACGTGTTTTCTCTTTTCGTACTAATACATACGCTTTTTAAGTATTCATATGTTTTCAAAACAATTATAATGGTGTTCAATTAAAAGAATAATAAAGCCTTTCAATGATGTTCAATCAAACATGATTTTACAAGCTATTGTCATTCATTCCCTTCACTTACATTTTTAAACCGCAAAAAAAACACTCTATTACAGTGAGAGCAGGCAATAATAACTTGTTTATTGTAATTATTTGCACTTTATTAGGAAATTGATTTTATTCAGTGTTCTCATTGAATACATGGCACTGTTTGGTCTAAGATTTATTCAATATAAAATATTAAATCATTATATGTCAGAAGCTAGCACACGTACATCAAAATGTCCAAAATAATATTCCCTAGTTTCTTTAGATATTCTTATGGTGTTTGTGAGTTAGTTGGTCAATTTTGGTGTATTAAGTTCAACATGTGGTTACATTTAACTTGCGTTAATCCATACATTTGTATAGCTATACACCAATAAAACATTACCTTTAATGATGAAATCTATTCTTTGATGAATAGTCAAGTATTAGTTAAATCATACTTACATAATACATTAATCAGTGGTTTCCTTTGAGAAATTAAAGGAGTTTGTTCCGGTTTGTTGGTTGCTTTACAATAAATCCTGTTTCCTGTATCTGATTTTGATGCTGAGAACAATAATGTACTTGTTGTAATGTGCTCCTGGTTATCTGTTGGAGATGTTCTTGAGCTGGTTGTAATTCCAGTTGAGATTTTCACATCATCAACAATATCACCTGGTGTTTTAGAGTCAGTATACCACTCGACAGTTCCTGCTGGAAAACCACTTTTTATTTCACATTGAAATTCTTTAGTTGTGTTCTCGGCAATATTGACGGTAGCGGCATTGACTGGATTTGTCATCGTGATAACTGAAGACAAAAAAATCTATAACCATTGACAAATGTTTGCTTTACAACAGTAGGCCTACAGTATACAGTTCGGTTGTCATCATAGAGGTAAAAAAAAAATTAGTTTTCACTCATCTTATTGTAGATGAATCATAACAAGAAAAATTGATCCTCCCTATGCATTTTATATTAGAACCAAAGATCCGATTGCTTCAAATCATGCAATGTAGGCTTTCAAGAATGTCAACATTTGTATGGTGTGGCGGTAAGTCACATATGAAGTCTAGTCATTAATGGTACTGTTTCCGTGACTAGACCTGTTTCTGTTCTGATTTATCATTGTATTCTTGCTTGCTCAACAATCGCTTCATAAAAACTTGGTATCTTCATGATATGTGTTATGCTTATAGTTGCATGTATATGTTTAAGTAAAGCAAGAGGTGCTTGTCAAACAAGGATTTCTCAAATAGTAATTTCTTGTTATTGATCGGAGAAGGATTGTACACTGAGAGTGACGACATATGTTTTTGTCTTTGTTACCTAATCTGAGGATTAGGCCGAATCGTTGTTTAGTTATTACCTTTAAAGTAATTACATACGATTTGTTTGTAATTACTATAAAGGTCGCAGTGACTTTGAACACAAAATCAATGGAGCCATCTAAATGTGATAACAAAGCCCCTATTATGTGAGAGACCCGAAGACCAAATCATTCTTTAGTTATTGGTCGAAGAATGTTTTCTGTGTTGAATGTCGATGCGACGGGTAAACGTGACCTTAACCATTTACTTACTGACCACTGAATCAACAGTACCCATTAACAAGTATTGACCGACCTTCAAAATAAGTCTGACTAGTTATTGGTTAGACAAAGTTTTTGTGTTAAAGGTCACTGTCACTGGCCCTCGACCTACTGTCCACAGAAGCAATAGCGGTCGTTTACATGTGGTATTCAATAAGCCTACCTGGTCGGAGGGTCATAGGCCAATTTATTTTCTAGATTGGTCCTCCGGTTGCGGACGGACGGACGGACCGACAGACCGATATGTACAAAGCTGCATCGAAGGGAAGCGTACTAGCAGGTAGACAATAATAAAATAACTGATAGGTAACTATTCGTTTTTCCGAAACTGGAGTGATCCAAAATTGAAGTTCAGTCCCAAATTTCTCTTTATGTTTCATTATAAAAATGATATTGTATGTATTGTGTAACTCGTATATCATAGCTTATCGAGATTGATAAATACTCGTAATTTCCAAATCATCTGAATGAGAATTTTTACACCTATCATCCGAAGTAAACAATTAACTCCGATGAACCTGGCATGTTGATTAAAACACTGTCTGGTACGTGTAAACGATGCCTGTAAGTACATACAACAAAGGTTGCAGTCGTGGTCCAGTGGTTATTTCGTGGTTTCGAATTCTGGAAGCGGCCGATCATACCGTTCATATGAAAATTTGAAAACAATTAAATTGTGTTAGGGTACAGCCAAGAGAAATTGGTTAGGTAAACTAACTGCCGTGTATGACTAAATATCGTTTCAAAATTGCGTTAACCCCATTGACCCATTGACAAACGCAACAAATAACAAAACGACATTTAGCAATGTGTTATTTGTTTGGATTGTTGATCGCAATAAGGCGAACATATTTATCAATTCTTGATGCAAATACGATTATTTTATTTACCTTTAATTTTGGCGTGATGACTGAATTGCAATGATGGTAATTTCATCATTATTTGACTTTCCTTTTTAGCAAATCAAAACTACTGGCACTCGAGAGCTCAAATCAATCCATTATTCATGAAACCACATGTATATATTTTGATTTCTTGGTAAAGTTTTAACGATGTACGAGTATGCATACATGTGCTGCTAAAAATTAGTCTCATATGCTCGTATATATTTGAGGAACACAAAATCATACATGTAAAATACAATGTCGAATAATTGAATGAACATATGTAAAAAAGTGTATACACTTGTGTTCTTACTTGTCTAGTATTATAAATGTAATATACATGTAATAATAAGACTAGTGCTTGTCTCTGTCTGTTAGTAATCAAATGTTTAGCAAATGGTGGCCGAATCGCCCAGGTAAAACCAGAGATAAAACCCCACTTTTAGATAGGGAACAAAACAACTCTGGAACCCTGTAACCCTTTGTCACCGATAACGGCACTCGAACGTACTGTCCCCATAGTACTACCACCTAGATGTGGGTCCTCATCTTTGCTAAACATTCGCAAAAAATATTTTGAACGTAATGAGTGTCAACATTAATAATGCTCTATAATATACATATCCTTATTAAAATAACATTTCGGATAAAAGTTTTGTTGACGCACTTAAAAACCTACTCTTGAGCATCGAATTTGAATTTTGTGTGCCTTCTGGAGCGGTCGCTAAAACTGATTTTTGAAAATACGGCGTTTTCCTACAACAACTCTCGAATCACTCGAGCATAATAAATCCGGTTTTGTAACCAATTACGATTGGACAATAATACTCGACTATACGATGTAACGTCGAGTATGGATAATTATTGTTAGTTGCTCAGCTTAAAAAACACAGTAGGTGTCATTTTCGAATTAACATTGCCGTCTTATTTGATGACGGACTTCAGAGCGGTTTTCGGTATTTTGTAGCGGAAATGTTAATCTAGGGAAATGTGCCTTTCATTTTTTATCTATGGCGTATTACGTAATAAACAGCGGGGTTCTGGGTACGAAATTTCTTTAAAGTCAAGTATCTAACGAACGGAGGACGTTATCAAAACTCCGAGGCAAATGTTAAAGCAAATATGTCCAGTGGTGAAGCATAAACTATATGGTACAGAAACCGAAATGTTTACTATATTTTTAGCTCTCTTAAGCCATCGACTCAGGATGAGCTTCTAGGATCTTTATCTTTATCAACCTAGGTCATAATGTATATGGATACATTATCTCGGACGTGTCATTTCCAGAGTTATGTGCCCTTGACTTAGATAAATTGCTATATGTTGGCTTGTTTACACTCTAGCGCCTTCATTTCTTCACCAATCCTGATTATATATACAGTGAATGTGTATAACCTAGAGGTCTTGGAGAATTTCGATTATGAGCGATATTGGTTATGGACTTCAAGAGTAATGTGCCTTTGACATAGAAAGTTTACTATATTTTGAATGGTTTACACTCGATCGCCTTCGTTTTTTCACCAATCCTAATCATTTAAACGGTGAATGTGTATTACCTAAACGTCTTGAATGAGTTTGATTGTGGACGAATTCGGACCTGGTTTGCCAGAGTTATGGGCTTTTGACTTAGAAAAATACTATATTTTAGCTTGTTTGCATTCTAGGACTTTCATTTCTTTACCAATCCTTCTAATATTTACAGCGAATGTGTTTGGCCTGAAAGTGTCTGATAAGTTCGGTTATGGGCAAAATCGGACAGGTACTTCCAGATGCATGGGCCCTTGAAACAGATAAAATGCCATATTTCAGCTTGTTTACACTATTACACATTCATTTCTTCACTAATTGTAGACACAATTACACAGAATGTACATTTACCTGCATCAAACATTCATGAAAATTATATTTGGTTATCAAAATCTGTGTAGAAATGGGTCAGACGAAATAAAAAGCTATTTCACCTAGTCATTAACTGTAGCTGTTCTCAGGTGAGCGATAAAGGACCATCTTGGCCCTCTTGTTAATTTTGTCAACACATTTTAAAATTTAAAAACCTGCTTATATGCATTAAATCGAGATATACTAGTAATACTAGGTATCGCACACATAGATACCAAATCTGATTTGATCAAGAGTAAACTTGCAAAGCCTCGAAGTGTGAATACTAAGAAAATCTAATAAATTAACTTTAGTCCCGATCTTGTTCCTCATTTCTAACAATTGGCGATGCTAAAATTTAATGTCAAAGTATAAAACTTGACTAACACACACGGTTCTTGCATGACGTAAATTATATAGTGGGCCTTCTCCACTATATAGTCAATATGACTGCCCCATTTCAAAATGCTTGAGAAAAAGAGGGCCTGATGTTTGTGATGGGACACTTCTTGGATTTCTACATTGTTCAGATTGTTGTGTAATTTTTGGTCTACGGGAAATAAGTAAAGAATCAATTTTGGGAGGATTGCCCAAACTGAGCATTTCTGGAGATCGGAGTTGAGAATTTTTGCAGCAGGTACTGGATCTTCCACTGTGGTATATAGAATAGTATCGTCGGCAAAAAACGTATTTTGCATTAATGTCAACAGCAATGTGATTGATAAAAATAAGAAAGAACATTGGTCCTAAGATTGACCCTTGCGGTACACCAGCTCGTATATAGTTACAGTGTGATTTCGCGCCATGAATAACCACTCTTTGTCTCCTGTTACTCAGATACAACGAGATCCAACGAAGCAGACTACCAGTTATGCCAAAGCTTTTTAGTTTATGTAAAAAAGACCCAATACGCCATACTCGATCGAAAATCTTACTGATATCGCAAAAGACACCGCTCAGACCTTCTTACCAGAATCAGTAGGTTTCAAAGAAGAAATAGTGTATTGATGAAATGATATGTCGAAAGTCTAGACATGATTTTGTCAAATGTTCGACATTTTGAATGTACAGTACAAATAATACCGTAAACAGTTTAATCTAAGCAGGATTGACCTCAAGTAAATTCTAAGCAGTTGAGCATTTGGATCAAACATAATAATTATGCACGAACTGGCTATGTACACCGTATTGTAATATCAGACAAACCTTGTAATACGCGTCTCTTTTAGTAAGTATTATTTGATCAAATATAAAAAGGTATTTGGTGTTTCAATATTTTTTCATGCTATTTTTCCGTTTGAACAAAGAACAAAGAAAATCAAAACTCACCTGGACAATATGGAAACACAGTTACATCTTTAGTTGTCAGATCCTTACATTCATACAATTTGCAGTCTTCAAGTTTGAAGTTAGGTATTGATATCAGATAAGCAGTTCCTGTATACGAGAATGTTGTTCCACTGACAGAAGGTGGAAAACAGCCGCTTGAACCATAGCAGCTGCTCATTGTTCTTGACTCATAGAACCATTCCACATAATTTGTAGTAATGCATTCGCAGTCAACAGTCTTGTTTTCCTCAATATTACCACAAGCGCAGGACAGAGCTGCATTCAAAACAACAACAAGTTAAATGTTTGTACGGCGCAAAATAGCATCCGGCAATTCAATACTAGAATGTGGCCTATGTAGCATTTTTTATCAGGATGTGCGAAGTTTCAGATCAAACGAATTTGTTATTTTGACTTAACTGATCCCGAAACTAAAGTGATCATCTACTCCATCAAAAATACAAGCCGTTGATGTTTCATGAATCTGGTCATATGGTTCTACAGTTCACGAGGTACTCTATATGTAGTCCTTGTTTCCACCCCAAAATTAAAATCAGGGGAAACTATCACCTCGATGTATCAGACGTTGCAATATCTGCTGGAATGCATATAAAATATTTAAATAAAGTCTCCAGAAATAATATACTCCGTTGTCTGAGGGTACGTTGTCGTAAAAACCTGGTATAACGGTCCCAAACATAGATGTTCAACTGTAAAGTGACCATCTATATCGAACCATAAAGTGACCGTCTATGTCGAACCAATTAATTAAGTCATCATTTCTCACCTGATCGGACATTCTTTGTATTGAGCTCCGAAATCGATATTTAATGACAATTGCGTAAACAAGTCAGTGTCCACGCTCGCGATTATAAAATTAGTCTGTGTGAATATGTTTATAATGTTTTGTTTATTTGCGACATGTTACTAAAATAAATACATCGAAACGTATAAATACCGTGTTCCGTATCTTATAACACGATTAAATGATTATTACAACACACCAACGATCGTTCCAAAATGTAATAATAAACACAGCGAATTTCTCTAATAATTTATACATCGAAGTTCATTTAGATCGAACATTTTTTCCTAAGTCCTTTGATATAAAGAGTAGTAATTTATTGGTGATTGACATTGACGAGACGACAACGATATGAAATAGCTACTAGTATTCGGTGAATGTCACGTGATCATTGAGACTATTAGCGAGTCCGATTAACAACTTGAATACACAGTCTGTATGTACACATGAACACCACTTAAAAAGTAGTTTTGCTTCATCCTCAGTAATATAACACAATGCTTAATAAATCCAACGCCATGTTTGTTTACTATAGTAGGATTGGATTCGGTTCGTTTATTATCAGATGGGCAGATTTCCGTCGATGTTTATCGAGCTCGCTCCATTCTTAGACTATAAATAGCGACTGCGTCATCAAGCTAACACTAGTTGGTGTGAGTAACACGTGACCTCGCTCTATTTCTGTTTTGTTTATATCACGTGATGACCATTGCGGATATTTCGGAATATTTCGGGCACTGTCACTAATCTGCTTCGCGCAAGAAGTTGCGATTTTGCATTGCCACTTAATTTCGGAATATTTCGGGCACTGTCACTTATCTGCTTCGCGCAAGAAGTTGCGATTTTGCATTGCCATTTTAAAAGAAGCATACCAGAGTGTACGTCGACTTCCGTCGACGTACAATAACACATTTATCGACCGACAATCATTCGTCAGATTCCATGAACACCAATTGGAAGAAAATTTACTGCCCATTTGGACTACTAAATACTATCACCGCAATACTGCGGAACTCAATGGTGACAAAAAGCTATGTTGACTTACAAGTATACATAAACCGCAAAATGAGTTATGCTTCTTGTATCGTGTACGTCTCATAGTATTCAAGTACATTGTTATTACTATCATTTGCGGTTTTTGTCTAGTAACGGTAAACTCAGTACTGCAAATTGACAAGTAGCCGCTAAAGCTAATGTGCAAATAAAAACGATGATCAAGCTGAACATGGATATTGTTTTGATTTACAAACACTCACAGAATGTGTTTAGATCTGTCAGTCAAGTGTAACAAATAGCAATGATCTTACAATAATGTAAAAAAATAACTTGATAAAAGATTCCAATGTTTCGTCAGCATATCTTCGGGTCTAAATGACTAAGAATGTAATACATCATAACCATCGATAGGAAATTGTTATATACGTACTACCGATTGTAGGTCTATGAAAGAAATACAAGAAATATGTTTATTTGTTCTAAAACAATATTTTCATAGTGCCTTTATTAAGCCATATCTCGTAAAAATGTTGTCAAGAAGCCCAATCACTAACTGTTACAATGTTTATATAAGGTACATCGTGTCAGCATTAACCAGCATTTGTTTTTACCGTTTAGTACATGATGGGCATAATTCAAACAAACAGTTTGTGTATTAAGTGTACGTTCTTGGAACGAATAAATCCTAATTAACTTACGGTACAATTTGTCGGTCACTGATAGAATAATGTTACACAAAATCGATGTACGCGAAATACTGTTATTAATAGTGTACTTACCATGTAGTCTAGGAATACCTGTTAAAAATGAAATGTAGTAAAATTTAAGAATTTATAGTCTGAAGACATATAATATAAACAACTTCCCGACTCTGAAAAATATATATACCGTTTGGAGACGAAACAACGTGCAATGAATGGTTAATTATGTCGTATAAGTTATTCCGTTATTTGATCTAAATTATGTAATGGTGTATTCGTATGTCTTAAACTACTTTTGTCAACCTGTTCGATATATTTTTGTCATTAGGACATTATAATCCTATTTTTCACACCTCACTCCCGTTACCAATATAAAGTCGCCTATACCTGAGCGGAAAATAGTTTTAAATAACACCATGTAATAACACATGCACAGAAATGATGCGCGTACAGTTGGAACAGAATTTACGTTATTAAATCATTTTCCATTTATTTGACAAGTTATTCATAATAAAATCTGTTCTAGATTGTACATTCTACTTGACAATACTTTTAATAAGACCAACAAGATCAAAAACTCAGAACGTCATAACAAAGTAAATACATAGTAAGACAAAGTTCAACTTACAGAAATTGACTATGTCAAATTGACTATAAAGCAACTTGCCAATGTTTCTGAGACATACTTGAATGCTTTGAAGATAAATTAAGATTCTAATAGATCAATAACATGTGTATACAGTAGTGTGAAGCTGTTCCGGTAATTCTTTGGTACCGAAAATCTGTGTTTGAAGCACTAGCAAAAAAGGTTTGATAGATCTAGTCCACGTATTGTCATTGCTTATTAAAATGTTGCGACATGATATTTTTATTTTTATATTTCTATGTAATCTTCGGTATAATAAAAAAAGTTTTACATTTCTGAAAAGGCGTTATTAAAAATCGCCAGCCCTCGAAAAAGTAACATGTGATATTTATATATTACGTCAGTGTGAATTATGTATACATTCTGTGCAGCGCGAAATCAAACTAAACACAATCTTTAAAATTCATCTGATTCCTTCATATGCAGAAGATGGGCGATATGGAATGCTAATAGAACATGCATTGCGATTATATTCAGTTACAGCTGATAATTGAGTTAGTACGGTGTTTAAGTTGTCGTATGCTTTGTCAGAAGGTTTCATTTGTTTGTGTATTTATTTTTGGCAAATCAGGGAGTGCAATAAATTCATCATTAAATAACAGCGTTTACTATTTCACATGACCAGTAATTCATGGATTCGACGGTTGCTATAGCTACGGTGACGATTAAAAATTAACGTGTATGAAATATACTATTTTTGTTTATCGTTAACATTTGCCTACCATTCATTTCTCATTCGTAATGAACAAAGGCCCATTAGCTGTTTGAATTTGGTAATAGATAACAATTGATAAAATGATATAAAAATTCAGAAATATTATCTATTTGTTTTAAAACAACATTGAATAATACCTCATTCAGCCACATTTCATAAAAATGTTGTCCGATTCTTTTTTTCAATATCATTTACAAAACATTGTGCTATATTTCTATTTTCACTTAGTGATTAAAAAAATAAATTTTCGGAATGTTTTTATTGAAAGTAAAAGTCAGTTATACTGATAAGACATCGGTCTAGGTAATATAATACCTACTATATAATAATATAATAATTTTAAAATCCAAAAAGCTAAGTAACATCATCTTTTTATTTTTATATTCATCCATCGATAATTGTATAAACACGAAAATAAATCTGTACAACATTAAATTATTGTCTTCGACTTGATATCTTGGGTAAATGATCACAGCGGCCTTAAGTAAAATGAACGAACTCTTAATATCATGAGATATATGATATACTCTTCTTACTGCAAACGATGTTAATGTTTTTGATTCTAGTGATCATTATGTCATGTGAACAGGCATTGGTTATTTAAAGATAATACGATATGTATACTAATTCAATCATTAAGTGGAACATACACATAGAATGAAAATGTGAAAGTGAGCATTCTTAACTGACTATTGTCAAATAAGAATCTTGATTACCTCTCTATTGATAGTAATAGAATATTCTACTTTGTGAATTTTATAAATCATTTGTTTGAACCGCTGTCTGAATCACATAACTGCTATTTTCTGTTGAGTGTTTGTAAACACATTATAATAACAAACATCAGTACACTAAATCGACTAAAACTTCTTCGCTTGTAAATATTACAAATTCTGTCAAATATTGATTCAGTAGTAAAAGTCTTTACGGAGTAATGAGTACGGAACTAATCATCATAGTCACATAAGCATTTTAGCATCGCTTATTCAGAAAATTGTGTCATATTATTTGACGCAATTTTCTTTAACTGTTTCTATCATTATAAAGTCATAATCATCATTGAAACGAATGGAATATGTGAACAAAATACCAATGCATATTTACTTAGATCACTTTCATGAAGCCATAATTGTACATAATTGTACCTGATTAAGAATTACATGAGATAAGTATGATATTTTGTTGTGTAGTCTCTCACAGAATTGTTTGTATTTGCAATTTGTTACATTGCATATAGTAATTTTCGTATGCATGTGATGTATACATATTTTTAGATTACATGTCATTGTTTACAAGTTTTAACTTTACCAATTCTTGAAATTTCGCACAATGACATTAAAAGAAGTGAGAAATTGTTGCGCTACTCTGTGTGGTCCTAAACTGGTACCTTCTTTATCTGTTGTCAGGATAAATCTGATAGCTGCTTTTGGACTCCAGCGGGTTATATTTAAGCTAAATCTAATTACTATAATCAATAATCAAATAAAACAAACTGTAAAATAGGGTGTCAATCAATAATTTATTTGCTTGCCCTTTACTGGGAAATTATCAATTTATTTTCACAAGGTTTACAGAAATACTAACCTATATCCCCAAATTATCAATAAAAGCCAATAGGCGGACGACAACGATGAATAAGCGTGTCTGAGACTTATCAAGTATCAACCATAGTAATGAATGTGCTCCGCTAAAACAAATGCGAGCAACACACGCACTAAGTAATCAAAGTACTGAAAGTACTGTCGGACTTGATTTTTACCATACGAGACAAAAGAGAGAAATGAGTACCCACATCGTTCGAGCCCATACAAATATTTTAACATTTAAAATTACGGACCGATTTTTCATTCATATTGTAATGAAGGTCATATGCATATAGGTAAATGACATAAGCTAGGGCTTTACTATAGTCCCTTTGCTAAATTTTAAAATGAAAAAGCCTGATATTGGAAAGTTTAATGATTAGCACATTAATTGAGGACAATTTAATTGCATTAAAAACTCTTTATTGTACAAAACTAGTAAACAACACTTCAGTAACAGTAAATACAAACATTGATTCTTCTGGTTTTAACACAACAGAACATCATCGCATTGAACACATTCAGGGTCACTCAAATCAAAAAGGTCCTGACACAGTAGAGTAAGACCTATATGACCTATAGTTAACCCGATGTTGCATGAAATTCAGACGTGATTATGTAATTCTAAATAATCTGGCGTAAAAGGAACTCTTAAACAGTAGATTTTAAAAGCACGTATCCAGTAATTTACGTTCGTATTTAGCGACTCGAATTATTATTCTTAAGCCGCAGTTTTAACATTCAACCTTCGATAAATCAAACTCCCCACATCGGTTACGCTTTACTACTAGCCACTGCGGGGAGTGAGTCTATAAATAGCGATTCCGTCATCAAAATAACACTAGTTGGTGTGAATATCACGGAATACGATTAAATGAGAATTCGCTTTGTAATATTAAGAAATGTTAGAAAGGCACAAAACACACACATCGATGGTAGATTGTTGCAAATGCATGAATACCGTATCTACAGACAAGCACTTATTTAGATACATGACTCTTTCCATGTAGTTACAATAGAATGATTTGAAATGTTTTTTAGATCTGACACACTTAATTGGGGAAAGATTCCAGATACTTCTATATAAACATACCATTTAGTTGCGCACTATTTCCTTTATGTGGCATTCTTTTAACCAAGCTGTTATTAGTACAGTCCCTGAGGACCTCCCGTGTGCAAAAAAGGTCCACGGATAAATTTTATATCAATGTAAAGCTGCATGTTTGAATTTTTCAAAAGTTTTGGGTAGACACGTGAAATCATGGTACGTTTTGAGAAATCCAAAATGGCGTCCAAGATGGCCGCCAAATAATTGAAAAATGACCTATTTTCATTTTACTGGACTAAATAAGTTGTTCTTCGTATGTTTTTCATCAAAAATGATGTAAACGTTCGCTTTCAGTTTGATCAATGTGAAAATAAGCATTATTATTAATTATTTTAACCTTTTCTGGATTTTTGAGATAAAATCTTCCAAAAAATGCTCGAAAATGTAGTAAATTTATGACATGGGGCTGAAACCTTAACCTATCAGCGATGGTAAATTGGAGAAGATGATTATTTTTACAAACCAGTATATAGGCATAAACACCCTCTCGCCAATTGTGCCATTATCTCTGGCTTCGCGGTCGTTACTATGTAGACTCTGGTATTTTCAAAGTGGGTGGGGTAAATCCACATTATATCACAGTTTCTGTTGTAGCGTTTTGAAATGAATATTGAGACTTTTATTGTCAATAGACATTTTCATTTTGTGTGAATACTTTTACGTTAATTGATTTTAAAAGTCAGGTTTATCTTTACAGTCTTGCCTCGATATGAGATGGTACTGTTGTCATGGCAACAAGGCGTCAAAATGAAAAATCACCTCTTAGTATTTCGTTTTTTACTTTTTCAGTTCCAAACAATTTTGAAATCGATGATTGAAAATTACCAAAATTAAAAACTAAAAGTCACGGAAAATATATACTGTTGCCATAGCAATGCAGTGAAAAATCTTCAGCAAATATATAGGAAATAATTGTCCAAACAGTCAAAACAAATCATATAAGCCTCATCCCATATGCAGTACACGCCACCATGTAAACTAGCACTGCGTTCTTCTTTCTTGTGATACCGACATGATGGTTTTATGACTGCTATTTTATAAAGAGTTAAAGTCCTATCTACATGAGTTGTGGATATCTGCAGGTGATTGTAATTCCTTTCGAATTATACCTCTGTATCAAATTGCCGAAAGAAAACTACATTTGCGCGAAGTTATTTTAGCTTCCCATATGTAGACATATAGATTCTAACCAACGGAACACAAACACATGTACGTTTTTTCTATCAAGTGTAATGTCGACAGAAATATTCATAACATCTAGAATCAATAAAAAAGATAAACAATACCGCTGTAATTAGTTTTCAATAAAAAATTAAGTTCATAGTTAAGCTCTCTTCTGAAACATGCATAGTATTCGGAGGCAACATATTTCGGACACGATGTATAAGGAACAGACACGTTCATCGGTTAAGAACAAACTAGCTATGAAAACGAATATTCGAATATATTCGAATATTAAAAACGAATATTCGAATATCATAAACCATATTCGTTCCCAGCCCTAATATAGAATTATGACCAGTAAGATTGGTACAAATCTCGCATCCATAAAAGCTATGCGTGAATTGCATTTAGCTGACATTTGGTAGAGTCATGAAATATAGTATACTAGATAAAATGTAATTTTACAAACAGAAAAGTATCTTAAAACGACATGAAACTGAGTACAAACTGTGCAACAATGGATGGATTCAGATACTGTATGTACCATATAGGTAAAGCAATTAATCTGGTCGACCTGCCTCCATCCAGCACGTTTATTCGTAGCCACATCCACCGATATTTGTATATTCCTTTTATTCATTCTAAAGAAAATAAAAGTCAATCCAACAGAGCTTGGTTTTGAAGAGACTAATGATCTTCTAATGCAGAGCTTTGTTATTCGCCTGTCACAGCCATTCTTGGTCAAATGTGTTACCATAGAACATGCTCTACGTAGAAATGCACTTGTATAAAAGCTGGAATACAAAGCTTCATTTATTGTGATTGCATAAGTGAAAGCTGCAATGGTAATGCTACAATTCACAGTTCATCATTGTAACATTATTCAAGTTTCTTGTGGGACAGAGTTTACAACATAAATTGATTTAACATTGAAGCAGCAATCTCTGTCAATGTACCTTTTCAACATTGTTTACATAACACCTTTGTTTTTGTTTGCCTCTCCCAGGAGTGTTTAACAAAGAAAAATCTGATCACTGACTTTTTTTGTCAAACAGTGAATAGAACAACATACCTAGCATGTAATAGCCTACCAAGGAATAGGCAAAAGGGCAAGGATTGTGGCGCCAGTTCAGTTTTCTTATCATATTGTTCTTTGCCCTGTGTATGTTTGAGATTGGAACTTCACAAGCGTTTGTTAGCCTTTCTTGAAAATCAGAAACATAGTGAAGAAGATTAAATTGAAAATCATTTTCTACTAAGAATTTCTCTTTAAGAAGTTTCAATGGTCCTAGCACTGAATGCACACTCACTTAAAAGGGCTGAGGCATAGTACCTCTTGAACATATTCCATTACTGCAAATTACAGAATGTGTATGCCCTCAACCCAGTCCTTATCAGTATCAAAGCAATAGTGAACGTATCAAGTTCTTTAATGTCAGGTGAAGTCTTTCCGTAGGGAGATGACCTAAACTGTTTGATTCCCAACTCATGCATGACCTGTTGGAATACCAGATACTTATGAAGTTTGACACCTGATCGGACTGGACTGGTTTTGTGAGACCAACAAATGTGAGATAATTCGAAACAGCTTTGGCAGTTGTCTTGGTCTTTATATTCATTAAAGGAATTGCTTCTGAGAATCGTGTACAAACACACTTATCAAAAGGTATCTCAGTCACACCTTGTCCTTGTTTTTTTGATAAAGGACCAACATAACATGGTTATTCAAAAATGGGATAGGCTCCCAAATTATTGGAATAGTTTGATGTGGATTTCCAACGACAAGAATTGCAATACAATGTCCGGTCATCTGCTCTAGTCTTGTTGACACCAAGATGACCAGACATTTGAGTATCATTGGTATCTCTAGGCGATATGACCTTGGGAATACAATTTGGTGACTAACTGTCTCATCTTCGGCAGATACGTCAAGTGGTCGTCCCTTTCTAATGAAAATCCAGTACTTTGTATAATAACATACCGGGAAGTGAAATTTCATTTTCATTCAAAGCCATATGAAGCAAGTTTGAAATCTCAGAATCATTTTGTTGTTCCTGAGTAAGCAGTGACTTAGTCATTTTGTCATGACCTTGGTATTTTGGGACCTAGTAGTGAAGATGTTCAATGTTGACAAGTCTGTCTAAGTTTCAGGTAAACTAGGGGTAATGGTTTTGTTGACATGATCATTGAATAACTGCCTTATGATAGTGTCAGATAAGTTAATATCAGTGTTTTTCATTAAAAATTACCTTCTTCTAGGTGCATCAGAGCAGTTTTACGTGCACGTCAAATTACTAGAAGTAGATTTATCCTGATCTTTGTTAATCTTTTTGGAAGAACACCACTTATCAAACAACTGTTAGTTCCAGCAAATTCTACATCAGTTTAACCAAGTTCATTTCTGCAAGTCCTTAGGATAATGTGTTGTCAGCCTCAGGAACTTACTCATACCCATTCCAGATGGTCTCTTTTAAAATGTCATAACTAGAGTTATATGCAACACTTGAGTGTAATTATACCCCAGATATGAAATATATGGGGCTATATTGGATTCACGCTTGACGGTCGGTCAGTATGTCGGTCGGTCTGTGTGTCTGTAGACAAAATTTGTCAAGACAATTTCTTAGTAACTACTTGCAGGAATTCATTGAAACTTCACAGAAGTAATAAGTATTAAGCCTAGTTGTGCATGAATTAAGCTGGTTGATTGGGTTAATTTTCAGCTATGACCCTTTGCTTTTTATATTTATAATAATCGATTAAATTTTGTCCGGACTATTTCTCAGCAACTACTTTCAAGAAATTCAAGGAAACTTCACAGTAGTGATGACTAGTAATCCAAGTTGGGTAGGCTCTCAGTAGGTTTTGTCCACGTCAATTTTTAATGAGTTATGACCCTTTGTTCCTTTTTGTTATTGTATATTTAGAAATCGTTCAAGCTATTACTCTGCAACTATTTGCAGGTATTAAAAGAAAAAAGCGACCGTCCTTATTTCTCTTTGTTAAATGTAACAATAACTGTGTCAAGGCGGCATCATGGGGGTATTCATCACCTTCAGTGATAACTCTAGTTTGCAATGGCATTGCCTATCAAACACCCAGCAAAAGGAGAGTCCAGTGCTATTTTGGCCATTTCAAAATTACAGCAACTTTTTCAAAATGCATGAAATATTTGTTCACTTCTTTTTCTTTGAAAGAAGGACCAAGCCTCATATGCCTAGTGACATCAAAGTACGAAGAAGATCTTGTATCAGACCAATTTGCTGTTTCTAGAAGTTGTTATTGCCTACCTTTTTCTCTTTCCTCTCGCTCATTCTCGAATCTCGTATCTCTTTCCACTCATTCTAATTCCAACCGAAATTTCTCAAGTTCAAGTTGCTTTAATCGAAACTCGTATTCTTCAACAACAAGAGAGAGAATAATTCCTTCCAAAATTTCCTCATCAACAAGATATCTAAACAAAATATTTTTCCTTTCTGGGGTAGATACGGAAGACCAAACATTTTACATGTTTTATTGTTGTTGTTGATAAATAACCCTTTTATACTACACACTGATTGCAAATAGTCTAATATAGATGCAAACATGTTTTCAAAATATCATAAGTTTCAAGTTTATCTAAGGTAGTTTAGGTAATTGAATAACATCATGCACTCTTCTATTGAATCTGTTGAAATAATCCTATTGTCTTTGATACCTTTAAGAGAACAGCAATATTTTCATGCTGTTATCGTACTGTAGCTAATTAAAAAAGAACAATTAGCATAATTTCAAATTTAGTTAAATCTCAAACAGTTTCAGTTTATAACAATGAAGTTTAAGTAAAGAAAGAGGTCAACAGTATATAAATATCACATTTCTGAGAGGGCGTTATTAAAAATTGTCAGCGCGAGAAAAATAATGTTGAACTTTCTGGTAACATACTAGGTAGGTGGGGAATTGGGTTATTATATTATTGAGTTATATATCTGTATTATATTAAAACAAGAATTTTGCTGCAGAAGTGACTAATTCCCCCGCCGCCGCTTTGACACTAAAAATGCGATACATGTAGAACACTGGAATGTGTGGATCACTGGACATGGAAATTATGTCGTGCACATCTACACTTCACGGTGATGACATATTTCAAATTTCATTTCAATCGCTGAAGGGATGTAGAAGTAGTTCGCTCCACAAACTTGTGAAATAGTATGCAGATGGACCGACCAACCGACAGAGTGACTCTAATATACCCCCTCTCAAACTTTGTTTGAGGGGGTATTAATACAGTACTGACCGAACATCTCTATGTCACCATAGTGATTTAATTTTCAATAGGGAGTGTGGCGAATACTTAAGATAATATCATTAATTCGTTAACTGATTTCTGAACTCGATAAAACCTATTGTTCTTCTCTAAAACTGGGTTCACGCAGTAGAAGCGCGTGTTAGTTATTTCGTATATTTTATGTACATGTCGTAATTCAAAGTTATTTTCAAGATAAAAACAATCAGATATATGATATAATCAGTAGATAACCATCCCCGTCATTCAGTTTTAACAATAACATAAATGACTACTTAGACTAAAACGGAAAAAGCTTGACAAAACAAAGGATGGTCTAATTAAGATCAAGAAAAGATTCCTGCGACAGCTAAATACACAATATTCCATATTAACCAAAAAACTACAAAAACGAAAATTAGTGCTCGCCCTTATACTTTGTTATCCAATCAGTGACACATGATTTTTATACATAAAATACAAAAATACAAATTCAAGGGCAGATACTAGTAACTCTAGAGTATTCAGCCTTTGACATAGTTAAAACCCTTTATGCATAACTTCATATACTGATAAACTTTTCTAAATAATTTATAACTCTGATTAACCTATATGACCACCATCTTTCGAAATGGGGGCACAAAAACATTTAAAACACATTTTACCATACACTCAGTCAACAGAGAAAATTAAATACACCAGGCCTACCCGTAATGAAGTTCTTAAAAGTCATTATGACAGTTTCCTTCTTAATTTTCAGTAATTCAAAAAACATATGAATTGAATTATAATGACGTTGAAATCAGCAAAAAAGTTGAAACGGAAATCTAAAAAAGAGAGAAACTGGTGGTCTTTTTATATTTTGCCGCCTTGTTGACATGGCAACAGTACGATCTCATATCGAGGCAAGACTGTAAAGACAAACCTGACTTTTAAAATCAATTATCGTAAAAGTATTCACACAAAATGAAAATGTCTATTGACAATAAAAGTCTCAATATTCATTTCAAAACGCTACAACAGAATCTGTGATATAATGTGGATTTACCCCACCCACTTTGAAAATACCAGAGTCTACATAGTAACGACCGCGAAGCCAGAGATAATGGCACAATTGGCGAGAGGGTGTTTATGCCTATATACTGGTTTGTAAAAACAATCATCTTCTCCAATTTACCATCGCTGATAGGTTAAGGTTTCAGCCCCATGTCATAAATTTACTACATTTTCGAGCATTTTTTTGAAGATTTTATCTCAAAAATCCAGAAAAGGTTAAAATAATTAATAATAATGCTTATTTTCACATTGATCAAACTGAAAGCGAACGTTTACATCATTTTTGATGAAAAACATACGAAGAACAACTTATTTAGTCCAGTAAAATGAAAATAGGTCATTTTTCAATTATTTGGCGGCCATCTTGGACGCCATCTTGGATTTCTCAAAACGTACCATGATTTCACGTGTCTACCCAAAATTTTTGAAAACTTCAAACATGCAGCTTCACATTGATATAAAATTTATCCATGGACCTTTTTTGCACACGGGAGGTCCTCAGGGACTGTACTATATGGAGTCCAGCGACAAATATAAGTCAACGATTACAAAACTACTAAAAATATTTGGACTGTTTATATACCTATAGTGCAGAGCAATTATGAAACCCTCAAATCAACTGCCTGGAAATGTTCATGTATCAAAGGTTTTGTTGATAATTGCATATAAACAATGAACAATTTTAGTTTGACCATTTATACAAAATTCATTTAGCATATTATCGAGTACTGAGCTGCGCCCGGATTTCAGCTGTTTTATTCCCTTCACTATTTCACTTATTGTGATAGTATTGTCTAATTCGTTAAACATTGAAATTCGCTCATTAAAATAAATTATGTTGTTATCAGGGTCTTCAGGATTATTGATACTTTGAAAGTATCGCTCAAAAGTTGATAGCTTAATATTGTGTGATTGATACCCGCACATTCTTTAAACACTTTCCAGTAAATCTTAGCATTTTTATTTCTTTACAATTCAAGCTTTTGGGTATTATGTTTATCATAATCATAACGAGACTTATTTAATTGTTTATTAAAACTACTAATTTTTGGCTTTACATTCATGTGTATACCAGCGACTTGAACACTTTAACAAATTTGACTTGCTTTGTACTCTATTTCTAAAATATTTCTTAAACAATGGAGATGCAACTTCGTCAATAACATCAGAACAGAACATTAGTTTATTTATATAGGCCACCTGCCCATAACACACATATAATTTAATCTTGATAATAAACATGACTAAGTGTGGGTATACATACACACTTTTATATGTGCATACAATTACTTTTTACGTAAACATAAGTAACGAATTCAGCTTGTAGAGAATATACTATTCACAGTCCTAGTTCAAATACAACACATTAACAAAAAAAAACGAAAAAAGAAAATTTTCATGGGTTCATTTAATCGTTATTTGCTAGAAAACTTTAATTTCTGTATATCTTATTACATACGCTGGATCTTAAATAGACACACGCTAAACGCGCTTTTATGCGAAAATCATGCTTTATCGACATCGTTCATGAGATAATGCCTAATGTGTTAAACGCAAATGTAAAAAAAATCCAAACAAGCTACGCGAATTTGTACACTTTTTCATCCTTATCTGCTCTTGAGAACGAACAGCCTGGGTGGACAATGCTGTCTTTAGTGAGTCCAAACCGCCTGAAGAAAAACACTCTCCACACAACCTGGTCATTGAACTGTTCAAAGACAAAGTTTGGCTTAGTACTCTTACATCGCTGAATCCAGATATTTAGCTAGATGCATAATGCGAATACAATTTGAAACGGCAAACTTATTTTATTCACTAAATATTTAGAAACAATATATTGCTACGCCTAATTTCATCTAAGTGATTTAAATTCAGCTAAGCATAATCATAAATATGGTACATATCAGTTACTTACATGTGCTTATGCACAAGTAAATCCAAATCCTTAGCACTTTTTGGTTGAGTTCCATCCTTCCATGTGGATGACTTAAACTTTTATTTTGATAGAAATCTAAGCTTGAACTTCCACCATAAGCAATATTTCCTGTATGTGAAACGTACATGTTTAATGTTTAAAACTTCCTGTTTGTTTATATTTCACAAATAATGTATAATATCTATTTAAACAAAGATGATAATTATGATAATCGTTACAATATAGTATAGATATTTGATATGTATTCTTTAACAATATTCCTAACCGGAGAACTTAAATATGACAGAAACAATCGAAAAATAATCAATCTGATGTATTCAGGTTAGGAATCAATCGAATTATGTGATTAGTAAAGCTCCGTTCACAAGTGTGGTACATAAGTGTGTCACTCTAAATATTTAAATCAGCAATTTTAAACCTCACATTTGTGATAAGTTATGTTGCATAATACTCATCGCGAGGCTGTGTTTCTCCTCCATCTTTAAAAAGTCATGTGTGTCGTATGGGGTTTGGGTAAGGGAATCTTGGTGAAGGTCGCATTTTGGGGGAAGATTCTAAGTGTTTATATATGTTGTTCTTTCCTATGTATTTAAACGAAAAACCGTCACTTTACCAAAAAACAGGTAGGGTCTAATCGTTTTACTTTTACCAAACACTTAAAGCTCTCAATGAGGGAGATTTTATTGAATCATAAATAGAGAGTTTATAGATAGAAATGTAGCTTTTTTTAAATATAAATAGATTTTAATGCTTGTCCAATTAAAGCTTCAAACGATTTCTCAAATGAGCCACTTGTTGTAAAAACAATACCAAGGTATGTAAATTGACTAACGATTTCAACAATATTATTATTATACGTAAATAAATTATCATTTCTTAGTTTCTTTCTACCTTTTTAAAAAATCATTATTTTTGTTTTATTGACATTAACAACCACTTATTACAATAGTCTGATAAAATATTTAATCTTTCCTGAAGTCCAGCTTCATTGTCTGAAACAATTACTATACCATCTGCATAAAGCAGTAAAAATATTTTCAACAAACCAGTATCGATTCCATTAAAACCATTCAATGACAAATAATCTTCCAAAACGTTTACATACATAGAGAATAAAAAAAGGGCTTAAACAATCACCCTGCCGCACGCCCAAATAACAATCAAAACTATTACTAAGTTCATTATTAAATTTAACTCTTGACTTAACATTCGAATAAAGTGATTTTATAATGTTCAACATTGTATCAGTTTGTAAAAAATGTTTTCACGCACGAGATAATCGAAGGCCTTCGTAAAATCAATAAAACATGCATAGAGAGATTTGTTTTTATTTAGAATATGGTTTATCAATCCGTCTAAAACAAATATATTGTCAACTGTGCTCATATTCTTTCAGAAACCCACCTGAGATTCAATATGAATATCATAGTTTTCGGCCCATTTAGTTAATCTGTTATTTAATACTCTAGTAAAAAGTTTACCAAAAGTACTTAATATTGTAATACCTCGATAATTTTCAGGTAAGTTTTGATCACCCTTCTTAAAAAGAGGAACACTATAGTCTTTTTATTATATCAGGATAGTACCTAACATCAGAAATGTATCTGTATTTCATCGTGATCGTACCTACCAATTAATATACTTCTATGTTCATTATATCATGATCGTTGCATAAACTGCTTGTATATATATATATATATATTATATTACGTTACTATAGTACATACCATGCACTTATATCATATCATGGTTATAGCTACCACCAGGCCAGTGTATATATTATATCATGATACTAGTAGTAATAACTACCATCTAGTATTCTATGGATTATACCTACCATTTGCTGATAAATATATACATAAATTATAGCATAATCATACCTATCATCTGTTAGCATAGGTATCATACCACAATCATACCTATCATCTGTTAGTATAGGTATTATACAATAATCATACCTATCATCTGTTAGTATAGGTATTATAGCATAATCATACCTATCATCTGTTAGTGTAGGTATTATAGCATAATCATACCTATCATCTGTTAGTATAGGTATTATATCATAATCATACCTATCATCTGTTAGTATAGGTATTATACCATAATCATACCTATCATCTGTTAGTTTAGGTATTATACCATAATCATACCTATCATCTGTTAGTGTAGGTATTATAGCATAATCATACCTATCATCTGTTAGTATAGGTATTATAGCATAGTCATACCTATCATCTGTTAGTGTAGGTATTATAGCATAATCATACCTATCATCTGTTAGTGTAGGTATTATAGCATAATCATACCTATCATCTGTTAGTGTAGGTATTATAGCATAATCATACCTATCATCTGTTAGTGTAGGTATTATAGCATAATCATACCTATCATCTGTTAGTGTAGGTATTATAGCATAATCATACCTATCATCTGTTAGTGTAGGTATTATAGCATAATCATACCTATCATCTGTTAGTGTAGGTATTATAGCATAATCATACCTATCATCTGTTAGTGTAGGTATTATAGCATAATCATACCTATCATCTGTTAGTGTAGGTATTATAGCATAATCATACCTATCATCTGTTAGTGTAGGTATTATAGCATAATCATACCTATCATCTGTTAGTGTAGGTATTATAGCATAATCATACCTATCATCTGTTAGTGTAGGTATTATAGCATAATCATACCTATCATCTGTTAGTGTAGGTATTATAGCATAATCATACCTATCATCTGTTAGTGTAGGTATTATAGCATAATCATACCTATCATCTGTTAGTGTAGGTATTATAGCATAATCATACCTATCATCTGTTAGTGTAGGTATTATAGCATAATCATACCTATCATCTGTTAGTGTAGGTATTATAGCATAATCATACCTATCATCTGTTAGTGTAGGTATTATAGCATAATCATACCTATCATCTGTTAGTGTAGGTATTATAGCATAATCATACCGATCATCTGTTAGTATAGGTATTATACCATAATCATACCTATCATCTGTTAGTATATAGGTATTATACCATAATCATACCTATCATCTGTTAGTATAGGTATTATATACCATAATCATACCTATCATCTGTTAGTATAGGTATTATAGCATAATCATACCTATCATCTGTTAGTATAGGTATTATACCATAATCATACCTATCATCTGTTAGTATAGGTATTATACCATAATCATACCTATCATCTGTTAGTATAGGTATTATACCATAATCATACCTATCATCTGTTAGTGTAGGTATTATAGCATAATCATACCTATCATCTGTTAGTATAGGTATTATACCATAATCATACCTATCATCTGTTAGTATAGGTATTATACCATAATCATACCTATCATCTGTTAGTATAGGTATTATGCCATAATCATACCTATCATCTGTTAGTATAGGTATTATACCATAATCATACCTATCATCTGTTAGTATATAGGTATTATACCACAATCATACCTATCATCTGTTAGTATATAGGTATTATACCACAATCATACCTATCATCTGTTAGTATAGGTATTATACCACAATCATACCTATCATCTGTTAGTATATAGGTATTATACCACAATCATACCTATCATCTGTTAGTATAGGTATTATACCATAATCATACCTATCATCTGTTAGTATATAGGTATTATACCACAATCATACCTATCATCTGTTAGTATATAGGTATTATACCATAATCATACCTATCATCTGTTAGTATAGGTATTATACCACAATCATACCTATCATCTGTTAGTATAGGTATTATACCATAATCATACCTATCATCTCCTAATATATGTATTACATCATTGTCGTTCATTGCATACTACATCTGCTGGTACATATACATACATACATAATATCACGGTCGTAACTGCTCTCTGCTAGTATATGTATTAAATCATGTCAGTACATACCATCAGCTAGTGTATATGGATTATATACCTATATTGTACGTTTATATACCACCCGCTGTATATACAGTACAACCTTTGTAGAGCAACACCATGAGGGAGCTGCAAATATTGCCTGTTGTTTAGATGTTTTGCTCTACATACATCTAAAGTAAACATCAACTTACGGAAATTTTGTAGGTGCGGTTATAGAAAGGTTGTTGCTCAACAGAGGGGCGCTCTGGAGAGGTTTTACGCTATACAAACATATATCATATCAAATTCGTACCTGTAATCTACATATACTAGTAATATGTATATTACATATCATGATCGTACCTACCATCTGCTTGTATATGTTATATCATCATCGTACATATATTGTAAATTATACAATCATAATTAAAAAAAAAAAAAAAAAAAAAATCATGGTATTTCGTTGCGGTCGGACGTGTTTTTGTGTCGCTCTGATAAAATTCTAATTTTGAGTGAATACGGACTTATTCATTGATTATAAGAAATGGAAACATAGTGAAAACATAATATGGCGGATTAAAAAAATGAAACGAAAACATAAAAAAAGGAAAAAGGGCAGTAGTACTGACGAAGAAACGTTAAAAACAAATAAAGTGCAAAGAAGTGAAGGAGGCCCGACGTCGGATATAAACAATCAGGATTGTACTGAGGAAATTACTCGAGTAAGTGAAGTTTTAAGTGCTGCCAATTCAGTCCTTTTTGATGATTCGGTGTTTGTTGTTGATTTTAATAGTTCACTGAATGAAAAGGAAGCTATCCCGATAAATATGGCATCTCCATCCAATGCAGACATTATTAGTTACCTACAAAAAATCGAAGCCAAAATAGAAAACGTGGATAAAAAGTTGCTAACATTAGATTCTCTGGAAAAAAAGTTGATAAATTTGAAAATGACTTAGACAAATTGTGGATTTATGTTCAGGAAGAAAAAAAATCAAATAATGAGAAAATCAACAAACTAGAGGACCGTTTTGAAAATATTGAATTCATGGAGGCGGGTTCTCAATCTAAGATGGAACAGTTGGAAAAGGCCAATTCAAACCTGAAAGATGAATTATCCTACATGAAATCTCAACATTTTAGTCTTTGGTGGTATCACAGAAATTGCAAATGAAACAATGGATGACACTGAACAGATACTACGTAAGCATCTTGTTGAGAACTTGAGAATTGCGCAAGATACTGTTGATAGCCTAAAGATTGAGCGTGCGCATCGTATCGGAGTAAGACGTGGTTCCAACGGAAACATGGCTAAACGTAAGATAGTATGTATGTTCTCCTTTTTCAAAGACCGCGAAATGGTCAGAAAAATGCGGCATCACCTAAAGGGCTCGGACTATTATCTACACGAACAATTCTCACCAGATGTTGTTGAAAAACGCAAGCGTCTTATACCACACTTGAAAAAAGCCAAAGAAGATAATAAAAACGCTTGGATATCACATGACAAACTTTACATAGATGGCAAAGCAGTAAAGGTCGATTAGGAAACACAGGGGGGTGTTAAGCTTTTAGATATGTGTAAATCAACCGGTTATCGTATAGCCAATGGTAGATTAGGCGATGATCACAATAAAGGGGAATATACTTATTACTCTAGGAATGCAAATACCACCATTGATTATTTGTTATTACAAGAACGTCATTTCAATGCAATAAGTGATTTTCACATTGGTGTATTTGATATATTTAGCGACCATGCCCCATTGTATTTTGTTATAAATGGATTTAAACCTGATTGTGCTCGAAACAACTCAAATACAGAACACGTGTTTTATAAGTGGCGGGACGAACACAAAGAACTATTTAGGCGTGGTATCATTGGCCAGTTGCCCGAGTTTAACAATGTAGTAAATAGTACTTCTAATATTGACAATATGGTCAATACATTTTCTGACTTAATTTGCAAAATAGCGGATCCACTTTTTAAAAACACATTTAAAGGCAATACACGGCGTGATAACAGAGATAACTCTTGGTTTGACACAGAATGCTTTGACGCGAAACGAGAATATAGACGCATGTTACAAAGTTTCAATAGTAATAAAACTGTACAAAATAGGTTAGATTTGCACCGGGCGAAAAAGCAATTTAAGAACATTGTTCGAAAAAAGAAACGTTTATTTAGATTTAAAAAATCTGAAGAACTTACCAAGTTACGTAAAAATTCACCGAAGGACTTTTGGAAGCACTTTAGAAAACGAAGGGAGACAACTGAGTCGGAATTATCGGTTAATAATCTACAATCACATTTTAAAAATATTTTTGATGATATAGGGACTACTATTATTGACGATGCAGAATATTTCAATGAAAATATAGACTATCAAATTAATAATCCTACTTATGAAGAATTAAATACAGGCATCTCGTGTGATGAAGTTACTGCGGCAATTAAACATCTTAAGATAAATAAATCAGCATGTCCTAGTGATAATTTATTAAACGAATATTTTATTTCATCAGTCGATATACTTGTTGGACATATAACGGACCTATTTAATAAAGTTTTTAATTCGGGATACTTCCCGGAAGTCTGGTCCCAGGGTTTCATCATACCTATACATAAAAAAGGCCCGAAAAATGATCCCAATAATTATAGGGGGATCACTCTATTAAGCAACCTTGGAAAGTTGTTCACTGCTATTTTAAATAGTAGAGTGGAGAAGTGGTTTAAAGACAACAATTTGTTATCTGACTCACAATTCGGATTTCGGAAAGGCAGTAGTACTGTAGATGCCGTCTTTGTTTTATACAACCTAATCGAACAAACACTTACAAAAATGTGCGGTTGCCATGTGCATTCATTGATCTGAAGAAAGCGTTTGATTCTGTTTACAGAAAAGCTTTGTGGTACAAATTGTTTAAAATTGGACTTGATGGTAAGATATTAAAAATGTTCAAAGCCATGTATGCTATAGTCAAATCTTGTGTTAAACAGTGTAATACTACGTCAGATTTTTTCAATATCTCTGTGGGTCTAAGACGGGGACAAAATAATTCACCAATTATGTTTGCTCTGTTTCTGGAAGATTTAGAGTTATTTTTACAAGATCGATTGAACTGCGGTCTTAATATATCAGAAATTTGTATCATCATTCTATTGTTCGCGGACGACATGGTCATTGTTGGTCAATCGCAACAAGATCTACAATTAAGTTTAGATAAATTATATGAATATTGCAACTATTGGGGACTAGAAGTTAACACCACAAAAAGTAAAATTGTTGTTTTTAGAAAGCGGGGACCAGTTAGGGAAAATGAAAAATGGTATTACAATAACGAATTATTAGAAGTCGTAACTGATTTTAATTATCTAGGTGTCGTATTTAATTATACTGGATCATTTGTATTACATAATAAATTTGTCATTGGTAAAGGGCTAAAGGCATTAAATGTTTTAAAAAGGAATTTAAATGGGGTGGACCTATCTCCAAGTGTGCAGTTACAATTGTTTGATTCATTTGTTGGATCGATTTTAAATTATGCTTGTCCAGTATGGGGTTTTACTAAGTCTAAAGATATAGAAAGATTGCATCTAAAGTTTTGTAAATATGTTTTAGGGGTGAAACAGAGTGCATGCAATGCAACAATTTATGGTGAATTAGGAAGATATCCTCTTTATGTAAATAGATTTATTCTGATTATAAAATACTGGTTCAAAGTCATTAATACAGACAATATTATATTGAACCATGTTTATCAAAACTCCTTAAGTTTATGTTTAAATGGTAACAAAAACTGGACCTCTAACGTAAAAAGTCTTAGAGGAACATGGGTTTTATGATGTATTTTTGTTTCCCCATAGATATGATGTTAAGTCGTTTATATTTTTACTTAGACAAAGACTTGTCGATTGTTTCAGACAGAAATTTTTCACAGATCTTTCTTCCAGTAGTGTTCTTAACCACTTATATATACATATTAAAATATCTAGGCCAAGGGCCCATAATCGAAACCCTCCCCCCTAGCGGGATTTTTGTACACCTATATATTTTTGAAGCTTAGGGTATATGTTAACATATTCCGGTTGTTGGACGATTAAGGGATGCTGGATAAGCAAACGGCGGGGCTGTTTCCATGGCAACCAGCAATATTTCTAAGATTTAGCTTTGTCGTAATAAATACGCAAAAATGTCGTTTATTTCAGTTATAAAATATACAAAATAGCTTTAAAATATTATCAATATAATTATTATATCCCAGGCATAGTTTGTTATTGATTTGCTCATTTGCATATTCGTGAATATTAATGAGAATCTAAAAATTGGGCTTAAATTGTTAAAATATGACCTTATATGGCAAATGAGTATCGTTTGTTCTTTCATTTTTATTTGAAAAGGTTTTAAATGACTAATAAATATTCGGAGATTGTTTATCTATTCATTTGCTATTCAATACACTCATTATATTACTTTAGTATAGCTAGAAAGTGGGTGGGGTAAACTGACCCCAAAATATAAAAACACCATTGTTTGATAAATAAATGGTTTTATGACAAATGACAAGTAAATTCGCACATACTTATTACAACAACATACTTTATGTACAAAATTGTTTGTTTGAAAGCAAAATACTACTGTGCCTGTGTCTGCTTTATACCCCCCCCCCCGAAAATGGGATATTATATATATCACCAAGACACAGCGGAAATATCGAAAGGATCATGGTAAACTGAACAGTTACTACATTTGTCGCAATGTTATAAGTTCTTTATCAACAATCTTATATTGCATTTGTAATTAAGACTTATAGTCAACGACATAGATATGCGCAGAAGCAAACACTTGCATGTTAATGTCTCATTCTGAATAGCACTATCATATACTCTCATGGAATCACAAGCAGGTTTTAGGGTCGGAATGGCTACGATTGGTCACATATTTGTACTGCATAGATTAATTAGATTTAATTATTAATAACGCACTTTTAGCGATTGTTCTAAAGCTTTCGATTATTTGGTTTGCCGAAATATATGATATACACTTTATAATTCAGGGCAAAGAGGAAGGTTATATAAGGTCATTAAGTCCATGGATGTATTATCAAATTACAACCAGAGTAAAATTTAATAATGAGATCGACGAATTATTCTCTGGTCATCTTGGACTAAGACTGGGGGAAAGCTTGTCGCCTTTTCTATTTTCCATGTACCTTAATGATCTGGATGACCAACTTTTAAACGGAGCAAAAGGCATTGATTTACAGGTTTTATTAATGTAAGCCGAGGTCATCGTGGTATTTGCTAACTCATCAGAACTACAAAGTAATCTTAACATATTGGATGTTTACTGTGACCGTTTGAAATTTACTGTTAACAAAGATAATTAATATATTCAGAAAAGGAGGGCGTTTGCCAACAGTTACCAAAGTTGTGAATAGGAAATCGTTAACAAATTTATGTATCTTGGAATAGTGTTTTCATCTGGAGGGTCCTTTGTAGAAACGCATAAAAGTAGCACACAAAAATGTGTGCATTTTATACACGGAGAATTAGGTCGATTAGATCTTCTCACTAAGAATTATGCAAGGTTGAAAGTTACTAATGAAAGCGAAATGAACCAGATAAACATAATACATTTATACCAAATCATGTTTAAAGATATTGAAAAGAAACCGTACATCACTAATTGGGCATATAATGTTAAAGATACATTAAATGAATTAGTATCCCTGAAGCGTTGTACTCACAGGGTGTATGTAATACTAAACTATTTCTGTTATTGTTAAAACAAGAAGTTGAAGACATTGTCATGCAAGAATGGAATAATCGAGTACAAACGTCATCTTATTCTAGGGTGTTTAGGGTTTCTGCAAATTTTGACAACAGCATGTATCTAGTTAATGTAAATGTTCAAAAATTGCTCATAGCCATGACAAGATTTAGGCTTTTTTCTCATCCTTTAAGAATTGAAACAGGACGTGGTTTATTGATCAAGTTTTCAGGCCATATTTTCATGATTTTTGCCATTGTCTTTTGAAAAATACGTACATTGTACATGCAATGTTTATCCACTTCCTTACTTATAAACGACAACTTTTACTTTGAACAGCTGAAAATACTTTTTAAAACTCCGAAATCCAACTCAATTTTTAGGGCTTCCATAATAACGGGCAAAAATGTTAGCTGGGACCATTATATACGCATGAATAATGGTCCCAGATATCAGGGAGACTATCTCACCCTAGTCTCCCTCTAAGCCAATCCCTGCATAACCATCAGATAGACTACAATTTTCCTTACTGTTTGCCATCTCTACCTTAAATCATGCAGTTCTCATTTTCGTGTTTAGCATTAATACATGTTGACATTGTGGGATTTTAATAAAATGATCACTCAGTGATATTGGTTTAAATCTAATTACATGTAAATGTGTCGTATTCCACTGTTAGTTATGTAAACTACCTACTTGAAACTGAAACAATGTTGAAAATTGACAGAACTGAAAGAAAACAAAATTAATGATATTTGTAACTGGCCATTGTGACGTGTGAAAAATCGTTGCCTATCGCTTGACCGTCAATGACACACTGATAAATGGCTTCATGATCACCAGTATCATTGAGCGAATATTGCCTTAGTAGATTTATTATGAATATTGTCATGATGGTCATTTATTATTCTGCATCAACTATTACAGTGAATATTGTCATGATATTTTGAAATTTTCTAACTTCCTGACCTACTGATTATTTCAAAGAAAATCACTTCAAATGTGAGGTATGGAGGTCCGTTGTTGACCCTACTTTTGTTAATATTTTGCAAACGACAAAATCTATTTACGGTAAGAAATCAAGCTATAGTGTTCTTTCAATTGTAGCCTATACAACCCTCTCAGATCAAGAAAATACACTAATCTTCAATCAGGTTCAAGTCTGTATGCGTGACAGCAATATATTCACATGAAAAGTACCATGCATTATAATGCTTGAGAAGCCTCCTTCTTCATTTCTACACGTATCCTTTCTCTCTCTTGATTTATACAGTAATATTATTTTCCCATTGTGTTACTGTCTAAGTTTTTTCTTTTTGTTTCCTAATTTATTTTTACTTTTCGATCACAAGACCCATATCCCTATCTCAGTATGATTTAATCTTTAATCTATTTTATACATACCAATAGTTAAATTGTTGAATAGTTCTTGAAATTTAACTGGAAGTCTATCCAAGGAGAAGAATTTAATTAGAAGTTCTGTCTTCCATTCATATCCTTTCCAAAATTGATGTAAATTTGTGTACAATTTCCTATATGTACAATGTATCATAGGCAGGAATAAATATGTTTAAACGAATCGTAGCCTAGAATCAACCGACAAATAACAAAGCATAATTATGTGCAGTAATTTGAAACAGTTGATGGATGCATTACATATAACATAAAAATAAAAAAATCCTGAAGAAGCAATGCGGCGAAACGTAGATATAATAAATTAATCGTTTTCATGTTTCGTGTTTGGTGATTTTTCATCTTTATTGATTACATATAACATGTATTTCAAAGTAACCAGAAATAATAAAAGTGTTAAGAAATTGTTCTTTTTTTGTTAGCTCACCTGATTGATCAGGTGAGCTTTTAAAGTCTTCACCAATCCTAATAATATTAACAGTGAATGTGTATGACCTAAAGGTCTTTGATAAGATTGATCATGGGCGAAATTTAATTGGTACATGCTGTTATGGGCCCTTATATGAGATGAAAACTATATTACCTGGTCATTGATTAAATTGTCTTTGTTTTCAGGTAAGCGATCTAGGGCAATCTTGGCCCATTTGTTTAAGATATTATCTAAATAATTATATCCAGTGCTTTCTGCAAATTGTTGCCCTATATACATGAATAACTGAAATATTAGTTTTTACTCTTTTTTACAGTTAAAAGGGACATAATTCTTGTTATTTTTAGTTCAGAGTTATCTTTTCCTTTTCAAATATGTATATTAATATAAAATATAATGATCTTAAGCAATGTGGGTTGAGAACTTGGTCATTTTGGACTCCATAATCTCTTGTATACAAAAATTTAAAAAAATGAAATTTCGAAATCAGGGGGAGATAATCAATCGCATACTGTAGGCTTAATCAGCACCTATATTTCGTCCAACAAGTGACATTCGATGGGGGATATATTAAGCTTTACAATGATATATGTATCATAAAATCCCGCTAGGGGGGGCCTAGGGTACAGGTAGCCCATACTCTAATCCTTCTCATTAGAAAAATACCTTAATGTGATAAAATGTAAAAAACTTCGACGTCAAATGACTAGACTTAGAACATCTTCGCATAACCTACGAATTGAAACTGGTAGATATGGAAGAAATAGGATAGATAAACATTTAAGATTATGCCAACTTTGTAATACACATGATGTTGAAGATGAGTTTCACTTTATTCTTATTTGCAGTACTTATAGTGACTTGCGTAATAAATACATTAAACGTCATTATTATGTTAGACCAAATATGATGAAATTTATTGAACTGTTACAGTCTGAAAATATAAACATTATTAGGAATTTAAGTAGATATATTTTTCAGGCAAATCAAAAGAGAAATACTTTATTATATTAAACGTGAACATTCTATAAATTGTTTTAACAGTTTTGATAGTTCCAACTGAAAGATTATCATTGTTAATTTATATTTTTCAGTGTCGTAGTAATATTTTATAGATGTCATGATTAATGTTCATTCTCCGTATAATTTAAATGCTTTACTACATGTCATACCATTACTACTATACCATGTGTTATTATGTTGTTTTATATGTATTTGTAATTTACACTTGATGAGATACATGTATATATGTATAAATCAATAATAAACTTACTTACTTACTATAATCTTGAGCATCACTTGATAATTTAAAAAACAAAATAAAATAACATCATAACAGAGACACATTTTTATTCAGTAAGTTTATTGACCCTTGTCGCAATTAAAATACCTGTCATTGGTCTTCCTGTATACCAAAGTCAGTAAAGCAAATTCCGACTCTGTCGGAGCTTTATATAAAAAGGTCATTTTTAATGAAGGAGATCATACAATTCTTCCAAGATCAGTATTTATCAAAGTGAATCAACAAATTGTCATTATACACTTGAAGAATGAAGATATATAATAATACATTCAGTAGGCTAATAATTTGCCAATGAACGATTATGTTTATCATTTATGATTGCTTCATGTTTATATATGATTATCTTGTTTTCTCTTGCTTTTTGTATACTTACTTGATATATATACATTCACGTAATACTGACTTAATTTTAATTGTACAATATAACCACAGAGTGAGCTCTTTAATGACTTTGATTCTTATGAAAGTTTATGACACTGCTTAATGTAATTTGAACATTGCTTAGTCAGCAAACATTCTTTAAATTTTAACACAATAAAAAAGCATCATTTTAAAATGTATCATCTATGAATATATAATTATAGTGAAATGAACACATAGAGAACATAAAAATCCAATGTAATAAATACATAATATTCATCTATAATAATAGGTGAGTCTGGTCCCAAACATAGTTTTAGTAATGTTGCTCTTTCAATTTCTCAAAATCCAATGGTTTCCCAATAGCACTCGTTTCCACACACACTGATTGCTGAGCCTTCATGGTCAAAGATTGACACAGATCAAGAAATAGTGTTGCCTGAATATCAGTACAAAACAAATGGGCATAAAGATTATAAATAAACAAATAAGTGCACAGTTGATTTTATTTAATTACTTAATATTATTTAACAGCTTAAGTATCAATACTGCCACAAAAAGTAAAAGCATGCGTCTTGTCATGCTTGCAAGCTGATAAAACTATTCATCTAGTCAATACATTTCTGAAATTCAAAACATTGAACAGAGTGCATATGTATATAATATATATTTTATATTTATATTATTATTCTATGTTTAACATGTATTGTATTATTTGATTAATAAAATATATACAAACTTGGTAGAGATCCACTAGACAATGCTACACATCAAATATCTAGGCAAAGAATTTCAACATGTCCATGACTGAAATAGTTTGAAACAAATATTTTTTATGAAATGTACAAAGATTCTGCTTATTATTAAAACAAGACCAT
Source organism: Lutraria lutraria (assembly GCA_964023205.1). NCBI lineage: Eukaryota > Metazoa > Mollusca > Bivalvia > Venerida > Mactridae > Lutraria > Lutraria lutraria. Next base: position 36,247,182 of record OZ026840.1, on the reverse strand, counting down.
ATATTCAGTAACAAAAACGTGTTTGAAACACAAATTACAAGGTCTTAAAATAACAAACTCTAAAACTGAGTACTGTAATAAGCCTTACTCATAACTTATGTACAGAATTATTACTAAAACAGGACAATTCTTGTGACTTGTCTGTCACATGTCCGAACATAAACATATTTTGTCTGTTATTGTATGTGTGTATAGCATAATTATAACCAAGACCTATACTGTTTAGTATAGGTCTTTCATTTTAACAAGTCTAACAGCATCATATCATTACATAATCTGTGATAAAATAGATACTCCACCTCCTCGTGCATGTTACCACAAACATATTCTCTGTGCTATCAAATCTGCAAAGGAAATTCAGTAAAATCATAAGTGGTATTTAATTATACAGTAGAACTCCACAAATGCAATGAAATTTTCTTTAAAGTGGCTGGTTCTATATGAGATGTAAATATATATAGATAGAGAAATACTGTACTGAGGACTTATTCCACAAGGCCCTAATTACATCTCAATAGACTCATGATCATATTTCTAACATAAAATACTTACATACAGACTGATCTATGTTATATCATAAAGGCATACAAGAAGATCATCACTGTATACACACTAATGTATGACACTTGTATCTTCACCTATTGAAACAGACAAAAACTTCAAGTTATACTTTAGTTAATAGAATGCTTAGAATATAGCATGATGAATTTAACCATTGTAACACATATATGTTTCTAATTTTACTTTTCATATCAATAAATAGGTGAATGGACTCAAAATGTCTTACCTAACAAATATAATTGGAGTTATAATTCATGGACAATTTAAGTATGCCATGTTTGCAGCATATATTTCTTGTACTTCATAAATAGCTCTTTATATGTTTGCCTTATCAAGCTTTTATTTATTTATCATTCCATGATATGGAATACATATAGATTGAATAATGAGAATAAAATGTAGAACACTTTGAAAAAACATGTTAAAATCAGTTTTAAATCAGAAATAAAAACAACTGACCAAGTCTTTTCTTATGCATTTTCACTTCAATGTCAACCAAACCTCATAGATATCCAAGGGATTGTTCTACTTCTACAAAAATAAAACAATGTAAACATATAAAATATCAAGTAAATGCTTTAAAAAAAATAAAAGAATGCATAGACTGTCCATTTATTTATGTCCTTGCAGACTAACATTTCATTTTCGATAGTTTTATGGCACTTTCACACTGAAATTATGCAGAGCTTGCTTCCGAAAATTGACATTTTTAAACTATATGCAGTTACACTTATCAAATGTTGTTGTGAACAATGCTGATGTATATAATATCCTACATTACACAGCTTTTGATATTCTTTTGAAACCAAATATACTGTTCTTTTCACTTACAATGTTCATCAAAAGCAAAGGGCTTTGGCAGTTGTAGCTTGACATGGAGTAGCTTGACAATCCAACAACCTTGTTTCTGTTTCCACAGTGGACAGGATCCTGTAAAACATTTTGATGTTTATGTGTATATGCTTAAATGTCAAATGTCCACAATCATGGGTATGGAAAAACTTATAAGCCAGATTTTTCACTAAGTTTAAACATAATTATAGAGTTACAAGAATCCCATTAACATCAATCATATCAAAGATTGTGAGTTCAGCAATATTTGGTATCACAAGCAGTGCTGGTTAAGAGGCATTAAATGAAATTCAAGACCAATTTATTGAGCACTATTAAAGACAGATGTCTTTATCGGCAAACAATGCAAAATAAATAGTTTGAAAATCAAATGCTAACAACAAAATTGTATATGTAAAAAAATAATGAACCAAGACCTTGGACTACTTACCATGGATTATGAATCAAATTAATTTACTACATCAAAAACGATATAATAATTGTTTAAGTAATAGTCTACTGTTCAACATCATTGATTCAAAGTTTAATCATTAATGTCAACAATTAGTTCCATTCCAAATTCAAAATAGACCTTGTCAGGTGACATTTTTCAATGAAATCTGGTCAAATTCATCAAAATAAAGACTTAATATGCAAAAACCACTCTAGCAAATCCGCAAACAATCAAATGCTTTATTATTCATGTATTTTCAGCAGATTTCAGTATGATTTAGCAAGGACTTATAATGTATGTATATTAGTCCTTGGATGTAATATTTAACTGATGCTGAAATACACGGACATACTTTAGTGGTTTAAATATACATACATATTAATAATCACGGTTTATTGCATTTCACTTAGATAACAGAATATAACAGAACATAAAACTTAATTAAGACTTGAGCATATATATACATATAATCGTAAGTACATGCGTGTTCAATAAATGTGATGACTTAAAAAATAACAATTTAGTATACGTATGTATAATGGAAAAATATTAGAGTGTATGTAACAAATTAAGTAAAAGCAACGTCAAGTAAAATTTATTGAGAATGTTTTTATCGTATAAGCGAATTATACAATACATCTTAATATACATAATATATTTCATTCATTTCTTAGTGAATGGAGAAAATACATATAATTCATTAAGTACTTCTCTTTTTTTCAATTTAATAGTAGTTACAATTTGAGTAAATTAATTCTAGTTCGTTAGAATCTAGGAATATATACCAGTATATTTATTTAAGTTTATTTCACAAAGGTCAAATAAAAACAAAATGAAAAATATCTCAGTCTACATCTAATAAAGTACAATAATTACACAACCTTTAATCCTAAGAATACTCAAATGACCAGGTTTCACTTGATCATGATGAGAAGACACTCCCATGTTTGACATTACGTTTCTGTAGTTCCTATATTTTACAACATTTTTCTTTATTTTGCTGTTTTGAATCAGTGACAAGTGGAGCTCCTTGTACTTCATTACTTGTGGTGACAAAATCGCAACAGTAGGCGCGCGAACTATTTACATAATTATATAGATTTTTAATTCGTAATTTAAAGCCCCAATAGCTTTTTGCTGTAGAAAAATATATGCAAAAACATTTAATTGTTGATATTATCCCAAGATAATTATTACCGACGAAACAAGCCCTTTTTCGTCTGAAAACACTCATTTCGCTATGATTTTTGCTTTTGTAAACTTGAAGTACCGGTTTCCTCTGTTATAGAGCAAACAGAAACTATTAGGACCAATACATTTATAAGCTTATGGGACTTTAAACATTATTGGCGAATGTTGTAATATTTATTGATTCCGGGTAATATCACACTTTTCAAAATACAGCTTGATTAGTAGATCTAGAACTGTACACGCCCATGTTGCTATGCGAATCGTTTCCTATCTTCTAATAACAGTGCTGACTATACACACTGTGAACTTTTATCCTTGGAATATTTAAAGAAAAAAAATGCTAAAGCGTATTTGTCTACATAAAATCAGCGGATTTCCACCAATTTCAGTGTAAATATTGATAACGAGTGAATTTATCGTTGGTTTTAAGTTAAGGGGCTCCATGAACCTCTGGTGTACTCAATATTTTCGTCGGTCGAGTTTATTGGTACAACCGAACAGTCTGTGCATTGCGCATGGAATTTGGTTGATAAAGTCTGTGTTGCCTGTACACATGATCGACCATTTGACAGAACGATATCAAGGTAGTTGAAACTTTTTACAATATATATCATAAGTGTTATATCTCCATTGATACATGTAATTCCTTTTAATTTTACCACCTTTTTGAAATATCATTTTTGTTTTGTTTTTAACATTTATTGTGAAATTTCATTTACTACAATATTCATATACTGTAAACTGCACTGACAGACAATGTAACTGCAACCCCGCTTCTGTTTCCGAGAATACAACAGCATCATCTGCGAACAATAAACGATAGATGGATAGTTGTTCAATATTTATGCCAGCATTTATATTCACATGTAGATGATTGATACAGCATTCGTAAATAGTGAAAACTATATCGGTGACGTTATTTCATTGAAATAAACCAAAGTCCGATTTCAAAAATCTGAAACCGAATAACGACTGAGGTACATTTTGAAATGGTTAAAAATCTGAGTCTGTATTCATGTCACTTATTTCAGGTTAACTGAAATATAATATCTAATGTGCACATCTGTATAATAATTAATTTTCGTGCATTTTCCTTTCCATATGTATTTTTTTTCATCTTAATATTGCAAATTTTTATTTCAATATTTGGAATGAACTTCATATGTATTTCATTTAATTTCATGTAGTATCAACTACTTCTGCATCAGCATTACATGTACTGCAGCCACTGTCAGATTCTAATAATTTGCTTCGTTATAAAAATCATCTGCATACTTAGGAATGTCTTATTAACATAATTTGATTTTGATTGCAAGTATATACCAGTCTTAACATGAATGCACCGAATTCACGAGCAATGCATAATTTGAAAAGATAGTGGCAAGATTAATGCTACAATTTAACACGATTCACTTTCATAATGTTACTATTGCGGCGCACTTTCATGATTTGTCATGATAACCCCGTTTTACTATTAATTTATCTATCATTAAACAACGCACAGTGGTCATCTGTTGATTATACTATATTAAGTTCAAATTGAACGCGTTCGTTCGAGCAGTGTAATTCATGGCTTTATCTGGATTAGGCATTTTCGAGTGATTTTCTTTTTTCTGTGCGTGTTTGGTTGGGTAATGTTTTCAATAAGCATGAGCTTGCTGTATGTAAATAATATCCTCATTTATAGATATACTATTATACGTATCTCATCGTCTTAATAGATGTTTAAAAGATGTATTGGTATATTATCGTGGTTTGCATTGAGTCTATTATTTTCTACATTTTCTTTTAACAAATTTGATCACCAAATGCCATTCCTAAAGAATATCATTTTGACCGGAATGCATAATTAAATAGTATGTGCTATATTTTGCATAATATTATGTGATTCAATTGTGTGACTTTTATAATAATTATACTTTGAATACATTGCGCATGATTAGATATTAAATTAACTGCTAATAAGACTGATCAAAGGTTTGCTACAGATGGTGCCATGGCGGCATCCTCCGGGAGACTTTGTTCTGTATGGTCGTATGTGTTAGGTGGGTTTTGGGTTGGTTGATTTGTGGGACGGTATTGTTTTGCGGTGGGTGGGATGTTTTTTTTCTGTTCGGTACGAACACACGGTTAAGAATATAAGACCAATTCTCAACAATCGATCGGGAATTTTTTCCTACATACCGAACAGCTTCCATTTACCTTCCGGTTACGAAAATAGTTATAATTTTACAATTCAATGGCATAAGTGTATTCAAGTCAAAATCACCTGGCTATGAAAAAATCTTGATTGAGTAATACAAAACAGTTATAAACATTCTTTACTTTGGTCTGCATCAAAATTCATGCGCGCCTAGCGAGTGAAGGCTATGGAAAGCTGAAGTATCGTTTAGTTTCCAAAACTCAGCCTAATACCTCACTCTCCAGAGAAATTCAACGTTTGACTGCTTTGTAGTTCTGAACAGCAGCAGTTCCACCAGAGCTTTGATTCTTAGAATTCATTTCTTATCTATATTCATAATATTTCTAGTACACGTGTCTTAGTGCTCTTAGACTATACCACTACAGTGACCGAGACTCAAATAAAATCATATCTGTGAAATATCGAAGTCTTGAGAATACTCGTGCACCGAGGTTACCGATTACCGAAATATACACGTTTACTTTTGAACTTTAACTTTAGGTGACAAGATAATCCTTTTCATTCATAACACGAGACTATAAATAATCTGACAGTTTTAATTTATTGTTAACTACTCGCTTGAAATATCCATAGACTTTGAAGACAGCGGGTATCGTTTTTTTTTTGTTTTAAATAAAGATTGTCGCTTTATTTGAAGATGAATTTTCAAAGTGGTTTTCGGTACGCTGTTGCGGCAGTATTTATCTACGGATCCCTGCATTTTTGGACTTGTTTTTGTTTTTTTATCTAAGACTTATTACGTAATTGTCAGCGGGGTTCCGGCTATGGCATTTCTTTAAAGTAGAATATCTAACGAACGAAGGGACATTATAAAACTGAGGTATGGTTCCCTACATTATACATTTATAGTTATTTTAATGCTAATTATTGTAATATATTCCTTATACTAAGTAGTTATATCTGTTAAAAATATGTAAATTACGTGCGCTATTGTTTTATAGAAGACCAACCAAATACGATATTTGTTTCAAATTACTTGCAATGGACTTTATACAGTTTGTTTATTTAAGTACATTTGTATATACTTACGGCATAAGTTTTAAAACTATAAACTGGTAAAACTTGATATGACAAGTTAGCCAGTCACAAATGCAAATAATATCTGGAAATACTATTGTAACATGTATTATACTAAACACGTCTTCAAGATATTGTGTTACATAATACAGAAAATGAAATGAAGAAATTACACCACGTATACAACATTTGTTGTATTACATATACTACAACGTCATTGTCATTGCATTACATAAGCACAAACACGTCCAAATGAAAGCTAACATTCAAGTCATTATTTGCATGTCACGCCAAATGGATGTAGTTACAAAGGAAATCATTGACGTTAGTTTATTGGGCGCTATAAACATGCATATAGCGTATGAGAAGAATTGATAATTCATAATATTTTAAAAATACATGAGACGCCAACAAGTAAAAGACCAGTCTAAATGAACACTGTTGTAAATTAGTCCACTTTCAGGTTTTCATAGGTCATCTCTTCTGTTTTTCTTCCTAAAATATAAGGTATGACTTACAATACATATAAAATATCTTTGTACGGACTGTCTTCATGTTACACGTGCATTTTACTTTCATAAACGAAACTGGTAGGAATATGTACTGATTGGCTTTACTCGCAATTAAAACAAGAACTTGGACTTATGGTCTTGAATCCATATCAACCGTGATGCAATGTCTCCTCAAATGAAAACATATCGTGCAAATGTATCTTGTAATATACCAGAAACAGACATAGTTTTAATCATACACACAATTTTACTACATATGCAGGTTCTGAATCATTTACTTAATGGTTAATTGTTCATGCACGAAAACGTATAGAAAGAAAACGATACGGGAAAATTGACACTCTAAAGGTAAACAGGGGGATCTTGTTTAGATACTTCACATTTTGCGATACACACACTAGATTGAATATGTACAACAATGTTAATAATTTAGTTTTGTATTATACTAAGCATGTAAAATGAGGTACTGACTCACCCATGGTGGTTGTCAGAGAAGAGTACATGGATGTATTTCCTCTGCTAGAATCCAAACCCTCGTATTGCAATTCCCTTAAAACAACATACACCGAAATTAATTTAACATTTTAAATAAAAAAGTGTTAATAACTTAATAGCAAGATGTACTCAGCTATGTTGCAGTCATACTCGGAAGTTTTGTTATTATAAATTTTATAATAAACGCTCAGGTTATAAGAAATATGTGTAGTGGACTCTAAACTCAGCTTTAAATTGAACAACTTTAAAGATTAAACACAACCCTACCCCTATCATGCATAAAATTAGAAGCGAATCCATCTAGAATTTAAGGATGAAGTTTTTAAATCGCTTATTTTTTCTGATATTTCTATGATGGCATAGTAACAATGTATACGGTAATCAATACTTATAATTGATAATTTCCTATCACGCGGTAAATGTCAAAATCCTATTTCATCAACATCCGAATAACACTTACACGTTTTCGGTTCTTTCATTTCCTATAAAATAAAAAAATTTCCTTACATAGAATTAATACATGCATTATTGAAATCATAACCTGTTAACGTTGCATTTTCTGCTATGTTGGAGCATAAGATTAGTACTTGCATGAATCTTAAGTCTTCATGTCTATATTGGTTCCATTATTGCAGGATGAATGGTATGTGTGTGATATAATCATAGTATTTCTTCACAGTCGTATTGTAGTACACTGCAATAATCATTGAAATTCAATTTTCATTATATCCGCCGATACATAGCACTATGGAAATATTTCTTAGAGCAGTAATGTATCTATGAAAAAAATGAATAAATACCGTTGGAGTTTGCAAGGCTAGTGTACGTCACTGTGTCAGATCTAGATGTTAAACTTTCATACTGCTTTTCATTTCTGCAAAACATATGGACCACATAAAGTGAACATATACATGGCGTTCTCATTTCCAAACGTTCAGTTCAGCAAAACATAAATTATGGGAAACGTACTTTTGATAACATAAATTAGTACATATATACATATTTCTATATCTTAAGTTTATTTCTGTATTTTATGTGGAATTACATTTCACGAGTATTTAAAACACTGGAATGATATAATAATATCGGGGTAATTCAAACTAAATGTAGTCAAACCACTTACGGTAGAGTTGCCGTGGGGACACCTAAAATGTAAACGATTAGTTTAATAATACTTTATAGGGCATTATAAGCCTCTTAACACTCAGTCTGACGTAAATTAGTATTCATTGTTATACCACAACCCCTCTATAAACTTTGGGTTTGAGAGTTTATTCTGATGTAGGTAATTAAATTTGTTTATGATGCATTTAAGTTCAGGTAGTCATTGATATATGCAAATGAAAAACAATATACCCGTCCCCTCATTATACGGCAATGTGTAGGCTAGTTACCTTGCTGTTATCACTTCACTAATTATACATAAATACCTGTTGCAACGTTAGCACGAACATTTTCGGGGTTAACATCATTTGCATTTTGGTACTCATGTCTGAAAATAGCATTATCATACAATGTATATTTATATGATTATTTTTCAAAAATAAGGCAGAAAGCCTAACAATTTACAACTTAGTAGTTTAGTAGTACATTACATATGCACTAAACAAAACATAGTTTGGATTTTCTAGAAAAATATTGATAACAATAAGCTGTATTGGAAAATGAAGCGCACGTGAAATAAAAAGAAATAAAATTCAGTTCAATGTACTAAAGACAGAGAACAATGTTAAAAACGTTTTCTATCAGATATACATAGCATCGTCTCGTTATTTAAAACAGTTCAGAATGAGTAATTGAGTATAAGCGGATGTTTTTTTTTGTCAGCTTGTTTATAAGTATACAGGTTGTTGAAAAATTCTTGTTTTGCGCGATCTTTTTTTTCTCCGTTATCGTGCTCAATTTTTTCCCCATTTCTTAATGTTGTTATTCAGACTAATTTTGCGTAGTGTAAGTGATCCATACCAATATTTCCATTCTAATGCATTTACGTTCAAAACCTAAATGTGGTGAGTTTTAAATGACAAATGTATTTTCAGTTTTGCTTTTATATAATGTAAAAGACTTAAATGTGATTGATGAACTGTTCGTTTGAATGAATTCGTAAGTAAGTTTGAGCAGTAATTATTGCGAGAAAAAACAACAACAACAATTTAGAACATACCTACTGTCTTCCTGTTTGTAATCAGTTGTATCCCTTTTCATTTCTACAAAAGTAAATGTATTATAATTCATAGCGTACCATCTTCGATAATACATTTGGTTGGCGAATATTTACATAATCATTAATGAGACAGTTTAGGATACGACATAGGCCATTCAATAGGACTGAAATTATAGACACACGTTATATAACAAAACAGACCGCATTAATCAGAATGAGATATAATGTTCCTACATGTATTTTGAAATGCAATTCAAAGATAGATAACATAACCAAGATTTTCGTTTCATTATATTTTTTACGTTGAGGTTTGTACCGCCGGTTCATGCAATTGTAATGACTATGTATTTCTTTTGACATGTAAAAAGGAAATACCTAAAAATGCATTACATACACATGCACGTCATAAATGACTTACTTTTGAAACATTGGTACCGTCGGAGTACCATTAATATGCCTGCAGCAATTATTACAGCCAAACATCCACCAATAACACCCCCGATTACAGCACCGGCATTTGTTTCCTTCGACTCTGACTCTAGAAGGTTACAAATGATAACAACTACATATTGTACATGCAAAGGTGTAATATGGGTCAAATGGCTGAATGTATACTAAGCAAATAATGATCTAACATTAAACAGAAATACTGACATGGGTGACGTTGAATGCGTAATTACATTATCATAATGTTAGTATAAATATGCCTTTTGAGTCGATCATGCAAAGCCTAATTTATGCCAGGGTCGAACCAATATATTTAAACATATTTCATATTATCACCCATTGTTTAAATAAGTACAATATAGCATAAACGAATAATTCATTGTCAGTTTAATTATTTTGATAACAGGAAAACTATTTTATCATATTAAAGAATGAGAAATAACAAATGTGCTGTCAACTTGTCTTTATTTACATGGCTGAACTGCAAATGTATCCTCACAGGAGATTGAGTAGATAAACTGTTACACTATATCATGTACAGAGTAAGCTATGCATTATCGACCTATCAGATATAACGTAAAACAAAGAAACAATCATATACTAAGTTCAATGGATACGTTAGTCCATTATCATTTGTGTTTATTATAACATCAGTTACGAAAATATTACATTTAACAATATTTTTTTGAAAAGAACGAATATAAAGATACTCGTTCAATGTTAATCAAAATATTTTTATTACGCGTATTTTGTATTAGAATATTCATACAGTCAAACCTGTGAACAAAGGCTACCGTTGGAGAATACAAAATATAACCTTAATTTACCGGTGACCTTTATTCTGAATAATATCAGTAGCGTTTTTTAAAAACAATGGCCTGTACTGGCAGGTACAATTGTATAATGTATGTCAAGTAATCTTATGTGTTGATTCCTGAGCCAAAAGACTATGATCTTGAAATAAATTATATATACCCGCTTTTGTGAATCTATCATAGAATAAATACGTACTTAGTGTGTGCACGACAAGAGTAATCTTGCTTGAATTTCCAACACGATTCATAACATAAAATAGAATATTATAGGGTGTATCTGGACCCAATTTAGTAAGGGTGTAATTCATCGTTCTTTCACCCGTGTCTTCAATTGCATAAGTAATCCACACATGGTCAGTAGATTTCTTGTACTGCAATATGAATGTTTGGCTCAGACCACCGTTGAAACCAGGACTCCATTTTACATTCACCTCTGTAGCTTTAACAAATGATGTGCCTATTTCTTCTGGTGAATTTGGTTTACCTGCCAAAATAGCAATAGTTTAAATTGAAGTACTTGCAGTATTTCATTTGAATATAGATAATGCGTTAGTCACGAACTTATTGTTTGATTAAATTAGAATAAAAACACATTGTAAATAACAACATAACAGATATTTAAATATTTACTCCTTTAAACAAAGTTATAAACTTTTAAACAAAGCCATACCTCAGTTCATCGATCATTTTGTTTTCCCTTGTTCAAATACTATTTTCAATCAATACCTCATACTTTCCAAAATCTGTAAACAACTTATTTCGTGCACTTCTCATCGTCTATGGCAACAACGTTTGTCACATCCGTTCAGGATAGTGACCCATCTTACATAGTCATCTTAATCTCCATTTAAAATGTACATTGTTGATGTAGTTTATACGTACATGTAGTAAAACTTACCATAAGGGTCAAGTTGATACAATTGTTCTTTTGTACCAATAGTGTTGTTGGTCACAAGTTTATATCGAGTAAAATCTTGTTCCTGGACTCTATGTATTGTAAGATTAGACTGTAACTCTGATGATGAAATATGAAAATTAACTTCATTGTTTTTAACTTGTATCCAGTCATCATTAATCTGTTTCCACCATGTGAAGACAGGAAGTGGATATGCTATAGCATTAAACGTGAATGTAACTGTTTCATTATTCTCACTGGATTTATACTCATTTATTGTATCAGCTGATCTCGGTAAACCTGTAAGTGAAGAACATTGGACACACCATCATGCTCAATTATATTGTAACACCATACCAAACAGACAACGGAATCGTAAATATTTGTTCACAACAAGTGATTGAAAATACTTGGGTTAAAATTAATATTATCAGTTCATTTTTCTCGCATAAACTAGATAAAGGTTTAATGGCTGTCAAAATTACATAAAAGGGGACAGTGATTTGTTTTACATCCATAATGTACAGATTTATTTGTTTTGTGATTTTCATTACCCCTTTAATCCATAACTCATTAATTTCATTGGTAAAATGTCGTGAACAGGCCATGATATAGATAACCTTATTGTTCTGATATAAATAGAACTGTTCATGATAATATATTTGTGAGCAAAATACCATTCTTTACCTTACTTAAATATGTTCAGGTTATGTGTTGAATAGAGACTGGAAACAAAATTGACAAAGGAAGAAGAAAACAAAAAAATAAAGATACTTATGTCCGTTTTTAGCATATACGAGGGTCATTCAATATATAATGCGAACTACCACATATTTCTTAAAAGCAAGAATTGTTTAAACATTGTCTTAATCCTTCAAAGTAACATCCCTTGCGTTCTGGACTTCGATCTTTTCGGAAGATCTTCTATTTCCGTTGCTTGGCAACTACGCTCATAAACCCAAACCTGTTCGGCCTCAATGTCATTTAGGTCGGCAAATCGAATACCACGTATATTTCATTTTAGTCTAGGGAATAGGCAATAATCACAGACGCTTATGTCAAGTGAGTCTTGTGGATGATCAAGTGTTTCTCATTTGTTATCTGCAATAAATGACGTCTCGCTCTGTGAGGTGTGAGGGGTGGCGTTGTCAGACGTCAGACCCTGAGGCACAAACCGCGCAGAAATCTTGCGCATTTCTAACCTGTTCCTTAAAATGGTACGAACTGATCCAACATTAATGTCAACTTTCACATGTAAATCGTCTATCTGTGTTCAGTAACTCTCTCGCTTTTTGTACTTGTATGTGCCCGTAGCATTAGTTTTCCGCCCAGCACACTGGTCATCTTCTACCAACATTCTGCCGTTCATAAATTAATTTACCCATCTCGCTTCTTGAGTATATAAAGGGCAACATTCGCCCCAAGCTCTTTGTAAGGCAACACAAATTTCCATTTCATTTTTGTTACGACGGCACTCATTTTAATGTAACTACGTTGGTCATGAGACGTTACCGTGTCCTTGTTGTTTAGAGTGACGTCAAGGAAAAGCGCGCGCCAATGACGTCATCGACGTTAACGTCCGAAAATTTCGTGGGAAGAACGAACTTATTTTGGTGGATATATTGACCGAGTTTCGTTGATTATTCATTACTACTTTCTGAGATAATTGGTAGTTCGCATTATATATTGAATGACCCTGTTTAATATTGATCTTTTGTTTTCACTACACAATTACAGGATTAATGAAACTATCAGCAGCTTGGAATTTCTATTATACCATCAAACTGCACGACTAAAGCAGATAATGTAAAACATGATAATGCCTACTTACAGTTGACAAATAGTTGAACAGATTTCAATGATGCTTGTCCACTATTGTATTCATTAAATGCCAAACAAAAATACGTTCTTGCATCTAAACATGAAGCCCTTGGGATTGTGAAATCCAAATTGTTTGATGTCTCCGACTTCATATATAGACTGCTATTTTTCAAAGTGATGTTTGCAGTTGGATAACCATCAGCAGTGCAGCTAAATGATACTGGTGAGCTCTCATTGACTGTATCTTTAGATTTACCATTGACATAAAATGATGTAACACTTGCTTTATCTGTAAAATATCAGGTAATATTTCATTCCAAAGAACATTGAGCATATTATTAATGTGGTTAATTTGAATGCAGAAAGGAAGCCAAAGTACATATTTTCCAATGAATTGTATAAGACAAATGTTCAAGGTGTCTTCGTCAGATGATAACTAGATTTGAATAGAATTTTGAACTCATTTAGAAATATTTCAGACCGACCATCATCTTCTTTCTTTCATTAACATTTATTTCTAACTCAGACTTAGACTCTGACTTGGACTCAGGCTTAGACTTAGCTGAGACGATCTTCAAATCCGTATTCATGAACGTTTTTTGACTCAGACACAGCTGAGATTAGTTTTTTTTCGGTGATCTAAGCGGCATTTTCGCAATTAAGTGACGTCACCGGGCACGCATGTGCAAGCGTTCATAGTTTCAAGATGGCTGATATCAATATTAAGGCAAACAGCTGTGGAAATAGTCTGTCGTGGACCGAGCCGGCCGACATGCAACTCATTCAACTTGTTAAGGTCCAGTGGAAATTACTTTTCGGCAATGACCCAACTGATGGAAAAGTAGGCCTATTATAGATAATAATTTTCGTATCAAACATGATTAATCTAGAACAACAATTAATGCTTTTTATCCTAATACTATCCACGAGGTGTTGCTATTTAAGTTACAATAACAAATATTATAGTGCCGTTCAACAATGGATATAACGATATATGGAACATGCATCAATTTATGACCAATCGAGTTTTAATATTACATGTACTAGATAACTACAATTGAAACTTTTCGACCTTTCTCCAATTTAAATCCTTTATGCAAATGTCGAAGTTGATAGTAAGCAGAAACAGTTAAAATAAACAGCTTTAGACTGCCCTAAGTCTACAAACTGTAGACTTAACATTTCAGACTCAGACTCAGAATTTCAGACCCAAACTTGACACTAAATGTTTTTGTGAATACCATTTTGGTCACGCTGAGTCTAAGTCTGAGTCTGAAGTCTAAAACTGACTTAATCTCAGACTCAAATGCGTTAGTGAATACGGGCCCTCGTCTTTTAAATAACTTCACGACAGATATATTCTTTGGAAAATACAACACCACAGATCATATTTAGAGACAGGCAGACTTGAGGTCTGAAGGCGTATGTCCGCAAATATTCATTAAAATCGAAAAATAGTTTTTCATGCATTCCACTTGAAATACAAAATTATCAAATTCAACATCTATATCAGACAAACGCTTACAATGACAACTTAAAACTATTTAGCTCTAAAAACATACATTATGTGATAGATATAAGCCAAAAACGCGCCACAGACACTCCAGTATTTTACCTAATGGGCAGTTTGAAGTTTATATGTAACTTAAATCATTTCTGAAGGATCACCGATTTCATTGACCTTGACATTTTATAATTCTTAAAGGTATCCGTCGACTTATTTATTCTAGATCCCAATGAAAATCAAGTACATTTGTAGTTCATATTGATTTTGCTTCCACTTTTTGATGATACACTTAAACGAGATTGCTCACTAAAAGTCACTAAAGAAGACCATTGGCTTTGAACAAGTAGTTACGGATTCACTTTTCTTGCATTGTTATGGACATATAAATAGATAAAATAGCGTGTGAATTTACCTGTTTTAAAGCATTCACGGTAGATACCTTTAAATCAACTCTTTCAATCACACTGCTCGTGTAGCACGAGGAATATTTATCGTTATTCAAAGCTGTTTTTGTAAAACAGTGCAATTTGGAAGGTGTGAGTAGGAAAAACTGTTTATGTCGGATTTGTGTGAAACTTTTGTTTGATTTGATTTGTTGTTGCTTAATTTCAAGGTATGATTTGTATTGATACATATGTTCATATTGAGTGTTATGACATTTGCTCAATTGATACTATGTTTCTTCATATATGTTTTTGTTATAATAGGAGGAAAATAATACACCCGGTTCGGGGCTAGATCCCACGACCTCCTGCTTGCAAGTCAGATGATCTATTAACTGAGCTAATTGGGATATTAACATTACAACCAATTCATTAATGCAAGTACAATATTTAATACCGCTACATTCTACCTAGCTTTTTATTCAAATTGATTTATCGCGACAACCACATGCTCTTTTGACTTACCACGCCTTTGCATCACCCTAACTGTTTGATTCTAAGGCTATTCTCACATTAATGACACCAACGAAATAGAAGGTTGAAATTAATGTACCTGATGCGGGGCTCGAACCCACAACCTCCTTGTAAGTCAGATGCTATGTAAACTAAGATAATCAGGCTGTTAATAGTACAGTCAATTTATATACGTGTGTTCTATATACAGTATTTCTACACTTTTATTAAAACCAAGGACTTATATGCATGTATACTTCCTTGAACATACTCATTAGATATATTTATTTTCAAATCATTAAAGCATTCTAAAATCTTACGCATGCGTCGTTGTCAGTGTCCAAATTTGACTTGCAGTTTAATATGTCGACTACACTCCAATATAAACAAAAAATAACGGACGGCTGTCCATTGAGAGCGATTCATTTGTAAAAATATTGGACAGTGGGAACAAAAGGATGACGTCATTAGAATGATTTAAACTTACATAGAACATTGAGAACAAAACTCTCTCTATCCACATCTGTATAAGATTGAGATTCACCACTAGGTCTCATTGTATTTGATGCATTACATGTATATATCCCAGCATCTGTATTTTTAAGCGATGATATGTATAATCGTTTATTATCCCATGCATGTGAATCTTCATCTCTAGTCCATGTAATTGTTGTCTCTACAGGAAATCCCTCAGTATATGGACAATCTAATTGAAGAGTAGAACCTTTCATCTGAGAAATGTCATCTATTTTAGCTATGACAGGAGGATCTGCAATTACCAAAAGTTATTACAATATTAACATAATGATGAAATACGTGTTATGACGAAAATCAATGCTTTAATCTAAAACCAGTAATCCGATGCCCAGATATTAAATAACAATTTCATTAAATTAATTTCTAATCATTTCTAAAATGAATAAAATACATGATTTTAGTCCTATAGTTATATTTCAATTAACATTTATTTAGCATTTTTTATGCATCTGGCTTTCTCATTTTAAAGCAGGGTCTTTTCATTTTATTTTCAATGCTCCAACAATTTGTCACCTTTCAATTATTTTAACACTATGATGCTGTGCATAATTGATTATAATCTGGGAAATATAACTTTGATTTCACAGATTATTCCAGAAATATGTTTTGTTGTGTTAAACAGACAACATAACAGCTAATTCAATCATATGGACCTCTGTTTAAATGCAAGATTCATGCGTTCGGAAAAAAAACGAGAACTTGTCACAGACGTGAAGATACCCATGCACGCCACTTTGACACAAACATGATTATTTTATTTTCACCTTTGTCACAGTACAGGGCATTTTATGCCACTTCGCACTAACAATACGGAAATTGGATTGCCATTGACCTTCAGGTATGACCTTGACTTTGGAGGTACTGGTCTGGTTCTTACTCACAACACACTGCCACACGATGGTGATCAATAATAACAAGTTCTTTTGAAATCCATTAGCGTATATATGCTAAATATAGGCGTGTATAAGGATATTTTAAGATTTAATAGCAAAGTCTATATGTTTGCACAAATTACATTTCCAGACAATTGACGACCTAATTTGTAATAATATTAGAAAGATGTTTTACAATGTTCATATTGCATTCATTTCCATTCTTAACACATAGTGAAAATGAGCGTAACTATTAAATATAAATATGTTTATAAAACATGCTTTAAGATTAAATAGCAAAATCAATATACTTGTAGAAAAGAATAGAAATATATACATTTGTAGTTACATAAGATGTTAATATTGATAGTCTCATTCGCTATAATGGTTCGGCTTTGTTGAAATGTTGGTTTCATCACACTGGATGCAGTGAATGTGTATGTTCCTCTTTTATGACGAGTAACATTATTTACTGTAACTGATGTAGATGATGAAGAAGACGACGGTATGGTCCACAGAGGTACAGGTGGTGGTTTACCATCAGCATCACATGTCAAAGTAAATGATTGACCTTCCTTAATCATGAGACTTTGTGGATTGTTTATTACATTGTTTGGTTTGTTGTTGTAGTAAAATTTACAACCAGATATTGTGGGAGGAACTGAAAAAGTTTTAAACCCAAAATTGTAAATTTGGCGAATACAAGAAGACACCTTAGAAAGAAAATAATTACTCTCATGACTACAATAAAATATTCTTAACTTGATGGTAGTTGTTATAACAATATGCAACACATTACAAGAACAATATGTTATTACAGGAATGTATTGAAAACATGCTACTATGACACACGCGAAAGACATAACAACAGATATTTAAACGACATTAGTAACATATAAGTCAAAATAAATTGCAATAATCCATGGGAAGTGTCATATATTACCTACTTAGAATATTAAATGTAATATTGTCAGATTTAATTCCTTGTTCAGTATTACTGCCACCAGTTTCTGTCATAAGATTTGTTGCTGTACATGTTTTCCATGTGTGTGTCTCTGTAATTTGCTGCATAGTAAGTATAGGATCATTTCTAGATTGTCCACTCCATTTGATTGTTGGCATTGGTTCTCCGTCATGTGACTTGCAGGCAATTTTAAATGTGTCACCCTTGATCACATCAATTGTTTTATTAGAAATTAATGGACCAGTGAGTTTATCATAGTGAAATGAAAGCATGCTTGGAGCATCTGTAGAGAAATATAGAATATTTCTATTGTTTATAATGTATTAATACAAGTATATTAACTTAAGTCATATAACGGAAAGTGCTATTTTTAACTGTCAGCACAAAAATATGACTAAAACGGATGTCATCATTTGATCAAAAATCTTTATCTATAACAAACTACAAAATAATCGTTCTCAATATCTTCTCAATACATACATGTATCTCGATTCACATACCATGTTACATTTACCTGTCAACGTGTCATTATGAATGAACTATGCAATATGTAAATGGACAGATATTGACTGATTTATAATCCTGCTGATAAAAATGATGATTTAACAAGTCCGACATAATATTGCTACAACAAAGAAATGTAAATGTAAACAGGCATCAGAATATGTTTTTAATTATAGTAGATAAATACACATGCTCTGAAAGATTATTGCGACAAATAGACTATGAATGCTGACCTCATTATCTACTGACCAAGAATGTACCAAACACCCATACCTTTTAATTTGGTTGAAACCCTGGTTAAAGATTATATATACAAGCCCAGAGGCTCTTGACTAATTGAATTTAGGCAGAAGAAACAGAATGTTAACATGATAAGATAGGCTTGGGTATGTGTGAAGGACATATCTGACAATTTCGACAATTTTACATATAGGCATATAGGCAAACTGAAAACGTATAGAGAGATTTTTTTTAACTTCGCATGGTCATAGCATATGATAATAGAAACATTTTAAGTGAAAAAAAATAGGGTCGCGGGGCTCATTTTTGAGTTATCTAGCCTTGAATGCTACTTTTTGGCTTATTTTAGGTCATTTCAAGGGCGGATAATTCACAATGTAAGAAAACAAGGTCTTATTTATTTTCCTTTTGATGCAGCCTTCTTCTTGTCATGCAATCGCCCAAAATTTCAAGAACTGCTAATGAGTGGTTTTGTATTTGTTTCTTCTTTACCGTAACAAGTGCCAAATTTATTAAAAACTGGAATTTTCAGTCTGTTAACTTATACTGAAAAAAGCTAATAAAACATTTAATGGAATTGCATGAAATTTTGTATTTTGACCAAGAGCAAAATGAGAAATATAAACCAAAATTAAAAATATGGTATTTAAGATGATTTATGTATGGGTGATCTTTTTTCAAGGGCAGATAACTCAGGAACACGCACTTCAGCCCCCATTTTATTTTCGCTTAAAATGTTTTGAAAAAATACCTCTATATTTTGCCTATATATTTAGTGGTAAGGAAAAGGCTATTTTAATTTGTGAGGAAACAATGTTTACTTACACAAAACATTTATTTGTGTTGTTAATGAAATTGTCCCAGGTACTGCATCTTCTCCAGTAGGATTCATCACATTACTAGCATTACATGTGTATGAGCCTCTGTCTGTGTTACGTATTCTTGAAAATATCAAAGTATGTTCATTTATAGCTGCAGTGCTACCAACAGGGATCTGCCACTGAAAGGTTGGGTCAGGATTTCCTGTACTATTACACTCAATCTGCTTGGAATTGTTTTCTTTTATACTGATGCTTCCAGTAGTTTCTTGTCCATTTATGGTTAATGTTGGTGACGATGGAGGATCTAACATAAAAGAAATGTAATTAAGATGTAACACTCATTAAAAGAATAAGGTTCTATTTAGGATGGTTTAATAGGAAGATTAAGATAAACAAAAAATGTATGAAATATTTTTTTGTTGAAAAGATATTCTTCTCTACCAATTATCATTCAGCATTTTATGAAGCCTAGAACAGATGATCTGTATTTTGTATACATGTATGTATGCATATTATATTTCTATAAAGTTCTTGTCTACATTAGGTGCATCAAAATCATTCATTGATGCTTAACCCTTAGCTTTCGGTTCGTTTCAATGTACGATTTCCAGCCGATCATTATAAGTGCTTATTGCGTCAATTGACGAAACACATGAACCCATTTATGACCTATTCAAAAGACTGTTCCATTTACGTCAGCATTCCCAAAATCGTTATTGATTTGTTTACTTATGAATATGCTCGCTATTTTTGGCCCTGGTAGAAGCATAATTATAATTATTTGCTCACACAAATAACCTATGAACTCTCACCTACACAGCAAAATCCAAGATCGAGATGTTCTACGATGTGATATTGAGAATGAAATTGTTTATCAGTATTTCGACAATTCTACGTTAGGGTTCGATTTCAAAGTTGTTGAAATCAATTATTTGATTGTTAGAAGAAACATACAAGGTGCAATTAACATGGAACAGACTGAAATATATCTGTAATTAACACATTTTTCTAGGCTAAACGACAACCCAACCGCTCATAAATTACGTAATCCTGGGTTCACAGCTCAAGCTGACAAACTAAGTGATATCATTGTGATATCATATGTCTATTATGTTTATTTAGTTATACATGTACATTGCTATTTCAAATAATATTATGTTGGTTTTATTGTTTTGATATTTATACTGATAACAAAGTGCATACAATTTCACCCATATTTTGTTGTTCAAATCATTCGACATTTAGTGCTAACAAAGTCATTAAAAGTTGGTTCAAGCATTGAGCAACATATATACAAGTCATACAGAACAAAACTATTGACTTGGAGTAATTGTAACATTGTATAGATGATTACAGCACTAGTTCAGAAAAAATACCTGTATCAGATAACATTTAATTAAAAATGAACTAAATATTTGTATAGAGCATTAAATTCTGATACCTTTGCATATATGTTTTATATTACTGTATCTTGAAACAGAAGTGATCTAGGAAGTTAAACACTAACATACATACACTACAGAATTCCTGCAAAAGTACTAAGCACAGGTAAAAAGCACCATACATAGTTTCATAGCAAGCTAAGGATTAATCAAAAACACACATTTACAGCGGAATTAAGATCAGTTAAAGAAATGTTATGATTTGGTTTACTAGTAATGTGTTTTTATTAAGTTCAATGCAATTACAATAATATGTGCATGTATTAATGAAAGCAAAAAATAATCAGATAAAATAATTCACTCATATATAAACAACTTATGTTACTTACATAATACATTTATGTCAGTTAATGCAGTTCTTGACTGGAGACCAGTCTGGGTTGATGAACATGTACATCTATTACTGTCCCCTTTATTTGCTGTCCAGGTTACTGTACTTGACGTCTTGTTTCCATTTGATGTACTTGTTTCAGTTCCTCCATTACAGTTCCATCGTATTGTTGGTTGTGGATTTCCTCCAGTTACTACACATGTTAATTGTCCTGATGTATTCTCTATAACTCTGTAGGATGTACCTTCTTGGATTGTAGGACCTTCACAATAATCTAGCAGTAAAAATATTAATGGGTATTTTCTGTATGAAAGTGTTCATAGTAACTGCTGATAAAGTCAATGGCTTTGTTTCATCAATATTTTCTTACCTTGCCTAAGATTCTTAGCTACGTTGATACAATTACGAGAGAAGTTACGAAATTCTTGAAGCGTTTCTTCAACGGCTCTTATCTTAAAAAAAACGTCATTTTCGCGGACCAAGTATATATCGTGGTTCTAGCTCTGTAAACATTGGTTTATGATAAATGTGTTTTAACCGCTCAAACTTAAACATTAAACTTATTTTTCGCACGCCAGTGTATGTTTAACTTTATTTTGTATCATTCGCAAAATTGCACTAGCTCATTTAAATCAAGGCCACTTTCGTAGAGCGTCACTTATAATTTTTTGTAGTTATTCAATAGTTTTTTTTATATTTTTGCACAGCTTTATCAATTACATAACAATTAATAAGACAAATATACAGACTTTTAATCATTTTGTAAAAGGAATATAACGTGTTTTCTCTTTTCGTACTAATACATACGCTTTTTAAGTATTCATATGTTTTCAAAACAATTATAATGGTGTTCAATTAAAAGAATAATAAAGCCTTTCAATGATGTTCAATCAAACATGATTTTACAAGCTATTGTCATTCATTCCCTTCACTTACATTTTTAAACCGCAAAAAAAACACTCTATTACAGTGAGAGCAGGCAATAATAACTTGTTTATTGTAATTATTTGCACTTTATTAGGAAATTGATTTTATTCAGTGTTCTCATTGAATACATGGCACTGTTTGGTCTAAGATTTATTCAATATAAAATATTAAATCATTATATGTCAGAAGCTAGCACACGTACATCAAAATGTCCAAAATAATATTCCCTAGTTTCTTTAGATATTCTTATGGTGTTTGTGAGTTAGTTGGTCAATTTTGGTGTATTAAGTTCAACATGTGGTTACATTTAACTTGCGTTAATCCATACATTTGTATAGCTATACACCAATAAAACATTACCTTTAATGATGAAATCTATTCTTTGATGAATAGTCAAGTATTAGTTAAATCATACTTACATAATACATTAATCAGTGGTTTCCTTTGAGAAATTAAAGGAGTTTGTTCCGGTTTGTTGGTTGCTTTACAATAAATCCTGTTTCCTGTATCTGATTTTGATGCTGAGAACAATAATGTACTTGTTGTAATGTGCTCCTGGTTATCTGTTGGAGATGTTCTTGAGCTGGTTGTAATTCCAGTTGAGATTTTCACATCATCAACAATATCACCTGGTGTTTTAGAGTCAGTATACCACTCGACAGTTCCTGCTGGAAAACCACTTTTTATTTCACATTGAAATTCTTTAGTTGTGTTCTCGGCAATATTGACGGTAGCGGCATTGACTGGATTTGTCATCGTGATAACTGAAGACAAAAAAATCTATAACCATTGACAAATGTTTGCTTTACAACAGTAGGCCTACAGTATACAGTTCGGTTGTCATCATATAGGTAAAAAAAAAATCTTATTGTAGATGAATCAAAACAAGAAACATTGATCCTCCCTATGCATTTTATATTAGAACCAAAGATCCGATTGCTTCAAATCATGCAATGTAGGCTTTCAAGAATGTCAACATTTGTATGGTGTGGCGGTAAGTCACATATGAAGTCTAGTCATTAATGGTACTGTTTCCGTGACTAGACCTGTTTCTGTTCTGATTTATCATTGTATTCTTGCTTGCTCAACAATCGCTTCATAAAAACTTGGTATCTTCATGATATATGTTATGCTTATAGTTGCATGTATATGTTTAAGTAAAGCAAGAGGTGCTTGTCAAACAAGGATTTCTCAAATAGTAATTTCTTGTTATTGATCGGAGAAGGATTGTACACTGAGAGTGACGACATATGTTTTTGTCTTTGTTACCTAATCTGAGGATTAGGCCGAATCGTTGTTTAGTTATTACCTTTAAAGTAATTACATACGATTTGTTTGTAATTACTATAAAGGTCGCAGTGACTTTGAACACAAAATCAATGGAGCCATCTAAATGTGATAACAAAGCCCCTATTATGTGAGAGACCCGAAGACCAAATCATTCTTTAGTTATTGGTCGAAGAATGTTTTCTGTGTTGAATGTCGATGCGACGGGTAAACGTGACCTTAACCATTTACTTACTGACCACTGAATCAACAGTACCCATTAACCAGTATTGACCGACCTTCAAAATAAGTCTGACTAGTTATTGGTTAGACAAAGTTTTTGTGTTAAAGGTCACTGTCACTGGCCCTCGACCTACTGTCCACAGAAGCAATAGCGGTCGTTTACATGTGGTATTCAATAAACCTACCTGGTCGGAGGGTCATAGGCCAATTTATTTTCTAGATTGGTCCTCCGGTTGCGGACGGACGGACGGACCGACAGACCGATATGTACAAAGCTGCATCGAAGGGAAGCGTACTAGCAGGTAGACAATAATAAAATAACTGATAGGTAACTATTCGTTTTTCCGAAACTGGAGTGATCCAAAATTGAAGTTCAGTCCCAAATTTCTCTTTATGTTTCATTATAAAAATGATATTGTATGTATTGTGTAACTCGTATATCATAGCTTATCGAGATTGATAAATACTCGTAATTTCCAAATCATCTGAATGAGAATTTTTACACCTATCATCCGAAGTAAACAATTAACTCCGATGAACCTGGCATGTTGATTAAAACACTGTCTGGTACGTGTAAACGATGCCTGTAAGTACATACAACAAAGGTTGCAGTCGTGGTCCAGTGGTTATTTCGTGGTTTCGAATTCTGGAAGCGGCCGATCATACCGTTCATATGAAAATTTGAAAACAATTAAATTGTGTTAGGGTACAGCCAAGAGAAATTGGTTAGGTAAACTAACTGCCGTGTATGACTAAATATCGTTTCAAAATTGCGTTAACCCCATTGACCCATTGACAAACGCAACAAATAACAAAACGACATTTAGCAATGTGTTATTTGTTTGGATTGTTGATCGCAATAAGGCGAACATATTTATCAATTCTTGATGCAAATACGATTATTTTATTTACCTTTAATTTTGGCGTGATGACTGAATTGCAATGATGGTAATTTCATCATTATTTGACTTTCCTTTTTAGCAAATCAAAACTACTGGCACTCGAGAGCTCAAATCAATCCATTATTCATGAAACCACATGTATATATTTTGATTTCTTGGTAAAGTTTTAACGATGTACGAGTATGCATACATGTGCTGCTAAAAATTAGTCTCATATGCTCGTATATATTTGAGGAACACAAAATCATACATGTAAAATACAATGTCGAATAATTGAATGAACATATGTAAAAAAGTGTATACACTTGTGTTCTTACTTGTCTAGTATTATAAATGTAATATACATGTAATAATAAGACTAGTGCTTGTCTCTGTCTATTAGTAATCAAATGTTTAGCAAATGGTGGCCGAATCGCCCAGGTAAAACCAGAGATAAAACCCCACTTTTAGATAGGGAACAAAACAACTCTGGAACCCTGTAACCCTTTGTCACCGATAACGGCACTCGAACGTACTGTCCCCATAGTACTACCACCTAGATGTGGGTCCTCATCTTTGCTAAACATTCGCAAAAAATATTTTGAACGTAATGAGTGTCAACATTAATAATGCTCTATAATATACATATCCTTATTAAAATAACATTTCGGATAAAAGTTTTGTTGACGCACTTAAAAACCTACTCTTGAGCATCGAATTTGAATTTTGTGTGCCTTCTGGAGCGGTCGCTAAAACTGATTTTTGAAACTACGGCGTTTTCCTACAACAACTCTCGAATCACTCGAGCATAATAAATCCGGTTTTGTAACCAATTACGATTGGACAATAATACTCGACTATACGATGTAACGTCGAGTATGGATAATTATTGTTAGTTGCTCAGCTTAAAAAACACAGTAGGTGTCATTTTCGAATTAACATTGCCGTCTTATTTGATGACGGACTTCAGAGCGGTTTTCGGTATTTTGTAGCGGAAATGTTAATCTAGGGAACTGTGCCTTTCATTTTTTATCTATGGCGTATTACGTAATAAACAGCGGGGTTCTGGGTACGAAATTTCTTTAAAGTCAAGTATCTAACGAACGGAGGACGTTATCAAAACTCCGAGGCAAATGTTAAAGCAAATATGTCCAGTGGTGAAGCATAAACTATATGGTACAGAAACCGAAATGTTTACTATATTTTTAGCTCTCTTAAGCCATCGACTCAGGATGAGCTTCTAGGATCTTTATCTTTATCAACCTAGGTCATAATGTATATGGATACATTATCTCGGACGTGTCATTTCCAGAGTTATGTGCCCTTGACTTAGATAAATTGCTATATGTTGGCTTGTTTACACTCTAGCGCCTTCATTTCTTCACCAATCCTGATTATATATACAGTGAATGTGTATAACCTAGAGGTCTTGGAGAATTTCGATTATGAGCGATATTGGCTATGGACTTCAAGAGTAATGTGCCTTTGACATAGAAAGTTTACTATATTTTGAATGGTTTACACTCGAGCGCCTTCGTTTTTTCACCAATCCTAATCATTTAAACGGTGAATGTGTATTACCTAAACGTCTTGAATGAGTTTGATTGTGGACGAATTCGGACCTGGTTTGCCAGAGTTATGGGCTTTTGACTTAGAAAAATACTATATTTTAGCTTGTTTGCATTCTAGGACTTTCATTTCTTTACCAATCCTTCTAATATTTACAGCGAATGTGTTTGGCCTGAAAGTGTCTGATAAGTTCGGTTATGGGCAAAATCGGACAGGTACTTCCAGATGCATGGGCCCTTGAAACAGATAAAATGCTATATTTCAGCTTGTTTACACTATTACACATTCATTTCTTCACTAATTGTAGACACAATTACACAGAATGTACATTTACCTGCATCAAACATTCATGAAAATTATATTTGGTTATCAAAATCTGTGTAGAAATGGGTCAGACGAAATAAAAAGCTATTTCACCTAGTCATTAACTGTAGCTGTTCTCAGGTGAGCGATAAAGGACCATCTTGGCCCTCTTGTTAATTTTGTCAACACATTTTAAAATTTAAAAACCTGCTTATATGCATTAAATCGAGATATACAAGTAATACTAGGTATCGCACACCTAGATACCAAATCTGATTTGATCAAGAGTAAACTTGCAAAGCCTCGAAGTGTGAATACTAAGAAAATCTAATAAATTAACTTTAGTCCCGATCTTGTTCCTCATTTCTAACAATTGGCGATGCTAAAATTTAATGTCAAAGTATAAAACTTGACTAACACACACGGTTCTTGCATGACGTAAATTATATAGTGGGCCTTCTCCACTATATAGTCAATATGACTGCCCCATTTCAAAATGCTTGAGAAAAAGAGGGCCTGATGTTTGTGATGGGACACTTCTTGGATTTCTACATTGTTCAGATTGTTGTGTAATTTTTGGTCTACGGGAAATAAGTAGAGAATCAATTTTGGGAGGATTGCCCAAACTGAGCATTTCTGGAGATCGGAGTTGAGAATTTTTGCAGCAGGTACTGGGTCTTCCACTGTGGTGTATAGAATAGTATCGTCGGCAAAAAACGTATTTTGCATTAATGTCAACAGCACTGTGATTGATAAGAATAAGAAAGAACATTGGTCCTAAGATTGACCCTTGCGGTACACCAGCTCGTATATAGTTACGGTGTGATTTCGCGCCATGAATAACAACTCTTTGTCTCCTGTTACTCAGATAAGACGAGATCCAACGAAGAAGACTACCAGTTATGCCAAAGCTTTTTAGTTTATGTAAAAAAAACACCCAATACGCCATACTCGATCGAAAATCTTACTGATATCGCAAAAGACACCGCTCAGACCTTCTTACCAGAATCAGTAGGTTTCAAAGAAGAAATAGTGTATTGATGAAATGATATGTCGAAAGTCTAGACATGATTTTGTCAAATGTTCGACATTTTGAATGTACAGTACAAATAATACCGGAAACAGTTTAATCTAAGCAGGATTGACCTCAAATAAATTCTAAGCAGTTGAGCATTTGGATCAAACATAATAATTATGCACGAACTGGCTATGTACACCGTATTGTATTATCAGACAAACCTTGTAATACGCGTCCTTTTAGTAAGTATTATTTGATCAAATATAAAAAGGTATTTGGTGTTTTCAATATTTTTTCATGCTATTTTTTCGTTTGAACAAAGAATAAAGAAAATCAAAACTCACCTGGACAATATGGAAACACAGTTACATCTAGAGTTATCTGATCCTTACAATTATACAATTTGCAGTCTTCAAGTTTGAAGTTAGGTATTGATATCAGATAAGCAGTTCCAGTATACGAGAATGTTGTTCCACTGACAGAAGATGGAAAACAGCCGTGTAAACCATAGCAGGTGCTCATTGTTCTTGACTCATAGAACCATTCCACATTATTTGTAGTAATGCATTCGCAGTCAACAGTCTTGTTTTCCTCAATATTTCCACAAGCGCAGGACAGAGCTGCATTCAAAACAACAATAAACTATAATATATACATTACTGTCAAAACTATACTTCATGTAATACATAACACATTTATCGACCGACAATCATTCGTCAGATTCCATGAACACCAATTGGAAGAAAATTTACTGCCCATTTGGACTACTAAATACTATCACCGCAATACTGCGGAACTCAATGGTGACAAAAAGCTATGTTGACTTACAAGTATACATAAACCGCAAACTGAGTTATGCTTCTTGTATCGTGTACGTCTCATAGTATTCTAAGTACATTGTTATTACTATCATTTGCGGTTTTTGTCTAGTAACGGTAAACTCAGTACTGCAAATTGACAAGTAGCCGGCAAAGCTAATGTGCAAATAAAAACGATGATCAAGCTGAACATGGACATTGTTTTGATTTACAAACACTCACAGAATGTGTTTAGAGCTGTCAGTCAAGTGTAACAAATAGCAATGATCTTACAATAATGTAAAAAATAACTTGATAAAAGATTCCAATGTTTCGTCAGCATATCTTCGGGTCTAAATGACTAAGAATGTAATACATCATAACCATCGATAGGAAATTGTTATATGTACTACCGATTGTAGGTCTATGAAAGAAATACAAGAAATATGTTTATTTGTTCTAAAACAATATTTTCATAGTGCCTTTATTAAGCCACATCTCGTAAAAATGTTGTCAAGAAGCCCAATCACTAACTGTTACAATGTTTATATAAGGTACATCGTGTCAGCATTAACCAGCATTTGTTTTTACCGTTTAGTACATGATGGGCATATTTTTACCCGTGCATTCAAACAAACAGTTTGTGTATTAAGTGTACGTTCTTGGAACGAATAAATCCAAATTAACTTACGGTACAATTTGTCGGTCACTGATAGAATAATGTTACACAAAATCGATGTACGCGAAATACTGTTATTAATAATGTGTACTTACCATGTAGTCTAGGAATACCTGTTAAAAATGAAATGTAGTAGAATTTAAGAATTTATAGTCTGAAGACATGTAATATAAACAACTTCCCGACTCTGAAATATATATATACCGTTTGGAGACGAAACAACGTGCAATGAATGGTTAATTATGTCGTATAAGTTATTCCGTTATTTGATCTAAATTATGTAATGGTGTATTCGTATGTCTTAAACTACTTTTGTCAACCTGTTCGATATATTTTTGTCATTAGGACATTATAATCCTATTTTTCACACCTCACTCCCGTTACCAATATAAAGTCGCCTATACCTGAGCGGAAAATAGTTTTAAATAACACCATGTAATAACACATGCACAGAAATGATGCGCGTACAGTTGGAACAGAATTTACGTTATTAAATCATTTTCCATTTATTTGACAAGTTATTCATAATAAAATCTGTTCTAGATTGTACATTCTACTTGACAATACTTTTAATAAGACCAACTAGACCAAAAACTCAGAACGTCATAACAAAGTAAATACATATAGTAAGACAGAGTTCAACTTACAGAAATTGACTATGTCAAATTGACTATAAAGCAACTTGCCAATGTTTCTGAATTCTTGAATGCTTTGAAGATAAATTAAGATTCTAATAGATCAATAACATGTTTATACAGTAGTGTGAAGCTGTTCCGGTAATTCTTTGGTACCGAAAATCTGTGTTTGAAGCACTAGCAAAAAAGGTTTGATAGATCTAGTCCACGTATTGTCATTGCTTATTAAAATGTTGCGACATCATATTTTTATTTTTATATTTCTATGTAATCTTCGGTATAATAAAAAAAGTTTTACATTTCTGAAAAGGCGTTATTAAAAATCGCCAGCCCTCGAAAAAGTAACATGTGATATTTATATATTACGTCAGTGTGAATTATGTATACATTCTGTGCGGCGCGAAATCAAACTAAACACAATCTTTAAAAATCATCTGATTCCTTCATATGCAGAAGATAAAGTACTATAATGAGTTTTATGGAGCAAACTGCATCGTCTAATCAACAGTTTCACAAGGCTTAAAACTAGAAGTTGTTTCTATGCATATTAAATAAAAAAAAATTCTCCATTGATGGGCGATATGGAATGCTAATAGAACATGCATTGCGATTATATTCAGTTACAGCTGATAATTGAGTTAGTACGGTGTTTAAGTTGTCGTATGCTCTGTCAGAAGGTTTCATTTGTTTGTGTATTTATTTTTTGGCAAATCAGGGAGTGCAATAAATTCATCATTAAATAACAGCGTTTACTATTTCACATGACCAGTAATTCATGGATTCGACGGTTGCTATAGCTACGGTGACGATTAAAAATTAACGTGTATGAAATGCTATTTTTGTTTATCGTTAACATTTGCCCCATTTCTCATTCGTAATGAACAAAGGCCCATTAGCTGTTTGAATTTGGTAATAGATAACAATAGATATCAAAGTACAAAGTATAAAAATCAAGTCCAAAAATGATATAAAATATCAGAAATATTATTTATTTGTTCTAAAACAACATTTTCATAATACCTCATTCAGCCACATTTCATAAAAATGTTGTCCGATTCTTTTTTTTCAATATCATTTACAAAACATTGTGCTATATTTCTATTTTCACTTAGTGATTAAAAAAATAAATTTTCGGAATGTTTTTATTGAAAGTAAAAGTCAGTTATACTGATAAGACAGCAGTCTAGGTAATATAATACCTACTATATAGTAATATAATAATTTTAAAATCCAAAAAGCTAAGTAACATCATTTTTTTTATTTTTATATTCATCCATCGATAATTGTATAAACACGAAAATAAATCTGTACAACATTAAATTATTGTCTTCGACTTGATATCTTGGGTAAATGATCACAGCGGCCTTAAGTAAAATGAACGAACTCTTAATATCATGAGATATATGATATACTCTTCTTACTGCAAACGATGTTAATGTTTTTGATTCTAGTGATCATTATGTCATGTGAACAGGCATTGGTTATTTAAAGATAATACGATATGTATACTAATTCAATCATTAAGTGGAACATACACATAGAATGAAAATGTGAAAGTGAGCATTCTTAACTGACTATTGTCAAATAAGAATCTTGATTACCTCTCTATTGATAGTAATAGAATATTCTACTTTGTGAATTTTATAAATCATTTGTTTGAACCGCTGTCTGAATCACATAACTGCTATTTTCTGTTGAGTGTTTGTAAACACATTATAATAACAAACATCAGTACACTAAATCGACTAAAACTTCTTCGCTTGTAAATATTACAAATTCTGTCAAATATTGATTCAGTAGTAAAAGTCTTTACGGAGTAATGAGTACGGAACTAATCATCATAGTCACATAAGCATTTTAGCATCGCTTATTCAGAAAATTGTGTCATATTATTTGACGCAATTTTCTTTAACTGTTTCTATCATTATAAAGTCATAATCATCATTGAAACGAATGGAATATGTAAACAAAATACCAATGCATATTTACTTAGATCACTTTCATGAAGCCATAATTGTACATAATTGTACCTGATTAAGAATTACATGAGATAAGTATGATATTTTGTTGTGTAGTCTCTCACAGAATTGTTTGTATTTGCAATTTGTTACATTGCATATAGTAATTTTCGTATGCATGTGATGTATACATATATTTAGATTACATGTCATTGTTTACAAGTTTTAACTTTACCAATTCTTGAAATTTCGCACAATGACTTAAAAGAAGTGAGAAATTGTTGCGCTACTCTGTGTGGTCCTAAACTGGTACCTTCTTTATCTGTTGTCAGGATAAATCTGATAGCTGCTTTTGGATTCCAGCGGGTTATATTTAAGCTAAATCTAATTACTATAATCAATAATCAAATAAAACAAACTGTAAAATAGGGTGTCAATCAATAATTTATTTGCTTGCCCTTTACTGGGAAATTATCAATTTATTTTCACAAGGTTTACAGAAATACTAACCTATATCCCCAAATTATCAATAAAAGCCAATAGGCGGACGACAACGATGAATAAGCGTGTCTGAGACTGATCAAGTATCAACCATAGTAATGAATGTGCTCCACTAAAACAAATGCGAGCAACACAAGCACTAAGTAACTTCAAAGTACTGAAAGTACCGTCGGACTTGATTTTTACCATACGAGACAAAAGAGAGAAATGAGTACCCACATCGTTCGAGCCCATACAAATATTTTAACATTTAAAATTACGGACCGATTTTTCATTCATATTGTAATGCAGGTCATATGCATATAGGTAAATGACATAAGCTAGGGCTTTACTATAGTCCCTTTGCTAAATTTTAAAATGAAAAAGCCTGATATTGGAAAGTTTAATGATTAGCACATTAATTGAGGACAATTTAATTGCATTAAAAACTCTTTATTGTACAAAACTAGTAAACAACACTTCAGTAACAGTAAATACAAACATTGATTCTTCTGGTTTTAACACAACAGAACATCATCGCATTGAACACATTCAGGGTCACTCAAATCAAAAAGGTCCTGACACAGTAGAGTAAGACCTATATGACCTATAGTTAACCCGATGTTGCATGAAATTTAGACGTGATTATGTAATTCTAAATAATCTGGCGTAAAAGGAACTCTTAAACAGTAAATTTTAAAAGCACGTATCCAGTAATTTACGTTCGTATTTAGCGACTCGAATTATTATTCTTAAGCCGCAGTTTTAACATTCAACCTTCGATAAATCAAACTCCCCACATCGGTTACGCTTTACTACTAGCCACTGCGGGGAGTGAGTCTATAAATAGCGATTCCGTCATCAAAATAACACTAGTTGGTGTGAATATCACGGAATACGATTAAATGAGAATTCGCTTTGTAATATTAAGAAATGTTAGAAAGGCACAAAACACACACATCGATGATAGATTGTTGCAAATGCATGAATACGTCCGTGGAGATTTTTCTGAACCATCGAACGAAGACCGAAAGTAGAACTACTTTTACGGCAAGATATTTTATTGGACAGTGAATGCGCGGTTTTAATTCTACGCATTTGAAAATCTCATGTATCTACCGACAAGCACTTATATAGATACATGACTCTTTCCATGTAGTTACAATAGAATGATTTGAAATGTATTTTAGATCTGACACACTTAATTGGGGAAAGATTCCAGATACTTCTATATAAACATACCATTTAGTTGTGAACTATTTCCTTTATGTGGCATTCTTTTAACCAAGCTGTTAATTATTAGTACAGTCCCTGAGGACCTCCCGTGTGCAAAAAAGGTCCATGGATAAATTTTATATCAATGTGAAGCTGCATGTTTGAAGTTTTCAAAAGTTTTGGGTAGACACGTGAAATCATGGTACGTTTTGAGAAATCCAAAATGGCGTCCAAGATGGCCGCCAAATAATTGAAAAATGACCTATTTTCATTTTACTGGACTAAATAAGTTGTTCTTCGTATGTTTTTCATCAAAAATGATGTAAACGTTCGCTTTCAGTTTGATCAATGTGAAAATAAGCATTATTATTAATTATTTTAACCTTTTCTGGATTTTTGAGACAAAATCTTCCAAAAAATGCTCGAAAATGTAGTAAATTTATGACATGGGGCTGAAACCTTAACCTATCAGCGATGGTAAATTGGAGAACATGATTATTTTTACAAACCAGTATATAGGCATAAACACCCTCTCGCCAATTGTGCCATTATCTCTGGCTTCGCGGTCGTTACTATGTAGACTCTGGTATTTTCAAAGTGGGTGGGGTAAATCCACATTATATCACAGTTTCTGTTGTAGCGTTTTGAAATGAATATTGAGACTTTTATTGTCAATAGACATTTTCATTTTGTGTGAATACTTTTACGTTAATTGATTTTAAAAGTCAGGTTTATCTTTACAGTCTTGCCTCGATATGAAATGGTACTGTTGTCATGGCAACAAGGCGTCAAAATGAAAAATCACCTCTTAGTTTTTTACATTTTCATTTCCAAACAATTTTGAAATCGATGATAGAAAATTACCAAAATTAAAAACTAAAAGTCACGGAAAATATATACTGTTGCCATAGCAATGCAGTGAAAAATCTTCAGCAATTATATAGGAAATAATCATCCAAACAGTCAAAACAAATCATATAAGCCTCATCCCATATGCAGTACACGCCACCATGTAAACTAGCACTGCGTTCTTCTTTCTTGTGAGACCGACATGATGGTTTTATGACTGCTATTTTATAAAGAGTTAAAGTCCTATCTATATGAGTTGTGGATATCTGCAGGTGATGGTAATTCCTTTCGAATTATACCTCTGTATCAAATTTCCGAAAGAAAACTACATTTGCGCGAAGTTATTTTAGCTTCCCATATGTAGACATAAAGATTCTAACCAACGGAACACAAACACATGTACGTTTTTTCTATCAAGTGTAATGTCGACAGAAATATTCATAACATCTAGAATCAATAAAAAAGATAAACAATACCGCTGTAATTAGTTTTCAATAAAAAATTAAGTTCATAGTTAAGCTCTCTTCTGAAACATGCATAGTATTCGGACGCAACATATTTCGGACACGATGTATAAGGAACAGACACGTTCATCGGTGAAGAACAAACTAGCTATGAAAACGAATATTCGAATATATTCGAATATTAAAAACGAATATTCGAATATCATAAACCATATTCGTTCCCAGCCCTAATATAGAATTATGACCAGTAAGATTGGTACAAATCTCGCATCCATAAAAGCTATGCGTGAATTGCATTTAGCTGACATTTGGTAGAGTCATGAAATATAGTATACTAGATAAAATGTAATTTTACAGACAGAAAAGTATCTTAAAACGACATGAAACTGAGTACAAACTGTGCAACAATGGATGGATTCAGATACTGTATGTACCATATAGGTAAAGCAATTAATCTGGTCGACCTGCCTCCATCCAGCACGTTTATTCGTAGCCACATCCACCGATATTTGTATATTCCTTTTATTCATTCTAAAGAAAATAAAAGTCAATCCAACAGAGCTTGGTTTTGAAGAGACTAATGATCTTCTAATGCAGAGCTTTGTTATTCGCCTGTCACAGCCATTCTTGGTCAAATGTGTTACCATAGAACATGCTCTACGTAGAAATGCACTTGTATAAAAGCTGGAATACAAAGCTTCATTTATTGTGATTGCATAAGTGAAAGCTGCAATGGTAATGCTACAATTCACAGTTCATCATTGTAACATTATTCAAGTTTCTTGTGGGACAGAGTTTACAACATAAATTGATTTAACATTGAAGCAGCAATCTCTGTCAATGTACCTTTTCAACATTGTTTACATAACACCTTTGTTTTTGTTTGCCTCTCCCAGGAGTGTTTAACAAAGAAAAATCTGATCACTGACTTTTTTTGTCAAACAGTGAATAGAACAACACACCTAGCATGTAATAGCCTACCAAGGAATAGGCAAAAGGGCAAGGATTGTGGCGCCAGTTCAGTTTTCTTATCATATTGTTCTTTGCCCTGTGTATGTTTGAGATTGGAACTTCACAAGCGTTTGTTAGCCTTTCTTGACAATCAGAAACATAGTGAAGAAGATTAAATTGAAAATCATTTTCTACTAAGAATTTCTCTTTAAGAAGTTTCAATGGTCCTAGCACTGAATGCACACTCACTTAAAAGGGCTGAAGCATAGTACCTCTTGAACATATTCCATTACTGCAAATTACAGAATGTGTATGCCCTCAACCCAGTCCTTATCAGTATCAAAGCAATAGTGAACGTATCAAGTTCTTTAATGTCAGGTGAAGTCTTTCCGTAGGGAGATGACCTAAACTGTTTGATTCCCAACTCATGCATGACCTGTTGGAATACCAGATACTTATGAAGTTTGACACCTGATCGGACTGGACTGGTTTTGTGAGACCAACAAATGTGAGATAATTCGAAACAGCTTTGGCAGTTGTCTTGGTCTTTATATTCATTAAAGGAATTGCTTCTGAGAATCGTGTACAAACGCACTCATCAAAAGGTATCTCAGTCACGCCTTGTCCTTGTTTTTTTGGTAAAGGACCAACATAACATGGTTATTCAAAAATGGGATAGGCTCCCAAATTATTGGAATACATTTGTAGTTTGATGTGGATTTCCAACGACAAGAATTGCAATACAATGTCCGGTCATCTGCTCTAGTCTTGTTGACACCAAGATGACCAGACATTTGAGTATCATTGGTATCTCTAGGCGATATGACCTTGGGAATACAATTTGGTGACTAACTGTCTCATCTTCGGCAGATACGTCAAGTGGTCGTCCCTTTCTAATGAAAATCCAGTACTTTGTATAATAACATACCGGGAAGTGAAATTTCATTTTCATTCAAAGCCATATGAAGCAAGTTTGAAATCTCAGAATCATTTTGTTGTTCCTGAGTAAGCAGTGACTTAGTCATTTTGTCATGACCTTGGTATTTTGGGACCTAGTAGTGAAGATGTTCAATGTTGACAAGTCTGTCTAAGTTTCAGGTAAATTAGGGGTAATGGTTTTGTTGACATGATCATTGAATAACTGCCTTATGATAGTGTCAGATAAGTTAATATCAGTGTTTTTCATTAAAAATTACCTTCTTCTAGGTGCACCAGAGCAGTTTTACGTGCACGTCAAATTACTAGAAGTAGATTTATCCTGATCTTTGTCAATCTTTTTGGAAGAACACCACTTATCAAACAACTGTTAGTTCCAGCAAATTCTACATCAGTTTAACCAAGTTCATTTCTGCAAGTCCTTAAGGATAATGTGTTGTCAGCCTCAGGAACTTACTCATACCCATTCCAGATGGTCTCTTTTAAAATGTCATAACTAGAGTTATATGCAACACTTGAGTGTAATTATACCCCAGATATGAAATATATGGGGGCTATATTGGATTCACGCTTGACGGTCGGTCAGTATGTCGGTCGGTCTGTGTGTCTGTAGACAAAATTTGTCAAGACAATTTCTTAGTAACTACTTGCAGGAATTCATTGAAACTTCACAGAAGTAATAAGTATTAAGCCTAGTTGTGCATGAATTAAGCTGGTTGTTTGGATTAATTTTCAGCTATGACCCTTTGCTTTTTATATTTATAATAATCGATTAAATTTTGTCCGGACTATTTCTCAGCAACTACTTTCAAGAAATTCAATGAAACTTCACAGAAGTGATGAGTAGTAATCCAAGTTGGGTAGGTTCTCAGTAGGTTTTGTCCACGTCAATTCTTAATGAGTTATGACCCTTTGTTCCTTTTTGTTATTGTATATTTAGAAATCGTTCAAGCTATTACTCTGCAACTATTTGCAGGTATTAAAAGAAAAAAGCGACCATCCTTATTTCTCTTTGTTAAATGTAACAATAACTGTGTCAAGGCGGCATCATGGGGTATTCATCACCTTCAGTGATAACTCTAGTTTGCAATGGCATTGCCTATCAAACACCCAGCAAAAGTAGAGTCCAGTGTTATTTTGGCCATTTCAAAATTACAGCAACTTTTTCAAAATGCATGAAATATTTGTTCACTTCTTTTTCTTTGAAAGAAGGACCAAGCCTCATATGCCTAGTGACATCAAAGTACGAAGAAGATCTTGTATCAGACCAATTTGCTGTTTCTAGAAGTTGTTATTGCCTATCTTTTTCTCTTTCCTCTCGCTCATTCTCGAATCTCGTATCTCTTTCCACTCATTCTAATTCCAACCGAAATTTCTCAAGTTCAAGTTGCTTTAATCGAAACTCGTATTCTTCAACAACAAGAGAGAGAATAATTCCTTCCAAAATTTCCTCATCAGCAAGATATCTAAACAAAATATTTTTCCTTTCTGGGGTAGATACGGAAGACCAAACATTTTACATGTTTTATTGTTGTTGTTGATAAATAACCCTTTTATAGTACACACTGATTGCAAATAGTCTAATATAGATGCAAACATGTTTTCAAAATATCATAAGTTTCAAGTTTATCTAAGGTAGTTTAGGTAATTGAATTACATCATGCACTCTTCTGTTGAATCTGTTGAAATAATCCTATTGTCTTTGATACCTTTAAGAGAACAGCAATATTTTCATACTGTTATCGTACTGTAGCTAATTAAAAAAGAACAATTAGCATAATTTCAAATTTAGTTAAATCTCAAACAGTTTCAGTTTATAACAATGAAGTTTAAGTAAAGAAAGAGGTCAACAGTATATAAATATCACATTTCTGAGAGGGCGTTATTAAAAATTGTCAGCGCGAGAAAAATAATGTTGAACTTTCTGGTAACATACTAGGTAGGTGGGGGAATTGGGTTATTATATTATTGAGTTATATATCTGTATTATATTAAAACAAGAATTTTGCTGCAGAAGTGACTAATTCCCCCGCCGCCGCTTTGACACTAAAAATGCGATACGTGTAGTACACTGGAATGTGTGGATCACTGGACATGGAAATTATGTCGTGCACATCTACACTTCACGGTGATGACATATTTCAAATTTTATTTCAATCGCTGAAGGGATGTAGAAGTAGTTCGCTCCACAAACTTGTGAAATAGTATGCAGATGGACCGACCAACCGACAGAGTGACTCTAATATACCCCCTCTCAAATTAATACAGTACTGACCGAACATCTCTATGTCACCATAGTGATTTAATCTTCAATAGGGAGTGTGGCGAATACTTAAGATAATATCATTATATCGTTAACTGATTTCTGAACTCGATAAAACCTATTGTTCTTCTCTAAAACTGGGTTCACGCAGTAGAAGCACGTGTTAGTTATTTCGTATATTTTATGTACATGTCGTAATTCAAAGTTATTTTCAAGATAAAAACAATCAGATATATGATATAATCAGTAGATAACCATCCCCGTCATTCAGTTTTAACAATAACATAAATGACTACTTAGACTAAAACGGAAAAAGCTTGACAAAACAAAGGATGGACTAATTAAGATCAAGAAAAGATTCCTGCGACAGCTAAATACACAATATTCCATATTAACCAAAAAACTACAAAAATGAAAATTAGTGCTCGCCCTTATACTTTGTTATCCAATCAGTGACACATGATTTTTATACATAAAATACAAAAATACAAATTCAAGGGCAGATACTAGTAACTCTAGAGTATTCAGCCTTTGACATAGTTAAAACCCTTTATGCACAACTTCATATACTGATAAACTTTTCTAAATAATTTATAACTCTGATTAACCTATATGACCTTCATCTTTCGAAATGGGGGCACAAAAACATTTAAAACACATTTTACCATACACTCTGTCAACAGAGAAAATCAAATACACTAGGCCTACCCGTAATGAAGTTCTTAAAAGTCATTATGACAGTTTCCTTCTTAATTTTCAGTAATTCAAAAAACATATGAATTGAATTATAATGACGTTGAAATCAGCAAAAAAGTTGAAACGGAAATCTAAAAAAGAGAGAAACTGGTGGTCTTTTTATATTTTGCCGCCTTGTTGACATGGCAACAGTACCATCTCATATCGAGGCAAGACTGTAAAGATAAACCTGACTTTTAAAATCAATTATCGTAAAAGTATTCACACAAAATGAAAATGTCTATTGACAATAAAAGTCTCAATATTCATTTCAAAACGCTACAACAGAATCTGTGATATAATGTGGATTTACCCCACCCACTTTGAAAATACCAGAGTCTACATAGTAACGACCGCGAAGCCAGAGATAATGGCACAATTGGCGAGAGGGTGTTTATGCCTATATACTGGTTTGTAAAAATAATCATCTTCTCCAATTTACCATCGCTGATAGGTTAAGGTTTCAGCCCCATGTCATAAATTTACTACATTTTCGAGCATTTTTTGGAAGATTTTGTCTCAAAAATCCAGAAAAGGTTAAAATAATTAATAATAATGCTTATTTTCACATTGATCAAACTGAAAGCGAACGTTTACATCATTTTTGATGAAAAACATACGAAGAACAACTTATTTAGTCCAGTAAAATGAAAATAGGTCATTTTTCAATTATTTGGCGGCCATCTTGGACGTCATCTTGGATTTCTCAAAACGTACCATGATTTCACGTGTCTACCCAAAATTTTTGAAAACTTCAAACATGCAGCTTCACATTGATATAAAATTTATCCATGGACCTTTTTTGCACACGGGAGGTCCTCAGGGACTGTACTATATGGAGTCCAGCGACAAATATAAGTCAACGATTACAAAACTACTAAAAATATTTGGACTGTTTATATACCTAGTGCAGAGCAATTATGAAACCCTCAAATCAACTGCCTGGAAATGTTCATGTATCAAAGGTTTTGTTGAAAATTGCATATAAACAATGAACAATTTTAGTTTGACCATTTATACAAAATTCATTTAGCATATTATCGAGTACTGAGCTGCGCCCGGATTTCAGCTGTTTTATTCCCTTCACTATTTCACTTATTGTGATAGTATTGTCTAATTCGTTAAACATTGAAATTCGCTCATTAAAATAAATTATGTTGTCATCAGGGTCTTCAGGATTATTGATACTTTGAAAGTATCGCTCAAAAGTTGATAGCTTAATATTGTGTGATTGATACCCGCACATTCTTTAAACACTTTCCAGTAAATCTTAGCATTTTTATTTCTTTACAATTCAAGCTTTTGGGTATTATGTTTATCATAATCATAACGAGACTTATTTAATTGTTTATTAAAACTACAACTTTTTGGCTTTACATTCATGTGTATACCAGCGACTTGAACACTTTAACAAATTTGACTTGTTTTGTACTCTATTTTTAAAATATTTCTTAAACAATGGAGATGCAACTCCGTCAATAACATCAGAACAGAACATTAGTTTATTTATATAGGCCACCAGCCCATAACACACATATAATTTAATCTTGATAATAAACATGACTAAGTGTGGGTATACACACACACTTCTATATGTGCATACAATTACTTTTTACGTAAACATAAGTAACGAATTCAGCTCGTAGAGAATATACTATTCACAGTCCTAGTTCAAATACAACACATACACAAAAAAAAAGAAAAAAGAAAGTTTTTATGGGTTCATTTAATCGTTATTTGCTAGAAACTTTAATTTCTGTATATCTTATTACATACGCTGGATCTTAAATAGACACACGCTAAACGCGCTTTTATGCGAAAATCATGCTTTATCGCCATCGTTCATGAGATAATGCCTAATGTGTTAAACGCAAATGTAAAAAGAATCCAAACAAACTACGCGAATTTGTACACTTTTTCATCCTTATCTGCTCTTGAGAACGAACAGCGCTGAATCCAGATATTTAGCTAGATGCATAATGCGAATACAATTTGAAACGGCAAACTTATTTTATTCACTAAATATTTAGAAACAATATATTGCTACGCCTAATTTCATCTAAGTGATTTAAATTCAACTAAGCATAATCATAAATATGGTACATATCAGTTACTTACACGTACATGTGCTTATGCACAAGTAAATCCAAATCCTTAGCACTTTTTGGTTGAGTTCCATCCTTCCATGTGGATGACTTAAACTTTTATTTTGATAGAAATCTAAGCTTGAACTTCCACCATAAGCAATATTTCCTGTATGTGAAACGTACATGTTTAATGTTTAAAACTTCCTGTATAATATCTATTTAAACAAAGATGATATGATAATCGTTACAATATAGTATAGATATTTGATATGTATTCTTTAACAATATTCCTAACCGGAGAACTTAAATATGACAGAAACAATCGAAAAATAATCAATCTGATGTATTCAGGTTAGAAATCAATCGAATTATGTGATTAGTAAAGGTCCGTTCACAAGTGTGGTACATAAGTGTGTCACTCTAAATATTTAAATCAGCAATTTTAAACCTCACATTTGTGATAAGTTATGTTGCATAATACTCATCGCGAGGCTGTGCTTCTCCTCCATCTTAAAAAAATCATGTGTGTCGTATGGGGTTTGGGTAAGGGAATCTTGGTGAAGGTCGCATTTTGGGGGAAGATTCTAAGTCTTTATATATGTTGTTCTTTCCTATGTATTTAAACGAAAAACCGTCACTTTACCAAAAACAGGTAGGGTCTAATCGTTTTACTTTTACCAAACACTTAAAGCTCTCAATGAGGGAGATTTTGTTGAATCATAAATAGAGAGTTTATAGATAGAAATGTAGGTTTTTTTTAAATATAAATAGATTTTAATGCTTGTCCACTTAAAGCCTCAAACGTTTTCTCAAATGAGCCACTTGTTGTAAAAAAACAATACCAAGGTATGTAAATTGACTAACGATTTCAACAATATTATTATTATACGTAAATAAATTATTATTTCTTAGTTTCTTTCTACCTTTTTTAAAAATCATTATTTTTGTTTTATTGACATTAACAACCAATTTCCACTTATTACAATAGTCTGATAAAATATTTAATCCTTTCTGAAGTCCAGCTTCATTATCTGAAACAATTACTATATCATCTGCATAAAGCAGTAAAAATATTTTCAACAAACCAGTATCGATTCCATTAAAACCATTCAATGACAAATAATCTTCCAGATCGTTTACATACATAGAGAATAAAAAAAGGCTTAAACAATCACCCTGCCGCACGCCCAAATAACAATCAAAACTATTACTAAGTTCATTATTAAATTTAACTCTTGACTTAACATTCGAATAAAGTGATTTTATAATGTTCAACATTGTATCAGTTTGTAAAAAAATGTTTTCACGCACGAAATAATCGAAGGCCTTCGTAAAATCAATAAAACATGCATAGAGATATTTGTTTTTATTTAGAATATGGTTTATCAATCCGTCTAAAACAAATATATTGTCAACTGTGCTCATATTCT
Source organism: Lutraria lutraria (assembly GCA_964023205.1). Taxonomy (NCBI): domain Eukaryota; kingdom Metazoa; phylum Mollusca; class Bivalvia; order Venerida; family Mactridae; genus Lutraria; species Lutraria lutraria. The sequence continues at coordinate 36,203,976 of OZ026840.1, read as the reverse complement.
TTCAGAAACCCGCTTGAGATTCAATATAAATATCATAGTTTTCGGCCCATTTAGTTAATCTGTTATTTAATACTCTAGTAAAAAGTTTACCAAAAGTACTTAATATTGTAATACCTCGATAATTTTCAGGTAAGTTTTGATCACCCTTCTTAAAAAGAGGAACACTATAGCCTTTTTATTATATCAGGATAGTACCTAACATCAGAAATGTATCTGTATTTCATCGTGATCGTACCTACCAATTAATATACTTCTATGTTCATTATATCATGATCGTTGCATAAACTGCTTGTATATATATATATATATTATATTACGTTACTATAGTACATACCATGCACTTATATCATATCATGGTTATAGCTACCACCAGGCCAGTGTATATATTATATCATGATACTAGTAGTAATAACTACCATCTAGTATTCTATGGATTATACCTACCATTTGCTGATAAATATATACATAAATTATAGCATAATCATACCTATCATCTGTTAGTATAGGTATTATACCACAATCATACCTATCATCTGTTAGTATAGGTATTATACCATAATCATACCTATCATCTGATAGTATAGGTATTATACCATAATCATACCTATCATCTGTTAGTATAGGTATTATACCATAATCATACCTATCATCTGTTAGTATAGGTATAATACCATAATCATACCTATCATCTGTTAGTATAGGTATTATACCACAATCATACCTATCATCTGTTAGTATAGGTATTATACCATAATCATACCTATCATCTGTTAGTATAGGTATTATACCATAATCATACCTATCATCTGTTAGTGTAGGTATCATAGCATAATCATACCTATCATCTGTTAGTGTAGGTATCATAGCATAATCATACCTATCATCTGTTAGTGTAGGTATCATAGCATAATCATACCTATCATCTGTTAGTGTAGGTATCATAGCATAATCATACCTATCATCTGTTAGTGTAGGTATCATAGCATAATCATACCTATCATCTGTTAGTGTAGGTATCATAGCATAATCATACCTATCATCTGTTAGTGTAGGTATCATAGCATAATCATACCTATCATCTGTTAGTGTAGGTATCATAGCATAATCATACCTATCATCTGTTAGTGTAGGTATCATAGCATAATCATACCTATCATCTGTTAGTGTAGGTATCATAGCATAATCATACCTATCATCTGTTAGTGTAGGTATCATAGCATAATCATACCTATCATCTGTTAGTGTAGGTATCATAGCATAATCATACCTATCATCTGTTAGTGTAGGTATCATAGCATAATCATACCTATCATCTGTTAGTGTAGGTATCATAGCATAATCATACCTATCATCTGTTAGTGTAGGTATCATAGCATAATCATACCTATCATCTGTTAGTGTAGGTATCATAGCATAATCATACCTATCATCTGTTAGTGTAGGTATCATAGCATAATCATACCTATCATCTGTTAGTGTAGGTATCATAGCATAATCATACCTATCATCTGTTAGTGTAGGTATCATAGCATAATCATACCTATCATCTGTTAGTGTAGGTATCATAGCATAATCATACCTATCATCTGTTAGTGTAGGTATCATAGCATAATCATACCTATCATCTGTTAGTGTAGGTATCATAGCATAATCATACCTATCATCTGTTAGTGTAGGTATCATAGCATAATCATACCTATCATCTGTTAGTGTAGGTATCATAGCATAATCATACCTATCATCTGTTAGTGTAGGTATCATAGCATAATCATACCTATCATCTGTTAGTGTAGGTATCATAGCATAATCATACCTATCATCTGTTAGTGTAGGTATCATAGCATAATCATACCTATCATCTGTTAGTGTAGGTATCATAGCATAATCATACCTATCATCTGTTAGTGTAGGTATCATAGCATAATCATACCTATCATCTGTTAGTGTAGGTATCATAGCATAATCATACCTATCATCTGTTAGTGTAGGTATCATAGCATAATCATACCTATCATCTGTTAGTGTAGGTATCATAGCATAATCATACCTATCATCTGTTAGTGTAGGTATCATAGCATAATCATACCTATCATCTGTTAGTGTAGGTATCATAGCATAATCATACCTATCATCTGTTAGTGTAGGTATCATAGCATAATCATACCTATCATCTGTTAGTGTAGGTATCATAGCATAATCATACCTATCATCTGTTAGTGTAGGTATCATAGCATAATCATACCTATCATCTGTTAGTGTAGGTATCATAGCATAATCATACCTATCATCTGTTAGTGTAGGTATCATAGCATAATCATACCTATCATCTGTTAGTGTAGGTATCATAGCATAATCATACCTATCATCTGTTAGTGTAGGTATCATAGCATAATCATACCTATCATCTGTTAGTGTAGGTATTATAGCATAATCATACCTATCATCTGTTAGTGTAGGTATCATAGCATAATCATACCTATCATCTGTTAGTGTAGGTATTATAGCATAATCATACCTATCATCTGTTAGTGTAGGTATCATAGCATAATCATACCTATCATCTGTTAGTGTAGGTATTATAGCATAATCATACCTATCATCTGTTAGTGTAGGTATTATAGCATAATCATACCTATCATCTGTTAGTGTAGGTATTATAGCATAATCATACCTATCATCTGTTAGTGTAGGTATTATAGCATAATCATACCTATCATCTGTTAGTGTAGGTATTATAGCATAATCATACCTATCATCTGTTAGTGTAGGTATCATAGCATAATCATACCTATCATCTGTTAGTGTAGGTATCATAGCATAATCATACCTATCATCTGTTAGTGTAGGTATCATAGCATAATCATACCTATCATCTGTTAGTGTAGGTATCATAGCATAATCATACCTATCATCTGTTAGTGTAGGTATCATAGCATAATCATACCTATCATCTGTTAGTGTAGGTATCATAGCATAATCATACCTATCATCTGTTAGTGTAGGTATCATAGCATAATCATACCTATCATCTGTTAGTGTAGGTATCATAGCATAATCATACCTATCATCTGTTAGTGTAGGTATCATAGCATAATCATACCTATCATCTGTTAGTGTAGGTATCATAGCATAATCATACCTATCATCTGTTAGTGTAGGTATCATAGCATAATCATACCTATCATCTGTTAGTGTAGGTATCATAGCATAATCATACCTATCATCTGTTAGTGTAGGTATTATAGCATAATCATACCTATCATCTGTTAGTGTAGGTATTATAGCATAATCATACCTATCATCTGTTAGTGTAGGTATTATAGCATAATCATACCTATCATCTGTTAGTGTAGGTATTATAGCATAATCATACCTATCATCTGTTAGTGTAGGTATTATAGCATAATCATACCTATCATCTGTTAGTGTAGGTATTATAGCATAATCATACCTATCATCTGTTAGTGTAGGTATTATAGCATAATCATACCTATCATCTGTTAGTGTAGGTATTATAGCATAATCATACCTATCATCTGTTAGTGTAGGTATCATAGCATAATCATACCTATCATCTGTTAGTGTAGGTATCATAGCATAATCATACCTATCATCTGTTAGTGTAGGTATCATAGCATAATCATACCTATCATCTGTTAGTGTAGGTATCATAGCATAATCATACCTATCATCTGTTAGTGTAGGTATCATAGCATAATCATACCTATCATCTGTTAGTGTAGGTATCATAGCATAATCATACCTATCATCTGTTAGTGTAGGTATCATAGCATAATCATACCTATCATCTGTTAGTGTAGGTATCATAGCATAATCATACCTATCATCTGTTAGTGTAGGTATCATAGCATAATCATACCTATCATCTGTTAGTGTAGGTATCATAGCATAATCATACCTATCATCTGTTAGTGTAGGTATCATAGCATAATCATACCTATCATCTGTTAGTGTAGGTATCATAGCATAATCATACCTATCATCTGTTAGTGTAGGTATCATAGCATAATCATACCTATCATCTGTTAGTGTAGGTATCATAGCATAATCATACCTATCATCTGTTAGTGTAGGTATCATAGCATAATCATACCTATCATCTGTTAGTGTAGGTATCATAGCATAATCATACCTATCATCTGTTAGTGTAGGTATCATAGAATAATCATACCTATCATCTGTTAGTGTAGGTATCATAGCATAATCATACCTATCATCTGTTAGTGTAGGTATCATAGCATAATCATACCTATCATCTGTTAGTGTAGGTATCATAGCATAATCATACCTATCATCTGTTAGTGTAGGTATCATAGCATAATCATACCTATCATCTGTTAGTGTAGGTATCATAGCATAATCATACCTATCATCTGTTAGTGTAGGTATCATAGCATAATCATACCTATCATCTGTTAGTGTAGGTATCATAGCATAATCATACCTATCATCTGTTAGTGTAGGTATCATAGCATAATCATACCTATCATCTGTTAGTGTAGGTATCATAGCATAATCATACCTATCATCTGTTAGTGTAGGTATCATAGCATAATCATACCTATCATCTGTTAGTGTAGGTATCATAGCATAATCATACCTATCATCTGTTAGTGTAGGTATTATAGCATAATCATACCTATCATCTGTTAGTGTAGGTATTATAGCATAATCATACCTATCATCTGTTAGTGTAGGTATTATAGCATAATCATACCTATCATCTGTTAGTGTAGGTATTATAGCATAATCATACCTATCATCTGTTAGTATAGGTATTATACCATAATCATACCTATCATCTGTTAGTATAGGTATTATACCATAATCATACCTATCATCTCCTAATATATGTATTACATCATTGTCGTTCATTGCATACTACATCTGCTGGTACATATACATACATACATAATATCACGGTCGTAACTGCTATCTGCTAGTATATGTATTAAATCATGTCAGTACATACCATCAGCTAGTGTATATGGATTATATACCTATATTGTACCTTTATATACCACCGGCTGTATATACAATACAACTTATGTAGAGCAACACCATGAGGGAGCTGCAAATATTGGCCGTTGTTTAGATGTTTTGCTCTACATACATCTAAAGTAAATATCAACTTACGGAAATTTTGTAGGTGCGGTAATAGAAAGGTTGTTGCTCTACAGAGGGGCGCTCTGGAGAGGTTTTACGCTATACAAACATATATCATATCAAATTCGTACCTGTAATCTGCATATACTAGTAATATGTATATTACATATCATGATCGTACCTACCATCTGCTTGTATATGTTATATCATCATAAAATTATAATCTTGAGCATCACTTGATAATTTAAAAAACAAAATAAAATAACATCATAACAGAGACACATTTTTATTCAGAACGTTTATTGAATCTTGTCACAATCAAAATACCTCCCATTGTCTTCCTGTATATACCCAATTCTTCCAAGATCAGTATTTATCAACAAATTGCCATTATACACTTGAAGAATGAAAATATATAATAATACATTCAGTAGGCTAATAATTTGCTAATGAACGATAATGTTTATCATTTATGATTGCTTCATGTTTATATATGATTATCTTGTTTTCTCTTGCTCTTTGTATACTTACTTGAGTTTATACTCACGTAACACTGCCTTAATTTTTTAATTGTACAATATAACCACAGAGTGAGTTTCTTTAATGACTTTAATTCTTATAAAAATTTATGACACTGGTTAATGATAATTTTAACATTGCTTAGTCAGCAAACATATTCTTTAAATTTTAACACTTGTAATAAAAAGCATCATTTTAAAATGAATCATCCATGAATATATAATTATAGTGAAATGAACAAAACACATTGAGAACATAAACACCCAGTGTAATAAATACATAATATTCATCTATAATAATAGACCTGTGAGTCCCAATAGCACTCATTTCCACACACAATTGCTTAGCCTTCATGGTCAAAGGTTGTCACAGATCAAGAAATAGTATTATTTTATGCTTTACATGTATTGTATTATTTGATTAATAAAATATATACAAACTTGGTAGAGATCCACTAGACAATGCTACACATCAAATATCTAGGCAAAGAATTTCAACATGTCCGTTACTGAAATAGTTTAAAACAAATAGTTTCTATGAAATGTATAAAGGTTCTGCTTATTATAAAAAAAAGATTGTATGTTCAGTAACAAAAACGTGTTTGAAACACAAATTACAAGGTCTTAAGATAACAAACTCTAAAACTAAGTACTGTAATAAGCCTTACTCATAATTTATGTACAGAATTATTACTAAAACAGAACAATTCTTGTGACTTGTCTGTCACATGTCCGAACACTTAATAGTTTGTCTGTTATAGTATATGTGTATAGCATAATTATAACCAATACCTATACTGTTTAGTATAGGTCTTTGCATTGTATGACACCTGTATCTTCACCTATTGAAACAGACAGAAACTTAGTAGAATGCTTAGAATATAGCATGATGGATTTAACCATTGTAACACATACATGTATATGTTTCTAATTTTACTTTTCATATCAATTAATAGGTGAATGGACTCAAAATGTCTTACCTAACATATATAATTGGAGTTATAATTGCATGACCACTGGTGCTAAAATTCATGGACAATTTAAGTATGCCATGTTTGCAGCATATATTTCTTGTACTTCATAAATAGCTCTTTATATGTTTGCCTTATCAAGCTTTTATTTATTTATCATTCCATGATATGGAATACATATAGATTGAATAATGAGAATAAAATGTAGAACACTTTGAAACAACATGTTAAAATCAGTTTTAAATCAGAAAATAAAAACAACTTACCAAGTCTTTTCTTATGCATTTTCACTACTTGTCAACCAATCCTCATAGCTATCCAAGGGTTTGTTCTACTTCTACAAAAATACAACAATGTAAACATATAAAATATCAAGTAAATGCTTTTAAAGAATAAAAGAATGTATAGACTGTCCATTGATTTATGTCCTTGCAGACAAACATTACATTTTCAACAGTATTATGGCACTTCCATACTAAAATTATGCAGAGCTTGCTTCTGAAAATTGACATTATTAAAACTTTATATATGCAGTTACACTTATCAAATATTTTTGTGAAAAATGCAGCTGTATATAATATCCTACATTGCACAGCGTTTGATATTCTTTGGAAACCAAATCCACTTTTCTTTTCACTGACAATGTCCATCAAAAGCAAAGGGCTTTGGCAGTTGTAGCTTGACATGGAGTAGCTCAACAATCCAACAACCTTGTTTCCACAGTGGACAGGATCCTGTAAAACATTTTGATATTTATGTGTATATGCTTAAATGTTAAATGCCCACAATCATGGGTATGGAAAAACTTATAAGCCAGATTTTTCACTAAGTTTAAACATATAGAGTTACAAGAATCACATTAACATCAATCATCTCAAAGATTGTGAGTTCAAATGCCCTCTGCAGCAATATTTGGTATCACAAGCACTGCTGGTTAAGAGGCATTAAATGAAATTCAAGACCAATTTATTGAGACTATTAAAGACAGATGTCTTTATCGGCAAACAATGCAAAGTAAATAGTTTGAAAATCAAATGCTAACTACAAAATTGTATATGGAAAAAAATAATGACCCAAGTCCTTGGACTACTTACCATGAATTATGTATCAAATTTACTACATCAAAAACGATATAATAATTGTTTAAGTTATAGTCTACTGTTCAACATCATTGATTCAAAGTTTAATCATTAATGTCAACAATTAGTTCCATTCCAAATTCAAAATAGACCTTGTCAGGTGACATTTTTCAATGAAATCTGGTCAAATTCATCAAAATAAAGACTTAATATGCAAAAACCACTCTAGCAAATCCGCAAACAATCTTAAATAATGAAACAAGTTCAAGAGAAAAACGACATTGCATACATTTATAATATATACAGATAATCACATGATCTAGATCTATATACAAAGATAATTCAAACAAATATGACAAAATAATCAATACAAAATGTAGTTGTAGATGAGGATGAACATATTATTATACATTAAATAATGTTTTTCTTAAGAATAAAGATTCCTTGATATATAAAGATTAATTTTGTGACTAGAATTCAACAATTCAATATATTTATATACGGACGGGCGTTGATAAAAGTAAATGCTGACATATTTTCTTCTAATGGCGTTAAAACATGGGCAGATACAAACAAAATGAAATTCATCTTCAATATCTAATTGATTGCAACATAAACAATACCTTTCTTCCCTAACAACACAATTATGTGCATATCTACCCGTTTGTATTCGTAATGGGAGAACAGACAATCTAAGTCTGCAAAAGTAAAATCTAAAACTTTTTGGTAATATGTCTAAATAGCATTCGTATTCATGTAATGATTTAAATTCTTTATATAATGTTAAAACCGGACTATCCAATTGTTTACACCATTCCTGAATAAAACAATAAATCAGTCTACTTTTAAACTAACTTTTTATTGAGTGTAGCAGTATTTTCGAAAACATATGTAAAACCATAATTGTTTAAAAGCATTCTAACATTTGTAACCCAGTTTGGACGGCCTTTATCCGAATCTGCCAGAGCTTCATTATAAACTGTACATAATATAATATTATCAGTGTTTTTTTTATATTTTAAGCAAGTATTGTATAATCCTTACATAACGGAGAATGAAGAGAGGATATCTGCCAAGTTCCCCATAAACAGCAGCTGTACATGTATTACTTCTGACATTAAAAAGGCGCTTACAAACTTTTTATTGTACCCTCTCTACCTCTTTAGATTTTGTGTAACCCCAAATTTCTGATGAGTAATTAAGTACAGGTAAAACAAAAGCATCAAACAATATACAAAGAGTTTTTGGTTTCAAATCAAAGTCATTGCATTTATACAAAAGTACATTCAACGATTTTAAAGCCTTACCGACAAGGTGCTCTATGATAACGCCCATCTTTCTGTAGATAATAACCTACCGCGTTTGCGGAAAAACATAATTCTAGTTTTTGATGTATTTACAGTAAGGCCCCGAGTATTACAATATGAATTTAAACGGTCTAAATGAGATTGCAATTCTTCCGGTGATTTACCCATAATAGCCATGTCATCCGCAAATAATAGCAATATTAATAAAATATTTGAATACCAGAATTTGTATCATTTCGTAAGTTAAGTTCCAAATCTTCCACAAAAAGGGAAAATAACAAAGGGGACATAACTTCGCCTTGACGAAGGCCGACAGCATAATCAAAGTAATTTGAGAATGAGGAACACGATTTTAAAATACTCATTCATTAAACAATCGCTACCGGCAGATTTGTTCCGCTTGAGCGATTTAATAGCACGGTGGATCTCATTGATCGTAATTGGCTGATCGAGTTCTGGGTAGCTATCATTAGTTTGGTCAAAATTGTTATTACTACAAAAACGTTCTGCTTCAGCATTATAACAATCAAACATACCGCTACTCAAGTTTGAAAAATATTCTTTGAACGCGTCAATAGAAATACTATCATCTGGTGGTTTTGATTTCGATTTAAAATATTTCCAGAATTCTTTGGGTTTACATTTTTTCAAATTTTCAATTTCACGCATTTTTAATTTATAAGACCTATTTTTATTTTTCTTCACAACACATTTGTAATTCTGCTTATGTTCTAACAACAATAACCTGTTCGTTTGTGACTTTTCTGTATTAAAATTAAGTTTCGCGCATTTACACAATCAACATTGATCCACTCAGCATTTTTCATGCATGAATCAACAACAAAATAAGGATTATTATTAGAATTACAGTATTTAGCATTATCCATACTCGACGTTACATCGTATAGTCGAGTATTATTGTCCAATCGTAATTGGTTACAAAACCGGATTTATTATGCTCGAGTGATTCGAGAGTTGTTGTAGGAAAACGCCGTAGTTTCAAAAATCAGTTTTAGCGATCGCTCCAGAGGGCACACAAAATTCTCATCAAGCACCACGACAGCAACAGAGTGTTCGAAGACCACCGGGTTTGTGTTTTGTGTGTGGCCAAGCCGGTCATTGGAAAGGATCATCAGAGTGTCCTTTAACTACTAGACCTAACAATAAGTTAAGTATAAGACATGTTTGTAATGTTTCTGTTAGTCAGAATGTTCTTTCACCAGTAGAAAAACTTAAGAAACACGTGTCGAAGAGGAAAGAAGCTACAGATAGCAGGTATATTTTAAATGTTGTTGAACATGGTTACAGGTTGCCTTTTAGAATCGTTCCAGGAAGGGTTATTCTAAATAACAACAAATCAGCCCGAGAAAATCCTGATTTCGTTAGTACTGAAATAAAAAATTTATTGTCAAAAGGTATCATATCTGAAAATCGACCAGTACCTCATGTAGTTAATCCATTGACGGTGGCATACAACAGAAAAGGTAAACCAAGATTAGTTTTAGATTGCAGACAAATAAATCCTTTTTTACATCAGTTCAAAACCAAATTTGAAGATATCAAAATTGCTGAAACAATGTTCAAGGAAAATTCTTTTATGTTTACTTTCGATCTTAAAGGTGCGTATCATCACATAGATATTTTTTGAAAAACACAGAACCTATTTAGGATTCTCATTCATACAAAACGGTGAAACAAAATATTATGTTTTTAATTCACTCCCATTCGGCATTAAGACAGCAGGTCATATTTTCACAAAGGTATTGAAAATAGTTGTTTCATATTTGAGATCAAAATCACACAAGATCATTATGTTTCTTGATGACGGGATAGGTTCTGAAGAAAGCTATAGCACAGCCCTATTGTCAAGTGAGTATACAAGAAAAACAATTCTAGAATTTGGTTTTCTTTTGGCCGAGGAAAAATGTAATTGGGAACCGACCCAAACAGTCACGTGGCTCGGTCACGTGTTAAATATGAATAAAAATATGCTATTCATTTCAGAAGACAGAATAGAAAGGTTAGAAGCTATCTTACATTTTACATTTTTCAAATCAAACATTGTGAGGAAAAATTAATACCAGTAAGGCATTTAACCTGTGTGGTAGGTCACATTATTTCTTTACATAGTATATTATTGAACAAAACACGTCTCATGACTAGGGAAATGTTAAAATGCATACATTCCAGAGATAGTTGGAGCTCTAGTATCAAAGTCACTGAAAACGCAATGAACGAAATGCTTTTCTGGAGAGAGAATGTACGATCTTTGAACGATAAAGGTAAAATTCTCAATCATGATCAAATATGTTTGTACAATGTGTTTGTCGATGTAAGCAGTTTCGCCTACGGGGGTTACATCGAAAAGGTAGATGAAGTCGAAAGTTGCTTTCCATACAAATGTAATGTCGCTACAAAGCGGTTTTCAGAGTTTGAAGGTAAATCATTGCCACAAGAAATGGTTTCAACATGTTCATGTTGCATGTACCCGGCGTCGGGGAATTTACATGAATTTTCATCCTGCAGAGTGGATACAGTTGATAGCAAAGTTACACTGCCTGCATTAGGTACGTTACAAGAAGGTAACGATATGTTCAGCAGAAAGGACAAAGTACGTATTAACTGTATGATACCTGAAGTGGGAAACGTAAACGAACGTAAAGACATACCCAGCAGAATGGGCGCAACAAAACAAGAGGTAGGTCTTTTGCATGAATGTAACGTGAAGTCCTGCAGAGCGGACACGATACAAAATAACATGAGGTCTCCAGTGGTAGAGATGACATATAAACATAATGAAATACCCAGCAGAGAGGGTTCAATTAGAAATAATAATTTAACTCAGAAAGTGGAGAAAGAAAAGGTAAGAAAACCTGGTTTTCATAAAACAGAATATTTACGAAAAAACGTTAAATTCTTCGAGAATGACCCAAACAAATGAAGTTCAGAGTTTGATTTTCAAGGGTCTGAAGTTATCGGGCAATGGGCAGAATCTGAATGTATGCTTAGCTCAACCTGGCGGGAAACAGAAGCAGTTAACAGAGTAGTTCATTCATATTCAACGTTATTAAAGGATTCTTGTGTAAAAATCTTTTCAGATAATCAAAATGTAAAATCTGTTTTATTAAACGGCAGTAGAGTGTCCAATATCCACAAAAGTGTGCTACAGTTGAACGAACTTTGCGAAAAAGAAAGTATTTCGCTATGTTCAGAGTGGATTCCAAGAGAAGGGAACGAAAAAGCAGATTTTCTCAGTAGATGCTTTGATTGTGATGATTGGTGTATTTCTCATAATGTTTTCCGTCTGTTAGATAAAAGCTGGGGGCCACATACTATCGATAGGTTCGCTTCACATTTGAATAATAAATGTATTATGTTTAATTCCCGATGGTGGGTTCCAGGTACAGAGGGCGTAGACGCATTGTCCCAAAAATGGAATAACCATGAAAATTAGTTAGTTCCACCTCCAAGACTAGTGACCAGTTGTATTTACAAGATTGTAACAGAAAAAGCTAATTGTACACTTATCGTACCAATGTGGAAAAGTTCTCCATTTTGGCCCTGCTTAATTAACAATAATGGAAGTTACAAGGAATTCATTAAAGATTCGTTGAATCTATGCAAGCTCAATGTCGTAGTTCCAGGAAAAGGCAATAATGGTTGTTTTTCAAAACATCCACTTTCTTTTAACTTGCTCGCTTTAAGGAGTAAATTTTAAAATTAGTCACGTAAGTTTTGTAAATGATAAATGAAATATTCTAATGATATTTTATTGATGGCAGGTATTAACCTAAGAACTAATCACAAGAGGAAATGCGAGGATGCTTGGTATAACAGGAGACGATTGTAATATATTGGTTGATCACATGGCCGACTATCTTTTACAGTCCAAAGCGGACAGCACGGTAACCAAATACAATAGCAGTTTCACAGCATTTGAAAAATTTTGTGACGGCAAAACTATGACAGCTTTACCAGCTCTACCGATTACTGTTGCTTTATACCTAACTCATCTTATAGATTCGGGAAAATCAGATCACGTCATTTCCAGCGCTGTTTATGGTATTAAATGGGCGCATGACTTGAACGATTTCAACGATCCTACTGAAAGTAAAACTGTGAAGCTACTTTCTAATACAGCAAAGCGTATTTGCTCATGAAAGACGTACTTTCTACAAAAATGATTCAAGATCTGTGTTACGCTTTCAAAGATTCGTCGGATGTGATTGATTTAAGAGATATGGCTATGATCATGTTAGCTTATTCTGGATTCTTAAGAATTAGTGAAGTGTGCAATCTTCGTTGTAATGACATAATGTTCAATCAAGATCATATTGTTCTCAAAATAAGACATAGTAAAACTGACATGTACCGTAATGGTGCAGAAGTTGTTATATCAAAGGGCAATTCTTTTACTTGCCCTCTCACTTTATTACAAGAATATGTTAACAAAGCAAGTTTGTCTCTGTCTTCTAACGATTATTTGTTCAAACCAGCTTTCAGATCGAAAAATGTATCGTCTCTTATACATAAAAATAAGAAACTGAGTTACACTAGGTCACGTGAATGTATAAAAGAAAAATTGAATATTGTTGCTCCAGAATTAAATTTAGGTACGCATTCTCTTAGAGCCTCAGGGGCATCGAATGCCGTAAATGCATCCGAGAACAGTTCTGTATCTGAGAGATGTTTGAAACGCCATGGAAGGTGGAAAACTGAAATTGCTAAAGATGGATACATTAAAGACTCATTACAAAAGAGATTATCAGTATCAAAATTACTTAATTTACAAGTCGATCGAGTTATATTCGCTAGTTAATACCATTATTATAGTCCGTTATTTAGAGGTTCATTGTTAATTAGCGACATCGAATTTGAATTTTGTTCCTTTTTTCTTTCATCTCCTATACTTTGTAGTTTTATAGGAGCGTCCCCTCGCAAATTGCATATTGAGTTTGTTCTTTATTTTGATAATAAAGTTTTGTAGAGATGAGTATGGACTTATCCATACTCGACGTTACATCGTATAGTCGAGTATTATTGTCCAATCGTAATTGGTTACAAAACCGGATTTATTATGCTCGAGTGATTCGAGAGTTGTTGTAGGAAAACGCCGTATTTTCAAAAATCAGTTTTAGCGACCGCTCCAGAAGGTACACAAAATTCAAATTCGATGCTCAAGAGTAGGTTTTTAAATGCGTCAACAAAACTTTTATCTGAAATGTTATTTTAATAAGGATATGTATATTATAGAGCATTATTAATGTTGACACTCATTACGTTCAAAATAATTTTTGCGAATGTTTAGCAAAGATGAGGACCCACATCTAGGTGGTAGTACTATGGGGACAGTACGTTCGAGTGCCGTTATCGGTGACAAAGGGTTACAGGGTTCCAGAGTTGTTTTGTTCCCTATCTAAAAGTGGGGTTTTATCTCTGGTTTTACCTGGGCGATTCGGCCACCATTTGCTAAACATTTGATTACTAATAGACAGAGACAAGCACTAGTCTTATTATTACATGTATATTATATTTATAATACGAGACATTTTTAGTAAGAACACAAGTGTATACAATTTTTTACATATGTTCATTCAATTATTCGACATTGTATTATACATGTATTATGTATGATTTTGTGTTCCTCAAATATATACGAGCGTCCCCTCTTATAGGAGCGTCCCCTCGCAAATTGCATATTGAGTTTGTTCTTTATTTTGATAATAAAGTTTTGTAGAGATGAGTATGGACAATAATGGATCGGCAACTGAGCGTACAATTTCCGTAAAGTCATTTACCGCACAATTAACAGATTGGCGACTATTGCAATCAATATTATCAACAACATGATTAAAACGAGGTAAACATCCAATGATACCCGAGTGAAAACGCTCTTTGTGAGAATCAGACCATCTTAACGTAGTTTCGCCCACGGGCACAAAAGTGTTACACAACATAGTACAATATAACGGCGCATGATCACTCCATTCATTTAATGAGTCAACAGTTAATGAAAAATTCCTTTCGTGAGTAAGAAAATAATCAATCATTGAGCATCCATTGTGAGAAAGTTATACATGTATATACTGATAACTATTGCCTACTCGACCATTCACAATACGTATTGATGTAGATTTACACAAATCTAACAACTTTATGCCATGACTGTTATGTATATTGTCTACAGAGGCCCGTACAGGTGTACTGTCAGGTTCATAATCTAGGTCGTCTAAGGCAATATTTACATCATCATGTATTATAAAATCTTGTTTATTATCTACTCTACTATTTAGATCCCCACAAATCACAACTTTACCAAGATCGCTATATATATATAATACATATAATTAATAAAGGGTACCCTCGTCTTGTGCTTAGATAGTAGATCAGGGTATCGCTCCTTATAACTTTAAGCATATCATGATATATCGCAATACTGCATGCTATATCACGATACATATCGAGATATATGTTGCGAATTTAGAGTAAAAATAACGAATTAACATTTATATGATGCCTTGTGTAATGATAAAGATTTTTGCTTACAGTGATGTCGGGAATCCCGCTTCAAAGAATTTGTTCTTTTTTAGCAATGTCGAAACTTGAGGCTTCCTTACTATCTACCCTTATTTCCATTGTGTAAACTGACTCCTGTACAGTTTACAGTGCAGGTTATATTATACATTATAGATAACTTTAAATTTATAAAAATGGGTCAAAATAAAATAAAAAATGTACGTGGTGTTGTATTTGATGCCACCAATATCAAGTCTTTTAAGAATTAGCAGAAGCTATATATAATTAATCCCTGGAATTAGGAAGTATAATGCAATGTTCCTGTTTTCAAATTACTGCTATTCTAAATTATTGTGCTAGATCTATATTCGACACTGCGTTTTAGTAACTATTTATGTTAAACATATGTTGTATGCAACTTCTTATTGATGTATATGCTGTGAACCAAATAAGTTATAATTATGTTATAATTACCTATGACGAAATAAATCTATGCATATAATGTTTAATAAAGAATAATTGACACTAAACTTTGCACAGCAAGATAATCGGATAGGGGAAACTATAATCTCCGCCCCAATGAGGCCTAAAAATAATTGTTTATTTCTGCATACATCGATATGCTTTTAAAAATAGGATATAGGTAGCTCGATATCAGGATTTATTTTGCTGTTGAGAGCGTGTGGAAAGGTAAATTAATTTTAAGTGAGAAAGTGAATGTACCTTTCCTCGAGCCTTATAAAAAGTCTATGACAGGTCAGGTAACAATTAAGAAACAAACATTTTTACGCTTGGTCTATATACATTTATTTATTACATGAATGGGAATCATGCATATATACTGCAGACAGTTTTAGAGAATTTTGATTTCACTCATTGTTTTAAAGCCCCATTAGCTTTTTGCTGTAGAAAAATATACTGCAAAAACATATAATTGTTGATATTATCCCAAGATAATTATTACCGACGAAACAGGCCCCTTTTCGTCTGAAAACACTCATTTCACTGTGATTTTTGCTTTTGTAAACTTGAAATATGTAGAGCACGTGACGTCACTTTACTGCGTGTGCATAGCATGACTGCGGGAAAACTCAGATGTTCTATAAATAGTATTTATTTCACTGATATTGAAAAAAATACGATAGTGGTTTCGGAAACATTTTTTCTTGCTATAAAGTATGCACGGGAGGAAAGCACACCGGATTCATCTGTTATATAGAGCAGACAGAAACTATTAGGACTAATACATTTATAAGTTTATGGGACTTTAATTTGTCTATCTAAATATGAAAACAATCATTCTCTGTTGCAAGATAAAACAATTTCTTTAAAAAAATCCGATTGTAAATGATGAAATGTCCATGTAAATATAAATACACGGAAATATCTCCCATATTTAGATTTGACATCATTAAGAGATTTTTAGATAAGGTATTGCCATGATTGCTCTCCACACGAAAACTATTTTATTTAATCAGACTATGCGGAAGAATACTCGTGCCCGGTTTTATAAATGCGACAATGGAATGTTTCTGTTTCCCTGATTACCGTTTGTCAGACTTGTAATAAATTACACCAATAAACTCGAATATAAACTAATAATTCACGCACTGAATTTGTCTCTATTCATGAATTGTTTAGGCCATCCTTAAAAAAAATGTTTTTGCCGTAACCAAACATAGAAATTTTTCAGTGGGTAGGTAGGTAGGATTTAAAAAAGCATTTTTTACCAGAAACACCTAAAATGATTTATAAGGCGTAAAACGTTTGCGTCTGGTTATCGGAGACCCCGCCTCTGTAGTCGAGTGGTTAATGTCGCTGGCTTCAATTCACTGTAACATCACACTGATAGAGGGTCGTGGTTTCGAGCCCCGCTACCGACCATGTACGTCTCTTAATGTAAGAAAGTAGGCAGTTGCTTACGGAGATGATAGTCTAGTGCTGGTTCTTCCCAGGAATGATGGTTAGGTGAACTGTCCGCCTCACATGACTTTGACTGTTAAAAAGGGGGCCTAATTAAAAGTTGATATAAACAAAAAGGTTATCCGACCTATCCTGAAGTATATTTCTCCGCGACCCTAGATTTTATTTGGCCAAGAGCCAAAAAAGTCCCTTACAACTTTCCATTTTTAATGAGCATGTAACCAGAGATATAATATGTTCGGCCTAAGTGTAACCTTTGCTTAGATACACTAAGTGGATACATCGAACAACACCCGCTGTCCATTCCACAATAGGTTCGTGTCGTAGTTAATTACGACACGAATTAAGCTAGAATTCGTGATTCTTTAGCATGATAAAGAATGATCGAAATTAAAATCAATGAAAAAATATTTCAATTCTATAAAAAAATCAATACAAAAGTTCACAAAACCCGTAACAACCATGCATATGCGCACGACCAAAAACTAGAACAAAATTAATTCCGAATTTATAAAAGCTCTCTGTCTTTAAAGACCACCTTTTTCTCTTTCCCACAGATGACCTTTATTCACAGGTTTGGATGTACGTTGAAAATCCAATACCGTTAAACCTGTGTTTGAGCTACCTGTGAATTAATGCTATCTATGGACAAGGGTCACTCTTTGTTACACCAAAGACCTATACACAGATAAGCAAGACTGTCTAATCAGTAATACTCCTTGAAATGAAGTTTCATTTCGCTTTCGCAGAAACTAATTGCAACAAGGACTCTCTGATTATACACAAAACCTGCTACATGTATGTCATTTCTTCTTTTCCTTGGTAATTACATATTAACGTCTTGAATAATCTGACAATTTCAATCTTAATGTTTGTATGAACTTAAATAAAAATGTGTTTGCGTGCATTTCTCTGAGAACGTGATGGGTGTATGTGTGTGTGTGTGTGTGTGTGTGTGTGGGTTTGTATTACTATCTGGATGAGGTAGATTTTTGGTCATGAAATTATGTGACAATTTTAAGGGTACCATTTACAAGGTTTTACAAGGGTTTAGGGTTAGGGTTAGATCTCAATTAGTTGTCTATAAGTCATTACCAGTCAATTCCCCCCTAAAAAAGGGGTTTTTAGGGGACCTGAGGTACATACCGAGGTATACCTCGGTTAAATTTCTATGTTTTTGGCAAACAAAGTGAGGTACATTTTATAATGGAAAACCTCGGAAAGATAGTAAAAAAAGTTTGTGTGTGTGTGTGTGTGTGTGTGTACATTTAGAAGTACATGAATCAATGTGTACTTGCCTATTGATGCTTGTTAGGTCATTCTATTTGTCATGTTATTAGGATGTCTCATTGTATATTCATATCTTTTTGTTTGTAACTCTTCAGAAAATGGAGGAATAAAAGCTAAATAAATAAAAATAAATAGACGTATCTACGCTATTTAAAATAGAACTTTTAAAACTTAAATAACAACATGTTAGTCTAAACGATTGCTGTTTGGATTTGTTGGCTGTTGTAATATAGACAAATGTCTGAAATGTATACTATTAGCAAGATTTTTACGTTTAAAAAACTTAAATCTTAAAGCCATGTCTGTGAAGCGGACACCGGGTCTAATATTTTCAACACACTTTCTTTAATGATTTCTGTTCTTTATTACATAAATGTGTGAAAATGGAATAAATACTAGTACATTGATTGTACATGTATTAATTAGCTCGAATAGTCGAACGGCAGTTATTTTGTAATATTGCTTGAATTCAAAATGGTTAAGCAGATTGTATTTGTTTCTTAAATGCAGCAGCTGCAGCAGCAGCAGCAGCAGCAGCAGCAGCAGCAACAACAGCAAGAACAACAACAACAACATCAAAACAATTTTTTATATAATAATAAATTGAATCATTTTATGCACTTTTAAAACATAAAAATTGTCTGCAATGAAATAAAAAACAATGTATCACAGATAAAGTATATCACTCGACGTATTCGACATTTTACATAAGAAAAAGAGGATTTTCAAAACGAGAACATGATTTAAACTTATAGTATTTACTTTATTTTAAACTGGCTAAAAAACTTCATATCAAGATTCATACAAGATGAAAACACCCCACTTAAAATGTAAAACTTGTAAGAAATGTTCAAAAGATTACTGTTTGTATAACATTTTTTCTTACTTAAGTTTACAAACATAAGATCGGGTTCTATTTTTCACTAATCTGCTTAAATCAGTGTTAAACATAAGCATTACAAAACTACAGAATATTTGAATAAAGTCCCTGTTTTATGCCGGACGACAAACAACCATTTTCAGACTAACTTACAGTAAACCCTCGTTATCAATTTAAAGACCGTCCTGAGAACCAAACAAATCGGACCACCTCCAAACAAAGGCCTCCTTATGGTAAAGGTAATTCTTTTATATACTGTCATTGATCATTTAAAAGATTATGACCACCAAATAAAGACCACCTTTCAATAAAGGTCACATTATGTATTTCCCAAAGGTGGCCTTTGTTTACAGGGTTTGACTGTAGTATTGGTATCAAGAAGAAAAATAGAGAAAACATTAAAATAAAGTAAAAATCAAGCTGGTTACACTGAGATGGTGACGAAGTTAAAGGGGCATACCCTACAACTTGGTGCATCTAGAATCAAGGCAAAATGATGATAAATAAAAACTTGTAAAGAAAAAAGACAACGAAGAAAGTTTCAGCCAAAAATTCATCCAATTAAAAGTAAAATCACAAAAAATATTAGTTTCCATAAAAGATCGGAAACTCTTTGGAATTTGTTGTACAATTTTTGGGTGGAAGTGATTTATTATTCATAGCTATGACTTTTGCGGCTAGTACCTAAACTAGTCATTTTATGACTCAAGTTCTTCTTGCAATTATCCATTATATATTGTTTTACATATACATCTAGCACATTTTTACACTTTCACAGAATGTTTGTCAGTTGTAGGGTATGCCCCTTTAACATTTTAGTGTATTTTAATCATGACGTTATAGGACGTGTAATACAAAGAATTAACACAGCATAAACATTCTTTACTGGTTATATTCACATTATCAAGCAAAAGTTATCGGCTTTCGGGAAATAGCTGAAAAAAAAATCTTGTAGACATTTGAAACAGAAGGTTCATTTTTGAAGCGTATTCCATTGAGCAACATATTCCAGTATATTTGGAAAGTTATTTTGCACGCAACAAACCCCAACTCTTATGCTTTGTAAAGCATAAACAAGTGTTTTGTTTTCAGTTCTTGGTGTTGTAAAAAGTCAGCATATTTAAGGCGAAAAATATTCAACGAGGGTAAATCTCTAATTACACTGTAGTATATAAATCTTTTCCACACAGGGATTACCTTCATTGACCGACCTTGTCAAAGATTCGTTCACATGTGAATAAACATTTGACCCACAAGGTAATTAAAATACCATTTTTGATTCCGTAACAATGGGTATTAAAATCATAATAACAATACATCGCTATATAACAGTTGAATAACATTAAATAAGAAATTATTAAAAGAATGTATTTAGCACTTGAAAATAATCTGATGCCTTACTTGAAATTACAAAAATTGAAAGTCAAGCACGATATAGCACATTTCGTACAAAAAAGGGGATTGGAAGACACCATGAACTGAGATTAAACTGAGGTCGTTAATTCCTGGAGATCGTAGGTTAGACTCCTGGTTTGGTGCGTGATTTACCCACTCACATGTCCTGAGTCCTGACCTGCTGTCCACGGAGCAGCCAACATGATATAAGGCTGGCGTGAAATTGTTTGTTTCTGGTTACCCGACCTAACCTAAGTTTCTCCGCGACCCTAAACATTTATTAGGTTCGAGGACTGGAACATCAACTTTCTCACTTTTTACCTCAGTTCCACACTCTTTCAAGAGCCAGTTCCGCACACTTTCAAGAGCCAACTTGAAATCCCTTATCCTACCTACTCTATTTTAATGAGCTTATAACCAGAAACAAAAAAGAATGTCAGTTTAGGCCTTAACTGTAATTATTTGTTTCACAGTCCATCGAAAAATATACATGTACAATGTACGTTGAAACATAAATTTAAGACGTTTTAGTATTCAGCTGAATCTCGATACATGATTGTCAGAATTTCACAGTCTTTGAAAAATAGGTAAGTTTAAAACAGAGTGTAAGAATTATTATACATGAAAACGAACAGCAGTGTTTATTCCGTTTACATAACGTTTATGTACGAGCTCATAACATCAGTTGTTGTCTGAGTGAGTTCGCAACCCTTTCTTTATCCATGTCTACAAACTCGCCTACATTGTTTATTTCGCATACATAATATTTGATATGTACGAGCTCCTTATAACATCAGTTGTCGCCTGACAGATTTCGCAACCTTTTCTTTATCCATATCTTCAAACTGACTTCTCGCTGCTGCTGCTACAAATACCACTGGTGGTTCTTTTTTCTCTTCCACTTTTGGTTCTACTTTCTTTTCGGGCTTTGGTGCGGGCTTCTTTTTAGGACCGCGGGGAAACAGCGGTGGTGAGTCGGGTCGATCTTTTAAACCATACCCTAAGTGAGCGAAGAAAGGCGCGCACGCTATGGTGCACGGTGCCACGCAAAGTCTCGCGCATAAATGCCAGAAAGATTTACACCATATTCCACAGACCACTTTCACAACCTGGTGACAAGGAGTAAGAAACCAAATGTGTGAAAACATGATTGGAACGAATTCAAAAGCCCAAGCGATGGCGATACAGACGCCACAAAAGAGGCCCATCAGTTTGTACGTGCATTCTCGCATACAGTCGTAACAGATTTCCGAAAATTCCCAAACACAGTCGAATGACTGTGGGGATCTAGATGGTTCCGCGAAAACACTAAAATAATCAATCACAATATGTGAGTTAATGTTGTTAGGGTCCCTGTTTTCAGCTGGTTCCGGGTTCACAGGGGCCACTCGATTGATCCCTCCACGTGCTGGTCGATTCCCTTGAGATGACATTATAATTCCTTGTCGTTAGATTTTATGAATAACTACGATGTACCAACGCAAACAAAATAATTGTTTTCGAAAACAAATGTAATTCATTTAATATCTTTCACTTTATCTGTAAAATATTCTCCACTCCAAATACGATATCACTTTAATTACAAATTATTATTAATATCCTTATCACACGATACTAATCACAAGGTTAATACAAAGTCTTAAAATCTAATACTAAATTCAGAGTTTATTTCAAATTTGATAGTTTAATGTGCACTTATAATAGTTCATAAATCACCACTAAACTCCAGTTGTTTGTTCGTAAACCGGTAAACAGGTATACCTTTGATTTATTGCTTTATTGCTGTTTCGAAACTTTCATTATAACGCACTGAGTGGACTGGACATAAATACATGTATTAGTTTATAACATATACCATACCATACATGTATAATATAATAAACAATCCAAATAAGAAGCTCTGGTTCACCGAAAGTCGAAAATTGCTTTACATAAATCGACACTATCAGTCACTGTGTTCTTTATTAAAATCGTTTAAGGAACACTAGAATTTAATAGCCAGTCCTCCTATTTGAAGTCGAGAAGGACGTCTTGTTACTAGTATAACACAATTTGCAAATTCCGTATATTTGCGACGTTGATAAGAATTTTCTTTAACATAAGAAGTTCACCATAAAATTACAAGAAACATAAATCATCACTGTTGATTTAATGTAAGCTGTAGTACGTAGGTTGAGGTTATTACCAACTTCGTGTTTCCGTGATATGTTGCGTCTTTTATGGAATGTTACATTATCCAATTTAGATATATCACGTGTTCGGCTCCCTGGTCCTAATTAAATGATTACATCATTTTGCGAGTCCTTTACTTT
The DNA here is from genome assembly GCA_964023205.1 of Lutraria lutraria. Classification (NCBI taxonomy): domain Eukaryota; kingdom Metazoa; phylum Mollusca; class Bivalvia; order Venerida; family Mactridae; genus Lutraria; species Lutraria lutraria. The sequence continues at coordinate 36,180,658 of OZ026840.1, read as the reverse complement.
ATAAATGCACGAAAGTTCTCCAGCGTGTTAAGTTCGAAAATTGAGTCTTTTGAATCTTCAGTGGCCAATATACGACGGCGATTTAATTTCTACCAAATTGTTTTTAATACTAAATACTAGTCCATTTCTATAAATGGTATGCAAATACGTCACACAGTCATGAATTAAAGGAGAGTAGGTCGGGGTTAAGCTGATCAGGCCATACTACGTATCCACAATAAAATATAAACAGAAGAAATGAACAGTGAAAGTTATGTTCGTTTTGTACAAGTAATCCATGTTAGTTTATAATCTTTAAAACAAACCTTTAAACTTTCTCGCATTCTTCCCTTTGTAGCGTTTATTTGTATAAAATCTACATACGGGACCGAAATTTATTATAAGTACGTGCCAATGTTCATAAAAGGTGAACTATCTGGTTACCTTAAACCGAAATGCAAATAATAAAACGTCTTCAATGTAATTCAATAGGTTCTTCCTTGTTTTGTTTCGGTTAATTAATCTTGTGTTAAAATTAATAAAGCATTTTGAAATAAGAATGAACTAGTCCTACTAAATGTTGAACCAAATTATTCTGACGGTTTTGTCTTTGAATTAGACGCATAATTATGTAAAATTTTAGTTCTCCGACTAAAAACATGGCCTGACAAAATGTATTAAAATTTATGTTTTTCTTATTTTGAAAAATCTATGAGATTACAAATGTCATATATTCAATCGTAAAGCAAAACATGCAATCATGCTATGAGGTAAATTTTCACCAAATTATTATTAATATATATGTTATGGTAAAATAAATGTGGTAGACCATTCTCAGATCGTCAGTAGATGTTTGCTGTGCGAATAACGTAAGATCGGATTCCCGAAAAAAAACCCATAAAAATCCTAAAAAAAATTGTTGTTTCTGGTTATCCAACCTGCCCCAATTCTTCCCAGCCACAAGTTTTTATTAGGCCGGAGGAACGGTACATCTACTTTCTCACTTTATTTCTCCTTTCCGCACGCTTTAAAAAAAACCTTTTTAATGAGCACCCAGAAACAACTAAGGTCTAACCACTACCGATTTAACGAATAATCAGGCACATTTTAAATACTCGTAAATGAGGTTGTTTTAGATCGTCAAGGACTTAATTATTTGTAAGTCCTTGCGATTTGTATGATCTGATCTTGAAAACTTATAAATATACATCTAAACCATTCGTGTATATTTGTATTTTGATAATGTTTTAAGAATACTCAGTCAAAATGTTCTCTCGTTTTTTTTGGTCACTCATAGATAAAGCGCGCAGTTTAGTCACCAAGTTTCCGGTGTAAACGCAAAAAAAACCAAGCAAGGCAAGTAACTCCGCTGTGTCTTTTTACATAAGTTTTAGCGGTTAGTTCCCTTACAGACTGTCGATACAGGGACTGAACTGGTTCCTGTTGACTTATGTGTACAAAGCCTTTGGTACACTGCATCATGGAACGGGAACCAGTTTATACAGGGACACTCTTCGTTGTAACTTTTATTCTACCGTAACCAGTGTTGCGAGTAGAGAGCTACGCGGGTAAGTGAAAATTCAAGTGCCTAGAAATATGTTGTCTGACCCAATTTTATCACCCAAATTTCAGCACATCTTTACTGAAATGGGTGATATAGGTCTTTTGCTATTCCATATGCCTGGACATTGAGTCACAATCGAACAAAGCTCCCCAAGTCAAGCACGAAACTTGCAGGGCAAACTTGTACTCGAGCAGAGAGATGTAAACATCCCAAGTCGACCCGGTCCTTAGGCTCCATGAAAGCAGATTTCATTTCCGTGAAGCAAGTTTTCTTTTTTTTGTTAAAGACTTTCCTTCGCTGAAGAAAACTGGCCTTAAAAAACAACAGCTAGTGCCATGGAAAGTCGAAAATATGCCCTAGGGTTAGCAACGTGCCAGGCACGAGAGACGGAAGTGAAACACTGAACGTGATCGAATTGTAACATCTCGCGTGACTATCGAATGTAAATAATTGTCATTTATTTTTAACTACTTTTGGTGAATGCTAGAAAAAATATGTTTTGCACATGTTTTTATGGCAATATTTTTTCATAATAATATTAGAGTCTAGACTGAATTCAATGGAAGATTTTCCGTTTATAACATGGTCCTGAGTTTTTTATATAGTTTTGTGAGATTTATTTTATCTCTTTTTGAGCTCTTCAATTAGGAGTATTCTCTTTAACTTCCGGTCCGTAGTTTACCAGCTGTCAAAATTGTGCTGAATTAATACTGCGAATTTACTGTATAAATCGTAAGTGTGCATATTTATTATATGTTCAGTTTGTTGCATAATTGACCAATAAACATAATTAGTGATAGGGAAATTAATGACACCTCTTCAGTTGTAAACAACTTCGGGTTGAATTTCATTTTGACCTAGAAAGGCTAGAGCATGTAATCAATTAAATTATTTGCCAAATTTAGCGGTCAGTTGTGAAGACATTGTTATTTTATCTTTTTCAAAATCTAAATATCTTTCATGCCTAAATTCACAAATGCTGGGGCTCTGCAGTGCATGACATTCTTGCATTGTTTGCTACAATCAATCGAGTATATCTGTTTTAGGAATTTAGATTTTTTCCTTTTTTAAGTCTTTTGAGGGACAACCTAGTTTTTGAGTTTCCTTCATAAAGTATATAGTCGGTCAACCTGTAACAAAAAATTAATTAAAAGACTGCATATCTGTGATCTCCCCTCACTTTTTATTTTATTTACAAATTTGAAAAAAGTCATCATTATAACATATTCTATATAATAAATAAAAACCATGTCTTTCAAGGTGTTTTCCTTCTTTCTCTACAATTAAAGCTGGAAAAGTCGCTAAGTGACCGTGGCTTTAGTTCAATGTTTAACTCCAATGAAAAAAAAAATTGAAATATGATTTTCAGACCAGAGTTCAGCTTAATTTACATTGCAGTTAATTATTTTCAATTATACTTTTATCAAACACTGTTGAGCGTTTCACAACATACTTTGATGTATTTTTTTATAGCAAGAAGACATTAATGTCTTTGACACAGATTGCGAGACAGGCTCAGCAGTGTATCATAAGAGCCACTGCTTTGTCTGCCTCTTCATCTGTCGGTACATCAAGAAGTGAACAACCAAGTGTAAGTAAGTTATGGTAGCAAACACTGTGAATAAGACACATTGTGTAGTTTTCTGAAGACACACTGTAAAATCTGACATGTGGTTTAACTAACATCCTGGTAGTAATTTTTTACTGAAGAGCTAAGCTTTAGCCCTGATGCTTAGCTTCAACTTCTAAATCATCATGTTAAATATGTTTTTATATTTCCCACACTATTTCTTTTATGATCAAGATATTATTGTAATCTGGACATTGATCTTCTTTTATGATGATCTGCATTTTAGTCTAGTACCCGGTATGTTGTTTTGTAGATACTAGGTGCCTCAGCTTTCCTATTCATTTTTATACTTGAATGTAGAACTCACATGTTATTCACCTATTTAGAATATGTATATTTTTGTTTCTGCTTTCTTTCTAGCATGAACAAACAAGAATGTAGTTTGTTGTAGCTTTGTTTTCATCTAGAATATGTTTGCTGGTTTTGTCATGAATGCAGTTTAAACATGTCAAGTCAATTAACTGATACAGCAATTTTGCCATATGACCCAAGGTTATCTAAAACTATTTTGTAAGCTATAAATTTAGTTTTGGATTTCTGGGTGATACTTATGAAATCATAGGCTTCTTATTGATTGTCAGTAGTAAATAATTATATATATATATTTTTATGTTCTTAGATCTCAGCTTGTTCAACTTAGTTAGCTTATTATATAATGCATTGGTTTGAATGCCAGCTATGTAGGATAATTAATTTGGCAGTTTTTGTTTTTATTCATCCAGTATTTTAATTTGATATGGTTTTGCTTTTTTAGTACTGCACCATCTTACTACAAGCACCTTTTAATTATACTTTGGTCTGTGGGCTTGGTATGAAACTTATTTTCTTCAACGATTGCATGTTTATTGAATAATTGTAATGATTTGAACATGCAGTTTTCCCTTTTTCTCAATGCATGAAGCAACTAACAAACTGTTATTATTATCATTTATATAATAAAACAAAATGGTCTCCAAATAAAGGCCACCTGTCAACAAGGGCCATATTTTGTCTTTCCAATGGGTGGTATTTGTTCACATGTTACCCTGTATAATATCATGTATGGTTTATTTATACTATGGTCATCAGAAAACTGCAAACAATGTTCTTATTGTGTGAAGCTTGGGTTTGTACATATTGGTATTAACTGATTTCATGCTTGATTTCTTTCTTACCTTGTTTGATGTGTTTTGCCATTATAGATATCAAAATTATGCATGAACTAAAATTTCAGTAAAACCTGCAGTAATTAGGCTAGAAAAAAAGTCATGTCTACAGTTTCTTGACCAAAAAAAAGATTGGTAGATCACTTAACTTTACTATTATTTTTTTTCTAAACATACCTTTTGTACTTTGGAGAATCGATTCACAAATATTTTTTATACTTTCGATTTTGTTGTTTGAAACTTGAGGGTAAATGTCAAAATGTACTTGGGTCTGTACGTCACCTGGTAATCATAAACATTGACTTTTTTCTAGCCTTACTAAAATTGGTGTAATAAAATTTTTGTTTCAAATTTGCTATTATTAAAATTTTGTGAAAAACATTTCCATATAAGGTTCGATAAAATTTATCGATTTAATTTTTTTTGGTGCAAGATTTACTGAAAAAAAGTTCACTTAAATAATATATTGTTTTCTTTTTCGAATTAATCCATTTACCTATTTAATATTTCTGCTTTCAAGAAGTTTACTGATATTTTTATCACAAAGTAGTTTTGCTGTCTTGGCCTAGGCATAAAAAAATGTTTGTTTCTGGTTATATGCTCATTAAGAATATGATAGGCACCATAGGTAGATCTTTTTTTTTTGCTAGCATAGGAACTGTAGGTAGGGCTTTTTTGCTCTGGAAAGAATGTGGAAAGGCTAAAAAGTGAGAAAATGAATGTACCAGTACCATTCCTTGGGCTTAAAAAATGTAGGGGAAATTAGGGTTGATCGGGTAACCAGAAACGAACATTTTTTTTACACCCTAGTTAGATATAACATACTTTTTTCAGAACATTCACTCTTAATATTTGTAGTATTTTCTTAACCCATTGAGTGTGCTTCTCAGTTTTGTGATTAATCACTTATATTGTAACAAGTTTTTACAAAATGGGAAAAGCCTCTACTAAACATAATTGTTTTTTTATTATAATGACAAGAAGCATGCTAATTTATTTTTGTTCTCTTTATCATTTTAACTATTGCATTATGTTGTTCCATTTTACTATGTTCTCTAACTTGCTATTTGCTAAACTTGTAGATAGTGCTGTACTGTAGTATATATAATATTAATACTGATATTTGTGTGGAGACATCCATCGCTGATGTAAAATGGAGGAATTCTGATTGTATCTTAATTATCACAGCACTAATGATGGAGCCATGACTTAACTTAAAGTGTTATATACCTTGATCATCTCAAGGAGTGTCATGTTGTATTATGTTCGCACCTAGTACATGTGATATTTACGTGCCAATGAGCACAAGTTTCACAATACAAAAACAAAAATTTTAATCTAGTTCTTTGTTTTTCACGAATTGTGATAATGGAATATGGATGTTTGTTGCAAGTTTGCAGTCATCATTTTCAATTATGCAGTAAAGCTTATTTTTTAAAACTTATTGGAGTTAGTTACGAGAAATAGAACTACATTGTATAAACATTATGTAAATGAAGTAAATACCTTCCTAATTAATCTCAAATGTACCGGTACTTGCAAACTGTTTTTGAGATGATTGTCTTTTATTAATGCAATTATGTCATCAAACATTTTGTATACTACTGATTGCTTTCTCTTTTCTTTGGTACATGTGTACTTGGCATAGCATAACAAAGTATTTTTCATCTGGTGTAACTAGTCCCTTTAAGTGCTTGCTGTGTCACAAATATTATAACTATTTGAATTTAATTCTGAAACCATATGTATGTAATTAAGTTTTAACATGTTGTATGTATGTCATAGAATAAATCTGCTTATAATGACATAGGGTTAGTCTCAGTTAGATATGCAGATTAATTCTGTATTGTGCATAAAGTATTGCCCGATATTTTATCTGTATAACTTTTTATAGGGAAGCTGTCTTGTAAAAATAAATGAAGTGATATTATTTACTTACATACAATTTGTGGATGGCATATTAAATTACCCACTTTGCTGTGAACAAGGGGAAAATTTAGCATGTCTGTTTCGAAGGGGCGTTTTGGGTTATTCATCATGTCTGTGACAAGCTTTAGTTACTATTAGAATTGAGATGAAATTCATGTTTTTAAAAGTGATATTTAAAGATTTTAGTTCAAGTCTAGTTAGAGAAGCATTACAAATGCATGAGCAACTTTTTTCTGTCTATAGCAATTCTTTTTTACTAATAATCTTCAAACTATGTTTTAACTTCTATATTTTCCTGATATAACAAAAAATGCTAAATTCCTACACATATGATTATTTAGACTAGGTACTTACTTGATGTAAACAAATATATGTATGTTCTCTGTAAATATGTTATACATTTGTAGCATGGATAGAATAATTATAGTACGCATAACTTAGAATTTTAGTTTACTCTTTCATAAATAATCCTACAGAGAGTGTCAATATAGTGCTTAAAGAATGTGTTAAACATAAAAATCATCCCTTTTAATTGAAGAAATATATTAATGCAATAATTTATTGGTATTTATGCTGTTGATAATTGTGTTGACATGATTCATTTTACTTACCGTAATAACAAATGTGCTCAGGTAATCCTGTTTGTATGTATTTATATTGTAATCAAGGAGATGTACTTGAAAAAAAGGGTCTCAGAATATTAATAAAGGCCTGTTGGAAACAATTCCAGCTTGAGCGGGAGGGGACTATTTTGAGATTTGTGTCTGATGACAACAGGGCGAATATCAGGTATAGCCCCTTTTGTCAGTTATAGCCCCTTTTGATTACCATTACAGCTGGAATTACCCTCTTAGCCACCCCTCCAATTCCTATGGTACTGCAGTATGTGTTAATTATCCCAATGTCAAATTGAATATTTGTATTTTGTTATTTTTAGAGAAATATGTCTTCCAAACTCAAGATGGCTGACCGCCTGAGGGGCACTGAGCGAAATGTATGGTAAGAAACATGAGTTTAAGATTCAGTGTGGGTAGTGAATGTTGGGACCACAATCTTGTGATAAAACACAAATAATCAGAGTCCATGAGCCACGGCCCTCTAATGTGTTCCAGTTGTTAGTGTGCCAGATTTGTTTGTTTATTTGAGTTTTACTCCCCTTTATAACAGTCACAGTCATAAATGACTCATATGAGGTGGACAGTTCATCTAACCATCATTTCTGGGAAAGACCAGTAGACCCCCATCCTTCGTAAGCAATTGCCTACTTTCTCATATAAAGAAACGTGGTTGGCAGCGGGACACGAACCAACAACTCTGTCAGTGATAGGTAACATTGATTTGAAGTCGGCGACCTTGACCACCTGACCAAGAAGGTGGGTCGCGCCAGACTTGTTACCTGGCGATCTGGTATAATAAACATATTCTTGGCAGGTCATACTCATTTATCAACAATGTCAATTTTCCTCCATGTATGGATAAATTGTCAGCTCCTTGTGGAATACATGTAGTATGAAAGTACTGGTTAGAATACAATCCAGGAAAACTGGTTAGTTTATATCTCTTACTGGAACGGTTCTGAACTTCACTTTCTTGTATATCTAGGTAACATTCATTATGATGTTTTGTGCTTTTATAAAATTAACATAATGCGTTATGCTTGTATATTTTTAATTAAGCAAAAACTAAAACATCAGTCAGATACTTAAAGAACACAGCAATATTAACAAAGATTTATTGTATAAATTATTGTTATTTTTATTCAATAATTCATGATGCATCGTGAGGGCTCAGCGCAACACTGTCGTAACTTGTTCTTATTTCAATATGAGTTATGACACTGTTGCGTTAAACCCTTGAAATTTATTCTGTTCTATTTATTGTAGGGTTGAGATTGGAAAGCTGTCAGCTGAATACAAAGCTATTAATTTGGGTCAGGTATGTTCTCTGTCTGTCTTAAGATTTGACTCAATAGTACAAAGTATGCAGTGATCTTTACTTAGATGATAGCATGCTCTGATATGAACTGATAGTGCTATCAGCTTATTGCGGGGCCGCTGTTGAAGGATTAAAAAACTATGAGTATAAATGAACTAATGTTATACTTACACATAATGCACACCAACCTTCCTGAATGATAACCTGTAAAAAAGTCACCTTTCTACTACAGTCAATTATTGAAATAAACCTTTGAAAATAGACCATCTATGCATAATGGCCAATTGTACATTAGGCCATTTTTTATTATCTCCCTTTATTGTCTTAGTTGACAGGTTTGACACTACAGAAAAATTATCAAAGTTTTGATGCACTAAATAGATGAAAATCAAATAATTGCTTTCTAATGGCCTTAAAGAAAGTTCTGGTTGATGGACTGAAGGGATGAAAATCCAATACTTGATTTAATGACCTTAAAAAAGTTGGGTTTATCTGAAGTTAACAGGGACTGAAGGGATGAAAATCCAATAATTGATTTTTAATGACCTTAAAGAAAGTCCTGGTTTATCAACTGAATAGTATCTTATCATTAAGCAAACCTAAGCTGATGGGTCAGTACAATTATTATAGTGTCAATATCTAGGGCAATACTTGTGACAGTCCTTAAGCTGATCATAGATATTAATTGATATTCTGAATACCGTAACTCCCAAGAAAATGGCTAAGCACAAATCTTCTTTGGTTGTTTGGGGTTACTCTTGATTTTTGTGAAAAGATTATAAAAAACTGCCCAATTAACAGATTACAAAACATCCAAATCATTTTATCTGGTCTGTCTCATTTAAGAAATTATTGAGTTGATTAATTACACTTTGTGATGTATTTGAGGTGGTCTTTTTTCTGTGGTTTGAATGAAATACTGATGACTGTGTGAGCAGGGCTGGACAATTTTACTTTATGTTACTCGTCCTGCTGGACGTCCAGCTTGGAAATTTAACTAGGTCATCCGTCATTTTTACCCCTCCTGAGTCTTTTTTAATTTTGGGTGGAAGAATGGATTTCTCCAGCCCTGTTAGGTCGAATGTAATAAAAATGGACTTTGAATAGGATGCTTCTGCAGATGCGTAGCTAGTGATATGCACTTATACACATGCCTATTAGATCAATTTGAAAAGTGAATAGCAGAAGAAAAGTTTGGACACATAATAATATTAAGTAATCATTGATAACCATGCTTTGACATAAAAGTTTTTAGTCCAAATAAATAATATTTTATACCCTGATGACCTTCAACACTGAACTATAGGATCAGATTGGGTGACAATCCAAAAAAAAAAATTATATTGTATTTTTGTATATTTTAGGGATTTCCAGATTACCATCCACCACAGCATGTAATTGATGCACTCGTGAAAGGTGTAACATGTCCAAATTCTCCTCTGAATCATCAATACACCAGATCTTATGTAAGTTACTGTACTATGTATCTACGTCTTAATAGTCCATACATATAGTGCAGCTTCATTAAACTGTCAAAGGTGAATTATTGCACGGTCACTACATGTAGATGCATTTATTGTTAGCTTCGTACTATAGTCAATAGTTTCAATTTATTTTACAGCAAAGGAATATTCTGTTATATTTCAAGTTAAATACATGTACATTCAACAACCGGCATAATGAAGATTATTGTATAGCTGAAGAAAGTTATCAAATCTCACCGCAACTAGAAATAAATGCACACTTGATCATGAAATTATGCGGCTTTGATAAAATTTAATATTTTAAATTCAATGAAATTGCACAATACAAATATATTACATACAGAATGAAGTGCTTCAATGAACATCATTTGTTCCATTCTTTGCACTGGCTTTCCTGCTTGTATGACAATCAAATCAACAGTTGTATTAAAATAATGAAACAATCACTACAAACAATACAGCAAGTGATCCTTTATCAAATTTTGAGTACATGACTGTTATGTATGTTTTATTGCATAGATATATGTACATGTAAGTAATGCTACCTCTTATTAATTTGTTAGAACATTTTGTTGCAGTTATCAATTTATTGTTCTCTTTTTAATCTGCTTCTGGTCATTGACAGAAATGAGTATCATCTTTTATAAGAAAAAAATGATTTAGTTGGGCTAGTATGACAATAATTAATTTAAATTGTTTCAAGAAATTAATTAGTCAGGTTTACCTACTGCTGATGCTCAATAGCTATTTATAGCTAATGTTATATTTGTTAATGAATATGCAAGCTGACTATAAATAGATTCTTGTACATTGTATCTTGATACTATGTGATTGAAGATATATTAGGCAGGGAACCAAATTAGAAATCAATTATTATGGATTGTCCGTGCCCCTTGAAGATTTAATTATAAGACCTGGAACCAAGCTTGAAATCCATACCGTAGGAAATAGAGTTGAAAAAGATTAAACATTTCTTATTTTAATATTTTGAATATTTTCAATGTTTTCTTTTGATTGTAGGGTCAGCCACATCTTGTAAACACACTAGCCAAATTATACAGTCCTATTTTAAAACGTGAAATCAACCCTATGAGTGAAGTAATGGTCAGTGTCGGTGCTTTTGGTATTCTTTTCTCAACCATACAAGGTCTAGTCAACCCAGGAGATGAGGTACTTATACATTTCTATTTTGTTATGTGCAAAAATATTTTAAGTACAGTGCAACCTCACCAAAGCAACACCCTTTGGGAGTAGCCAAATTTTATGTTGTTGTTGAGAGGTTGTTGCTCTACAGAGGTTGAATTAAATAGTTAAATCATGCAGTATGAAAAAATCATGCTGTTGTTGAAGGGAGGTTGTTGCTCAAGAGAGGGCCGCTCTGAAGAGGTTGTACTGTAATTCTTAATGGAATGCAAGTTTCAAAATGTTACATCAAATCCTTCTGACAAACTTAATTGTACAATCTTAAGAAGTTTCTTCCTGAATTGCTTGTAATTACAATGTTCTTAAAAACATCTTGAAGACATGTTGTTCATTCCATTGACTTGCTATAATCTTTTAGAATTCCTATCTGATTCGTCAGTCTGGTACCATACACAAGAAGATGGTGTCACCTTACATCTATATGGTATTGTTACAAAGAATATACATGTATTTTCTTCAACTTGACCCTGGCTGTATCTTTGGTTGAATTGATTAATTCGAATACAAAATGTTTCTGTTATTTATCATTCAGGTGATTATTATCGAGCCATATTTCGATTGTTATGAACCAATGGTGAGGGTAGCTGGTGGTGTACCTGTGTTTATTCCACTAAGACAGGTATGTATATTATATATATATGTGTTATGAATATGAAATACCTGAATATTTTCTATCCCATTACTATTACTCTAGTTTTTAATTTGATTCATGATTACCTGAGTACTCAGATACTGGCCACAGCCCTTAATTCTACCAGTAACCAAATTTTATATAATGAGCAAGCTGTCCAGGTAGGTAGCTTACAGAAGGTGGATGATTCTAGCCACGTGTAAACCTGTGGTCGTCCTGCACATTTAAAGCTGAAAATAGACAAAAAAATCCTTGAAAAGTTACACTGTTTGAGTATTTGTCTATGTGAGCTATTTATATAGGACGAATGTTGCTTTTGTACTTTGTTGATATTGCTGAATGAACTAATAAACAAACAATCAATGGAGTGAACAGTCAGATGAAGGACGGACAGATGCACAAACAGTGTTGTTACATAGCCATAGCAGGATCATCAGTACTACTGACAAATTTAACAGTGGAGAGTAACCAGTGGACATGTTTCCAGAGGATCCAAGTAGATGAGTGACATTTGGCATATTAAACGCCTTCAATTCTGTTCCGACTGCATTGTACGAACATCACTTAAATTCACTACATCCTTGTAATTATTTATTGTTTAATACAAAAGATAGATGCTACGGGTATATATGTGTATTTGTTCTCTTCAGCAAAAGACTGAAGGAGTTGTAACAAGTCAAGACTGGACTTTAGACAAAGATGAACTGGCCAGCAAATTTAACAGTAAAACAAAGGCCATTATATTCAACAATCCAAATAACCCAGTAGGCAAGGTAGGTAACTTTGGTGGTTAAACTATTGTTCTCCTTTACCATCTCTGTAAGTGTATGGAAGTTTTCCAAAAGTTGCCTATGTATAGTCAAACCCGTGAACTAAGGCCATCCTTGGCAAAGACACAATGTGACCTTTATTGACAGGTGACGTTTATTCAGGGGTCATTTTGTATGTGTGTGTGTGGGGGTGAAATTCATACTTTTTGTACTAAAGATAACAAATCTGATGGGCAATGTCCTTCAAGAATCTGACAAGATTTAAGATTGTTTAGCAATTTTTGATACCAAATAATATACTCTGCTCTTGTAAATCAAATCATACAGTTCCACATTTCTACCATATATCATTTACATCTAACCCAGTAAACTTGTTTTGTGCCCTCACTCTTGAAGATGAGGATATACAGGTTAACCCTAGTCCGTCGTTCTGTCCGTCCAAAAATCTTGTGTCACACAAGTCATATTTCCAAAAATATTTGAGGCCGAGTTATGAAATAGTACAGAAATGTTTATCACCTTATGAAGTTGTGTGTAAAGGGTTTTAACTCATTCAAAGGCTGAAGCCTCTGGAGTTATCTGCCCTTGAATTTGTATTTTGATATTACATATATACGAAAATCTTGTGTCACACATAGTGCATGATGAACAGAATAATAGAGTGAGGGCATCTGTGTCCTATGGAAACATTTCTAGTTTTTGATTGATTAACACTTAGTGATCAGTGTTAAATGTTACAGGTATACAAACAAGATGAAGTACAGATGATTGCTGACTTGTGTATCAAACACGATGCAGCTTGTATATCAGATGAAGTCTATGAATGGATGATCTATGAAGGAAGCAGTCATATTAAGATTGGTGAGTGTGTAACCAGTCTGTGATCTGGTTTACTATGTCCCAGTCTGTGATCTGACTGTTGACTGTCTCAAAACAATCTTATTTGATATTTACTTATTTGATATTTACTTATTTAATATGCTAAAATTGCAATACACTTTCCTGAACGTGGCTATGATTTTGCTAAGACCTAAAAAAATGTTTGTTTCTCAAGTTTGCAAGACAGTAAAATTGGGTTATTGGATATGCAGTTCACAGGACTGACAGTGACTATTTTGGGCCATTTTTGTTACTATAATTAGTAATGTCTTGCTGTACATGGTAACATGTTACAATAAATAACACATTGTTTTATATTACAGCCACTTTACCTGGAATGTGGGAGAGAACTGTAACCATTGGTAGTGCTGGTAAGACATTCAGTGCTACAGGATGGAAGCTAGGTTGGGGTATTGGACCAGCTAATCTGATACAGGCCCTCTCTGTCCTTCATCAGAACTCCATCTACACATGTCCTACACCTATACAGGTATTACGTTTGATTGACTATTGCAACCTTGTTTCAAATAATTGCACATTTTTAAATACATTTTTATTCATTCGACAACCTGTATAGCGAAAATTATCGTATAGCTTATGAAAATAATCGAATCTTATCGAAGCTAAAGATAGATGAAGCATTGGCTGTGAAATTATGCAGCTTTGCAGAACTTTTAATAAATTTGCACATTACTTTGGTTTTAGATATTTCATTTTGGTAATAAAGTTCTGCATGTTTTTTGTACAGGAAGCTGTGGCTTCTGGACTTGACTATGAACTGTCTGTGTTTGGTGATAAGGAGAAGTGTTATCTCCAATCTTTAGCTGTTGAGCTTACTCCAAAACGTGACATGTTAGCCAAAGTACTGACAGAAGTAGGAATGACACCAACCATACCAGAGGGAGGCTACTTTATGATGGCAGATATCTCCAAATTGAGTAAGTGAGATTCAGCTATCTGTGTGTATGATAGCATGCATTGTCATTTTATAAGTTAAGATTCATTGTGAAGTTTTTATCCTACAAGGCAACAATGGATGCACAGATTTTGGTGAAATCAAAGTTAAGTAAATACATGGTTTCGGTTTACTTCCCTAAAAGGTTGATCAGTCTAAAGATCTTTTGATCAATTAAAAATGCTCAATTTACATTCTCAAAATGTCCAAATTTGGTCCAAACTCCAAAAGATCAAAATCAAATGTTGTTAGTTGTTTTTTATCCAGCAGTTGTCATTCCCTTGTTTTGTTTGTAAAATATATGTAAGTCCAATATTGATAGCATTGTTTAACTTTCTTTCTGACGATTGTAAAATATGTGTTTAAACTTAGTCCATGATTGAAAACATGGTGTACCATTCTTTATGTTATATTTTCTAGATGTTGATATTCCTGATGATGGCACTAATGATCCCTATGACTTCAAGTTTGTACGATGGTTGACTAAAACTAAGGTATTATTAGAACAATACTGAAATTATCCATTAATGATTCATATATGTGTCTACATGAAATGTTGATCACCCATAGGTTTCTGTCTATATTTCGTCACATTATCTTAAATTTAACATAGTGATAGGACAGTCTTTTGATAATGGTTTTATGTGCAATTGACTCTTCTCTTGTTTGTTAGGTGTCTTATATAAAATATTGTGTGTTAAAGAGTGCAGTGTATAATTCAAAATGACTGAAGAACATAAAGTGTTAGCCCTGTCTGTCCATTCAAATTTTGTTCTCCAAGCGATAACTCAAGACATATTTCATGGATTGGTAGCACATTTTACATGCAGGTGTATAATAATTATATACAAGTCAGGTTCGATTTCTGTAAAAATTCAAACAGTTATTGTAATGATACGCTGGTACTAATTTGTAGGAGAGAGAAGTTTAAGGTAATGTATAATTGTTAATTAACAGGATTATCTGCAAGTTTACAAACAGCATTTTGCAGGATTTAAAAAAAATGAAGATTGACACTGATATTGTTTTTTTCAGCGATTGTCAACAATTCCACCTACTGCATTTTACAGTGAAGGTGACAAAAAATTGGGTGAAAAGTATATTCGTTTCTGTTTCATCAAGGTAAGATTTGTTTTAAAAACATAGACTTTGTGAAATGCAAAATAATCTCCCTGACATTCGGTCTGACAAGCTTGAAAAAGAAAAACAAATATAAATGCGTATATGTCAAGTAAATAAGTCGCTGGACAGCCGAGCCTGTCCGATGAGATAAGATTCTTTATCAAACTAACACACTATCGGACAAGTCTGCCGGTCCGCCCCCTTCGCAAAGTCTGGAAACATACATAAAAATTTTTTCTCAAAACTTTGATATTTATTAAAATATGTCTTGGTGGATACTTTATAAAATTTTTTTTATATATGTTAACAGCTTTTGCATGCCTTGTGTGTCGCTGTACCAGATTTGTACCTTGAGTTATTTTTCACTGACTCCTGAATTTTTCTTGAGCTATACTTGTATACTTCATGAATAGTTCATTAAGTATAAATGAGTATTTGACAGGGGATTGGCTGAATAGACTTTGGAACTTTCAATGTCATTGTGTGTGTGTGTGAAACGATTGTAGCACTTCCAAGAAAATGAAGTCAGAAATTAAATGACCTGCCCCCGTGGTCAAGTGGTTAAGGTAACTGACTTCAAATCACTGTAACCTCTCACTGATAGAGGGTTGTGGGTTCGACCCTCACTACGGACCATGTCCCTTTATGTAAGAAAGTAGGCAGTTGCTTACGGAAGATGGGAGTCTAGTACTGGTTCTTCCCAGGATCGATGGTTAGATGACTCTGACTGTTGGAAAGTGGTGTAAAACATGATATAAACAAACAAACAAAAACAGCAATTTAATTTCTCCTGTTCCATTGTGTGGCTGAATATACAAGTTTGAATGACGTATGTAACTATGTTATTTTTTTATTCTTTTGCAGAATGATGAAACATTGAGTGCTGCTGCCAAAATACTCAAAGAGTGGTGAGGGTAGACACTGATTGTAATATACTGATAGAACTTACCTCTTTATTGTCACAGACTATTTACATTAGTACAGCCACATGGAAGACAAATCAAAGTCTTAGTCCAGTGTCTACAATCTTATACAATTCCTAATATCATGATAGTTGTATTGTTAGTTCCTGTTATAATATTTTTGTTCAACTGATACATCATTATAGTTTTCTACACAATTTTTTCAAGAAAGGGATTTATTGATTACGTCCCAATATTTTTATGACAAACAATTCCATGGGAATTAAGTGTCTATTTGATCATGCAACAATATATCACTTTGTTTTGGTTGTTACAGACATATTTGTTATTGTGCTTTTTTATTGTACTGGTTTGAATTGCAATGTTCGTTACTTATGCTTTGTGTGTGTTGGCTTTAAATGTCTTGTCAAACAATAACAATACACAGTAAAACTTCTTTATAATTAGCACTGATATGATGAATACCTAACCTATCTCAGGAGTTTTTAAAGTCCCATAATTTTTTCTTAGTTATTTATAAGTTTCCATGTATATTTTACAAGCAATGTTGTATCGATTTCTTGAGCATAATTGATGGTGACATAACTTAGTGTAAATTTGATATCTTGTAATTTGGGGTATTTTGTAAAAAAAAATTATTGAAACCTGATTGGGCAGAAAGTTTTGTTTTGCTATACTTACTGCATATCATTTATCTGTTGAAAATATTTTTCAAATTTAATAGTAAACATGATGTGCCATTTTTTGTCAGTAATCTACTGAAGAAGATGTGTATGAACCTCATTATCTCTTTATTTAATATTGACATTATTTTTCAATACAGCTCTTAATTTTGATTTCAAACAATTGAGTTCATAGGCAGCTTGTTACATTTAGTTGATGTGAATATTCTCTAGTTACACTACAAACCTCATTACAATATTAATTATCTTGGTTGTTTATCATCAGACAGTCAACTGTTAAGAAGTTTAAATGTCCTAATCTGTTGTTTTATATTTTAATATATTTAGTGCTAACCATGTATAAATGATAGTCTGTCATATGAATTGTAAAACTTACATGAATGTATATTATTGAATAAAACTGGAAGTGACAGTGTAGCATTAGTTGTTTATTTATTATTTCAAATGCAGCCAATTATTTAATCAAAGTACTGGAAGTCCTATTGTAGTTTGGAACTATACTTACATGAAAAAGAAAGAGTGCACTTATATATTTGGCACAGCATCACAATATAAAGTCAAGATCATGCATAACTATTCACAAGTAAAACAGTATTCATAATTATAAAATTTGAATTAAAAGTAAAACATTGTAAAACAGTATATCTATTGCATTGTTATGCCCCTTTTGAAGGAGGTATATTGCTTTGCGAATGTCGGTCCGTCCATCAAACCTTGACCGACCATTAACTCTTCAGATTTGGTTGGGAGGTTGGTCATTACATGTAGATGACCCACTATTGATTTTGAGGTCAGTTGGTCAAAGATCAAGGTCACAGGAGGCATCCATGATTCTCAAACACTTCTTGTTGCAAATTTTATTACCTGTATTTTGCTTGTTTAAGTAATTTAAAAAATCCTCTCACCAATGTGCACTTTCTTTTTCGTGCGAGTATAGAAATAAAAGTTGTTTTTCTATCATTGGAACCTACAAATAAATTATGCTCATTTTCATGCCCCCGGGGCATATAGTGAGTGTCCTTCACAAGCATGCAACAGGCGGTATATGCGTTCACTGAGCACAGCGTAATGTTTCTAGATATAGATAAAGCTGTGCCATTATATGGTATTTGGGCTTCGTAAAAGACCCTTACAAATGTTATAAAAGGATTTTGTTAGTTTAGATATATTTTATTACCAAGGCAAAAAAAAAAAGAATTGTTTCTGGTTAATATTAGGGTAGGTAGGTCAAGGCCATTTTGCTCTTGAAAGCGTTTAGAATGATAAGAATGTAAGGAAGTTGAGTGTACCATACCTCGGGCCTTATAAAATGTCTAGGGGTTGTGGGGAAACTTTAGGGTATGTCTGGTAACCAGAAACAAACATTTGGCTAGCCCTCCACTGCCGTGTGTAAAACTCCTAACTGCCACCAAACAGAAATGGCATAGGAGGAAACTGTCCAGCTAGCCACGGAACGAACAAAAGTTATTACTTCCGTGGTCTTACCAAGAGTTTTCATCTATTCTATGTGAGCACTGTAAAAGTCGTCAACAGCATTGCTGATGGTGAGGTGTTAAACCTTTGTGATTCCAAATTCCAAAAGGAATTTAGTACAGATGCACTGATTCAGTGAGTTCGACTTAAATACGTTGCTTGACATATTACATAGTTATACTACACTATACTATCGATTTCCCCTCAACATTCTGACTGAAGTTTTGCACATGAAGCGACATATACTACCAATGAAATTCACAAGGCATTCGTTTACTCTTTTGTTTGACAATTTAATGTCACTCCTCACTGCATTTGTTGGAATTATTTTGCAGATGTTTATTCTGGCAAAAATATTACCACCATCCCCTTGAGAGGAGAAAAAGATCAATAGTCCATCAGATATACCTACAAAAGATGTTCAGCAGGTCATTCTCGCAATTTTAACCTTAACAAAGGTCATCAATTAAAGGTTACGTATTATCCATGTTCATGTTATTTGTACAGTGCAACCTCTCCAAAGCAAAAGCCTTGGGGAATAGCAAAATTATGTTGTTGTTGTTGAAAGAGAGGTTGTTGCTCTAGAGAGGTTAAATTAAATCGTACAGTGGGGGGAATCATGCTGTTGCACGTATTGTATTAGACTTTTCAGCGTGAAAAGCTCAGAATAATCTGAGTTAATTTAAGTACACTTGTGCTCCTCGATATTTACGGTGCAGGCTAATAATTGAAGCTTATTGTGTGTGTTCGTGTAATATTTATGTTATAGGTATAATTATATGATTATGCCACGTTTTCCTGGACGATATTCTAGCCAGTACTAACTTACTCTTTCATAAGGATTCGGCAAAATGTGGAACAAAATCGAAATGTCTTATCAAATTTTCATGGAAGGGAATCAAACCCGGTCCGCCGGTTACAAATCCAGCGTACTAACCACTGGGCCACGCCCCCCCCCCCCTTCCCTCGGATAATACCAATCACTAGAATCCCTTGTCTGTATATAATGGACCGACAACTTCATACGTGATATTTTCTGTTTCACCATTTTTATTTTCCCTTTGATACAACCCGTATTTTTTTGTTTAAACATTAGCACAATATAATTAATAAATCATTAACCATACCTACTGTTGAGTGAGAATAAATGCAATCTTCACCTACAAATTAATCCACCGTCCGCGTGCTTCCAAAGTATTTAACTGCTCCAAGAATGGAATCGTTTATTTCCGTCTACCAATCAAGATTTATTGATAAAATAATAAAACATCATTCAAACGAAATAGTTTGTACAATGATTAGTCGTTTTCATTAATGTTTAATTCGTCTCAAAGCAGTATAAACGCAGATATATCCATCAGCATTCAATCGTAAGTGCTTTACCGATGTAACACAGATACGATAGTATGCAGTTAACGCAGTGCGAGATATCGTGCTTGTAAATGTTAGTGATTAGGTTGCTAGAGAGGGTTGTCGTATTAAACAGTAACTATATATGTTTGTTTATTATACATTTCATTTATATTCTAGACTGCTTCTACTTGAGTTAATTTTCTAATTTCTTTACGTGTTAATTAAAAACATCAAAGTGTTGGAATTAATTAGTATTGACAATAGTGTACCATTTTGACTGGTTGTAAGAAATATGATTGGAGAAAAGCATAGTGTTCGAGGTCGTCGCGACATGCCGACAAAAGATTCGGGGAGTATATCTGAATCTGATGATGGATCGATCATGGGCTTATCAGCAGAAGAAAGAGAATGTATGCACGCGAAAATGTATCTGATGAGTCAAAAAGATGAAGATACTCCTAGTCTGTGAGTACACCTATTCTTATATTATCATATAATGTACTATAGTAATTGTATTAGATGCATTTTCCACTGTTTCTTTTATAATATATTTCGATAGATCTACTGCATGATTGAGATAATATTCACTATTTTTTCGAATTAAATTCTCATATATAAAATATACGCATATTTCCCTACTGATATAAAGAAAATACAACCGTGTAGGAAATAGTAATATCTATTGCACATATAATAATATATGAGTAGAAATTATGACTTCTATTTGACACGTACACAAGCTCTTTATTTAATGCATGCTTTTGGAAACATCAAAAGAGATTAACCGGCAAAATTAGTATAAAACACAGCCTTAAAGATACTGATTCTTAAACGAAATTTTAAATTTATTTATGCGGAATCGTTATTTTCACTTGAAATTTTACGACGCTGCGTTATAGCAATCATTAAATAGTAAAGTGGATTTAATTACTACCTAAGGTACGACCATCTGTCTGAGTTAATCACAAAGTTGTTAGATGGCGAAATATCTGATGGATTAGAACAATTGGAAGAAATAAGTCAGAAAATGAAGACAGAGAGACTTAAAGTGCCAGCAGCCCCTATTAAGGATCACGTGAAGACCACGCCCACAGAAACCCTAGCCAAAGCCCAATGGAAACTTCTCAAGGTAGGCTATAAATACGTATGGTTCACTCTACCCACTCAAAATGAGTCCGATTACGTTTCAGCAGAATTATAAGTTGATACAATGAGACCCAAAAAATCACAATCTATGCTACTTGGCCAATGTTAGGCGTAAAAAGAAAAAAATTGTTTCCAATTACCCAGCGGACATGCTGATCTGGAAAATCGAGACTATTTTTACATTAAACAACATATTCATCAAAGGAACTTTTTTATTACTTATTTTTTGTTCATCAAATTATGCCAAATATACCATTTAGGCTTACGTCTACATGTCACTTATAAAAAACATGGCATGAAATAATTAGATTTCATGTACAGTGTATACAAAGGGTAGACAAATAAAATCATATGTCACTTTGTACGGTTGCTAACTATACCTGGTTATTGATGTTATATACGCATCTCACATTAAGTCGTCCATAAATTGGGCACCTGCGTGTGCACTGATTAATAAATTTGTTTTCATATGGTTAAGACAAATTGAAATATTCATAAAAATTGCAGAAATTGATTAGTACTGTTTATACACAAGGGTCTATAATTATTATATCATTTGTGAATATCTATTCCGTGGTGGAAATAAATATTTACAACAGCTGGCAATAGTTATTGAAGCTTGTAATGGATGCGGCATAAATTAATTATTTAATTTAATTATATAATTGTCCTACAATACTTTTATTGTTTGTTTCTGGTTGCACGAATTTTATCCCGCGACCATAGACTTTTTATTTGGCCCGAGGAACAATAAACACGAAAACTCCACTTTCTCACCTTTTTACCTTCCCACATGCTGTCAAGAGCCCAATAAAGCCCATACTTACCTACCCTACTTTTAATATGAATAAAAATGATTTTTACGCCCAAATGGAATCATGACTTGCTGAATTTAAGCTGATTTCAGAGGTGAAAATAAACGCATTGTAAGCTAAGGATTCTACATATGCATTGTAGAGTCCTGCATGGAAGCTAATGTGATTATATTTAGAATAAAATGAAATTGCTATTTATCTGTGTCATAACATATTTTTACTAGGATTCTCGAATTTTGTCTTTTTATGATATTCGTATTGCATAATGAATTTTACTGATGAAACGATTAATGTTATATAAACACATAGAAGTATACTCTCTGATATAAAGTGCCAGTGAAAATTGAATTCGGCTCCGCTGTTTCGAAAAGAAGATAATCAAAATAAATAAAATTAAAAAGTATACATATAGCTATGTGACACAACGACAGTAGCACAATTATACAAATTATATTAAGTAAGCAAAATACAATGTAGACATATACATGTAGATATGTGTCATATAGTTAAATAACTGATGTGTAGAAACAACAACAGTAGCACAATGACCCAATGGCATGATACACATACTGGCCTATTTTCTTAATCAGATTTTTATTTGTGTTTTTTATTAAATCTAAGATTTTTTCCATGCTAGGCCTTTGCCAATAAAATTTTGGAATATATAGCTTTCTTAGCTCAGATGTACATTCTATGACAAAATGGAATTCCTCCTCAAGTTTATTGCATACGGTACATTTACGCTCATCGATTGAAGTGCTGTGAGGTCTTGACCATCTTCCGGTTTCAATAAATAATCGATGCGACGAGACCCTTAACTTTGTCAATTCAACACGATATTTCTTCAACAACATAGGCCCTAAATAAGGTTGAAAATTAAAATCAGCAATATTATAATAGAAAAGGGCTCTACTTGAACGTCGTTCTAACCTGGTGTGCCAATTTTGTACAAAAGTATCTCTGAGTCTTTATTTTATGTTAAAAAGGAATAATTTATCATCTCCGACTGTTTGGAACAACCAAAGTTCTCGAAAGCCTAGTGTACATAGCAAAGACATTACGAAAGAACACCAATTTGTTTTGTGTGGTCTAATATCTAGGTCATTTCTCAAAAGATTGTATACTTTCTTAACGTACTAGCTTATATTATCGTCTGCTTTGATTAATTTTATCCAGTATTTAAGTATATTGTAAAATCTCAATGTTTTGAAAGAAACCCTGCCTAACTCCCCGTACACGAAATCATTCTGTGTTGGTTTCTTAATACTTGGACTAGGTTTACAATATTGCATAATTATGAACTCTTTCTATTACATCACCGTGTATAAACCCCCACACTTCACTCCCATAATTAAGTATAGGTGTTATTAATTTATCAAATAAACTGAGCTGATGACTCACAGTAAGATTGACGAATTTATATAAACATTTATTCATCGCAAATATTGCTTTCGTGGCTTGACCGGCTATAGTGCGTTGCGCATCTGCGGAAGACCCACCTGTTGAAAAATCTATACCTAGATACGCGAATTTCTTTACTATGTCAATTTTATTTCCCTTATACAAAAATTGCTTGTTAGAGTTAATCCGATCCCCTTTTTTAAATATCATAATTTTCGTTTTAGTGGCATTAACAATTATTTCCATTTGTTACAATATTCGGACAGCGAATCTAATGCTAATTGTAGTTCAGTTCTCTAGAGTTTGCAAATATGACTATGTCGGCAGCATATAGAACTAAAAATATTTTAAATGTATCAACGTCTATTCCATCTAATTTGTTTTTAATAAAAGAGTCTTCTAATTAAATCGTTTAGAAACATCAAGAAGAGAAAGTGTGATAAGTATTCCCCTTGTCGGACACCAAGAGCACATGTATATGTAACACTCAATTTGTTAGTACATGTACATGTATATTTAACTCTACTTTTCACATTTGCGTACATCGATTTTATAACATTCAAAATATTTCCCCTTTTACCTAATTTAATCATCGTATACCATAGATTTTCGCGAATTATGTACTCGAAAGCTTTTGTAAAATCAATAAAGGCGCAATATAACTGTTTACCCTGATTAAGAATATGATTTATTAAGCCACGTAATACGAATATAGGTAGACTGTATAAAAAACTGTTTTGTAGATGTTTCCCTTGAAAATTGATCAGATACCTGATAATGACATGTCCATCGGAGTTGGACATGCCGGACCTACTCTTATTTTTCCCGACGACCCTAGAATTTTCATTTATAGCGGTACACACACTTCCTCAATATTTTTACCTTTCCGCACACTTTCAAGAATAAAAAATCGTCTTACTTACCCTATTTCTAACGAGCATGTAACAAGAAACAAACAGTTGTTTTAGGTCTTATGCATTGCCTTATGCAGGATGTGCTGATACCGTTCGGGCTACAGAAGTCTTCAACGTGTTAGTGATAAACCATCGTATTTTGCTCTTAGCTAGATATATGGATCTATTTAGGCATATATTCTTCTTGAGCTTTTGTTACCGGTTAATATTGCAGAAATCTCCAACGAGTGTGAAAAATGACGTGGACACTAACTTTGAAGAAGGTGAGGAAAGATTCAGAGGTGTTCCAGATATTCTCCGCCAGGCGGCGTATTTTGAATTGGCTGGATTTGGAATACCAAGAGAAGAAAATGTTCGGATATCTTTGGCTTTATCTGACTTAATCAACGACTACCCATACATCCGAGTATGTTCAATTTGGTTACTGTTTCGAATTTTCTTGTGACCATACATGTACATACTAGCAAAAGTTTCTTGTTCTAACGCAAATTTTGCCCAAATGTACCTTGCTTTCAAATTAACCTTATTGAATAGTTCTCATCATCATCATCATCATCATCCGGTTTAAGGGTTGGAATCCATAATAGATTGTCGAAATGTTCTGTGTATAATTCAGACCAAATTTTAAAATAGACGCTTTATTAATAACACACGTTCTGTAACTTCAACAGGACACGCAATTAATTATCATTTATCTCGTCAAGTACTATAAAGCATTTTTTGACAAAAAGTATATTTTGTAGGTAATTCGATTCTGGGGAAAAATACTTGGTATCAGCAAGAATTATTACATTGCCGAGACAGAATTCGGTGAGGATGATTACGAAGAGGAAGATGTAGCTAACGAGGCAGAACATGAAGAATTACCACTAGATTTAAGGGTTGGTTTCCAAGTTGTCATTTTCAGCTGTTGCACGTATTTGTATACAAAACTACTAACTCTTCAAAAGGTTAAGAGAATACGTAAAAAGACGAACACAGCTATATTGATCGGTCATGCTTAAAGCCATATATGATTATCACTTTGGTGTAGCGAGGTTTGATTTAGGTCAGGACTCATTCTTAAATTATTCACCTCGTCTTGCCCGCGTACATCTACTTTATAACGTTAGTCCATCTGTGGTATGAAAGTTCGTGCATATATTACAACACTTCAGTATTTCATGTTTTCTTTGTAGGAAGAGGACAGCAGTCTATTTGATGGTATGTTAACGGTTTATAATAGTTTGTACATATCTTAGTTTCCCATTATTGCTCTATCATGATCTTTAATCTCTAAGTATGTCCAGATCGTCACCAAGAGGACAAGTTACTTTGACTTACTCTTTGGCAAATTAAAGAATGATTTGTCATTTTCCTGTCCGGATAGTCTAGTCTGTAGAGCGCACAACGTTTGCGGCTTGAAGATTAAGCACATGTTTCATCCAACAATGGGACCCAGAAAAGTATATCTCGTGTCATAATTATGTTCCTCTGGCTCTTTTTCACATTCTTTTCTTTCATGCAGTTAAAGGAATGAAAAACACGAACGTACCGACGGAGAAAACCCTAAAACTTTTTTTTGATCAACTAATCGTCGTGTATGGCTGAAATGAAGCTCTTTAATAACGACTTTTAACTAAATAGAAACGAACTGCAAGCAAGTACAACCCAAAATATATTAACATTTTACAAACCACTTGTATGTTGT
This sequence comes from Lutraria lutraria, assembly GCA_964023205.1. NCBI lineage: Eukaryota > Metazoa > Mollusca > Bivalvia > Venerida > Mactridae > Lutraria > Lutraria lutraria. Next base: position 36,155,034 of record OZ026840.1, on the reverse strand, counting down.
GGTGGAATTAAATAGCTAATTAAATATGGGTAAAATGTTAAAAATTAGTACCACTTGTTGTATACTGAGTTTACATTGCAGACTTCACAGTTTTTATTTGTTTCCGTTTTAGATTTGATGTTACCAGACGATCTGAAACCAATGTATAAACCTCCTCCAAAAATACCATGTGAGCCTGCTGGGGCTGGCCTTAATAAGAAGATATATTTCGTTACTTCCGAGCGTAAGTTATCTTCTATCTTTCACGAAATGAATGCATTTTTATCATAACCACTCGTGATAAATATCTTACGTAACAATAGTTTGGGCCTAAATCATCAAAAATGCATGTTTGCCCCAACGCTACACATGTTCGAAATGTTTGACAGGCATGGAAACAGTTTTTTAAAAGATTATTTTGAACAAATTAATACTCTACAGGCATACGACTGAAGACATGTTTTTCCATTTAGCACAATGAACTAGAAATAGGCTCTAGTTAGATGCAGAAAGAATATTGTTTAACACGCAGGTACCGAATTATTTATACTGACAAAAATACCGTTAAAATAGTTTTGGGTAGCATTCATTATTCCGTGTAGGCCGCGCTATGGCAGTTGTCAAAGATAACCACGGGCATCTCATGCTTTTAACGTTACGATAATATTTTTCTTTAGAAATTTTGGCACAAGTCTTATTAACTAAATGCTAGTCAAAAGGCATTGTTAGTAAATATTAACAGACTAAATGTAACCATGCTAATGCACTATTTACTGCTCTATATTACAGCTGGTTTACCATGGACACGGTTACCTCACGTGACACCAGTTCAAATCCAAGTTGCCAGGAAAATAAGAAAATTTTTCACAGGGGATTTGGACGCACAGGTTTGGAAAATAAATAAACAAGACATAATTTTTACAAATAATTTTGATCAAAACGTTTTCAGCAATTTTAAGGGAAACCAACTTTATGCAAGCACTCCATATCTTGTGTTTCCCTATAGAAAAATGCCAACCTGACAGCAATACAAGTGTACTTTGACAGTAAAAGCTATTTGTATCATGGGAACTCATACAGTAGTACCATTCGTAGTTACATGGGACTAATGCTTCGTGAGTCCGATTATGAAGACTTGTATTCAATAAGTGTTTAACTTAAAAGAAATTATGCTTTATTGTACATAAATATTACCTAAGTATATAATAAATTATATATAAACATCCTCAAAAAGGACATTTCTAAAATTATATTTTTACGTTGCAGGTAATAACCTCCCCGCCGTTTCCTGGCGTAGAGAAGAATTATCTTCGAGCACAGGTTTCCCGAATTACTGCTAGCACGCATGTCTCTCCTCTTGGTTATTACCGGTTTGATGACGAAGGTGAAGAAGAGGAGGCCGAGGAGGCTGGTAATAAAATCTGGACAAAATGTTCAGTTCTCACCAAGTTGTCTCATACAGACACACTGGCGATCCGGGTTCGATTCCCGGTCGCAGCAGGTCACATCCTTCCATGAAATTTGACAACAATATCAATTTTCCTCCACATGTGGAGAAGTTGCCGGTTCCAAGTGGAAGGAAACGTTGGTGCTGTTTAGACTATTGTCCAAGAAAACTGGGTTAAGTAGTATTTTGGTGTAAGGTTGGGTGTTTTGTATGTGTTTATTTCTATGCCCCTGTATCGATAGATCGGTGGTATATTGATTTTGGCCTGTCTGTTTTTGTCTGTCTGTCAATCTTTCAGTACCATACTTTAACCTTGCCTATACAATCAGAATGCTTCCACAAAGTTTGTTCCTCATGGCAACCTCTACAGCAGGACATGTGCATTTTAAGGTCAGTAGTTCAAGGTCACCAGGAGGGGCATTGTAATGTGTTTCAAAAACACATTTTGTTTTATCTATATTCACAATGTATTCGTTATGCATGCAATCCTTCAAAAGTGACGAAATACTTTTTTTCAGATGGTCGAGGTGACATTATTATGGACTCTGAATTCGAAGGAGTTAGCGTTAGAGACTTGTCTGATGGCGGTCTACAGGCATGGGTCCATCACACACAAGCCATTTTACCGCAGGTACATTAATTTACGTCATCGCCTCTGTGCACAATGGTCATACATTACGTAGGAATTTATTTACAAGACCAATTCTAACTTTTATATGGCTTTGATATAATTCTGCTTAGACTCCTGGTCGTAGGTTAGTGGACAGTTGCATGTGTTGTTTTTCTTCTTGTTTTTCAATGGTGTTCGTTTTTTTCCGATGGACCCATTAATCAAAATAACAATCTGTTTCTCATACGGAAACTACTACTTTTGATTAATTTCGTAAATACTACAAAAATACAGTTTAAACAACAACAACACGTGTTAAAATTTCAAATGTAATTTCAGTTTTCGGCATTATGCCTTCTTCAGAATAATATACACAGTGATTTTTCATACAAATATTTCAGTTAATAAACAATATATTATTAAACATTCATATTTATGCAACATTAAAGTTTCGTTTCGATTTTTTTTAAAACTAGAATGTGTTGGTTAATTGTATACGGTAGTATTATGAACGTGTTTTAATTCCGTACAACTATCAGATATTGCTTATCAAACTATATAAACATGGTCTTCCACAAATCTAGAATATCTTCATCAGGTTACGTGCGAATCAATAACTGTTGTGGAGCCAAACAGATTTGGGTGAAATTATCTGTCCAAATCTCATCATGGCTTTGAATTGAAACAAACATGTTCTGAAATATTTAATAATAAAAATCTTACAGATTGATTTATTTCACTGTTAGATATTGAATAATTAAGCTTCTATTATTTACAATGTAATATATGCCATTTCATACTACATGTGCATGACTTACTTCTCCTATAACGATTAGAGTCAGATATTCCACTGTACTGTATCTAGGGCAGAACAACTTGGTGGAATCCGGTACAATCAAAAGAGTTTAATGAAGAAGACGAGGAAGAAGACGAAGAAGAGGAGGAACGTAATGAACCGGACGAACCAGAACCGGAATCCGGTCCACCTTTACTTACTCCATTAGCTGAAGATGAAAGTACGAATAAAAAAATCAAATTCAAGGGCAGATAACTCAAAAACGAGATCAGAGACCCCCAGTTTTTTTCTCTCGCTTAAAATGCTTCTGTTATCAAATGCTGTGATCAAGTTTTAAAAAAGTCTATTGAACTGTTTTAATTAGAAGCAAACGTCTTTAATGGGCCTAGCTTGTCAATTGAAGAGATGATGTATTATGGTGTATCAATTAGGGCCAGAAATGACCAAAAACCTATTATCATTATACAACGGTATATACTTGTATGTGATAAATGGTCGGTGTTGCTTCGTCTTAATACACCATTCCTTCAACACAAATGTACTTACCCATATATGTTTTAGTACAATCAATGTTATACGAAATAACGTTGTTATAATATAGTGTTGCTTATTCAATATGCGTTTATGAATGTCACCTAAATGTCGTGGTATTGATGTTAAAGCAGTCTCAATGGTGTCGTCTATAGCTTGGTAAATACATTAATAATATGATATTGACCTACCAAAGTTAAGAACAGCTGAAGTTATGCAGACATCAATTAAAGGTAACTTGGGCCGAAAATTGCCATTTTACCCTATAGGTCAAGTTACATGATCAATTCCAACACATCTTATTGATTATGCTGTCTTGTAGATGTTGGAATCAGTCCCCCATGGATTGCAAGTACAAGTTCTAAGTTTGTCCCGGAATATGCTATAGCTGTCTTACAGTCTAATGTTTGGAAAGGTGCCGTGGCATTTGCAACAGAGAAAGGGAAGTAAGTACAGTACAACCTCTCCAGAGCGGCCCTCTCTTGAGCAACAACCGGCCTGCAACAACAGCATGATTTTCTTTCTCATTGCATGATTTAATTTAACCACCTCTGTAGAGCAACAACCTCTCAACAACAGCATACCTTTATTTGCTACTCACAGTGTGTTGCTTTCGAGAGGTTGCACTGTAGTTTATTTAGAAATAGAAAACTTTGTTATGAACAATTTTACTAGGACCTGTAGTGTAACAAAAGTTGGATAGGAATTGTTGGTGGTTCATTTATCAGGAACCATGTATAGCGATTAGAATTGTTCCATATAAGATCATCAGTAAATCAAGGGAGGTAATCTTGGATTGTCAATTTATTACGCATTAGTCAGCACTGATAAATGAAACATTAGCTTGATAGTTAGTTTGTCTTATTTATGAAGATAGACAAAGACTACTACTTTTTAATTTGATTTAGAAAAGGGATAACTACTACATAATGCAAAATATATCAATTAATATAATTTTAATAAATAGGTGTTTTGGGCTGAAGATGCCATAGGTTAATATGACTGTCTGAAGCCAATAATGAAAACACTCACTTACTGACAATTTTATCTATAAACTATAGAATATGGCAGCAGTTTCATAATGGCCGAGCTGGACAGCCAATCAGAATGACTAAATCTCATAACAGCGATTGTTTTCATATTTAGCCAAGTGTTTTCATAAAGTTCTTGATTTTTCATAATGGCCGACTTTTGTGTTCATAATTATTCAGTGAACTTCATATTGGTCCTGCATTTAGGTGAAAACGCACCTTATATTGAATAGTTAATTAATAACATGTATTACTGATACTTTAGGTACTTTGAGAATCTCTACGTAGGATGGGGACAGAAAAATCTTGAAGCCGAGTTTGAACCAGCTTTACCTGACCCACCTCTGAATGAATTTCCAAGTGGACCAGAAATTACTGAGACTGATGATCCAACACCAGAGGAAGAGGCTGCTGTTCGCGCAGCTCTTCAGGAAAAGGAACTAGAGGCGGAATTTGCTCAAAATCTTGAAGACGGCGATGATGATGACGACGATGATGAATAAATTACTAAACATTTTTAACAATTAAAGAATTTCAAAAATTATGGAAATAAATGATATGAGGCAGAATTTGCATAATATCTTGAAAACGGTGATGATGAATAAATTACTAAACATGTTTAAAACATGATTAAAGAATTTCAAAAATTGTAAAATAACTAGTAGTGTAAAATTTGATATGAAGCAGATCCAGTAAAACCTATGTTTGGGGCCAACACCCTGGTCATTCTTTGAAAAACTGTCATAAATTACTAGTATTTAGAACAAACTGACCTCTGAATAAAGGCCATCCATCAATAAAGGCCACATGTCTTTCCCAAGGGTGGCCTTTGTTCACAGGTTTGACTGTATATGTGCAGTTCCTCGCATCTTCAATAATTGTACATGTATCAGTGATGTTACACTCTCAGCTGTCAAACTTAAGTGCTCACGAAATGTTGAGCTTATATATAATATTTTTATAGATTGTGAAAAAAACTTTTATGATAACAACCAGAATATGTGAGTTTCATTCATGGGTCTTGAGACTGTCACTGAATCAAGAAACTCGAATCTTGAGATTGGTCTTTAAATAACTTCAGTTCAATAAATATTCTCAATTTATTTCTGAGTTTTACACCCCTTTTCAACAATCAGAGTCTTACGAGGCGGACAGTTCACCTAACCATCGTTCCTGGGAAGAACCAGTACTTAGCTCCCATCCTCCGAAAGCAACTGCCTACTTTCTCACATAAAGAGACATGGTCGGTAGTGAGAGGTTACAGTGATTTTTAGTCAGCGACCTTAACCAATCATCCACGGCGGCGGGTCGAAAAAATGAGTAGTACAAACACATTTGGACGTTAATGGACCCAAGCCTTAGTCATTAAGAAGGTTCATACAGTTATGTGACCACATGATCACATGATAATGAGTTTAATACCAGTACTCAACAATAAACATATTTCAATTCATAAAAATTTATTAAACAACAAAACATACACACGTTTCAAGCAAAATCTTATGCTTTAAAGTAGTGACAAAGCATTCTAATTATACATGTAATTATTTTATAACTATATAGATCCAAACAGTACAGCAGTAATTGAGATACAGTCAAACTTGTGTTAATGGCCAACCTAAAATACGACCACCCTTTGAATAAAGGCCATTTTTTTAAAAAACCATCATCGGCCATTTAGAACAAAATGACCTCTGTATAAAGGCCTACTGTCAATTAAGGCAACATTTTGTCTTTCCAGAGGGTGGCCTTTGTTCACAGGTTTGCTGGTAATCATTTCTAACACATGCACGATAATTATATAAAGAAAATTAATGTCATTCAATATTACTCCCACTTAATCAGTAGTAAGAATAAGATATGACCAATTTTTGATTTGAAATTGCTTTTGTTGTAATCATCTGTAATGAAAGCAATTAGCACTACTTTAGCTCAGAATTTAACACAACTGTAAACCAGTCAAGAAAAGAATGAACTCAATGCTTCAATAAAATGACAATCTGAAGAGAAAAACATTTAACACCATCGTAAATTGAAAACTTTTTCATTAATTTACACATCCTGTCCTTGTATAGTATTTACATAGAAAATTACATATTCAAAATACTTACAGAAACTATATATCTACGCATGATGGAATTAAAACTAGTGCCACAATGCAGCCATCAGTCCATTTTGATACTGTGGTAAAAATTGATCAATCAGATAATTGAATTTTGAATCATGTCACAAAGCACAGGTTAATAATTTAGGCCATCATAGGCCTATTCACTTATAAATGTTTGGGTTGTGTAACTAAACGGCTGTATAAGCCAACATTTTCTAAAGCATATGACCCACATCATTCATAGAAATTAGAATAGATTCACAAAGATCAAGCATCGGGTTGTTTGAATTTGTGTTTTGACCAATGGCAAGTATGAGTATTGTAATTTAATGTTATTACACTCAGACAGATCTCATAGCTCTGTTAATATCATCAATTTTAAGTCCACTTGCATTTATATCCTTAAAAAGATCAATTCACAATATACTGAAATAAATTGTGTACATGGTAGCCATCTTGCTTTTCAACTGATAACAAATGAACACAAACATTCATAAGGAAGAAGTTTTAAGGAGCGTCATTTGATTGTGAACAACATTTTTTCTATCAATATGAACATACATTTGTAAATAGCTACAGGTCACTGCTACAGTGATATTCAAAGACACATAGGAGCAGTGAGCTTGCCTATTATAATAAATGGATAATGCTAAATATCACAGTTAACTGTTGACTTTATCAGTCAAAACAGTAAGGCCAACATTAACTAAAATTACAATCAAACTTAAGTCCCATTAGCCTTATGGATGTTAAAATTAAAGTAGGTCTTATTTTACCAAGAAAGATATTTTATCGTTGAAACTGACTTTTATTTGCATTAAAAACATTCTGAAATTTTCTTTTTTAATCACGAAATATGTACATGAATGTAGCACAGTATTTTTTCAATGATATTGCAAAAAATAAGAAAAGCATCTGACAACATTTTACAAGATTTTGCTAAAGAAAGGTATTATGTAAATATTGTTTTAGAGCAAATAAAATATATTTCTTGTATTTTATTAATATTTTATCTATTGTTCTGTATTACTTAATTCAAAATGCTAATGGACCTTTAAATTTACAGCCACATATAATTTAATAGATGTGAAAAACAGCCACTCTTTGCACATATTGATACCACAGATTAAGTAAACCTTCTAATGAAGGTTAAACAAGTACACAGGTCATAATTATCTTTCTCCCAGTCAAGTGACAATTGTTTACAAAATTTACTGTAACTAATATCAGACATTTACATATATAATAAATGAAATTAACAGAAATCTACAGATATAAGATCATACCTACATGTACTATGAATATTTATTTGGCTTGAAGGTATTATAGCACATAATGACAACAATTAATATTTGCTAAATGATGATTTGGATGTGAAACTAGCTTGGAATGCCTGCACATTTATGACACAATTGTAGTTCCATATAACAATAAGTTAATAAAGTAAGAAAAATAAAAGACTTAATTTCTCTACACATGGTATATCACTGTTACATTTTTTTACAGAAAGAATATAAAAATGTTGTTTTTTTTGTTTCTTTTTCATAGGCCAGACATCAGTATTTGCTTTTCATTTTAATTTGTGTCCAGTAATAGGCCAGATATCACTAACATTTTTGGCAATATTTATGTCCAGTACGAGGCCCGGCATCAGTAAATGTCTTCATTATGACCACTGTCCAGTAACAGGCCAGACATCAATGAATTTCTTTATTATGATGAGTGGCCAGTAAGAGGCCAGACACCAGTAAATTAAATTGTAATTGCAATTTTGATCCACATTTCTCTGTTTAGGTTCAGACACTAAAATCAGGTACATAACTACAGAATAAAAATGTATTATGCAATGCAAAATTATTGATAATAACCCTCAGTGTACAATCAGTAAATAGTTCCCAATCAAACCGACAGAATGTTTGATACCACAGCAGATAATTGTACAAATAAGAGTATCTGAGTAAACATGAAAAGGGGAAAAAAGGAATGTGATCTAGACATAAATACAATACAGTATTACACCATACAAAATTACAATTACACTGTGAACCAGTATTCCATTAAAAAACTTGGAAAAAATGACAGGATGGATCAACAGTCAAGACTTACTTGAACATTGGAAAATTTGATATCATGTACAATTTGAAATATTTGACTTAAAATAGTGAAGTTTTTGTAATTATCCTGTAAACTAAGTTTATATTTTGAACCAATATTTTAACTATAGAGAGTAAGAAGGCTCATGGTATAAATCTATTTTTTACCAATAGACAAATGCAAGACAGTTTAAAACTGGTTCCTTTCACCTACAAATGTATACAGAGTAAATAAATAATTATTATGAACTAATGTATCAGAATATGAATTAATGTATTTGACAGAAAATAAAACAAATATCCAATTTCAATTCATTTGTACCACCATTTTTTTGCAAACTATATTTAGTATATACAAAATGTACTGGTATTCAATATTGCTCTTAATGAACGAATAAAAAAAAATACAAATCATTCAGATTATTACAAAACAATGCAAATATCGGAAAACATAAAAACATAGATGACTGATGATTAGTTTTTTCACAATACAGTCAAACTGTTTGCAGACACCTTTGAATAAAGTCCATCCTGTGAATAAAGGCTGTTCTTTTAAAAATGGTCACTGATTATTTAGAACAAAATGACCTCAGAAAAAATGCCACCTTGTCCTGTCAATAAAGGTCACATCTTGTTTATCCAAAGGGTGACCTTTGTTCAAAGATTTGAATGTAACAGTAAAACTTGATGAGTTGAATCACAAATGAGGCCAAGTATAGATACATGAGCAACATGTATCTTGAGTAAAAGTCAAATTTAACTATATATCAGTATCACATGACTCTCCCATTACCAATCAGGTAAAGTCATGTGACATTTTTGACTGTTGGGTAACATCACGAACCACTCGGTCCTGCTTGGTCAGCTCCTTCATTTCCACCAGCTGATTCATATGAAAAAGTATAACATTATATTTATTTTTTATTTAAAATTTCACTTTTCAAACAATTTTCATAAAATCACTTTCTAGAGTTACCATTCATCATCCCTCATATACAAATCTTTGTCAATGTCACAAGGAAACAAAAGGAGATTTGGTCACATGTGTTTGAATTACTTTTCAGATGTTGACAGTGATGGTATTGAGAGATAATGCATGACAAGTCTGGAGATTGTAGAATATATTTTAAACAAGAGGGCCATGATGGCCCTATAAATGCTCACCAGGAGAAAAGGTCATTTGGAGATGAAATTGTTGAAGTTTTCTATACGAGTCCAAGTAAGATCAAGTGACCCATCTGGGCCGTTTTTTATCCCATGGCCATTATATGAACAGATTTAAAAGAGGTCCATTAGACAAAGCTAGATACCAAATATCTTAGCTCTAGGCCTTATGGTTTCGGAGAAGAATTTTTAAAAAAATTTCCTAGGGCAGGGCTAATTTGACCCCGGGGCCATAATTTGAACAAACTTGGTAGAGGTCCACTAGACAATGCCACATACAAAATATCTAAGCTCTAGGCCTTGCAGTTTTGGAGAAGATTTTTTAAATTTTCCTATTTAAGTCTATAAAAATCAAGTGACCCCCGGGGCGGGGCCAATTTTGACCCTAGGGCAATAATTTGAACAAACTTGGTAGAGGTCCACTAGACAATGCCACATACAAAATATCTAAGCTCTAGGCCTTGCGGTTTCGGAGAAGAAGATTTTTTTATTTTTCCTATATAAGATAGAATAAACACCAGGGCAGGGCCAATTTTGACCCCGGGGCCATATTTTGAACAAACTTGGTAGAGGTCCACTAGACAATGCCACATACAAAATATCTAAGCTCTAGGCCTTGCGGTCTTGGAGAAGAACATTTTTTAAATTTTCCTATATAAGTCTATATAAATCAAGTGACCCCCGGGGCGGGGCCAATTTTGACCCTAGGGCAATAATTTGAACAAACTTGGTAGAGGTCCACTAGACAATGCCACATACAAAATATCTAAGCTCTAGGCCTTGCGGTTTCGGAGAAGAAGATTTTTTAAATTTTCCTATATAAGTCTATATAAATCAAGTGACCCCCGGGGCGGGGCCAATTTTGACCCTAGGGCAATAATTTGAACAAACTTGGTAGAGGTCCACTAGACAATGCTATATGCCAAATATCTTAGCTCTAGGCCATGTGGTTTCGGAGAAGAAGATTTTTTAAATTTTCCTATATAAAATAGAATAAACCCCAGGGCAGGGCCAATTTTGACCCCGGGGCCATAATTTGAACAAACTTGGTAGAGGTCCACTAGACAATGCCACATACAAAATATCTAAGCTCTAGGCCTTGCGGTCTTGGAGAAGAACATTTTTTAAACTTTCCTATATAAGTCTATATAAATCAAGTGACCCCCGGGGCGGGGCCAATTTTGACATTAGGGCAATAATTTGAACAAACTTGATAGAGGTCCACTAGACTATGCTACACACCAAATATCAAAGCTCTAGGCATTGTAGTTTTTGACAAGAAGATTTTTTAAATTTCCTATATAAGTCTATGTAAAATCAAGTTACCCCCGGGGCGGAGCCAATTTTGACCCCAGGGGAATAATTTGAACAAACTCTGTAGAGTTCCATTAGACAATGCTACATACCAAATATCTCAGCTCTAGGCCCTGTGGTTTCGGACAAGAATATTTTTTAAGGTTTTTTCTATTTGTTGCCATAGCAACCAGTTTTTAATGAAATTTAATTTTTTGAACAACTTTGAAAGGGGACCACCCAAGGATCATTCCAGCAAAGTTTGGTTGCAATCGGCATAGCGGTGTAGGAGGAGATGTTGTTTTAAGTAAACATGGACGCCACTTCACGACGAACGACGCACGATGGACGCAGGGCGATCACAAAAGCTCACCTTGAGCACATTCGTGCTCTGGTGAGCTAAAAATGGTTATATCAGCAATATCAAATATCTCTTTTGTAATTTTAGTCTTTCTTGTAATTTCAGTTCCAGCACATATGAAATGCAAGCTTTCTGTTTTTAAAACTCATCTAAAACAAATACAAGAGGGCCATGATGGCCCTATAAATGCGCACCAGGAGAAAAGGTCATTTGGAGATTAACATTGTTGAAGTTTTCTATACGAGTCTAAGTAAGATCAAGTGACCCATCTGGGCCGTTTTTTATCCCATGGCCATTATATGAACAGATTTAAAAGAGGTCCATTAGACAAAGCTAGATACCAAATATCTTAGCTCTAGGCCTTGTGGTTTCGGAGAAGAAGATTTTTTAAAATTTTCCTATATAAAATAGAATTAACCCCAGGGCAGGGCTAATTTTGACCTTGGGGCCATAATTTGAACAAACTTGGTAGAGGTCCACTACACAATGCCACATACAAAATATCTAAGCTCTAGGCCTTGTGGTTTCGGAGAAGATTTTTTAAATTTTCCTATATAAGTCTATATAAATCAAGTGACCCCCGGGGCGGGGCCAATTTTGACCCTAGGGCAATAATTTGAACAAACTTGGTAGAGGTCCACTAGACAATGCTACATACCAAATATCTTAGCTCTAGGCCTTGTGGTTTCTGAGAAGAAGATTTTTTAAATTTTCCTATATAAAATAGAATAAACCCCAGGGCAGGGCCAATTTTGACCCTAGGGCAATAATTTGAACAAACTTGGTAGAGGTCCACTAGATAATGCCACATACCAGATATCTTAGCTCTAGGTCTTGTGGTTTTGGAGAAGAAGATTTTTTAAATTTTCCTATATAAGTCTATATAAATCAAGTGACCCCCCGGGGCGGGGCCAATTTTGACCCTAGGGCAATAATTTGAACAAACTTGGTAGAGGTCCACTAGACAATGCTACATACCAAATATCTTAGCTCTAGGCCTTGTGGTTTCGGAGAAGAAGATTTTTTAAATTTTCCTATATAAAATAGAATAAACCCCAGGGCAGGGCTAATTTTGACCCCGGGGCCATAATTTGAACAAACTTGGTAGAGGTCCACTAGATAATGCCACATACAAAATATCTAAGCTTTAGGCCTTGCGGTTTCGGAGAAGAAGATTTTTTAAATTTTCCTATATAAGTCTATATAAATCAAGTGACCCCCGGGGCGGGGCCAATTTTGACCCTAGGGCAATAATTTGAACAAACTTGGTAGAGGTCCACTGGACAATGCTATATGCCAAATATCTTAGCTCTAGGCCTTGTGGTTTCGGAGAAGAAGATTTTTTAAATTTTCCTATATAAAATAGAATAAACCCCAGGGCATGGCCAATTTTGACCCGGGGGCCATAATTTGAACAAACTTGGTAGAGGTCCACTAGACTATGCTACACACTAAATATCAAAGCTCTAGGCATTGTAGTTTTTGACAAGAAGATTTTTTAAATTTCCTATATAAGTCTATGTAAAATCAAGTTACCCCTGGGGCGGAGCCAATTTTGACCCTAGGGGAATAATTTGAACAATCTTTGTAGAGTTCCATTAGACAATGCTACATACCAAATATCTAAGCTCTAGGCCCTGTGGTTTCAGACAAGAAGATTTTTTAAGTTTTTTAAATTTGTTGCCATAGCAACCAGAATTTTTAATGAAATTTAATTTTTTGAACAACTTTGAAAGGGGACCACCCAAGGATCATTCCAGCCAAGTTTGGTTGCAATCGGCATAGCGGTGTAGGAGGAGATGTTGTTTTAAGTAAACATGGACGCCACATATTCGTAACGACGCACGATGGACGCAGGGCGATCACAAAAGCTCACCCTGAGCACATTCGTGCTCTGGTGAGCTAAAAATGGATGTCATTTTAAGCAACAAAATTCAATTCGGATGTTTTGAAACCATGGCTAGGGCTGTGGATCGTAGGGTAAGTGGCGATCCAATCCAATCCACGATTCAACACTTATGATCCACAAATCGAATCACGAATCTCTTGGTTATCAAGTAACCCATCTAAAACATAAACATTGCAGTCCTGAAGACAGCTAAATTTAATTTTCTTTTAGGAATAATGAAGTAAATCAATATAAATTGGTCCTATGGCTTAAGTTTATACATAACCCTTCCAATTAATGGGTTTACCAACATCATTTTCTGGTTTAAGCTTGGGACCCATTATTTAAAGACCTAATTGGACCTCTTGGCAAACAATTAAGTCCATGATGAGACAATATATATTCAGAGAAAAGAGATTTTCAAGAAGAAAGAATACAATTAATGTTAACAAACAAGATCGGGAACTACGAATCTCAGTAATGACGATTATTTGTACTCGATTTTTCAATTTGATTCGTGATTACCCGAGTACTCGGATTGTATTTTTTCTTCGGGCCTAATAAAAATGTCTAGAGTATCGGGGGGATTGGGAAGTCGGGTTACCAGGGACAAACAATTTTTTAAGACCCTCTGTGACTTATCCCTCCCCTCCTGTAAGTTTATGCCGTCGCTGCTTTTTTGCTTTATTGATTCAAGCTGAAATAACGAACTGGTCGTGTTGAATTATAAATAACACTATACCGAAAAAAGTTACAAAAAAGTTATGCCTTTTGAGGCAAAAAAAGTTACAAAAAAGCATAACTAAGTTATACAAGTTTGGAACCATTTATTTCAACATAGTTACAGAAAAGTTATGCCTATTAAAAGTTACTAACTAATATGTAACTTTTTTGTGCCTATTTACAGAGAAAAGTTACATATTAGTTACAAAAAAGTTACACTATAGTTACAAAAAAGTTACATTCTAATTTCTATGCATCATTAAGACACAGAAAAGTTACACAAAAATTATAAGTGTATAAAAGTTACAAAAAAGTTACATTTCAGGCATACTTTAGTTACATTCAAAGTTACAAAAAAGTTACATTGTAGGCATTCTATAGTTACATTTAAAGTTACATAAAAGTTACAAAAAAGTTACAGAAAAGTTATATTCTAGGCATACTTTAGTTACATTCAAAGTTACATAAAAGTTACAAAAAAGTTATATTCTAGGCATACTTTAGTAACATTCAAAGTTACATAAAAGTTACAAAAAAGTTACAGAAAAGTTATATTCTAGGCATACTTTAGTTACATTCAAAGTTACAAAAAAGTTACAGAAAAGTTATATTCTAGGCATACTTTAGTTACATTCAAAGTTACATAAAAGTTACAAAAAAGTTATATTAAAGTTACAGAAAAGTTACAGAAAAGTTACACTAAAATAACCGAATTTTCACTTTAATCAGACAAGAAAGATTTTAAATATTAATATCATAGCATTTAATTATTTCTTAAATAATACAAAAAGGATGTGAAAACAAAATCAGTTTACAGTGACTTTTTAAGCACATAGATATTTCTTGAATAAAACACTATACAGTCTATATTCCAGCATTTTAGATGTATTTATACTTAATTCACAAGACAATGGTGATTAGAGTTCTCTTCCTCAAGTTTGTTTTCATTTTTCTTTGTTCAAAACTGACCAATAGTGCATTATTCTAGGTTCATCTACAAAACTTAATAATGCAGCTTTCACATCTTTGCCTTTAATAACAGCAGTCTGGAAAAAAAGAAGACAATATACAATAAAATATGATTTAATAATTTCAATTGATTATCCAACAGATAATGTGCATTAGTTATTGTAGTCAACTTAGAAAGAACATTTGCAAGTGTTTGAATTTCATATGCAGACAACCTTTAAAAGACAGAGAGTAATCTTTACAGAAGCTCTTTATAATATTTTTCAGTCAATACTATATAGTACTAGTAGAAAAACAGCCCAGATCTCTAGCTTGAGGAAATAGGATTCAGATTAATCCAGATCATTAATAAGTTACTATTTCTGTTTGAAAGTTTCATTAAGATTTTTGTGTTCAACTTAGCAATATTAGTTGATGTTAAGATTAAGAAATTATCAAACAAGAGTGCCAGGTCTCAAATACCCTAAGCCCTATGTCAAGGGCCATAACTCATAAGTGCCTGTGCCAATTGGGCTGGTTATCAAACTTGACGGTTGTGACCTGCTGGACAAGTATCCTGAAAAAATTGTCGAAGTCCTGGCTAGCCCTTATTAATAAATGTTCTTACCAATGGATGCTGCTTCATTGATCACATCTGGAACTGTTTGTTCATCTTGCTCTAAAGAAATAAAATGCAGATATAAGGAAAATAAATTTTACATAATGTTTCCTTTCCTACCAGAGAAGGAGAAAAAACTCAGATAAAGGCTCATTAAAATCCCAACTGTTATGTCATTAAAATATGGACATACAGGGGTTCCATTTAAAATGCAGTTAATCCAAATGTCATTTTAATAAATGCTTTATCTCAAATAAATAATATAAGTACCATTTTCTGACTACCATAATTAAAGTCTTGTGTCATTTTTTCCAATTGCTTTTTCACTTCTGATGTGGAACCTGCAGAATAATATAAAAAAATAAGCATAAGTGCAATTTAACCTGTCATTGACTATAAAAAAGCAGGACTAGATATAAAATAACTATGAAGTTTATAATTCATAGCTCTTACAGTTCAAGTGTCATGCTCCTATTCCTAATAAGAATCAAGTATAAACAAATGTAACAAAGGGCAATAACTCCAAAATTATGAAATTCAGAGTGACGGTTCTTGTGCACTGCAGTCATCCTCAATGAGACTTATCTAACTATGAATTTTATAATCCATTGCTCTTTCGGTCTAATAGTTATGCCCGGACAAGAATTAAGTATGGAAAAATTAACAAAGGGCAATAACTCCAAAATTATGAAATGCAGAGTAACAGTTCTTGTGCACTGCACTCAACCTCAATGAGGTCTATCTGTCGATGAAATTTCAAATTCATAGCTTTTATATAGTACAAGAGTTTTGCACCGGACAAGAATCAAGTAAACAAACAAAGGGCAATAAATCCAAAATTAAGCCAAGCAGAGTAATGGTTCTTGTACACTGTACTCATCCTCGATGAGATCTATCTAACTATGAAGTTACAAATTCATCGCTTTTATAGTCTAAGAGTTATGCTCCAGACAATAATTATGTTTGACAAATTAACAAAGGGCAATAACTCCAAAATTAAGCCATACAGAGTAATGGTTCTTGTACACTGTACTCATCCTCGATGAGATCTATCATACTATGAACTTTCAAATTCATAGCTCTTATAGTCTAAGAGTTATGCTCCAGACAATAATTATGTATGAACAAATTAACAAAGGGCAATAACTCCAAAATTAATTAATACAGAGTAACAGTTCTTGTGCACTACACTCATCCTCAATGAAGTCTATCTAACCATAAAGTTTCAAATGCATAGCTCATATAGTCTAAGAGTTATGCTCCGGACAATAATTATCTATGAACAAATTAACAAAGGGCAACAACTCCAAAATTAAGAAATACAGAGTAACGGTTCTTGTGCACTACACTCATCCTCAATGAAGTCTATCTAACCATAAAGTTTCAAATGCATAGCTCATATAGTCTAGGAGTTATGCTAAGTATTATGTATGAACACATTAACAAAGGGCAACAACTCAAAAATTAAGAAATACAGAGTAACGGTTCTTGTGCACTACACTCATCCTAAATGAAATCTATCTAACTATAAAGTTTCAAATTCATAGCTCTTATAGTCTAGGAGTTATGCTAAGTATTATGTATGAACACATTAACAAAGGGCAACAACTCCAAAACTATAAATAAATTAATAATAATAAATACTGCCAGTTTCACTCCAGGTGGCGCGCTAGTATTGACCTAGTTGTTAGTAAACAACATGGCCGCCAGAATAAGCGCAAACATTAAAAAAAATACTAAAATGGCAATTAGTTAACACTTCCAATTAATCTGATTATTGATAAAGCTATGTAATATCGAGCAACTCAGTATATATATGTTGTATATAGAATTATTTTTCTATGTAAACAAATAAAATCTAAGTAGAAATACCTAAACGTTATATCCCAAGAATCTTGACAGGAACTTGAAGACCATCGTGAAAATTACGATATCACCAACTATGTACGAGTCGAAATCCTTCCTTGAATCTTTTTTTCCCACCAGTGTGACGATTTTAAATAGACTTCCTCCGATCCATTGTACAGGAACGTGTACATGATGGATACAAGCAATATAAATTGAATAAATTTAAAGCTTCAATCTTTCTTCTTCTTGAACTGACGCGGCTTTTTGAAAAAACGATGCCTCCGAGCCAATCAAAATCGTGCGCGAAGTCACGTTTCGAATTTGGCCAATCAGTGTGTAGCGTGACGTCAGCAATGCAATATTACGGAAACAACCGAGTAATTCCGATCTACGTTCTGACTTAAAAAAAACAAAACTTTTGCTTATTATTTAACTAACGTTTCTCCCTTGAATAAATATTTATCCAGTCTTAGAGATCTGTTAATTTATACAATCACCTACTTCAAATTAGAATCATTAATAGTTAATTAACAATCAGATAAGCTGGGAAGAATGTGTCACACGTACAGTCAAGGTGTCAGCATATTTATGGCATCATTTAAAATATACACAGAAATTTTATTAGTTGACAGTTTGCTTCAAACAACGAACACCGACATGCGTAGCCTTATATGGCAAATCAATGTGTGATTTATTACGTGATCAATTAATTAACGAGTTTGTTTGATCAATTTAAACATTAATTTTTCAGCTGAACGGGAAGTGTTTATTTGTTTTGCTTTATTGTAAGAACCTCATATTTGCATGTTTTGTACATGTATTGAGTGAATAAATGATATGTTCTGTTCTAAAATATGTATGATGCAATACTATGTCTTGGATTTTGTCTGGTGACGTACGTAATTTCATCTGTGTAGAAAATTATAATGGATCAGAATGGACGTACCGTCGTAATGATTCATGTAATAAAAAAACGTAGTTATATCATCAAGGACTTATATACATACATGTATGTATATAAGTCCTTGTATGTATATAAGTCCTTGATATCATTATTTAGTATTGTTGACTTCATTGTATTCTTTAAATAATCTACAAAAACTAATGAATTTTAGTGAGGTATTTAATGATTGTATGTCAACATCACGTGTTGTGTAAACGAAGTTTATGTACATTATTTGATTTAAAATTGGCATGTATGCATTTAGTTGTATATTTACAAGCAATCCAAGGCATCGATGTATTTAAATGTCTATTTGCGTAAATGAACTGAAATTAAGCATTGCGTGTATAGAAGGATCCGTACAGTACTATTTTAAACAGTGTAACACACATAAATAACACGTCTGACCCGAAGCTGCTAGATTGCTTAACACAGCAGGTGGTATACGACCCCATGCTGTTATTTCCGGTATAAATAAGGATCATGTCACACAGACTACGATTTTGACCACTTGCTTGTATCACGGACAGTTCGCATGTTGGCATAAATAGATATTTTGTTTAAGTGAATGCTTTTTCTTAGTAATACAAATTTATACACACATGAATGTATGTAAGTCCTTGATACTTAATAGACTGGATTAAATTTTGATTTATTTGCCGGGAATACGAGACGATTTTCCGAAAATCTACAAATTTATCGATTGAATAAACGCCCGTTGTTCGGTCCGTGTTTTCGATATACATGGTCGTTACGTACACGTATATTTCGGAAAATTAGCACAAACTTTTCCCAAAATTATCAGGTGGTGGAAAAGTATTTCGGCCCAGTGGAAACACTGTTTATGAAACGACTTTAAAGGATTTTAAGCTCACCTGAGCATGTGGTAAGATGAGTATTTAAATTACAATCAATGTCGACGTCCGTCGTCCACACCTGGAGGATTTCTTAACAAGTGTCACAGTTTTGATTGCATCTTCATAAAAGTTTTTCAGAAAGTTTGTCTCAGTGATATCATGAACCGGGTCAAACATGGGTCATCTGGGGTAAAAAACTAGGTCACCGGGGTAAAACCACAGGAACTATTTGATGATAGTGTTGAGGTCATAGCTTTTTTTTTTTATTGTATTGTCAGAATATGTTGTCTTAGACAATTTTGAACATACGTCTTTTGGGGTCAAAAACTAGGTCACCGGGTCAAATCTCAGGAAAACCTTTATAACACTGTAATAGTTTATAATTTTGATCGGATCTTCACCAAACTTTGTAAGAATGTTTGTCATGCCGATGTCACGAAAAAATCTGAACGTACGTGTTTTGGGGTCAAAAACTAGGTCACCGGGTTAAATGTCAGGAAAGCCTTCATAACACTGTAGAGATCATGATTTTGATTGGATCTTCACCAAACCTTGTAAAAATGTTTGTCATAATGATGTTATCTTAAAGTTTGAATATACGTCATTTGGGGTCAAAAACTAGGTCACCGGGTCAAATCTCAGGAAAAGCTTCATAATACTGTAAAGATCATGACCTTGATTGGATCTTCACCAAACCTTTTAAGAATGTTTGTCATACTAATGTCATCTTAAAGTTTGAATATACGTCATTTGGGGTCAAAAACTAGGTCACCGGGTCAAATCTCAGGAAAACCTTCATAACACTGTAGAGGTCATAATTTTGATTGGATCTTCACTCAACCTTGTAAGAATGTTTGTCATACTGAAAATGATTGAACATGGGTCATTTGGGGTCAAAAACTAGGTCACCGTGTCAAATTACATGAGAAAAAAATGAATAAACTTTGTCAATTGCAAAAGCTTCAACTGATAAATTGTAGAGTTCTTTTATTTATTGGATGTAAACTGCAGTGTACCAAAGTCCAAGTGCTTGACAGTTTATCAAAATATCATGTAAAAAACGAATTGCATGTACTTGTAAGATCTATGAGAAAAGAATCAATGATTTATATTTCCTAACTAGTGATTTCTTTGGAATAATATATAAATTCATAATCATATTAGAATAATTATTTAATTGTGCAGGAAACATGACATCAAACCTGAATACACAGAAAATAGAACATTTTGGCCTCATTTTAAGTATTAAAAGTCAAGAAAATAACAGAGTTCTGAATAGTTACTTTTTAGTTACACCAAAAAATGACAAAGTCTAAAAGGCAGAAATATATATACTCTGAAAAAGACAGAGTTAAAAAAAGTTACACTTTAGTTACACCAAACAATGGCTAAGTCCAAAAAGTTACAATTTAGTTACACTGGAAAAAGACAGAGTTAAAAAAAGTTACACTTTAGTTACACCATGAAATGACTAAGTTCAAAAAGTTACAATTTAGTTACACTTGAAAAAAACAGAGTTAAAAAAGTTACACTTTAGTTACACCATAAAATAACTAAGTCCAAAAAAGTTACAAATTAGTTATAACTTTTTTGTAACTCAATACCTAGTTACAAAAAAGTTACTCTTTAGTAACAGAAAAGTTATGCCTATGTGTAACTTTTTTCGGTATGGGTTGATCGCCACAGCCCTAACCATGACTAAACTAATAGTGGAAAGGCAAAAAAATAAACCATGTGGCTACAGTATATGAAATATTCCTTACCCCCTTCAGCGCTATCATGGTAACATTTATGTTTGTGACCTCTACAATGACCCGTTTCATCATCATCATCTTCATCAGAAGATTCACCAAACATTCGTGGCTTTTCATATATACAACAACCTAAATTAACAAATTTATCATAAATTATTATAGAACCAAACATGTGAGATAGGTTTAAAGTGTTAAAACTAACTATTATAAAGCACTAGCCCAAACTATTAGTGGACTATTGATAATAGAGAACTTACCACTAGCCTAAATAAACAATTTTGAGAAAGTTCACTAGCTCGAATAGAAATTTACTAGCCCCAGGCTGTGGGCTAGTGGGTTAGTGTGAAGACAGGGATCCTGACAAAAGTTCACAGATTTAATTTTTTTTTAAAGTATCAGCTTCACTGATCACAATCAATTTCTCTGATATACACATACTCACTAATTACTAATGTGAACTTTTCATATTCAAATGTTCACTCAAATTATGGCAGGAATTTTCTAATTTAACCATATAGAAACAGAGGCAACAGAATTTGAGATCATATTCCTAGTTCAAAGGAGATTATGAAACAAAATGATGTCCAAATGAAAAGTTAAAAAAAAATGAAAAGAAGAACCGAAACTAGTTAATATATATAAGTGAAATAAGTTGTACATATATAATTATATATATATATACAAGAACAAAATCTGTTGGATTATGGAACTCAAGAACAACAGCATTATTATATATACAAAAGTCATATGACGCATATGACTTTTAGGTGATTGGATTCTGATGAAATGGCATAAATCAAAGTATCCGCTTCAATGGCATCAGTTGATTTCTCACAAATACATCATTACATGTTACATGTACTTACATTTCGACTTTTTCTTATTCAAGTGTTCATTATCCACTGTTTCATTTGACCATTTTACTTTCTTGTCATTCTTTGGTTTCCTTAGCTTTAATTTTAATGTAGGACTTGTAGTTCTCTGGAATAAAAATCCATGGGTAAAGAAAAAAGTAACAGTAACCAATATTCTATTTGCTACAATGACACAATTAATGTATCCTGGCTTATGTTTTCGACGGTGCAAGCATATTCAACCCGGTAAAAAAACGGACGTTTATTGCATGCACAATTTGACATGGAAGTAATTACTAACATCTAGATTTCTACATAAAATACAGATTTCTAAGCAAAACAATAGAGTATTGACCTTTTTAGAGTCGTTTCATGAAGGCAGCCATTTTTGTTTTCCCATGCACTCAATGACGTTACATGTTTTCGACAGTTTTCATTGGACGATATAAATAGCGATACGGGGTGGTTAAAAAGTCAATAAACACATTTTTTCTCAAAAGCGAAGTTCAGTCAGTGAGTTCAACGAATATTGGAAATTAAAACGCTGTTTTCACTAAAACACTTAACTGTCAACTTTTAATAGCAAATATGATGCACTTTCGGCAACTATTCGGTATTTCTTTCCTTAAAAAACTCAACAAACTATTGTTAAACTTGGTTTACTGTTCATTGTCACCTTTTCTACTGATAAATCTTGCTTTAATTATCACTGTTTTATAAGTATGCATTACTCAGGTCATCAGGAAAACATGACCTGTCCTTACTCTTTGCATGGTAATTGGCCTGAATTATTACTGGGTACTTAGAGAATTAGCATAGTGAGGAAACACAATTTTGTAGTCTGACACCGTAAGAAAGTATTGGTGGGAGAAAAACATTTGAGAACACCCAGTACAAAAATTTGTTCAGACCACGTGACTACCGGAAAAGGTTATATCTACTGCAGACGTGCACATATTTGTTTGAAGATTATTTGATGAAAAACGATTTTTCTTTGGTATTTTGTCGACACAAATTTTGGGAATAGCAATTCACCATGAAATATCAGTAAGTGACTTTGATATTGCTAGTTTACCAGTCGTAATTCCATTTTTTAACCGCCTGATTTATGCGCGGCAACTAGCATCATTTGTTTACATTCAGAGGGGGCGGGGCTTAAGTTAAAGAAATCTTGCGTGATCATGACGCAATCTTGAGAAAATGAAAACCGTCGAAAACATAAGAACGTCGAAATCATAAGACGACGCGATATATATCAGGGATAACATATTACAAAATTTACATGGATTTGCAACTAGCAAGTCTCACTGAAAATGTAAGTAAATAAAATATTAATATGTAGCTTCTGAAAGACAAAGTTCTGGCAAAATATGGGACCATTATACAAAATTGTCCTGGAAAATAAATTAATAGTACAGTACAGTCTGTACAAATGAAACAAATAATATTGCACCTGACTGGGGAACACCAAGCCATTTTGTTATTACTTCAAAACATGATGTGCATTTGCATGACACACCATTCCATGAAGCCATGATGCTACAGAGCTAGTGTTCCATAGCATTAGCACAGCACTGGAACGGTGCAAACGTCAGAGGTCAAAATAACTCACCTCCTCTTCGATAACCTGTGTCGTACTAGACACCGATTGTGTAGCTTCTGCCATCTCAAGAACGTTTTTTAGATCAAGAACATTATCTAAGGATTGAATAATTAACTCTTATATTCATTTCAGTATTATTATTTCAGGAAGTTTACATTTGTGAACTGGTGCCCGTCTTTTATGCAATGTTAAATTGATTTGTGCATATGTATCATAATCAAATGGGTACCAGTTTACTTAGTAAAGAATCCACAACAAAAAACGAGCAAACCCGTACTTTTCCGGATATCTGTCACACCTGACGCAAGTTTATCATGACAAGTAAGAACTGATTTAAATTTGACGAAAAAAATTAATACGTATCACAAATGATATACGCCGATATTTGTTCCGTACATAGATAATGGCAAAAACATAGTTGTTGATCAGTTTTTATTAATTTTTGGATCGGAAACCGGCGTTTAAACATAACCGGAGAAACGTTAGAGGTACACCGAATGACAAATATGGCGTCGGAGGGTAATTTCTTTACCGTTTAAGTGTTTTAATAGTTTTTGCAATACTTCTTTCATGAAAAATTACTTACCTTTAATCGAACTAATGACACTATTTTGTATAACCAACACGGTCTTTGTTGACATTCGTAGATAACAATATTAGAATTTTAAGAACCTGAGTAGTATTCGGATATGTACATAATCTGGATTATTATGGGACCGTGAAGAAAACAAAACAGTAATTATCAGTTGTCCTTGTAGAACTGAAAAATGATTATCTTTCCCCAAAAAATGTATGAATTTTCTTCGCGGCATCAATCTTGAAAAAACGCGAAACACCGCAATGTCGCTATTCACGGTTCAACTTCACCACGTTTTATGACTTCTTATCAGACGGTAATCTTTGATCGCTACGGATCACCGTGATTCGCGAATGTCTAATACCGACTCTCAAGTAGCTAAAATGATATTTATAAATAATCAAGGCTTATTTTTCACACATATCTGGTAACAATTTGTTCACAAAAGCGCTATTAAATAATGTGTGAATAACACTGTTACTGACAAGAAATTTTAAGTTTTGAGTAAACCAAAGAGGCGACATCGCGTATCACCGGGTTGAGCATTCGTCGCCACAATCCACCGCGAATTATTGCCCTTCAGTGGTGACGGTCACTGTTGATCATCGTTGCTCTTAACGCGACGGCCAAAATTCAAATCGCCGTGGCGATTCGCAATTTTCGGACAAATGACCCAGACTGTACTGTATGTGGCCTCATGAACAGTTAAACACACTTCTGTTGCCTTTAAACATGGTGGATCTGATACCTTGTAGTCATGCTCTTACTTCTATCGCTTCCATATGAGGAGATTAAGTGGTAGTTTCCCTTTTCAAGATTTCTATTATACAATTTGTTTTAGTCGTTAATAAGCTTTTATACTTTATCAACTTCAGTGAGTCATCATTTTGAAAATTGAATAACCGTATTATATTTCTTAAGTATTATTATTGAGTCTCATATTTATTCAGCTTCAGGAGCGACTTCTCCACACTTTGATATTGAGGGTCATGAATTTAACATTCCTACTAAAGGGACCGGTCCTAGAGAGGACATAATTCCTAAATGGGAAAAGTCACAGGTTTGTTTTCATTTTTAAAATGGTTTAATAACTGATACTATCTAGGTTGACTATTATTCATAGTTTAAAACACTAACGATGCATAGAAGAGTCTTAATCTTATTTGGGCCTTTTGGTAAAAATCTGAGTCATTTCTATGAAATACTTAAATCATACTTTTCTTGATGAAGTTTTATTATTTAGTAATTCTGTTACATTTCATTAAGAAGCATTTTTTTCTTTCCAGGCATATCATGATTTGACAGGATTTATCCAAGCAATGAATTCAGCTGTCAAGGGAAAGAAAATATCAACAGAAATAGCCATGTCTCCAGTACTTTGTTTTAAAAACATTTTCTCAAATGATTTATGTTTCAACATTTAACCTTGTATAATTTAATATTTATGATAGCTCAAAGTGAAAATTATTGTGTGATAATGCTTCTATCTTATCAAATGCATTATTTAGTGTACTCATTGATGTTTAATGCTTTCATTGAGGATTGTATTTCTTAGCTAAACAATAATTCCTCTTTGTCCTAAGATTTTCAAAAGGCCACTGCCATAGTCCAGTGGTTATTGTGCTGGTTCGATTGTTGGTCACATAGGTCATGCCCTTCCATGAAAAATTTGACACATACATGTGTACCGACGTTGCCAGTTCCTTGTGGAAGGGTAAGTTCGGACTGTTTAGAATACTGTCCAGCAAACATTGTTTAAAAAGGATTTTCAAAGACTTGATATCCTTGTTACACTATGATGTTATGTAATCATATATTATAATTGCATTTTATTTTAGTTACTGAGTGGATTAATGCAGATATTGGATACACTAGATGGTTGGATTAAAGAATTTCCCCCAGTTGATCAACCTCAACGATTTGGTAACAAGGCATTCAGATCATGGTTTGAAAAAATGAAAGAGGTAAAATTCTCTGCTGATTCATTTATCTCCAGTATATTCAATCTGTCTTCTAATTGCACTTGCCAAACTGCTTTTTATTGAAGATTTTATCAAAATTCTAATTTTTCTGAATTCTACTTTTAGGGTGAGTTTGTTACTCTTTTAATACCACTCTTTCGAAACAGGTCTGCAGTAAAAGTCTGAAGTTTATTGAAGTACTGCTTTTTGAAGATTTTTGAAAAATTTCATTTGTCTTAAAGATATTTTCACCATAAAAGCTATGAAAATAACCTCTGCAGTAGATTCCTGCTACATGTAGTTTGTATCTGTGCAGTATTACAATAATATTTCATCGCTTTAAACCTTGGTAAAATACGTGTATCTTAATTGCTGTCTCGTGAAGACACAATCAATTGTCTATAAGCTTGATTTTGTGCATAACTTATTTCCATTGTCACAATATTGTATAAAAATTGTAAAATTGTAACAACCTGAGTATTGTTCGCAAAAGTACATAGTTCGGATTATTATTGGACTGTCAAGAGTCATATTGTCGTAATTCATTTCTTGTTTACGAAAACAAAATGTTTTCTTTTTCTAGGACTCTAAACAAATGGTCGAAGATATATTGGAAGATAAGTTTAAGAAAGCTAGTGAAGAAATCTCATTATATTTGGTGGAAAGTTTAGGAAATGAAACTAGAATTGATTACGGAACAGGTAATGAAACATGCATTTTCAAAATTGCTGTAATTGGGCTCTTGTAGTGTGTGACTTATAAATCTGTCAAAAAATCCTTGCCTTGTAAAATAATGAAGTCCATGAATTCTGTACTATGCATATAATTCAAGTCTTACATTAATGGTTTTCTTCATTGAAAAAAAAATGTAAGAAAAAATGTAGACTTAAATTTCTTTGTTGTTGCTGTTTTTCATTAAATTTTTAGGAAGTCTTGAGGGTCAATTGTTGGAAGAAAACATGATGGGTCTGTAAAGCAAGTTGGACTGTTCAGAACATGTTTGACAGTTTTGTGTGCTTAGGATTTTGTAACAATGTATGAACCTGTGAACAAAGGCGGTTGGGAAAATTTGATGTGGCCTTTATTGACAGTTTGAGATTAATTTGTTCTAGATAATCTATGTTTTAGGATAGCCTTTATTCAGAGGTGACTGCTAAACTCTGATTGGCTCTATATGCATTTCAGGTCATGAACTAGCATTTGCAGCATTCATGTTTTGTTTTTATAAAATTGGTGCATTACAAGAATCTGACGCTGAAGGATTAATTCTGAAAGTGTTCAATAGGTTTGTGTATATATTTTTCACTAAGCTTGCTTTTCTAGATGCTGTAAGCAATAGAGGACAATATACAGTGCAACCTCTCCAGAACAACACCCTTTGGGAGTAGGAAAAGTATGTTGTTGTTGAGAGGTTGTTGCTCTATGGAGGTTAAAATAATAGTTAAATCGGGCAATGGGAAAAAAATCATACTGTTGTTGATGGGAGGTTGTTGCTCAAGAGAGGGTTGCTTTGGAGAGGTCCTGTATGTTTATTGTAATTGTGTCCTTTTATACTTCAATACATCTTATTGTAGCAACTGTAGAGTTGCTCAATTGAAATTGTTCATATTTCTTACATTCATTAGGTGATTCCATGTTCATAGATTAGTCTGTGTACATTATAAGTACAGTAAAACTTGCTTATAACGAAATGCCAGGGGGTATAAAAATTATTTCGCTGTAACCGAGTTTTCATTGTAACCGAGCACACGCTTATAGTGAAATTTCACTGTAAGTTGCTCACATATAACGAACTTCGTTATAACCTGTATCGGAGGCATAATTCTTCTAGATCTATGTAAATATATGTCATGCAATAAATGAATAGAAAACCTTGATGCATATGTATTGTATTCGTGTATTACATTTGATATTGTGAGAAATGTATTTAATTTGAATAAATAAATAAACAACAAACAGCATTTCCAGATCGATGACGTTTTCGCGATGGTGATGAAGTTGATGAATGAAAAGACTGAATAATCATGTCTTTCATTTTCAATATTCCAGTGATCGTGCTCGATGCTACTTCAAATTTCTTTGCAACACTAGTTTTAGATTCAGTTTCACACGCCTTAATAATCTCATATTTGGTATTTAATGTCAGTTGCTTTCGTTTTCGAGATGGCGACCCTTCCATATTTTAACATAAATATTTCCTGACTGACTAACGCAAACAAAATGAGACTTTTAAAATGTATGCAATTTTATTTTGTAAATCCTTTTCACTCAATAAACATGAAATAATTGACATTGAGAACTTACTCAAACAAAATAATTTAAATTGATACACTCCGGTAATCGGTATTTATCACCCGTGAAAACGCTATTGAATTTCATATAACAATGGAAAG
Source organism: Lutraria lutraria (assembly GCA_964023205.1). NCBI lineage: Eukaryota > Metazoa > Mollusca > Bivalvia > Venerida > Mactridae > Lutraria > Lutraria lutraria. The sequence continues at coordinate 36,126,654 of OZ026840.1, read as the reverse complement.
CTACGGGTCAAAATAATATCCAATACGTAATTATCACGGTCAATAAAAGTTTTTGCTTTGATGTTGAAAAAATTTAGTTTCATTGTAACCGAGCATATTTCCTCTAAAACATGATTCTGGGGCCAAACAAATCATTTCACTGTAACCGAGTTTTCACTGTAACCGAGTTCACTGTAACCGTACATTTTTATATAGAATAAAGAAGGCCTCAGCCGGGCCAAAAAAATCGTTTCACTGTAACCGAGTTTTCACTGTAACCGAGTTCGCTGTAAGTGAGTTTTACTGTAGACTGCTTGAAGTCTTCATGTTTATTACCCCCATATTGTTTATATATACATATTCATACTTGATACAGATAATGATATATTCCAATCCACATTATGAAGAGCTCTTTTTTGTTGTGTGTTTTTACTCAGGTACATGTAATATTATATCTTTATCAGGTTGTATTAAATTCTGTTGTAGAAACACTTGTTAGGTCAATCGATGAACTATTAATGAAAATGTGTTAGACTTTATATTTATAAAAAATATTTATGGATAGATTATTATTATGTTATTATTAAGCTTGATATTTTTCTGTATTCAGGTATTTACATTTAGTGCGTAATCTACAATTAACCTACAGAATGGAACCAGCAGGTAGTCAAGGTGTTTGGGCGTTAGATGACCATCAATTTTTACCATTTATATGGGGATCTTCACAACTAATTGGTATTTTTTCTCGATACTAGTAGTTTTTATGCCTTTGCATCGATAGATTGGTGGCCTGTTTGTTTGTACCAAATTGTAACATTGCCTACAAAATCAAAACACTGCCACCTACAATCATCAAACTTCATATGTTGATTCCTAATGACAACCTCTACAGGACCTGTGCAGTTTCAGGTCTTAGGTCAAAGGTCAAGAACATGGGGGCATTGTGTTTTAAAAAAAACATCCTGTTTGTTATTGATTCTCACCAGCTTTTAAGTGCACTTTAAAAGCAACTTTTTTACTTAAAACTGTGTCGCCGTGATCTTTACCTTAGCATAATTTAAATGATAGTAAATCTTTAAACCTATTTTAAGTATTATAGATATGTAGTGATAGCAATTACTCAATTCTGATTGTAGATTCTACAAGTTGGATTGGAAAATATTTCTCCGGATCACTTAAAGTCCCATTAGCTTTTTGCTATAAAAATATATGCTAAAAACAAACAATATCAGATATTATCTCAAGATAATAATGACCGATGAAAACGAGCCTTTTTTCATCTAAAAACACTCACTACGCTGTGAATTTTGCTTTTGTAAACTTGAAATATATAGAGCGTGTGACGTCACTTGATGCCCTGTGCATAATATGACTGCGGGAAAACACAGCTGTTCTATAAATAGTATTTTTTTCAGTGATATTGAAAACAATACAATAGTGGTTTTGGAAACATTTTTTCTTACTATAAAGTATGCACAAGAGGAAAACACACAGGATTCCTCTGTTATAGAACAAACAGAAACTATTAAGACCGACACATTTATATGCTTATGGGACTTTAAATGTAGATTTGAATCACTAATCAATAAAGATAAAAAAGTCACCAAACACAAAAAAATGATAAACAATTAATTTAATCCATCAAAGTTTCGCTGCATTGGCTTCTTCAGGATATGGAATAATAAATAAATCATATCAACAGAATCATAAGCTTTGAATCACTGGAAGTTTGGACAGCTCTGTGTACATTTTGTATGTAAAAGCAATTTCTGATAGCAAGATCTGATTGTATATCCATTTGAACTAACTAAATATGTACATAGTATTCACTTAATTCATACACTTATAATAACTTGGGCTTATAGTTTATTACCAGTAAGCAGGGGTGTGATTCTTCCTCTTTTCAGTCGATTTCCTCTTTTTTGCTTAAAATCTTTAAAACAGAAAGGTCCAGATTCAGTCTGACCTACTCAAAAAATATGTTTTTCCATGAGCACAGACGGTGGAGGTAGGGTATTTCAGTCTTGGAGCAGTCACACCCCTGGGAAGGTAAAATACTCTTTTACACTAGTTATTCCTTACTAAGCTATTTAGGCTGTTGACATTGTATTATTCTTATTCCAGGGCATCCTCGAATACACCCAAAGTCATTTGTAAAGCAGGATATTTATGAAGGGTTTGCTAAGGACTACATGTTTTTGGGTTGCATAAAATATATAAATGAGGTGAGATTTTAACTAAACCTATATGAAAATGTACCATAAATTGAGTCAATGCTGATGAAAAGCTCAATGGGAATTTGTTTCTTTTCTTATTATTGTTTGGACTTTGTAGTCAAGTTTGAGTGTGGCACAGAGATGGTCAAGTATTTTACTCTTTAGAGGAAATGATTTTTTTAAGCAAATGATTTCTATTTAATTATTTTTTTATTTTATCTTCAGAATTCATTCGGGGAAATTAAAGTTTCGATTTTAACTGATAATTTATAAGTCTTCACTTTTGTAGTTACAAAGTCATGCAACTGATATTGTTAATATTTCAGGTAAAAACTGGTCCATTTGCTGAACACTCCAACCAGCTGTGGAATATAAGCGCTGTTCCTCTTTGGGAGAAAGTGAATTCAGGTCTAATAAAAATGTATAAAGCTGAGGTTTGTAAATAAAATTGTGTATTTTTTAGTGGAATTTTTGAGTTATACAGCCAAATCTGTGAACAAAGGCCATTGTTGGGAAAGACAAATTGTGAACTTTTTATGGTTTCAGTTGTACCGAAGTTAAGACAGTCTTCACAAAAAACTTTTTTAAGCAGTGGACATTTGGTGCAGTAAAAATGCCAACTTTATTGGACCGAATGAACTTTTAGTGGACCAAAATGAGTACACACAAAATTTTAATATAATTTGGCCATAGTTGGTATTTCTCTAGAGTGATTGAAATATTTCATTTTTTGTTCCGAGAAATGGTAAAATTACCACTGAAAAATTTACTGGACAGTCGGACCACTGACCCTTTCAAATCAACGACAGGTATCAATGGCAGTTTTGATGGACTTGTGCAAGGTCCGGGCTAAATTTGAAGACTGTTAAAATTGTCAATTTTTCAAAATTAACTACTTTTACCCACAATGTTTAACTTTTGTTTCAGGTTTTAGCGAAATTTCCTGTAATACAACATTTCTTCTATGGAAGCTTGCTCAGTATTCAGCCTGCATCTTGAATATAACCTCAAAGGATACAACAAATCACTCACAGAATGTTTTCATCATATAACACAGTATGTGTTAGAACGTGGAGGAAATGTCTACTTGTGGCTTTATTCATGGATGTGACCCTATCTGTGTGGAGGGCAGTAATAACATGATAGTGCTACAAAGAAAGTTTCAGCCAAAAATTCATCCAATTAAAAATAAAATCACAAAAAATCCATAAAAGATCGGAAACTCTTTGGAATTTGTTGTGCAATTTTTGGGTGGAAGTGATTTATTATTCATAGCTATGATTTTTGCGGCTAGTACCTAAACTAGTCATTTTATGACCCAAGTTCTTCTTGCAATTATCCATTATATATTGTTTTACATATACATCTAACACATTTTTACACTTTCACAGAATGTTTGTCAGTTGTAGGATATGCCCCTTTAAACCACTGAAGAAAACAAATTTACTGATTGAATGCATGCTATCTATTTTATTATGTATATTGCTTTGCACATGTCAGTCGGTCGTCCGTCCGTCCATCCGTAACCAAACCTTGTCCGACCAATAACTAGAGAACAATTTGACCAAAACTCCTCAGATTTGGGTGGGTGTCTGGTCATTATATGAAGATGACACCTATGGATTTTTAGATCGGTATGTCAAAGGTCAAGGTCACAGTGACCTTCAGCACAAAACCCATGGTTCCCCTATTGATTTGAAGTTTTATAGGTTAAAGTCAAGGTCTTACTATTCAGTTGGCTTTTAGGGGGCATCATTGTTTCACAAACACTTCTTGTTTAATTATCACCTTGGTACAAGGTTATAAAACTTAAGATCTGTCACCAGATTCAAAGTTCATAGTTGGTCTTTTAATAGTTCTTAGAAAATTATGACAAAACAAAGATGATATTAATCATATCTTTTTCTGTAACATATTAAATTTGAATGATTTCAACTGCCGTAATATTGATTAGACCAAAACACTTTAAGAATGAAATTGAGATTTAAGGCAGTACTCAAGTTTTATAACACTGTGTCCTGGTTTAATATGTGCCCAGTGCTTGTTTGTATATTTAGTTAATTGTATAAATATATATAAAGCGTGTGACGTCAATTCAATCCGTGTGCATAATATGACTGCGGGAAAACACAGCTGTTCTATAAATAGTATGATATTGAAAAAAATATGATATTGGTTTCGGAAACATTTTTTCTTGCTCTAAAGTATGAACGGGAGGAAAACAAACTGGATTCCTCTGTTAAAGGACAAACAAACTATTACGACCGATAAATTTATATGCTTATGGGACTTTAATGTCACATGTGTTTGAAATATGTTTATATAATCTATTATGGTTATTTTAACCAGAAGTATTAATTTATGAAGATCTATTGTTCATTTCAATTTCATTTTTCCAATATTTTAGAGGTAAACTACATTATGGGATTGTTCGTAGTTAATATGTTACCCATAACATAATGTTCTGCATTGTATTATCTAAATAATAATTGACATTGCCTTTAACATAATACGTGTTAATAATGAGAAAAGAGTCAGCTTCCAGATATTATTATCAATCTGTTAGTATTCTTCATAAGAGAGACTTTTAGTCTATTATCCCCGCTAATTATCTTTTCAACTTGTGTTTTCAAATGTATACTTTGTACTTATCTTTTAAAGGTTACTAGAATTTATGTCCCAACTTAATCTTCAACAATTATATTTCAATTGAAAACTAATTTTCTGAAATTCTCTGTATGAGCATCTTATCATCTCGTTAAAGTAGATACAAAATGCGGTTTATCTATATTTCAGAATAAAATACACTGTAATATAGTACACATTTATAGATATTGCTTACTTAATATCTTTTTGTGCATTCTGTTTTGTAGGAATACAGTATTTTTTTATTTGTTATCAAACAAGTTTTTTTGTATTAAATGCTTTTATTGTAAAGCAGTCTTTAATACACATTGAATTATATTCTCGTTGTTGTAGTGTCTTTATGTTTGTTGTGAAAGTAGGGATAGATCCATGGTTTAGTGGTTATCAACGGGTCATGGGTTCAAGTCTTGGCCTCCAGCTTCCGAATTTTCAGGGACGCTTTTTTCAGCGCCACTATCACCAATACTGAGCCCAGAACTGTATTTAGAAAATCACAGATAAACTGGCGAGGCATGTATCAGTGCTTTACACCGGGCATGATAAAGAACCAGGAAAACTATTCGGAATAAGAGTAGGGATATAAATACCTGGTTCTTATGTATCTTCTCTCTCGTGTGTGGCTCTGAAATAACCATAAATGTAGAATGGACCTTTAACTACTACTTATTTATCATCACCAGTTATCTCCCTTATATCAAATACAGCGTTACATACTGACTATATATAAATCACATAAAATTGTGAAGAAAACAATAAATGTATTGGAACTTTGGTAGTTACATAAATTGGCTATCAGTATGGAATAAAAAAGTATGCAATAATCAAACATCTACTGGTATCTTCTATATTCACCATGTTCGAATTAAGATCAAATCATAACTCAGTATTTTTCAGATGCAATATATACAAATTCACGTACATTGTACTTCAAGCTAATTTCTAACAGTTATGACGTTTTGTTAAAACCATTATGTAAGAATGAAAAATGGCAGATTTTGTCCGTGACTAGAGCAGTCATTATTTTGTATCTTAGATAATGATTTTGCATGTCTTACGTTTACATGCTGCCTGATTCAATACCTTAAAAAACCCATTATATTGATGTGACATGTAAACAATATGGGGGTAATTAACAAAAAGACTTCAAGCTGTCTACTTATAATGTACACAGACAAATCTATGACCATGGAATCACCTAATGAATGTAAGATATATGACAATTATGCCCAGTCAGAACTGTCTGCATAGCTCATTAGATCTTCAGATCTCTGCTTCATGAGCTTGACTCCTGGATAAGGCAGAGATTTCTCTGACGGTTTGGCTGAAGCCATTGTGTCCCAAGGACATTTGACATCCATCCTGATCCATCGTGAGGATAAATTGGATATCAGTTAGTTAGGGAGATCAAGGTAAATATAAGTACGGAAATCAGGAAAACGTGTTAGGTGAATTTTCCACCCGTATATGACTCGAGTACTGTTGAATACGGTCATAATACCCCCCCCCCCCCCGAATGCAGATGAGTATATTAAGGGTTTTTTTCATCAATAATTTGAGTGTGAGGGGGGGGGGGCTTTATTCACCTCAACTTATGTAATACTGTACTTAATTTACGGTAGAGGTCACCTCCGAATACAGGCCACCTTGTGAATAAAGGCAATTCTTTAAAATACAGTCATTGATTGTTAAGAACAAAATGACCTCCCAATAAAGACCCCCTATCAATAAAGCTAGAAATATATAAATAGGACGAGACAGCAAGAAGTACGAAATATTTAACCTAATGTTTTGGTCAATAAGTTATAAATATGAAAGTAAACTTTACCTGTCCTGAGTCTGCTCAATTGCTTCCAGGGCTGACCAATTTTTTCTCTGTTATGAGAGGTGAATGCTCTCTGCAGTTATATATTTCTTACTTAAGTATACGAGACTTGCTGTTTGAAATTGACAATGAATCCAGATGTTACCAAATGTATTATCATATGATTCCAATCTGCCTTCATTGTCACACGAGTTGAGGCAACATATGTACACGTAATTTGAGTTTATTACTAGACATAGTATGAATGAGTACGAAGTGCTTTAATTAATTATGTGAAGTGTTGTTAATTACCTACCATCTACAGCTGGCGATATCAGATTCATTTTTATAATACTTGATGCAAATTATCAATGTGTTCCGCCATTAATTTTGATTAGAGTTATGCAAATATTAGTAAAATATTCTGAAGCAATTTGTAAAATGCACATATGGCAAGATGTTTAGTTGTGTATTACGTCGGAAGGAATTAAACTCATTATCCAACATGGATGCTCGAGTTCTCGTGCAGACGCAGCAAAGACTTCTGCTTGAATTTAATGCTACATATCATATGTAACTTATATATAATAAAGGACTGTACGTGTTATATCGTGTTCACTTATCAAATGTGGTACAATGTACTATATCACACGTGGTACAATGTATACACGTGGTTTTATGTCCCTTTTCAACAGTCAATCATATGAGGCGGACAGCTCACCTAACCATCGCTCCTAGGAAGAGCCAGTACTAGACTCCAATCCTCTGTAAGCAACTGTCTACTTTCTGACATGAAGAGACATAGTCGTGGCTCGAACCCATGACCCTCTACCTGTGAGAGGTTACAGTGATTTGAAGTCAGCAACCTTAACCACTCCACCACGGAGGCGGTGTACGTCACATCCTGTATAGGCTCCCCGGGTAGCTCTATTCGCAGAATAAAGCGCCCGTAGTCAATAAGAAGCTCTATTAGGTGCAGTAGTTGCTTTTCCTCGGACAGAGATCCCCCAATAATCTGATGCAAGATAAAAGTCTTTATATTTTAATGATGATGAATTCGTTGTTTCTACCAGAGATGTATTATACGTCTCTGTTTCTACAAACACATAGCAACACGTTATGCATTTACCATGCAATTACATGTAATAATGGGATTGTCCGTCAGTCCGCCTTTCGTTCTGTCTGTCATGTACATGCCCAAATGATACCACATTTTGGGGTTGTTTCTGTTCATTCAGTCATTATGGGGTTAAAAGTTGTATTCTGTGGATAAGAAGTGTATCGTATATTAACATTGACAAAAGAGATCAAATAGACACCACAAAATCAGCGAGCAGTCTTTTTCTATTCGACTTTTCACAACGCTTTTCCGTATTCAGCCCCGCATTTTAGAGAGTGCCATTCATCGAATAGAACAGAACAGAACATGATTTTATTTTAGTAACTTATACATAACATAGTATCTCGTTACAAACATATGTATAAATACAATAAAGTTTTGATCATGTGACATCGTGAAAATTCAAATAGTAGTTCTAAGAAAGACAGATAATTAATGAAAAATAAAAGTTTATAAATTAAAGAGGTTGAGCTATGCTTAAAATAACATGAATCAAGAAGCATGATTTAGATTTGTAAACTGCAAGTTACTTACGAAAAAAAACAACAACAACAATAAAACAAACAAAAAAACATCAACTATATTAGAATCTGGGGAATCTGAATAGAGCTAAACATAAGGTGTGACAGGGCAGGTTAAAAAGGGTGCCTTAGCGTGTTATAAACTTTACATCAGTTTGGTACGTTTAGCTCACACGAAGAACAAACGCTAATGAAACCAAGCCATCGTTAACATTGTTTGATCAATTGTCGCTAACTCGTCATAAACATGCCATCCTTACAAATGAGGCTTGGTTATTGTTAATAAACATCATGAATTTTCAGTATCAGGAAGTGTTTACTTCAATAATATTGTATAAATTAATTCATACTACAAAATTTTAATGTAATATACAAATGTAATTATATCATATGATTGTCAGTATTTTGACTTTGTTCAGAGCCTCATACCATTGTGTGTACATTATGTTCCATATTTTTTCATGTATACATTAAGTAAGAGAATATAACTGTTTTGACCTGACTTGAATAATTACATGTAACAATAAAAACAATGAGTTGAATCACAAATGAGATCAAGTATACATTGTAGACACATAAGCAACATTATTTAATAGTTGATTTCCAGTTAAAAATTACTGGGTTCGCCGTTTACGTGTCTTGTCCTGTTTTATTGTCGAGTTCAGTTACATTGGTATTAATTCTTGAAAACGTAATTACCAGTTTTTCTAGGAAATAACATAATTAATTGTGACTAAGTTCGGGGGAAACCCTCTGAGTGTCTGGCTGTAATGGAACATTTTTACCCACTGTCTGCATAGGACGACTCAGTTTACTGCGTTAGAGAAAATAAACTCTAGCAGAACATTTTAAGTATAGATGCGCTTATGTGCACACACTCAAATTCACTTTGACGTTTACTACAATTAAAAGACAACTGGCATTATACAACTATACGATAATGGAACCAATATTGTGCTGTTTTAAGACTGTGGTACCCAGTTTTAGTTGACACTGGAGGAAGATCTTGCAACCTAAGAAAGCTGTAAATGATTATAAAAGTGTTGAGGTATTCATTGTTCTAGAAACCTTGTTTAAAGGAGATTCCTGAATAATTAGTACACCATAGTCAAATAGTTGCTTTAAAAAGGTTCTAGAAAGAACATTCGCTGATAAGAAATCATTGATAGGTATGGTCTCTTACAAATTTATTACAAACCCCTCAGCCGTGAGTTCGAATTGGGGCCAAAATTCATATGTGAAGGAGCTGTCCAGGGGGGGGGGGGGGGAGGGCTATCGTCATCCTCCATCGTTAAAGTTGAAAAGCATGTCAAATGACCCCGGTTGTTGTTGTCGCGGTCATAAAACCCCTGAAAAAATGATACAATAAACTGAATCCTTTTACATTTCAGAAAGGATGATTTTTTTACATCAGCATTAATGTATTGATGATATACATACATGTACATTAAATAAAATATATGTTGTAGTTGGTACACTCTATATTGTAACTTCATAATAATACTAAGCTGTTTCTATAAAGTGGTTATGATTTTGTTAGAATAGATTTTGTAACATTAAAACCCTCGAGGCCGGGTGTTTTTCATTTCTTCTGCATTCAGAGTACGTTTGCTCTTTGTTCACTGTCGTACTAACAGTCAGTGTCATTCAACGGCGTTGATTACCCGGGCCGTACCTGTCTCGAACCATCGACCTGGACAGCTTCCTCTAATATGAACTTGTCTGATTTCAAGATGCATACGAGGAACTAGTGACTACTAGTTAGAGACCGTTACTGCTTGAAAACAGAGGGTCCCATGAGTTGATGTTATATTTTTTGTTTCAAGATTTCTTCAAAATATCTATAGTCATATAGTACTTTTATGTAGCATATACATACAAAATATCGCATCTTAATATGAATCGAAATGCAACTCGAAATAATTAAGTCAACGTCAGTGAAGGCGATATTTGTCAGCAATATTTCCGATTTGCTTAAGTGAAGTCCATTGACGTAAGTAGGGCAATTTGAATTTCATGTAAAATTTACATTAAACTTAGATCTGCATGACGCCATTTTAAGATATCGAATTGCTTTACGACAGTTTAGAATGCATTCGACAATATTCCAAAATATTAAAATGAACATAACTTCAAATGAATAGAACGCATTAAATCATAAATTGATATGCATTAAAGTATTTATTTGCAATTTCATAAATTCCCTTTGTAATTTGAATATTTCTGATGCATCAATTTAGTTGACTAGAACTTTGGGAGCAGACGTCATAAAAGTTTCATAAAATTGTCGACAAATAACATAAAATGATGAATATTACTCTTTATTGTCTCCTTGCTTGACATTTTTCGTGCGTGCAGAATGCTTGTTTATCAGAACTCTGAATTTTCGATATTAAAGTACGTGAAATTGTCCTTCCTGGTCTCTCTATGTACGAGTAGGCCTACATCGCCTTTGGAAGTTAAAAACGAAAATGGTGTTTGAGGGCAAAATATCAAATTTGTGTATTTTTTCTTTCAGCTAAGAAAGCTTAATAAGATATATGACATTTGTGGAATATCTCACATTACATTTATCTCACATTGACAATATTTTTGTATCATCCATCTTCTCTTATACGTACACGTGTCATTTATTTGAAAAAAAAAAATTAACGAAGTATTATAGCGTGAATTGACACCATTAATATTATATCATCTGTAGTTCGCTAATGCTACTATTATGTTGATACACTCATATTATACTTCAATAGCGAAAACAAAGAAGTCGCAAATTCGCTTCTAGATCCAATTTAATGGTTTGTTATAAATAAAAAACAACTAAAAAATGAGAACCAATTATGAGTGAATCAAGATATATATATTCGTATTTCGACTTCTATCGATCCCAAACAAAAACTTAATGAACAAATCACACGGATGACGGAAAATTCATTTATTTTTCTATAATCAGAATATTATTCCTCAGTGAAGGATATTACCCTCGTTGATCTATAAGATGATTTCGATTCTTCCAGACAATGTAACATATAAAAATGTCAATTAGATTATGTTTTTTCTAAGAGCTTGACTGATCCTGATCACCACAGAATTCTGGGTAATTTAGAGAAAAGAGCGCTTTGGCAACATGGGTAATTTGAAAACTTAAGCCGCCTGCAATTAGATAGTTTTACCTTATGGATGCGATCTACTTTATTCGCTGTCAAAAGACATTTTCCGCGAATCAGTCACGCGATGTAGATAACGGTAAAACTTGAGGGCTACATTTAGGAAGTTGCTTTGTAATTCAATATTTGTCTCTGAAATTGCCTGATTAACCGAAGGGACAAATTTTAACCGCGATGACTGCCTGGTCTACTAGTAAACTTGTCAAAGTATACATGTACGGTAATTTCAATTTTTCAGGAACTTTAGAAACTTCCAGACGTGTCTACTGTAAATGTCTGCATAACCAAGACGTATGCACATGTACATTGTTACACGGCAATTATTTGTTTGGAAACTTATTTAGGTTACATTAATCTAAATTTTGTTCTGAAAACATGTTTGTATATCGTGTGTATACAATATGCGTTCTTTGATCGAATTTTACCTGAGCACTTTCATTGAGAAAAGCCAAGAAGGAAAAAATAATATAAAATCAGCTCTAAGTCGACGTTTTTAGTAACACATAGAATTGCTTAAGCAACGTGTAAATACAAGTTAATGTTATCAAGTCCTGCCTTCCGACGTTTTAAATATTGTAAGTTTGCATTTTGTTTAATTTTTGAAGATGCTTGTGTAACATGCGTTCCATTCGAGCTTCAAAAAACTACTTTTTGATTTATTAAACAATTAACCAAACACTAATTGCATGACTTGTGATCATGTCAAATAATGTAATATTTCATACGATGTAGCAATAATTTTTCATTTTATGCTCTCTGTGTTTGGAGGAAATAAAGATATGCAATTTAAAACACTTGGTTGATGTGGATGTATATTAGACATATGACTTACTAGACCATCACACTTATACATACAGAACAATATACGGTTAAGTATGTCTGTATTTTCTAAACATTTTCTGGCTTTGTTGCAATACCTTTCAACAGGTCCAGATGTTATAAAACTTTGGGTCGGCTTACGAGCTCGAATAATTATGATCAGACAATAATGCTATTATTGTTGCATCATTCTGTCAGTATAAATGATCTGAATATGTATTTAAACATTTAACAGCTCTATCTTTTCAAGCATAATACTTTGAGAAATAGAATTGCGATTTGAGCTCGAAGACTGCTCTCAAGTTTTTTAACCTCTGGTCTGGTTCCTGGCCTGGTGCTCGATATCCAAACGCTTTATTGTTGCTATTGTGATGGTGGCTATAACCACGCACTGGTACCATGAAATATGAAACAGAATCACATTTCCAAGTTAGAGTATACTGTAATCCGCTTATATAGAATTAGGAGCAATTTCTGTCAACCGTGTCCTGTACAGAATGTAATTCAATGAATTAAGTAAGTATATCTCCGTACCACCATCTTGTGTCCGGAAAAAATGGTACCGCTTACAAATACGGGCTATAAGTAAAAGATAATTGGACTTCTCCTTCGCTATATTCCATAAAATGTTTAATTAAGCCTCTTTCCAAATTTAATACTTAAAGATTCTATTTGGTTAAAGAATAATATAATGAAATTTTCGTCCCCTATATAAGGTGTGAGCAATTTGTTATATAAATTATATCTTAGCTGCTTTGAAATGCAATAAAATTGAATACACCATTTCAGTGTTTTAGTGTGTGTGTGTGGGGGGGGGGGGGGTAAGTAGTGTCAAGTTTTTCTCAAAAATCAACTTGATACAACACAAACTTGGACCAACTAAATGAAGTACCTCCTTGCTTCTGACCACAAAATTTCAGCTTTTAGGTGTATATCCTCTTCAGTCTGATGACCGATGTCCGATTTTATCATTATACACCATCATGTAAAAATATGAAAACAATCCATGAAATATTTCGCGAGTTATCGTTCGAAAACAAAATGACGGACTAGGGGGGGGGGGGGGGGGGTAACATTTTATGCCCCTTCGCCATTTCGAATGGAAGACGGGGGGGGGGATAAAAATGACATTTGACAACGTGGTTTTTTTTAGAACAGAATACATATATAACCTTTATGATGTTCTCATTTATTTGTAAATGCAAAGGAATGAATAAACTTAACTATAAATCACATAAAGGATATCGTTCCATGTGTATATCCACACTGTATTGAATTCGATTATTGGAGACATGTATTAAATTAAATTGTTTTGAAAAAGTTTGTAGATATTGTTGGGTGAAGGATGAATTTACATCGGTGAACATATGTTCAAGTATATTAGTATGTAAAAACAAAGATACCCATTGGTTCGCGATTTTCTCGGTCCAGAAGTTGCATAATTGTGATATAGCCCGTATGTGTTAATACTATTTATTGTATTTTTATTATCGTGGTGATTGGTGGTGTTATTATATTACATAATCTGGTACTTTTTCTTCAATAATACAAGTAAAAAGTGTTATTTTGTGGAAGAGTACGCGGATGAATACACTTCACCTACTGAAAGAAGTTCGCTTCTTCACTAAATAATTAGGCACAAACTTTACTAAACCGTAGACGGAAAATCCCTACAATTATTGTACTGATGACGTTTCTACTCGGTCATTAGTGTGGTTTTTGTTTTTAAATTGCAGAAAAATACTGTGATATGATCAGATTATTAGAAAATAATTACTTTCAGAGAGCCCAATTACAGTACAAAATAAGCGAAGTTGATCTGTATAGGCGGTTATGTCGCACGAAACAGATGAACTGAATTTTTCTGACAAGACTAATGAGCCGCTATGGCGCATGCGCAGAGTGGATTTCTTCACCGAAAATATCTTTGTTTTGTATAATTAAAATTCTAGTCATCTGTCTTTAATGAAAGCAAAAAACTTCTTCGATTTGTTTTTATTAACCAGATGATAATCAAGGGAAATGACAGTGCTATATTGATGATTGAAGATTTGAGTATGCTCTCCATAATCATGATGTTAGAAATATTGGTCTAATTTAGAAACATTCGGAACAATTCGGTGATTTGCTTTAAGATGAAACGTCCAGGAGGCCTCCAGTAATGACGTCATCAAGATGACATAATTTAAGATTTTATGCCACCCTCTGGCCTTCCCGGACACTAAAGTCTTGCAACGACCCGAAAATATTATAAGAGTTCCCAAGATGCATTATATCGAATAGTCTGGTTCCCGGACGTGCTCTACAATAGTGTAAGGGGAAAGTAACTCCAGACTATACATCGAATAACTAATTGGCACCAGTTTCATGAATTCAAAAATCATTTTTTTATAATGGTGAGCGATGGGCCTACATAAACACAGGCACTCCACACAGTAAATTAAATGTAGATCGAGTCTCTGATGGACACCAAGTCTTGTCCGATGTAGGATTTACGTGTCTAAAACCAGTAAAGCTACGTCTCTGTACTTATTATTAGCTCACTTTTATATCGTCTTTCATTGAAACCGGTTTAGAAAGTTATATCACTGAATAACTTTATAGTGTCTGCTTTCCAATGGTACCATTCTTAGTAATGTACCATTAAAAACGAAAAAAGTAAATTGCATTTTTTTGTAGGCGGACAAGACTTCTGTAAGTGTATGTACAAGGTTAACATAAAGCCACGTGTTTTCATGATAACATCGAAGTTGAACATGAATGAGTATAAAATAACTGTAATGTCATGTATGTTTGCCAAAAAATCATATTCAATAAGATTAAGGTCCGATTGAAAGGTTTCCAACTTACACATAAAATTGTCAATAAAATCGTCAATATATCGCTTTGCTATCAGTAAAGACAAGAACTTTTATTATAATACATGTACAAACATTGCATCATGAAGTTTGTTAAATTCGTTTTGGAAGAAACAAACAAAAACGAATCACCCAAAATATATTCGACATACATGTAGATAATTATAAACTTTCGAACTTATATCATAGGATAAGTTTTGACAAATAGGACATGTCATGATAAACGGTATCTTGATTCACCAACTTGTTAAATTATAATATTACACCTTAAGTTAGATGCAAAATTATTGACAGTTACTTCTACAATAATTTTAAAATTTATAAGAGCTGTACGAGTAAAGCGGGACATGCTGTGTTAGCAAACACGGATGATGACACTCCAGGTTCTAATTCGACCCGCTGTAAATCATGAATGATTTTGAGATTATAATTTCATTTCAAATAAGCATGCTTGATTGAAATTTATGAATCAATTAATGAATGTATCGACATTGTAAATCACCGACGTTGAATCGTATTAAATTCCGTTTCTTCATCCAGGTAGTTCACTAATTGCTTTTTTTATTATTAAAGTTTTAATCTCAATATATCACTGAATAATATTTTCGACTTAAAAGTCTCTAAAGCTAACTTTAACACCAACCAATCATGACGGATCTTGCATATTGCTGGCCAAATCGACTAAATGACTCAATATTTTATCTCATAAAAAAGAGTATATTGTTGAAATTAATATTACGTACTAAGAAATACAGAGAACCATATGGATAAATTAAAGACATTGTAAACAATGCTGTTTTGTCATGTGACTAATAGTATCTCTTCTAACCATCGAGCGGAATAGATAGAAGAACTTCTAAAATTAGAAGACAACCAATCGAACAGTTTGGAAGAGCTCTGCCTCTTCCGGGAGCTCTTCTGTTCGACCAATCGAACCGACCTATGGTAACGTGATGATAATACTTGTTGTAAATAAACTAAATTGTAGTCTTACATGGTCACGTACGCTATGTGCTCCGGAGAATGTATGTTTACGTAATACCTGATGGGAACGAAGACTGTGTTTTCGTGGATATCAATATGTCATTAAGAACTGGTCAGACCTTATGTCCTAGCAATAACAGCGGACATTTGAAGGACAAATTACAATTAAGTGTTCTTTCTAAGCAAATCAATATCATAGTGCAGATCTGAGTTGATTTCACGCACGGAGCGGTTACCTTACACAATCAAATTGTTCTGCACCTGAAAAAACTTGCGGGAGTGATGATTGATCGATGGTCGAGTGGTTACGCCGCAGGGCTACAAAACCTAAGGGCGTGTGTTTGGATCTCGGCTCCGTCTTTCAATATTTCAGGGACGCCTTTTCAGTGTCCCCATTCATACTAACAAGCCAAGTATTACATACAAATGTATTAATTAAATCACGCGAAAATGGCGATGCATGTATCATTGCTTTACACAGGCCGAATAAAGAACCGCTTAAAACTATTCGAAAAGAGTAGGGATATAAATTCCTGGTTTTCCTGCATCTCATCTCCCCACTCTCGGGGAAAATGATCATTACTGTTGAATAGGCTGTTAAATATGATAAATAATCTAAGTTGACATTACGCACAGGTCGCTCAATCACACAAAGTGATTGTTCTACGCCAGAGAAAACATAGATACCTCAAATTAATGTAACATCGGTTATATAACCCCCTTGTTTTGTACAATAAGATTTTGGACAGATTCTTCATAAAACACGTGTCTAATATGTTTAATAACAAGTCCCCTTAAGACCTTAATACCCAACCATGTCATATCAGTACTGTAGCCTCATTTAGACACCCATTTGTTTACATAAATATCTTTTTAAAGCCTCTATTACCTTATAAGGTTTAACCTAAGAACCATAGCACAGAAAAGGATATTTCATATTGTAAAGGTATTTCATCATTAATGATAACATGTCAGAAAATTTGTTGAAAAAAAAACATTTACAGAATTCGATCCAATCTCTACCAAGAGTTGTCGTTCGTCGCGCCTCGCATATGTGCATCGTAAACTGGTTCCCGTTCCATGATGCAGTGCACCAAAGGCTTTGTACACACAAGTCAACGGGAACACACAAGTCAACGGGAACCAGTACACAAGTCAACGGGAACACACAAGTCAACGGGAACCAGTTTAATGTGCATCGGAGAGATAACGAACGACAACTCTGTGTAGAGATTGGATTTAGTCCTCTTATTTGGTTGGTGTCGACAAGAAATTGGAATAAGACTATGGTGATAAATGAGACTGCGACCTTTTATGTAGCCCATTGATCCGGTTTTGAATCCCCGTCGGGACATTTGAGTAAAAACCACGAAAATTGAGCCCAACGAAAATAAATGAAAATATAGTATTACATGTACATAGTACATAATTATGAAAAACATATATATCATGTTGTTATTAATTATTAGATTATCAACTGTACATGTATGTATTGGTTTAGTACAATATGTTCTCAAAAAGCATATTTGCTTGTTGAAAATACTTATAAATTGTTAAAAGATGTAAATTGTTTAAATTGAAGTTTTTTCCGTATTTCAGATACCAAGACACTCCTATATTAATGTGACCTTTCGACGTCTCAAATCAAAGAATATCTATACTTGGAAGTCAGTTGGAGACGAGAAACACCGGGCGGTCGAATTTGAAAATGTCACTTGATAATTATATGTTTGAGAATAGCTCCAAGACGTACAATGTTTCATTAGTATATCTTCATTCTACAATCGAATCTTAGTTTCGGCTAGCCAGCATTCGACTAAATCAACAATTACAATGTCTTCCACGGGCCGATGCGAATTAGAGATTGATTAAAATTTAAATATTTCATGACCGCAATCAGGTTTACGATGAATAAGTTATTTAATCACTAGATCTAAGAGGACAGTACACAAACCATCACGTATATGAAAAAGATTCATGGAATTATAATCTTAATCTTGTGTTATGCCCTAAAAAGTTGTGAATTTTTCTTGTACTAGATGTTAATTTAATATTTTGCAATTGATGAGTTGTTTTTAAGTTCGGGGTGATATTTTATATATTTCAGTAAATTTTTGGGTTAATCAAATTAAAAGCGGAGTTACTCTAATCAATCCGTCTGTGTTGTTATAAACATAAGCTATGTCTTAACTATGATTACTTGTCTGATAGCTTGATAGCTTGTCGCATAATTTTAAAAGATAGTTGCTAAACTGCAAATTGCTATAAAAGCAAGTGGCAGGGTATTACGATAAAAGCGACAAAGTTGAACAATGGACATTTTTAACACCTGTTAGGGTCTCAGCTCCCAGAGGTCTTTGCGATCGGATTAACCCCTACAAATTTTATTGGTCAATCTATCATAAGCATTTTTGTAACAGTGTTTTTCATTGGGTACCTACTATTTCGGTCTTTCGATGAAGGTTGTGTCCTTCCTCCAAGAAGTCACTCTTGATTCAGACTTCTATGTTATAACACCTGTTTTAAATAAATTTGAGGAAAGGACACACTTCTTGATTATTTTTAGGTAAGACACTTTGCTATACTTTGTTAAATGTTTTACCAGTATTTTACTTTGAAATTGAATATGTTTATTAATTTGTAAGATTCTTATTGAAAAACTGAATATTGAAAATTGTATATTTTTGTATAAAAAATGGATATACATGTATATAGTTGTGTGCATAGCGTTTAGGTTCTATTGATGAATAGTATCTTGTTTCTGTAACTTCTTTATCAAACAGTATGGAATTGTATTTGAAGTCCTTGGATTTGAGAAATTTATTAAGAGACCTGTTTCACATAGCACGCAATATGCTTTTCGGTAATTCTTTCGGGTTCATTATTCACTTTAGAGTAATTTTATATCTTAGCGTTATGAGAACCAGGAAATGAAAGCTAAACTAAAGCAAAAATTATTTCAATCAATGTTTTTGTCTGATATTCTGTATTCCATTCTGTTTGACATGATGACATGTATGTATACTTATTACTGATAGACTTTTGTAATGAATTAAACAAAAACTTAATGTTTAATTTAATACATATTCATTTTAATGGTTAGTTTATTGTTGTTTATTTTAACGTCATATCTTTAAGCATTTAAATTACGGATACTTGAATATGAAATACCTATTATGTGTAATATGTTCATGAATACTTGTTTGTATTCATGAATACTTGTTCATATTCACGAATACTTGGTATAATATATATTATAAAACTCTTGATTCAGACTTCTATGTTATAACACCTGTTTTAAATAAATTTGAGGAAAGGACACACTTCTTGATTATTTTTAGATCTTGGAAGACAGTCATCATCCGTCGGGTGCACAGTACAACACCCGTACAAACAGCGTAACACTTGCATATAATTGGTAAAATCTACTAACCGACGCAATTTTGATATCCAATAAAATATGTTGTTTAAATTGTTTAAATTATGTTAATATCACTTAATAAATACAGAGAAAATGATGAATAGATAGAAGAACGAAGGAACGAATGAACAAAATTAACGGACGGACGGAAGAGCGAACGAACGAACGAATGAATGACGTATGAATCAACCGACTAAGTGACTCAATATTTTATCTCATGAAAAAGAGTATATTGTTGAAATTAATATTACTTACTAAGAAATACGAACGAACGAACGAACAAACGAACGAACGAACGAACGGACGGACGGACGGACGGACGGACGACAGACTGACTGACTGACTGACTGACTGACTGACTGACTGACTGACTGACTGAATGACTGAATGAATGAATGAATGACTGAATGCATATTTACAATCTGACAACGAAATCCCACATGTACGTCCATGTTCCAAATTAACTGCCGGAAAATAATGAATAAAGGTGACGTTCTTGACTTATGTTGTAGCTATTCTGGATTCTATGATAAGTATTTCAAAAGAAATGAAAACATTCCGGTGCGTGAAACAATTTTCATGAATTGCCGATAGTCTTCATTAAAATTTCTAGAAAACCCATTGGCGTGATATGTAAGAAAAAGACTTGTTCCACTTCTTTCTAATCATGTTTATACTGTTAGATTACATACGATTGGTGTCTGTACGGGAACCAGGAAACACAATTGCATCCACGACATCTGAAGAAGAAAAAACGCATTAGAAACGGCTAAGTCGAAATTAATGCAATTATGTTTTACCGACTAATTGTTATTGGTAAGACGAGAAATTCTGCAAAACAGGCACGGTATGGTGTAGATTTTACATTAAACAGCACAGTATGTTGTAGGTTTTACGCCTTATTTATTACTGTTCTATCGAATCAACGCGATCAAAGGCGAACAGACGCTTGTTGATGATGCTTTATCATACATGGGAAGTTGGCAGTGAAATAATTCTATTTAGATTCACACGAATTTAGTTGTAAAGATAACTGAAGATTTTGAAAGTACATTTCAACTCATTGATCGAAGAAAACGAGTATGTGTGATAATTTTTTTTTCATAGGTTTAAAGTGAGGCAAACAGCCAGAATAATTTGGCTACTTTTGCAGCTTTTAACGGTGCCCAGAGGAAGTCCCCGGGCGTACACCTGCATTAGAACCACCGACCCGGGTGGGATTCGAACTCAGTCGGGGGAGCGGAACTAGTAATTACACCCAGAGACCAAACAAATCGACATCGGAGGCCCCGTATGATAATGAATAAAAAGGGCTGACTGCGACTTTTCATACTTCTAGGGCTGTTACACGATCGGTTGTTGTTGTTACGTAGCTACACAAAGTCAAATTGTCATTACTCACAGTAATGCATTCCCAAACTAATCTACCTTGACATGATTCTAGGTACTTAAATGTTTACTCATGATTGTTTTGCATAGAATCTATCTCTCTGAAAACTTGTATTATTTGAAACCAAGTTTTACTCAGTTGTCACAATTGTCACAGCTGTAATTGTACATGTATTGTATAAAATAAAACCAATTAACATGAAGTGCATAATCGATACTAGTAATACCACGTGATTATCATACTGGTCGCATACAAAACTTTGGCCGCAATAATTTAGTGAGATACACGATATATTTTTGTGTTAGTCAAGTCAAAATCCTATCACAAGATTATGTGTACAAACTCATAATTATGACATGTCTGTGTGTACAAACTCATAATTGTCACATGTCTGTGTGTACAAACTCATAATTGTCACATGTCTGTGTGTACAAACTCATAATTGTCACATGTCTGTGTGTACAAACTCATAATTGTCACATGTCTGTGTGTACAAACTCATAATTGTCACATGTCTGTGTGTACAAACTCATAATTGTCACATGTCTGTGTGTACAAACTCATAATTATCACATGTCTGTGTGTACAAACTCATAATTGTCACATGTCTGTGTGTACAAACTCATAATTGTCACATGTCTGTGTGTACAAACTCATAATTATCACATGTCTGTGTGTACAAACTCATAATTGTCACATGTCTGTGTGTACAAACTCATAATTGTCACATGTCTGTGTGTACAAACTCATAATTGTCACATGTCTGTGTGTACAAACTCATAATTATCACATGTCTGTGTGTACAAACTCATAATTGTCACATGTCTGTGTGTACAAACTCATAATTGTCACATGTCTGTGTGTACAAACTCATAATTGTCACATGTCTGTGTGTACAAACTCATAATTATCACATGTCTGTGTGTACAAACTCATAATTATCACATGTCTGTGTGTACAAACTCATAATTGTCACATGTCTGTGTGTACAAACTCATAATTATCACATGTCTGTGTGTACAAACTCATAATTGTCACATGTCTGTGTGTACAAACTCATAATTGTCACATGTCTGTGTGTACAAACTCATAATTGTCACATGTCTGTGTGTACAAACTCATAATTATCACATGTCTGTGTGTACAAACGTATTATTATCATATTATGATTGTGTGTACAAACTCATTATTTAAGTCCTTATGTACATGACATTGTATATGCATATATTCAAATATTACGAACTGAAGTGGTAATACGTTTGGTTTACTCAGAACTAATTGTTTTAAATTTGTGTAGTGACGCAATAACACAATAGATCCTCAAATAATCATTTATATTAATCAGTTTAAAATTTTCATATCAAGAGAAAATAAATTATTTGAAATTATTAACCGACTAATTTGCCATGTGACTAGGCCTACAAGTATGAAACTGTTTAAATGGTTAGTGGGTCGGAAACGTCCCTGTTCAGAAATCAAAATCTGTTTTGCTTCTAAGCATATCGTTCGTACTTCGAGGTACAATTCACCCCAAATAGTTTCGTCACACTATAATTGGATCGGTCGAGGGCCAGGAAAACGCACTTTCTTTAGACAAACGCCAAAGAGGTCCGATTGTGTCAGTGTATGCTCTTCGCGTATCATGAAAAACAGCCGTCACATAAACTAATTATATTAATGTGCATAAACACAAAGGATTTAAATATTTCTGAAATAAAACTAATAAACTCCAAGACCCTGCATGAGATAATGATTACAATATGTTACGGTGCAAATAAAACGTCATAACGATACAGTTGAATTCATCCGTAAAGACTGATTTTAGGAGAACTCCGCGTGTGGGAGAATATTTCAACGGTGTTAATCTGTATTCAGAAATTAAAAAAACTTCCCATGCTAATACAGTCAACCTGTGTTTGGAGCCACCTCAAAATAAAGGCCACCCTGTGAATAAAAACCGTTCTTTGAAAAACCGTCATTGAATATCTAGAACAAAGCTTCTAGCTCCTTGTGGTAGGGAAAAGGTCTATAGATACTATACATGTATAGTATAGGTTTTTTGTAGGGTAAGTACATACTGGTTAGAATATAGTCCAGGTGAACAGAAAAAGTGTTGAAAACGACGTTAAGCCCAAATTAATATAATACTGTGGAATCATTAATTTTCGTTGGGTTCAATTTTCGTGGTTTTTACTAAAATGGCTATTTCGTGGGGACATAAATTCGTGGATTTTGATTTTTGAAAAGAAATGACTTATCTCCGCATTTGAATTCGTGGGGATTTGATTTTGTGGATGAGTCGATCCACGAAATCCACGAAATTAAATCCCCAACGAAAATTAATGATTCCACAGTAATTTCTTTGTTTTATAGAACAAAAGAAAATACTCATCAAAATTGCTCCTCGGTTATAAGACGTATCTTACACATAACTTGTTAATGATGATCCGTGATAAAACACTGATTCAAATTACAACTAAAACACTTTCAAAGCACTTGCTGTGGTAGTTGAATGTAAACTACTGAGAACGCCAGATGAATTCATGTACATTTATATTACATGTATACCAGAACAGAACAGATTTTTTTATTTTCAAAGATGTGTACAGAGTACATAGTCATATACATAGTAACACATATAATTATTTACATGCATGGATTACATGGTAAACACACAATAGATAGAAATAAAGATATCGTAATTAGAAATGTCTGAAATACACGTATCTGGCGATCCCGTGAACCGTACGGAAACATGGCGATTTCCGATTTCTGCCGAATCAGCATTTCTAACCAGACTGTAAAAACAACCATTAAAAACGAAACCATGTAGAAAATATCAGTGGGACACAAGACAATGAATGCCTAATTATTGGGGTTAATGATCGAATACATATATACAAATGGGACGGCGAGCTTTTCCTTCTTTGTTGCTATGGAAACGGTTCCGAGAATATCAATCATCAATTTTACTTAAAACGAAACAGAGTTAAAAAAGAGGCAATTCATAAAATTACAATGTATTTTTCATAACAATTTTCGCTTAAGAGATACTATTTGACATTTTGACACACGACCGCCACTTTTTAAGTACCTCTAATTCACACTTCATGAGAGGGCTTGTCAGGTGCTAGCTGGAATTATTGTTAGTACTTGGAAGTTTGTGACACAGGATCATTGTCAGCAACACTGTGTCGGCTGCTAAATCTGAAATCCGTTGGTTCGAATCCCGTATTGACGCCACTGCCCCCTCATTTTCACATTCCCTAATTTTATGTTAGTTATGTTGTGTAACATGAAAACGTTCGACGAAAGACATTGGCGAAGAATCTCTTGTCTTGTTTCCTTGTTTTAAAAAATATTTTATGGTTTATTAATTTGACGGACGGTGTCAAGCCCAAAACTAGATGCCTTGATTATTTAGTTGACAGACTCAAACAATTAGTTTTCATTGACGAACAATCTCATATCTGGTTTCAAAGCCGTTCAAATATCTCAGTTTATTCAAACAAGTTTAAAGCTCAATACATGTACATAGTTCCCAAGTCTACAATATTTACCTCCCTTTTTTTAAATGGCGGCCATCGTGAAAGGCAAATTTCTTATGTGCTTAATAGAAGAAAAAAAACCCAGAAAATAGTTATTTAACAACTCAGTTTACAAAAGATGACTTAATCATGATGTCGTAAAAACATAAGCACATCAGGTTTAAGAAAATATAGTTGTCATAATTATATGAATATCCTATATCTAGAATTTTCAAAACAAAAATATACTGAATATCTTCTAGCAATGCTTATCATTTGCCTTTCAAGATGGCCATCACTTCAAAACAAGGTAGGTAAATAGTGTAGATGTGGGAACTATGTATACTACATGCCTTGGTTATTTGGTTGATGGGCTTGGATAAGCATTGGTTTAAACTGGACCACGCATCCTATTTATTAGCCACATCTATACCATACGTTCCTGATACATAATGAACGTATTAACGCATATATATTATCATAAGTATATCCGTTTTAATCCCGATTCAAGATATGATTGTAATAGGTTTATATCATTTAGTACGTTATCTCATCCATGCAATTTTAATTGGTTCAGAACGTTAATTACATCTTCCAAAAAGTCCAGATGGTATCACGTGAACCTTGTTCCATGTACTTCATAATTGTTTCAGTTCCTCTGTTATAAATTCACATAATCCTTCGAAACATATGCGGTTGTCGATTACAGATTTTAAAGGCTTCTAACAAACGCTTGCAATTCTTTGATAAACTTATCGCTAGATAGCATTTTGTTTTGGAATTCCGTGGAATAACTCAATGTTTTGCATTCGTTTTGCGAAATGTTTCCGTCCGTTGTCTGCCTGGCGTCTGGAAAGGTTGTTTCAGTATTGTAATTTTAACGCCCTAGATTAGTCCGATCTGTTTTTTCTAATTCGTGATTTGTTTTGTTTTGGTACATATTTCTAGACATAGAAAACTTTTATAGTACCACCTTGGTCTATATGCTACACTCCATGCACTATAATGCTAAGAAAGGAACGTATAACGCCCAGTATCTTCGAAATCTGGTGATCACAACATAATGATATATTTTTCTACAAAATTTTAATGTACACCATTTCCTTGTAATTTCCTAGGCTTAAAATAACTCTTTATCGTCTGAATTAAAAAAAAATCAATTCAAATTTTCACGTCTTAAACTACTTGAATTCATTAAGTTGGCTAAATTATATAAATGTAATATATTGATATCATATAATGCTTTTTTATGTTTATAAATAAGATTTGTGTAAAGCAGGAAGAACTTGTTTGAGCATCCGTCTTTGTTATATACAATGTATAATGCTAGTACATTATGATATACAATTGGATATGTCAACATGATAAATTATGGTGAACTATGCCAATGTATCCTTAAGAATGTTTATAAGTGTCGGTAATTTAAACCTTACGCTCAAATTGACTGAACTATTTGTTGCTCAAAAAATGGATCAACTCGGTAAAAATAAAACAAATTTTAAAGGAAAAAAATGTTTTGAACAGCTCTCTGAGCCCCTCGCTGTACATGTTAACATGTTTGTACATAATTAGGAATTAAAGTGTCAAATATGCCTCAGGTGAAAGGGATAATCTTGTCTTTACTATTGAATTAAATTGAGTAAAAAAGCAAAAATCGATGAACTGTTTTTCGACTGGTTAAAGTAGAAACAAGGTTTGGATAGATATGGCTGCATATATTAGGTAACCAAAAAGTACACTCACACAAAAGTGCAGAAATGTTTTCCATTTCAGTGTGTTTTACATTTGTATATTTATACGACGGCCAGTTTTTCTGGACTGTATTCTAACCAGTACTAACTTACCCTGCCACATGGAGCCAGCAACTTCTCTCTCAATGTATGGAGGAAAATCGACATTTTTGTCAAATTTTCATAGAAAGACCATGACCTGTTACGACCTGGATTGGAACCAGGATTGCAAGGTTTCAAGTCAAGAGTATAAATTTGTGCACTTAAAGTTTCATCTGGTATAATATCTATAATATCACATTGATTTCTTTTACAGTGTTGAATTATTCGGATTATTCACCCCTCAATTTATAGCATATATTAAAAAGACGCTTTAGAAAATATCAAAACATCGTTTTTTTTAACATTTATGAGTTTGACACCGGATTATCAAATAAATAAAACCATCCATCTGACAGTTCCCGTAACCGATTTAGTCATGAGATAATTTATATATATCATTCGTGTCTCAATAACTCTCATCTTGTACATCATTTAGGGGGTGATCTGAGGTCGAGTGGCAACACGCTAGAGTACTAAACGAAACGGGTCGTGGGTTAGATTCTCGTCCACGCCTTTCGAATTTCTGAGGGACGCTTTATCAGTGTCGCCATATCACAAACTACCGAGCCAAGTACATAGTTCAGAAAATCACAAGAAAGGTGCGAGGCATGTATCGGTGCTTAAAGAACCAGAAAAACTGTTCGAAATAAAAGTAGGGATATAAATGTTCGGTTCTCCTGTTTCTTATCTCCCCTCTCTCTGGAGGCTCTGAAATCACCATAGATGTCGATTGGGCCGTTAAACAACAGATAAATAAATACTGTATTTTCATTTATTTTCGTTGGGCTCAGTTTTCGTGGTTTTTACTAAAATGGCTATTTCGTCGGACATACATGCGCGGATTTTAATTTTTGAAAAGAAAAGCCTAATCTCTGATTTAAATTCGCGGGGATCTGATTTCGTAGATGAGCTAACCTACGAAATCAACGAAATTAAACCCCAACGAAAATTAATGATTCCACAGTAATCACCATAAACGTTTCCTTTATCTCGAATTTTGTTTTCCTTAAACAAAGTTCAGTTCTGTTCGACGTCCACGCAATGAACTATAACCAACTTACTACCCGTCACCTCTTCTCAAAGATTACTTCTACGCGACGTTTGAAAGCCAACGGGTGTATGACCGAAATCGCCTTTGGAACAAATGTCCAATCTTAAAAATTGTTAGAGTTTTATTTTATGTTTTTTTTCTTCTGATTTCTGAATATTATGATAATATCATTTGTGTCCAAATATTCAGCTATATTCAGTGCAAACCACACATGCATGCAAAATTTCAATACTTATATAGACAATGGTATATTTGGCCTTTTTCTAGCGACAACTTGGTGTGATATTTCAATGAAGAAAATACAAGCGAATTTCCCCCTCACGTCGTAAGGTGCTTCAATTTTCAACATTCTGCAGTAGTCGAGGTTAACAATCTAATAAAGTAGTAAGATGAAGCCGGGTTTTGTTCGCAAATGACCTTAATTTTCAGTTTATATTATTACAAACATTCCTTAACAAAACAGTCGTAGTATCAACGAACATATTAACATAGTGAACCCAGACGAGGCAACAAATACTCCATGAAAAAATATCCAATTTTGGATTTTATGTTTGTGTCAAATCAACGCGAATATAGTTTTTAATTACGCAATAACATTTGGTTTCATTTTGCTATCTTGTCAATATCTCTGTTAAAATTATAACTATTGCATAATTAATCATTCACGTGACAGAGTTTCCAATTAAATCCTAGCTCAAACCAATTTATTACACTTAATTGAATTGGGAAATGTTCCCCTTGTATAACAAAGGTAGTGGAATAGACTATTAACTGCTGGAGACGGCCTAATTAAACTGTATAAATATTTATTTTGTCGTTATTGTCCTATTGTGAAGAAGAAAGCATTTCAGTTGAAATAAATATCGCTTGCATAGATCACTCAAAGGTATTCATGCATTATTTAATGTTCAGATACTTTCACATTCGGTCTAATATCATTAAAGAAAGGCTTAATGATAGTGTTTGTTGATTTTCACCGGAATGAGAATTATTGGTCCCATTATCATCCTTTTGTTCCAGTTTATCAGACTATACTTAAATACATCAATCATTGATCTGTTCATGGTGTCAAAGATACAATGGAAAATCCTTAGTTACCTAATCGAGTGTTTTAACAAATCGTTGTAAGACGCAGTACAATATATTCAGAACTATACAATTGCGATTAGATATCACATAACATAACACAAATATACACTGCCTCTGCTTTGTAATGTTCATAGGATCATTGTATACGCATATTATATGAACAGAACAGAACAGAATTTTTATCCGAGACTTGTACAACGTACAACCTCAAATTATTCAAATATACAATACAAATAAGCATATGATAAGTTGAATATCGGACACCGTCAGAAATACATAGAAATTATTGATTTGTTGCACATCGTTAACTTCTTCTGAACAAAAGCCACTCTAGGGAAATGACAAAATAAGCCCTTTATTGACAGGTGGTCCATAATCGGAGGTCATACAGTTCTAAATAATTAATGTCAGTTTGTACATGAATGGTCTTTATTCATAGGGTGGCCTATGTAATTTTTTAAAGATTCGTAATCATTAACTATTATTTCTTACCCAACAGTATGATATGCAAACGGTCATGATTTGAAGTTTTTTTTGTGTGTATGTGTGTTAGTAATATCAAATTTGTTAAGTAGATGTCTTACTGGTCGACAGACGTCGTGCATTAGATCTGACTAAATTTAAATATTGAACCTTAATCTTTCATACAAAGTTATGATCAAACGAAGTAAAAATATTAATAAAAAAGTTAGTACATGTTTTGAAATTGAGGAAGATACACACTTTTACTCCACAGACAGGTGTGAATAATTGTTGTGAGCCCTCAGAGCGAAAATAAATAAAATATTAAGTCATCGAATAAAAAATAAGGCCGCTCCTCATCCTATAGAAAATTCGAAGAAAGGTCATTTGACAAACGGATTTAGATCTACACTGTTAAATTGTTGAAGGTAGAGTTCTATTTATCTGTTGCGTAACGACCCATTCGACAGTTAGGATCATTTCAGACGGTCGCCGAGGAGAGAGAGGAGAACTGATACAGTAAAATACTTTAAGTTCGAATATTTATCCTGGTTCTTTACCGTGACTGGTGTAAAGCCGCACCCTCTTCCTGTGATTTCTAAACACAGTGCTTGGCTGGGGACACTGAAAAAGCGACCCTTAAGTATTGAAATGCGGGACCGAGATTCGAACCCATGACCTTTCGTAGCCCAGCGCGTTACCACTAGACCACCGATCGCCTCTTGTTGAAGGAAGATATAAAAAAGTTCCGTCTGTGGTCATCAGAACGGTTGAGCTGTATCATCAGCTAAGTTATAAACTCATTAAATTAACACATAATTTTGCTTTTAACAGCTGTTAATTCCCAGAGTTGAGTAAATTAGTTGGAGCGATAAATATCGATATTTTGTAAGATAGGGAATCTTTTATAACCCTTTGAATTCATATCACCAGGTGTCCCCCCGAAAAGCACAGGATCCTTTTTCCTAATGCTGGGCGCCCGCCTTTTTTCACCGACATTGCAATATTTGTTTTCATTTCTATTCACATGGTCGTACGATTGAAAAGCCATGCCCGCATTCGTTATTTATTTGGACTACTCTGGTTCAACATAATTAAATTACTTTCCATTTGAAAATGAAGTTAATTTTCTGATACACAAATCATAAACGTTCAACGGCGACGATATGAAGAAATTCGATTAAACCAGCTGCGAAATTGATTAAAATACTCCGTCTGTAATTAAATCCCCGCTTATAAATGAATTCGTCTGGGAATCTCCCAGTGTGCGCTTTACGATTGGTCATTAGAGAGGGAAATCCCATTGTTTTGGAGCGTTCTTATTCTTGCGAAAGGTAAGTCAGATTTCTACTCATACTTTATTGGAATATTCTGCTGTGGGTTTTTCATTCGGAAAGAAACCGCCGTACAGAGACGTGGTCTATTTCTATACACTGAAACGATTCAGGTATAGTTTGTATAAAAGACATATTTACAACTTTAAACACCGTGCTATACATCGAGCAGACGAATTTTATTAAGGAGATTTAATACATCTAGTTTTATTGCCGTCTGTTTATCATTTTGAAAACATTGGACTTTTTTATTGACAAAGTAGAGTGACATTTCTTCCACGAAGTACATTGGATTAATACATTGGAACAGGAAATTTTTCATGTGTTTATTTCCCATTTTGGAAGCAGACGACACACGATTTCTAAAGACAGGTCCGGATACCGTATGGACCCGGCTTTAGCTGGACTGGAAGCAATGACAAGCGGTAATGTATAATTTTAACTTTAAGAGAAAACTACTTAACATTGATGAAAAAGTACGTTCGTACCTACAGATGTTGTGCGATCAAACAACATGTATATTTATACATGTGTTATAATTACTCAAATACTTTAGTATTTTCTAGTGTTTTTATTCGAAATCGCTCGGACTTTGCTATCAGACGATGAGCACTGGTGTGCATCACCTGTTTCTCTTCATGTATGTAGCAATAAAAAGCAGGTGTTTCTGTGAAATTGTTTGTGATGTCAATCTTGTCTGTACAAATGATGATTCTAAACGATTAACACCATCATCTTGTACAGACTACAGTTACAAAACACGTGACATTTCTCTTACCTTCCTACAGTTAAACTTGAATATAGCCAACCACCCTTTAATCAACGATAGAAGTTAGATATACATGTACTATAATGTCGTTAATTCAAGTTAATTATGTGTCATACAGTGTTAAAACAGTTAAATTTCTTAAATAGTTAATAAATCAAGTAAAGTGACGTGCATACAATGTTTAAGCAATTAAATTCTTTACGATCTGTGCGTATTGACATATTACACACCATGTTACATAGAATAAAACAATATTGTTATCAATTTTATGCAGTGGCGTAGCAGTATTTCAAATATTGGGGTAAAACAGGACTTTGAGATAGGGTATAAGTGTACAAAAAAGGGTAGGTCTATTCACACCTCAACTTTCAAAGTTCATATTTGCAGGTCATATTCTGTCAACCGTATCTGCCACTCGCTGCCTTGGCTGGATATAAATAACACCATTACACCACTTCTTTAGTAAACGAAGTTTATGAATAATGTAATAAGTATATTCGAGAATTAGTTGAAATTAAAATGATGTTGTTTTTCATTTTGTACTTCCCGTTGTTTTATTGATACCCAAGTGTCCAATTTAGGTACATATTTAATAAAAACCTCGTTCATCCGTATCGTTTATTTTCTACGTAAAGATCAAAGTTATTTTTGTCCTTGCGTTTATAACAATAATTATAGTTATTGCAATCATTCATGCGTTTTATTTCCAGTCTAGTGTTTTCAAAATAATTCAAGTATCCACAACAATAAACCGAGAATGCTGTAAAATGTATAAAGTCTGTATGCGTGAACAAATGTACAGTAACACGATACCAATAGTTAACCCCCCAAACATCATGATAAAAATCACCTCGTCCATTGTGTAACTTCATTTGAAACCACGGCCTGTTATCTAACTAATGATGATTTACTACTAGGCTTCCGATGTACTTGTACCATGATACTGTTACACGTCGAAAATGAAACCATCGTTGTGACCGAAGAGATGGGCTTTAATTTTAAAATGGTATGTCCCATTCGACAGCTATGGCCATTTCAGAGCTGCCCCAGAGAGAGAGAGAGGAGATAAGATACAGGAGAACCAGGCATTTATATTCCTACTTCTATCTCGATGTTTTGTTCTTGTTCTTTGTAGTGTCCTAGGTTAGGCCTCGATACTCGCCTCGCCCTTTATCCTGGGATTTTCTAAACACTGTAATTTTCTCGGTAGTTTTGGTGGGGACACTGCAAAGCGTCCCTGAGAAATTGGAAGGCGGAGTCGAGATTCGAATCCACGATCTTTAGTTCACAATAGTCCAGAGCGTTAGTACCCGTCACACGAACATCCCTGTTCTTTTCAGCAAGTCAAAATAAAAAGGAAATTTTGTAAACTGGTCCAACAGTAAGCTATCGTGATAAAAAGGTGGCCTTACTATGGAGGTTGTCGCCAGGTTTTACTGTTTCTTACAGCCTGGGTGGTTCGTTATATTAAGTATTATCGTGTTAACCAATCCGTTATCGTTGTATCTTTATCGTTAGACTACAAGGCTAAAGAACTGATGACATAAACAATTGTTCCCTGTTGTTAACACTCATCCTTTTAGGAAAGGCGTGTTTGTATTCGTTCTCACTTTCTTCCAATGTCTAATTTGTGCCGATCCTTAAAGTGGCAAGTAATTAGTTTAGGGTCGCGTCCGTGCATTTGATTGCAGTGAATTCGTTCATAGTCTAACCTGTATATATACGGCCATCTTTGAATTAAGTTCATTGTAGAACTAGGACAACTCTTAATCAAATATTAAAAACACACAAATCGATGAGAATTTTAAGGCCAGATGTACACTGGGTAATAATTCGTCTTCTTTTTTAGATACATTATTTTAAGTCATACTGTATTCGTTTACCAATTATATCAAAGTACTCATGGAAACTGAACTTATATCGATTTGCTCTGCAACATGGAACGGGGACTATTTCCACAATTGTATGGTGCATGTAGAAAATCGTAGTACTTAGGTCCGCATCAAAATTCATGCGCACCGAGCGAATGACGGCTACGGAAGCTGAACTATCGTCCAGTTATCAAAAAATAGACGTTGAACGTTTTCTTCTCAAGGTTAATCTGTATCACGTCGCTACAGGCATTGATCGGCTGTGCATGATCAAATTAATAAATTTGAAGTGTCATCTCCAGACACTATACTATGACCACACAGACTATAATTGGTCATATATTGACTGGTACCCGCTGTATTTCACCACGATATACTGATGCGTGTTCAAGAACCGAGTACCAATGTCAGTATAATTTAAAATGAAATTACACATTGACATTCAATCTTGTTTTGTATTATGAAGTTTCCATTCTAGGGATAAAACATACAAGGCATTTGATATTCTTTTATGGGGAAAAACGATTCCCGTGGTTAGCTTTGTAGGTAGAAATCTCGACTAGCATGACTAGTAATTATGTCGACTTTTTATAACTGTACATGTGGGACAACCATGAATTAGTGGAATTAAATCATAATAAATAGTGATTCATATTGCATTCATGTTACATAGTTTTCAGGTACTAATAAATAAGCTAATATAGCATTTTTAATTAAAAAATAATGACGCCATACGTGATATAATAATGACCTCATTACGTAAACATAAACCGGTGTAAATTGACCCCCTCTCTCTCTCTATACTCACCATCACCCAGGATATAAGTCTGCTTCTTAAATAGATCCTCAATGTAAGGGTCACTTTCAGACCAGGAAAACGACATTTATTTATCTATTTATTAATTTATTTTTATTTATTAATTTATTCATTATTTATTTATTTATTTATTTATATAAACATTTCGATGGTCGTTTTATTAAGTTTAGTATACGGGGGACATTGAAGACCGGTCCGGAAGTGACCTTTATATTGAGAAAGTCCTAATATCGGAGTGGATGCTTAGTGGGGCGGTGCTGTAGTTTGGTTTGATCCCATGACTGTCGTACATACTGTGAAATCATTAATTTTCGTTGGGATCAATTTTCGTGGTTTTTACTAAAATGGCTATTTCGTGGGGACATAAATTCGTGGAAATTGATTTTTGAAAAGAAATGCCTTATCTCTGCATTTAAATTCGTGGGGATTTGATTTCGTGGATAAGCCGACCCACGAAATCCACGAAATTAAATCCCCAACGAAAATTTATGATTCCACAGTATATGGGTATGGAATACTACGGGTATTAACACTACACAAACAAAACGAGAACTGGCGTGTTTATCTGAATATCCTGTTGATTATTTAGGGATCTGCCATCACTTAAAGGTTTCGTGAACTTATTTAGAATATGGTATGAATTTATATATTCTGAGTATCCAGTAATCTTGTGTCGTGTTTCGTCAGGTGCGAGATAAAAACCTATACAAACAAAATGATTTTACCGATCCAACAAATGATATAAAAAATAATTCAATGTTAAGACATAACGTCAAATAATGTCAAACTCACATTATCTAAAATCCACGTTACATAAAGTTGGCGATTATTTTGTCTTAACTTATGCCATAATTTCAATTGAAATTTAAATAGGTTCTAAGTGCGTTTTCCTAAATTGAAAATAAATTGACTGAATGAAGGAGGAAATGCTTTCAGACCCTTTTTGGTTAAAATTTTAGTTTGTTTTTGTGTGTATTTGTGTAATATCAGATACAAGCAGGAAGGATATTTCACGCTGAGCAAATTTACCCAGTTAATTGCTTCCGGTACTGAATGTGTGAGGCTCATCAGGTTCGACAAGTCAATGAGATTTAGTGCTGATGATATATTATATAATTCGCAAGATCGAGGCATGTAAGCGGTATTCATATTTGTTTATGACACTATGACTAAAGAGATTTAAAAAGGATTTGTTTTGTTTGTTTTGTTAGAAATTCCTTGAGCGTAATAATAAGCATGTTGTAATTTAAATTTGAACAAAGGCCATCCTTGGGAAAATCAAATATGACCTTTATTGACAGGTGACCTTTATTCGAAGGTCATTTTGTTCTGAATGATCAATTACGGGTTTTCTAAAGAATGGCTTTATTTACCAGGTGGCTTTTGTTAGGAGGCGGCCACATACACAGGCTTGACTATATGTATGAAAAATGGAATAAACAAAAAGAACTTTTTTTTAAAAAAAGGAATATAACGACTTACTAAACACGAGTTATATAAAAGTAAGTCGTACGCACGAGACACATTTGTAAGTAAGTGCGATTTTTTATCTCTTGCGCATGACTTAGTAACTCGTGGCCACGACTGACACGACTTAAAATAAATCGCACACATGTCACCTCTGTGCCACCCTAAATATACCCTCCCTCTCCGAATTAATGGTGAAATGCCCCTTGTAATTACGAAATGGGGACTGGTGGAACATTTGTTTGACGTCGTTTTTCAACAATATTTCAGCTATATACGGCGGCCGGTTCACATTATCAGTTTCCACGTACTAGATTCTAACCAGTACTTAGCCAGATATTCCTCTACATTTTTTTATCAACTGTTCATAGAAGGGTAGATACTAGTTCACTATAACCACGTTTCACTGTATATACGTACATAAAGGTATGTAATTCACATTTAGGTAAATAACGTAATTAGTATGGTATTAGTACAGAACAATAATTAGTTACATCTAAGCCCAGAGAAAACTCGATTGTTTGATGTAGAAAATTGGTTTATTTCCAATATGTAAAGTTATGATAATTAAAGTTTAATTAAGTTTAAGGATTATTTACATATCTGTATAATTATTGTTGCTAGGTAATGCATTAAGCTAAATGAGTTTTGTATGATTTATTGTAGCAGACTTAATTTAATTTATTCAACAGCTGTACAATCAGAACGTGCACAAATACAGTGCAACACCGCACAGTGACCATCTTCATATTATGACCGACTCCTTGATTAACGGACCGATTTTTCAATATTTATTCTACTATTCAACTGGTAATGAAAATACCTCAATATTTACAACATTTGCTATATTTAGCTTGTTTACACTCTAGCACCTTCATTTATTCACCAATCCTAATCATATTTCCAGTAAATGTGTATAACCAAAAGATCTTGGACAAGTTCGATTATGGGCAAAATCGGACCAGAACTTCAAGAGTTGGCATTGAAAATTTGCTATATTTTAGCTTGTTTACACTCTAGCGCCTTTATTTATTCACCATTCCTAATCATATTTACAATGAATGTGTATGACCTTATGGTCTTGGACAAGTTTAGTTATGGATGGAATCGGACCACAACTTCAAGAGTTATGGGACCTTGGATTAGAAAATTTGCTACGTTTTAGCTTGTTTA
This sequence comes from Lutraria lutraria, assembly GCA_964023205.1. NCBI lineage: Eukaryota > Metazoa > Mollusca > Bivalvia > Venerida > Mactridae > Lutraria > Lutraria lutraria. The sequence continues at coordinate 36,090,343 of OZ026840.1, read as the reverse complement.
ACAGTATTATACATTCATTGTTGGTTTTGATCTCAAAATCTACGAAAAAAATTAGTTTTACGAGATAACTATATTACCTGGTCATTAATTATTGCGCCTTTGTTCTCAGGTGAGCGATAAAGGGCCAATGTGGCCCTCTTGTTTTCTGGAACTAGAGAAAACGACAATTCAAATAGTAATTTCATCAAATCAAGCTTAATAGATAAATTGATATATACATGAGATTAAATGTAATTCGGGTTTAATTTAAAGACTTTATGCACGAGATTTTACAGTATCTAGAATATTTCACTGTACATCTAAAGTCGATTTTTGATGCTTATCTATGTTTTAATTACCATTTCGATCTAGACAATGCTGGGACAATGTATTCCATTAATTTGAACGTTGAGGCCAGTATACTCCGAATTCTTTCCTAAGGCAATGCAATAAGCTTGATCTATTTTGAGGGAGTAATCTATCTTAAAGCACATATTGTCTCAATTAAGTTGAAAATTTCATTAAGTAGGTACTTCTGATTAAACTAATTAGCTAATTAAAATCGTCTGGTAACAGGCTGGGGTAAATTCTTATCACTAATGTTTTCATCTGATGAAGTTAAGCATGTTAAAAAACATTTTCTGATGTATAAAAAATACACGACTTGTACAATGTAACCTCGTCAAAGAAACACCCTTTGGGAGAAGCAAAATTATGTTGTTGTTGAGAGGTTGTAGCTCTTGAGAGGTTAAATAAATAGTTAAATCGTGCAGTGGAAAAAAACGTGCAGTTGTTGAAGTGAGGTTGTTGCTTAAGAGAGGGTCGCTCTGGAGAAGTTGTACTGTACGTGTAAAATACTTCCTTGTAATAGCCTTGTTCTTATTGTATGAATAGCAATGAAAAACTATCCTTGGTAATTGCATTACTTGAAGTGACGTCCAATGTTTAGCTGTTAGTACTATTTACTCGACTCAAAAACTTCCACAACAGTTTCGAATATGCTGAAACTATATTATGTGTGTGGTAGACATTTTTAGAGCTAAAAATGAATTATTTTAGAGAGTTAAAATCTAACTTTTTGGACACGTGATCAGGCTGTACTTTTAAATAGTTAAAATATTTTTAGACGCATGAACTGTCTTCACTTTTAAAAAAGTTAGAATATTTCTTTCTGAACACATGAACTGGCGTCACTACCATGTCCGGTCTAACAGGAGATACCCATAACGTGCTCCTTATCTGACACGGCGCGAACATCTTCTGATGATAAATGTTACTAAGTATTACTAGTATCAAGCTAGCTTGCGGAAGATCGGTGCTTCTACCAAGATGTACGTCGGTGATTTTTCATCACTGTTAAAGCTGAAAAGGTCTGCAAATGACCTTGGATACTGCTTGATACTGGTGTGACATTAAAACCTGGTTGAAAAGAGTTATTGAGTAACCATGTAGATTATTTTATACAAAACCAGACGATCATATCATCCAGTACAGTATACGTGAAGGAGCCGGAGAGAAAAATTTATTCATTTTTATGACTTCACGAACCAGAGGTTATTTATTATCACACGTATTTAATGGGCTTATCAGCACGACCAATTGTGTTAAAACGCCTGCGTAACGCCTCGTAATTTAAAATAGTTCACTCCGAAAAGCCGCTAGTGGGAAAATTCCAGTAATTTTCGGTGAAGAATTTCTGTCTGTATATGAAAATGTATAGTTTAATATCGTGGAAATTACTGAAATATAATCATTTGTATATTATATCTGAAAATCCAAATCTAATCAATAATATGTCCTTTTTTAATGTGTAAAATAATTTTGTGAAATTACTGCAAAATTAAAGTTCTCGCGAAATAGTTATTTTTACGATATCGTGTACCACACACGCAGATTAGAAATTTACAATCAGTGAGTTTTATTCAACGGTGGTGAAATGTAATTATTTTAAAATATATTGCTTGGATTCTAGTTGTAACGCACAATAAACAGATGCTAAATTGTCGAAACGAGTGTTTAAAATGCTGTTTAAGTCTAATTTATATTTGTTCGTTTACCCGACGGCGAAATTAAATCACGCTAATATTAGATTTAACCAATGAGTTATTGAACTAAAATCACCGCATCCTTCGTCTTCGCTAACTAGTCACTTAATGATTTAAAATCGGATATAATTTTTGCATGTATAAATGAGGAACATAGTATTAAATCTGAATACTATACCAGTCGACTTAAGGTATTACATCCCGATAATACTGTACTTTTCTGACGTATCTGCACAATATTACTCAAATATTAATAATATATAAATAACACATAGCTTTGTGGGTAACAGTAAAAATGTCAGCCTGAGGAAAGTACTGTTACCCAAGGCCAAGTTACCCACAACTTAAGCAATGTGTTATTTATTTTATTACCCCGAACTTTTTTCTAGAAAATACTGTCAAAAATTTACTATCATCCTGTAACAGTAAAAATACTGTTAGAAATTTACTATCACCCTGTAACAGTAAAAATACTGTTAGAAATTTACTATCACCCTGTAACAGTAAAAATACTGTTAAAATTTACTATCACCCTGTAACAGTAAAAATACTGTTAAAAATTTACTATCACCCTGTAACAGTAAAAATACTGTTAGAAATTTACTATCATCCTGTAACAGTAAAAATACTGTTAAAATTTACTATCACCCTGTAACAGTAAAAATACTGTTAAAATTTACTATCATCCTGTAACAGTAAAAATACTGTTAAAATTTACTATCACCCTGTAACAGTAAAAATACTGTTAAAATTTACTATCACCCTGTAACAGTAAAATACTGTTAAAAATTTACTAACACCCTGTAACAGTAAAAATACTGTTAAAAATTTACTATCACCCTGTAACAGTAAAAATACTGTTAAAAATTTACTATCACCCTGTAATAGTAAAAATACTGTTAGAAATTTACTATCACCCTGTAACAGTAAAAATACTGTTAAAATTTACTATCATCCTGTAACAGTAAAAATACTGTTAAAATTTACTATCACCCTGTAACAGTAAAAATACTGTTAAAATTTACTATCACCCTGTAACAGTAAAATACTGTTAAAAATTTACTAACACCCTGTAACAGTAAAAATACTGTTAAAAATTTACTATCACCCTGTAACAGTAAAAATACTGTTAAAAATTTACTATCACCCTGTAATAGTAAAAATACTGTTAGAAATTTACTATCACCCTGTAACAGTAAAAATACTGTTAAAATTTACTATCACCTGGTAATAGTAAAAATAGTGTTAAAATTTACTATCACCCTGTAACAGTAAAAATACTGTTAAAATTTACTATCACCCTGTAACAGTTAACTATTCATTATTACGACCATCTAATTATAACGGTCACTTTCTTCCGGATTGATTATAAGTATTTTCTCTACAGTGCAACCTCTCTAAAGCAACACCATCTGGGAGAAGCAAAATTATGTTGTTGTTGAGAGGTTGTTGTTCTAGAGAGGTTAAAAAGTTAACAGTTAAATTGTATAGTGGAAAATAATGGTGTCGTTGAAGGGAGGTGTTGCTCAAGAGAAGGCTACTCTGGAACGGTTGTACTGTACTTATATATTTAAACTAAATAATGTTATCATCTAATCTTATAATCCTCGATATAGTCGTAATATAAAGGTGTCATTATTCAACACTTTAGTATGAACTTTGAATATGAATATATGAATAACTTTGTTGGATTTCAGTATCTCTGTGATGCTATTGGGTACCGTGGTACTGAAATAGTACTCTCGTTCTCACGAGAACAGTTTACATTTTAACTTCTATTTTATTCGTTTTTATCATTTCGGGAATCCACGGAGATTGAAATTATGTGCTCAATAAGTTCTCCATCATATTTTGATGTAATTATTTATTCTGTGAACATAGTGTGTGAGAATGGTCGCTCAAACCCCTTGCGTTATCTTATCCTGAATCTAGCATGTATGCGTAGGACTTTATACCAAGCATCATGGATATTGAAGCATTTTAAAGATTTTATTTACCATATCAATCGAAATAATAAACAATGGTGCTTTTACCTACAGTAATTAACACAAATTTACAAAAACAAATGCATTTTGAAAAATGAAATAACTTAATAATGCACCTACCATTGCTTACTTCTATAATTGCATAAACGTATTCCTCGCAAATGACTGTCTAATTCTTTTACAGGTTAGTATTTATCTCACGATGGTATGACTGTGTTTAACAGTTTCATTAGTTGAATAATTATGAAACATACACTCAACTCAAAAACTATTCATTATAACACTCTTTATTCCCGAAGATACGAAAGGTGCAGCGGGAAGAAGTGATAATTACGCTTGGTAAATAATTACGTGACACCGTAATGTGCCTGCTTTTGTCGCTCATTATGATAATTGAACTAATGATACAGACAGAAATGATACGAATGCCTGCTAATTAAGATTGCCTAGATTTTCTCTTGAGGTTCATTCGCAGATGTGTTCAAAACGAACTTGACACTTGGCGCACTTTTCACGTAACTATTTGTTTGGGAAAGGATTGGCTCTACATGACCCCTCCGAATGGAATTCATGAAACATTCATTAATCTTGAACCATTCATGAATAGTTCATGAAGTACATTCAAACCTGTGAACATAGGCCACCCTTAGGAAAGACAGAATGTGGCCTTTATTGACAAGTGGCTCTTATTCAGAGGTCATTTTGTTATAAATAACCAATAATGGCTATTAAAAGAATGTCCTGTACTCACGTATTTTGCATGACTATTTGATGGGGACGAGGATTCTGTATTACATATAATATATATCCTAAGCTGGGTCTGTTTTCGTTAGTTAGTAAAGCAGAAGCCCACACAAGGGTTCTTTCAAATAACGTTAAACCTGCATGAAACACTGCATGGTCTTTAAGATTTGAATTCGTTTTGGACATACAGTACAACCTCTCCAGAGCGCCCCTCTCTTGAGCAACAACCTCCCTTCAGCAACATGATGTTGCTTCTCACAATGAGTGTTGCTTTGCAGAGGTTACACTGTACTTATGGTTAAAGGTTACAACCATTACTTGGTATGCGTACAGTCAAACCTGTGAAGAAGTTCACCCTCGGGAAATATAAAAAATGGCATTTATTGACAAGAATTCTTTATTCGGAGGTCACTGTGGTCGCTAATACAGGATTGACTGTATTCAGTCAGTAAATGATATACATGTACTAATAAACAAAATGAATGATAAAGTTGATATCAGTATACATGTATATATATAATACATAATGTAAATCATGATATCATATCGTATAGATCGAATTTGGTTCAAATGATCGGAACTGTAATATATCATACATATGTATATACATTTTGTCATACTGCTATTTCTATGTCTATGGAAATAATTCATTATTCCATAATACATTAACATCCAATATTAATGACTGAATATATTTTCCTTTTTTTCTTTGTTTGTTTATACGTTTTAAGATTGCTAACTGGATAAGAAGATAAATTTAATTTATCAAAGAATATGTGCATTTGCCTTAAATCAATATTGGTCTATGTTGACTTAAAGCTTATTACGCAAGCACTTTGGTTTAGCGTAACACGGTTCTGTCGGAAATTCCCTATCTAAATATTTGAACTTAGCCCCTTTTAAGGGCCAAATTAGATCTCCAAAATGACAACAATGGATGACGCGAGACGATCCTTCTTTGTTACGTCCACTATAGGATTCCATAGATATTTGTATCTTAATAAATACAATCCAGACATCATTTGGCTAAGCGGAAAGTGGTTGTATATCTAGAGCTTACTCCACCAGGGAGTAGGGTGAGAAATGGTCTTTTAATGGCATTAATCGCTTAATTGATATTGATGCAATAATAATCTATATGGATTACAGATTATATTTGAACGAACTATGACCTTTGGCGCCATCATCACCTACTAGTAATTATAGCTGCGCATTTATTGTCCACGCAATGTGATTTTGAACATATCTAAATCACTTTGTTGGTCTTTACTCAAGGGACATATTGACGGGGAACGAACTTCCCTAGAAAGGTGTTCTATTGTGTGTTCCTATTGGGCAAGACTAAATTATATTAAATGCTGCATCGGTATTGTTTTGATGAACAATTACGGGCATGTTTAGCATTTACTGAGAAAGAGGTGTTGGCGTGTGTCTGTAGGGAGATACACCACTGCACATCACGCGCGATGATAAAATACTGATCAATAATAAAACATTGTTGAATTAAACGACAGAGTTACCATGCAACCGTCCATATTGTGGCCACGATTTACTAGTTTTAATATTGGAACGCATAAATACAATATTACCCGGTTACTTCACGGCTTTAATTTCGATTACAATAATTGCTTGGAAATAATCATCGCAGTTCATAAACAAACCTGATTTGTTTACCACCTCGGATGAAATGCCTGCATTATCGTAAATTGAAATAATGATAGTTCAGTAATATAATCATCTTGTTAGACATGCTGTAGTTGTAGTCTCCGTTACCACATAACATATGTGATGTGCTTTTTTGTGATATTTCCACAACAGAACTGTAGCCACTAAAATGTTTTCGATGCAATTATCACTAAGTGGTATTTTCGCCAATACAAAAAAAAACGCACTGTATTCGGAGAAAACTGTCGTAGAAAACGAATCTTATTGTTGTTATTTCTGAGCCATTTTCAACTTGATTTATCAACGGTTTTCAACACGCCTAATGGATTGGTTTTCAAAATGTCGTTCCATGTCTTTTAGTCTGTCTGGGTAAATGGTTAGGGTAACTGCAGTGAAACAGTAGCCGGTGATTATTGGTTGTAGACATTTAATGTTTGCCGTTGTTTATAGTGTATTATTGCATTTTAACCTACTAAAATGTTAGACAGCACTTCAGTAAATTAGTTGCGAAACTGAATATTCCATGTATGTCAATATATAACCACTTATGTTCGAATTTAATGGCCTTTCGTGCGACCTGGAGTTGTTTTCAATTACTGCATCGTCACTTAATGTATTTGTATTTTTATTTAATGGTTACAGCACTCTTCCTTGTCTGACGACATGTTAATGTCTTTTTGTTGCTTTCTGTTACAGAAAACAATTTGTAAGCGACATTAGCGTAAATACCATTCATACTGTTTATGTTGTTTCTAATATACTTTTTTTCTAGCGAGTACTTTTATCAATACCTATTTTTGTAATACAGGACTAGTATATTATAAAGCAATATTATTTTATCTGCGTACGATCTATTTTTATATATAACAACCGTCCCGTGTGTCCAGTAATGTGGCTGCTGTGGGCTTCCGTGGCCGAGTGGTTAAGGTCTATGACTAGTGATCGCTAACCCTTCACCGTAGTGAATTCGAATCCCACATGTTAGAAAATTCTCACATGTCCATCTAGCTAACGGAGGGTAGGGGGCTCTGTCCTTGCTTGTGAATACATGTAGTCTTCATGCACCGTTAAATCTGAAAAAGTCGCCAACTGACCGTGATTGTTGGCGAGACGTTTAACCTTAGAGAAATAAATCAAAGGAATCATTCATAGATTCACCTTTTTATAGACCTGCTGACTGTACATCAAGTAAAGAGGCGAGGTCTGGGCCATACCAAATTCATATCAATAGAAGCTTAGTATGGCTCGATTGATACTTGAAAAAGAGAGATGTTATACGATGTATTCTCACTAGATTAACATGAATAGTTACAAAATTTACAAAGATTGCGTATACATATACACAGAGCAGTACAAATAGAAGACTTTTTTGTTTGTGTTATTTGTGAAACACGGATGCCCCCTTAAGGCCAACTGGATAGTTTGACCTTTACCTTTGACCTACTGATCTCAAAATCAATAGAGACTTTCTACATGTGATAACCAACCTCCCAACCAAATCTACAGAGCTTATGTCAAATAGTTATCTAGCTATTGCATTGACAAGGTTTGGTTACGGACCGACCGACATGTGGAAAGCAACATAACATAATACCGAGAAAAGATGAAAGATGAAAAACGAAATGGATGGTTTATATTTATTGTTTGCTAGCATGATCTTACTACGAAGTGTCTCCAATTGGTCATAACACCAAAGTAAAACATTTACGATCACAGTATGACAAACATTATGGTACATTTTATATGCAAACAAGTGACATTTTACCATAACAGACTGTATCTCAAGATTCGATGATAAACGAAGCCGAGGAAGGAAAATTTAGTCGTCTCTGCCATTAATTGCCTCCATAAGCGTTCAATTGAGATGGATGATTATGATTAACACCATCTGTTTCAACCAGACGATTGAAACTATTGTCATGGGGATTCACTTTTTCAATAAACGGTGAAATCCACCAGTTACTCAATTCCTAAGACGAAAGGCAGGCAGGAAAATTGAATAAAATACAATATCGGTATAAGGGTGAGAAGTTGGCAAAGAATTATGCATTGAACCTTTTTTCCATCTTTGTCTTTTCAAAATGACACCAGAAAGTCACGTGGGGATAACGGCTTAAAATCTAACAATTAACTTCATGAAAGAACATCTCGTAATTAAACTCTTATTAGTCATTTATTGGCACTCTTCAGCTTTTTTTTCTTTGCACATGCGCAAACAATTGTCTATTACAGATTTTTAAAATGAAAAATGATGTTAACTATCAGCAAAATATCTATAAATACAACCTGTGTGACGAAAGATCGCTTTATTTATATGTCATCAATTCATTGACTTTTGGTTCCATTCATTTTCAGGTCTCGTGTAACTAAATTACCTTGTTCCTGTGTGAACATTTTTTCTGCGCGCGCAACTTCCGTCGATTTACTGGTTTCTCATCGTGACATTCAATTGTTCCGTCAGAAAAAATGGACAAGTGAAAGCCAGGTTTTTATCTTGTTAATTGCTTTTTCGAAAACCAGTTAATTAAAACGTTAATTGAAGATGCGTTGTTTAATTTCGCGACTATGCTTGATACAGTCCATTTAATCTAAATAACGAATTGGAAAAGGCAAATGCATTGTATCTGTCGTTTGTTGAGAGACAATGGGTGCATTAGCGCATGTTATTTTAAATGAAAATATAAATATTTAAACATGGCGGCATATTGTTTTTAACTCAATCTAGCAAATGGTATATGATTCATGCATTTCACACAATTGTCTATCAGAACTAGCAATAAGCTTGCCTCTTTCATCCTGACATTAAAATGACATTTCGTTTTATGTCGGATTAAAATTATTCGTAACGTAATGATATTCACGAAATTTTCATCAACTAAACCCTAATAACTGGTTTGGAAATACCATTCTCTGATAATTGGATAAAAGGTCTTGTATTATGAATAATGTCACGATCCTGTTTTAAGCAACACCTTGGACAAAATTGAGAGGGTTGTTCTTAAATAAATATACATGTACATGTATATATATTTTTGTTTTTAAAACTCTGAAATAGTATTTTCAGGAGAAAAAATCCTAATGGAAAATATCCTTAAATTTAATTTGGCTTTTAAAATTAAAAATGTCGCATATCTTTTTTGGTATTTCCGCTGTTCGTACAATTTCGAAATTTGAGCATCTTCAACAAAAATGAACGCCAAATACAAGGCTGAGCTGTTTACAAACATTTACATTATGATTGTCATGATTTATATTTATCAGAATTCTATTTGACTGCTATTAGTTTGATGGATGATCGGTGGTCTAGTGGTAACGTGCTAGACTACTGAATGAAAAGGTGGTGGGTTCGTATCTCGGCTCTGTCTTCCGAATTTCTCAGAGACGCTTTTTCAGTGTCCCCATCCCAACTCCTGAGCCAAGTACTGTGTCTATCGGTGCCCAATGAATAACCAGAAAAAAATATTCGAAATATGAGTTGGGATATATATGCCCAGTTCTTCTGTATTTTATCTGCTCCTATCTCTCTTGGACGGTCCTGGAATTACCATAGCTGTCGAATGTACAGTTATATACATGTAACAGATACCTGTACATACATATCTGGTACTTGTTTGAATAAAAAGATTTTGGCTGTGCTCTTCTATGAAAATTTGACAAAAATGACGTCGATTTTCATCATTATGTGGAGAAGTTGTCGGCTCCATATGGAATGACCTTGTGCAACAATTACATTTCTAATTTATTTTCATATGATGTGTGAATTCAGGCCAAAAGAACTTCGTAAGTTGAAAATTATAGTCAACTACACTCGACGAACAGACTTACAGAGCCAATCGAGTAGGCTTTCACTGCTCCGTGTGACCCGAACACACTGTGTCCCGAATTACCGTTAAAATATTGTCTCTCTCAGATCCTCAGTTTTTTACTTTATAAAATGTAGTAATTTAAATGCTTCGAATTTGTGAAATTCGTGTATGAACGAAGTGATAATCCAAGCATGTTCAGGCGATTAATATTTAATGCATTGAATTATTGCACGACGGATAACGAAGAATTAATTAATTTTAACACATTCTGTTTCCCGGCTTTAATTTAAAGCTTAAGGTTACACTTGCAGTTTTAAAACGTCTTTGTTTGGAAATACCGGATAAGGTTGAATGAAGCTTTTGTAATGCAACTTATGCTAGAATTGTTATATCAAATATTTACAATTCAAATTTTAGAATTAGCAATTAACAGTCTTTGTGTATTTTTGTCAACACGTTCGATAAAAGCGTTAATATTGACTTAATCTTATTCGGTATTTCGTTAATACGAATGATTGGTGTTTTTACACGTTCTTATAGCATGCAATACAAGAATCTAAAATACAATTTAGTTTGTTTTGAAGTTTTGTTGTAAACTAATTCTCAATATAAAAACACCTGCATTTATTTTGCAACTTTAGCTACCACGAAAATGATAAGTAAATATAAATTAAAAAGCTATAAATCCGTCCGTAGATTATTAACGCATCCGTTTATTAAAAGCTATGCCTCATTTTACGATGATAGTACTTTCCTTTTACGATGATAGTACTTTCCTTTTACGATGATAGTACTTTCCTTTTACGATGATAGTACTTTTCTTTTACGATGATAGTACTTTTCTTTTACGATGATAGTACTTTTCTTTTACGATGATAGTACTTTTCTTTTACGATGATAGTACTTTTCTTTTACGATGATAGTACTTTTCTTTTACGATGATAGTACTTTTCTTTTATGATGATAGTACTTTTCTTTTACGATGATAGTACTTTCCTTTTACGATGATAGTACTTTTCTTTTACGATGATAGTACTTTTCTTTTACGATGATAGTACTTTCCTTTTACGATGATAGTACTTTTCTTTTACGATGATAGTACTTTTCTTTTAAACTGCATTTGAGAGTGTATTGTTATTGTACCGCTTGCATATTTGTTTGTTTATAAGTATATTTGTAAAATCATTGTATCATTTTATTCTTCATTATTATCTTTTACTGTTGCTGTTACTGCTGATGATGATGACGATGATGATGGTGGTCAACTTCGGTTAACCAATTCATATTCCCCTAATTATAATTACTAATTTGCTTGTGTTTTACAATATATCGTCTCGTTTATATACATAGAATTTCTACTACTACTACTACTATTTACTTCAATTTGTTTGTTTGTTTATCTGTTGTTAACGGCCTATTCGCCAGATATGGTCCTTCCAGAGTCGCCCTGATGAGAGATGGAAATACGAGATACAGGAGAACCGGGCATTTATACTCATATTTTAAATAGTTTATCCTGGTTCTTTATTGTACTCGGTGTAAATCACCAATGCACGCCTCTTTTGTTTCCTGTAATTTTCTAAACAAGGTATAACTTGGCCCGGTAGTACGGATGGGGAAACTAAAAGAACGTCCCTGATATATCGGAAGGCGGGCCCGAGATACTACATAATTATATAGAGGGAAATTCGGGACCGAAATTTTATTTCGGATAAGACCAGGTTTTCGGATAATCCGAGTTCGGATAATCGGGGTTTTACTGTAGTTCATATCCACGATCTTAAGTTCTGTGCGTTACCTCTAAACCACCGACCCACTCTGTAAACTGGTTCCCGTTGACTTGTGTGTACAAAGCCTTTTTGTGCACTGCAACATGGAACGGGAACCAGTTGACCCACTCCGTACCGTACTATAAACCTGTGTATAACACCTCGCCGGTGGTATTAAAATCAACTTCATCCGGTCGACTCTCGTGTTTTGATTATAGTAAGAACGGCTTCCCATAACAATCATTAAAACCTATTGTGCTATTATTAGAGACATGGTAAAGCTTGGATTAACAGTCCACATTTAATGGACAACGCGGAAATCTAAAGATGTTTAATATGTTAACGATACCCATTAAAGCTTGAGGGAGACTACTTAAGTTCTATGTTTACATTGAGAGTAAATTAATAACTCTACAATCCCCGTCATTATAGGACCGAAACAGCTGATTGGTGGCTGGGAATTATTGGGCTATTTACTGTGCTTTTAAATTAATAATAAAGGTTATTATCAAACCATATGAACGTTGGAAGGTGTGCGGTATACGACGTGGTTCTGTGTTAATTCAAATTAACAGAATAATGGTTTGCTTTTAATGAATGCTCATTCGGAAATTGTGCATTCTTATTAAAGGCATACACTCTGTGACTTATTTAAATGCGAATATTACTCGATCTGAATAAAAGGAAGTTCAACTAGTACTCTAGTTAATATAAACAAAGGTATGCTATTATTTTATCTTATTATGTTTAAAATGTTACAGAATGCAATCTAAATTTCAATTAATATTATTTCATTACTTACATTAGCTGCCGTATATTTACGACACACACGGCTAAATCTATCTGTCATGTTTATACCAGTATCGACTGCTGTTTGTTTACCAACAAATGCAGCGTGATTTGAGCAAGAATGTTCACTTGTGAGATGACTAAACGCCTTGTATGACTAAATAAGCAGAATGACACACGATTCTATAGCTGCAATAACTAGCTGCAATGAAGGATTGACGGTCGACTTACGTTGTGAGTCTTTTTAATGCCTTACTATTTGTTTGGGTGAGTTAAACGGCGATATTTCGGTGATATACCGAGACCGGCTCACCTAATCAGTTTTCCTGGACTAACTCTTCCATAATTATGGAAAGGCATCTTTCCACACCAAACCATCTCCATATGGAAAGGCATCTTTCCACCCAAACCATCTCCATATGGAAAGGCAACTTTCCACATCAAACCATCTCGGTTCACCTAATCAGTTTTCCTGGACTACTAACTTGAACTGGCAACTTCTCCACATAAATATGGAAGAAAATCGATGTTCATGGAATTTAAGGTTTATTGGTAAAACCTGCCACGACCGGGGCTCGAGCCCGGATCACTGGGTACAGCGCACTAACAACTGGACCATGGCTGCGACATACGAAACATTGGGTCACTTTTAACCACTGATGGATCAGACTTACAATATTTCAACTACCTGATAATCAGCACTACCGAACAGAAACGAAATTTGTTTAATTCGATGTAGGCCTAATACACTCACATGTACTCACGTACACTATCTTAATCATACATGCTAGTAATACAGGTCAGGGTCATATAATTGGATACTAATAAACACAGTATTATAAGATTTAATTAAAAATGTGTTGATGTATATATATATATAATAATAATATAGGGATAATTATTTAATTAATTATCGAGTGAAATAATTTAATCAGCCATCACAGCTTTGATCACATTACATAGCATACGGAATTATCCTAACATTCAATAACTGAAAAATGGCATTTTCATGAATAGTGATATCATATTTCTTAGGTAATGGCATCGATTTGAAATATGTTAAAGTAGGTATGCAATTAAATGTATCAGATATATTACAGAGCTATGGATAATAATACTTTAATTAAAGAGAGATATTCAAACAGTTATGAGAATAATGTTGTTACAGTCAAACCTCCAAATAAAGGCCACTGTTGGGCAATTCATGATGTAGCCTTTATTGACAGGTGGCTTTTATTCGGAGGACATTTAAAAAAAAAAAAATCCTGATGGTTTTACAAGAATGGAGGTGGGCGCTAACACAAATTTGACTGTATTTGATTACTGTATTGTCATTTATTTTCGTTGGGCTCAAATTTCGTGGTTTTTACTAAATTGGCTATTTCGTGGGGACATAAATTCGTGGATTTTGAGTTTTGAATAAAATGCCTTATATCTGCATTTAAATTCGTGGGGATTTGATTTCGCGGATAAGCCGACACACGAAATCCACGAAATTAAATCCCCAACGGTTTTTTTAGACGTTGTTATTCTAGAGAGGTAAAATTAAAAGTTAAATCGTGCAGTCGTTGAAGGAAGGTTCTTGCTTAAGAGACGATCATTCTGTACTGCACTTGAATTAGACATGTCTGTCATTTACACAAAAGGTGGCGCTTTAATCAACTATTCCGTATTTCCTGCTTATGCAACACGTTTCTTCTCGAATTAAAGTTTCAAAATACCATATTAATGTGAGCTGGTCACGGAGATTTGACGTCAAATGTATAATCAAAATACTTTTTTCATACATTATCATAATTTTTCTTTCACGATTTCAGTCGCTTAGGTAATATTATATTTCATTAATTAGTAAAAGATACCTGAACTGACGTCGTAGTACATAGTCCTAAACCTGACCAGAATAATTATGCTTACCTAAGAGTTTTACATCCGTTATAAAGTTTCTCCATACATTCACATTAAGTCTACCTACCCTTTGTTTTTTTACTGACATGTTTTTGTTTACCTCAATGTCGCATGTCAATTATATGTATATTTGTATGTGTAAATACTGACAAACAGGATGTTAGATTCGTCAATTACCCTTTGAATTAGGAGACCATTTGATGATAGATTCAAATATAATACGAATTATCACGGAATTGCACGAATGTAGAAGTAGTTACGGAGCTGCACGAATTGTTACGAAATTACACGAAATAAAACGGAACTTCACGAATGGTTTTACGAAAACTAATTTGAATTTATTTTCCATTTCAGGTTCTCGAGAGATTTCAAATCACCCAACAAACCCCGGTATGCATTCTAACGGACAGGCCGTGAATCAGAACGGTCACATGGGGCAACACGGTGTGAAATCGTGCGCCGGATGTGGTGGTAGAATCAACGATCGGTTTCTGTTACACGCGGTGGAACGTTACTGGCACACGGGGTGTTTGAAATGCTCATGTTGTCAAGCACCGCTTGCAGATTTCAACTCATGCTTTTCAAAAGCAGGAATGATACTTTGTCGCAATGACTATCTCAGGTTAGTCTCAGATTTACTTACGGAAATACCCGAGTAGTTACGATTGTCACTGTAACAATCGGAAATCCTCGCGTTTATATAACGAAAGTGCGTATTTCTCACTTACGGAAATACCCGAGTAGTTACGGTTGTCACTGTAACAATCGGAAATCCTCACGTTTATATAAGGAAAGTGCGTATTTCTATTTTACGGAAATACCCGAGTACTTACGATTGTCACTGTAAGTCAGTTATATACACAGTCGAACCTGTGAACAAAGACCACATGTGAGAAAGACAAAATGGGCCTTTATTCTCAGGATGACCTTATTCGGAGGTCAGTTTGATCTAATTAATCAATGGCGGATTTTCAAATAATGGCCTTTATTCACAAGGTGACCTTTGTTCGGGCGTCACTGCAAACACATGTTTGATTGTACATCTAACTTTCTTTTTTTTTAAAAAGCCAAGGGAGTTCTTAATTTATTAAGTTTGGCAGACAAGAAGTCGTATTTTTTGTTCGGTATAGGCTGAAAATATTAGACTTGATACGTACCCATCGGAGGTTTCGCTTAAGCAAATTTGAATTTACCTTCTAGACATTCTAAATACATATTTAACCGCTTGATATGGGTGGGTATCAATTTGAATGTTACCGTCAAATAGTTCATCTCAAATTTCAGTCATTAAAATGTGCACCTTTCATTTGATCTTCCTATTTAAAAAACAAACATACGATATATTCAAATGACATTATTGGTAAACTATCGTAGCACAATTTGTCAAATTCCTCGGCATCTCAAAATTCGACAAATTATCTTGAATATCATTATTTTACATAGAACATCATTATAATTATATTAACTTGCATTAAGATTAGAATTACTAGTTTTTTTAGTTAGCTTATGTTTATAAATGAAGTGGAGATCGTGGGTTAAAATAAATTCGCTTTTATTATATTCGTACTGACGTTTTATGTCCTTTATCATGGTAATATCTCGACAATAAATATCTAATTTTCATCTACTTTTAATATAAATACAATCCAGCTATTTCCCCCTGTATTGAAGCCTTCGGATCACAGCTCAGTCCTTTTATTATAACACCCAACTCCGAGCTTATTATTCCTTGTAATGGAAGTATTAATTGAATACAAACATAATTAGTTGTCCGTGGTCCATTCAAACTCGAGTTCTCAAGATCGCAGAGGTGTGTACACAAGATATTCAAAATCTAATTACTAAATTCATTCTACATAAAAACGTAATTAACAAAGAACTAGAAACGGTATTAAACCATGTTGCTAATAAAAATATGGTGTAATTGGATTTCTAATGGCGTCGGAATAGTTTAATTTAGCCTATCTAAATAACTTACTACTCGCTATTGGTAAATTTGGTTAATACAAACATCTGCTCTAGGGCAATTATATATCTTCTCTGTAATGTCTGTTTTTGCAAAATGGTAATTAGTGTCTTAATTGGAGGTTAAAAGTATTCCGCTGAACGTAGAAGAGTTAAATGTTTGTTTTTTCTTCGTTTTTTATATCGATCAGCGCCTGTGTGCTTTTTGCTTCCTCGTTTAATGAAATTGGCTTTATTTTCATCTTGAGATAATGAGCGATAATGAATTTCACCAGTTTAAATTAGAAATGGCTCAGTAAATGTTATTTTCGTTATCTTGATTCGATTATTATTGTTGTTGGTTCCACGTCGGCCCTCATTTTTACCTGGTAAATAACGAAGCGGTATAATGTGCTCATTTTTCGCCGAGGAATCTAGTTGTTGTGGTTGTACCTATATTTATATATGATAATGTCATTTTCATGGTAAGACGGTAAATTCTGTGACTCATCTAAAAAAATCCGCTTTTTAAAGACACCAGGGGGTCATTATTACCTTTTATTGTAACATTTTATTACTCTTAGCAACAAAAATAGTTTTATTGTGGTCTTTAAAAGTACACTTTCCTAGCTTTTAGCCTTTATAGGTAATACTGTTCGATCTGGACATGAAATTATTAAATATACACTATTTTGTATACGTACATAAATTTTGAATATTCAAAAATGAAAATTGACCGGATGAATCGGAATAGAAAAAAACTTATGCGTATAGGATCATCTGAAAGTATGAACTGGTTCCCGTTCCATGTTGCAGTGCACCAAAGGCTTTGTACACACAAGTCAACGGGAACCAGTTTACTGAAAGTATCGACGCGATTACCTCCCTGGATGTGTGACGTAATTGTTGATACTGATCAACGTAAACATAGCGTAGCGTTAATACAACCGTCAACAACATTGAGCGAATTAGAAATAGTGTGCTGACAAATATACAATATTGTTGCAATGCTAAGGGTGGACGCAATAAGGTGCTTTACACGTGCAAGTCGTGTTTCTTTCTAAATGTCGTCAATGGTTCAGTTATTTGAAAATATGTGCTCGAGGTTGTTAGAAGATTCGATTAGTACATAAATGTGTTTACCTTCCAACTAAGCTCGAGGCTGCATTGTCTGTTTCACGTTCAGGTGCTAAAAAACGACACCGCATAATACAACAGCACAGTTAGTAAATACTAAATAAGAAAATAGTGGGCGTTTTTATTTTGCACCATTTTCAGAAAGTTTTACCATGAATTACGGTTATTGGTTTGAAAAAAAAATCACACACAACAATGTATTTTGTATACTGTAAAACCCAGCGTTCATCTTGTTAAAACGACCACGGGCGGGGTTTTCAGTAAAGTACAACTTCTCCAAATCATCACGTTTTGAGCGTAGCAGAATGATGTTGTTGTAAAAGAGAGGTTGTTGCTCTAGAGAGGTTAAAATAAATAATTAAATCGTGCATCATACTGTTGTTGAAGGGAGGTTGTTGCTCAAGAGATGGCCGCTCTGGAGAAGTTGTACTGTATTTCCTTAATATTTCCACTTGATAATAAGACCCTCCCAATAAAGTCTTGATTGTTTTTTGTCCCAAAATAGTCTTGATGTCGTGGCTGTACGTTACAACATCATGCACATTTTTCCACACAGATAGAATAACTTCAGCATAGAAGGTAATTACTACTTGAATGGTCCCTAATGTCCCCTTAAATACAAAAATCCTCAAACCAATACTTTCTATACCTCCGCTGGTGCCGCCATTGAAAACTGATGGAAAATCCGAATGACACAATTCAGCCGGTATACAAATTACTAACGATGGTCGTTCGATATTGGACCTAATGTCGAATTAGTTGTTTAATAATTAATATAGCAATAACGGTATACACGCGATCTCAACTCTGTATTAATTGCAGAGCACAGTAAAATCCATGACGAGTACCCTCACTAATTAAAATTACCCGGGCTCTCGCATGAAATCGGCTAAATTAATTAGTTTTTTCAGCCATATATCTCATTCTGAAAGAGTACTATCCGGCCATTACGTTAGTGTTTGTCTAATTTTGGTATGAATGCGAAGTACTAATCTAACTGGTACGCCTTTCTATTATTTACATTATTTACTAATTAGTTTGGCTTGCATGCGTGCGTCGTTTTTTAATATGTTGAGTTTGGGTCTTAGTACAGTTTGATAGACTTTCGATTAGTTCGTGTACCGCGGCTGTGGTACAGTGAATTGTGCGATGGATTTGTAAGCCAGCGGCCTGGGTTTTATCCCAATCTAGGCAGATTTAACACGTCAATGAAAATTTGCAAAAAATTCGATCTTCCTCCACAGAATTATGGAGAAGTTGCCGGTTCTTTGTTGAAGGGTAGGTTAGTACTGGTTGAAATACAGCCCAGGAAAAAGTTGTTAGTATTAACTGCAAACTTGTTGAAAACGGCTTTGAAAAATAAATAAATCGAATTGTTTGTTTAATGTATCGACAGTAGACAAATTTGAGTGTAACTCGAATAATTCTTAGCTTTATTGGAAGCTTTTAGTGCGTTCCTCGTAAGGGTGTAACGATATACCGTTGAACGGTTTATCGAAGTAATTTGCTTACGGTTCGGTTCACGATACGTCGCATAATCCGGGACGGTACGGCATATTTCCCGATCGCCGATTAAGGGAAGTAATAAAAACAAACATGGCTTCCTAATTAAAGTCACCGCCGTTGTCGTTTAAGTCCAAAATATGGACCCATTTTGGGTTTAGGACCAAAGAAAAGAACGGCATTATTTAAACGTAACAGCTTACATTTATTTGCTTTTTATTTCATGTAATCAAAGACGTATAATACAATTATACGACTCTGATGTAATGTTGTGAAGTTATAATAAAGTTTATACATAATAACATGTCCTTGATAATAAATAGTTCATACAGTCTTTTCATCTAAAGATGAGTATCGTGATACGAATTGTATCATCCATCTTGTATCGTGATACGTATCGTATCATGAGGTGAGCGTATCGTTACACCCTTAGTTCCTCCCTCGACTCACTCTTGCTGTATGCCAATGTCAGTTATTGTAGAAATACGCCCCAGATCCGTGTATGCTACATTTACGGTATAGAAACACGACGTAAGATTCAAATATTTAATCTATCATAATCTAAATGCTCACTAATCACCAAAGTGCCCGTAATTGAACATTTAAGTACCCTGTATTTGTCCATTCGCACAATTTGCATAAATAATCAAGTGAACATTTATATAGCATGAACAAGCTAAGTGCAGTACGTTCGTTTCACTAAAGAGTTATTTGTGCGTATTTAAATCCACTTTATAATCTGCTGTAATTGAAAATGGCGAAAATCAGACAACGTTTACTGAAAACTTTTGGAGTATATTGATTTCAGTTAATGGAATGACTTTCTTTATTTAATTATGGAATGTAAATTTGTACAGGTGACACATTTCCCTTAATGTTGCTGTAAAATTGTCAATATTTACGAGTTCTGATTTGTTGGTTTCATGTAATTATTATTAAAAACTTTCGTCTAACATCAAGTTTTGCTGATGTTTTTTTTTTATTTCTTCGCTTGAAAGGTTATGGCGGTTGGACATGCTAGTATGCTAGTCCTAGCGTCGTTTACCAAGTGTGTTTTAGCCCGGTCCAAATTGGCAAGATACCTAGCCAGAATTACCCAATACGTTTATTCCGTGTTCTGCACATTATTCTGTATGCATTTTTTCACTGGGGTTAAACGTCACACGAACACTCAGTGTCATCTGGCAACTTTCCAGCTTCAATGGAAGGGGAGACCACAGGATTAGACCTTGGAAGATCCTCCGGCCTTCCGCAGGCTAGATGAACATACATTACAACCTCTGTAGAGCATCACCTAGCGGGAGCTGCACATAGTGGCCGTTGTTTAGAGGTTGTTGCTCTACAGAGGTTACTGAAATTTACAGTAAATATCAACTTAGGGAAATTTTGAAGGTGTTGTTATAGAGAGGTTGTTGCTCTACAGAGGGCCGCTCTGGAGAGGTTGTATTATATTCCTCCGCTCATGTTAAATACGGTCCTGGGTTGTAGCTCGAACTCACTGCGGTGCCTGAGGGTTAGTGGTTAGTGACCACTGGTCAGAGCCATCATGCACCTCCGTTATAACGATGGTGATCTTAACATAGAGTTAAAAGCCTGTACCAGGGACCTCTTCGATATTACAACGATCTCTGATAAAAATAAAAATTCTAAGTCTCAAAATTGGTCCAAACTGAGTCCAGATTTTATCATACACTCAACCTTGTGAGCAAAGCCAAAGGTGGCATTTATTTACAGATGACGCTTTTTCTGAGGTCATCTTGTTCTATATAATCAATCACTGACTGTCCTTTATCCACAGGATGACCTTTGTTCGGAGATGATCGCTAACATAGGTTCTACTGTATTTATAAATAAATATATATATATAATTCATAATTCTTACAATTTACACTCTATACGTATTACTTGTTAATTTGTAAGTGGGCTATAAAATGTATGTGAAAGTTTATTAGGTGATGTATTTTGCACCAAGACTCGGGGCGTTTTGTGGGCGTCTTGGGGTCATTAGTCGGACCGCCTTAAAACACACCTCTTTATCAAAATACCATTTGGCTTCTTTGTGTGCCTTAGGCTAAGATGATAATGCGTAGGCAAGTGAGCTTTATTATCTTAGTACGCTGTAACACGGTTTTAACAGTTCTTAAGTCCTACATATACAAATAACACTATTATTGTACTTTAAAATTTGGTCCATCTGAAAGTTAATGTAAGGGGAACTGGTATATTAAAATTAGCTGTGTTTGTGGCGACACTTCGTTATGCATTTTATCAGAGTGTCAGGCACAAGGCTGTCTGATCGCCCGAAAAGTTGTGTGTGTGGTTAATTCTGAAATGTTTCTCTAATCGGATACTTTCGGCTATTAACACAGCTGGATTCCCACTTGAAATACGACTTTACATCCGTCATTAATCTTCGTCTATGATATTTGGTATCAATAGACATATTAAAATATATTGTCTAGCAAAACATGAGCTCACTTTTCGATATAATGAACTTTGTTTTATGGCTTTGTTCGCTGACTGACATAACGCTTCGTGGAATGTTTTACGTATCAGTTTAATGGCATATATTAGATTATTGTTTTGAACAGCCATTGTCTATAATTCAAGCGTACATCTAGAATTTCTTTTTGTACTTGAAACTCAGCAATTTGCAAGTAAATCAACACCACGAGCTTCACTCATTACAGACTAGCATTTCACTTGATGGGCGCTAATTCAAGTAAACTTTCAATTTCGATTGATACACACAAAGAATAATAAATAATAGACTTTTAGTAAAACGTTAGTGCTAGTGATGATCAAATTTGGTTCTCTGATACTTTTACAATAGGCGCACAGAAAAGTTTGTTGCTGGGAACCAGGTCGACCTACCCTATTTTTCAAGTTCCCGGGACCCACATCTTTAATTAGGCCCAAGAAACGGTACATGTACCCTCCTCGCATTTTGTCTTACCGCACGTTTTCAAGTCAATATCAACAACAACAAAAAATGCCTTTCAACTTGCTGTGAGCCTTTAACCAGAAACAAACATTTAACAGCTTATTTCAAAGCTATACCACCCTGACACGATGAAGTTGTATATTTCATGAAATGCAACTAAAAATGATGTTATAGATAAACCAGAAACTCTACATAACCCAGCCCAAAATGTAATAAACTGAATGACATGAAATACGTTATACAATCACACCTGTTAACATTGGTCAGCCTTGGGTAATACATGCGGTTGCTTTTACTGACTGGTCACATTTATTCTGAGGTTGACCGTTAAAAGAATGCCACTCATTTACTGGGTGGCCTTTATTCGGCAGTGGCTGCTAAAACAGGTTTGTTTGTATATATCAGCTAACTGAACCAATAGATACTTCATTGAGGTGTTTTAATCTTCAAGTCCTTCTACAATAAGTGTTTACAAATGATACGTATCGTGCATTTTGTTGATATATTGGGGCAGTTCTCACACCTCTTGCCGCACCAGCTGTGACAACCTGGGTAAAGTTTGGTCATACGTACTAGTTCCAGCCTACGTTGATTTCTGCTGCGAAAGTCTCGTGTTTGCTTTGTATCGGAGGAAGCTGTGATTTTCCCTTATCTTTTAGCAGATACATTATCTCTTCTTGGCATATCAACTTCCTTCATTTTGTGAGTATTGTGTTATATTTGCCTCAAATCTATTTTAAAGATCTACTCGTATGATTAGAAGAAATGTTTCGTTTACATTTTCCGTGAGAATAACATTCGCGTAAGAATAACAATTACATAGAAATGCAACGGAGAAAAGAAATGTACTATTCGGCACTTCTATTCACTCGTAACGCAACCTGTTTGACGTATCATTATCCATGATTATCTTCACTCGTTCTGTTAGCAAACAAGATGAGCTTACGTTTTACAGCACCAATATTGTGAAGCATCACAACTTGAATTTCTCTTTGCATATCGGATATTTTGTTAATTAATTAAGGAATCTGTGTGTAATAAATCATTTATGTAATAACTCTAGGTAATTCAAGCTATATTAGAGAACCGTACGTCGATCTATTAGCAATGTTATTACATGTAGGAAAACAGTCAACAGATGTTTATGACCTAAGGTTGTATTTTTAGAGGCGATAAAATACAATAAGTTCGCGGCTTGTGTTTTTCTTGTAATGTCTATTTCCTGATATGATTGAAGTACATCAGCCAGAGAATCGGCAGTTAAAGTTTTATTCAAGTTTATCCTACATCGTTCTTTTTCAAATCTGATGTATAATAACCGTAATACAATCAAACCTGTCTTAGCGACCACCTCCGAATAGAAGTTACCCTGTGAATAAAGTTATACTTAGAAAAAACCGTCATAGATTATTTAGAACAAAATGACCCCAGAATAAAGACTACCGGCCAATTAAGGCCATTTGGTCTTTCCCAAGGGAGGTCTTTACTGTACCTCGATATATGGATCACATATGAGACCAGAGTACAGGTTTTAGTATAGGGGTGATATCATTTATCGATTTAGAATTTGAAGGGAATATGGGCACCAGGTCTACAGTAACCTGGCCTTGATATTTTGACAAGTTTACAAGTTTATTGCTTTTATCGGCATATAATGCTTTCGAACATTTACAAATACAGTGTAACCTCTCCAAAGCGACACGCTTTTGGAGAAGCAAATTTATGTTGTTGTTGAAAGGTTGTTGCTCAAGAGAGGTTAAATTAATAGTCAAATCGTGCAGTGGGAAAAAGTAATGCTGTTGATGAAGGAGATTGTTGCTCAAGAGAGGGCAACCTCTTAATTTAACCTCTCTGGAGCAACAGCATCTCAAAAACAACATAATTTTGCTACTCCCAAAGGGTGTTGCTTTGGAGGGGTTGCTCTATATATGTATTCATATACATGCAGTTGATTGAGGCTCTAAATTTTATCTAATACTAATATTTGTCCATATTCTATGAGTCTAACTGCTTTTTTCATTTATGGTTAGTGTCTTCACGTATTTACCGCTTTGTAACACAATTCTCTAGTTCTGCAACGAATTTTTGTACCCGAGTGCATATTCGCTTTACCGAGGTCTGAAATTTTAATCTGAATTTAAATGTAAAATCGTCATTATCTATGTGATATTCAGTGCTTTCATGTTAAGTGCTTCATTTATACTTTCCATTGTTTGTAGATTAATAAATATCTCATTCCCGTGTATGTTGTCTTACTACGCAATGTGCAAGAAATTCATATAAAGGCCATTTTGCGTTATGCTATCAGATGAGTTGTTTGTTGCCATAGAATACTGGCGACTAATTACTTTGGGTATGAAACTAATTCTCTTCTTTACTAAGTGAGGCCTCAATGTATCGAGAAAATCTAATTTTCGCAAATAGGAGTCAACGATACATCATAATCACTAATTGTGGCTTTCAGAATGCATAAACATTTCCATTTACTTTATGCGTTTCTCCGTGATGGCAAATACGAGATAACTGGTTTTTTTTGTTGCATTAGCGTAATTTTCTGTATTCCATGCGATAGCTAGCTCTGTAAAACTAAATGTTACACGGTGCTGATACAGACGCACTCGCGTCCCGTACAACAATAACATACCATCCCGTTACTGTAAATCAGCCTATTTTTACGGCGCTGTAATTTCCTCGAAGTGATGCGACACATTACCAAATGGTTATTGTATGATTAATATATTGTTGTTGACTTTTTTTTAATTATACGCTTATTATAACTATTCTACAACAATGCGTGTTATAGAACATATTAATATTTTATTGTGAATTTGAACACGTGTTCATCATCCAGAACATTATTATAACAATGGAAGGTAAATTCTGACATTGCCGAATGTTACAAAAACAACAACAACCGCAAAACTTTTTATAGACTTATCTTCGTTTTAACGACGCAGGTACATATGTGATATACGTACCTGATAGTATAGTTTAACAATTGTTTCTAATTAACAGAGACACGATGGCATAATTGTTCTGTGAAGATGTTGCAGTAATCTTCACTTGCATTTATTCAATGTGTATTTTCATCTGCGTTCATAAGTGTACTGCTAAGCAGACTAAAGCATAACTAAAAACGTACACACACAGACCAAAGCAATCCGACCATGTTACGCTTTTTAAGGTTTTACATCCATGATACTGTACATCTGTGGCGTATCTGTTCTATAAAAATGTTATTTTTATTAAAATGTTATTATTACAAAAATAATATTATTATCATTATTTCGTTGAAGGTTATTTAGGATATTTCAATTCATTTTACGACATTTTTTAAATTTTGTAAGAGTTGCCCTTGTGGAAAAATAGACAAATATTAATTTCTGCTGATATTGCACGGTGGCCAATATTTTTATTTTATCAAATTTGATTGATACCTCATGTATGTTGCGATTTACATAACCAAACTTCTACCCGTAATTAATCCCATCCGATGATTGTAATTTCATGACATTATACTTACAAAATGTCCCGCCTCCGTGGCCTAATGGTTAAGGTCGCTGACTTCAAATCACTATAACCATTTTAATGATAGAGGGTCTTAGGTTCGAGCCAAGCTACCAACCATGCCTCTTTATGTGAGAAAGTAGGCAGTTGCTTACGGAGGATGGGGGTCTAGTACTGGTTCTTCGTAGGGACGATGGTTAATTGAACTGCCCGCCTCATATTACCCTGACTGTTGAAAAGGGGCGTAAAACTCCAACAAACAAACAATACAAAATGTTTTAAAGTACGAACCGCGGACATTTCTTTAATTACTTAAGTATCGCTTTTAGCATTTTATTTGGTAATAATTATATAAATGTAAATTTCAAAGAAGAATGTATCATATGAAATCTGAACAGAACAGCTTTTGTTGGATTTGATTCAAATAAAATCAAGATTTCATGTAATAATCATTTTACATTATCTAAGACCATAGGGTAATGCTGAATTAAATTTGATGAAGTCCTGTGATTTTCTTTATTTGAAACATTGTTTTATCTTTTATCGTAATCGACATTTCCACTCTGTCTGTAGAAATTAGCGCTTAATGTAAACGTGCATTTAATAAATTAGTGAACCGATGAGTAGTTAGCGATGGTTAACTGTATTATGTCACAGACTTTGAGTAATTTTTGTTTAACTAATTACTCGAATTGCATTACGTGCCATTACTAGAAGCTCGTGCATTAACGACCGGAGCTATATTCATTAATGCACGTGTAAGTTAATGTATCCGTTCAATTCTCGAGATAATTTCTTATCGTGATAAAGTAGTCACGACATGGTGATGTTTTAACTCCCACGAAATCTTTGAACTTTCCTTTTCATTAAAATCGCCTACTGCAATTTTAGTAATGCAAAATCATTGCCGAAAAGCTTTCTGATTAAAATAAACTGTAACTAAGCAGTTATACGTTGTTAACGAATTAAGAAATTCCTCGAACAGTTTCCGTCATTTTTAGCGTCTAATTCCCATCCGGTTTTTAAAATACTGAACTCTGAGTGTTAAAATTTTGATTTAGTGGGTATAAAGACGTTTTATTTCAACGATACTTCAGTAATATACGGCGGTCGGTTCACCTTACAAGTTTTTCTGGACCGTATTTTAGCCAGTACTAACTTACCTTTCTATGAGAGGCCGGCAACCTAACCACATGTGGAGGAAAATCGACATTTTTGTCCAATTTTCAAACAAGAGTATGACCTGGTGAGATCGGGATTTGAGTCCATGGCGCGCACTGACCACTGGACCACGACGCGGCTATGTTTAAATTCATTACAAATGTAAACATGTCTGTATCGAAAATAAGTTTACGTTGCCGTAAGTTTTGATGCTTTGTTTTCAATTTTAAGTGATTTTCTTCGTGGAAGATTGTAGTTTGCATTAGTTTGTAATCGAATGAATGA
Source organism: Lutraria lutraria (assembly GCA_964023205.1). Lineage (NCBI taxonomy): Eukaryota > Metazoa > Mollusca > Bivalvia > Venerida > Mactridae > Lutraria > Lutraria lutraria. The sequence continues at coordinate 36,063,175 of OZ026840.1, read as the reverse complement.
CTCCATTGTGTTTAAATACGCTTCCTTTAGTTTAGTGCCCACAAACAAGAAGTTATCCGAATAATGACAACTACTGCGAACGTACGAAGATGCATGGCGTCTGATTCCGAATGCCTGTATAAGATACCTAAATATTTGCATAAATAACATAAACGCTGATTTCGAAATTGATTGTTTATGCAATCAGACTCATCAGTATTTAATCATCTATTGGCAATATTTGGCGAAATGTCTTTTAACATCGTACTGACTGGCTTTTAGTGTGTCCTGAGACAGGCCCTAGATTTGGTTCTTATGTCACAAGCAATCAATTTAGCTACTTCGCTACCCTTTTCTTAAGTGCGTTTAAAAATGATACCTTGAATAATCGAAGTACTGAAAGTACTCATGGAGAGTGGAAACTAAACTTACATAGACTTGCACTGTAACATGGAACGGGAACTAGTTTAACAACTGCATGGTGATGTAGGAAAACATGGTACTTTGAACCGCATCAACATTCATGCGCGCCGAGCGAGTGTCGGGTATGGAAAGCTGTACTATCGTTCGGTGTTCGAAATAATGTATTATTGTTTTGTTAAGAAGATCAGAGTTCATTATCTAGCACATTAATAAGTTTGAATTTACAGCTTAAATATAATACTCGTGTTTCTTGTTATATCAAATACAGTCAACCTGTGTTAGTAGCAACCTCCCAATTAATACACCCTGTGTTAGTAGCAACCTCCCAATTAATACACCCTGTGTTAGTAGCAACCTCCCAATTAAAACACCCTGTGTTAGTAGCAACCTCCCAATTAAAACACCCTGTGTTAGTAGCAACCTCCCAATTAATACACCCTGTGTTAGTAGCAACCTCCCAATTAATACACCATGTGTTAGTAGCAACCTCCCAATTAATACACCCTGTGTTAGTAGCAACCTCCCAATTAATACACCCTGTGTTAGTTTCAACCTCCCAATTAATACACCCTGTGTTAGTTTCAACCTCCCAATTAATACACCCTGTGTTAGTAGCAACCTCCCAATTAATACACCCTGTGTTAGTAGCAACCTCCCAATTAATACACCCTGTGTTAGTTTCAACCTCCCAATTAATACACCCTGTGTTAGTAGCAACCTCCCAATTAATACACCCTGTGTTAGTAGCAACCTCCCAATTAATACACCCTGTGTTAGTAGCAACCTCCCAATTAAAACACCCTGTGTTAGTAGCAACCTCCCAATTAAAACACCCTGTGTTAGTAGCAACCTCCCAATTAATACACCCTGTGTTAGTAGCAACCTCCCAATTAAAACACCCTGTGTTAGTAGCAACCTCCCAATTAATACACCCTGTGTTAGTAGCAACCTCCCAATTAATACACCCTGTGTTAGTAGCAACCTCCCAATTAATACACCCTGTGTTAGTAGCAACCTCCCAATTAATACACCCTGTGTTAGTAGCAACCTCCCAATTAATACACCCTGTGTTAGTAGCAACCTCCCAATTAAAACACCCTGTGTTAGTAGCAACCTCCCAATTAATACACCCTGTGTTAGTAGCAACCTCCCAATTAATACACCCTGTGTTAGTAGCAACCTCCCAATTAATACACCCTGTGTTAGTAGCAACCTCCCAATTAATACACCCTGTGTTAGTAGCAACCTCCCAATTAATACACCCTGTGTTAGTAGCAACCTCCCAATTAAAACACCCTGTGTTAGTAGCAACCTCCCAATTAAAACACCCTGTGTTAGTAGCAACCTCCCAATTAATACACCCTGTGTTAGTAGCAACCTCCCAATTAATACACCCTGTGTTAGTAGCAACCTCCCAATTAATACACCCTGTGTTAGTAGCAACCTCCCAATTAATACACCCTGTGTTAGTAGCAACCTCCCAATTAAAACACCCTGTGTTAGTAGCAACCTCCCAATTAATACACCCTGTGATAGTAGCAACCTCCCAATTAAAACACTCTGTGTTAGTAGCAACCTCCCAATTAATACACCCTGTTAATAAAGGTCATTATTTTAAAAACCGACCTTGATTATTCAACTCATAATGACCTCCGTAGAAAGGTCACCTGTCAATGAGGGCCACATTTTGTATTTCCCAAGGGTGACCTTTGTTCACAGGTTAGACCACACATTCTAGAAATACAACGCGATATTCACTTTACATCGTCGAATGATCGCCAATTTGCAATGTTTGTGCAGAAAAATCGCCCATCATATACCAATAAGATATCATTAAATATGATGTAAGGAATGTTAAACATTTTATGACTATGAATCGAGAAATAACAATAAATTTATAACCTGTTCACTTTTTACAAGTGAATTGTTGGTCATAAAACGGTAAAACGCTTGTAAGGCTCGCAATATAAAATAGTAAACATAATTTGTAGATGATTTAAATCCTGTAGTATTATTTTGGATATATGTTACAGTTAATTGCTATATTAACCACAAAGTCCATTCTCTCAGCATGATGTTTGTTTTTCAAGCTATCGTTCATTTTGTCTAAAAGCCATTAGGGTAGATTAGTCTAAACCTCTCCAATATCATTCTAAAACAAAATTACACTCACTAGAAAAAATTCCTCGTAGTAAACCAAATGGTTTCTGTGTGATGTTGCTATGATATGAACTTGATAAGACATCTCTGAGCCGCTTTTTCAATTCTATTTAATGGAGTTTTGTTATTATTTTCGTTGCTTGATGAAAATTGATGCGATGTTATTAAAAGCCATAATTTCAATAAAGACAGAAGGTCTCAGAGTTAAAGGGGAGCTTTCGTTTGATGAGATAAAAGGAAAGAAAAATGCTTTGTCCTAACATGGGATCTTGTTAAGGAGATGGGATCCCTTTCGTGCAGTTATTTCAAAGGGAAATGCACGAATTACACATTCTTACAGATGTATAAACATTTCACTGGTGTTCACTCGTTAAAAGATTATTTAACATAAAACATTTAGTTTCGTTAATTGCTTAAGTTATAAAATAACACTTGAACAATGGTAATCGTTAATAGCTCTCTCGACTTATGTAGACCTGATTGTACGATGGTTGTAATTAGCGGCCAGCTTTTAAGACACATCCTCGCGTTCCTTGTGTTAGATTGCCATGCCGTTTCACATCTTATCAACAAAACCTTCGCCCAGTCTGTTCCACAGGGAGCAAGTCTGCAATCAAAAATACAGTCAAACCTGTGAGCTTGGCAAAGGTCAACATTCAGAAAGACATAATATGGCCTTTCTTAGCAGACAGCCTTTCGTCGGAGGTCATCTTGCTATGAATAATTAATTATTCGTTTTTAAAGAATGACCTTTACTCACAGGGTGTCCTTAATTTGGAAGTGGTCACCAACTCAGATTTGACTGTAAATAAGATGAGTTATAATTAATTGTTTGGAAATTCTAAAGTACTGGTATTTAATGAAAAGGAATCAAATCCAAAGATGCTGTAAAATACTGTATTTTCATTTATTTTCGTTGGGCTCAAGTTTTGTGGTTTTTACTCAAATGGCTATTTCGTGAGGACATAAACTCGTGGATTTTGATTTTTGAACAAAATGCCTTATCTCTGCATTTAAATTTGTGGGGATTTGATTTCGTGGATGAGCCGACCCGCGTAATCCACGAAATTAAATCCCCAACGGAAATTAATGATTCCACAGTAGTTTATCAACTTTGATAGCAAACAATGAAGTACATTATCCGCCTTCAACATATCACAACTCATTCCATACTATAATGGCTGAATATCACGTATTGTCAAAGAAAATAAATCTATCGCATTTTTACAAATGGTAATTAGTCATAAAATATCTTACACTGAATAAAGGCAATATATCAATAGTTATATATTGAGATCTGTTTCATAAAAAGTGGTATATTTAGTACTTCGTCCATCTAATAAGACTGAACGTTTGCCCTCATTACTTATAGACAAGTCGTATATCATATTTGATGGGAATAAAATCAAATTAACAGAGATGATTGTATTTCCCAGACACCTGAGACTTCACTTCCGCCGGCATTATTTTACTCTATCAAATATACGCACTTTATGTTATTACCAAACAGTCGCATGTTGCCATTACAATGAAAAAGTCTCAACTGGTATATTCAGTAGACTTTCTGCCAAAATGAAATTAAAAAAGTGCATAGTATATTTAGTTGATGCTGTTCATATTACATTTGGTAAAATATATATCGCTTAAACATTTTAAGATGGTGTCAAAAAGTTGAAATGACTAATACACTCTAACCTGTATAAGCGGCCACCTCCAAATAACGATCCCGTGAATAAAGGCATTTCTATTAAAAAATACCTCCGAAACCAGGCCACCTTTAAATAAATACCAAGGGTGCCATTTGTTCACAGGTTTGACTGTATATTGTATTGAAGCTGAATTCGGCTCCGTTATTGTAATAATTCATCAATCATTCAGGCCATGTTTACTGACGTCTTTTATAGAATATAGAATACTAGTAGGATGATTTGTGTATGAAAGCAGTCGCTTAGCCTTTAACCCGAGATTTAATGTGATTCATATCTGAATAATTGCCAATAACGAACAGTTTAATGAACGTAAGGCGGAAAAATAGGATTTTATCTCTAAAATTCTCTACCAATGTTGTGTTCAACTTCTGCCTTCATCGCTTAAGTCGTTTACGCCATTCTTGCGGTACAACCATAACCTTAAAATATTTACGACTCGGGACAGACATCATATCTGACAGAATTATTGTTTAATAAAAGCTTTTCATAAAACACTAGTCTCTAAGTCGCGTTAGTTCTATCGTATTCGTTTGGCCAAACGACGCCAGTCTTGTAACGGAAGCAGTCGAGTGATGGGCTAAATTAACTCTGTAACGAATATCGATAGGCCATAATCGTTGTCGACCTGCGCTGCTACAACTTGAAGAGGATAGCCATTATTTCATTAGTAGGCCAGGCTTTTGATTGAGCGTCATTACCTGATCGGTTGCAAAGACATAATGTGGTTATCGTTTACGAACGTTTTAATCAAGAATGGATCTTTGTGTACGCCATTTAGAAATTATTTCTCATCTTTTATTTGTTATGACATGCCGAACAAAATTGATAGAATTTATTATTCGATTCCTCGCAGAAAATTGCCTCCAATATAAGCGATTGAGATCTGTTGATATGAAATATATTGTTTCACGAATTAATCGTGGCGATCAGGGAACATTGTGTAGCTATTATAACTAATTGGTGCACGTTTTTGGAAACCATTCCACGCTTGATATTTTTGTGAAGACTACCGGTTAGATAATTGTACCGAGATTATGAGATGTGATTTCGGGGCTTTTGTTTTGATATCATTTAGATAAAGTATATATTTTATCTCACTATTTCTAAACATCATATACAAACCACCATTTGTAATTCTGTATGGTTTATATGTCTATTATAGTGCAACCTCTCTAAAGCAACACACTTTGTGAGTCGCAAAATTATGATGTTGTAGAGAGGTTGTTGCTCTAGAGAGGTTAAATCAATAGTGGGAAAATCATGTTTTTTATTGAAGGCAGATTGTTGCTCAAGAGAGGGCCGCTTTGGAGAGGTTGTACTGTATATTAAAACGTACACATAACATAACACACCTATGCTATACACCTTTTGTCTTTTGAAGACTACCATGAAGTTTTTTTGTTGAATTAATCAGAAAACCAATACATGACTGTATGTGTACGTGTTAACTCAACTTCCTTGTATGGTATATTGATGTCCAAATCCCTTCACAGTCGCCGCTGCGTCGTCACCAATCGGCATTCCCGTCATCGACCAATACGCCCCGCACATTAGTGTAGGGTTACACATTTTAGTAATGTAGTTTCCGGTCACTATTTTTCGACACTAGGTGCTCGTTTTCAAGAATCATTCTTAGAATGACAGACTTTAAAACGTGTTTGTCGTTCACGATTGAACATCAAGTTCTTATTGAAAGAGAAACAGGTTGCTTCCATCGTTGGATTCCCAGCGTCAACCATGATGGAAAGTAGCCCGTGTACAACAACAACTAGAATGGCGGCCAGCCTATTATGTCCGAGACAATTATTTTAGACAAACGCCGATGGGTTCCTATTGCGTCGTCGCAACCAACCAAACCACGTGATATTGTCAATTTCTGTCCATTTTCTACACATAGGAACAAGCTTACAAATTGCTCGTTAACCAAATACCAGAAAATAACATTGCACACAAATTCAGACTTATAGAATTCCGGAGACTAAAAGCAAGCGTCTATTTGAGACTGATCAGATTCGGAAACCCTGATTACTGATCCAACAAAGAGCTTTATAACGAGCGACTTAATGATTTCGTGCACTCCGTCAATGAAACGCCGCTTAATACCGCCATTAGTAGAGAAATAAACGAATTACTTAATGATGTTACCATTTTCTTCTCATTATCTGAGTTTCTTGCTGCTAACTAGCTGAGTTGTATTTACAGAACGTAATCAGTATGTTGTTTGTGAAAGAGTCTTGTAGTTTAGGTAATCACTGCAGGCTAAATGAACTGAACTAAACGAAACGCCATGTCTATCCCAGGCGCTGATTTTCCGTATCATGAGAACTTCTGAACTGCACTTTAACCAATTACTAAAACGCGCACTGGTATAAATGAATCGCAATTAGTGGGAGATGTTGTGGTTATGTGAATTTTAAGGCTTTTGTATTCACTTAAATCAAATGACATGTATAATTATTCTTCAATTACAAGACACATTACTCTGAATTGATACGTGACTAAAATGTTCTATGGAATTTGGTTCTAGGTTTTCAAGTTCAACCAATGGACCGCCTCCGTGGTCGAGTGGCTAATGTCGCTGACATAAGTTCACTGTAGCCTCTCACTGATAGAGGGGCGTGAGTTCGAGCCCAGCTACCGACCATGACGCTTTATGTGAGAAAGTAGGCAGTTACTTACGGAGGATGGGAGTCTAGTACTGGTTCTTCCCAGGAGCGATGGCTAGGTGAACTGTTCTCCTGATAGTTACGACTTTGGGCGTAAAATCCGATGAAACAAACTTTCAACCAATATTTACATTAAAGATTGATTTTCATAGTAGGTTCAGGAACGTCCACTCAGACGCATTGGTATGTAATATATAATATTATATTGGTATATTGGTGTTATAATATTCTCCTTCCGTGTGGCTTAACTTTAGAACTACTTGTCATACTTGTGTTCATGACCACTTTTGAATAAAGGCCACTCTGTGAATAAAGGCCACTCTGTGAATAAAGACCACTCTGTGAATAAAGGTCACTCTGTGAATAAAGGCTACTCTGTGAATAAAGGTCACTTTGTGAATAAAGGTCACTCTGTGAATAAAGGCCACTCTGTGAATGAATGTCATTGTGGTAAAGACGGTCTTTGGTAATTTAAAACAAAATGACCCACGAATAAAGTCTCTTGTATAAAGGTACGACACGTTTTGTGTTTCTCAATGTTGGCCTATGTTCACAGGTTTGACATTACATAGTAAATTGTCGATTTATCTATAACGGTTTAGTTGCTGTACTTAATATGAAATTGAAGAAACCTTCCGTGATCCACGAGAAGCTGGGTCACGGCCGCAACAATAATAATTATTCTGCCGTTATGTATTTTTTATGTTTTATGTAAAATGGTTTGTTTTTATAAAGTTTTGAAGATACTTGGCATGCAGGCACTGAAACTTCACGATATTCCATCTTTTAAAGTTAATGTACATGTTAAGATACAGTGTCATTTTTCTAAAAAGTTCTTTCCATAAAGCAAGCGTCATATTCCTTATATGACCCAAAGTATGTCAAGTTTATGCAATTATTTTTTATTCAAATGGTTCCTTAACAGAATGAAGTTGAAATTTTTGTCTCTCGTGTTTTTAAATTTAATCGGATTTTTTAGGTTTTAGAGCGTCTCTTATACCAACGGGATTAAACATGGAAAAAAGTTCCTCTGAGTTTATACATATCGCTTGATTTGATAGATTAATACGGAACTTTCGGTGTGAAAGAATAACTCCATGGAGAATTCTAAAGTACTGAAACTACAATTAAAAAATCACTCTTAACAAAAAATTCAACTTAAGAAAAACTTTTACTTAGAAGAAAAAATACATCGACGTGGATATTTTCCGACACAGAAAGTATTTTTAAGCCGAAGTATCGATTTGGAGCGAATATTTAATTGCGGGTTTAAATTGTTGTTGCGCTTGGAACGAAACGTATTCAAAGATTCTCTATGGCGATAATGCATAAAAAGTGTTAATAAATCCTTTCAAACGAAATTATTTCACTGAATTCATCCATGCCATGTCTATAAAATAACGCATGCTGGTGTGACGGCGTCTGTCGCGAAGAATTCTAAAAACCAGTCTTATTTAATTGAAACAATTTCAATTTAATTATAAGACTTGAAATTCTGCTAAGAAAGTACATGACGCAGTTCTGTTACGGGCGAAATTTATTATTGGTTTATAGTTGTTTATTAATTCTTTTGGATTTAGCGCTAAATCGCATATTTTATTCAAAATTGCATTAAATGTGAATTAAATTTTTGCAATGGTTTGAATGTCATCAGTAATGGACGGATGTAAGACTCTTTCTAATTGGTCGATTTTGCACTCCGAACTTAGGACTTCAAAAATAGGGCTTTATTTTGGTATCGAAACAAGTTATGGGTGACTTGGAGTTTTTTTCTCTTATCGTTTATATATAATTTGTTAAAAATGTGTTAATTTATTTTTATTTTTTCAATCGATTAACACAACAAATGGTTTGAATACTCGTGATTCCGCTGTCACATAAATATAGCTTATTAATTTTATCTATTAGATCTCTTCATGGGGGAGAAACTAAAGTCAGAAACAATAATTACCAACAACCTGTTAATGAAAAACGTATCCCCCCAAACAAAACTACATCTCTTCTCGTAAATTACTGCGAGAAAAACGTATAAACGAGATTTAGCTCTCCAAGAGTACTCATTTTAAAAATTGGAATAACACATAATAAACTCAACATTTTGTTACATGCATAATGTGCTTCAATGTGTTTTCTTTCACAGAACGTCTGCAATAAGCTTTCTTACATTCTGCAATTAAGTTAAAGGAATTAACGAAACACGTTTAGGAAAACGGAATAAAACTTTAATTTATATTTCTTCCCTTCGCTCTAACGCGACACACTAAGTCTAGACATAAGGCACGGCGTATTGTCGTCTTTTTCCATACCCGTTTTTTTGTCTTCCAACTTAGTTTTACCGATACACGTAGATATAATTCATTACCGTGTCTCATTAACGGCAACGTAATTACAAGAAGAGCAATTTCCCTGTAGTCTATACTAATTTGTCTGACTAAGTCATTTTGTCATCCTAGTACCGTATGCTCCACATAAGTGTCACATCGATTGTGGACACCATCTTCCTTAGCTTGACATGTGAACAAGAACATTATTGTTTCAGTTGGTTTAACCTGGTTCCCCTAACCATTTTTCTGTTATATACGGCGGCTGGTTCCCCTAACCATTTTTCTGTTATATACGGCGGCTGGTTCCCCTAACCATTTTTCTGTTATATACGGCGGCTGGTTCCCCTAACCAATTTTCCTGAACAGTATTCTAACCAGTACTTATACCATTCTACAGGAAACCGGCAATTTATTGATATAATTATGGGGTAAAATCACAGGCAAAAGGTTAAGGTGTGTATCCGTGCTTTACACCGGGCACGATAAAGGACCAGGATAAACTACTATAGTATTCGTATTGACAGAAGGGATTCAAAAGTCCATTTCTTCTGTATCTTCTCCCCCCCCCCCCCCCCCCCCCCCCTCTCTCTCTCTCTCTCTCTCTGTGGCGGCCCTGAAGTGACCATAGCTGTCGAATGGGCCGTGAAACAAAATTATACGTATATGAGTAACTTTGTTACGTATGCATAGTTCTTACTGCCGCGTCTTATTCACGTATCAAATATAGTTCCACAAATCGACAAATTGACGTATTTATAAATCAATTTCAATTATATCTACTTACTATACAGTGCAGCCGATTGTTGGGTGGCCAATTGGGCAGACGGTTAACGTGATGATCGCTTTTGGACCATTGTCGGCCGTGTCGGTAAATCAATAGAAACAATTATTCTGAAGTCAAATGCTTGCGATTTTTCATCAATCACGTAAACTTCGTCCACACTTTAGACGGAGTGGTCTTGTTTGCTCTTCACACTTCGGTTCCAACGTAGCGAACCTTTACACACCTTTGGCGCCAAATCCTTCGTCTTCCCAGCCTCGATTTCGTCACTGAGTAAAGCTGACCAATCAGATGTAGGTGTTTTCTAGTCACGTGCTGGGTTTGGTTCTGGGTGTAATCTACGCCTGGTCTTTCCGCCGTGACTTTTTTTCTAAATTAATAAGTTAAGAAGTAGCCCCTGGTATTCTTAGCCGTTAAGAATTTAATTACTGTCTGTAGAATTCAATACTCGCTTTCTAACTGTTGTGAAAAAATGGTTAATAGTAGAAAGAAAGCAATAATACGACGTTTTCTACCAGTTTGATTTTGTCATTTAAGTGACCTTAGTACGATGTCTGGGTTTGTTGCAAGGGCGATAACTATTGCACCATGTTATTAACAACGATAGTATTATCACTGCCCAATAACAATATTACTACATGTATTGTCTTTATTTGTCTATAAGATTACGATAAATTTATATATTTCTGGTTATTTTACCACATAGTTGTTTTGATTATTTTCAGGCGCTATCTGAGATATGTCTATTGTTGGAACCATAATTTTATGCTTCAAATTTGTCTGGTTTATATTCTTAGTATTTAATTTCTTTATACGCAGCCTTGGTTGCTGAGTGTATGAAATTGTAAACTAGATGCAAGGACAATCGGTTTAAGATATTAAAAACAATCGATTTATGGGTATTGTAATATAATACAACCGCCTTACTATGACGTCATCGATACCATCACGTGGCCGCATTAGAGATCCAACTCGTGCTTAACAGGCATCGTAATTATGTTTAGCACCATCACAATTTCTACAGCAATCATTACGTTCTTCTCGCAAGATAATTGTGGCATTAACTTCGCATCAAATTCGTTTGCTGTAGTGTTAATGATTAAGACGTTATTTACAAATCATCATTTACTAAATGAGTTGGACTTCTTCCCAATTGTTTAATAGAAACATTTTTTTGCATGTTATTGCATCATTGTAATAAATATTTGTACAGTCTGGTATTGTTAGCAGTATATAGATATAAATCGTTCATTGACATTTTTGTACCTGTTTGTATTGTCATTTGGCTTCTAATCGTTTTAACTGTAAACTTATTTTTCACGATTTCTTTTTAACGCCAAGTTCATCTTTTACAGATCATTCAACGATAAACATGCGATCTAAATTTACTTTTTTATATAAAAAATATAGGCAAACCTGTGAACATAGGCCATTCATGAGAAAGACAAAAGGTGGCCTTTATTGACGGGTGACCTTTATTCGGAAGTCATATTTTGATTATTAATCAAGTAATGTTGACCGAGGCGTCACATAAGACTATAGAGTAAATAAGTCACGTGAGGTATAATAAATTCACATAGTGACCGTCATTCGGAAGTAACCGCCAACACAGGTTTGACTGTGCATCCAATCAAAATCTAAGATAAAAATGAGTTTTGCAAATTAGCAGACGTTTTGAAAGAGCACCAATTTAAGATCATTCACATACAATTGTCAATCGAATCATTAACTCATGGTTCTATTATTTTTATCACCACCTTCTAACAACGTCTCGGTGCTGATTGTGTCAACTGAACGCGATACTGTATCAGTAGATGTAATAATATCATATTTGCATTCATGTTCTCGGACTGATTTTATTAGAGTAAATTTGGTAGCAGACGACACTAACATATTGGACCCATGCGTCGCGTTAATCAACTCTTGTCTTACCATGTTAGATAACTAATTAATCCAAAATTGAACGAATGAAATTAGCAAAGAAATATGATGTCATTTGAACGCTTTCACAACACTCGCCGGAAAACAAAATCGTAATTATTAAGTTTAATTCTATTGGAACGGCGTGCATTTTTTCTTCGTGGCCGGAAGAAAAATAAACGGGAAATACTTCTACTGTTATATTCTATCGTCAGGGTAACGTCTGCAAGTTACAAGATGAGAAAGAAGGAATTTAACTTGAAGATTTAGATAGATTGAAATTCGGATGGAATGTTTGATGGGACATTAGACAAGCAAATATATTGTTCTTTGTTTTCATTCTTTTAAACTGTCTGCAATGTCTTTACCGGTATATTATTCGGACTGGCAAAATGTTCGGATAGGAGAGGTGTTTGTATTATAAAGGTTCCGGATAATAAAGTCTTTTAGCATTAAATACATAATAAAAAGCGGGGACCATCGTATGTGTTCGATTTAGAGGTTAGAAAGGTTCGGTTTATAAAGTATTTCTGCAATAAATGCATAATACAAAATGGGAACCAGCGGACGTGTTGATTTAGAGAGGATCCCGGATTAGAAAGGTTCCGGATTAGGGCTGGTTCCTCTGTATCTAGTACTTAACCAATCTGGAATAATTTTGTTTTGAGAAAACAACAAGAAAACTGTTATCAAACTTTGGACGATTGACCAGAAATAAAAAATTCATTTAACGACCCTTCCAGTACTAAAAATACTACATGGTACCTTTTTATATCGACCACTTGTCATTAGACAGATGTCCAATATGTCCACTGTGTTTAATATTGTTAATGAGATCATCTCTATAGTCAAACCATTCTGTCCCAATGATGATATTTCATTATATTTATATTAGAATAGAATAGAACATATATCGAAGTTTTGTTGTAATTTTATTTGTAATAGGAGGAGGAAAATAATGTACCCGTTGTGAATGTTGAACCCACGATCTCGTGCTTGCAAGTCAGATGCTCTACCAACTGAGCCAATCGGGCTGGTGAATGTCCCAGCCAATGTTTAAATACATATACGATATACCACACTACTACATATGAATAGGAAATTATTAAAACGATTTACATGTACAATGTATATTAATGTCATCAACAAGAAAGGGGTGCGATGTAATAGTTTCGTACAAATCAGTAAGATCTACTCAATATCCAAATTATATTCTTCCTTAGAATAACAGAAAGTCACTGAAATAACAGTAAAATTACTGAAATCACAGAAAAATACTGATATAAAAGAAAATCACTGAAATCACAGAAGATTACTGAAATCACAGAAAATCACTGAAATCACAGAAAACTACTGAAATCACAGAAAATTACTGAAGTTACTGAAATCACAGGAGATTACTGAAATGACAGAAAATTACTGAAATGACAGAAACTTACTGAAATGACAGAAAATCACTGAAATCACAGGAGATTACTAAAATCTCAGAAAATTGCTAAAATCACAGAAAATTACTGAAATCTTATTATTTGTCTCTCTTTGTTGTTGTTGTACTATTTTAGACAGACTGGGCGTTTTTATTGGGCGTAATTATATCAACAATTTTATTACCTTTCTGTCACGTGATTTATATCTTTGATGAATCTACAAGAAGTTTGTTTGATGAATAACGCATTGATTTTATTGATGCTAATTGAAGACGCTGTTTTAATGACAAGGACCGAGGTTTAATAAGCGCTGCCGGAAATTTGTAAACTTCAAGACCTTGTTTAGTCCTTCGTCTACGTACAGGTTAAAGTACCTACATTTTTTTTGTAATTATATTTGGGTATTCTTCGTAAATAAGAATGCTAAAAGGAGCCACAGCTTTCTTATTACGAAGAACACCAAACTAATTATGCATTCTAACCGTCTTAGTGTGTGCCGCATGCGCAGTGTGTACAAAGTCGTTCTTCGAAACTAAGAAGTTAGAACGGCGGTTTTATATTCTTGCCAAACATCAAAATGATTGTCACTGATTATATAAGAAAGTGGGACGAGCTAAAATTTACTGATTGGATAAGAAAATGGGACGAGGTTTAAGATCGGTACTTTTCCTTGTAATATTTTTTTAGTAGTAATCTGACAACATGACCTTGTATAGTGTTTTGGTTAATCACATATATTTCCTTGTTTTCTTTTCTACTGTAGCTACCAAAATATCTATTTTTATTTTGTACTTCAAATTGAGATAAAACTACTCGACATGTCAGCGCAGAACAAACACGTGATTTTGTACATGTGTATTAAAACTGTACGTCTGGTCTTTAATGCATGTCGAATGTTGGTGACTGTGATTACAGTTACTTTAAAAGATAGATATTTCAACTTAAAACTTCAGTAAATGATATATGCGAGTTAGAACTCACACGCAGTACCGTGATAATTTAGCTCCCATTCTGGAAGACGTGAAATTTAGACCTTTTAATTCTCGAAAAACGTCATGTCTGGTCATTTGTGTGTTTATTAAAGAACCTACGTACGATATAGAAACAAAGGACTTGTATTGACTGGTGCTTACTGACAGAATATTTTGATCTAATAACAAAAATCTTTTCCGCGAAAGTTAGAAATACTGTAGTTTCACAACTTTTCGTGGAACAATTAATTTCGTTGCTGAGCTTATCCAAGAATTTAAGTACAGGTTACGAATTAAGATGTTCGTAAAATTACACAAGTGTCCAAAAATGCATCTATCTGAAATTTGAAAATCCACGATTTTACGTACCCACGAAATTACCGATTTAGGCAAATCAACAAAATTTGGTACCAAAGAAATTAAATACAACTACAGTATGTAGAACACTATATAGCTCGATTAATCTCGTGTCAAGATCAGCTTACTAATGGGATATAATTTAATAAATTGTATAATATTAAAGATTAGTGATAACATAGTTTGACTCCAAACGTGGTGTTTGTTATTAATTAAAATCATATTGGGTTCACGTTGATTCTTACAGAACAATAATTTTATTTATCGCAAAACTATCTACATCTATAAATCCTAATATATCAATTATACAAGTTGAATACAAAATTTAGTACATTTAATTTATATTTATAAATCATTTTCTATTTCAAAAAGACCGCAGATTTTAATTGAAATCCGGCGAATATACTCAAAGAAATTTAGTCCAAATTATCGTATTTATAAATATCACGGCGATTTTTTTCTCGCTGTACCCACAAATTGTATTTAATCACTATATTGCTAAACTTTATTAAATATCCTCAATGATATTTCGCAAATTTCTTTCATTAGTTTTAATTCGAAACTGCTATGAATTAAATCAACACAATAAAACGTGAAAAATAATCTTAAGATTTTAATAAAGGACAGAGTCAGGGTATTCATAAATAAAACGCGGACTAGGCATCAAATAATGCACAAAATAGGATTTAATGAATTTAATTAAAACTCATTTTGCAGCGATATTTCTTCAATAACAAGACATAAATTATGATTTTAAGTTATAAATGACATGTAATAATTCAGGTTGTACGACAGGCCAAAAAGCCCCATGTTTATCCGTTCGCTTGTTTTTCATTTTTCAAAACTTGATTTGGATACTAGTACTTGAGCGAACCAACTTTTTATCCGATAATTGTATGTATATATTATATAATGTTATAATAGTAAAGTTATAGAGTAGAGTATACTTATAGTATAAAATACAGTACAGTACTATAATAATATAGCTCGTACGATTTTGTGCATTTAGATTTGTAACTATTGCATCTTGTAGTAAGTTTATTGAATTTTAGGCATATCATAAGAAAACGATGTGTTCCACGCGAGTATGGCTCTAAGTTGTTATAACACATTATAGTTTAGTTGTTGTAAATAAACAACTGAACTATCATAGGTAGTGTTGTACTTAACACTAAACCAACGTTATCATCCACCCTAGTCTGGCAGTCTTCACAAAAAAATCAAATGAAGCACGAGAACGCGCAAGATGTACACAACCGAATGAACTTTTAGTGGTCCAAACTTTTAAAAAATCATTTCACTGGAGAAAAAAAGATTTGTGTTGAGAGTAATTAATATATTTCTTTTTCCTATTCTGAAATAGGATAAAATTATCCCTATTTTTTTACTGGATTTAGTGTACTGATGCCTATTTTGGTGGACTTGGTCCGGGGCTAAATTCGAAGTCAGTTCCGGTTTCATTTGAGTAGATCATGTGACGTACGGATTCTTTTTAGTCGCTTCCATCAACAAGCACTTTTATCTCAGTAGGTGTAACATGGAATTTTTAATCGTATTTTCTCGGGTTCGTCGTCCTAGGGACTGATCACGTGACAATGACAGTAATGATGTTGTATCCATGAGTAATAATCACCAACCTCCATTTGACATGTTGACACCGCCGGGTCCCACTTGCGGCGCATGAGGTTTCCGACAAGTTAACCAATAAATGAACACTACTCGTTGGTAGTGAATAATTATAAAGTCTGCAATTTTTTAACTAACTTCAGTTTTTGTTTGGCCTTAAAATGTGTGCGACAGACGTCATGTGGATAGCATCCTAAATATATATTGCGTGGTATTTTCAATACAGTAATCATGGTTTTAATAGTAGTTAAAAAAAATATCCTATTTATCTTTTCATTAACACCCACGGTGGTTTATAGAAGAATTATTAATACGAAGCTACCATACAATGTGTTTAGTTGAAGTCTAGTATTACATCATTTAAATGCAGCATTCAACATGCTAAGGTTATTTTTCTCATATATTTCCATGACTGCAAATTGATCCATTCGTCATATATCCCAAATTTCTTTTATTAAGTGTGATGTATGGCACATGAAATACTGTAGTTTCACGATTTATCATTTACACAGTCAGTTTGATACGCCGACATTTTATCAGCAAAGTCTCGAATTTCAAAAGCTCATGTGCGCGCAACTTAATAAACTATGATGTTCAATATGAATGTTATTGAAAAAAAACCATAGAATATTCTTTGTATGACTTTTTATTAATAATTGTTGAAGTTATTAAGTGTAATTTATTACGATAGCCCACCATTTGTAAAACGTCGATAGTCTAAAATGTTTAATATGCGCATGTAATAAATTTACTTGGTTGGTCAATTTAAGTCGGAAATGGAATTTGTGGTTAATAATGATGATTTTAGATTGGAAGAGTGTGTATAGATGCACATAGGTAGAATGTCATCATATTCACGTGTAAAGCATAGCCCGGTTCGAATAGATTCTTGTAAGAAGAGAATACGCCGGCTTAGTAGGAGAGCTTAGAAGTAAAACTCAGTCGAACGTTTTAGATTAATAATAAACTTTATAAGAAAGAAACTATCGTAACTATCGATAGTTGAGCTAACTATCGGCGATAATTATCGGATCAAGACTTTTGATATCGATACATACTACCGGGATACTCGGGATTGCAATGTATCGATAGTTCGATATATCGGCCAACCCCTAAATTAAGGAATCCTTATGGTATTATGTATTATCATACACCCTGTATGCTTTCATTATATAGAGTTAATTCTATATTATCATACACCCTGTATGCTTTCATTATATAGAGTTAATTCTATATTATCATACACCCTGTATGCTTTCATTATATAGAGTTAATTCTATATTATCATACACCCTGTATGCTTTCATTATATAGAGCTAATTCTATATTATCATACACCCTGTATGCCTTCATTATATAGAGCTAATTCTATATTATCATACACCCTGTATGCCTTCATTATATAGAGCTAATTCTATATTATCATACACCCTGTATGCTTTCATTATATAGAGCTAATTCTATATTATCATACACCCTGTATGCCTTCATTATATAGAGTTAATTCTATATTATCATACACCCTGTATGCTTTCATTATATAGAGCTAATTCTATATTATCATACACCCTGTATGCCTTCATTATATAGAGCTAATTCTATATTATCATACACCCTGTATGCTTTCATTATATAGAGCTAATTCTATATTATCATACACCCTGTATGCTTTCATTATATAGAGCTAATTCTATATTATCATACACCCTGTATGCCTTCATTATATAGAGCTAATTCTATATTATCATACACCCTGTATGCTTTCATTATATAGAGCTAATTCTATATTATCATACACCCTGTATGCCTTCATTATATAGAGCTAATTCTATATTATCATACACCCTGTATGCTTTCATTATATAGAGTTAATTCTATATTATCATACACCCTGTATGCTTTCATTATATAGAGCTAATTCTATATTATCATACACCCTGTATGCTTTCATTATATAGAGTTAATTCTATATTATCATACACCCTGTATGCCTTCATTATATAGAGCTAATTCTATATTATCATACACCCTGTATGCCTTCATTATATAGAGCTAATTCTATATTATCATACACCCTGTATGCTTTCATTATATAGAGTTAATTCTATATTATCATACACCCTGTATGCCTTCATTATATAGAGCTAATTCTATATTATCATACACCCTGTATGCCTTCATTATATAGAGCTTATTCTATATTATCATACACCCTGTATGCCTTCATTATATAGAGTTAATTCTATATTATCATACACCCTGTATGCTTTCATTATATAGAGTTAATTCTATATTATCATACACCCTGTATGCTTTCATTATATAGAGTTAATTCTATATTATCATACACCCTGTATGCCTTCATTATATAGAGTTAATTCTATATTATCATACACCCTGTATGCCTTCATTATATAGAGTTAATTCTATATTATCATACACCCTGTATGCCTTCATTATATAGAGCTAATTCTATATTATCATACACCCTGTATGCTTTCATTATATAGAGCTAATTCTATATTATCATACACCCTGTATGCCTTCATTATATAGAGTTAATTCTATATTATCATACACCCTGTATGCTTTCATTATATAGAGTTAATTCTATATTATCATACACCCTGTATGCCTTCATTATATAGAGCTAATTCTATATTATCATACACCCTGTATGCTTTCATTATATAGAGTTAATTCTATATTATCATACACCCTGTATGCTTTCATTATATAGAGTTAATTCTATATTATCATACACCCTGTATGCCTTCATTATATAGAGTTAATTCTATATTATCATACACCCTGTATGCTTTCATTATATAGAGTTAATTCTATATTATCATACACCCTGTATGCTTTCATTATATAGAGTTAATTCTATATTATCATACACCCTGTATGCCTTCATTATATAGAGCTATATCATACACCCTGTATGCTTTCATTATATAGAGTTAATTCTATATTATCATACACCCTGTATGCTTTCATTATATAGAGTTAATTCTATATTATCATACACCCTGTATGCTTTCATTATATAGAGTTAATTCTATATTATCATACACCCTGTATGCTTTCATTATATAGAGTTAATTCTATATTATCATACACCCTGTATGCTTTCATTATATAGAGTTAATTCTATATTATCATACACCCTGTATGCTTTCATTATATAGAGCAAATTCTATATTATCATACACCCTGTATGCCTTCATTATATAGAGCTAATTCTATATTATCATACACCCTGTATGCTTTCATTATATAGAGTTAATTCTATATTATCATACACCCTGTATGCCTTCATTATATAGAGTTAATTCTATATTATCATACACCCTGTATGCCTTCATTATATAGAGCTAATTCTATATTATCATACACCCTGTATGCCTTCATTATATAGAGTTAATTCTATATTATCATACACCCTGTATGCTTTCATTATATAGAGCTAATTCTATATTATCATACACCCTGTATGCCTTCATTATATAGAGTTAATTCTATATTATCATACACCCTGTATGCTTTCATTATATAGAGTTAATTCTATATTATCATACACCCTGTATGCTTTCATTATATAGAGCTAATTCTATATTATCATACACCCTGTATGCTTTCATTATATAGAGCTAATTCTATATTATCATACACCCTGTATGCTTTCATTATATAGAGCTAATTCTATATTATCATACACCCTGTATGCTTTCATTATATAGAGCTAATTCTATATTATTATACACCCTGTATGCTTTCATTATATAGAGTTAATTCTATATTATCATACACCATGTATGCTTTCATTATATAGAGTTAATTCTATATTATCATACACCCTGTATGCTTTCATTATATAGAGCTAATTCTATATTATAATACACCCTGTATGCTTTCATTATATAGAGTTAATTCTATATTATCATACACCCTGTATGCTTTCATTATATAGAGCTAATTCTATATTATAATACACCCTGTATGCTTTCATTATATAGAGTTAATTCTATATTATCATACACCCTGTATGCTTTCATTATATAGAGCTAATTCTATATTATAATACACCCTGTATGCCTTCATTATATAGAGTTAATTCTATATAATCATACACCCTCTATGCCTTCATTATATAGAGTTAATTCTATATTATCATACACCCTGTATGCCTTCATTATATAGAGCTAATTCTATATTATCATACACCCTGTATGCCTTCATTATATAGAGCTATTCTATATTATCATACACCCTGTATGCCTTCATTATATAGAGCTAATTCTATATTATCATACACCCTGTATGCTTTCATTATATAGAGCTAATTCTATATTATCATACACCCTGTATGCTTTCATTATATAGAGCTAATTCTATATTATCATACACCCTCTATGCTTTCATTATATAGAGCTAATTCTATATTATCATACACCCTGTATGCTTTCATTATATAGAGTTAATTCTATATTATCATACACCCTGTATGCTTTCATTATATAGAGCTAATTCTATATTATCATACACCCTGTATGCCTTCATTATATAGAGTTAATTCTATATTATCATACACCCTGTATGCCTTCATTATATAGAGTTAATTCTATACTATCATACACCCTGTATGCTTTCATTATATAGAGTTAATTCTATATTATCATACACCCTGTATGCTTTCATTATATAGAGTTAATTCTATATTATCATACACCCTGTATGCCTTCATTATATAGAGCTAATTCTATATTATCATACACCCTGTATGCCTTCATTATATAGAGCTAATTCTATATTATCATACACCCTGTATGCTTTCATTATATAGAGTTAATTCTATATTATCATACACCCTGTATGCTTTCATTATATAGAGTTAATTCTATATTATCATACACCCTGTATGCCTTCATTATATAGAGCTAATTCTATATTATCATACACCCTGTATGCCTTCATTATATAGAGCTAATTCTATATTATCATACACCCTGTATGCTTTCATTATATAGAGCTAATTCTATATATTTCGACGTTAGTTTTAATATTGTCACAACTTATCATGTGTTATCACAAGTGCAGAATTGTTATTGGTTGATTTATTATTTATAATTTTCATTTTACAATCCAGCATAAATCACAGATAGTGGTTTAGTTTCATATTTCAGCTGATAAATTCAGGCTTGATCGAAACTATCCTGGCTTATTGTCATAATTTTAATGAAAACTAACAGGCGGGATGATCAATGCAGAACAAACATGTAGTGTCTTTAATAATTTATAATCTTGTTCAAAGGGATGTTAGGTTCGTTGATTGTTTGTAACCGTGGCCGGGGTCCAGTGGTTAGTGCGCAGGATCTGAAACCCGACGAATCGGCTGCCGTATATAACTGAACAATTGCTGAAAAACGGCGTTAAATCCAAATAGATTTATTCAACTTTAATGCTTATAATATCTTTTATGTTTCTTTCCAGGTTGTTTGGAAACGGTGCAACATGCGGATCTTGTGGTCAGAATATTGGCGCCAGCGAACTTGTAATGAAGTCAACAAATTCTGTGTATCACGTCAAGTGTTTTACGTGTGTCACGTGTCACAATCGTTTGGTTCCCGGTGATAGATACAGTATTGTGAATGGTTCTCTGCTCTGTGAACAAGACTATCCAAAAATGCTCAAAGAGCAGGGACACAGTCAACTACAAAGTAGAGGGAACCAGAAAATGCAATTTTCTACTGCAATGGTGTGAATTAAAATAATTACACAAACAATCAGATGGAAAATGTACATTTTACGACTTAGACGATTTTACGATATCAAGTGACGTTTTACGGTAGATTCAAAACGTCACTTACAACGTGATATGAAACATGGCATCGGCTTTCCTCTACGATGCGTGTTAATACATACAATTTCGTGTTAGTTTTATTTAAAGTATGTAATTGCTAACTTGTGTGACCTTGACCTTTTATAAAACTGTCTCGACGAAGTTGAAGGTCAAATATTAAGTGTACGTACTGATGGTGAAACGTGAGGTCAATCAAACTTCTTTTAGAGGACGCATAATATACTTCAATCATTCTTTTCATTTCATTATTATATTCATCATATTTATAATTATTTTGTGAATTGTAAATGTATTTGAAGGCATTAAGTCATTAAAAGCGTCTGTATGACTCAGACAATCTAGGTTTTGATCATGGGCGCCAGACGCTGTCTTATTGTCTGTTGAAAATTGTCGGAATCTCAACAAAAGTAATCAGCCTCTACCCACGCTTATTAAAAAACAAACACAAGAATATTCTTACATACAATCAAATTATTTTCAAAATGAACTTTGATGTAATACGGTTGTTTCGACTTTTAAGGTTGAATCTCTGTTTTTCTTATAGCATTAAGGAAAAGTCAGATTAATCATTGTTTTCAATGTTCTCCGTTTCGACGAATGTCCACCATGAAATAGATACTTATTATATTGATTAATGATTAACAAAATTTGTTATAAGACTTGAATCGTTTTCATTTACTAACTAGAACGTAACAAACATTATACGGGCAACATGGCTGTGTGTATTGTTTCATTTTTTTTCCATTTTACTTTTTGAAAAAGAAGAATTATGATAAGTCTTTGTATGTTTGTATTAAGTGTATATTAATACAATTCTACCTAATACTCAACACTTAAATGCTTAATTTTCTCGCAGACACTTTGCACAGTTTTTCTGTGTTTCACAAAAAACATTTTGTATGAAGATTTTTTGTCAGAGAGATTGAGATTTGGAAACACCGAACTATCATAAGCGGAAGTGGTTATTATTTTCATGTGGTGATTAAGTACGACCGTTTTTTATTTTATGTATAAGTTCAGACAATTTCGTTGATTTTATTCGAGATTTAGAATTATTTTAGTTAGATTTAACAATAACATGAAGAGGTATGGCATTTAAAATGAATTTGCAATTTTGTTTTATGAAATTTTATCGTAGATAATTTGATGGTTTGATAATACGAAAATTCTAAATAATTAATTTTACTTTAAAACCCTTGATTTTACAGTAAGACAGTGTTGATATATCTGTTGTATCCTTATGTCTGTCTTTTCTATGAAAGTTAATGTAATTGCGTACACTTAAACGAAGGTCAAACGACTCTAAATTTCATCTTTATATGTGAGCTAGGTTCTATATAATATTAAACTCTCAGAAATGTCTTTGAAATATTTTTGTTCGATAATGCATGTAGATTTTTTATGTGGCAGCGTGCAAATGAAAAAAAATCCATTTTCAAAGTTATGCCCGAGTTATGATAATGAATCACGGCATTGTTTTTAGAGTTAAAAAATAAATTCAAAAGCATTTCAATACAGACCATCAAATAGATTATTTTAATAATTACATGTATAGTAAACCTGCCGCGTAGTTAAACAGATTTTGATGTGGGTTTTTAATTTTCTATTTCGGTGACAAATCTGTTCGGTGACGTCATGTCTACAAACAATATTGAACATGAGAGAATTGTCGTATGAACTATGAAATGACTTTACATGTAGTATGTGTGAATGTAAATTATGCATTTGAATTTTATGGACAGTATTTCAAAGCTGAAATAGTATA
Source organism: Lutraria lutraria (assembly GCA_964023205.1). Lineage (NCBI taxonomy): Eukaryota > Metazoa > Mollusca > Bivalvia > Venerida > Mactridae > Lutraria > Lutraria lutraria. Next base: position 36,039,204 of record OZ026840.1, on the reverse strand, counting down.
ATGAAATCGAAGTATTATTATTTGATAAAGTATGAAATCTGTCCTCTTCTGATGATTTTGAATAACCAACCTCGCTTTACGTGGACATAGTCAATCAAGCACGTAGCCATGAAATATCATTATGAAAAATTAATTTGTCAAACCGTGGGTTTAAATGGTACTCGTGGGAAATCGGTATAGTTGATATTGAATATTTAGGCACATATAACGCTCTTGTGATTATGTTCGTATTTGGAATGTTTTTTTTAATTTCATTTATTAACATAGTACATTTGGAATTAATTAATATTTCATGCATTCCAATAATAGACTTCAATATTTGGAGATCGACAAGTGCGCGTTTCTAATTTCCGTTCAGGTTCATAACATGTAAATATATTTTGGTCGTAAAAGTTTTAAAGTTATAATATATATACAAATGTATAGATAAATGTCGATGTGTAGTAAGCTACAGTTATGCCCGACCGATATACCTTGTTTCGTATGTAAGTAGTGAATAAGATGTACTGTTTAAATATGTATTTAATATTACGATATTCCATTCGCACAGAATCAGAAATTTACGCACACATAAAATTAATACTGTCAAACCTGTGTCAAGCGGTGACCTCCGAATAAAGGCCGCCCTGTGAATAAAGGCCATTCTTTTAAAAAAACGCTCATTGATTATTTATAATAAAATGACCTCTGAATAAAGGTCACCTATCTATTAAGGCTACATTATGTCGTTCCCCCACGGAAGGCCTTTTTCCACAGGGTGGACTGTACATTGTCTCTCTATATTTCGATGTTTGGACAGATTTTATTCTTTACTTGATGTCACAATTGCGTCTAGTCAACGCAGTCTATTTTTTTAAATGTTTTGATCATATCCTGTCTGAAACTTTTGATGATTTTTAATTGCATCCGTTTTTCTCAATTTTGAAATTAAGTCAGTATTTAAGTTTGATATTAACTAGTAGGCGTTTTCAAAGCCATTAATACAATATTATGTAAATATGTAACTTTAGTGTTATTCATTTATCTCTTTACGTTTGATCAGTGATTATACGAACGACTAAATACTGAATCCGATATCAAACTAAAGTCTTGAATGCGTCGTATTTCCGTTCACAAACGTTCTCATCTGAGTTATATTGTTTTAAACGTTTTAATCAAAAGCTTTATCGAGACTTTGAATCACTGTCAGTTATTTTCTTACCTTTTTTATCAACATGAAAGTAATTAATATATTTATACAGGCGTTTATAATGTTATATTAAACGTGACAATTAAGACAATTCAGTATAGGGTTTCTATTAAACTAAGTTTGTTTTATTTTGAATGGTTCTTCAACACAATGTCGGTACAACCATTTTGATTTTTGAATCATCCTTTAAAAATCATCCTTTTCTGGTACAGTGCAACGTCTCCAATGCAACACCCTTTCTGAGCAGCAAAATTGTGTTGTTGTTGAGAGGTTGTTGCTCTAGAGAGGTTAAAGTAATAGTTAAATCTTGCAGTGTGAAAAAATCATGCTGTTGTTGAAGGGAGGTTGTTGCTCAAGAGGGGTCCGCTCAGAAGAGGCCGTACGGATCTTATCATTACTCAAACGTTTTGGTCAACTAAGATTTGATTACGCGTAGGAATTTATCAGTTGATGGAACTCTTTAATAAGAGAGCGAAATCTCGAAGTTTCAGTGTAATGTAATTGACTTTAGGTTACATTTTGTGAGCATTTTAGAAAAGAACCTGTTCTAGTTTTAATACTCATTCGTTTGATTAAATGTTTGTTTTTCTTCGATCTTAATTCATTGGTTTCACTGTCTGTCTGTGTATTATATTGTAATATATTGTTTATGTTTGATATCAGATATGTTTACAATTCTACGTGTGTATGAATATTGTTATTTATTGAATGAAACACATCATAATATACGAATGTATGGATTAAATATGATTGGTCGCCGCAATATTGGTCATGTCGAAACTATAAATAGTCATTCAATTGCATTTAAATTGTCAGACACCATGATCAGCGAAACTGTACTTTTAGATTTATTACATGTTTCTGAATTTTTATTGGTCTTATTTAAACCGTACAAAATGATTATATTTTATCAGAAATCATATGTTTTAGATGTAAGTCGAATATCTGTTTTTACGATGAAAAGCTGACCAGGAATCTTTGAAGATCTTTTCAACAAGAAATCTATGTTTCCCTTAAAATACGTCAACCGTTTAATGTTAAAGTTCTCTGTAAGATCAGAAAAATTATATAAAAACGTTCAGTCGCTTTGAGCACAACAAGGGCCGCGACCAGGGTCCAGTGGTCAGTGTGTTGGACTTATAACCCGACGATCCAGATTCAAATCTCTGTCGTGGCAGATCATACCATCCCCACAAAAAATGACAAAATTGCCGGATTTCCTCCAGAGCAGATCAAACTGACTTTTAAACTTTTAAACAAGCGAGACTTCCTCTGTCACTTATTGTTTTGACGAATGTTTTCCACACGTCTGTTCAATGTCTGATGTCAAATATTAACACAAGAAATACGATAGATTGGTAAAGAAACTTTGTAGAAGATATATTGGCAGTCTGACTATTCTGATTATTGCATATATGTAATAAATTGTGGAAAAATATCACTTGACATGCTAATATTTTAGACATAAGTCATATTTGTTGTAATATTAGTCACGTATGAAAAATCACAAATCTTTTAAGATTTTTTTAAAAACATAATGTTCGAGTCATTATACAATCTCCTTTTTTTCAAAAAAAGGGGTCACTGATGACAGATAAAGGGTCGCACATTCAGCATAACAGATTAAGACCCACACATCGTATTTCATCCATACATTGTTTTCTTCATATGCAAATAAATATGCGTTCAACAATCACTCATATACTTACTGATTTATTCATATTCTGTGTTGTGTGTTTTCTTGTGATTTCTAGTAACCATGGATACGAACTAACTCCTGTACCCAATTGAAACGATTTCTTCTAGAAATATGTCAGATTCACTGTGTAATAATTTTTAGCTATGCATATATGGTGATTGGATAATATTTACCTAGATACTTTTTTTTAAATTTTAAGATCTGCAAACAATAATCAAACATTTTCTTTGTCTATTTTTGTCTTTACGACGAAGCTTCAAATTTGATAATATCATTGTCTTTTTTTTATCTTTTTTTTATCTGGTTCACTCGTATGGTCGCGAAATTAAAAAAACTGTTTTCTTTTATATCTGTTTAAGCGTATTATTTACACGGCGTGATATTTTATGCTCAAGGGATGCGGGACTGGCATTGTCTACTGATTTGAAAGCAATGACGGTAGCTTAATACATGTTTTGAGACAAAATTAAGAAAAACAGACGTGTCACCATGATATATCTGTCTCCAGTATTAACCAATGTTATTTTTAGCCGACAATAATGAATAATACAGTCCGTTGGCTAATCACATATAGGCTTATCGTGTACATGTTTTTTGTACAAAAACATAGATTTAAGCTGTCATTTTCAAGATACGTGTGATTCTATGCTAAACACCACCTTTTCAAAGGGTACTATTTTTTATCGTTTTTAATGTTCTTACGTGGGCTTAAATGTCTCAACTGTCTGATTTTAGATATATCATTATTCACAGGATTTCGTAATTAAACATTCAGTTTTGTATAGCATTCATTTTTCCCTATTTCAAATATTACTTTCTTTATCGTTCATACACGTATACACACAGACGCACGAACACAAAATCATACATGTTATTTTTGTATATATTGAACTTTTATTTTTTGATTCATTGAATATATAATTATATGTCGTGAATTCATTAATGTTTAAAACAATTTCAAATTGTCTTTTTTCCCTTTGATAATTTGCCGTAATAAATTGACACACAATGTTTTCGGTCGTTTGTGTTTTTTTTGGCTTTGCGATAATTTCTGCTTAATTGTACTAAAAAGACATGTTCCATGATTTTGCTGCAATTGAACTGCGTTTTCATTTCATTAGACATCAGTCAGATATAACTTATAACTACTATGATATGCACTTAATTGTGTTATTCCGTTTGATAAGACACAGAACAGAACAGAACGGAATTTATTTCACGTATACATAGGTACATACAAATGTAGCTATACGTACAGTAAGAATATCTGTTTTTAAGTATTGAATGTATTTAAGTATTTATCGACCGATACTTAAGTAATTTAAGAAATTCTTAAAGTTATTTCAGTGCTGCAGCACTTGCTGCACAAGCTTGTAATTATTTCATTGAAATCTAACAAAACTAGTTCCATGATACGAGCAGACGACGTACATAATTTGAATCAGGTACGACTCCGCTTTGTCGACATCGCAATGCGAAAATTGTTGGTTTTCAATCGTTGTTGGAATGTTGTATGTTTCTTCTTTAATGTTCCACTACCAACATCTCAATTTAAGAATCTGTCAAAACAGTTATTTCTCTCATTCTTGTGGCAATTACATCGCTAGGAGATTGTTTCACCAGATGGCGCTTGGGATCTGAGCAGCATTCGTGTCGCTTCGGTCATTGAAAAAATACCAATTATTTTACCCAATTTCCAGTGACAATTAGCGTAGTATTTGGTGCGAACGTCTGTTAATTACAATATTGTGAGAAGTCTACAGACTCGATTATATGATTTAGGAAAATATATGGCGGAGGAATATTGATAAAACGAGTTTAACATAAACCACTGGGACTAGTTATATTACGCTAACATTCATAAAATATTTATAAATTATAATTAAGCTTAATTGATGCCAAGTTTGCTAGTAACTTTATGAGCTGTAACTTTATGGAAGATGACAAAGCGATAATTCCACATGATTTAAGAAGCTGACAAAACAGATAAATAAATGATACAAATATTCGATCAGCCATTTCTTTTAAACGTACAAAATTTAATAACCAAAAGACTATCAAATTCTTAAGTCAGTAGAATTTGAACCATTTTTGACTGTCTGGTGGGCTCGTTTGTTGGCTGATTGATTACGGGCTGGCTGGTTAGCTGGTTGGCTGGCTGGTTGATTGACCGGTTCGCGGGATGGCTTACTGGCTGTTTGAAAGACTGACTGACTGACTTACTGACTGGTTAACGACTTACTGACTGGTTAACGACTTACTGACTGACCGACCGACCGAATGAATGAATGACTGGTTCACTGGTTTACAAACAAAATGACTACCCAAACAGATATACATAATGAAGATCCATTTATCAAGACAGGTTACACTAAAAGGCTACGTAGTTTGTTCGCTAAAACCCCATTTGTATTTCTTAATAAGACGTCGACACCATATGACACACGTGTTTCGGTGTATCGGACGAAGGCACGGTCGCACATGTCTCCTTAAAATAGACAATAAAGCACATACAAACATTACTGTTGCACAACTGGCATTATTTTAAAACCTTAACTTTCTCTAACATAAAGATTTGCTTTTGAACATTATGGTGCATCAGAAACATTAGAACATGAACTCAGGAGGATATTTAGTGACAACAGCCTGAAAATATCAAGCGAAATACAAAAGAAGTGTAACAGATCGTTTGCTTTCACACGACAAAATATTCACAGACAATTATTCATTTGTTTTGTTGTGATATGGCTTCGTTGTTGATCAACAATAAATTGATACATCGTGCACATTATATTCTTGACAAAAGATTACAATTAATACAATGTATATGATTCCTGACGACTGAAACCACAATGAACAATGGACATTATTAAGCGAGCAAAATAACACGGTGTTAGGACTTCATATTTTATTAAATCGCTTAATTTGTTGACATATGTTTGCCTTAAAGACAGCATGTGTCGTATAATACACACACATCCCGCCACATGCTGATTTAATTAATTCTTTTCATAATTAATTGCTACTTTGAAGTATGCTAATTGCATCCCGATTTATACAACAATGTTCATTGACTAAACTAATTAACAATTACATGCATTGATATTAAACATTTCATCCTTTCTTCAAGATCTTACTGACTAACAATATATCTAATCACATACTTCACGAGGCATTAAAGAGAATATATTTGTTTCTAGTTACATATTCATTAAAATAGGGTATGTTGGTTTGGACTTTTTATGGCTCTTGAGAGAGTAGGAAAAGGTACGGGTGTACTGTTCCTCGGGCCAAATAACAAGTCTAAGGTCCCGGGGAACATTTAGGGTATAGGTAGGGTACCAGAAACGAACCATTTCTAGGACTAAGTCAGTACTTATATCAAGGTTTGAGCTTGGCATTTTCAGCAGCCACTTTGTAACACTGTGACTGTCATGATTAATTATTCTCGAAAACCGAGGCCGATCTATGTGTGTGTGTGTGGGGGGGGGGTTCTATGCTTAAATCATTAAAGATCTAATTCAACGAAAGCGTTGTTCATTTGAATCACTATCGACTCTGGTTGCTTTCTGGAAACAACTACAAAAAATAATTTTGGCTGTGACCTTAGTGAAATTCGAACGCATACCTTCTCTGTTGAACAGCCAACATTTTATCCAGTCCTTCAGATTTGTGGCAACTGGATCGAGTCGTAGTACCTTTTGGTATCCACAACACATCATTACTCCGAATACAACACGTCCTGTTAATTACTAACATTAATGCGTACTATTGCAATGAATTTCACAAAATCAATTAGTTTCAGTTGTAAACGAAGGAATCTTTCTCAGTTGCTAATAGGTCGTGACGTACGTACTTTGAACAGCTTAGGCAAACAGTCGAAGACTCTTCCTTATTTCATCAATGAAGGGTAATAACAAGAACTAATAAAAAGTTCCTTCTCTAATTAAACATGTAGCTGTGAAAATTCTAAAAAAGCAGACTGGATCTCACTTTGAGATATAAACACGTTTTTAGTGTATAACTATCTTTAATTAGCCTTCTTCGTCTCTGTGCATTCCATTAAACCGGGCATCAAAGAAACGCCGCGCTGACGGGTTTACAAGGTTTTCTAAAAGAAACATACAAATTACTTAGATTTTATCAGTATATAGTAATACCAGTCTGATTTCATTTCACTCCGAGGCTTTTTGCGAGGAAGATATTATTTCTTAAATTAAATTCACAATTTCCTGCAGGCTTCAATAAATGTTTACCAAGACGTTCTATCAAGCAACTGATGTTATTTCATATGGTGATTATTTGTAACGGAAATTAAAAAATCCCCATTGAAGGCCGTTTCGTTTATTGTCGATAATATCGTGGATTTCAAAAAAAACACATGAAAAATAGGACAATTTACGATCAAACTGAAATTGTTTGAAAATCTGAGTAAATCATTATGTTCTATCAATATTTACGAACATTAATTAGGCACTTGAAATAAAGGTGAACATGTCCTTTGTTATAAATCCTCAGAACTGCCTCTATGTTCAAATCTCTTTTTCTTTTCACCTTTTTTCGATTGAATTTTTGAATTTGTTTTAATGATAAATTAAATGTATTATCTCGAAAACAAAAAGCCATTTATTTGAAAATATGATTTGAAAACGACTTAGAAGAAGAAAGACAACTCGCACTAAAATAAGTATGGTGGTGAGTATATGAGTAACGCCCCTTTATAATATCGGTCAAAACCACGTCTGTCGAATTTCAGTGGGTTTTACGCTGTTGTTCAGCGATTTTCAGTTACATATGGCGGTCAGTTCACCTAACCAGTATTCCAGGACTTTATCCTGACCAGAACTAACTTACCCTTCCAATAGGAGCGAGGAACCTCTCCATATATGAAGGAAAGTCGACATGCCTGTCAAAATTTAATTGCAGGGTATCGCCGGACCACTGGACCGTGGCACTGGCCCCGTCGAAGATCAAATCAAGTCTACTGGGAAAAACAACAAAAGGCAATATATGAGTTTTCGGCAAAAAATATGGTAGGCTCATTATTTAAAAAGATACTACTTACTGCAAGCGGCAATTCCTGTTAAACCCTATAATACGAAGTTTATAATATATTTTTTCTTGTGGCCCTACATCAAACACATTTTCTAATTCACATTAATTTATCTAGTTTTTTTATTACTTGTACAATAAACCTATATAAACCTATTACTGTGATCCTTGATAAAATACTTCAGATTTTTTTTATTAAAAATTTTTTTTTTCACAAAACGTCATCCTGCCGTAGATTAATCAAGAGGATTCCGTGAAGATTTTAAAAAAAGATCAATATTAAGCAGACGACACATACATATCCTGACGACATTGTTGTGTTAGAAGATACCGAAATATAAAGCCGTACAGAAGCAGACAATTTACAGAGACATTATACAAGGTTGGCACTTTAATTAATAGAACTCTATTGAGCACGAGACAGACTGTTGTACAAAAAGTTAATATAAAAATTTGATATACATTTTATAGCCATCTTTATAATTAAACATGAACGCATTGATCAAACAATATTAAATTTCCAGGGAAATATTTTCAATTTATTTTTTCAATTTGGTCTGTTTTCGATAATCCAATAATACAGAAAAAGTATATGCCTGCAATGCCGACACATATACGAGTTTTATCGTATATCAATCGATTAAAGGCGTACTTATACCATTTCCTTCCGTACTTAAGGTCGTAGGGTCGTACGTTTCAAAATCTTCACATCTTACAGCTAGAACTTCTGGCATGAGATATTATTCTTAGTCAAAACAATGGCGTTATTCCGTACGGAAACTAGAAGAGGCAAATTAAATCCCTGTATATGTTTTAGACTGGGAGCAACGAGCCTAGCATAAAGGCCCGGGCAACATTTAAGTCGTCAACAAGCTATTAAATATACAATAAACATTTCAAAAGCTTTGTAGTCAACGATGGTTCGTGAAATGATTTAAACTGTAGTGTTCCATTTAATTTGTTTTGAATTTTATTGTTTTTCTCCTCGGCCTTGCACTATCCTGAGGCCAGGGTCCGATTTGTTCCATTTTGTTCTTCAATACCCGGTAGCACTTCGACCTGGGTCCCGTCATGATATGCTTTTAAGTATTTCAGTTGCCTCGTAATGATCCAGTATTGTAGTCATAGTGTTTGTTGTACACTGGGTGGTAAATAAGATGTCTGTCAGTTCTTGGATTACCGTTATTTGTGTGGGCTCCAGAATACTTGAAAATGTTTGTTTCTGGTTAACCGACCAACCGTACTTTCCCCAAGACCCTAGACCCTTTTTTATAAGGCCCAAGGAACGTTACATCCACTTCCTTATATTTTTATTACTTTTCTACACGAGAGCAACAAAAAGCCCTGACCTATAACCTACCTTTTTATTAATGAGCGTGTAACCAGAAACAAACCAATTTGTTAGGCCTTAATTGATAAAATGAAAAAGCTGTTTATAAACGAATCGTTTTAATAAGAAAATAACAAGTAATATCACAGAATTGACAAATAAAACGTGTGCACAGTAAGACCAGGGCCGGTATTCAATAAACATCTTAAGATTTTCTTTAACTTAAGTCGAAATTTTTACTTAAGTGTAAATTTTTTTCATGGTAAAAGTTTATAAACCAGTCATCAAAAGTGTGAAAATGAATTATCATTTTCATAATTGGCATCTTTAAAACAAAGATAAAATCATATTATTGTGATTTCCTACTTTATATTAGTACAAAAGAGTTAAGGAAAAAGTCGAATTCAAGGAAAAATATAACTTAAGTTGAAAAATTACTTAAGATGTTTATTGAATACCGGCCCAGATATAAGTGAGATGAAAAAAAAAGAAATCTCGATATTGTTAATACAGAGGTGATAAACGCACACGTACATCGATGAGAATATAATGAAAATACTAGTAACTTAAATATATTATACTGTAAATAAATGCAACAATAAAATACCACATAACAGTTCACATTCATATTCATGGTTCAAGTAAACAGTCAATCCTGTGAATAAAGGCCACCCTTAGGAAGGACACCATGTGAAATTTATTGAAGGTGGCCACTTTATTATCAGGTAATTTTGTTCTTAATAATCAATGACGGCTTTAAAAAAATGCCATGCATCACTGGGTGACTCTTATTCGAGGGTGGCTACTGGTAACACAGGATTGACGGTATATAAAATATATTAGATATAGGAGTTATCTCCCCTGTTTACTGAGTGTGAAAGTTTACATATATGCTGAATGGTGTAAAATATGTGTATAAAAATATGTTCTGTTCTGTTCTGTAAAAGACACTATTTCGTTATTGGATGTATAGTATAATTGTAATAATGGACGATTCATCTTCTCCGAGTGTACATCGCGACCTTCTGAATTCGTTGATTTATACTTAGTAAAATAGTTACCCAAAAATTGTGATCAGCCTGGTACCTGCTGACTATTTACACCCTCAGAGCCCTTTGCATACACGGAACGAGTACCAGCTCACGCACGCTGTCGGCTCTAATTAGTGTCGTTCTGCATTGTGACGTTGTAACATCATGGATAAAGTGTATAAAGCTTGATATGACAGTTATATATTCAATATTCAGCATCTTTTGTCAGATAAAGTTTTATAAGCTTTAACTTAATGATACTTGATAATGTATTGTTGATGATTGTACTATCTCTTATTGCTCTTAATTTTGATTATTGTGAGTATGGTTAGAAAATGATTGTTTGAATACGTTAACTATATCACTGATAATATCCCCAGTATTCTTATATACGGAGACATGATCGATTGCCTTCAAAACAAACGTTGACGTTAAATATTTTCAGTCTCTAAAGAATCGTACACGAGCCGGATCCGCTACCTTTCAGGACCGGAAGTGGTGGTAATAGACTTGGATCGGGTTCAGTAAATGGAGTACTAAAATAGACACTGAAATAAATAAAAACATATGTCAAGACTTGCCATTCATAATCGAATTTACTTTAACTATTAAAATTTTTTCGGTGCAGAAAAACTTCTTGTAAAATAAAAAAACTTGAGGATTGCATCATGTGTATGTTGTTGTTTTTTCTCCGGTGGATATAATTATAATGATGGTTGCTAATGAAATTTGAAAGAATTTCAATTCGTATAAAAAAGACACTTCGTTGGTATGGTTTAGAATAGGAGCCCCAGAATAATTTCAGTAGACATTAATTTTAACCATAGAACTATGATAAGTTATTTAGTCGTCAAGATTAAAAATCAGAATGAATAAGATTATCATAATTCATTTATCACAAACCCCGTCAAATGATTATGATGAAGGGGAATTCCCGAATTCTACGTAGATATGTTCCTTTTTGGCGATATTGGGTGGAAGCTGTCTCTAAGGCCAAAAAAAGTTAGTTTTTAGTTGACCGACCTACCCGTATATTTCGCCACGAACCTACGTACACCTTTTACCGATGAACCAAACATTCGCTATCTTACTGTTTCACCTCAGTTCAGCACGCTTTAAAGAGCAAAACAATCCCCGAACCTTTTTTTAATGAGCACACTTTTATAGGCCTTACACCTAAATATAATTTGAGGAATCTTACCGTATACCAGTTATCCAATGTTTACCAGACACAGCACGTACAATATAGTCAGACCGTTCTGGATCTGCTCCACACGCGATGTTTTCACTGAACAAGAACTGAACAGTCTCAACAGAATATATCGGTAAACCTGAAATATTGCAAGACATTCAAATCTGTGAACAAAGGACACCATTGGGAAATATAAATGTGGCCTTTTTTGACCTGTAGCCTTTATTCGGAGGTCATTTTGTTCTAAGTAATTAAGGACAAGTCTTAAAAGAATGACCTTCAATAACAGGGCGGCCTTTATTTGGAGGTGGTCACTAACAGAGCTTTGACTGTATATAGTACATACTAGTGCAGTAAGAACCTCGATGCAACGGCCATCTTTAAAACCAAAGTGGCCATTATAATCAGGATGTCATAATATAGAGGTTGTCACTGTTAGTAAGGTTTTATTGTACGGCCAACTCCGAATAATGGCCACCATGTGAGTATAGGACGTTCTTGTAAGAATATCATTGATTATTTAGAAAAAAAACTTCCGAATAATGGCCAAATATCAATAAAGGATTAAGAGACACACAGAGTTCAGATATTGTAGGTAATATTCATATTACCATCCTAATATAGAAACGTATCATTCATTTTGATAGCCATGAACGTCTACATTAAAAATTTGATGCAAAAATATATAAATATTATATACGATGTCAGATGAACATATGTGAATAGTGATTTATAACTGAAGTATACGCATTTACATTTTTATACAATCAAAGCAGTGGGCATGGCAACGTGAACGTGTTAAGATCTCCAAGAAATGATAAACTCATTTATCAAAGCAAACTATTTTTGTGTCTAGACTGCAATGTAAAAGTTTGACATGCTGGTGTGCCCGAAGCAACGGAAAAGGAAATAATTTCAATTAAGTTTATTGAAGAGATAAATCAAATGAAATGAGAAGCACCAAAGTTCAAGTGCCTTGTAATTTACGAGAAGGACATGGCAACAAACACTATACACCACACCACCATATGTGTGCAATCAGAACTCCTCGGTATTTGTCCACAGAAAACGCCTCGGACATATTAGAAGGCAGGAGGCCACATTGTTGTTGTTGTTCACGGGCTACTATGCATCATGGGTAATCCAGGGTCAATGATGGAAACAACCAGCCATTCTAAGAATGATTCTTGAAAACAAGTTCCTAGTGTTGAAAAGGTAGTGACTGGCAATTACCGAAAACCACATAACCCTTTTGTAACCCTACACACACACACGAGAAACGGGTTGTTCAAAGGGTCAGCCAGGATGCAAAGTAGCCCGTGGACAACAATGACAACAATAAGATGGCGGCCTACCTATTATGTCTGAGGCACCTTCTTAAGACAAACGCCGAGGAGTATTCCCCGCTACCCAAGAATTTTTATAAGACCGAAGAAACGGTTCATTCCCCTTCTCAATTGTTTACCTTTCCATGCGTTTTCAAGAGCCAAAAAAAGCCAATCTACATTTCCTATTCCTAACGAGAATGTCATCAGAGACAAATAATTTATGGCTCTAGTTATCATTAATTCACAAAGTTCAACACATACCAGTCACTCGTAACCAAGCGTCTATTCGTTCCATAGTCTGTGTCATACTCTCAAAGGAACGTCTACCAGTACGTGCGGGCAGGAACAGACGACAACTGACGTAGTTAGCGCGATCAGCAGGATTGTTGGACTTCACATGAAATATTCTCAAAGTTTTTGCCATCCTCCTTTCCGAAAACGTGGATAGTCGGTCGTCCGTAGAATCAGACGCTACTTCCATTGTTTGGGCTATATTAAATGTTCAGAAAAAATACACAAGGCTAAATATAAAAATGTTATTTTGGGGTTAACTTTTATCAGTAGGTAGCTAAGTAGGCATTTTGTTCATCATAATTATTTTTACTATAAAAATAAAAGAACATTTTTGGGGTCAAATTCGTCAACATTTGTTCAAGGTCAAGCGATTTGAAGAGTCGGTGGCACAAACGGCAAACCATGTTTTACATGTTTTAAGGTTGGTGGGATTCAAACGTAACGTGACTAGTGACCCTTACTCGTCAGAGACCATAGTCGACCCCTTTTGCAAATAATATCGTAGAGAGAAATATTTATTGTTTCAATAATTCTTTTTGTGAGAACAAGAATGTTTCTTTTACCTATTACGTTTCTATGCACGACAGCATCATATTGTTGAATATTAGCAATACGAAGGCCCTGGAAAGATACAACAAAGTAATTAGCACTACATTGTATTTAAATCGATTAAACTAAAATTCAAAATGTTTCGAGGTTTCAGAGTGAACGAGACCCAAACGCTTTAGATAAACGCACATTGTACGAGTATTGTTCTACAAATTAAAATTGGAATATAGAAACATTTTACAAATATTCTACATAGTATTTACTACACATGAGCTGGTATTCAAGAAAAATGAGACCTCACTCGCCCAATGAGCAGCAACTTTACCTGAAGAGAGATACGATGAAAGCTATGTGGATATTGCGAAGTATCCCAGACAATTCTTTGGAACACGTTCATCATGATAATAACTAACATAAATGGATATCATAAAAACATTAGCCAAAATAGGGATATCAATATTTGATGTAAGAATTGTATGGAAAGAAATGAGGCTCGAACCTGTATCGCTTCGGCGACAGCGCACTAGACCGGTAATTACAGACAAAACGCACCTTGTCATTGAAACATGAAAACAATTCCAGACAAATGAACGAATTATCCGGCTAAACTGACATGGCTTTCGATGAATCATGCGTACATTGTATTATTTATCCATCACCAGGCTTTTGATATGAAATACTGTGGAATCGTTAATTTTCGTTGGGGATTAAATTTCGTGGATTTCGTGGATTGGCTCATCCACGAAATCAAATCCCCACAAATTTTTAATGCAGAGATAAGGCATTTCTTTTCAGAAATCAAAATCCACGAATTTATGTCCCCACGAAATAGCCATTTCAGTAAAAACCACGAAAATTGAATCCAACGAAAATAAATGAAAGTACAGTAAACTTCTAGGATGCAAACATTGGTAATCGTATCAACAATTTGAGCCTTTATACAAGTCTCCCGGAACATTAAACTTTCCTATCCACAAAACAGAGCATATGCTCCCAAAACGTATACATGTATGTAACACTTACTTGATTTTTTGATGCCCATTGTCCAAGACTGAACACAACTTGTTCAAACGGTTCAAATTTTCCTGGCGTTACTGATGTAGGCGATTCAATAACTTGTGGAACGACTTCGTCAAATCCTGAAGATAAGGAAAGTGAAATATTACGCTAAGAATGACAAAATGTATAGAGTACTAGTAATTGTTTTCTTAAACAAAACTCTCTCCATAGTATAACAACAGTCGCTGCTAAAATATGTCCTTTGAAAGGTCTTGCGAGTAATCATTGATAATATTTTGAAATCGGTTGACAAACATTTTCTATCATGCGACTGGCTTCAATTGTAGCTGTTGCTGATCATCACCGTCTTCTGATCCGCTATTGGTCGCAAAATACATATATTATATGATCACCCACGATACCATTCAACAAGTCGACAATTTTAGATAATTTAAGGTGATTACAGTTCATTGCAGGATGTACAAACATTCTGAAATTGTCAATCAAGGAACGATGTGATCGAAGACGATTTCAAGCTATTGTGTGACTAGAACTTTACCAATGGATTGTTTCTATGCTACTGTAGGTCTAATATATGTTAGAAACACCTGTATTAAACATAGATTAGGCGATAAACATGTTTGTTTCTGGTAACACGACCTTTCCTACTTTCCCCTGGACCCTTTTTTACCTTTCCACACGCTTTCAAGTTAAAAAAAAGACCCGACCTACCGGGTCATTCAATGATCATTTAACAAAAAAGTAAACATTTCTGTTGCCTTATTTATATGAAATGATACTGGACAAACTTAATTAACAATACTTCACCTATCTCTTCCCTGGCAGGTTGTCCTTTTACGTAAAATATACGTATAACTTGAGTATTTCTTTGAGATTTATCTTTATTCTCGGACCATGATGTACTTTCTGGATCAAGATCTTTCTTGAATCCTTCATAAGCCTTAACACTGTCTGTCTCAATGGTAAGAATCATCCCTGTTTAAATTCAATATGAAAATATGAGATCTCAAATCAACGTGTGTGTTCTCTGTACCTGGTATCATCCTATGCTCTGTCAATTACATGTACATGTATCGACAGCGCACTTTATTACAAGATGGATTCCTTCTAGGATGATGACTATATACTAGAGCGGCCCTCTGTAGAGCAACAACCTCTCTATAACAACACCTTCAAAATTTCTCTAAGTTGATATTTACTCTAAATTTAACCTCTGTAGAGCAACAACCTCTAAACAACGGCCAGTATTTGAAGCTCCCACAGGGTGTTGCTTTACAGAGGTTGTACTGTACTGTAATTTATCATGGAAACTGAACCTACATAGACTTGCACTGCAAAACTAAACTGGAACTACAATGTAGTTTAGCATTGCTGATGTAAAAACGTATTTAGGTCCGCATAAAAATTCCTACGCGCCGAGCGAGTGACGGCAATGATAAGCAGAACAACTATCGTTCAGTTTCCAAAAATGGTTTATGATCTGAACTTGACAAACTACAGAAAAACTGCTGTAGGTACAACGAACTAGTTATGGTTAATAAATTCCAATTACATGTAGTAGGCAAGGACAATGTTAAGAGCGATGGGTTCTTAATTTTACCTGGAATAGGATCCTCAGCTAGTTTAGTGTTTAATCTTTTAAGTGTATCAGCTAAACCTTCAAATGTGGCAAATGTATGCATTCCACCTAACATCGTTACATTACCATCAATAATCATCCTTCCTCTCCTGTAAAACATATACTTTTGTGACTGTTTGAGTTTTGTATTCGCCGCGTAGTAGACGAGTACAGTGTTTCCGTATTTCAGAAGCAGTTCACCGGAAGTGAAAAACCTGACATCACTCACTTCCTGTTAAACCACTGCAAAAATAGTTCGGCTACTACACGTGGGGTGTCAATCTCATCCGTTGATTTACGTTTGTTTACAGACCAGTTTAAACGGTCCACGAGAATCAAATCATGGCATTGCTATAACAGACAACATTATGTGTATGTCACAGCTGTGGATATGAAACGAAGCTGTTATCGTTCAGCATTTTGATAGTTACAATACATTAACAGAGGTATATAAAAGAATATCACAAACAATCGGAATACAAGCGTCAGTTACTTCGTAACAACTCGGCTTATTCCGTCGTTATGACGGATCCACTTCCGCCCGAAGCTCGCCTCGTGACATTTAAGTATATACGTACAATGATCGAGGTATATTTAAATACAATAAGCACAATACCTGTAATATCCTCTTGTAGGCATTTCAATCGTCACTTTTTCAGGAACAATATTTTTGATACCAAGTTGTTGTGGAGAGCCTGAATTAGATGCCTTGGTTAACCATAACCTAAAAAAGCAAAAATACAGACGGAAGAGTAATGTTACAGACCAAGTCATGTGACATTTGAACGTATTATTGTGCGGTTGTTACTGTTGAATCCATGTATAAAACTTTTTACCATAGAATAAAAATTTGGTATTAGTATAATGTTTTCATAATGGCCTTGTTATTAGGCTGAATGACTCTCGTATGAGCCGGAAATTGATATGACTGTCCGAAGTCAATCATACAGTAACAATGCCTTTAAGAAAACACTTACTTATTGACAATTTTATTAATTAACTATAAAATCGATAAAATAGCGGGTTCATAATGAGCGTGCTGGACAGCCAATCAGAATAACCAAATCTCATAATGGCCGTGATTTTTCATAATGGCCAATTTTTGTGTTCATAATGTCGTGATGAACTTCATATCGGCCCTGTACTTGAAGTGAAAATGAGCCTAATATTGTATACTAGTTAATTAATAATAAATATAAGTTTGTGTGAATATTTATAATGTATCCTGATTGCGAGACTGATTATTAAAGTAGATCTACATGTTGCTAGTACATGTGTTACTTAGTTGTTACAAATATGGTATATTTTAATGGTATGTTTTGGCACATAAAACAAAGGCTTTGACATTGAATAAACGCACATTCTCTTTCTTGGGTACAGAAGATTCTGCTGATAGTCATTATTTAAAAGTACACACCTCAATCCTTTAATATACACTGTAAAACCGAACGTGGCCTCGTGACGTAACATTTCATTCAGGTCGTAACTAGTGCTGCCATCTTTGGCCTTTGACAACTTCCGGTTGACTGACTCACATTTCCAAACACAGTAAAGAGGATTATCCGCCAACCAACGATTTGCGGCTTCAACAATTGTACTATAATTATGAATGATAAGCATCTTTGTTTTATTATTATAAGATTTACTATATGTATGGTATCTTAGAAAGGTTGTGTAAACTATGAAATTCACGTCAGGTTGCTTCAAATTGCACTAATAAAAGTCACATAAACAAAAATCAATTTAAAAAAACTCATACCTTAAGCATGCCTAGATATTATAGACTTTACTTTTTCCCTTTAATGTAGTTACCATTAAATGAAGGCATTTACTAATTATGAAAAACATACCATAACTTTAAAATCAAAGAACTACATGTACATGTATCTAGTCAAAACGAAGTGAGTCTTAAGGAATTTGAACGTTATTACAAATTATAATCGCTTCTTTTCGCTCCATGCCAGATATGTATTTATTAGTTTTTATGCATACCTAAAGTCATCGAATCTAGGGGCAACCTTTCCAGCCATGTTTCCCGGATGTATACATCTAGGCATGATATCTATATATGCCAGAGAGGGTAAGGGAGCATCGGCTTGGTGGACCTTCACCGAGGTCTGGTATACACCCATTATCTGCAGATACAAAGTAGAACATCAAAGTTTAATGAAATTAACATTATTCATAGATATGTTGTCAGAAAATTTATTACAGTGTATCCCTACTACGAATGAGAACTGTCAAGATAAATTTGACTTTATCACAATCTTTACTAACATCAAATGAATCAAAACGATTCGGATTATAATATTTTTATATATTATTTTATAGGGATTATATATTTTATTTTAAGCCACATCTAGGACCAATGTACAAATGTGTATATTGGTATGTATGTATTGGTCCCAGACTACATACAACCAAGACGGCCGAGCGTAAGAATTTCAACGACTCTCTTTGGAACCGAACGATACTTCGGCTTTCCATAGCCGTCACTCGCTCAGGACCTAAGTACTGCACTTCTCTACATCCGCCATATAAACTGGTTCCCGTTCCATGTTGAAGGGCAAATGTTATTCTGGTTCCCTGCCTAATATTCCTTCGAGTATCAGTAGTGTCCGGGACAGGTAATCGAGACTATGCAAGTTCATGTAAGTTCGGATTCCATGAGTACTTTTAGTACTTTGATTTACTAACTGACTATAACAATCGGAACTCTTCGGCGTTTGTCTAACAAAAGTGGGTATTTCTCAGTTACGGAAATACCCGAGTAGTTACGATTGTGACTATAAAGCAGTATTAGTGTTACCTCTTCGTAGGAAGGTGGTGGATTGAGGAATGGTACGTCATCAGCGGATAGAGGTGGATATAGTCCGTCTTTCTCCATGGTGATATGGGTGTTGATTCGGTAACTGTGAAAAACATTCTTGTAAATTATACAGTATTCTTTTTAAATTGAATACAAATGTACATCCATGTACCAACGCAATTACTTATTTGAAAACTAATCAATATAAACTCATTATTTAAAACCAACGTGAAGATGTCTGCGAATAATTTAGTACGTCATACCGTACACGTTAAGACTCTTAGACAAAAAAATCTATAATGTTTCGACTATTTTCGTAAATATGGACATATTAATAAAGTCAAACGTACGAATGCTACCCTTTGGGAAAGACATAATTTGGCCGTAATAGACGGATGGCCGTCATATATTCGGAAGTCTTTTTGTTCTAAGTAGGTTTTTAAAAGAATGGTATATAACTATATATACACAGGATGGTCGTTATTCGGAGGTGGCCGCTTACACAGGTTTGACTGTATTACTACATGTGTTTATGTAACCAAGACAGTCTAAATCAATTCTTTCTGTAACGTAGTTTAGTACCTAGAGGTTTATTCATGATAAGATGCTTTTGACGATAAAAACTAATAATTTATTCTCAAGTTAACAAGACACGTTTCTTACAGAATAATTGATAATAGAACGTATCTACGCGGACCATTATTGGTGTTGTGAACTTCTACATATTAACATTATAATATCGTATTTTTCTACAATTTAGTTGTTTCAGGAGAATTGTTGATAAACACATATTCAGTACTTACCCGTAATGTTTAGCCTTCTATAAAATCCTTATATAACAATTACATTAATTTTAGTCCATACACAATTTTATTCAGTTAATGTACATTTTGCAATCCACTGACTGTGGTATTAAATGCGATTTGTTAGGATCAGGGGCATTGTGTATTGCAAATAATTTCAGTATGATTATACTGTAATTTTGGATCAATACACGTATACTGATCGGGTATGTGTGTGTACTATTTATAAAATAAAACCAATATCGATCTTAATAGAAAGGGTAAAAACTAGTAGATACCCGGGTCACAGTCCGGGTAATTATGGTCATGAAATTAAACTAACAAATAGTTTACTTGACTCAGGGCGGATGTACTTAAATAACCACATCATAGTTAGAGAAACGTTTTTTACATTCTCGTACGCACGCATCTACGTTTTAACAATTATTACACAAAACCATCAATATAAATTGGATTTTGCCAATATGAAAATTGACTAACCGATGAATTTTGTTCCTAAACTCATATCTGAAAAAAAAAGATTGGCTTAAACAAAATATTGGCTAACCCTGAAATTAACGTCCATCATAATGTCACATTGTGCGAAATGATAAATCTCATATGAATTAAGACTAACACTCATTATGAAATAATGATAACTCTAAATACGAAATAAGACTAACACTTAGTGTGAAATAATGATAACTCTAAATACGAAATAATACTAACACTTAGTGTGAAATAATGATAACTCTAAATACGAAATAATACTAACACTTAGTGTGAAATAATGATAACTCTAAATAGGAAATAAGACTAGCACTTAGTGTGAAATAATGATAACTCTAAATACGAAATAAGACTAACACTTAGTGTGAAATAATGATAACTCTAAATACGAAATAATACTAACACTTAGTGTGAAATAATGATAACTCTAAATACGAAATAAGACTAACACTTAGTGTGAAATAATGATAACTCTAAATAGGAAATAAGACTAGCACTTAGTGTGAAATAATGATAACTCTAAATACGAAATAAGACTAACACTTAGTGTGAAATAATGATAACTCTAAATACGAAATAAGACTAACACTTAGTGTGAAATAATGATAACTCTAAATACGAAATAAGACTAACACTTTGTGTGAAATAATGATAACTCTAAATACGAAATAAGACTAACACTTTGTGTGAAATAATGATAACTCTAAATAGGAAATAAGACTAACACTTAGTGTGAAATAATGATAACATTAAATACGAAATAAGACTAACACTTAGTGTGAAATAATGATAACTCTAAATACGAAATAAGACTAACACTTAGTGTGAAATAATGATAACTCTAAATACGAAATAAGACTAACACTTAGTGTGAAATAATGATAACTCTAAATACGAAATAAGACTAGCACTTAGTGTGAAATAATGATAACTCTAAATACGAAATAAGACTAGCACTTAGTGTGAAATAATGATAACTCTAAATACGAAATAAGACTAACACTTAGTGTGAAATAATGATAACTCTAAATACGAAATAAGACTAACACTTAGTGTGAAATAATGATAACTCTAAATACGAAATAAGACTAACACTTAGTGTGAAATAATGATAACTTTAAATACGAAATAAGACTAACTCTTAGCAGGTCACTATTAATTTAGTGTTCCTGCTATGGTGCGAAATAAAACTAACTCATAGCGTGAAGTAAGACTGACATTCTGAGTCATTTTGCACTGTCAGTTCTTTCTTCACACTACGATTTTTTTTCATTACTATGACCTCCTTCACTCTGTATTGCCATTCACCACCACAAGCATGTAAGTACGATTTTTGCATAACTTTCCATCTGTTATCGTTCGTACACGTCATTCCATTTTTGTGTAAGAACTTCATCTTATCGCTGGTACAAACATGGTAAGTTCAACCAGTTCTATTTTGTTTAATTATTTCAATTAATTTACTTATAAGTCGTTAACTAGCAATATGTTTGTTTGAAATTCAACTATATGTGGTGATTCTGACTGTGGCTACATGTTTTCTTTTACATATCACGTGTATTCAACGTTAATTTATATTACAACAAGGCATACACGTGCACAGACTACAGTTTGTGAGCTTGTACGAATGTTAATTCAAACGTGTGAATAATGGACATCTCTTGAGATAGGTCTCCAATCTCAAATCTCATTTTTACATTGTTAACAATTCAACTATGATATACTATAACTTATATTAATCATACATTTTTCTGTCAGTGTATTTGATCTGAATATGTTTTTGAAGTTTAAACAAAGTCACTTTAAGATACATAATTTGATGAGAATGAAAAATGAGATTTAAGCTTGTAGACTGATCTTAAGTTTTATATCCTCGCTGCCAGTACGTATATAATACTGGTCTTTATTTAGAGGTTTATTTGATCTGTCGTACTAATTATTGTATAATAAATAGTATCCATGGTACAAAGGGGGGGGCTTTTATTCACGGGGGGGGCTTTTATTCACAGGGGGGGCTTTTATTCACAGGGGGGGGGCTTTTATTCACAGGGGGGGGCTTTTATTCACAGGGGGCTTTTATTCACAGGGGGGGCTTTTATTCACAGGGGGGGGGGCTTTTATTCACAGGTGCCCGTTGTCTCAGGTTTCATTGTTTAGCAAAACACGGTTATGATAAATTCCCTGGGACTCGAAAAATTCCTTCATTATATCCAAATTTGGCTTTGTCTATCAGAATGAAATAAAGAATGGTGTGCACGACCTGCCACCACCGGGATTATATCTTCTAATATACCACATTGGTAGAATGTTAATTATGGGAAATTGTTTACGTATTTTAGTAAAATGTGTAACATCGTCTACTCATGCTTACCTTTGCGTCTCATTTATTTATCTTATAAACAGACAATTATCAATAATAACATATACATTCGTCCTTTTTAGTCTGTCCGGATTCAGTTGCTATGCTATGTTTGTGTTGTCATGGTGATTTCTGGAGATACTTCCGGTTTGCTTGTGAGCTCATCAAGGTTTGTTTGGTTTTATTATACAATGTTGCGTTAAAGGATCCGGTCAATATCGCCCATAGTAAACCTAACTACGGTTCATTTAGATACCTACCAGTTTTGAAAAGAAAATTCTACAACGAACTTACAGAAGGTCGGCGACCTAACCATGAAGGTGTAAACATGGAGCCTTCATCCACTGTTAAAGCTGTTAAAGTCCCCAATTAACCCCTAGCTGTTGGTGCGGCATATAACCACACAGAAAATAAAATCCGATGCAATTATAAATTAATTGAAAACAGGCCGAAGTACCTGTATATTTCATTTTGTATTAGTTCGCCAGTGTACGCAAATTATAGTACGCTTTACCAATTACATACTAGTAAACGTGTACTTATATTTTAAAGAAGTATGAAATGGTAGACATTACATTAAGCACCTTTTGTTCGTTCCGAGCCTACATGTGTACATGTTTGTACCATTACATATTTCATTCTCTGACGAACTTGGAAACACTGAAAAAGTAGGTAGAGCGCACACATCTGAAAAAAAACATTTATACTGTACTCGTATAAGAATTTACTTCACTACAACTGCGAATTATCTGCCTTGGTTATTTAAATAAATAATGCATAGAAATCGTTTATTTCTTATTACATGCTTATCAAAATAGCATAGATAGGTATATGGGTAGGGACAACATTATTTTATTTTAATAATATCATTGAAAGCGTGCGATAGAAGTTAATGTATTAATTTGTTCCTGCGGGCCTAATAAATCGTTTTAGAGTCGTGTGGAAATAATAATTATGGTTTTAAAGTGTTACGCCTATTATGGAAGTACAAACACTGTGAGAATTTTGCAGACTCTCAAATTAGCTTCAGAGTTGAGGGTAACAGTGACGTACCCAAGGTTTATTTTGACAATAAAGTTAGTTAGAATTAAAATTGTGTTTCATTTCAGTGATGGTGAATTATCAAATGGTCAAACAAGTGTAGTCTTTGGTGGAAGTAAAGCCAGAGTTGTCTTTCATTTGTCTGATTTCAACAATGACTCTTTATTGACGTTGGAGGAAATGAAACAAGTGTTCATTGACTTTGATTCAAATGGTTGGATTTTAGGAGTTATAGACGTATTTATCTAAATTGAAGCTTTCCACACAAATAACATTATGTACATACCCAATGTACAGAACGTCTGACAACTAATCTATATTGCTCAAGTTTGTCCATTATGTGTATATAAGTTGTACAGAATTGTTATCATATGATGCTAATTTGTTAATAACTCTTTCAAGCATGCGAAAAGGTAAAAAAGTGAGACAGCGAATGCGCCGTTAGTCGGGTTTAATATAAAGTATAGAGTCGCGGGAAAAAAGTTAGGGTAGGCATGGCAACCAGAAATAAATTTGTCACGACCATAATCGGTCGGCGACGTCGCGACCAAAATCCAACGTCTAGCCAACATGGTGTTTACTGGGACCATTTTTTTACTTTTTAACCTGTCTCGTTGTCTTTAATATTTTATGCGGCTCGAATAATTCTGTCATTTAATTCACAATACAGGAGATGGCAATGTAACGGCGACCGAATTCTTTGCTTTATGGCGAGCCAAACATCTTGGTGGAATGACGGAATCCCTTCATCTCTTCATAAATCTTGACGCTAACAAAGATTTCGTCATTGAAGCTGATGATATGCCCTACGTTTTTGGATATTTCGACAGAAATCGTAAGTTTCGGTTAATTATAAGTTTATTTGTAATCTATTACATAGCCCATTTGGTGCTTGATTAATAACCCTCGATAGACGAGGTCTTGTATTTTAAGCTATACTAGTACTCGCATCTTATTTAAGAGTAAAATCATAGTGCTGATAGTTTGTTTCTGTTAATCTGTTGTTTAGCTGCCCATTCGACAGCTACGGTCATTTTAGAGCCCCGCCCCCTCTTTCAGAGAGAGTGGGGAGAATTGTATAAAGCACCGATACACGCCTAAAACATTTCCTGTGATGTTCTAAACATATTCCTGGACTCCGTAGATGCGAACACCGAGAAAAGCGTCTCTTCGATTAATAGTCCTACGTGTTACCGATAGACCACCGATCCACTCTAGTACTGATAGTAAAATATGTACAAAGCATTTTATAAGGTCTGATGGTTAAATTCACTGAGTATTTCCTCATTCGAAAGAGGATTCTGGGATTGCAAAACTGACATGATCATATGCTTACCGCATCTCCTCCTTACATCATGTTATCACCCAACGTTTGAGTCAAAGATCTTTTTTTATTTAGATCTGGTCAAACTAGCATGGCTTTCCATTGGATATATACTCATCATCCCGTTCGTGTAGAAATAATACATGCTAATAGTTAAGTTCATTATTGAGTTAGTTTTCAAAGCATGCCCCATTAAATGACAATGTCCTTATACCGATAGAGATATGACCCAACTCGATTAAGTACGTGTACAGTCGGCATATGGTGTTTCAGTTCATCAGTTTAGTGTTGGTAATCAATTCTAAACATTTTCACCATTTTTTCGGGTTAAATGTCCGTTTTTATTCAGTGTCAGTGTAACTTTCAACTCCTTCGCACTAATCACTCGATTAAAAAAATCATTGTTATCATTGTTCAAGTATGGTGCAAACTTCGGATATTTTGAAATTAAAGTAAAAAAAGCTTGCCCTATGTTATCTTTTGTTGTCGATTGGCTTGAAAATTGTAACATGTCCTGCGAAACACGACAATATGGATGAGGTCAGATAAGTTCACATCCGGAAGAATATACCGGACGTCCAACAAAAATCAGTTTTAACTAAAGTATTGGTGACTTTTAGTATTTTCAGTATAATACATGTACATTGTACTTGCTTTTTCAGAGGACGGTATGATATCAGAGGAGGAATTTGTTACACAGTGGTTGAAATTGTCAAAATAAGTCTGTGAATCATGACAGTGTATTTGCTTGAAATAAAACAGATAAAAGTACACCGACTCCTTTGAGGTTACATGGCATCGTTTTGTACAGATAAGAATTGATCAGAATACAGTGTGGAACCTTTCACCTTTCTAATGGTATTAAGTCAACAATGATCTAAACAGCATACCGTACAGTAACGACGGAAGCTAAATGGATATCTACATATTAACTTTGTTATTCAATTTTTTTTATTTTAAACATTTTTTTCTGTTTCCAAAATAGATACAAAATTTTGAAGATAATCAGAAAGATGTTCCATGGGGTGGGGTCATAGACTGACAATCCTTAGTCAAAGATAATGGTTTTCAAATTTAAGTGCATTGGTGCACACTATGTTTAAAAATAAAAACATCTGATAGTATTAATATTGTTTCGTGGAACATTTGCAAGAGTAAGAAAAAACTGCAATTTAAGGTATGTCTAAGAAATGGGCTCCGGATATGTATTTTAAAAAATGAAATTCTATTTGGTAAAATTTGTAGTGTGGGTAGCCCGTGATCTTGGTGAACAGACTGGGTCTGTCAATGACTATAATAAGCCACCTGCTTTACTAAGAATATGTTTGGCATGCAGGTATAAAATATTTCGGTCTAGTGGACAAATTATAGTATAAGCCACAAAACACCATTTTTCATTTGAGTCAAAAATCAAATTCCCAATAATAGACACAAATCAATTTTATGCAATTATATCATATCAAGAGACGCTAGCTAGGTTGAAATTGTGGAAAACTGTTATAAGACCATCATTGTTACTTTCTTTTAATATCATTTTCTGAATTGCATACATTTAAACAGAGAAATTGTTGATTTAGTAAATAAGTTGAGTTTGAGCAAAAACTTATTTTTGTGAAACTGAGGCATGAACTTGCCATAATTCTAGTACATGTACATGGTTATTTTGACGGGATCTCTTAGTAACCTGCACTTAAGTTCCCATGTATATTGTTCATGTAACAGTTAATATGGTGATTTGGAAAGTTTATATAGAAGATGTGGTGACATGGACCTTACGGTAAAAGTTCAGCGAATTGATAAGACATCATTTGAAAAATTCTTTCATTCTGTTATCTAAGTTCAAACATGGTGAGTGAAAATTTAAGTCTATCTATTTATGTAAAATTTATATTTCTATTTTATACAAATGACATTTCAAAATCAATTTTGTTTTGTTATATAGTGAATTGATTGTGTCATTATGTTTTTTCGTCACAATTATGTTGTCATTTTCTCAACTATTCAATCACGAGTAGACAAAAATAATAAACGTATTTTTAAAACATGTAATTATACATGTAGCACAAATATAGATTTTTCGTGTACATTTGTATATTAATTACAATTACAAGGCTATAATAACGTGCGTTTGTGACAAAATATAAACTTTTCAATAAAACATGACATAAGATTAGTAAATACTTGTAAAATAACAAATATCTAGTTTACCCGAGTGAATTACTTTGCGTATACTACTTTAACATACCATTGTTTCAGGTCTCCGTGTGTCACATCCTCGTGATAGCCAGCGCATGTGCGTATGTTGTGTAAGTAACTTCTGCTTCGGGGGGGGGGGGGGGGGGGGGGGCGTAATATAACATCAATTTTAACAAAGACAGTGAAGCCCCCCCCCCCCCCCCCCTTAGAATGAAAATATGAAGTTTTCTTGCAGGAAATGGTTCATGAATGGTTCCTGCATGAAGTATGACTAACTATTTGATAATTAAGGGATTACGCAATATACATTTTTTTTTTAAATCTGGCCACCAGAACGTTCGTGCGTCTGTCTGTTTAGGGTGGGACTAACATGAAGGGAGATCATAAATATCTGTGTTACCTGTCGGATTACTGAATTTCCAAAGTCCTTTCCATTCAGCAAACCAGTGACGAATTCGGCCGATTTTCCACACTTGAACAAGAGTCTATGAGTCTATTTTGATTATCGAACTTGAAATAATAGCAAGACCTGGCGTGCTTCATGCAGTAATTTGTTTCCTTCTGTTCTATTTTTTCTATCCATCAGGCCAATAGCCAATACATGGATCAAATCAGCGTAAAAATGTTAATATATGGTAACCTTACCTACCCTAATCTACCGCTAGTAGTATTTTAGACTTTTCATTGGGCCTAAAGATCAGTACATCCGCTTTCCCATATCTTGAAACCTTTCGACATGCTTTCAAGAGCCAAACAAGCTTCGACATACCTTCGCTAATTGAAATGAGCATTGTACTGTTTCTTATATGTGTTTATTTATTTACACACTGTTTAATAACACCATAAATACTAGTACTGTATACGAATGCTGGGAGACAACTAAATTGTATCTGAGATAAAGAGAACATATGCGGTCATTGTAATACGGTACCGATATAGTAAACATATGGACACTACAAGCATGTAACCGGAAACAAACATTGTTTTAGTTTTTCTTCTTTTTATTTATAAATGTCCTACTCGGCCCTCTTCAACCTAAGTATGTAGCATACCATTCAGCGATACGACCCGCCTCCGTGGTCAAGTGGTTAATGTCGCTGTAACCTCTCGCTGATAGAGGGTCGTGGGTTCAAGCCCAGCTACCGACCATGTCTCAGTATGTGAGAAAGTAGGCAGTTGCTTACGGAGGATGGTAGTCTAGTACTGGTTCTTCCCAGGAACGATGCTTAGGTCAACTGTCCGCCTCATATGACTCTGATTGTTGAAAAGGGGCGAAAAACAAACAAACAAATTACGCGAAACATCGGGTGATGTTTCAACGCGAACAAAAGAATTGGAAGAAGCTAGTAAGAGGTTAGGTCTAAATTAAGAATAGTAAGAAGATGACTGGACTCATAGCTTTACTGCTTTTCACAGATTGTGTGAACCTTCACATGGTGGCGGTGGTGTTATTGATGATAGTCCACAGGCTAGAATGATATTTAAACTCGCTGATAAAAGTAATGATACCCATCTTACGTACAATGAATTGAACCAAGTGTTTGCTGATTTTGACACTGATGGTAAGTAATGAGTATGTTACTACTTAAGTTATCTGCATTAATTTACGATACTTTTAAACGCATGGCCATATTTAAGTTCGAGTATTCATGACCATATGGGAAACATGAGATCAATCTACCCGACCCGACCCATTTGGGTGCCAAAACAACAAATTTTACATTTTTAATGCACCTGACGTTTGATTTAAGATTGAACGGAATTCACCAAAGTTTGCGGAGTGTTAAGTATGTTCCATTCATAATTCTAAATGTATGAAATAAAAAACATGAAACGGAGTAGAAATACTGAACAAGAGCTTCGGTTTGTTATACACGGGTCTGTATTACAATATTCGACTAAACATGTAAAGTAAAACTTCGATATTACCTTTGGGAGCAATAGAGGTCTTTATACTTGGATGGTGACATCAGCAAGTTGAAACATGAGAACAACAGAAACCTGATCTGAAAATAATATGTGATTATTGAAATAAGGAGGTGTTTGTGATAAATGTAAGTGGTCTCCTGGTGTTGTTTTATTGATGTCGCTTGCTGTATTACTTCAGGAAATGGTAATGTAACTACAACAGAATTTCTGACATTGTGGACCGCAGACCAAATAGGAGGACCTGCTCAGGGTCTTGTTCTATTCAATAACCTGGATGTAAACAAAGATGGTGTGATCGAGGACAACATTGATATGCCTTATATTTTCTACTTCTTTGATAGAAATGGCAAGTTCACTTATCTACTTCTTGTCACGTTTCTTATTTAAAGTTAGTTAGAATTGATCTTCTCAAACTACTTAGGATGTCAAGTAATGCTCGAGCATTTGCCCTGGCATGTTTTCATCAGGCTTAGATAACTTCTTGCGTCTGTTTACTTTTTCAGTGTATATTTTGCAACACCTTGTTACGAAGTTTTTATCTAATTATACACTCGTAACATCTCGGGCATTTCCGTAACTGAGAAAAATGCCTCGTTCATAAGTGTAGGGTTACAAATTTTGGTTATTTGATTTCCGGTAAATACTTTTTCAATACTAGCCACTTGTTTTCGTAGAATTTCAGACTTCCAAACGTGTTTATCGTTCGCGATTGATAAAATGGGCATTAAATTCACTATGAAAGAGAAACAGATTGTTCCCATCGTTGGATTCCCAGGGTCAGCCATGGTGGAAAGTAGCCCTTTAACAACTACAACAAAATGGCGGTCTGTCTATTATGTCCGAGGCAATTTCGTTAGACAAACGCCGAGGAGTACCGATTGCTAATTATATTGAACAGTGAGCTCCCTTTGCAGAGTCTAATGTACAATATTACGGGCCTTTACCTAGCTGTGTATTTAAATTACTGTAGCTAAATTGTATAAGATATATCAACAGTCCTATTATAGACAGATCAAAGGCTTGTATGTGATAAGAATCATACTCCAGAACCTAAATTTAAATAATGAATACTGGAAGCGACCTGTAAATTTTGATAAGCAACTATATATAGAAATGTAAAGTAGATAACTCAGAAATTAAAAATCAACAAAGTCAAATTGTTCTTTATGCATTTTCTGGTTTGAAATCAGAAAATGCCTCTTTAATAGTTTATATAACATTGAGAAAACACTACAGTAAAACCCAGGTTATTCGAACTCGGATTATCCGAAAACCTGGTCCTATCCGAAATAAAATTTCGGTCCCGATTTTCACGCTACATGTATAATGTTTTGAAATTTATGTAGAATGTCTTGTCAAATATAGCTTTATGCACTTAAAAGTAGCCAATGCCATTCATTGTTTTACACTCATAAAGTGTAGATAACAAAGTACTGACATCTCTTATCTTTTAAGATACATGTACATGACTAACTACAAACAATGAGATCGCTCCTTACAAACTGCATGGTTTAATTAAGAGGTGCTCTTTTTACTTTCAGCCGATAATTATGTATCAGAAGGAGAGTTTGTAATACAATGGGTAAAAATATCTTCGTAATCAGCAAATAACGTGATGTATTACCTTGATATATTTTCGTGACAATAAACGTTATAAAACATATACTTATGCCTTGTTCTCGTGTTACCATCGAACATACTGTGCCTACCCATAAAATAGTTTAATTATTATTGTTATCTGTACCTGTCCCAAAATTCTTAAATAAATCATATGACACGTGCTCATATATTTACTTCAAACAAGCGTGTTAACATCATAAGCAATTGCAATCTTAAGTGATTTTTATATCGTATGTATGTCAGTGTAGTTTGTCCAGCATGTCTTCTTGAGAAGCTCAAAAAGTCAATATCAATATTTGTGTTGTGTGAAATTCCTGTCCATATTGTAATCATCCAGGATATCCTAATTATTACTGGACGCAGGAATGATTCCATAACAACGGGTGTACATTAAACACAAACATAACACTTCACATATCTATGATCCACAATTTATCGTTCATCCGACAGAAGTCCAAATGCATAAAGCTTAAAAGTAAGGACAGTTTCTTATTCAAATAAACTTATTAAAGACATATCAATGTTCAATTTTGACCAAAACATTACAACTTAACACTTTGGACTGCGTGCAAATATAACTAACAAAGTTATATAGTACCAGGGCTGATTTACTCTGTCTTAAAACATGAATTCATTTTCGAAGCCATTGAATATCTGGATGTAATAAAAGAATCCAAATACAGAGCCGCGCTAACAAGATTCCAAGTATCGTCACATGACCTTTTAATAGAATCAGGAAGATACGTTGACACTTAAATAAACGATATGCTATGGTATGTACAAATGTATATAAGTCCTTGATGCTATGTAACTGTTCAGTGAAAGTCGTGAAAAATGAGTTTCACTTTTTATTAGTATGTCCTTTTTACAGAGATTTGTATTATACATTTATATGTCATTATACATTTCCCCAACGCAGGCTACCGGCGTATGGAGCCACAAAATAAAGCTTCATATATATTATATTCTATATAATATTATAATATGGAGAAAAAACTTTATTTTGTTTTCATAAAACATATAAACATAATATTTGACCGTGTTTCAGAGTACAAAAAATTCCTTGGTAGTAGAGGCTCTTGGGGGGGGGGGGGGCTTCATACGTCGTTAGCCTGTGGTGTCCAACCTAATTAAGCCATTTGTATCAAATATTCTGTATTATTCAATTAGACTGTGGAAGACTTTGTGGAATTGTTCTACACATGGGTGTGTATTGTTTTGTTACTTTGTACATTTTATTAATATATGATGCGAAATAGTTTCGCCTTCACCAGATCAGGTAGATGCAACTTAAGTTAATTAAGGGTGCAGTTGTTGGTTGGTTCTACATAAACAAATGTAGTCGAAAGAGCAATGAACGCAAAGTTGTACATCTTTTATTCCATTCATATAATATGTGTGCATACATAACTAACAAAGTACGAATTACTCTGTATTAAAGCATGAATTCCGAATTGGATTGAACATCACAGACTAACGGCGTATGACCCCCTCACCCTCAAGAAAGTTGAATACACGTGAGTCGGATATTTGCCGGACTTTCTTACTCAGATCTACATATATACTATATATAGTCTCTTCCGAAGCATTTTCTTAAGTTACTCGTTTAATGATCGTCTAACCCTGTTAAATTTAAAGCTAGTAGTCGACCCATATCGGTCCAACTTGGGAATTGTCCACGTTATGTAATATTGGTTACAAAACTCTCCCTATCCAACGCTGGATCATTTCTTCTTCTATATTCTTCAAATCTTCAAATATATCTCTTAATTTGGTCTGATGGCAGTGTTGATGTTTTGCCCTCCTAATATGATAAATACGTATCTGAAAAAAGGAAAAATATACATGTTAAATCAATACACAGTTATCGAAAATATATATCACAATATACGTCTTATAAATGCTGATTAAACCGCATGTAGTGTTCAACGATCATTTATCGTATTATTTTAAGAAATACATAACTGAAAATGACATGTATACATGTGTTTAAAAAATACATGGCTTGTTCGTGCAGCTTATATCACAACGTATATTCTATTTAAGTATTTACCTAGGTCTATACGCACATAGTCTATTCAACATAGATGCATTAATTTACGATACTTTTAAACGCATGGCCATATTTAAGTCCGAGTATTCATGACCATATGGGAAACATGAGACCAATCTACCCGACCCGACCCATTTGGGTGCAAAAACAACAAATTTTACATTTTTAATGCACCTGACGTTTGATTTGAGATTGAACGGAATTCACCAAAGTTTGCGGAGTGTTAAGTATGTTCCATTCATAATTCTAAATGTATGAAATAAAAAACATGAAACGGAGTAGAAATACTGAACAAGAGCTTCGGTTTGTTATACACGGGTCTGCATTACAATATTCGACTAAACCTGTAAAGTAAAACTTCGATATTACCTTTGGGAGCAATAGAGGTCTTTATACTTGGATGGTGACATCAGCAAGTTGAAACATGAGAACAACAGAAACCTGATCTGAAAATAGTATGTGATTATTGAAATAAGGAGTTGTTTGTGATAAAT
This sequence comes from Lutraria lutraria, assembly GCA_964023205.1. Classification (NCBI taxonomy): domain Eukaryota; kingdom Metazoa; phylum Mollusca; class Bivalvia; order Venerida; family Mactridae; genus Lutraria; species Lutraria lutraria. Next base: position 36,005,785 of record OZ026840.1, on the reverse strand, counting down.
GTAAGTGGTCTCCTGGTGTTGTTTTATTGATGTCGCTTGCTGTATTACTTCAGGAAATGGTAATGTAACTACAACAGAATTTCTGACATTGTGGACCGCAGACCAAATAGGAGGACCTGCTCAGGGTCTTGTTGTATTCAATAACCTGGATGTAAACAAAGATGGTGTGATCGAGGACAACATTGATATGCCTTATATTTTCTACTTCTTTGATAGAAATGGCAAGTTCACTTATCTACTTCTTGTCACGTCTCTTATTTAAAGTTAGTTAGAATTGATCTTCTCAAACTTCTTAGGATGTCAAGTAAAGCTCGAGCATTTGCCCTGGCATGTTTTCATCTTAGATCACTTCATGTGTCTGTTTACCTTTTCAGTGTATATTTTGCAACACCTTGTTACGAAGTTTTTACCTAATTATACAATCGTAACAACTCGGGCATTTCCGTAACTGAGAAAAATGCCTCGTTCATAAGTGTAGGGTTATACAAATTTTGGTTATTTGGTTTCCGGTAAATACTTTTTCAATACTAGCCACTCGTTTTCGTAGAATTTCAGACTTCCAAACGTGTTTATCGTTCGCGATTGATAAAATGGGCATTAAATTCACAATGAAAGAGAAACAGGTTGTTCCCATCGTTGGATTCCCAGGGTCAGCCATGGTGGAGAGTAGCCCTTTAACAACTACAATAAAATGGCGGTCTGTCTATTATGTCCGAGGCAATTTCGTTAGACAAACGCCGAGGGGTTCCGATTGCTAATTATATTGAACAGTGAGCTCCCTTTGCAGAGACTAATGTACAATTACGGGCCTTTAACTAGCTGTGTAGCTAAATTGTATAAGATATATCAACAGTCCTATTATAGACAGATCAAAGGCTTGTATGTATGTGATAAGAATCATACTCCAGAACCTAAATTTAAATAATGAATACTGGAAGCGACCTGTAAATTTTGATAAGCAACTATATATAGAAATGTAAAGTAGATAACTCAGAAATTAAAAATCAACAAAGTCAAATTGTTCTTTATGCATTTTCTGGTTTGAAATCAGAAAATGCCTCTTTAATCGTTTATATAACATTGAGAAAACACTACAGTAAAACCCAGGTTATTCGAACTCGGATTATCCGAAAACCTGGTCCTATCCGAAATAAAATTTCGGTCCCGATTTTCACGCTACATGTATAATGTTTTGAAAATTATGTAGAATGTCTTGTCAAATATAGCTTTATGCACTTAAAAGTAGCCAATGCCATTCATTGTTTTACACTCATAAAGTGTAGATAACAAAGTACTGACATCTCTTATCTTTTAAGATACATGTACATGACTAACTACAAACAATGAGATCGCTCCTTACAAACTGCATGGTTTAATTAAGAGGTGCTCTTTTTACTTTCAGCCGATAATTATGTATCAGAAGGAGAGTTTGTAATACAATGGGTAAAAATATCTTCGTAATCAGCAAATAACGTGATGTATTACCTTGATATATTTTCTTGACAATAAACGTTATAAAACATATACTTATGCCTTGTTTTCGTGTTACCATCGAACATACTGTGCCTACCCATAAAATAGTTTAATTATTATTGTTATCTGTACCTGTCCCAAAATTCTTAAATAAATCATATGACACGTGCTCACATATTTACTTCAAACAAGCGTGTTAACATCATAAGCAATTGCAATCTTAAGTGATTTTTATATCGTATGTATGTCAGTGTAGTTTGTCCAGCATGTCTTCTTGAGAAGCTCAAAAAGTCAATATCAATATTTGTGTTGTGTGAAATTCCTGTCCATATTGTAATCATCCAGGATATCCTAATTATTACTGGACGCAGGAATGATTCCATAACAACGGGTGTACATTAAACACAAACATAACACTTCACATATCTATGATCCACAATTTATCGTTCATCCGACAGAAGTCCAAATGCATAAAGCTTAAAAGTAAGGACAGTTTCTTATTCAAATAAACTTATTAAAGACATATCAATGTTCAATTTTGACCAAAACATTACAACTTAACACTTTGGACTGCGTGCAAATATAACTAACAAAGTTATATAGTACCAGGGCTGATTTACTCTGTCTTAAAACATGAATTCATTTTCGAAGCCATTGAATATCTGGATGTAATAAAAGAATCCAAATACAGAGCCGCGCTAACAAGATTCCAAGTATCGTCACATGACCTTTTAATAGAATCAGGAAGATACGTTGACACTTAAATAAACGATATGCTATGGTATGTACAAATGTATATAAGTCCTTGATGCTATGTAACTGTTCAGTGAAAGTCGTGAAAAATGAGTTTCACTTTTTATTAGTATGTCCTTTTTACAGAGATTTGTATTATACATTTATATGTCATTATACATTTCCCCAACGCAGGCTACCGGCGTATGGAGCCACAAAATAAAGCTTCATATATATTATATTCTATATAATATTATAATATGGAGAAAAAACTTTATTTTGTTTTCATAAAACATATAAACATAATATTTGACCGTGTTTCAGAGTATAAAAAAATTCCTTGGTAGTAGAGGCTCTTGGGGGGGGGGGGCTTCATACGTCGTTAGCCTGTGGTGTCCAACCTAATTAAGCCATTTGTATCAAATATTCTGTATTATTCAATTAGACTGTGGAAGACTTTGTGGAATTGTTCTACACATGGGTGTGTATTGTTTTGTTACTTTGTACATTTTATTAATATATGATGCGAAATAGTTTCGCCTTCACCAGATCAGGTAGATGCAACTTAAGTTAATTAAGGGTGCAGTTGTTGGTTGGTTCTACATAAACAAATGTAGTCGAAAGAGCAATGAATGCAAAGTTGTAAGTTCATCTTTTATTCCATTCATATAATATGTGTGCATACATAACTAACAAAGTTATATAGTATCAGGGCTGATTTACGAATTACTCTGTATTAAAGCATGAATTCCGAATGGGTTGGACACCATAGACTAACTGCGTATGACCCCCTCACCCTCAAGAAAGTTGAATACACGTGAGTCGGATATTTGCCGGACTTTCTTACTCAGATCTACATATATATTATATAGTCTCTTCCGAAGCATTTTCTTAAGTTATTCATTTAATGATCGTCTAACCCTGTTAAATTAAAAGCTAGTAGACGACCCATATCGGTCCAACTTGGGAATTGTCCACGTTATGTAATATTGGTTACAAACTCTCTCTATCCTACGCTGAATCATTTCTTCTTCTATATTCTTCAAATCTTCAAATATATCTCTTAATTCGGTCCGATGGCAGTGTTGATGTTTTGCCCTCCTAATATGATAAATACGTATCTGAAAAAAGGAAAAAATACATGTTAAATCAATACACAGTTATCGAATATATCACAGTATACGTCTTATAAATGCTGATTAAACCACAGTGTTCAACGATCATTTATCGTATTATTTTACGAAATACGTAACTGAAAATGACATGTATGCATGTGTTTAAAACATATATGGCTTGTTCGTGCAGCTTATATCACAACGTATATTCTATTTAAGTATTTACCTAGGTCTGTACGCACATAGTCTATTCAACATAGATGAGCCGGGATTTTCATCTCGTTGACATCCTCGGTACCCCATACAGAATTTACAATGATTATCTTTAAACTTAAAATCTCCATTAGTAAATTGTTCAAGCCTCTAAACAAAGCTGTCTCCGAAAACTGCATAAGCCATTGTTAAAGTAAAGTGATGTGGAATTTGAAATGTCAGAGTTTGTAATCAATATTCGTCTATAACACGTCTCACTCATTATGACCTCTTGACGCTTCGTGCCGCTAAATACTTCGTGTCGCTTTTAGTGAGACCGTTGATTTTAGATGTATCTAGCCTTGTAATAGACTAAATATTACGGAGAAGCTAATCGTACGCTGTAGTAACGAGTGGAAATCACACTTTAAAACAACTCATATACAACAATAGCAGGGTATAATTTTTGTTCTTTTTTGGTAAATAAGATATAATTACAATGTTGAAACACATTAAGTATCCATTTCCTTTATGTGTTGTTCGAGCGTTAAATTGTTCTAGTTTTGTGAATGCTAATAGTTGCCGGATATGCTTAAAAATTCGGATAGACATTCATTATTCGATTTATGTTTTCCAGACTCAAATTTGATATATGTTTTCTGTTAGTTTGGAAATTTGAAGATTACAGAATGTAGTGTTGTTGGAAATCATAACTAACCATATGTTGGAATCGATTGAGACTTGCAATTCGATTTTACCAATTATACTGGCCGTCCCTATTACCGCCTACTTAATTCTTTACCAGTGTTAAAATGCATGACAGTACAAGTCTGTAATCATACCACCATTTAATCATCATAAGCAATTCTTCTTGTTGTCGAAAAACATAAAAATACTCTCAATAACAATAAAATAATACATCATCTGATCGCATTTCTTGACACACAGACGTCCATATTGATTTTTTGTTTGATGACCTTATTACCGCCTTTCGACCAATCAAATGCGAGATACGTAGTAACGCGGGAAATTCCTGCGTCAGTACTAAATTCCAATCAATGTGCGGACCATCTATCATTTGCAGAAATATCAAAATTATGTTTTAAGAGATCTAATGCATTAAAATGCGTCACATTCATATAGCGGTGTTAATTTGGATAGAATGCAAATGGCGGTATGAACGATAAATTGACTTGACTGTAGAAATTATATAAATCATTAATGTAAAATGTTTTAAAGTCGCGGCATGCATTGTAAACAAAAGTCTGGTTCCCTGCCAACAAATGCCACACGGAAACGGAAGTGGAGGAGACACGCATGCGCAAGTATTGTTATTATCCGGGCATCGGCGGTAATAGCATCACCGCGGTAATAGGCGTACAAGGGATATAATCAGTTAGAAATTCAACATGTGTTGCACATTTTTCTGTTCTCTTTTTGATCTTCAAAAATAAAAGAAAAAATGTTTTATGTTTGTATATAAATAAATTTCAAACAATTCATAATAACAGAAATATAAATCTGAAATAAGGCCAACTAGCCCCAGGTGGGAAATTGGCACTGGGGGGTCTATGGTGCTCACAAATCTCACCTTATGGTAGAAAGAACTTGCTAGTATGTTTGTATTGCATCATTTTAAATGCAGATGCAGTAACTTCCCTTTGATGTTGTTAAAAATTTGTAATGCATGATGGTATATTGGAGTAACTTTGTCAGTCATTGTTGGTCGGTTGGTCCATCCACATACAATATCACATTCACAAGGCTGTGGAGCAAACTACTTCCACATTTTTGAAGCAATTGCAATGAATGTTGAAATATGTCATCACCATGGAGTGTAGATTTGCTAGACACAATTTTCATCCACTGTGATCCACTCATTAAAGAGTTATGCGTCCTTGAACATACTGTACTATCACAGCTGTATAGTGTACTATTGCATTCTTAGTGTTAAAGCTGCAGCGGGGGTATTAGTCATTTCTGTGACAAAGCTCTAATAATAGCCTAATAATAGTATTGGTGAATGATATGACATTGGTTATACTGAAAGAATTTATCAAATGTTACACTAACTGCATATCAATACGCCTGTGACCACCTAGTTGATATAATACCACGAACACACAAGCCGCTTTTATACCATTTATAGCACAATTTGGAACAGAATCTGAAAATGTTTTCTTTTTTCATGTTTCAGTTCTAAGTCATCTTGTTTCTGTACAAAATGCTGGAAGTTACGTGCAATGACAGATTAGGGAAAAAGGTCCGTGTCAAGTGCAAGTATCCTTGAAAAGAAAGTTGACAAATTAATTATCAATTATTGATTTACTGACATCATTTGAAATTGGAAATGATTTTGATGATGTTAAATTGTGTTTTTTAATTGTTTGTTGCTATTTCATTAAATGTGTGTAAAATTTCACCTCTGCTGATAGTAATTTTATTTTTATTAACACAAGTATAGAATGTTGTTTTACTATTTTATCTAATATCTTTAAACAGTATGGTTGTATATTTATATACATAATGTATATATATATATATAAGAAATTTATAATATATAATTGCCTCCAAGACTCATCATGCCGGCAAAATATATTTTTACGGAAGAAATTAAATATTGAGGTTGTATAATGCTACCTTGTCATTTTAAATCCTTGACTTGCTGTCACAGTGAAGAAGACACTATAAAAGATCTGAAATTGCTTATAGCAGCACAGACTGGTACCAGACCAGACAAGATAGTGCTTAAAAAATGGTAAGTGCTTTTGCTTAGTTTAGTTCTTTTAACCACCTTGGTATTTTGTGTGATGTTGCAGAATTTCAGATCCGAATGATAAATTTTTCATGCTAGATTTGAATATTAACAGTGTTTAAATCTAGAAATTTGTTACCACGAGTCCTATGACCGCATATTTGAAAACAATGGTTTTGTAATAGACTAAGATGCAGTAACTTCCCTTTGATGTCGTTAAAAATTTGTAATGCATGATGGTATATTGGAGTTACTCTGTCAGTCGTTGGTCCATCCACATACAATATCACATTTACACGGTTGTGGAGCAAACTACTTCCACATTTCTGAAGCAATTGCAATGAATGTTGAAATATGTCATCACCATGGAGTGTAGATGTGCTAGACATAATTTTCATCCACAGTGATCCACTCATTACAGAGTTATGTGCCCTTGAACATAGCTATATATTGTACTATCACAGCTGTATAGTGTACTATACTATTTTAGTGTACTAAAACATTTTTCAACGCCCGTTTGAAAAATGGGTCATGTTATGGGAACACCCTTGGCGGACAGGTGGGCTGTGTCCACAATGGTGTCTGCTCTCTCATTCAAATAGTTTTATTAGGATCCTCACCAAACTCAATGAAAATGTTAACAGCCATGAGATCTTAGTCAAGTTCGATAACCCATCGGCCCAGGCACTTAAGAGTTATATGCCTCTTGATACATTGAAAATTGACTGAAAATGCAGTGTCCGCCCTTTAAATCAGCTAATCTTGATAGGAATTGGTGGAAATGTTATGGGTCTGAGATCCCCATTGCACCAGGTACTAATTTGCTACTCATAGTATCCCAAACCTTCTGGCGGGCTTATTTTCTGACCTGGCACTCTTGTTGGCTATTTGAATGTGTCAGTGACACAGATTAATCACTGTATTAATAATAAATTCCTCAGTAATTTTAATAAGAGCAAGTTCAAAGCAACATAGTAGTATTCTCATCTGAAAACCTAGCAAAGATGTTAACATGATAAGATGGCTCAGTCAGATTTAACGTTCCTTTTGTTCTCTAGTGTGTATTTCAACTATTTGTTTTTTTTTTGCTCTTGTCAAGTCAGCCTAATGAAAGAATTTTGTTATGATAGTGAGTTTATTCTTTTGTTTCAGGTACACTATTTTCAAAGACCACATTACATTGGGGGATTGTATCCTTTCTTTATATGCACTGATTTACAAGTAGATGCCAGTATTTAATTTGATAACTCCACTTGTTTTGAGAAAGAAAAAATGTAATAAATCTTTTATAGATAATCAATTGTGATAAATCATAACTATATAGATGATCAGTTGTGATTGATCATACATACTGATAATCCTTCAGACCATATCCGACCAGTCCTGAAGCAGTAACTCTTCATGTTTGGACCCTGTTATATTATCTTTCTGGCAACTTTAGCATATGTCTTGACTCTGTTGGTCATTATGTCAGCCCCAGTTTATCATATGTCTGGTCCTGGTTTATCTTACATAGGCCCTGCCCCTATTTATTATTTTGTCTGGTCCAAGTTTATCATATGTCTGGTCCCAGTTAATCATATGTTTGGCCCCTGTCTATCATAAATGTGGTCCCAAGTATCTGACCCTGGTTTATCATAACTGTAAATCACTTGTCTTACCCCTGTCTATAATATGTCTTGCCTCTTTTTATTATCATTTGTATGGCCCCAGATTATCATATATCTGATCCCTTTTTATCGCATATATGGCCCCTGTTTAACTTATGTCTTGCCTCTATTTGTTATCTCTCTGACCCCTGTTTATCATATGTCTTAATTGTCCCTGGTTTATCATCAGTCAAGCTGCTGTTTTATCATCAGTAGGGTCCTTATTTTATTATCAGTCAAGACCCTATTTTATCATTGGTCAGGCCGCTGTTGCCTCACTGCCCCTTTTGGTTTTGTAAAACATTGATAGATTCATTTTAGTTTTATTTTGCAAAACTTGTCTTAAGTTTCATCATTATTTCTTTAACTTTCTCTCTCAGATGAAATACATGACGGAATGAATATTGAGTTGTACTACTCATAACAGAAACATACTGGAACCGTCATCAATACATTGAATCCATACTTCATGTTAATACATGTGTACATGTACATCAAAATGTTGAATGTTATGATTGAAATCATGTCAGTAAACCTTCTATGAACACTTTACCTTACATTTACCTTTGACTGAAAATGTTGCTACCTGACATTTCAAGTTCATTTCAAACAATGTACACTCTTACGCACTTGTCATGGTTTGTTTCATGTTGTTCCAGTTGCTTTTGTTTGTCTACATGCTTGTAAAGTTCTACACCTGTGTTGTATTACTAAGACAATTAAGTAAAATTTTGTTCAGTTGAATTTTAGATTCTTGGTCTTTATTTATGCATAGCAATTACATGTAATATATCATCTTCATGAATCATACCAGTAATTATACTTACATTGTATATCATTTCATGTGTATTATTTTTCAGTACTTATTTAAAGTATTGATTGTCAGTAAATAGAATGGAATCATTTATTGTGTCTAAGAGGATTTCATTAGCCTTGCTTTGAAGTCTAACTCATGCAGTCAGTGTGGAAAAAATGGTTGTCATCTCTAAATCTGGTATTATTGACAATCATTTCATCGTAAGGCATAAAAGTAAAAATGATTACATTATCAATGTGGCAATTTAAGGAGTGTAGTTAGAAGTTAGAGTGTCCAAACCATTAAGGTCAATGGATTCATTCAGGTAGTTTTATTGACTAAGTAAAACAAATACTTAATAATAATTCATTAAAATACAGCATTTTTAGGGCAAGCTGATTGCTATCAGTTATATTTTTTGATCTGTCAGACTCATAACTTTGGTTTTGTATATACTGTAAATATTTTATAATTGTCATTATTCATTAAATACTAGTGTTGTCACTGGAAATAAAAGTACGGTTTATTTGATGGGTTTTTGTTTTCTTTTTAGGCCAACTTGAGACTACACATCTTTGTTTTATATACTGTGATATTTGAATCTAATTGATTTTGTATTAGTATATAAGAATTTCAGGAAGGAATCTGCAACACAGTATTATATGAAACTTTGTCTACTTAAGTTTCAATGAGAAGTAATCCTGCAAAACTTGAATAGTAATTGCCCCATATTGTACCATCAGTAGGGTGTGAGTGCGCCACCCATATCTCATTCCCAGCATCCATTTGTGTCACTATAGTAACTGCACCCTGGGTGTAAAATGTTTCTGCTCTTCCTAGAACACCTGATAATCTTGTGCCATCTTTCAAAATATCTGCTACAAATTCTGTATATTTAGCTGATGCCACAGAAACAGAAATCAAGTAGATTCCAGACTTTGGTGCTATAAAGATACCATGCTGATTATGGTAACCTCCACCTAGATTCAGTAATGTATGATCAAATCGGATATTCTCATGATTGCCTAAGTGTTCCACAGTGTTAGGACTGACAACTGCATGGAATGCTACAATATCACTCGTAGCTTGTTTCTTTGTATGTTGTTTACCAGTGTGAACAGTTTGGGGCAAAAACTTGACATTTCGGGGTTCACCATTAGAAGTACTGTTCAGTCTCTGATCCATTAAATCTTTAATAACTGTTTCTCTAGTTTCAGTTTCTTTTCGGGGGCTATTCACGTCCACAGTTTTATTTTCTCTTGTTCTGCTATATTTCTTGTTTTTGTGATGATTTAGACTTGGACTTTTATGTTGAAAGTCATGTAAAATGTCCATTTCAGAAAACTTCCTTTCTAGTATAATCATATCAGTGTGCAGTGTTTTTATAACACTTTGATCTTCTCTTCTCCTGAGCATCAAATCTTTAATGTTCTTGTCAAGTTTTGATAGATCCTTGTCCTTTTGTTTGGATTCCACTGACATCACAGTGATGTCATCCTTTAGAGCTTTGTTGGCTTCATTAAGAGTTTGTATCTCTCTGTGGAAACTGATGGACTGTTGCTCAAGTTGTTCTATTCTTGAAGCCTGTTGTGCATCTACAATGATTGAAATAAAAGCAGTTTTTAGGTTTAAATAAATTCTAAGTAAAGAAAAATGTTATTTTATATGCATGCTCTGCATATGTATGCATGCATTGCGCATTCTAAAATCTATCTTTTATTCAGGTTGTATTTTGTCATTAACAATACAAATATTATACACTTTCAAGGTGACTGTAAGTATAAGTACGACTGATAAGAATTAAGATCATTGTTAGATAAAATTATGCAAGAGATAAGAAGAAAGAGGGCCATTATGGTCCATTACCCGCTCACCAGAGTGAAGACTGCAATGATTTCTATGTCATTGCAACTTCTTTCATATCAATGTTTTACTAGGAGAGCCTACCACTAACCTAGAAGTCATCAAGACTGACATTCTGAGCAACTTTGATCACGACTTTATTCAAAAATGTGGTCTACTGTGTTATCAAGGTTTTTCTAGTGACCTGACTTTTTACCCCCAGATGACCCATGTTCGACCTCGTCCACCATATCATTTGGAAAACATTCTGATAATTAAGGCTTGTTGAAGATCCAATCAAAACTGACTTCTCGAGTGTTAATTAGGTTTTCCAGTGATCAGACCTTGTGACCTAATGTTTGACCCCAGATGACCCATGTTCAAACTTGTCCAAGATATCATTAAGACAATCATCATGACAAGCCTGATCCTAATAGCTCACATAAGAGCACTACATGCTCAGGTGAGCTAAATATCTTAACGTTCATTTAAGGATAATGAAACATCAACAACTAAGTAATACATATCTAGAAAAGCCTACCTCTGGCTTCCAGAGCCTCTATCCTTTTTAGAAGGCCTTTACTATCGATATCAGCACTTCCTGGACAGAAACACGTTGCACAAAAAAGTATGCTTAAAACCAAAAGCATTGCTTTCGCTAATTGACACAACTTATAAATGCCTTGTCTGCAGAACTTGTAATCTTATCTAGCCTACTTATAGAATAAGCAAGCAACTGTTTTTGTTTGTTTGTCATAAATGCGTAGGCAAAGGGAGATCTGGTGAGGAAAGTTTTTGTCAAACATGTTGATAGACAAATGTTTGCCTTATAAATGTACATACTATTAACATCTGAAAAAGCAGTATGTCTGTCTCATCCACAAAATAAGACAATAAGATGTTTTTCTAAGTGATAATCAAACCTAAGCATATTTTCATTCATTATTAATCAGCATATTACTGAACAACCTGGTGACTTTTCCTTGTAGGTTAAACATATCGTAATTTACTGAATATCTCTCTTTAGATAAATCTTAAAGCTCGACTATTCGAAGCCCCAGTGTCAGCGTTGGCATAACACTTCGGTTATAAAGTTTTGCATGCAACTTCTAACACATCTTCATACTTCATCAGCCAATGAAGATATTGCTTGTTACTTCACACATGTCTTTGAGATCCTAATTGGAGGTCACTGTCCACGGCGCATAACTCTCATATGGATTTTGACTGAATTATGGCCCTTTGTGAACTTAGAAAATTCCTGGTTTAAGTTTTGCGTGTTACATCACATCGCTTGACACTTAATAAATGTCTTTTTCTTCTTTTAGTAATGACTGTTTCTTTACAAAAAGGCATATTTGCCTATGAACATATATCCAGCACATACATCTATATAACATTTGTAATTATACCCCCACTAAAATTGTGGGCGCTATAAAGGGGTCACTTTGTCTGTCCACAGGAACATGTTACTCAATCAAAAGAAAATTATGCTCAGTAAAAAATTACCTACGTATAGAAAAAAATACGTAAGTAATTTTTTTACTGAGCATAATTTTTCTTTTGACTGAATAACAGGTTCCTGTAGTCTGTTGGTCTGTCCGTCTGTCCTGAATCGTGTCTGCTCTGTAACTTTGTCATTCATTGGAGGATTTTGAAATAACTTACCACAAATGTTAAAACACCACTAGACGATGTGTGGCGCGCAACTCCCATGGCTGTAGCTCCAAGGTCAAGGTAACATTTAGAGTTAAAATAATTTTGGTCTTCATGGCGTGTCCGCTCTGTAACTTAGTCATTCATTGGAGGATTTTGAAATAACTTATCCGAAATGGTAACCATCATTAGTTAATGTGTCGAGTGCAACCCATTTGACTGTAGCTCGAAGTTCAAGGTCACACTTAGAGGTTAAAGGTCAAAAATTGGTATTTGATTTTGTGTCCGCTCGGTACCTTTGTCATACAACGGTGGATTTCGGAAATACAATGGCAGAAATATTAAACAACATGTGACGGTGTGTCATGCGTAAGGAACATTTCTGAAAATTCTTTATTCCTCAGATTTTGAACATTCTATGTCAAAGCGGTGTGTGGGTGTATATTACCTTCAGTGATCTAGCTCGAGATAGTTATATACGATAAAGGTATCTGTATTGACGTTAATAGAATAATGTACATACATAATTATATAGTAATGTAATCAAGATATGGTTTTTATCCATAATACGAAAACTGGTCGTAAAAAGAAGTTCTAGATGATATTTCTATCTCACAATGCCGTTTCTTCTATCATTTTCAATCACTGAGAATAGTCTAGCAGGCTGACAGCGCGTGTTAACAGTTCTGATATAACATTTATGCTCACCTGTGTATTTAAAAAACGTACCAAATACAAATCTGTAAATGTAACAAAATGTATGTGTATAATAAATACATTGCAACCTCCCTACGACAGCCACAAATGGGAAGGACAAACATGGCTATTGTAAGGAAGTGACTACTGTTGAGAGTGTGAAAATAAAGTAAAACGTCAATTTGGGCTTCCAGTATACTAGCTGTAACAGAAATCTGTGTTTTTTATGTGACCGTTCATGGAGGTTTCACTGTAATGTGTGGGGAATGGCAGAAAAGGTTCGTCTGGTAGATTTAGCCACTTTGGGGTTAAATGTCGCACCAACAGTTGTGGATAACAATTTTATATTTACTGTAGTAACATACTACTTAGGTTCACTGTCTGAAACTGCTTAATTTCGATGGCCATAATTATTTACATTTTAATTGTCATGAAATGTTTATTTTATTCTTCAATTTTGAAACTGACAAAAATAAAAAATACTAATGAGCAATTCTTAAAATGCACTGTATTTGTATATTAGTAATACAATAAGGACGAAATTTTAATAAGAAATCATTTCCACAATAGTATTTGAAACGTTGTCTATTCAAGTTCCAGTGAGAAGGAATCCTGCAAAACTTGAATAGTAATTGCCCCATATTGTACCATCAGTAGGGTGTGTGTGCGCCACCCATATCTCATTCCCAGCATCCATTTGTGTCACTATAGTAACTGCACTCTGGGTATAATATTCCTCTGATCTTCCAAGAACACCTGCTAATTTCGTGCCATCTTTCAAAATATCTGCTACAAATTCCGTTTCTACATCTGATGCCACAGAAACAGAAATCAAGTAGATTCCAGACTTCGGTGCTATAAAGATACCATGCTGATTATGGTAACCTCCACCTAGATTCAGCAATGTGTGATCAAATTTAATATTCTCATTACTGCCCAAGTGATCCACAGTGTGAGGACTGACAACTGCATGGAATGCTACAATATCACTCGTAGCCTGTTTCTTTATAAGTTGTTTTCCAGTGTGAACAGATTTATTCGCAGTTTGAGGAGTAAACACAACATTTTTGTGTTCAACATTCGAAGTTCTGTTTAGTCTCTGATCCATTGCATTTTTAATGAATGTTTTCCTAGTTTCCGTTTCTTTTTGGGGGCTATTCAAGTCCACAGTTTTATGTTCTCTTGTTTTCCTATATTTCTTGTTTTTGTGATGATTTAGGCTTGGACTTTTTCGTTGATAGTCACGAAAAATGTTGTCCATTTCAGAAATCTTCCTTTCAAGTATAGTTATCTCATGGCGCAGTGTTTTTATAACACCTTCATCTTCTCTTCTCGTAAGCATCAAATCTTTAATGTTCTTATCAAGTTTTGATAGATCCTTGTCCTTTTGTTTGGATTCCACTGACATCACGATGATGTCCTCCTTTAGAGCTTTCTTGGCTTCATTGAGAGTTTGTATCTCTCTGTGGAAACTGATGGATCGTTGCTCAAGTTGTTCTATTCTTGAAGACTGTTGTGCATCTACAATGAATGAAATTAAAGCACTTTAATTTGAGGTTAAATAAATTCTAAGTAAAGAAATATGTTATTTTATATGCATGCACTGCATATGCACGCATGCATTGCGCATTCTAAAATCTATATATCTTCTATTCAGTTTGTATTTTGTCTATAACAATGCAAATACAATATACACTTTCAAGGTGACTATAAGTATAAGTACGACTGTTGTTCTCACTTATGATCCTTATTAGATAACATTTATGAAAGAGATAAGAAGAAAGAGGGCCATGATGGCCCTTTACTCGCTCACCTCAGTAAAAACTGCGGCTTCTTCCATGTCATTGCAACTTCTTTCATATCAGTGACTTACTAGGAGAGCCTACCACTTAACCTAAAAGTCATCAAGACAGACATTCTGTGCAACTTTCATTAGGACTTTATCAAAAAATATTGTCTCTACTGGGTTATCAAGGTTTTTCTTGTGACCTGATTTTTTACCCCCAGATGACCCATGTCCGCCTTGTCCAACATATCATTTAGGCTAACTTTCTGATAAGGTTTGGTGGTGATTCAATCACAATTGTTACTTAATTCTAGAGTGGTAACAGGGTTTTTCATGTCCAAGATATTATTGAGACAAACCTAAGAGCTCTACGTACGTGCTCAGGTGCGCTAAAAAATTTCACTTACGGATAATGAAACATCAACAAATAATTAAGTTAAAGATTATATCTAGAAAAGAATACCTCTGGCTTCCAGAGCCTCTATCCTTTTTAGAAGGCCTTTACTATCAGTACTAGCACTTCCTGGACAGAAACACGCTGCAGAAAAAAGTATGCTTAAAACCAGAATCATTGCTTTCTCTCATTGATATAAGCTATTTAAATGCCTCGTCTGCCGCACAACACATGTTCTTATTTAATCTGCTTATTCTATAGGGTTAGATAAGACCACTGCTTTATTTAGTTTGTTATAAATAGAGAAACAAATATTTAGTGTGGAAAGTTTGTGTTACACATGTCAGTATACAATTGTTTTTCCTTATAAATGCAGAGGTAGACCTAGGATTTCAGGCTGGGGGGTGTAATATTTAGGAATTGAATAGTGGAATGCTATTTCATTGAATGATATTTATATCTCTGGTTGGAGACTTTGGCGGGGGATGGGCAATGCGGCCCCCTTGAATCTGCAAGTGTAAATGTACATATTACCATGGATGCCCTATTACATGGATGCCCTGATATTACTAACATCTGAATAGGCAGCATCAATTTCTGTCTCATCTATACTAAATATGATCTTAAGATGTTTTTCTCTGTAATATTCGAACCTATGTCTCAATTTTATCAGTATATTATATTTCCATACAAGAGCCATGTTCACATGGCCATCCCCAACTGAATGTGTTGCTTGTTACAGGACTAGATAGAATTATGGTTCTTGATCGATGCATTACTCCTAGTTTCCATCTATTAACATTTTAAGATTCAAGTCAATCCCGTGTATAGTTTTGCAGTTACTCTCAGAACAAAAAGAAGAAAAAAGGGAAAAAATGTATTAAAGAAATTTAATACATGTGTAGGGAGATATTTCTAAAATGGAACCAGACAGAGTTATTGTTCCTGATCACTGCACTTCTCCTATTTCCCCATTATTCATATTTCAAGTCAATCCCATTTATAGTTTTGGAGATATGCTCTGGACAAAAAAGGAAAAATAAATATTAAGGAAATGAAATAAAGGGAAATAATAAACAATGACAGAGTTATTGTTCTTGATTACTCCACTTCTCGTGGATGTCATCTGCTTATATTTCAATCTGATTAAAATCATATCCTCAAACCCGCTACGCTATGAGGATCTGAAGACGACCTATAGAAGGTCACCACTAGCCAATCAGCGCCTTATTTTCATAATTCTGAAAGTGATCTGATTCTATTTTTAACCGCAGTAAAAAACAATGTATGACTTGTAGTTATCACGAACACCTATTCTTACGCAACTAAATGTAGGGATAGCGCCCATGTGACATGCGTGTTTATTAAGTTTTCTGTACTACTATGGCCGAATCGATCAGGATTACTAAAAAAATCAAAAAGTGGTTGCAGACAAATAATTATACGTAATTTAATGTGTACTAACGTTTAAATAACATCGTCAGGTAGAAAGTTCATTCGGCCAAAGTACCGATGAAACGAGTTATACGATTGGCTGAATTATAAATAGATATAAATAGTGATAATGGAAATTCCGACTTTTGAAAATAGAAACTGGTATAGGCCGTCATCAGATCTTGCCGTAAGGAAGATCGATTACGTTAGTCAGATTGCTTATATTTAAGTTTCAAGTCAATCACGTGTATAATTTTGGGCGTATGCTCTGGACAAAATATTATTTTGAAATTAAATAAAGGGAGATAATTACAAACTGGACCATACAGAGTTATAGTTCTTGGTCACTGCACTTCTCCTAGTTGCCACTTCTTCATATATCAAGTTTCAAGTTAATCTTAAATAGTTTTTTTCAATTTATGCTCCGGACAAAGATATGGGACGGAGTCGGAAAGACAGACAGCTACTATTTCTGTATCCCCCACCCCCTTTTTGGCGGGGGATTATAAGCTGACATACATGTACAAAACAACCTTGTGACTTTTCTGTGTAAGTTAAAAATATTGACTTGTCCAGATTTTTAAGTTAACATTTCTGATAACATTTTTGCTCACATGTGTATTTGACAAACTTACCAATTACGAATCTTTATATTTAATGCAATGTACGGTGCAACTTCTCCAAAGCAACACCCTTTGGGAGTAGCTAAATTATGTTGTTACTGAGAGGTTGTTGCTCTAGAGAGGTTAAATTAATAGTTACATCGTGCAGTGGGGAAAAATCATGCTGGTTGTTGCTCAAGAGAGGGTCGCTCTGCTTATGTTGTATTAATAATTTATTACACAATACATTAAATAAATGTTAATTCGTTATTTTTGCTGTTTTACAAAAGTTTGATATTTGCCAGGATTTGCAATTTGAGTCTTAAGGTGAATTGTTGACTGGTCAACATTTTTTAAAGTTGACTGCCTCGATATCGGGTGTTTCCTTAATGAATGTTCAGTAACAATCAGTACATTTCGGCCAAGGCGGAACGTACCGATTGCAGTTCGGGTTATAGTATGGCAGTGTCTTAAGTTCAAGCTCAGACAAGCATTTATATGATTCTGATTTCTTCATGCATTTATATGATGTAAACAAATAATAATTTGGTGATCTAAACCATTCTAAATTTTTCAGAGGAAGAATTTAAGAAGTTATAGTTACGAGGTACATTAAAGTCTTTACACGGCGCAGATGATCACAACAGCTTAACTTTTTCTTGAAAACAGACGAGCTTAAAAGTTGAAGGCTCTTATAAATTATGATGATAGTTATGACATACACAACACTACTGTACATTTGAACAGCCAGAGGAAAACATAGAACAGTTCTTGATTACACATGATAATGAGAAGTATTTACACAAGAGGAGTAGAAAACAAAGATCCAACATCTTTGAAAATTCAATTAAACTTTATTTTGAATTATCACAACTTAACTATAGAATCAGAATTTGAATTGCATAATAACAAATTTATCACAAGTTAAGATTGTTGCTACAGTTGTAAACATATAAAGTTGAAACAAAAAACAATCATTCAGACATTCAATTTGAAAATATCATGTTCATTACATACAATGTATACTCTTACGCACATTTCTTGTTTTGTTTCATGTTGTTCCAGTTGCTTTTGTTTGTCAGTTAAAGGTTTTCTTTATGTTTTGGGAAAGGTGCACTAGCCCTTAGTTTGGGGATAAATAGTCTCTTTGGGGGGGGGGGGGGGAATTATCATTTAAAACCAGTTTTGGGAATGCAATTTCAAGGAGTAAATAGGAAAATTTTGCGAAAATGATTTCAAAGAAATTTTTATATTGAAAGATACATGTACCTTTTACAGGCTAAAACCATATAATAAAGAAAACCCACAGAAAGTCCTACACCTCTAGTGTAGGACTAAGCTGATTGAGTTAAACTTATAGATTCTTGGTCTTTATTTATGCTAGCAATTACATATAATCATCTTAATGACTCATAATTTATACATGTGTATGATTATTTTCATGGGTGTGCTTTCAGAGTATTGAATGTCATAGAATGCAATCATTAATTGTGTCTAAGATTATTTTATAAGCCTTGCTTTGAAGTCTAGTTCATGCTGTCAGCAACCCAAAGGTCAGTTGATTCATTAAAAAAAGCACATGTTTGTGGGCAAGTTGATTGCGATCAATTATACATGTGTATATTCTTTGATTAGGTACATGGCAATGGTTTTGTATATACTGTAAATATTTGTATTATAATTGTCAGTATTCAATTTATCCATTGAATACTCTACATGTAGTTGTAATTGGAAATAAAAGTTCAGATTATTTGATGGTTTGTTTTCCTTTTTAGCCTACTAAGGAAACACATTATTGTTACATATTCTCTGATATTGAATCAAATAATTTTGTAAGCATTACATTTTCGACAATTAGTAATATCTTATTACATTAATTTTGTTAATCAGATTTTACCGCTAAAAATGATAGCCAAACATGAAAGTGTTTAAACATTTTGTATTTACTGAAGTAACATGTTGCTTGGGTCTAATGTCTGAAACTACTTGATTATGATGGCCATATTTACATTTTAATTGCCATAAAATGTATATAAATGTTACAATTTTGGAACTGGCAAAAGTGAAGAAATACTAATTAACGGGGTAGCAATCATCAAATATGCTCTTTATTTGTACATTAATGGTACAATATGCCTTTGAATTTCAAGAAGAAATTATTGGTCCATTCTCAACTTAAGTTTCAGTGAGAAGGAATCCTGCAAAACTTGAAAAGTAATTGCCCCATATTGAACCATTATAAGGGTTCGTATGCACCACCCATATCTCACTCCCAGCATCCATTTGTGTCACTATAGTAACGGCACCCTGCGAGATATATTCTCCAGATTGTCCTATTACACCTGCTAGTCTTGAGCCGTCTTTCATAATATCTGCCACAAGTACCGTACTTCCTGGTGATGCCACAGAAACAGAAATCAAGTAGATTCCAGACTTTGGTGCTATAAAGATACCTGCTGATTATGCTAACCTCCACCTAGATTCAGTAATGTATGATCAAATCGGATATTCTCATGACTGCTTAAGTGTTCCACAGTGTGAGGACTGACAACTGCATGGAATGCTACAATATCACTCGTAGCCTGTTTTTTGAATGTTGTTTACCAGTGTGAACAGTTTGGGGCAAAACCCTGACATTTCGGGGTTCACCATTAGAAGTACTGTTCAGCTTCTGATCCATTGCATCTTTAATGACTGTTTCTATAGCTTCAGTTTCTTTTTGGGGACTATTCAAGTCCTCAGTTTTATTTTCTCTTGTTTTTCTATATTTCTTGTTTTTGTGATGTTTTAGACATGGACTTTTTTGTTGAACGTCATGTAAAATGTTGTCCATTTCAGACATCTTCCTTTCTAGTATAATCATATCGGTGTGCAGTGTTTTTATAACACTTTGATCTTCTCTTCTCCTGAGCATCAAATCTTTAATGTTCTTGTCAAGTTTTGATAGATCCTTGTCCTTTTGTTTGGATTCCACTGACATCACAGTGATGTCCTCATTTAGAGCTTTGTTGGCTTCATTAAGAGTTTGTATCTCTCTGTGGAAACTGATGGACTGTTGCTCAAGTTGTTCTATTCTTGAAGCCTGTTGTGCATCTAATTTTTTTACTGAGCATAATTTTTCTTTTGATTGAATAACAAGTTCCTGTAGTCTGTTGGTCTGTCTGTCTGTCCCGAATCGTGTCTGCTCTGTAACTTTGCCATTCATTGGAGGATTTTGAAATAACTTACCACAAATGTTATAACCACCACTAGACGATGTGTGGCGCGCAACTCCCATGGCTGTAGCTCCAAGGTCAAGGTAGCACTTAAGAGTTCAAAGGTAAAATAAGTTTGGTCTTTTTGGCGTGTCCGCTCTGTAACTTAGTCATTCATTGGAGGATTTTGAAATTACTTACCCGAAATGTTAACCATCATTTATAGATAATGTGTCGAGTGCAACCCAATTGACTGTAGCTCGAAGTTCAATGTCGCACTGAGAGGTTAAAGGTAAAAAATTAATTGGTATTTGATTTCGTGTCCGCTCAGTAACTTTGTCATACATGGATGGATTTCGGAAATACAATGGCTGAAATATTAAAAAAAACATGTGACGGTGTGTCATGCGTAAGGAACATTTCTGAAAAGTCTTTATTCCTCAGATTTTGAACATTCTATGTCAAAGCGGTGTGTGGGTGTGTATTACCTTCAGTGATCTAGCTCTAGATAGTTATATACGATTAAGGTATCTGTATTGACGTTAATAGAATAATGTACATACATAATTATATAGTAATGTAATCAAGATATGGCTTTTATCCATAATACGAAAACTGGTGATAAAAAGAAGTTCTAGATGATATTTCTATCTCACCATGCCATTCCTCTTTCATTTTCGAGCACTGAGAATAGTACAACAGGCTGACAGCTCGTGTGAACAGTTCTGATAACATTTTTGCTCACCAGTGATTTGAAAAACTTACCAAATACAAATCTGTATATGTAACAAAATGTATGTTTATAATACAGTGCAACCTTCCTGCAACAGCCACAAATAGGAACGACAAAAATGGCTGTTGTAAGGAAGTGACTATTGTTGATAGTGTGAAAATAGAGTAAAACGTCAATTTGGGCTGCCAGTATACTTGCTGTAATGTTCATACGTTGTTTGGAGGTGACCGTTCATGAAGGTTTCACTGTAATCTTTTGCATAAAATAATAATTTTGAGTCATCTAGTAATACTAAATAACTAATAATAAATACTCTAATGTACGTGGAATGGCAGAAAACGTTCGTCCGGAAGATCTGCATGACCACTTTGGGGTTAAATGTCGCACCAACAGCTAGGGGTAACATCTTTATATTAACTGTAGTAACATACTACTTAGGTTCACTGCTTGATTTTGATGGATATAATTATTTACATTTTGATTGCCTTGAAATGCTTATTTTATTCTTCAATTTTGAAACTGACCAAAATAAAACAATACTGAACAGCAATTCTTAAAATGCACTGTATTTGTATATTAGTACATGTAATACATAGTGGACTAACATTTTAATAAGATCATTAATAGCACAATAGTATATAAAACATTGTCTACTTAAGTTTCAGTGAGAAGGAATCCTGCAAAACTTGAATAGTAATTGCCCCATATTGAACCATTATAAGGGTTCGTATGCACCACCCATATCTCACTCCCAGCATCCATTTGTGTCACTATAGTAACTGCACCCTGTGCATGATAATCAGATCGTCCTAATACACCTGCTATTCTTGAGCCATCTTTCAGAATATCTGCCACAATAAGCATACCACTTGGTGCTGCCACAGAAACAGAAATCAAGTAGATTCCAGACTTGGGTGCAATAAAGAGGCCATGCTGATTGTGGTAACCTCCACCTAGATTCAGTAATGTATGATCAAATCGTATATTCTCATGACTGCTTAAGTGTTCCACAGTGTTAGGGCTAACTACTGCATGAAATGCTACAACATCACCGGTAGCTTGTTTCTTTATAATTTGTTTTCGAGTATGAATAGATTTATTGTATAGATTGACTGTTTTTCTCATTTCGGGTTTTTTCCAGGAGCTGTTCATGTCCACAGTTTTATTTTCTCTTGTTTTGCTATATTTCTTGTTTTTGTGATGATTTAGACTTGGACTTTTTTGTTGAAAGTCATGTAAAATGTTGTCCATTTCAGAAATCTTCCTTTCTAGTATAATCATATCAGTGTGCAGTGTTTTTATAACACTTTGATCTTCTCTTCTCCTGAGCATCAAATCTTTAATGTTCTTCTCAAGTTTTGACAGATTCTTGTCCTTTTGTTTGGATTCCACTGACATCACGATGATGTCATCCTTTAGAGCTTTGTTGGCTTCATTAAGAGTTTGTATCTCTCTGTGGAAACTGATGGATTGTTGCTCAAGTTGATCTATTCTTGAAGCCTGTTGTGCATCTACAATGATTGAAATTAAAGCAGTTTTTAGGTTAAAATAAATTCTAAGTAAAGTAAAATGTTATTTTATATGCATGCTCTGCATATTCTTGCATGCATTGCGCATTCTAAAATCTATCTATTATTCAGTTTGTATTTTGTCATTAACAATGCAAATAATATATACTTTCAAGGTGACTAAAAGTATAAGTACGACTGATAAGATCATTGTTAAATTATGCAAGAGATAAGAAGAAATTAAGAGGGCCATTATGGTCCTTTACTCGCGCACGAGAGTAAAGACTGCAACGTTTTCCATGTCATTGCAACTTCTTTCATATCAATGTTTTACTAGGAGAGCCTACTACTAACCTAGAAGTCATCAAGACTGACATTCTGAGCAACTTTGATCACGACTTTATACAAAAATGTGGTCTACTGTGTTATCAAGGTTTTTCTAGTGACCTGACTTTTTTACCCCCAGATGACCCACGTTCGACCTCGTCCACATTTGAAAAACATTCTGATAATTAAGGCTTGTTGAAGATCCAATCAAAACTGACTTTTCGAGTGTTAATTAGGTTTTCCAGTGATCAGACCTTGTGATCTAATGTTTGACCCCAGATGACCCATGTTCAAACTTGTCCAAGATATCATTTAGACAATCATCATGACAAGCCTGATCCTAATAGCTCATCTAAGAGCACTACATACTCAGGTGAGATAAGTATTTTAACGTTCATTTAAGGATAATGAAACATCCAAAAACTAAGTAATAAATACATGTATCTAGAAAAGCCTACCTCTGGCTTCCAGAGCCTCTATCCTTTTTAGAAGGCCTTTACTATCAGTACCAGCACTTCCTGGACAGAAACACGTTGCAGAAAAAAGTACGCTTAAAATCAGAAGCATTGCTTTCTCTCATTGACATAAGCTATAAATGCCTCGTCTGGCGCACAACACATGTTCTTATCTAATCTGCTTATTCTATAGGGTTAAATAAGACCACTGCTTTATTTAGTTTGTTATAAATAGACAAATGAAAATTTAGTGTGGAAAGTTTGTGTCACACATGTCAGTATACAATTGTTTTTCCTTATAAATGCAGAGGTAGACCTAGGATTTCAGGCTGGGGGGTGTAATATTTAGGAATTGAATAGTGGAATGCTATTTCATTGAATGATATTTATATCTCTGGTTGGAGACTTTGGCGGGGGATGGGCGATGCGGCCCCCTTGAATCTGCAAGTGTAAATGTACATATTACCATGGATGCTATATTACATGGCATCCCTGATATTACTAACATCTGAATAGGCAGCATCAATTTCTGTCTCATCTATACTAAATATGATCTTAAGATGTTTTGCTCTGTAATATTCGAACCTATGTCTCAATTTTATCAGTATATTATATTTCCATACAAGAGCATGTTCACATGGCCATCCCCAACCGAATGTGTTGCTTGTTACAGGACTAGATAGAATTATGGTTCTTGATCGATGCATTACTCCTAGTTTCCATCTTTTAACATTTTAAGATTCAAGTCAATCCTGTGTATAGTCTTGCAGTTACTCTCAGGACAAAAAGAAGAAAAAAGGGAAAAAATATATTAAAGTAATTTAATACATGCATAGGGAGATATTTCTAAAATGGCAGCAGACAGAGTTATTGCTCCTGATAACTGCACTTCTCCTATTTCCCCATTATTCATATTTCAAGTCAATCCCATTTATAGTTTTGGAGATATGCTCTGGACAAAAAAGGAAAAATAAATATTAAGGAAATGAAATAAAGGGAAATAATGAACAATGAAATCAGACAGAGTTATTGTTCTTGATCACTCCACTTCTCCTGGATGTCATCTGCTTATATTTAAGTTTCAAGTCAATCACGTGTATAATTTTGGACGTATGCTCTGGACAAAATATTATTTTGAAATTAAATAAAGGGAGATAATTACAAACTGGACCATACAGAGTTATAGTTCTTGGTCACTGCACTTCTCCTAGTTGCCACTTCTTCATATATCAAGTTTCAAGTTAATCTTAAATACAGTAAAACTCGCTTATAACGAAATGCCAGGGGGTATAAAAATTATTTCGCTGTAACCGAGTTTTCATTGTAACCGAGCACGTGCTTGTAGTGAAATTTCACTGTAAGTTGCTCACATATAACGAACTTCGTTATAACCTGTATCGGAGGTATAATTCTTCTAGATCTATGTAAATATATGTCATGCAATAAATTAATAGAAAACCTTGATGCATATGTATTTTATTCGTGTATTACATTTGATATTGTGAGAAATGTATTTAATTTGAATAAATAAATAAACAACTGTGAGTCAAGTATTCAGTTTTATTATGTTTTGTATTTAAATGTATTTCTAATCTCTTGTTTCACTACGCACAAAGAAATCCTTTATTGTCTTCTGTTTAATATCGCTAGTATGAAGCACAATGTTTTCCAGAGACTGCAACTGATGGAATGCGGATTCATCTATATCAGACTCTCTAATAATCTCATATTTGGTATTTAATGTCAGTTGCTTTCGTTTTCGAGATGGCGACCCTTCCATATTTTAACATAAATATTTCCTGACTGACTAACGCAAACAAAATGAGACTTTTAAAATGTATGCAATTTTATTTTGTAAATCCTTTTCACTCAATAAACATGAAATAATTGACCAGGTCAAAATAATATCCAATACGTAATTATCACGGTCAATAAAAGTTTTTGCTTTGATGTTTGAAAAAAATTAGTTTCATTGTAACCGAGCATATTTCCTCTAAAACATGATTCTGGGGCCAAAAAAATCATTTCACTGTAACCGAGTTCACTGTAACCGTACATTTTTATATAGAATAAAGAAGGCCTCAGCCGGGCCAAAAAATCGTTTCACTGTAACCGAGTTTTCACTGTAACCGAGTTCGCTGTAAGTGAGTTTTACTGTAGTTTTTTTCAATTTATGCTCCAGACAAAGATATGGGACGGAGAGTCGGAAAGACAGACAGCTACAATTTCTGTATCCCCCACCGCCTTTTTGGCGAGGGATTATAAGCTGACATACATGTACAAAACAACCTTGTGACTTTTCTGTGTAGGTTAAAGATATTGACTTGTCCAGATTTTTAAGTTAACATTTCTGATAACATTTTTGCTCACATGTGTATTTGACAACTTACCAATTACGAATCTTTATATTTAATGCAATGTACGGTGCAACTTCTCCAAAGCAACACCCTTTGGGAGTAGCTAAATTATGTTGTTACTGAGAGGTTGTTTCTCTAAAGAGTTTAATTAATAGTTACATCGTGCAGTGGGGAAAAATCATGCTGTTGTTAAAGGGAGGTTGTTGCTCAAGAGAGGGTCGCTCTGCTTATGTTGTAACTTGTATTATTAATTTATTACCCAATACATTAAATAAATGTTAATTCGTTATTTTTGCTGTTTTACAAAAGTTTGATACTTGCCAGTATTTGCAATTTGAGTCTTAAGGTGAATTGTTGACTGGTCAGCATTTTTTACAGTTGACTGCCTCGATATAGGGTGTTTCCTTAATGAATATTCGGTAACTATCAGTACATTTCGGCCAATGCGGAACGTACCGATTGCAGTTCGGGTTATAGTATGGCAGTGTCTTAAGTTCAAGCTCAGACAAGCGTTTATATGATTCTGATTTCTTCAAGCATTTATATGATGTATACAAACAACAATTTGGTGATCTAAACCGTTTTAAGATTTTTCAGAGGAAGAATTTTAGAAGTTATAGTTACGAGCTACATTAAAGTCTTTACACAGCGCAGATGCCTCAGTGATCACAACAGCTTAACTTTTTCTTGAAAACAGCCGAGCTTAAAAGTTGAAGGCTCTTATAAATTATGATGATAGTTATGACATACACAACACTACTGTACATTTGAATGACCAGAGGAAAACATATAACAGTTCTTGATTACACATGATAATGAGTTGGAAGTATTTACACAAGAGGAGTAGAAAACAAAGATCCAACATCTTTGAAAATTCAATTAAACTTTATTTTGAATTATCACAACTTAATTATAGAATCAGAATTTGAATTGCATAATAACAAATTTATCACAAGTTTGGATTGTTGCTACATTTGTAGACATATAAAGTTAAGTTAACTCACAAAAAAACAATCATTCTGACATTCAATTTGAAAATATCATGTTTAAATTATACAAAGTTTTTATACAATACCAATGATAGCCAACACAAATCTAGCATACCCAATAATAATAAGCATGAACATCATGATTACAATGTTGTATCAAACTAGAAAAAAAACATACAAAGTTGCCAAAGTCCATGTTTGTAAATGGGTTGAAATCAAATTAAGTTTATTTGCATAAAAGTTTGATGATATGCTTGTTTAACATTCATTCTTTGACCTTTTAATGCATATTGAAAATGAATGCCTAAAATCTCACCAAGCCCACTGTCCTATGAAAAATATCTTCAAATGCAACTTCAAGAATTTCCTGTTTTTTTCTTATATTTTATATCTCACTTATGGAAAGAATACAACAGACAAGATTGCGAAAATCAAGACCAAATGACAGAACATAAACCTCTCTACTTCATACACAATGAGTCTTAGCTT
The DNA here is from genome assembly GCA_964023205.1 of Lutraria lutraria. NCBI lineage: Eukaryota > Metazoa > Mollusca > Bivalvia > Venerida > Mactridae > Lutraria > Lutraria lutraria. Next base: position 35,978,611 of record OZ026840.1, on the reverse strand, counting down.
AGACATGGCTACAGTATGACACTTTTATCGACATACTTAAACATTTGACAGGACAACTGAATGAGGCCTAAAAACTGTTTCTGGTTACCTGATCTACCCTTATTTTTCATATGAAGCCTAGATTTTTTATTAGGCCTGAAGAACGGTACATCAACTTTCTGACTTTTTTACCTCTTGGCATGCATTCTTACCCAATCTTTAATGAGCACATAACTAGAATCAAAAAAAAATATTCATGCCTAAAGTAAAGCATAGACACCTCAATGGGGAAAATTTATATAAATGGCAATATGAAATGCGTAGCTAAATGAAGATCCATTCCTTCTAAAAACAAACCCAATTTACTTACAGGCTTTTTTAGGAAAAGGGGAAGTTGTTTCCGCAAGTGATCCATATTCATAATCAATCCATCACTCCACAATGTCAACTGGTAAACTAAGCGTGGAACACACCAAACAAGAGGGCCATGATGGCCCTATAAATGCTCACCAGGAGAAAAGGTTATTTGGAGATGAACATTGTTGAAGTTTTCTATACGAGTCCAAGTAAGATCAAGTGACCCATCTGGGCCGTTTTTTATCCCATGACCATTATATGAACAGATTTAAAAGAGGTCCATTAGACAAAGCTAGATACCAAATATCTTAGCTCTAGACCTTGTGGTTTCGGAGAAGAAGATTTTTCAAATTTTCCTATATAAAATAGAATAAACCCCAGGGCAGGGCCAATTTTGACCCCGGGGCCATAATTTGAACAAACTTGGTAGAGGTCCACTAGACAATATCATACAAAATATCTAAGCTCTAGGCCTTGCGGTTTTGGAGAAGATTTTTTAAATTTTCCTATATAAGTCTATATAAATCAAGTGACCCCTGGGGCGGGGCCAATTTTGACCCTAGGGCAAAGATTTGAAGAAACTTGGTAGAGGTCCACTAGACTATGCTACACACCAAATATCAAAGCTCTAGGCATTGTAGTTTTTGACAAGAAGATTTTTTTAATTTCCTATATAAGTCTATGTAAAATCAAGTTACCCCCGGGGCGGAGCCAATTTTGACCCCAGGGTAATAATTTGAACAAACTTTGTAGAGCTCCATTATACAATGCTACATACCAAATATCTCAGCTCTAGGCCCTGTGCTTTCGGACAAGAAGATTTTTTAAGTTTTTTCTATTTGTTGCCATAGCAACCAGAGTTTTTAATGAAAGTTAATTTTTTGAACAACTTTGAAAGGGGACCACCCAAGGATCATTCCAGCAAAGTTTGGTTGCAATCGGCATAGCGGTGTAGGAGGAGATTTTGTTTTAAGTAAACATGGACGCCACGTAACGACGCACGATGGACGCAGGGCGATCACAAAAGCTCACCTTGAGCACATTCGTGCTCTGGTGAGCTAAAAAGGCACATTTCTGACCAGAAACCCACATCCATAATCTCAGATAATTATCAAATCTTAAAATATATGCTAAGGACATAAACAAGTGCAACACACATTATACATACATTATAAACAAAAAAAACAACAACATCTGAATGATATCATGCAAATATCATATATCACTGGGGTAACATTTCACCATGATTTATAACAGAAAAATAAATAAACAATAACACGAGTAATAACATAAATATATACATAAATAGCACCCTTGGTTTAGCTCTACACAACGTCTTTTTCTTAAAATGTTGACAAATAATCATTTCCTGAGTAGATGAATTTCAAAAGCAATCAATAATAATAATCCCATTTCAAATAACAGAAATCACATTTACAATATGCTTTTAGTTTAGGTATTCTGCTTTAGTAAAGGACTTTATGACACTAAACATGATAAAGACTAGCGGTACACAGCTTTATATTCATATTATGACTAGCATTCTCATGCCTAAAGCAAACATTTTACAATTGGATGAAAGTCTTACCTAGCAAAAGAAATTCAGAAAATAATTGTTCCACATGACATAATGGTAAATTTACATGTATTTTGATTTGCATTTATCATTCCAGGGGTGTCAATAGAGCCAAATTAAAAATCCTGAAAATCATATGCGGTCGATCATTTTTGTCAAACAAGAGGCCTTCAACCATGTTGTTTCCCTTCTTAACTCTGTTTGTATTAAAGAGCAGATTAAATGGACCATAACTTTGCCATTTCTTGAGATATTTTCATCAAATAACTTTTATTTTGTTTAGAAATCATAGGTCATTTTTCAGGACAGATAAATCCAGAATATTGTAACCCCTGTATTTTACATATAGATCATTATCAAACTTGTTTTGATAAGATCATCTTAATTGGATACTAAGCACAACTTAAATGTTGTTTTTAGTATGGTTTAACGTCCTAATTAAGTGCTAGGAGCATTTGACAACTTTTCAAATTTTAAGAAGGCACACTAAAACCACCAGATTTACATAAAACATGTTACATAAAAAGTATGGGCATGAAATTATTTCATGGTTTTGGACTTTCATATGCCATTTTTAATATAGTCAAAAATTCAAAACTTAGCAATAAATGGGTAAAACATGATGATACAGAGTCAATCATCAGTACAAAGTTTAACAATTTTCCAATCCACTGTTTATAATGTATTTGCACTTCTGTATATTCGTTTCTTGAATAAAATATGTTTAAACTAAAGTTTATCAATCATCAGTACAGAGTTTATCATAATCATCAGTACAGAGTTTATCATAATCATCAGAACAGAGTTTATCATAATCATCAGTACAGAGTTTATCATAATCATCAGTACAGAGTTTATCATAATCATCAGTACAGAGTGTATCAATCATCAGTACAGAGTGTATCATCAGTACAGAGTTAATCAATCATCAGTACAGAGTTAATCAATCATCAGTACATAGATTATCAATCATCAATACAGAGTTTATCAATCATCAGTACAGAGTTTATCATCAATACAGTTTATCAATCATCAGTACATATTTATCATAATCATCAGCACATATATAATCAATCACCAGTACAAAGTTTAACAATCATCAGTACAGATATTATCAATCATCAGTACAAAGTTTATCAATCATCAGTACAGAGATTATCAATCATCATTACAAAGTTTATCAATCATCAGTACAGATATTATCAATCATCAGTACAAAGTTTATCAATCATCAGTACAGATATTATCAATCATCATTACAAAGTTTATCAATCATCAGTACAGAGAATATCAATCATCAGGACAAAGTTTATGAAGGCACTGATACATCAGATTCATCATTTCATCAAGTTGGTTATGACATCTAGATAATGTTGATCTGAAAAATAAAGGAAACCAATTAAACAAATTGAAATTTTTATTAACACATAGAATATGTGTGACCCTTCAAGAAATTGATTATTTAGTGAGAAAAAAAAACAATTTGAAAATACTGAAGGGAAGACTATACTTTTTTGTGGGGGGGGGGGGAGGGTTCAATGTTACACTAACAGTCTGGACTATGCTATAACTCCACACTCCCTGGAGTAAACTGGCTGGTTATCAAACTTCAGCAAGATATTATGCCTACAAACATTGTGACGAAGTTTTATGAAAATCAAAGATCATCCTGTATGAGGACACCTTTCTGAAAGTTCTTTTATTTACAGATGCAAAAATTATCTCCTAAAACATATGAAAAAAGGAGTGAATAAGCATACCTGTGTTCTGGTTTACTGTACAGTATCAATAATTGTAAAGGTGTTATTGTTCCACTACTTGTGTCATCCTGAAAATTTAACCATGTACAGTTATATAAAATCTTGATAAGATGATAAATAAAAATTCATTCAAAGCTGTAAAATATTTGTTTGTTTATTCAAGTTTTACGCCCCTTTTCAACTGTCATATGAGAGTCAACCTAACCATCGTTCCTGGGAAGAACCAGTACTAGACTCTCATCCACAGTAAGCAACTGCCTACTTTCTCACATAAATAAATATGATCGGTAGCGGGGGTTGAACCCACGACCCACTTTCAGTGAGAGGTTACAGTGATTTGAAGTCAGCAACCTTAACCACTCGACCACAGAGGCAGGTCAATCTGTAAAATAACATCAACAAAGAAGGATGCTTTTATTCAGAGGTAGATTTGGTCTTTTATATTAACATATATGTGTTTGAGAGTGTTATCCTCGTTATAGGGGACTACATTAGTAAATAGTCAAGTGGTTATGGTCATTGATTAGTAATCACTAGCCCCTCACCAATCTGGACCAAAATTCACAAGGGTAACTTAGTGAAGCTGTCTAGCTGCATGTTTAGAGGAATTCCTCTATACTGTGGAATCATTAATTTTCGTTGGGGATTTAATTTAGTGGGTCGGCTCATCCACGAAATCAAATCCCAACAGATTTAAATGCAAAGATAAGGCATTTCTTTTCAAAAATCAAAATCCACAAATTTATGTCCTCACAAAATAGCCATTTTAGTAAAAAAAAACACGAAAAATTGAGCCCAGCGAAAATAAATGAAAATACAGTAATTAAAGCCAGAAGTGGGCAATTGACTTTGGCTGTTGGCAGATATTAAACCATTGATGAAAATCTTCATAGCCTTTGTTTACAGATGGTTTAATTTTAATTCATATACAGATTTTATTTACAAAGCATTAAAAATGTTGTCTAAATCACAAATTACAATCAAATGAATGTCAAACAATTGCCCATCAGAGAACTGCCCCAATGTTAAATTTTTTAACACAAACATTTACACTGCATGTTTTTGTATTGGAAGTCACAATTATTGACCCGTATATCCCGTATCGGGTCAGTTACTATCCCTGTAACGATTATATCACGCAGACTACCTTCCTCATCATCATTTGCAATAAAAGTCTCCATTAAAGACTCAATATCTAAATGCAAATGACTCCATTACAGACCTAATATATTCTGTTAACCTAATATAGGATATATAAGGTCACCATGTGACGTCAAAACATCCAATGACAGAAGAGTATTTCGTAGCAGGCGTGATATTGGTGAATATCCTATTTTAAAGGAGAAAATGTCTGCCTTAGTAAAATGTAATATGGGGCAAACATATTAGCAGCAAATGTCTGGTTGGCCAGCCCCTACGTACATGTATGAAGTCTTACCTGTACATTGAGATGGGTGAAAAAATTATTGCAGATATCACTAAGAGATGTAAATTCTTGTTCAAAATCTTTAAGACTCTCAACTGATAACTCAAGCAATCTAAAAGAGAATAATCACAGAGTATTAGAAAGTTTTGCTTTAGTAAATAAATTAGATTAAACTACAAGTAAAAGAATAATCACAGAGTATTAGGAAGTGTTGCTTTAGTAAATAAATTAGATTAAACTACAAGTAACAGAATAATAATTATATTATGTACTACGAGTAGTAGCTATTTTCAGCTTTAATTATAGTAAAAGGTAAATACTTTGTTTATCATAGTGTCACCCCTATTAAAAAGGCCAGCCAAAATGCTTATGAAACACCTAACTTTTTGTCTTTTTGCTGGGCGCCTGGCTGAGATGAACCAGCGGTAACCACTATTTAATTAGCTGGCAAGTCATAAACTGACCACATTAGTTCTAACCAAGCCAGCAATGGGGTTTAAACCTTCTACCTATCTAAAAAAAACTCCCCAAACACTCAGCCACAGTTGCAGTATATATAACAGTAAGACAACTGATTTCAATTATTAAAGCTAACTTTCAGATACAGTTCAACCTCCCCAAAGCAACACCCTTTGGGAGTAGCATAATTATGTTATTGTTGAGAGGTTGTTGCTCTAGAGAGGTTAAAGTAATAGTTAAATCGTGCTGTGGGAAAAAATCATACTCTTGCTGAAGGGAGGTTGTTGCTCGAGACAGGGCCACTCTAGAGAGATTGTACTGTACTATCAAATGTAGATAGGCTATACCTAAATCATAATATCAAAACGCAAGAAAACAAAAGCATACCCAACAAAGTATTTCCTGAGTTCTAAAGCTATAGGCACCAACATTTTTAACATTGGTGTAACTTCCTTCTGTATTTCTGGTGATGGCTCATTCAGTAGTATAGCTTTGTGGAACTGCTCACTGAAGTAGAAATCAAAATCATTTACTTTTGTTCTGAAAGCAATACCACTTATTATGTTATGTACAGAGGAGTGTTCACCTTACCAGACCTAAATAATTCCTCCTGAATCGAATCGACATGCAATTACCACCTTTCTTCAATTATTAGTAACTCATATATATTAGGAGAATTCTATCTTTTTATTTTTGTACAAGTTAATTGATTATATCATTCAATATAATTTCTAAGCTGCCAAATATTTTATAACTCAAGTTCTAAAATAATTATAAAAATATGTCTCGATCATAGAAGACAATGAAGTGGTCACTTAAGAAATGAGTTGCTTAATACATGTGGTAATATGAGCAAGGACCCCTTCCGTCATCAAGTGGTTAAGATTGCTGACTTCAAATCACTGTAACCTCTCACAGATCGAGGGTCATGGGTTCGAGCCCCGCTACCGACCATGACTCTTTATGTGAGGAAGTAGGTAGTTGCTTATGGAAGAAAGGAGTCTAGTACTGGTTCTTCCCAGGAACGTTGGTTAGGTGAACTGTCCGCCTCATATGACTGTTGAACAGGGTGCAAGACTCAAATTAACAAACAATTAACATCATATGAGCAAGATCTACTGTAGTACAATATTTTCCTTACCAATATTGATAAATGAACTTCCAAATGTTGGATAATCTCTCGCCAGCTATCATTTCCTGTGATTCTGAATTAGATGCATCACCTTGATTATTATTATTACTAGGACCAGACTGGTTACATGGCTGGTTATCAGATTGTAGAACACCTGGCTGGGAATTAGATTGTAGAACACATGACTGGTTATCAGATGGCATCTCCGATGTCACAACACAAGAATTTGTCAAAGGAACTGGACAAGACTCAGTCATAGTCAAATTATCAGTTTTCAAGATTTGCTGGCTAGATTTATCACTCATCTCAGTTGAATTCCTTGACTTTTTTACACGCGGCTTGAGATCTTCAGCAGTTATTACAAAATATTTTTTGGTACAAGATTGTACGGACGTTTGAGGTTCATTTTGTGAGGTAGTTGAATTGAGCTGAAATATAGAAGAGGAAATCATATTTCACAATGTGTAAGTCCTATATTCATACTGCTAGGTTAACTTCATCAAATACTCCTTTTAATTAATACAAAAGTAGTTAACCTTTATTAAATTGACAATGATATTTTTCACCTTAACAATACAACCACAGACTATGCAAGCAAATGCAACAAACAATGCAAGGGTAGCAATTTTGTTCTGGGTCAGAAATCAGCCATAGCATGTGTGCCACGACTGAATCACATATCCAATTTTCTCAGTGGTCTAACGTCACACCAACATTTGGCAACATTTCCAACTTCTCATGTGGAGGAAGATTTTTGTTTTGTTTATATCAAGTTTTACGCCCCTTTTCAACAGTCAAGAGTCATATGAGGCAGACAGTTCACCTAAGCATCGCTCCTGGGAAGAACCAGTACTAGGCTCCAATCCACCGTAAGCAACTGCCTACTTTCTCACATAAAGAGACATGTTCTGTAGTGGGGCTCGAACCCACGACCCTACATCAGTGAGAGGTTACAGTGATTTGAAGTCGGCGACCTTACCACTCGAACACGGAAGCGGGTCATGAGGAGGAAGATCCGTCACCGCTCCATTCACCTGGGTAAAAGGTAAAGTTAGTCTATTATGTCCATGATTGTGTGCCTTTTTCACTAGGACTGGAATCGGAGACCAGGCTCCAAACTCTGATTACATTTATTTCAAATAGTTTAACAAACCAAGTAATACAGGTACATACCTTCTTATCAAGGTACTGGTCCAAACTATGTATAGAAGACACAGTCATTTCTCCTTTTTGGACACTTGAGCACAAATCTCTCATGGCTACCACAGTATTGTAAACAACTAAAATGTTTGGTCCATACCTTAAAAACAAATTTGAAATAGTCAATAAAGTAAATGCAGGAGAGTTGATCTATAAGTAATTTTAACAAATGATATTGTGTATATAACTGAAATTAAAGACATTCTGATTACATCAACAATCAATAGTTTTACAAATAAAACAAATTGTAGGAAATGAAACAGAGAGAGGCCACAATGTTATATATATGAGAAGAAATTCCAGCGTCTTTCTTTAACCATTCTGAGGAAATTCAATTGTTTATTTATCTAACTGTTTGTCATACTGTTAATCTTTATAGACTGTTTTAACAAGCAGTTACTGTATAGGTCTTTAATTCAGCAGGTGCAAAATTTGGGATTTTTAAGACGTTCTTGAATTGGTGGGTTCTTAATTTACATGTTCTGCCTCCTTAACTGCCAAAATTGAAACACTTTACATTAAAGTGCATTGTAATAATTATCGGGTTTAATTTAATCTGTCTGTATGTGCTGATGATCTAAGTCAGATAAGGTGTGACAAATTAACCTACATTGTTTGTATTGTTTAGATTTTATCTTGTGTCAATTAAGCTTTTTAGGCTGAACCATAATGCTTGTACTTTACAAATATTTATATAAAAACGTGTTGGTAACATCTTTTTGATAACAAGAGTTACATTTCTTTGACAAATAATTGGCAGTGTTTTATATCACTATGGTCTAGATTTGTTGTTTCGATGCCAACCGCCGTAATAAAACAGGCGCCAATATTCAGACATATACAGTATATATTGCAATATTTAAACTTACTTTTTCAAATTCTTGACCTTTTCCAGTAAATCACAACTGACTTGAACCATCAATGATAAATCACACATTCTGTTCACTAAAACCAAAGAAGTATGAATATTTATTTTATATCTTAATATATGACAATGTATAAACTTAAATAATTAATACAAAAATTGAGATACCCAGGGTTAGGACTGTAACGAATATCCGAACTCTCGAGAGTCCGCGCGATCCATGACTAAAGTCCGGACACAAATATTCCGATACCAAAGTTTCGCGAACTTATTTTCATCTTTAAAACAACAAGAACTTGAATGAAAACAAAAACTAAACTACCATTAAATTACCAAGTTAACGATAAATTAAGTCAATTGTCAGTATCTGGATTGATACTTATTTGATAGCATGCCCGGAAAGACATTGGCACTTGTTAAAAACCGAATTCCGGTAAACGTGCGCAAATTTCTTTCGTGTACGGGATAGCTATCTTGAGCCACACTTTGTCAGAACAAAGCAAGTTCTAAATTGATTTTACGTTTTGTTTAACCATGTTTTTATACCTATCTTTGGTAAATGTCGCTAGTTTCAGTTTTGGAAATCGTGGGTGAAATCCATTCATAAAACAGCGTATAGCGATAAAATCCGAGTATCCCGAAACATTTGTTTATCATAGTACGGTCAATCAAGAAAATAATGTAGGTACATGCCGATCGTATTTAATGAGCATTAATTTTTCCTCTTTTTTTGAAATTGAGAAAATTTTCTGTTGACTTGATTTTTTAAAAGTAAAAGTTATAAAAGTTCTTTTGAGATGTTTCCATTTCATGATAGAAGGTATGGATTACTATGATATGGTCTTTGATTATGTATTTATTGTACATGTACATAGATAAACAGGTATGAGCAAGTGATAATACAAAATTCTTTAATGATATAAAGCTCAGAAGGTTCGCAAACTGATCTGTGTATTGCATTGCCGTTTCGCGAACCGGTTTATCTCGCAGGTGGGCTGACAATACACAGCCCTACCCAGGGTGCTCTCTCAATGTGAGGGTAAACAATTACCTTTAGCAGATAATAATTTGAAGAGTCAACAAAATTTTCCTTCTAATATTAGTAGGAAAATTTGTTGACTTATATAATATTAAATTTGACCTTTGGTACAAATTCTCAAGAGTTAGTTTGCTAATTTCAAGAGTTAATATGTCATTTTATGGATCAAATGAGCGCCCTGATACAAACATTACTTCAGAAACTCCAATGACACATTAGTTTTAAAATATAAATCATTTACATCAACATATCTATAAGCTATTTATGGGCCATTGAAATTCTAGAAAATTGTCATATCTTTCCAATTGTTAGGGTAGTGTCTTCATTATTTAATTTCAATATTCCACACATTTACAATGGTCACAGGACCTGACCCTCCAATATGACTAATCAGAACTGTTCATCTCAAATTAACTTGGAAACAATCATTTTCAAATAGTCATAAAGGGTATACTTGTTATCCTGGTCTCAAACCTTCAAACTCTAGATCAATATACCTGCACTGCACCACCTTAGCTAACAGGACACTTGAATTATGTCACATGTAAAACAGATGACACTGTAAGCCATGAAAGCCTACCACAAAATTGTGATATTAAATACAGTATCATATTATCTATATATTATATTAAAGTTATCTTCACTTACTTTTTACTTTTGCAGTGGACGTAACAAGATGGTCAACATGTTCTAAAAAATTCCTATTAAATACGAAATTAAACACAGCTCTCCAGTGCCTGGAAATATAAGATAAGATAGTACATTCTTATGTATAAAAGAAACCATAGGAACAATGAAAGGAAAATTGTTTTCAATAGAAAGTAAATAAACTTTGTCATAGGCAAAACATTTATTATTATTTGTTTCTAGTTACCCAACTTACTCTTAATTTTCCCTGCGGCCCTAATACTTTTTATTAGGCCAGATGAAATGTACATCCACACTCTCACTTTACACCTTTCTACGTGCTTTCAATCATAAAAAAAATTTCCCTACCTTCCTACCTTATTTTTAATGAGCATGTTACTAGAAACAAACAATTTTTTACGCCTAAGCCGCAGTAAGAAAAACACAATTTTATTCTAAAGAAAATGAAGGTTCAAAATAGTTCATCAATATTCAATAGTATACATACTTCTGTATGTTGACTAGTATATCATTCAGGGACCATGGTGGTTTCTTGTGCACTATTTGTAACCTGAAATCAGTTGAATACTTGCATATATATAAAGTCATTTCAGACCCAAAAATAATTCAACAGAAAAGTGACGTCAGACAGACAGGAAAAGTTAGTTTAATGTTTCAGATAAATGAGACTTATCTATAAAGGGGTAGGTTCACTTAGGGCCTAAAATGGCCCTGTGCCAGATTTCCTTAATATTTTGACAGTATAATATATTGGATGTTTCTTCATCAAAAACATGTTTTCAAATTGTTCTGAAATGAGTATTGTTGCCATAGCAACGAAACTTTTTTTTAAATAAAAATGGAAAAACCTAAAAATTTCTGTTCCATGACCTCAATGTTCTTTTTATTAAGTGTATATGATTGTTCATGTTGACTAAAGTGACAAGATATTTTTATTCCATGGTTGCTATGGAAACGTGGAAGTCACGTGACTGGGCATAATATAGCGGTGTTTCGTGATTATATCGATGATATACAAATTATTTTGACAAAATTTATACAGTAGAAAAAATAACATACATATATCAAGAATGTGTGAAGAAATCATTTACATGACGCTAAAGGTTTTCGTAATATGACGTAATTAGTGTGCCCTCCTACATAGTTACATCACAGATAATTTCATCAAATATCGAAAGGAAAAAAATCGTAAAAAGGTCTCTGCCGTTCAAAATTAACTGGCAATTGAATTTTCAACATCTATTTTCGCAATTACGCTAAAAATACGGCTAGAAAACACCTTGGTATAACAGTAATCGAATATGAAAGTACCATGCCACACACTACGATCCGTCATCCTCGCCTAGTACCGTTCGAATAACTGGAAATTTAAATATGAAGTCCCACACCCGACACATTTATATTTTGCATATGTGTTGTTTACATTCTGACTGATAATTGTTCAAAGTTTCGTGGTGTCGGTTGGAGGACTTCATATTAAAATATCGAAAAAATGTACGAGGGTGTCTTATCAGTTCCCAGCAAAGTTGGTCGAAATAATTATATTGTTTTGGATGAATACTGAACGATAGAGGACATGCAAATCAGAATGAATAATAAAACTAGCCTTTACTTCATTAGTAAAGTTCTGTCAAATAAGAAAATTTCCGACAAATCTCCGTCGAAGCCAAATAAACCGTTTATCCGATTAATGTATCAATATCCGAATCGCTATTATTGTTAACAAAGGGAGACAAGTCGGTTGTTTACAGACGCAGCGTTCTTTGTACAGCGTCTCGTAATACGGACGGTTATTGAAGTAATAACTGAAGATAAATCGACGAATCAAGTAAGTATTTGATCTCCCCTATGTGATATGTTCATGTGTTCATGATACGAGGCTATAGGTCTATATATGTAAGGTTAAATAGCCTCACTTTGTATGCATACTGTAGTTCATGATGCCGCGCGCTCAAGACATTCCATTTTGATGACGTAATAATAATTTGTGTCATGCTGTGCAGGGCCGTAGGAAGCGGGGAAGGAATGGGGCAATATTTTTATAAATTCGATTGTAATGCTAATTAAAAGTTCAGAAGTGTGACTATACCCCCCCCCCCCCCCCCCCGGTAAGACTGTTTAAAGTAAAAAATACCCCCCCCCCCCATTTGAAATTTCTTCTTACAGGCCTGTTGTGACCCAATGCTTGATTCTATTAATGTTTTAATGCTTTGGCAAATCTAGATCTTATATTATTTTTTATTATCTATTGCAGTTTAGTTTGTTCCATACATGTTTGTGAATTGTGTGCAGGTGAAACTAAAATGTAAATAATGAGTCACTCAGTGATAAAATCCATGGTCTTCACTGGGGTTTGAACCCTTGATCCCCAGCACTGTATAGGCTCAACCATGTCACATAATAGATAACCCAATAGCAAGGCTGTTGAAATTGGGCTGTATTCCTACAAGTTCTATTATTGTATGAAATTAATATGGACTATGGATGCAGTAGTGAGGATACAAAGGAATGTCTACCATTTGTCAGATGTACTGTACTGTAGTGAAAGTTAGTGTTCATGTTGTTGTCACAGAGGACCATGATGTTTTAACATCATTGTAAAACATGTGAAATTTTATAATGCCAGTACTGTATGGATTACAAATATTCATAAACTCTACTATAATAGTATCTCAGCATAATTGAATTGCATATATTTGTTTTCTTTCAGAATCATATGTTAGTTCAGATGTATATGAAGTGTAAGCAGTTCTGGGCCTTCTGATAGTTAACTAGTAAGTATGCGTATGGTCATAATACCCCAGCAAATGAAGTTTGACAGGGGGTATGTTGGAGTCACTCTGTTGGTGAGGCAGTTGGTTGGTCTGTCCTCATTCAATATCACAAGTTTGTGGAGCGAACTACTTCCACATTCCGGAAGCAATTGCAGTGAAAGTTATGTCAAATATGTCATCACCATGGAGTGTAGACGTACTATACATAATTTTCATGCCCGGTGATTCACTCATTCCAGAGTTATTTGCCCTTGAACTTAGCCATGTAGTAATCCGTATACTATTGCATTCTTAGACTATAGTGTCAAAGCGATGGTTGGGGTATATGTCACTTCTGTTACAAAGGCTTTGAGCACAGCGCTAGTTCAAAAGATGTTTAGTTTCTCAAGAACTTCTTCAAAAGACAAAAACAGAAACATTTTTATGTTCCTTAAACCATCTTTTCCCATTTGTACTTGATTTTTATCTAAAATGAGAATTTTTCTGAAATGTATATGAGGATGAATGTTTAACTGATACTTATTTTGTACATCTCATGGTATGTGTGCATAACATAAAAAATGAAATTATAGTGTTAATCAAATGCTATTTTTCAAAATCTCATTGAATCTGGTAGATTGATGATTTATTTAATTTGTCTTTATATTATATTTTCAATATTTTACCTGTCAATTATTTCTCTTTCAGATTGTTTGAGTCATAACAAGTATTCACCACTGATCAGAGGAATTTCAATATACTGCTATGATGAAGCCATTAACATGCAATATACTGATTATTACGTGTGGTGACTGTGATGTTTTCATGAATGTGTCACTATGAACATTATTTCCAATAATGTACAAAATTGAAACAATTCAGATTAATAACATTAAAATTGTGTGCATTGTTGAAATATATATATACATTTATGTATATGAACTTTAAAGTGAAGATATTTAATTAATGCATATTAACTTCTGTAATGTGTATGTTCATTGGTAAAACCCTTTTGACATGTTGTATGTATTGTTTGCATGTGAAATAAATGTAGATTGCTAAAGTACACATCAGAGATTCTTATTTACTTACACAATGATTATACAATGAGTTTTACACTCAAATTCAATTTATACATAAAACTGGTACAAGAAATTATCAATACAATATACTACATGTACATTAACATCAAATATACTGCAAGATTAACCAAGAAGAATATTTCTAATGTCAAGCAAAAATATTCTGCTTTTTGGAGGAAAATCAATGCATTCCATTGCAAAAAATATCTGAATGCAATACAAAGTAATGCTGTACTATTTATTGCTGAACTATCAATGAGAGAATTTGGCACAGACATTTTGTCATAAAAAACCTGTCCCTTAGTTGCAATGGTAACTGAATTGGAATTATTAATTTCAATAATGTTGGAAATGATATCACAGTTTCTACAAATAAATTGTTTGATGTCCAAATGAAGGGAACATAAGGTGAAATACATTATATCAGACAAAATATTACTTTGTTTAAACTGCTCATATAAAATAATTCAGTTGCCATGGAAACTAAATATCTTAAGAACATTGCTATACAATGTAATTTCATTAAATCACATGGATTTATGAAAATTTGTGTGACTAAATTGCATTTTTGAAGAAAACTCAAAAATGAGATTTAAAAAAAAAAATTTCAACAGGTTACCATGGCAACTAAAATAATACATATATAAATATTGACCATATCCCTGTCTCTGTCATATACAACAAAAATTATCTCATTTCGTCCAATCATTATATGTAAAATGGTGTTTTTTTTCAATTTCTAGCAAAAAAGTATTTCTGTTGCCATGGCAACGCTTTTTATAGTGGAGCTTTAAAAATCATGTTTTCTTCAAATATGATGAATAGTGAACATATAATGAGATTTTGGACAGAATTTGACACAGGGCCATTTTTGGCCCCAAGTGAACCTACCCCTTTGCAACAAAAATCTTACTAGCAAGGCGTATCATCAAGAACATAGATTTAGATTAAGTTAATTTTATAGAGATTGGACAACAATAGCTCACTCAAACATTGAATAGTTAACCCAAAATCTATATTCTAAGTTTACAATAAGCTATCATAAAAATACTTAAACCATCAAGTTGATAAAATCTCCAGGAAACTATAATCTTTAACTTCTGATTACACAGTGTGTTAGATCATAGTAGAACCTTATAAACTTACCAGATTTCACCATAAATACTTTGCATTTCGTTTTGAAGTACCTTTTCCAGAGCATCTTTTAACAAGTCTTTCATTTTACTAAACATATCTTCAATCTGAAAAAAAGAAGTTATACTTTATTATTGTATAATTAGAATAGAACAATTAAAGCATTGAGTAAACAGAATGTAATAGAGTGAAAACATTTAAACAGTTGGCCTTTATTGAGAGGCTTAGCTCGTCTATTGTATCCATAATTGTGTGCTTAGCTAAAGAGTGCCCTATGTTCACAGGTGACTTCCAATTAATGTATGACGGTATTTAGTAGATGGGTGATCTAAAAAAAAATGAAGCCAAAGCGTGACGAAGGACTTGAAATTTCAACATTGGATATCATTATTATCTTTTGTTGCGTCATGGAACCAATACATTGAAATTAATTTTCCTGAATTTTCAAAGAGATGAATCAATGCGAAATAATTTTTTTTTAATCTTTATTGAACTTCGAAGGAATTTTTTTTTCAACAATGTAAACTAGTATAAATGAACATATTTTTTTAAAAAAGAGTGTTGAAAGCAGTTTATTTGAGGGGTAATATGTAAATATGATGTAACTAACATTCTGACTGGAAATTGGCCCAAAAATACTGAGATTTTGTGAAATATAGATTTTTTTAGCATTAATTAGGTCTTAAATTTATAGAAGCACTTGGAAAAGTTTCTTTTATTTGAATGTTGGCTTTCTGATTTTGATGAAATTATATCAGTGGGATTATATGATAGATAGAAGGAATACTGCAAAGTTTCACCAAGATTGGATGATATTTAATGTTGAAAATTTTTATACAAAAACAGCATTTTTTCGTACACTTGGGACAAAAAAGTACATATGTTCAAATCAACATGTTAAACAAGGAGCTTACTTAGTTATTTAACATATTATGTAATGTAAGCAACAAAGGTATGTTGAGGAGTAGTTCCAACTAATATGAATTGGATTTTTACTAAATTTTCATTAAAATATCAATTACAGTTATGAATTTCATCTGATACATTAATTCAGACTAATTAAATCAACTCAACTATTACTAAAATCATGAAAATGGTGCATGATATGTTGCATTTTGTTATTTAGAATGTGTATTAAAACAACAGTCAATTTCAAAGTCAAATGTTTTAACCTCACTTTAAAATTAAGAGTTAGATGTAATGCGTCCATCCGTACACTTGGGACAAAAAAATAAATTGTCTTACATAATTCCATATTAATGAAAATTATCCAATAGAATACACAAAATTGATAAAAATGACTCTAATAGGAGATGTTGTTTAGTATTGCATTTGTAATCATAGGTAATGAGCAATAAGTTGGAAACATCATGATTAAGAAGTTCATCATTTCAGTTATTGATATGGATTACCTTTTGCAAATGCTTGGATGAAAGTCACATTTCAAAATCTTTTTTGTTATGTCTGTACTAAAATATTGCAAATATGAAATCTTAACTAATATAATATAACTGTATAAAAGATCTAATGAGATAATGATGTGATAAACATGTCTGTACTCTTAGGATATTCATTGTACTCATGAATGTAAATTTCATCATTCATGGAATTTAACAATTATGTGTCAAAATTATAATTATTGTACAGTTAAGTTTTTACAGCTTGGGAGTTTCACCTGAAATTGATATCATTAAAAGAAACTCTTAAAATTCATATTAGTGCAATGTTGGCATTATTTACAGGACTTTTGATCTCACTGACAGATTCAACCAGGATCTTCTTGGTGTGATATGTCTAACTATATCTAGAAGAAGTACAGCTTCAGCCCATTATTTGGAATCGTTTGTGTTCTGTCTGCTCCAACTGTTCTTCTCCTCTGGCTTCTCTCCATCTGTTCAGCTGGACTTTGCTGGTTTCAGTTCTTGTATTTATTTCTTCTTTTTATTCCTGTATATGATTCCATTTTCACCCCTCTTTTATTATAATTTGGATCTGTCCATCTCTTTTTCAGTACCTTTACCTTGCAATTGATGTTTTCATTTCTTTTCTTGGATCTTAAGTGTTGTACTTGATCAGGATCTGACTTCATCTATATATTTATCTATTATTACATAATAAATTATTCTTTGTGCCTCTTCTAACTTAGTTCTATATGTACTTTTCTTATCATTTATTTGCTATGAGCTATGAAATTCTATTTCTAATTCTGAAGGGGCATTTTCCACCAATTTGTCATGCTTGTACACCAAATATGCCATGAAATCATAAGATGGGATGTGCAACATACTATGCCAATCATATATAGTATGAAAAATATGTGCTCATTGATTACTGTGGATCTGAACACATGATAACACTGATTGTTCCTATTTTTATGTCCCGAGTGTACATAAAGTACAGGTTTTAAAAACATAGGGTATCTTGTAACAAATACCATAAATGATTGATAGTTCAACATTTTTATCAAGAAAATGAATGGTCATTCAAGAATAGAACAGCTTGCCAGGTTTATCTGCATGAATTGACTTAATCACAAATGTAACAAAATTCAGATTAATTAAAAAACGACCTTGCTCAATAAAAACTTAACAAAATTATTCTTCACAGCCATGTAATCATATTTCATGAATAATTTAACCTTGATACTGACTGATTCCACAAATTATTTAAGTATAATGAATGTTGCATGATATTTGACACTTGTAATTGTTTAAGTGCCAAAGCTGTGTACACTTGGGACATTCTAATTTTGATGGTAAAAATCAATACAGACCATCAGTTCCTCAAAGCAAGAATATACAACAAGACATTGACATAAGCTATGTAGGGAATATGTTTAATGTTATGTACATTTGTGATTTAAAAAAATATAGGCTCATTTGTTTGATTTCGTACACTTGGGACAACTCTGGTTCAAATGATACAAAATGGAATTACTTGTACAATATTGCCTACTTTTGATGTAAAATTGTCATTTTTCAACTGTTGATACAATTGTTGGATAAAAAGAGCCAAAAATATTAACCACAACATGATTATTTTGTGTCTATAAGGCTTATAAGGTAGAGTTACCCCAAAAATGGTTGTCAAAAAATTCCTATAGGTATGTCTTATCATAAAGTCTCAAGCCATCATGCCATGCCAAAATGACCATTTCATTATGTTTTCCGATTGGACATACATCAAAGTACTAACTTAAAAAACAGATCTGTCATATGTATTGGGGTTATCTTTCTAATCAACTTGGAACATAGGGATAAATTTAAAATGTCACGCTAAAAGCGTTACACTTGGGACATTTTTGGAATGTTTTTCATGCATAACTTTGTAATAAATAAAGTAATCATTGTAAAATTTGGCAGGATAATAGCTTGTATTAGGACAATACACATAAGCCTAGTAATTACATCATATAGTGCTTATCATGTATTTTATGAGCATATTTAGAAAAGGCTTCATTTTTTTTTAAATCACCCAGATATGAACTGAACAGACTCATAAAACAATAAATTTTGTACATTAAAGTAGATTTGATCAAACCTCAATATTGTAATTCAAATGAAGCATGTAGCAATATTAAACTAGAGCTTTGTCACAGAAGTGACTAATACCCCCACTGCAGCTTTGACACTAAGAATGTGATAGCATGTGGCTAAGTTCAAGGGCACATAACTCTGGAATGTGTGGATCACTGGGCATGAAAATTGTGTCTTGCACATCAATACTTCACAGTGATGACATATTTCAAGTTTCATTGTAATCGCTTAAGGAATATGGAAGTACGGACGGTCCAACCAACAGACGAACAGAATGACTCCAATATAACCCCACCTGAACTTTGTTTGCTGGGGTATTATTATTCGTTCATAGCTGATTTTCTCCAATATAAAAAATTTCTTACCAACATGTCTTCATTGTGTGTTTTCTCTTCCTGTAATATCTTATTGGCTAGACTTGGATTAGGTTCAATTTTGCGTACAGGTAATGTGTGAATTACAGGAACGTGACATTGTGTATACTCATTGTTTGGTTTATTTGGTAATGAAGACAACCTGGGTGAGAGGGGGAAGGGTCTTATAGGAGAGTTTACACTGGTAATATCTTTACAAGGTTGGGTACCAGTCTGAATAGGCATAAAATTCTGATTTGGAGTAGAAACAGTTGGGGTACCAGTATCAGAGGTAATAAGTGGTAAACCAGTATGTAAAGAATGCTTTGAAGTTGAACCAGTCCGACTATCTATAACAGGAGTTGAAGTTAGTAAATCAGTGTGAACTGAAGAAAAATCATTTTGAAAGGAGGAACCAGTCTGTGAGGCAGCAACAGGAGTATTGGGCTGAATGACATTTTGAAAGGAGGAAATTGGATCAGGAATTGAACCAGTCTGGGCACCAAGAACAGGAGTATTAGTATGTGACGCAGTCTGATCCTTGACAACACCTGATTGAACTGTGGACTTAGATAAATTCTGTGCAGTTTCCCTCAAACCAAAATAAATATCCTGAAAGTGAAAGTAAAAATACATGCAACAATGAACCATAGTATACATCTGTCTGCCTTGTAATTGGTACATGGTATAAGCAGATTGCATATTTGAGCAATTCATGTAATAATTGCAGAGCTAATGATAATTTTTAAGGACTAAAACATTCAGAAATTTTCATTACTTAATTTTGGTCTTTCATTTTAATTAATTACATTGCTGAATTTCACGTAATTATAAGTTACATAGATAATCAACAAATGATGGGAATAGTAGGCAAAATCATAGGTATACACTACTCAACTTTTATAAGCGGTAAATATAGTTTATTCTACATATTTTGTTAATACTATGTGTTACTGTTGAAAATCTAAAACTTTATTGTTGGCATAAAGAGACAATTTGTTCACAAATTATTTGCAGCATAATTTAGACAGTATGGTACACCCTACCTTGCAATTATATGCAGGAATATTCACCACAAATGATTTCACAGCCAAATTGTTGTCATTACTGAACAGTACTACAGCTTCATCTAAAATAGAAATGATCAGTAAATTTAAAACATGTATATTCAATACAAGATCTACAATAAAATAATGCTAAGTTGTATATATCATAATATGTACATAGAAAGTAAAGAATTTGATACTATTTGTAGAGGTATACAAACGTTTTGATGTTACAAACACTTATATTCATTTAAATAGTATAATTATTTAAGTACCTAAAAATTCAAAGGACCAGCAAACAAGAGTACTATCGTAAGTATTTTTTCTTTTCTTTTGTTTGGATTCTGATCATCATTCAACATCAAACAGGGATGTCAATAGAGCCAAATTAAAAATCCTGAAATCATATGTAGCTGACCATTTTTGTCAAATGAGGCCTTCAACCACATTGTTTCCATATCTAACTCAGTCTGTATCAAAGATCCTTCACAGCAGATTAAATTGAGCCATTTTTTTAGATCTTTTCATCAAATTACTTTTATTTTGCTCAGAAATCGTAGCTCTTTCATGACAGATAAATCGGAAATTCTGGATATATCCGGAATATTGTCTACCCTGAATTCACACCAACAGTCAGGTTCATTTGACAAGTTTTCCAGCTTTATTGGTTGAAGAAGATCCCAGACATACACCTAGGTAGAACCATGGACCTAAAACCATGAATCTTAGTAATGACAATTATTCATACTCGATTTTTCAATTTGTACTGTACTCGGCTACTCACCACAGCCCTAAATACCAGCATGCTATTTAAATACGTACATTTTTGCCGACACTGTAGACAGGCTTGTAGTATCTTATCATCATTGCAGGCAGATTGAAATGTGACAGCTGCTTCATCAGACTGCAAGAAATATCATGTATCATTCCACAACACCTCATTAACATTGGTAAAACAATCTGTATCTATAAATTCTGTATTTATAAAAGCAAGCAGTATTTCTTCACTTCCATTAAGAGGGATAGTAACTACACCAGCTCCCTTGATCAAAAAAGTTTAAATTCTAAACTTCATCTAAATTCTTCGTTTTTCAATTTGACAGACCTTAGTTTAATTTCCTAATACACGTCAAATTCACACTGATTTTTCTAACGGTGAAGAGCAAATGTCAGGCATCATATAATATATTATAAAAAGTAGCGTTTGTCAAACACGGATGCTGCCCTAAATATCAACTGGATGGTAATTTCTTGTTATTGATCGGCTAATGTTTTTGTGTTGAAGATCACTGTGACCTTTGACCTACTGAACTCAAAATCAATAGGGGTCATCTCTATATATTAATAATTATGATGACCTTACTCCCTACCAGGACTGAGGGGCATAGGCCAAATTGTTCTCTGGTTGTTGGACTGACCAAAGAACAAATTGACATGTGCAAAGCAATATAACCGCTTCGTCTAAAGGGGGCATAATGGTACATTATCAAATTACACATGATAAAATACTGATTGAATTTCCAAGTATCAGGAGGGCATCTTACCTGTTTTGGAGTTTGTCCCTTTATTCGTGGATGTTTCTTCTTAAACATATCCTTCAGAAAATGTATTCCTTTTTGTGCGAGCTGAAATAAAAAAATTATACTTTATACAACAAATCATTAATTCTATCTACCAGTAATTAATAAACAAGAGCTGCTGTGATGTTTTATAACATTAACTGTATCATGGCTACGTTATGAGTTAAATTTTGTATAAGTATAAACATGCTCACGTTAAGTATAACCAAATTTTATTCCTAACATTCATGATTTTACATTAAAACAACAAAGGAATTTCCTGACATGATCAAGTTGAGTACTACAGTGTTCAAACGGATTTTTTTTTTAATAGAAAGAAGGATATTTGAGAATACCAGTCCAAATACACAATTTCAAGAAAGTTCACTGGTCACAACATTAATTACCAGCCTCTGGCTTTAGACTAATGGGATAGTGCAGACTGTATTTCAGAATAATGAACATGGGTGTTATGTAGCTTGATATAAGATTGTATGAATAATTATTGTATAAAACCGATTCAGTATCATACAAACTTACATAATACACACAACAAACACAAGGATAATAATTTATCACATATTTTTGCATGCACCAATAGAATTTCCACCACTCATTTCATAGCAATAATACTGTCATAGAGACTTAATATGGTAATGACAGACTTATAACACATTTAACTGAACATTACAAAATGGTACAATGTCCTTTTATACAATAGTATGAATCACATTACAACAGTTTACATACCTCTACAACAAGGGGCTTGTGTTTATTCATTTTTAGTCTGTCAAGCTCACATAACACAACCCATGGAATGTAAAGACTTGGTTTGATGTTTCCTGACAAAATAAAAGACAAAAATATGGTAAACAAATAACAACCATATTGTTACAATTGTGAACTTTAGACAACAAATATTCTTATTCAGAGCCTTACATTCATCTCTTTATAAGGCTGAAAATAAAAATAAGTTTGTTTGGAGTGCACAACCTAGAATTTTAGCACTGGGAAGGTAGATAGGTTTTTTTTTAACAATGCAACTTTAGTAAAAAAAAAATGCCTCCCCCCTAAACATTTGATTTTAATTATTTGCTAGGATTTTCGTAAGTAGGTAGAAGCACTCCAAACAAACTTATTTTTATTTTTCAAGCCTAAAAGAAATTTCTAGATTGCTTTTCTTGTTTAATTTCAAAGTGAAGGGCTATCTAAAAATGGGCCAAAAAAATTACCCTGAGACAAATGAAGCAAGTCGGCAATGCAACTACAGTACAATCTCTCCAGAGCGGCCCTCTTTAGATCAACAACCTCTCTATAACAACACCTTCAAAATTTCCCTGAACTGATACTTACTACAAATTTAACCTCTGTAAAGCAACAACCTCTAAACAATGACCAATATTTGCAGCTCCCACAGGGTGTTGCTCTACAGAGGTTGTACTGTATTAACAAAACATTAATCATGGCGATGCAAAGATTTTTTGCAAGAACATAGAAAAGTGCTTTTTTTTCAAGAACTGATTGAATAAAATGTAAATCTTTTTTACCTGGTAATGCATAATTCTTCAAATTCTGCAATAAACTCAGATTTGATATGATAACGTTGGTATCCAAGACAACCAGAACAGTCTGAAAATATGAGAGTACAAATTTGCTTATCATAACTTAACAATGTCAAATGACAATACAATCCATCAC
Source organism: Lutraria lutraria (assembly GCA_964023205.1). Taxonomy (NCBI): domain Eukaryota; kingdom Metazoa; phylum Mollusca; class Bivalvia; order Venerida; family Mactridae; genus Lutraria; species Lutraria lutraria. The sequence continues at coordinate 35,955,009 of OZ026840.1, read as the reverse complement.
CAATTCAAAATCATCTGTTTATCACTGGATAAATGCTCACCATACAAAAATAAATATCAGCATTACACAGGGCTTTTTTTCCTTCTATAACAGGGGCCGAAATTTGGTGACTTCCCAATTGCAAAAAAGGCTGTTCTTTTCCCAATTTTAGGCAAGAAATTCCCAAAAATACAATGCTATTCAAACGCAGTAGTCTAACCTTCTGAAAATTTGGCCAAATATCGCGCTTGAATTTCCCAAAATGAAAGTTTAAGGCCCCTTCCCAATTTTTGAAAAAAAGGCCCTGTAACCATAAAAATTCTTAAGTTGAATTGAATAAAAACACCCACTTAAAATAAGATGTTTTTTACCTTCTCTACAAATCCGACATCATCGTGTGGATGAGAAAAATCTATAGGAGTACTTAAATCTCTCTTGCCATCATTTTTCACTTCTTTTCTGACTTCAACAAGGACTAAATCTATATCCATATCTTCCACCTCATTCTCTTCTATGGTAACAACATCTTGACCTGGTGCTGGAAGTAAGCACTCCTCAATGTCCATATCAACCATGTCTCTACTTGTGATATCAGATTTCTTCAGCTTTCCTGGCCAGCCTACATGATGAAAACACACAAGAAACTTAATAAACTCATGACATACAACAGGAAGTTAAGTTCAATTTTCAAACATTATCGGAAGAAAAGATATAGTTTTGACAGCATTTTCAATAAAAAAGAACCAGTCTTTACAAGGGATACTTTGTTCTGAGAGTCCATTAGGGGAAAAGTTTACAAGACACAATGTGGATACCTTTGTCTTATAATACAAAATTTTCTAATTTATATGTTATAATAAAAGATTAGTTTGACTAAGAGACATGAATCAACAATAATAAGAATAGAATCCAAGAATCAGTTTTACAAACAAATGCGATCACTTTAGTGAATATCATTTAAGCACGTTAATTCAGCATTTTTCTCACCAGGCTTTAACAATAGACCAACTTCCAGAGTCTTTTGGAGAATATTTCTAGCTTTGACAATGGAAGAAGACCCAAGTCACAGACCTAGGTAGAACTACTGAACTTCCATAAACTACCTGGAGAACTACCTCACATGTGTATTGATTTTAATCTCTGATGGGAGTCAGCAGCAGCAAGAGGCAAACAATTACTAGTCAGAAACCGTAACTACTCTGTCATGGAGGCTCTATCAATTATAATACAATAAATCCTAGATATAATAGAAAATATTTAACAATATATTTAGTTTTGTGTCTTTATATTATTTTTCAAGCTTTCAAAACAAGCGTCATGATTGAAGATGTTCTATCAACAAAAAAACAATTCTTACCCCAAAATTGAGAAAAGAACAGATTATAACACAAATCTTATTTAAATGTGAACATGGTGGAATCATACCTCGTTTCATAGGTGGTGAAATATATCCACTGTCCGACGATTCATTCACGTTGATCAGATTTAACTGAAAGATAATTCATGATAGTATAGTTTAAACTCTCCACTGGTCATCTTTGTAATATTTACATCACTGCAAGTTATTTTACCAGTAAAAGATAAAAATTTATCCTAAGAACACACTTAAGTTCAAATAATTAGAATATCATACTATGCAAAGTAAAAAACAGCGTTTAAAAATTGGCTATGGTTTTTAACACATGCACTGGGCAGTTTTTATAATTGGTCAACATGGTCGAGTCTGAATATTTTGTGAGCTGGACTGTCACTTACTTTATTTGATACTTAACAGATGAAACATATAATGTCACTATTCTATTTCAAAATATCAAAACATTTTACATTTTGTTTTATATAGGTCATGATTGCCCTAAATATTTTAATGGAGTCATATAGAATGTGTCTATAATATAAAATATTCAAAAATCAAGGCGACCAATTATAAAAGTTGAGCAGTGTAAACTCAGCTACTGTCCACAGAAAAGTGAATGACTGCTATTTTCATAGTTTTACATTTACCTGATCATCATATGCAGGACTATGAGTTGCTGATCCCTCGTCGATATCGTTGATCCATGACTGTATATTAAGCAATTTGTTTTTGTCACCAATGAAAACCTTATACTCTGTTGTCTTATGTTCCTCATCCACTTCATCACTTATTACAATGGCTGGTTCTACAGGTTCACCTTTCTCTGTAATTTCAGGTTCTAGTTTTAACCGAGTGTGCACAGTTAAATCATTGTTCTCGATATAAATTGGATTGGTAACATTTGATTCTGAAACACTTTTATTCCTTTGTTTCAAATTAGGTAACTTACTGTCTTTCAGCGAAACATCACGATTAGCTTCAATGTTTTGTTGCATACTGCGAACAACTTTTCGTAAATCTGAGAGTGTTTCTTCTGTCTTATGTCTAATATCTTTCTTCTCCTCCACAACATTCTTTTTGGGTTCTTTCAGTTCAGCAACTAATGCTTTCATAGTTGAATTTACATGATTACATCTCTTAGACTTGCCTGTGTTACAAGCAAATTTCTGTTTGTGTTTAGAGAAGTTTAGTTCACTACTTTCTGTCTTTGATCTATTTTCAGCAGACTTCAGTTTAGCAGCTATGTTGGAGTTAACTTTTGATATGGAAAAAGGTTTAAATTCTGCATTACTTTCTGTGTTCACTAAGTTTGTATTTGGTGTCCTTCTTGTTTTAATCTTTGATGCAGATCCAAACTGACGATCATTATCAGATTTTCGCTTCATTGAATATTTTTCTCCTTTTAACTCATTTACATTTGAAGATTTGACTTCTGTTTGTTTTATTATCCTTTTAGCAACACTACTGTTGGGATCTTTAGTAGAAGCATCAGTTATTTCTCGGTTTGGCTTTTTCATCTTAGACTTTGGTGATTCATGCTTAGAATCCACATTTACAGCACCTCTACCATGCTTCAACTTGTCTATTAATGAATGATTAATCTTAACTACATTTTTATTTGAATTACTTGTGTGTTTGGGATCAGATTTAACGTGCTTATAAGCTTGTGATGATGATGTACTATGACTGCCTTGTCTGGTTTTCTTGCTTTCAGGTGAATTACTTCCATTTTTCTCTTCAAACTTTGCAGTTTTTGATGAAGTGTCAAGCTTTTTAGCAAATGTATCAATTTTAGTTGAATCAGGCTTTGACTGTGACGCACTAGAAATGTTCTCACTTTGTTTCGATGGTGACTTTTTAGAGCTTTTCCTTAGTGAGTCAGAACAATACGGATGATTTCTAGATGGTTTCCAAATTTTGGGTCTGTGTTTCTCAAGTGGTTCAGCATTTGGACTGTTAGTATCGTTCCTGGTGCCACTGGTAGAAGACTTGCCGTGAAACAAGTGGTTATGAGATGGATTCAACATATTTCTCTTATTGTTTGTTTCTATTTTGGATACATTACTGGTTTCCGACTTGTCAAGTAGTTTCTGAGTTGACTGCAAAACCGCTGGTGTACTTGCATTAACCAAATTTGTGCTACTCGCAACTTTATCATTCTGCAACAGTAAATAAAAGCTATGAAACATAAAAACTAATTATACGTGAAAACCGCTACATGGGTTTTTAGTGTAACAGTCAATATTCCAGTCTTTTATTTATTTCATCGGATTTAACACCATTTTCAACATTATTTCAGTTATATTGTGGCAGCCAGTTATCCAAACCAGCTTGCCTGGACTTCATTTAAGCCTTAACCAGTACTTTGAAAGTTACTGCCAAGCTACCCGAAAAATATCATTCCAAATACTACCTGAAGAAAGTATGTTTAACTTGGTCTTTAAAGATTCCCCTAACTGGTGTTTCAGGACGCAAATTTCCTCTATCAAAGGGACCTGTACCCCAAAACAATAACAAAAGGGCTGAATGTTGAGTGAGCATCATTAAGAAATACGGTAAAAACATTTAAACCATGATGCTGAAACATTATCAAATCCGTGTGTAAGTGACAACCCTATACTTTCAATGAACCAAAACTGAAATACATGAAATAAAAACTTCAACCAAAAAAAAAAACAAATAAATAGGATAGACTTACTTTATAATATTCGAGGATATCTGGGAATTCCCAAGAGCTCAAACCTGAATCAATATTGAAATAGTAAACACGGTCTGGATAAGTCTTAGATTGCCTGGCAACCCAACCAGGAGGTAGATCATTTTTCTCCTCAGCCATCTGAAAGTGCAAGATTTAGAAAATGAATTTGTAGATTATTCTAATTAAGAAATATTGAAGTATGTAAGTCCTTGGCTATTTCTAACAGTTGCAATCCACTCAGTTGCACATATATAAGCCCTTGATTCAGACTAGCAGGCTAATTTCAAATTGATGTAGGTTAATACTAAAAGTGTCAAGAAGTGTGGCCAGCATACACTATATTACCACAGAAGATTAAAATTGTATCCATTTGTAACTTGCAACTACAAAAACTCTCATCACGCTTAATTCAGTGTCATACTCATAATGTCAATCTCCTGAGATATTAACATATAGGCTGTCCCTATTACCGCCTACCTAAGTCTTTACCACTGTTAAAATGCACGATAGTACAAGTCTGCAATCATAGAACCATTTAGCCCTCATAAGCAATTATTCTTCTTGTTGAAAAACATAAAAATACTCTCAAATAACATTAAGTTACAATAAAATAATGCATCAACTATCGCATTTCTTGACACACAGACATCCATATTGATTTTTGCTTGATGACCTAATTACCAGCTACAGACCAATCAAATGCGAGATACGTTTTAACGCGGGAAATATCTGCGTCAGAACTAAATTCCAACCAATATGCGGACCATCTAGCATTTGTCGACATATCAAAATTGTGTTTAAATAGATCTGATACATAAAAATACGACACAATCATATAGTACAGTGTTAATTTGAATTGAATGCAAATGGCAGTATGAACGATAAATTGACTTGATTGTAGAAATGATATAAATCATCAATGAAAAATGTTTTAGTCGCGGTGTGCCATGTAAACAACAGTCTGGTTCCCTGCCGACAAATGCCAGGCAGAAACGGAAGTGGAAGCGACACCCACGTGCAAGTTATTGTTATTATCCGGGCGACGGCAGTAATAGGGTCAATGCGGAAATAAGCATACAGGGGATACGATACAGGATTTTCATTAAGATCTGATTGCCAATGAATACATCGGTTATAATTGCTATAAAATCTGTTACAATCCCCAAAGTTGGAGAATCTAGGCAGCCCCTTGACCCGCATCCAAATCTGTTACTTTCTGTGGTACTTCATATTAATAAAACCCAGAACATAGCACAGGTCTGTATTATACTAACATTGCTAATACATCGCGAAATAACATTACAATTAAATTTGCAAGAGCAATCGATCTTAAACTGCGTCTCTGCAATTTCAGTTAAGTATAACATATAACATAAATGAGATGCAGTATATAATCAATATTAAATGGTCATTACTATGGTGAGAAATCCACAATGTCTTTCGTACTTTCATTACAAACAAAAATTGATCAGACGCAACATTCGAAGTAGGTTAAACACAACTAAATCCGGTAGGCGACTTAACACTAACAAGGCTCATATTCGCGAATATTAACGAAAGTCCACAATCATATTTTCGTTCTTTTGGAGAAAAAAATATAAATGTATGTTAAAAAAAAAAATAATAACATGATAACATTTTGGTCAAAATGTACCCACTTGATGGTAAAAAATGTACCCACTCTGAAGTCAAGATGTACCCATTCGCAAATATATTTTATACTTAGTTATTACAAGGACTTATATACATACATATGTATATAAGTCCTTGGTTATTATAAACAGTTTAGTGCAGTTGAAGATGGTTTATAATGATATTGATAAATTTATATTCAATGTGAAAAAAGTGACTATAAATGAGCAGAAATATGTTATTGTCTATCGATGTATATATATGGACATAATTCCTGGGTAAAGTTCACATTGAAACTCGTTATAAATGGCAATATATACACCATCTTATAATGCATTAAAATGTTGTATTTCAACAAAGTGAGCTCAGCACATGTATTAAGAGTTTCAGATAAGTACTTATTTGTGTGTGTTTTTATAAATTAATATATTTAACAAGTTTTTAATTCCAGTTTAACAATAATTAAAGCTAAATAATGACACTATAAATTATTAATTTTATATAATAACATCCTTTATGTTTTATGGACTTATGATATGTTATAAACAATATTACGTTAATGAGTTACTTACATTTTCAACGTCATAAAAATATGATACAAACCAATACTCATCAGATATACTATACTCACATAACACCCTGACTTAATATGAGTCATTTGAGTTCTGTGAATCATTTTAATGATCAAATGAAATACAATGATACATCTCAACAAGTTTTCTTGCTATGTACATGTTGACCATAAATTTAAGTGGGTACATTTGGACTCGGGTACTTTTGACTGTAATCTGTCAATGTTGTCGTCATGCAGCTTTTTCAACAATCTCTACCCAGAGTTGTCGTTCCCGCTACGCTCACACTAACGTTATTCTACCAAAGTGTGGTTTGCCAGTCATACCTTCTCTCATTTAATAGTACCAAGGACTTATATACATACATATGTATGTATATAAGTCCTTGATAGTACCAATTTTTTTTGATCAGCGAAAGATATTTTTATCATTAATAACCAGGTGCCTGTGGTTTAACTCGCTACACAATCAGTAATTTACCAGTGATTGAATGTTTGTCGCAATCGCAATCAAAATGGGTCTTCCTGTATACCAAAGTCAGTAAAGCAAATTCCGACGCTGTTGGAACACGCATGACTAAGCTTTATATTAAAATGTCATGTTTAATGAAGGAGATCATACAATTCTTCCAAGATCAGTATTTATCAAAGTGAATCAACAAATTGTCATTATACACTTGAAGAATGAAGATATATAATAATACATTCAGTAGGCTAATAATTTGCGATAAATGAAATGAACTGTGGATTGGAAAGGAACGACAACTCAGGGTAGAGATTGAATTAAACTGGTTCCCGTTGGCTTGTGTGTGTGTGCTTTTGGTGCACTGCATCATGGAACGGGAACCAGTTTAAGATTGAATTCAAGTCGCTCAGACGATTGGAAATTATAACCAGGCGTTTTGTGAGTCTGATGATAATTTACACGACATAATTCTCTTGCTTAGTGTCTACACTCTGTTCTGTTTTGTTATTAATTATGGTTAAACACTAAGCACAACAAAAGTTGCAATGCAGCCTACGAGGAATTTCAGAGATGGAGTATCAATTAATCTTGGTTTTGATCCCCAAGATACAGGAGGACATAGGAGTCAGTCTATGTTGAGGGTGTGTATAAAATAAATTTAATCTGCTTTGTAAACATACGTGTTTGACATAACAACTGTTGATATTTCATTGTTTAGCTTTGGATGAATCTTTTGCTGCTACCTATTCCTTTTAACTGTTGTAACCTTTGTAATTGTACAAAGGAAGTCATAAAACAAATTGACCTCACCACGGGCATGGGTAGTCCAACTAATTAGACTGCTTTGTGACGGCGAGACATTTTTCGACTTGGCTCCGTCCCGCACAGTCTAACAAAGATCTGCATATTTGTGTGCGGATACTTTTTCAACTTGGCCCCGTCCCGCACAGTCTAACAAAGATCTGCATATTTGTGTGCGGAAAATCCACATATATTATATATACAAGTAATTGAAGAATTTTGACAAAATTTTAATTTCCGCTCATAAATATTAGGGCTGAGTATCAATAAAAATTATCGATACGATATTTATATCGATACAGAATGATCGATATCTGCAAAGACCTATACTTACATAGATAAGCAACTAGTCTAAATCTCGCAAAGTCACGCGGCAGATTGACAAAATCTCGCAAAATCACGTTTGCTTATTGCTCATTTTCTATTGAAGATATATTAAAGTAAATTATATCTTCCAATAGAGCAAGACATTCACTACAAAATGATACCAAGTTGATAAAAATCGGAGCACAAAAAAAAAAGTTTTATGCAAAATAAAAAGGCCCCTGCATGAACCTCATATCGTACATTTTGTCATTTTTCTACTATACTGGTTGAATTTAAGTAATAATTTCAAAGAAATTTCTTAACAAATCATATTGAAAATATTTTCTTGCATCAGAAAAATGAGTACTTAATGACATGGTTGAAAATTCATTAATGAGATTTGCACAAATTTTAAGTAGTTTGCAAAATTCAAAGATCTGCTGCGGGCAAAAATAGCATTTTCTACAGGCGCTTACAGGAGTTTCTTATCTATGTATGTATAGGTCTTTGATATCTGATATATCATTTGATGTTCTATACATTACATATGAAATAAAACAGAAATGGTGAGAAACATTGACTATATTGACACAGGTACTTGACACAAAATCAAATATTGGCTGCATAGGATACGTATATACCTAATGATAAGGGAAGGTACCTAATGTTCATTCAGCAGGCATGCCAAACACTCGTGCTGAACTGCAAAAAAATATTTTCTTCTTGTGGATGACTGCAGATATGTTTAAAACATGTGTCACAACTTTTTATTTGACGAAAATTCACAGAACGCACACAACACGGTCCAAAACATTTTTTTAAAATTCATTTTTATTTTGATCGATATTTGTTCGATACTTTAATGTTCGATACGATATATCAACCGAACCCTATATACCGGTATTCGATACGATACCGGTACTCAGCCCTAATAAATATGCAGTTCTTTGTAAGCCTGAGAGGATAGCCTTTCCGAATACGTTCACGAAAATCGGCCAACCGAAAAACCAAATTAGTAGGGCTTGTGAGGACCAGATGTGTTCGGCTTAACAACTGCCATATGGGTGATTTCAAAAAAAATGAAGCCGTTTCTAAATATGCTCATAAAATATATGATAAGCACTATATGATGTAATAACTAGGCTTATGTGTATTGTCCTAATACAAGCTATTATCCTGCCAAATTTCACAATGATTACTTTATTTATTACAAAGTTATGCACGAAAAACATGCCAAAAATGTCCCAAGTGTAACGCTTTTAGTGTGACATTTTAAATTTATCCCCATGGTCCAAGTTGAATAGAAAGATAACCCCAATACATATGACAGATCTTTTTTTTAAGTTAGTAGTTTGATGTATCTCCAATGGGAAAACATAATGATATGGTCATTTTAGCATGGCAGGATGGCTTGAGACTTTATGATAAGACATACCTATAGGGATTTTTTGACAACCATTTTTGGGGTAACTCTACCTTATAAGCCTTATAGACACAAAATAATCATGTTGTGGTTAATATTTTTGGCTCTTTTTATCCAACAATTGTATCAACAGTTGAAAAATGATAATTTCACATCAAAATTAGGCAATATTGTACAAGTAATTCCATTTTGTATCATTTGAACCAGAGTTGTCCCAAGTGTACGAAATCAAACAAATGAGCCTATATTTTTTAAAATCACAAATGTACATAACATTAAACATATTCCCTACGTAGCTAATGTCAATGTCTTGTTGTATATTCTTGCTTTGAGGAACTGATGGTCTGTATTGATTTTTACCATCAAAATTAGAATGTCCCAAGTGTACACAGCTTTGGCACTTAAACAATTACAAGTGTCAAATATCATGCAACATTCATTATACTTAAATAATTTGTGGAATCAGTCAGTATCAAGGTTACATTATTCATGAAATATGATTACATGGCTGTGAAGAATAATTTTGGTAGGTTTTTATTGAGCAAGGTCGTTTTTTAATTAAACTGAATTTTTTAACATTTGTGATTAAGTCAATTCATGCAGATAAACCTGGCAAGCTGTTCTATTCTTGAATGACCATTCATTTCCTTGATAAAAATGTTTAACTATCAATCATTTATGGTATTTGTTACAAGATACCCTATGTTTTTAAAACCTGTACTTTATGTACACTCCGGACATAAAAATAGGAACAATCAGTGTTATCATGTGTTCAGATCCACAGTAATCAATGAACACATAATTTTCATACTATATATGATTGGCATAGTATGTTGCACATCCCATCATATGATTTCATGGCATATTTGGTGTACAAGCATGACAAATTGGTGGTAAAATGCCCCTTCAGAACTAGAAATAGAATTTCATAGCAAATAAATGATCAGAAAAGTATGTGTACATCTAGAACTAAGAAGAGGCGCAAAGTATAATTTATTATGTAATAATAGATAAATATATAGATGAAGTCAGATCCTGCTCAAGTACAACACTTAAGATCCAAGAAAAGAAATGAAACATCAATTGCAAGCTAATTTAAGGTACTGAAAAAGAGATGGACAGATCCAAGTTACAATAAAAGAGGGGTGAAAATGGAATTACATACAGGAATAAAAAGAAGAAAGAAAAACAAGAACTGAAACCAGCAAAGTCCAGCTGAACAGATGGGGAGACCCCAGAGGAGAAGAACCATTATATGACTTTAATCATCTAGTTGGAGCAGACAGAACACAAATGATTCCAAATAATGGGCCGAAGCTGTACTTTTTCTATATGTAGTTAGACATATCACAGGTTGAATCTGTCAGTGAGATCAAAAGTTCTGTGAATAATGCCAACATTGCACTAGTTTAAATTTTAAAAAAATCTTTTAATATTATCAATTTCAGGTGAAACTCCAAGCTGTAAAAACTTAACTGTACAATAATTATAATTTTGATGCATAATTGTTAAATTCCATGAATGATGAAATTTACATTCATGAGTACAATGAATATCCTAAGAGTACAGACATGTTTATCACATCAGTATCTCATTAGATCTTTTATAGAGTTATACTAATTTAGTTATGATTTCATATTTGCAATATTTTAGTACAGACATAACAAAAAAGATTTTGAAAAGTGACTTTCATCTAAGCATTTGCAATAGGTAATCCATATCAATAACTGAAATGATGAACTTTTTAATCATGATGTTTCCAACTTTTTGCTCATTACCTATGATTACAAATGCAATACTTAACAACATCTCCTGTTAGAGCTATTTTTATCAATTTTGTGTATTCTATTGGATAATTTTCATTAATATGGAATTATGTAAGACAATTTAGTTTTTTGTCCCAAGTGTACGGATGGACGCATTACATCCAACTCTCAATTTTAAAGAGAGGTTAAAACATTTGACTTTGAAATTGACTGTTGTTTATACACATTCTAAATAACAAAATGCAACATATCATGCAACATTTTCATGATTTTAGTAATAGTTGAGTTGATTTAATTAGTCTGAATTAATGTATCAGATGAAATTCATAACTGTCATTGAAATTTTAGATTTTAATGAAAATTTAGTAAAAATCCAATTCATATTAGTTGGAATTACTCCTCAACATTACCTTTGTTGCTTACATTACATAATATGTTAAATAACTAAGTAAGCTCCTTGTTTAACATGTTGATTTGAAAATATGTACTTTTTTGTCCCAAGTGTACGAAAAAAAGCTGTTTTTGTATAAAAATTTTCAACATTAAAATATCATCCAATCTTGGTGAAACTTTGCAGTATTCCTTCTATCTATCATATAATCCTATTGATGTAATTTCATAAAAATCAGAAAGCTAACATTCAAATAAAAGAAACTTTTCCAAGTGCTTCTATAAATTTAGGAACTTATTTATGCTAAAAAAAGTTCTATTTTTCACAAAATCTCAGTATTTTTGGACCAATTTTCAGTCAGAATGTTAGTTACATCATATTTACATATTATCCCTCAAATAAACTGCTTTCAACACTCTTTTTAAAAAAAATATGTTCATTTATACTAGTTAACACTGTTGAAAAAAAAATTCCTTCTAAATTTAATAAAGATTAAAAAAAATATATTTGCATTGATTCATCTCTTTGAAAATTCAGGAAAATTAATTTCAATGTATTGGTTCCATGACACAACAAAAGATAATAATGATATCCACTGTTGAAATTTCAAGTCCTTCGTCACGCTTTGGCTTCATTTTTTTTGAAATCACCCATATGTGGATTTCTTCAGGAGGGGTCTCACCATCATTCTAGTCCTGTCCCAGAACCAGTTCCAGCTGCGTTTGTATCCCTAACTTCTGCAAAACCACAACATAACCCTGTCACTTTTTTTCCTTTAGACCGTCTTATTGAGAAATAGTTCAAATACTCATGTGACTGAATGAATTGGTACAGTTTTTTTCATATCCAAAAATACATGTCAGAATAGGGTGTTAGTGATCAAAGGCTGCTTCGTTTCAATGCAGATTTCTACAAGTCTGTTGATTGAATCTCGAAATAAAACTGCGTAAAACACTTGGCAGCATAATTTTCTGTTTATTTCTACATTTCTTCCGTAAGAGTCGTCTCCAGGCTACTTTTCAATTCCAGAATCGGACCGTACAACTGGCGTTTATTCAGTATTATTATAATTATGAATATTCGGCGATGTTTTCGACTTTATCTTTAAATCATGTTATCATTTTGTTGTTTTTCAATGGCCCATTTAACACTTAATAACAGCAATGATCTTGTCAGAGCCGCCACCAGAGAGAGGGAAGAGGAGATAACAGGAGAACCGGGCATTTAAATCCCTACTCTTTTTTTAAAGTTTTTCCTGGTTCTTTATTCTGCCTAGTGTAAAGCAACGATACACACCTCACCCGTTTTCCTGCGATGTTCTAAACACCGAACTAGGCTCGATATTAAGTTGGGCGGGGATGCTGAAAAGGCATCCCTGAAATATTGAAAGGCTGAGCTGAAATTCGAACCCAAGACCTATTGTTTAGTAGTCCCGCATGTTACCACTCGACCACTGATTTTCCAACTTAACTGACAGTGACCTTATGATAAATGTCTCAATTCAATTCAACGATTGTAATAATAAAACTTCATGAATTATTGTTTTGCTCTCGTTGATGATAATATTGATGAATAAATGATTATTATTATTAATATTAACATTGCTTTCCTCTCTGACTGCTGATTTATTATTATTATTTCACCTAAGGGACTAAAATGTCAGAGAGCATCTCTGTCCTAATTGCCCAGGGCTACAAAAACTGGACAGGATTTTTAAAATTTGTAACACATCCTTGTAATGATAATTTTAATGATTTAATACTTCAAATATTTGCTAGTCTGTACTTCATCAAAGACTACACTGTATTGATAATATCCTTTTGAAATTTAAATGCAGTATTGATCTTAATGACTGAAAAGTGAAATTCCCAGTTGATCTTAATTAAGTTATTGATGGATCAATTTAACTTACCTTTGAACTGTAATATAACATATCATTATTATGTCTTCAGTTCTGCAAGTTAATTACTCCATATAAATGAAATGAGAGAAAATACAACTAGATTCAAGTTAAAATAGACTTAGCTCTATAAAGATATCAATTGTACATAAAACCAAATAACCTTTTTTGGTTTTGGTTGAGGGCATAAATGGTTACCCCTTCAAATTTTGATTTCCGAGTGTTAACTCAAGACATATTTTATGGAATGCTTTCAATATTTTACATGAAGGTGTATAATAATAAAATGCAGGTCAAGTTTGATTTCTGTTAAAATCCAAAGATTTTCACAAGAGAACTCGATTTAATTGGCATTGGGTGTTGATAAAATTTCCCAATGACCTAGTTGTCACGACTCCAAATTCCCAATGTGGAAGGACGCGAACCCATTCCCAAAGAGATGAAAAAATTTACTGCTGGTTACTTGATATTCAATTGATTTGGTTTGAAACTTAGTATATGACAAGCCACAGAAATAAGTTTTCTGCTCAAAGCTTTAGATAAGTGATTATTTCAAGGACTGAACAATTACTGTGGAATCATTAATTTTTGTTGGGGATTTAATTTCGTGGATTTCGTGGGTCGGCTCATCCACGAAATAAAATCTCCACATTTAAATGCAGAGATAATGCATTTCTTTTCAAAAATCAAAATCCACGAATTCATGTCCCCACGAAATAGCCATTTTAATAAAAACCATAAAAATTGAACCCATTTCCACAGTATTTCTTTCTCTACTTTCAGTCATGGAGAAGATTATCAAGTCTTCAAAGAACTATCATCATTTTGTTTTTATGTATCGGTGTGCTCTGTTTTATATACTTTGGTCCCAGTTTCCAACCATCAGATTCCAGTGCAGGTAAAATCATTCCTCGAAATCTTCCGCATGATAACCCTGCAGACATGTTATCTCCGAAAGCTGTACGTGAAATGGAAATGGAGAAAGAGAAAATACGTCAAGAGCGTCTGGATAGGATAATGGTGCGTATTGAATTTACATGTTATCTGTTATTAATCTTTTTATTTCCGTTTTCAAAACTTTTGGAGTATGGGAGTATGGGGATATCAGTACCGATAGCCCTTTTTGGGGGTTTAAGGGGAAGGTAAGTTGAGGGGTCCTTTCAAGAGGAAAATATATGTCTGAAAACATTTTACTTTGACAAGCCTTGTGTTGATGATCTTTATAATTTTTTAATTCACACCAACAAGGACTTATATAGATACATGGATTCGCAACTGCTAAAAATAGCTCAAACAATATCGTTCGACGATCCCACAATGCATTGCTATATACTCGGCAATGTCCGACAGCTGTTATTGGGTGTTTACGAATTTTATTTTACTAAAAAAACTCTGGCAAAATGGGCACGGAAATTGATAAATGTTGCAACAAAATCCTTAAAGATATTAAGATACATTTATAATCCTCAAAGTCTAAGTATATATAACTTATAATCATTGAAAACGGCATCAGTCGAACCTTTTAAATTCCAAGATGGCAGACATGTCACATCTATTATAATCCTTTTGTCTCCGAGATTAAACATTCGGAATACCACCAATATTTTCGCTGTTATTAACATTCGGATTATCACGGATATTTTCGTATTTTCGCTTTTGTAAACAATAGCATGTATTCCCGTTGATTCAAGTCTTATTATCGCGGGATTTGATTACTTTAAACTGTTAATACGGAAGTTGCGAATCCATGTATGTATATAAGTCCTTTACACCAACAGCCTAATTTGGTGACTATTCAAATTGTATGGTACAGAAAGACCCTTGCCATACAAACACCTGTTTAAAACTACAAACCTTCTGTATATAAACTAGCTGGACAGCTACATAATATGTCCACTGTAACCTCCCACTGATAGAGGGTCGTGGATTCGACCCCCTGCTACCGATCATGTCTCTTTATGTGAGAAAGTAGACAGTTGCTTACGAAGAATGGGAGTTTAGTACTGGGTCTTCCCAGGAAAGATGGTTAGGTGAACTGTCAGTCTAATATGACTCTGACTGTTGAAAAGGGGTATAAAACACGAAATAAACAAAACAAAATACATCACATGTGAAATTTATCTGGTCCCCAGTGGGTCTTGAGCTCAAAGCAGTAATAAGCTAGTGATTACTAGTCAAGGATCTTAAAAGTTTGACCCCTCTCTTTCAATAGCTCTGTGATTAATGAATTGACCAAATTAATGAAAATCACCCTGGCCGGAATAATGCTTGATACTGGAATACAGTTCTATAGTAAATTTCATATCACTATATATCACGCCTACTACAAAATACTCTCCAGTCATTGGATGATTTGACGTCACGTGGTGACCTAATATATCCTATATTAGGTTAACAGAATATATTAGGTCTGTAATGGAGTCATTTATATTTAAATATTGGGTCTGTAATGGAGACTTTTATTGTAAATAATGAGGAGGAAGGTAGTTTGCGTGATATAGTCGTTACAGGGATAGTAACTGACCCGATACGGGATATACGGGTCTGTGGAAAACCATATCGGGTCAGTTACTAACCCTGTAACTATTAATATTGGGAGTTAAAAACTCCTGATTTATTAAGTATTCAAGCTTGGATTTTAATGAAAATATGTAGTTTCATTAATCATTTGCATGATGGTATCTTTATTTAAGCTATCACAAAAAAATAATGAAAATATCAGTGACTAAAATGAAACTTCATGCTGTATAGTAAACAGCAATTGTACATATAAAACTCTCCTTGAGTAAGGTAACACATACAGTCCTAATACAGTTACACAAATAAAATATTTCTGTTTCTGATTGAATACAAGTTGAATCAGTCAATATCAATTTACTTTAAAAATATCGCGATACGGGTGGAACCGTACCAGTACGTATAGCATTTGGAACATACTGCAATATACCGGTATTATTGCACATCACTAGTCAGAATTGATTAAAAGTAAACATGACATCATGAAAATATATCAATACATAGAACTTCATCTGTACAATTCCTAAATGCATTTGTTTTACCGTGCTGATTTTAAATCACTTTTAATGAGGTTAGATCAGTTTTGGAATTAATTTTTTGTGATAGGTTGCCCGACTCTATACTTTATGAAGGAAAATCTCTAAAACTAAGTTGTCCCCCAAAAGACTTAAAGAAGGGAAAAATCCTTTCAGGCAGGGGGCAACCTACTAATTCGAAGACTGTTAGATCTACAGGTTCAGGGTTATTTGTGTATTCAAATGCAATTATAAGAACACCACTGGCTTTATTGAGACATACTGATATATCTTATTCGAAAAATTTAAACTATTCATTAAATACAAAGTTACTTGGGCAGGGCCCTCATTTCACGATTTCTGGGGCCGAATTTCAGCCCCATTCCCCTCCTCAATGGATATACATTTCCCCCTATTTCCTGAAAGAAATTCCCCTCCCGGAAAAGATTTTTGTTATATTGATTTTTGATTTAAACAACTTGTCTCGGAAATACATGTATAAATATAATACAGCAGCTGTTGTTAAGCTTGAAATTGTTTTATATTGACAGATACAATGTTTTGTCATTATTTACTTAATTAAACAGTTCAGACTTCAAGTTTCAAATGACTGAACGAGACTCTGTTTACTAAATACCGGTAACTCTCTTTTTACTTAAACTGACCAAACATTATTCTAAAAACTATTCATATATGCATTATGTTTTTATAATATCATAACAAAAAAGAATTAAAACAGAATTTTGATAGAAATATGTTTAGTTTTAAAGAATGTCTTCAATCAAATCTATGTTAGCAGCCACCTCCAAAAAAAGGCCACTCTGTGAATAAAGGCTTCAAAATCACCTCCAAATAAGGGCCACTTGTCAATCAAGCTCAGGTCAATAAAAAATCCAAGGTCACAGGAAAAAATAGGGTACCGGTAGATCGGATAACCAGACAGAAATTTTTTTTACGCATAATGGCTTGACCAGGATCTATTATTTAGTCTCAGGGCCCTAATTACATGAGATGAAATCACATGATTAATACGAGGTACATTTGCTAATGTGTTTTCTTTGATTTTTAAGGAGGAAAATAATCGTCACAAACCTCCTGTAGAAGATGTGGACAGCCCCGTATTAAATGAAAATAGGGAACAGATAGTTGAACCTGATATAGAAGACAGAAAACCAAAGGTATCTTATTAAGTCATGTTTGTAATCTTCTTTAAATCTTATATCCAGTTTTCATTTGAACAGAGTTTTCTAAACAGAAAACAATGGGGTCCAATACAATTAGTTTGAGTAAAAAAATGGGACAAAGAAAATTTATATTTTATTTTATCTTCTTTGTTCGGCTCAAATTGCTTGTGTCGGATCCCTTTTGACATAAAAGTGATAGTACACAATCTCGTTCATGACAGGTCATACTCTTTTATGATTATTTAACAAAAATGTAAATTTTCCACCATGCATTGAGAAGTTGCTGGCTCCATGTAGAAGTGTAAGTTAGAACTGGTTAGAATGCAGTCCAGGAAAACTGATAAGGGAACCAGCCTTCACATATAACTGAAATTCAGCGCAGAAAAAACGGAAGAAAAAAATTTTGCCATCTTAATAACTAGAAACAAAATATTTGATTAATTGTCGGAGTCAAATAATGAATGTTCTTTATAAAACATTGAAGATATCATGAAAAATGTTGTGCTTTTTCTTACGATTTTGTGAAGTAGGTAATTTTAAAATGTTTCATTCTTATTGTATTCTAAAATCATTATAAAATCATTATATCTATGTACAGTACATTTTTATGTAAATACATGTATAAATATATTTTTTAATCAAAGCTACAAATAAGTTACAAAATCAGTTAGACAGAGCAACAAGTGTATGAACGATGACTATGTTGTTACTATATTTTCTTTTTGGTTTCTTTTTTTCAGGAACAAATTGATGGTATTGATGACTTTAAGCCTCCAAATGACTTTGATTATTTTAGCCGTAAGTAAAAAAATATCTTAGGCATTGA
This sequence comes from Lutraria lutraria, assembly GCA_964023205.1. Classification (NCBI taxonomy): domain Eukaryota; kingdom Metazoa; phylum Mollusca; class Bivalvia; order Venerida; family Mactridae; genus Lutraria; species Lutraria lutraria. Next base: position 35,936,680 of record OZ026840.1, on the reverse strand, counting down.
CATTATCAAGGGGTGTAATTATTTTGAAGATCTGCAGATTTTTATTGATTGAATAATCTTGGTGTTATTTATGGGCTGAAAATAAAAATAAGTTTATTTGGGATGCTCCGATCCAAAATTTTAGCACTGGGTAGGTAGGTGGATATTTGCCTATAAGATCAAAATGCTTCTACCTAAAGTCATTAACAATGCATAATGTTAGTCCTCATGACAACCTCTACATGACCTGTGCATTTTAAGATCAGTAGGTCAAGGTCACCAGGAGGGGGGGGGTCATTCTGTTTCAAAAATGCACATCTTCTTTACACATTTTTTTACATGATTATTTATTATAAATATTTCAGCTGACAGAAAACATAACACTCAACAGTTGGCCGTTATTGAAGCCTTCAAGGAATGCTGGGAAGCTTATAAGCAGCATGCGTGGGGCCATGACGAGTTCCATCCTGTATCTAAGGGGCACTCGGAATGGTTTGGTGTAGGACTGACCATAGTTGACAGTATTGATACCATTGTGATTATGGGTCTAGAAAAAGGTATTATTCGTTTTTACTATTTTCATAATATGTACAAAAAACCGAAACATTCTTGAACATATTATGGAAGATGAATTGATGTCATAGCAGATAAACTGCTAGTATTTAATTTCAATGATGGTACTATAATTATAATCTTTTAGTCAGGAAAAAAGGAAAATCTGAAAATTCAAAACCAATTGATAACTTTCTTTCTTTTGAAAAAAAAATACTTATATATTTGTATCAACCTGTCTTTATTCTATATGTAAAAAGATTCAATTTTAAGACCTGATACCATTTTTCCAGACTTGTCTTTCTGTTAGACAGATATAATTTTCTAATTAGAGGGATCAATATACGGTAAGAGTGACTTCCAGATAAGAGGGGTTTGGATTAATTAAGGTGATTTCTTGAGGAGAGTAATCCAGTTAAGGAAGATATCTGGAACAGAGGGGACCAGATAAGAGGGGTCAAATTAAGGAGAGGTATCCATTATAGAAAGATTAAGGTGAATTCCAGAGTGGAAGGGTACTGATTTAGATAATTTCTACAATAGAGGGGTTCCAGTAAAGGTGATTTCTTGATTACAGAGTTTTCACATATATCAAATCATCTTATCTATTTCAGAGTTTGAGGAAGCAAGAGAATTTGTTGCCAAAGATATGACATTTGATAAAGACAAAGATGTTAATCTATTTGAGATAACAATCCGTGTACTTGGAGGTCTACTCAGTACTTACCATCTTACTGGAGATGATTTATTTAAGAAAAAAGCTGTAAGTTTGACAGATTCAATATCGTCATAATGAAATGTGCTAATGACTTTAGTTAAAGCTGTTGATTCAAAGCAACATCAATGTACTAAGTAGATAAATATTTTTCAGTCTACAGGGCTCTCTTTTGACCCATAAAAGAGGGTATTTTGACTCTTGAGGATTTGAACCAAAGGGTCAAATTTACCATAACATTAGTAGGAAATCTTGTTGACCTTTCAAAGTAATATCAACTTTTAACATCTAGTGAGCGCCTCGAGTCTATAAGGAACAGTTTATTTACTCAATTAGTGTGTGATTCAGAGATGGGGAAACATATAGCTTTGGTTACAATTATTTTAATAAAGTTTCTGTATTTAGAAAAGGCCCATTTACTGAATATTTACTCATAACCTACTCAGTTTTATTGTTGGGAATAGCGTGATGATACATAAATTTGTATCTTCACAATTCTTTTAAGAATGCATGACTACTGGTCACTAGTTTGTGAAATGTAAACCAATTTTAGCAATGAAAGATATAAATTGTACCAATCTAACCCTTTGCTTCATAGTCCCCTAGTCATTGTTCCTCCTGTACACTGACAGTGGATCAGATATATAGTAATGTCTGCATCAAGATAGAATTTTATGTTAGTTGTTATGAAAAATCATCATATTTCATTAAAATGGATTCATTTAAGGTGAATAATCGAACACTTGATTTCCTACCTTTACAAAAATCCAGTAGACCTGTGAAATCATTTGTAATGCAAAAAACCTTTGACATTTACAAATTATGTAATATCCTGTTTCATTTTAAGGTGGATTTAGGAGACAGACTTCTACCTTGTTTTAATTCTCCATCTCGTGTACCATTTTCTGATGTGAATCTCCGATCAGGTAATGCCCATGCTCCTAGATGGGGTCCAGATAGCAGCACATCTGAAGTGACCACTATACAACTTGAGTTCAAAGACTTATCCAGGGTCACCGGTGATCCTAAATATGGGGTAAGTGTTTTCTGTGTCATTGATATTCTCAAGCTATTTAAAAGTTCTGTAAGCAATTGCTATGTTTCACTGGGATTTTAAGTTCCATCAACAGTATGGGTCATTTAGAGACATTCCACGCTTGAACAGTGGAGAAAGCTCTCCTATGTAGATGTTGAAAGAGCCTCAAACCTTCCTTAAGCTATCTGGACAGCATTCACAAAAATTATATGAAATTTGATCCCATGTGGATTGAAATTCACTGTGGTTATGGGGGTTAATGGTTATAAGACAAGAGATCATAACACTCAACTATTGAGGCCCTTTGAAAGAAATTGCACATGGAAAAATATGTATTCATATATGTTATATTTTTGTCTTGACTTTCTTTGCTTTATAAGATTGCAACATTTCAATTTGCAATTTTAGAAAAAAACATGCTTTATTAGTCCCCTGCCATACCGGAGGGGACTATAGTATTTGTCGACGTCACTCCGTCCGTCCGTCCCTCCGTCTGTCTGTCTGAAGTGGTTTCCGGATGATAACTTCAGTTAGAATTGATGGATTTCAGTGAAAGTTGGTATATGGATAGCTTAGGACATACCTAGAGTGGGATTGCATTTGGGGTCAATTGGTTAAATATGTAGGTCACTTTTTCTAAAAATAGAAAATTGGTTTCCGGGTGATAAATTCAGTTAGGGATGACAGATTTCAATGAAAGTTGATGTATGGATAGCTTAGGGGATGACCTAGAGTGGGATTGCATTTGGGGTCAATAGGTCAAATATTTAGGTCATTTTTAAAAAAAATAGAAATTTGGTTTCCGGATGATAAATTCAGTTAGGGGTGACGGATTTCAATGAAAGTTGGTGTATGGATAGCTTAGAGGATAGTCTAGAGTGGGATTGCAATAGAGGTCAATAGGTCAAATATCTAGGTCACTGATACTAAAAATAGAAATTTGGTTTCCGGATGATAACTTCAGTTAGGGATGACGGATTTCAATGAAAGTTGGTGTATGGATAGCTTAGGGTATAACCTAGAGTGGGATTGCATTTGAGGTCAATAGGTCAAATATCTAGGTCACTGAAACTAAAAATAGAAATTTGGTTTCCGGATGATAACTTCAGTTAGGGGTGATGAATTTCAATGAAAATTTGGTGTATGGATACCTTAGGGGATAACCTAGAGTAGGATTACATTTGAGGTCAATAGGTTAAATATCTAGGTCACTGAAATTTGGTTTCTGGATGATAACTTAATTATCATTATTAAAAAGTCTAGACAGATCGTGCTGTATAAACATCAGCTAACATTCCAATGATATGTGCTGGCAGGGGACTTGTATTGCATGCAATACTGAGTGTAAGCTTGTTTAACTTGAGTATACTGTACTTTTCAACATCTACTAGTATTCTGTGTTTTTAGCTCACCTGGGCCTATTTGTTAGTATTGATAAATGTCTGTCATATGTTGTACGTCCACTCTTGTTGTGTTGTTTTTATGAGATGAATTTACTTGTAAATTCTTCTCATATAGCGATCACGCAGACTATGAATTTCAACACTGCACTGCTCTGATTTTTTATACTGAAAATCAGTGTCTTTGGATACAAGTTGTTTTACTTTAAGTGTTAGCCTTGACTTTTTTTTAACTGAACCTATGTTCATGGCTGTTTGTGAGTAATTTGGATCTAACAATTCTCAGTTTATTTCCTTGTCTCCACACAGGAAGCTGTTGAAGAAGTCTACAATCATGTTCATGCTGAACCAAAGAAAGATGGACTGGTACCAATATTTATCAATGCTCAGACTGGCAAGCTACGTAATTCAGCTACGATCAGTGTCGGTGCACGTGGGGACAGTTACTATGAGTATTTGCTCAAGCAATGGCTTCAGACTGGGAAAACTGAAATGAAGTGAGTTTTATGACTTTTTCTCTGTACAATCATCTTTTATAATCATGTCGTTACTAAGATTTTTGGATATTTTTAGCTGAAGATGAACTTTTTAGATCGATGAATGTCCAGCATGGCATTCGTCATCTGGCCACAAGTTTAAGATCCATAGCTCAGAACCAGTCTCTATCAAACTTGGTCACAATGTGTATGGCAACAGTTTCTTGGATGAGTTCAATTATGGGCAAAATGAGATTAGTGCTTCTAGAGTTATGGGCCCTTGATGTAGAAAATTTGCTATATTTTAGCTTGTTTACACTCTAGCACCTTATTTTCTTCACCAATCATATTTACAGTGAATGAGTTTGACCTTAAGGTCATGGATGAGTTTGATTATGAGCGAAATTGTACTGGTACTTGCAGAGTTATGGGTCCTTGACATAGAAAAATTGCTATATTTCATATTGTTTACACTCTAGCTTCTTCGACCATTTCTTCACTAATCGTAATCATATTACACAGAAGGTGTTTGACTATAAAGTCTTGAATGAGTTTAGTTATATGCAAAATATTGGCCCTTGATTTTCGAAAAAAATTGCTAATTTTGCTTTTTTTTACACTCCTCCATCAAGGAAAGTAAGTGTTAGTCCTGCTCACAAAACATTCAGAATAGACCATGTTGACTGATTATAAAAATTAGGTAGTGTTTCTGAATGGGTTAAATAAAGGATCCATTCCATGCCAGAAAAATAGTCTAATTTTCAGTTACCTGACGGATCTATTCTTTGGTGCTGTCACTAAAGTTCTTAAGTACAAACATATTTTGGAATAAATTGTATCACATTTCCTCACAAAAGTGTTTAGAAAAAAAACAGTTAAAAAGGAATTTATCCTACCTACTGTAATAGGAGGAGGAAAATAATGTACCTGATGCAGGGCTCGAACCTACAACCTCCTGCTTGCAAGTCAGAAGCTCTACCAACTGAGCTCATCAGCTGGTGGATATCCCAGCAAATTTTTAAATACAATATACCACACTGCTACACTACCAACTCTTAATTTCTTTATTTTTAGTACATTGTAACTACATGTCTAGTGTGGTCACTTCTAAGCTTAGTCACAATTTGTATTAAAACTTGATTCTGATTTTATGTGTTTGAACGAAATGATACTTGACTTGTCATATAGACATGAACTCTTTTATTGATTCACAATGAATGTTATAATGAGACAATATCAAACAAATATTACCTGACTGGTAAGGTGAAATCAGATATTAGCAGCCTGATCAAGGAAATATTGCCCTATGGGTTAATATTACCATATCATTTGAATTCTATCTTACTGTGGAACTAATTATTAATTTACGTTGGGGATTTAATTTCGTGGATTTCGTGGCTCGGCTCATCCACGAATCCCCACAAATTTAAATAAAAATTCCACAAATTTATGTCCCCATGAAATGGTCATTTTAATAAAAAACACAAAAATTGAGCCCAACAAAAATAAATGAAAATACAGTATTTGATATTCAGATGACTGTCTCAAAATTGATTTTTGGCTGAAAATAAAGATAAGTTTTGTTTTTGCTTTATACATGTAACAATAGTAAAAAAATGCCCCAAAACAATGTAATTTTACTGATTTGCTAAGATTTTCATGAGTAGGTTAGAGCACTCCAAGCAAACTTATTTTTATTTTCAGCCTTAATAGGAAATAAAAATAACTACTTAGTATTAAATTCTCATATTACCTAATAGAATATTTTTTTAGTACAAAACATCATAAATTTGCAATTAATCAATAGATGAGCGACTTAATATGCCATTAATATAAACACTATTCTGTTAATAGATTTGTTTATTGACATTCATGATGCAGTGAAGAGATCTTTTTCTTCAAAAACCAAGCCAGCCTGGTTAGCTCAGTGGTTAAAGTGTTGGTCTCCTGATCAAGTGGTTTTGAGTTCGAACCCTGGGTGAGGCTCACACTGTTTGTGACAAAGACTGGAGATATTATATCCTATGTTGAATTGTCCTCCACCTCTGAATTATGTGAGGTAGCTTGGTAGTCGCTTGTGGAAAGAATGTGATTAATACTGGTTAAGCCCTTAATGAAGTCCAGGGAAGCTGGTTAGGATAACTACCCGGCATGATATAACTGAAATAATGTTGAAAATGGCGTTAAATCTGATGAAATAAATCTTCAAAAACCAATCATTAAATTGTCATTTGCAGAGCATAACAGAATTTTATTGCAAACCTAAGCTTAACAAACTCATCTAAATGAATATACAAATGTATATACATGTCCATGTATATATATAATTATGTACAAAGAGTGTGGGGGTCTCTGTCTGCTGCTAGTATGAGAAAATTGTTCAGCTAGTTCACAGAAGACCAGTGATTCTTCCCAAGTGCGCCACTCGGGTCTTTTCCATTATCAAAGCTAAAGTTGTTAAATGACCTTGGTTGTTCATACGACATTAACTGTTAACCCCAGTGGAAAAAAGGGACTGATTCACAGACCTTATTGAACTCAACAGACTGAGAGAGACTACATTGATTAGTATCCATTTATTTATCTGAATAATTAATTTCATACGAAATTCATAATGGAAGGGTTTGTACTAGTGGTCAGTTGGGTCTAATTCAGTGTGTTTCATTCAAATGAATCAGCTAGATTTTCTTGTTGATACAACAAAACAATGTAATGTAAATGTCAGATCAATTTGTGATAGCATTCTGTATTTAATTGATTTCAGTACAGTAATGCATTAATAGACAACACAGAAAGCATGTCAATTATCTGTTTGATTAAATCTATTTCATGATGACTTAATCATTAAAACCAAAGCTTTAAACAAAAGTCACACTTTGGAAGGACAAAATGTGACCTTAATTTACAGGTGACCTTTATTCAGGAGTTGTTTCATCTAAATATTATATGATGGTTTTTAGAAGATGAAAGACACCTTTTCACAGTGTGGCATTTATGTCAGTAGTTTGGATAGGGATCCTGAAGTGTCACTGAAATATCGGAAGCTGGACCCGAGATTCAAATCCACAACCTTTCTGTTAGTAGTCCAGCATGTTATCACTAGACCACCAATTCAGTCCTTTTCTGTTTATCACTGTAGTGTGTGTCTGCGTATTCTTTATAACATATATATATAATATATATAACATCCATCTCTTGGTGAAGCTGTAGTGGGTTCAAGCCCCACTACCGACCATGTCTCTTTATGTGAGAAAGTAGGCAGTTGCTTACGGAGGATGGAAATCTAGTACTGGTTCTTCTCAGGGGCGATGCTTTGGTGAACTATCCGCCTCTGACTGTTGAAAAGGGGCGTAAAATTCTACATTAACAATAACTTGGTGAAGCTGAAATGTGGTCATCATTCTTAATTTCTGTATTATTGCTATTGTTAAGCTTAAAAATTATACCGTTGGTTTTAAAAAAATAATTGCTTCTATGCATTCAGGTTTTATTGTATAACAAATTAAATAGAGAGTGTTTTCTATGTGTTATTTCAGGTATAAGAATGATTTCGTTGAAGCTGTGGAAGGCATGAAGAAAAATCTTATTCGCAAATCTGAACCTTCTAAACTGACGTATATAGGAGAATTATTGAATGGCCGATCTTTTAGTCCTAAAATGGTAAATACAATTTCCTTGCTTTTGAATCATTGTTGTACTACTGGTACTCTATGCCTGGTTATTTATAGGTTTCATTACTTCAAAAGTTTTTATCTAAAACTCACTCAGCTCGATGAACAGTCAGTGTTCGAATTTAGCATAAGACCTTGGACAGAGTCCACCAAAATGGCCATCGGTCCAGTAAATTTGGAAAGATCAGTGATGAAAATAAAATATTTTAATCACTCTTGAAAAATATATTTTTTAGCCAAATTATATGAAATTTTTTTGGTACTCTTTTTGGTTCACTAAAAGTTCATTCAGTCCAGTAAAGTTTGTATTTTCACTGGACTGAATGTCCAGTGCTTAAAAATGTTTTTTATGAAGACTGTGAACAAATCTGGACATTGAGTGATGTGTGTGGTGATTAATTATATACAGTAAAAATGAATCAATTAAGGTACAGTATAGTGAAAAATCAGATACATGCTAATAATTACTTTTCTCAGAATTTACTTAACTTGATTATCATAGCTTGACATTTAGTGGAGTGAGTGACTAGTGACTACTAGTATTAATTTTATACTGTAAAACTTGGTTTTAAAGGGCAACGCAACCCTAATTATGAATTAATCTCATTTAAATAATTATTCATTATTATTCTGAAAAAAATAAATCATTTGATCGTTAAAATACGCACATTGAAGATATTTTACGAAAATATCGTAGAAACTTGGCTATCTGAATGAGTACAGCGCGCCGCCATTTTACCCATTTACAATCGATTAACAGGTGTGTGTGACGTCATATCTCACAAACGTGGATATGGCGAATAAGCGGGAGTGAAAGAGAATGGTTGATCATGATAGATATCGCCTTTAATTGTGAGGAATAAACTTAGGAAATCACGCATTTGTATTTTAGAATTATTCTTCCACGTTATCCACCAAAACACAATTTTCACAGCCGCAAAATTCTTCAATAGAATCAAAGTTTAATTTTCCATTCGACACTTTGTAAATCCATTTTTATAGTGACATAAACTAGTACTAACATTGTTTTATATTTATAAATTGCATGAAAAATACTGACGTGGAAACTTAATTATAGCAGGGGTGTAATATAGCATCCCTGATTATAGTAATATTTCATTTATAAGAATTTAAGATCAAACACAATGAAGTGCGACAAACATTATAATTGGTTGTACTTTATTACACCATTTCCATAGTAAATCTATCTATATACAAACATGTAAAAGTTAATTTACAGATTAAATATCACTGAAGATTATTATAATTATCACATCTATACAAAGTGGTGTACGAACGCACAGTTATATTGTTTGTTGAGTTGGGAGTTAAACAGTATTGCACATTTAATTGTGGGGTAATATATATAGCATCATTGGTGTGATTTGCGGGAAAGCATGGAAAATCTGGAAATTTGCCATTATTTTCGGGAAAAGTAGAATATTATATACGTAAATGCTTAATAATAATCATATAACAAACATAAAAGCCAAAAGCATGTGTAGTTACTTCTTAAACTTTTGCCTAAATTACCTTTCAGACTGTCAATCCATAATCACTACACATTTATTTTCTACCTTCAGTATGCTCACTTTAAAAATCAATATCTCCCACACTGATGAAAATTACGTCACAAGACAACAAGAACCAGACATAATATTGCATCATAGACTTCTTACACTTCTGTTGAAAAATAATGTTCTAGGTCATAGTTCTAATTGATCAACCAATGAAAAGTCGCTAATCAGTTGATCACACGACCACACATGGTTTTGCCATATAACACATGTCTGTCGGTGTTTCTTTTTGAAGTCAACTGTCTCCACATATCATTGTCCTGTGCATATTTCGGTGTCATAAAACTTGCTGAGACAGGGTGATGTGTAATTTACCGCTTATCTGATTGTTAATTGAAGTTTAATGTGAAATTGGAGTAATAGTAGCAAATTGGGACCTTGGTTATTGTTTTAGGTACGTGACGTAGACTAAATAAACAAGTACCGATAGTGTCATGCAGTTGTCTATAATTTGACAGAATTATTAAATCATTATCAGATATTTTACATTATCAGTAAAACGAATTAAGAATTACATATAAAACTCATACTTAGTTTTATTTTGATCTCATGAAATGTTTCTGTTTATTATTAATTTTCCATTATGAAATATCACTAACAATAGTACATGTATTTTCATCTTTTTTTCTTTATTATACAGACAAAATAATTGCACCATAATTTTTTGTTCAAACATCATAATATATAATTTTCAAGAATCGAGATTCAATTATAATACAATATACATGTACAATACAGTATCTTTTAAGGCCGTATCTTTTATAACAGTGCTCGCAGAACGGGTGTACTGGCTTTTACACTTTGTGAAATATGACGTCACGACATGTGTCTATTCTTTCAAAATGGCGGCGCCCTAGGAGATTCGCTCAATCACTAAATGACAATATTAAATCACCAATATTTTTGTTAAATGGTGGATTTTTTTTTAAAAAATGCAGGAATCATCATAACTTTAATATTTCTACACGACTAAGTGCTTGAAAAGTCAACATTGCGTTGCCCTTTAATGAACCAAGGTATGATGAAAAATCAGATTTAGATATCATAATTTTGTGTCACACATAGTGTACCATCACTAGAAAAATAGAGTGGGGACAGCTGTATCCTATGGACACATATCTAGTTTAACTTTTTGGATCAAGAGAAAACAGCAAAAATCATAAAAAAATCAAGTTCCTTCTTAAATAACTTTTCCACCAGTTGGTGCTTTAATTTATTTCATAACCAACTACAGTGCAACCTCTACAAAGCAACACCCTTTGGGAGTAGCAAAAGCAAAATTATGTTGTTGTTGAGAGGTTAAATCAATAGTTAAATTGTACAATGGGAAAAAATCATGCTGTTGTTAAAGGGAGGTTGTTGCTCAAGAGAGGGTCGCTCTGGAGAGGTTATACTCTGTACCCTCTGTTTATTTTATCGGAGGTACTAAATAACTAAAAAATAACTGTGTTGAATTTTTCAGGATCATTTAGTTTGTTTTATGGGCGGTACATTAGCTCTTGGTCAAGCGAATGGACTCTCAGATGACTATTTAGATCTGGGAAGGGAGCTTACTCACACATGCTACCAGATGTATTTTCGTATGCCAACAAAATTAAGTCCAGAAATCGTATACTTCAACCAGGCATCTGGAGCAAGTGAGGACCTCATTGTTAAGGTATGTGTTTAATGGAAGATTTTGAGTACAAATATATTTCCTACTTTTTCTTACTTAATTAATTAATACGCAACTGGCCATTAACACAGGCCTTACTGTATGATGTAATGTTACAATACTAACTTTGATTTCAGGAAAGAATTTTCATACAATCAAGACACTTCATAACCAACTTCATTTTATGTACATTTATTTTCATCCATGTTTATTTCATAGTTTTGACTAGCAATAATCAATTACAAGCTCTAAGTGCATATTTCCCTAAAACATTATTTTATACTTAGTACACATGATCATCTTAAAGTTAACATCATGTACCAAGTATGCATCATATTATTTTGGAGTTCAGCTGAGCATGGTAGAGTGAAGTCCCTTGTCTCTTCTAGATTAGGGATTTTAAATGAACGTGCTAAACCAGTTCTGATTCCATAAGTTTCAAACTCTCTCTTTTAATTTCAGCCTTTGGACGCTCATAATCTACTTCGACCAGAAACAGTGGAGAGTATATTTTACTTGTATCGTTTAACGAAAGATGAAGGTTATCGGGAATGGGGATGGAAGATTTTCCAAGCATTCAGGAAACATACTAGAATAGCTGGCTTCGGATATTCATCAATTAGTAATGTGAAAAATGCTGGAAATCCTGGCTTTAGAGACAAGTTGGAGAGTTTCTTTCTTTCAGAAACATTGAAGTATTTATATTTATTATTTAGTGATGATCCAGATTTAATTCCATTGGACAAGTTTGTATTTAACACTGAAGCTCATCCATTGCCTATATATAAGTCAGCAAGATGAATGTAATTCTCAGTAGTCAGGAAGTGAGCGTTTCTACTCAGATTTTGTATTAACTTATTAAAAAGTTACGTAACAACTCTAAAACTTAAGACATATTAGCGAAGGTGCTGAAATGGTTTCAATGCAAGTATTTCGATCATCGAACTAAATGTAATCTAGATTTTCTAGCTGGTATGGAAAATCTCTGGATATCATTTATATTTACTTTAACTTGCTATATATGTTTGTTGAGCCAAATTTATTTTTTCGTTCGCTGAATTTGAATCATGTTATGCAGTTAGGTAAGGGTAAAATTAGTGCATTAAAATGTATTAAGCGGTTGTAAAAAAATACTAAATCTTACGTTGCTATTGGATGTAATTAGACTAGAATGGATGTACAGATTAGAAAATTGTGCTTGCATTGTAGAACCTAGGTTATGGGAAAGTTGTAAGAAAGTCTGATATCATAGCACCTTTGTGTAATTTGGGACTGAGATTTTCTAGGCATAATACTTCATGGTTTAAATTCTTTATCAATCTCAAAATCTCAATATTCATATACAGATCCACCTTTTATATCTATATCACAGATTTGATGAGGAGTAGACTGGTGGCCTAGTAGTAACACACTGGCCTACTTATCAGAAAGTCATGGGTTCAAATCTTGGCTCCTCCTTTTATTTCAGGGTCGCTTTTTTAGTGTCCCGATCCCAACAACAGCGCCAAGTACTGTGATAATCCAGATAATCAAAGGAAAACAAATGTCCGGTTCTCCTGTATCTTCTCTCCCCTCTCTCTGGGGCGGCCCTGAGATGACCATAGCTGTCAATTGGGCCATTAAACAACTGATGAATTAAATCATCTATAATTATTATGTAGTTGTCTTTAAGATTATACATTTTAGGGTATAGCAGAAAATGGTTGAACCTTTTTCTTAATCTAAATTGTGTCACTATAGCTTTGTGCCAAACATATGATTGTTTCAGATCTGATGAAATAGAATTTTTGAACCAGTCTCAAAATGGGTGCATCTGATTGGTCGTATATCTGGGCTCAGTTTGATAATTGACCAATTGGGAGACAGCATTCTTTAATTGGTGTCTGAGGTCAGTTTTATCACCTTAATCTATTATCTATTAGTCCATACTAGAGACTAAGAGTAATTCAATCCTGATTTCTGTGTTTTATGATTTTATTGCTTTATCAAAAAAGGTAGACAACTCTGGTGATGCAAAACCGAACTTAAAATTAGGTTTCTGTGTTTGAGTCATTAGTAAATTGTGTGATAATTTGTGTGTGTGTTTTTTTTAAGTTGAGGCATTATTGCTAGTGCAATGTTGAAATGTGAAAATGATGTGATATCATTCTGTAAGTACTGTAATTTTGTGTGATGAATTTGGAATGAAATTATAAATGTTAAGTGACTTAGTTACACTAGACAATGCATTCAATTATCTAGTTACTATGATTATTTACTAATTGAAATATCACACTGGTAATAAATTGGCATTTAAACCAAGTGGAATTGGTTTTTATACACCACATTAGACTAGAAAAAATGTAGTTGTGTATTCTAACAATCTTAAGTCTATGTCGTTTTTCAAAACTAAGAATTTGGAACACCAGTTTTATATTCTATTGATATGAGAAAGCCAAACATGTAAAAAAATCTTTGTCACTGATTGGATAAGAAAGTGAGGCAAGCACTTAAGTAAGAATACTGATGTTACAGAAAATTTTGAAATGTATTAAAATCCATTGAAAATTCTTCCGGTGGAATTTTGTACTTGATATTAAAGACTGATGTCCTTTAAAATACAGTAGAATCTCGATTATCCGAACTCAGATAATCCGAAAACCTGGTGTTATCCGAAATGAATTTTCGGTCTTGATTTCTCCTAATATATTTCAATGTAAAGCAACATTGATTGTCCGAATTGTGTTATCCGAAACCATGGATTATCCAAAATAATATTTCGGTCCCGTCGATTTCAGATAATGGAGGTTTTACTGTAGTTATAAAAAGACGTACCAGTATGTACTAATTATGTTGAATAGTTGTTATAATTATTCATGATTGTTGTAACTGACCTTAAGTAGGGCTGGTTGTATGTCCTTGAATTTTTGTGTCGTATCTTAGTTTAGCAAATTAGTTTGTTGAAATATTGGGAAAATATCCCTTATCTCTGTTGTTGGATTAAAAAATGCCTGTATTGGTAGTATTTTGGTTCAGATATGTTTGATATATTTAATACACTCACACATATATATTTATATATATATTATAAATTCATATCATATAATCAGATATGATTATGACTATGTATTTTGTCCTTGAGGCCTGATTAATCTGGCTATTTATCTTATGTTTCTTATATAAATGAATTTTGTGATATTTTATGTAATATTTTGTTTCTCAAAATGCTAGCATCACCAGATTCTTGGTTCACAAAACATCTCAAATTGAGATTATTTTTTAAGTTTAATTATGTTGTTCCTTATTGAGATGAATTATGTGTCTATATATCTGTTGGTAATTTTTTGGGTTAAACTAAAAAATACCAACAAAAACTTATAGCTTTATCCTTATCATATTTAAACTGTAAAATTCAATTTCAATGTACTGAGTGAGATTTGAGAGTTATTCTCAAGTGTAAAACCTTGTACTGGTGGGTCTACCCATAATTAACAGACTTGGTTATCTGACCAGTAATAATGTGCTTTATTATACACCCCTCTTGACATGAAGTACATGTACTGTTAGAACACCTGTTGTCAGCAGGCAGTTTCCACCCTCAAGTTGAACAGTTCCCAGTTAATCTTCACCAAAATGGGTCTTAGTGCTTATTATTAACATAATAATTCGGGCAAATTCAATAACCACAAAATCTACTTTGACACTGTTGAATTATAATAACCCCTGATTCAATGATGAAAGATGACACAGACCATGTATATGTCGAATAATTCCTATCCAATAATCACCAGATGATTTGAATGGCATGTTTTGCAGCAGTTTGGAATTCTTGTTTGTCAAATGATTTTTTGCAGTGGTTCACTTCTTGGATAGTTTGATTTTTGTAGCACTTTCATAATTTTATGTTAAGCTTCGAACATTTTAATGTTTCCAGGCCAGTTAGTCATCTTAAAAGCTTTATCAACTCCATCAGTATATCAGTTTCTAATACTTGTCATTATTGTTTGCATTTATTTGATAGTCTGTTTACTAATTGAAATATATAATTTTATATTTAACTAATTATGTGTAAAGGTGTTTGGTGGTGGGTGGGGTAATGGATCCCTTCCCTATTTTTGTTAGAACGTTTTTATTATTATTTAATTATTCGATAACTTTATTTATTTACATGCCTATGATAAAGATAATCATAAAAATATCATTTATATTATTGTATGTAAGTGCTAAGTATACATGTATCAAAGTCTATAAGATATTTGTTACTTATTTCTGTTATTTTATTTCTCTTTCTTTTGAAGAATATATTTTTGTTAGTATTTTTGTATTTACAAAAGTTAGAATATTGATTGTATGTTTATGGTTCTTCATCTCTGAAAACTAGTATAAAAGCTGCTAAACTAAACTGCTAAAGCCACCCTCAATAAGTACCGGTATAGGTAAATACTTAAGTGTACCTTATAACTATACTTATTGCGGATGTCTTTATTGTGATAAAAAACCTCTTTAAAAGTTTAATATGTCTGAATAGTCAAACAGAACTTAATGCATTAATTTTATACATTAAATAGAAAATTCTGGTATTTTCCACTAAACTATTTAGACTTGAAAGGATTTTTATTTCTCTAGAATTTTGTCAAATTGTACTAAATAAAAATTCATAATCTTCGTAAGAATCACAGGAAGTGATTTTTTCTTATATATGTATATATCCTAAAGTAGTAAGAAAAAAAGTTAAGCAGCTTTTATGATGATGCATTGATGGTTGACTGTTTTATTGAGGACAAAAATCTTGCTGTACCATAGAGAAACAAAATATGCTTGAATTGTAAGTTGAGTATAATATTATGTGTATTTGTGTTTAGAAAACACAATCTTTGATTGTTGATAGCCTATGATAATTTTACCAAAAGTTTTATGAAAGAAAACAGTGTTATAGTTCTAACTGCTTTATCTTATCTCTGTATAGAGGACTTAAATGCTTAAGACTCAGTTTCATCCAAGCTTTGATGTCTATAAATTGACTTTGATATGGCAGAAATTAAATTTTTGCCATTTTATTTGGCTTATTTACTAACTTGAACAATTATTTTGTTTACAATTATGACTGTTCTTGTAATAAACTATATATTAGTGTTTGTAGAAATAGAAAATCTAGTTGGATTACTACAAGGATCATGGTGTGGTTTTGGGTCTTATGACATAATTGTAACCAATTTTTTATGAAAGGCATATATTACTGATATGCTGCAAAATTAGAAAGTATTAAAATTTTGTCAAAATATCCGAAATCTTGTATTTCGGGTCAAAATATTTATACATCTATTTTATTGTTCTCTAGTTTCTGTCTCTTGTCTTTGTTCATCATTGTTCATTATAATAAAACAGAAAAAAAATAAAAAAACGTAAAACTAACTTCGTGTTTATCTTTATTATGTGATAATTGGTGCATTATTTAAGTGATAATTATGCACCTGTCTATAATTTGCCCACCTGGGGAGTGGCGGGCATGCACGGGACTTTAGACAGAAGACCATTTCCGACAGACGGGAATTTGATAAACTTTTTGACTCCAAGTCCGAAAATTTGACTTTGGCCTTGTTTTACATCCTGGGACTTGGGTATTTTGACAATGCAAAGTAGAATATGTTGCCCCTACCCTTGGAGCATTTAAGTAGACTTTTAAGGTGGGGATTTAGACGAATACAGTTGCCTCTAGGGTGGAGATTAAGACATCAAAACATTTTAAAATGTCAAATTTCCCTGGCCCGAGAAATGAAAAATCTACTTTCTCACTTTTTTACCTTTCCAGACACTTTCAAGAGCAAAAAAACCCCACTTGGACCTTCCTACCCTATTTATAATGAGCATATAACCAGAAACAAACATATTTTTTAGGTCTAGTCAACATTGACCTTATTTTAATTAAAACCTTGCCTCTTTATAATTGATATGTAAATATTGTACAGATATTTTATTGTATTAAAATAATATGCTATATTTATTTTACACGGTGTGGGTCACTCTGAATCAAATTAGTTTTTATTTTCAAGCTAAATGTTCATCATTAATAAAAATATTAACATTTCTTGATAACACCTTTTCAAATATTTTTCACGTACATGGAAGGAATGAAAATATCAGTTAATGGAATGGGATTATCTATTTATTGCCTTTATTGTTCACTGATAATGATCACCTTTAGTGGATAAAATGTTTATATAATGTTTAATACCACAGGATTAACAACAATCCAAATATAGACATAACTTCTTGTATGAATATAAATGTATTTGTCAGCCATTGATTGGTTTCACGCTGATGTCAAAATGTTTAAATCAAGTTTGACAAAAGACGTAAATTAATCAGGTATATGGATCAATCTGACATAAATCATCTTGACTTCATGTGAGTGGCTATTAATGTATTGGTTGATTATCAGTATGTCCGAAAATGAAGCACTATTGTCATTGGTTGAACATTGCATACCTGTCAAGTCTGTGGCACACACATTTTCTATCTCAATATTGCTAATACAATTAAGTATCTGTGACACATGTATATGAAGGAAATGGTATTTTTCAAAGTTTTTTTTTTCGATTTATTAATGATTTATA
Source organism: Lutraria lutraria (assembly GCA_964023205.1). Classification (NCBI taxonomy): domain Eukaryota; kingdom Metazoa; phylum Mollusca; class Bivalvia; order Venerida; family Mactridae; genus Lutraria; species Lutraria lutraria. The sequence goes on along the minus strand of OZ026840.1, from coordinate 35,919,027 downwards.
CAGACTTCCGAATATTGTAAGCCTTGAAATGAGCAACCAGGAATCTCTCTGAAAAGTCTTTAAATACCAATATTTTGGGAGATTCTGTCGGCCAGAGACTCTCTTGACCCAACACCAGGGCTCTATCATTGACCTATCAAAGAACCTGCGCCCCCTGGCCCCCAGCTTTAAAAAAGTCCCACATCTAGAACTGTTTTACCCTAATTGACAGCTAAGTCTTGCATTGTTCATCCATAGACACTTGACAGCTCAATATCTAACAAATAATTTTGATCAACCCTTTTATAAGTCTTATTTGCATGAATAGAATTGAATACCAGGTTCATTGGTTGTACTTAATTATATTCCCATCAAAAATGCACAAATCTTACATCTTCATAAAAAATTAATACTGTAAAATAGCACTTCCACTTCAAAATATCATATCTTACAAATATCCATACAGATAAGGTAGGCGTGAGTGCACTTTATAAGTTACACCTTCATATTTGGCTAATCAGACTGACTTATTTTCATAATCAAGACGTTTTACGCCCTGCATTACGTGGGCTTGTTATTGGGCCTGGTAATTGAAGCGGAAGGATTATATGAAAGACATAAGCACGACTTGCTGTATAATAACCGATTAAAATATCCAAAATGACCGTTGGCATTAATACTGTACTAAAGCATGAGCGGAGGTTTGGATTTCATGCACGTAAAGTTCATGGATGTGCAGTAAATCACTTGACTACATACTTAATACATTCTGATCTGCATTCAAAATGTCAATCATGCCAACATGCACTGAATTACACTTAGATCGATCTTCGGGACAGAAACAATAACGCCTCCCATTAGGTAACTTCTATTATGAAAATAAGCTAATCTGATTATAAATGCGCCTCAATGATTTTAAAGTTATAAGCTTAATGTATTTACACAATGAGGCCCGTCCATTTTAAAAGACTTTCACTCTTCACTTTCATTTCTCATCAATGGGTTTAACGCCATTTTTTTAACGATGTTCAGTCACATGGTGGCCAGTGCACTTTAACCAGTTTTCCTGGATTATATTCTAACCAGTACTAACTACGGAATCCTGTTAGTGCCATATCGAATATCGTCCGTCTCCCCACAAACACAACGCACGACAACACTTAACAACAATACAACAACGCGATACGACAATGCGACAACAATGCGATACGACGGACAACAATGCGATACGATTTTGATTTGCCAATTTTGGCACGATATTATCAGTGTCGTATCGCATTGTTACGGAATCCTGTTAGTGCCATGTCGAATATCGTCCGTCGCCCCACAAACGCAACACACAACATCGCAATACGACAATGCGACAATGCGATATGACAACGCGATACGACGGACGACAATGCACGATATACTGCAATGTCGTATCGCATTGTCGAGCGTCGTATTGGTTGTCGCAATGTCGTATCGCGTTGTCGTGTGTCGTGTGCCTATGCGTCCATACGATGACATGCGACAACGCGATACAACATCACAACATTTGGACAACACATGTACATGATTCTAAGTTATAAGAAGAATGGTCATTTTTGTTTACATGTGTTTTTGCTGTTAAAAGTATTTCATTCTATTCTTTAAAAGAACTAAATATGCATTGAATGATGCTCATAATGTAGTTTGATATAATTTTTCAAGGAAATATGTGGATGCATATATAATTTGAATGTTTCAGGACTTTACCTGGGTTCCAGCTAACAAAAAACAGACACATTTAGAAGACTCTGTATTAGTGCCATTAAAAACTTCTGACAATTCTATGCTGAAGGTTTGTGTATAGAGATATTTGTATCTGGTCAATAAGCTATGGACATCTTAATGTACATATGGTATTAACTTGATAATTTTTAGATATTATGGAGGCCGGTTCACTTAACCAGTTTTCCTGGACTATATTCTAACCCGACTACTAACTTACCCTTTCACTACTTCACATGTGGAGGAAATTATTATATGTTAATAAATTAGTAATTTGATATAGGCCCAGTTATTTGTCAGAGGGCAGTCGTATTGGCCCAAGGCCGAAGGCCAAGGCCCAAATACGACTGTCCTCTGACAAATAACAAATAATATATCATTTTATTAAATAGCTTTATTATCTGAATCAGTTTCATTTTAAATGTTTTGAAACCACATGAATAGCAAATTACTTATACAAGATGGCCGCCATTTCAGTTAAAATCTATATCATTTTTTGGTCCTGCTTTAGCAGCCAATCAGTTTGCTGAAAATGCGGGCCAATATCTATATCACTTTTCGGCCCCGGCCGGAAAGTGATATAGATATTGGCCTGCTTATTGGAAATGCCACTGCATTATTACGCCAGGCAGTAAAAACAAGTTACAAGGCTGATAATAAATAGTTATTTAATAAACATTATCAAATTTTCATGAACGGTATGACTAAGTTCTTGTCCCCTGTCAACCTTATTGTTATATTATTGTTTGCACAGTGTTGCTACATTAATACCAACCATTTCTTATTGTTCTGATACACCTGTTAGGTTAGTTCTTAACAGGTTCAAAAGTTAACCATTTTATGGTAGGTCAAATTGAACTGACTTTCTTATGACAGAAGAAAATGTTTACTTTAATAATTGTGACATTTCTCATTTACCATGAAATATCTTTCAGTAACTGTTGTTACATTTGAACATTGATTATTACTGTTGACTGATGATTTATTTGTTTGATTGCAGATGCAACTTTATGTAGAAGATAGTAGTAGAAAGCATAGACATACTGATTCCTGATGAATTGTTTTATATTATGTGAATTTTACAAGACTTATGGGTATTGTCCTGATGAATTGTTTTATATTATGTGAATTTTACAAGACTTATGGGTATTGTTATGCTTTAATCACAGTAATAATTTGCCTTACATCCTGAGAGTGGGTCAGTCAATATTTCATTGAAATCACAAAAAATACATTTTTTTGTTTAGTTTTGTAAGAAGTTATATACTGTGAACACAAAACTGGAGACTTATTGCTGTATATAAGTGGAATACTGTAAAGCTGGAGATGAGTGAATACATTTGTCCAGATCTCATATTTCGTGTCCCTAGAACAGTTGAACTACAGAATGACTTGGATATTCAGGACATTCTTTCGTTGATAGCTGAACTGTACTATGAAAGTATACATGCTCATATATATACATGTAAGTCATATATTGATGTAGATTATGTTATAATTGATACTTTATACTATAGTTGCATATTTTTATTTGCAATAAATATATGTCAAACTAGCATAGATTAAAGATCAAATGAAACTTTTGTTGCTGCTTTTTGTGTTATTTTTTGTAATTATATTAGCTTCTTAATACTCAAATCTTATTCTGTAATAGCTGCATAATGTTCCTAACAGTATAGTTTGAAGAATCAAAGATCTGAGACACTGAGAAGTGCTTTTTTTCCATGAATTGATCTAATAAGCCAATATCATGAGTGTAGACTCTTGAACATGATGTAGATTCACTCTTAAATGATTTTTATTGTTTTTTTATTGTTACCACTGCACTGAGGTTGAGATAATAAAAATTATCCGGTTTTTCGAAATTTTCAACTTTCAAACATGAATTTGAGATAATATTCCTTCCTGTCGATCATATATGGAAATAACGTCAAAAATATTTACGTCAATATTGATAGAACGTCATTTACGCATAATTTACGACTTACGTGAAAGTTAAGCTTTATTTAAAGCGTACGTACGTACGTTGATAGAACGGTGCCCAGTTCTATAGGATTAACCCTCCCGTTAGTTGGTATAAAATAAATTGTGTGTCTTCAGTTTGAACTAACTTCTGAAGCTTTAAATGGCGGCCTGTCTAACATTAGTAATATTGGTTATGAAATTAAATTCAAGTCATCAAAATAAAACTGTTCATTGCAAAGGTGAAAATTGTTAATAAGCTAGAAACTATGATCATTTCATTGAGAATGATATTCCTTCACAAGTCTGGTTACATTTAAAGCGGCTTTCTCTGACATGTAATAATGTTTGCGGCTGTATTTGATATGAAAATTGATGTGATTGCATAAAATCTGTTCATTGTATTATCAGTTTGTAAATTCACATAGTGTATATTTTGCATCATAATATATTACTGATTTACTTCTTGATTTACAATAGTAACATAAATTAAAGATCTGTATTATTATCCTGTCCTTCTTCACCATGTTTTTCTATGTATTATAGCATTGATTTTTTATGAGCAGCAATGATGACAATCTCATCATTATTAACCATTCTACATTCTTTACTTTGACTTTGTTGATCCTCATAATGTGTAGATTTGTCATTTCATGTATGTTTGAATATATCATATAGTACGTGTATTTGACTTCTTATTTTGTTTACAGAAATATTGTTTTGTTCTGTTCATAAATATTGATGCCTAAACATTTTTCAGAGTGTAGCCTATTTATTGACTAGGCAACAGTGAGTTAACATAGTGCAGGAAGATCGTCAGAGAAACCATAAGAATTGGTTCTGTTGGTTAAATCATACATTATAAGGAATAGTACTTGTCAGCAAAACAGCTCGTGTTGATGAAATAAATTGTAAATTCAAATATAATTCACAACAAAATCATTCTCTTTTAAGATTATTTTATTTTTGTACAACAAATTCATGACAATATGTGTAAATAAGAAATGAATGCCTAGAAACAGATATTGAATGATATGAATACATCAAATGTGTCATTTAACACACAGCAAATAATTACATGTAAATGTAGATGTGTGCAAACACAAATATTCACCCACAAAAAATGGTATAAACTACTTGTACCAGAATTTATTTACCATAACCAGATAATCTTGAAGAGAACTACTTTCATTTCATTAATAGCTTGTAAATACCATGCAACCTCTTTAAAGCATCACCCTTTTGGAGTAGCATAATTACTTTGTTACTGAGAGACTTTTGATCTAGAGGTTAAATTAATAGTAAAACTGTACTGTTGTTTGAGGGAAGTAGATGCTCTGGAGAGGTAGAATAGCAACAACAATTTTAACCACTACCAAAAGAACATAAACATATACATGGGGAAATTTTGTTGTTACACAATTTTTGACAAACACACATTATCGTACAGGACCATTCTTGTTGTAACACAAACATTATTCAAGATTAGACACACTGGTTAAGTCCTAAACCATACAATGGATATGCTACATAAGTTTGTTCATGACATTGTATATTTCCATAAGAAAAGTCACCCTTTTAAATTTATGTCAATTTCTATGTTCCAATCCTCAATCCATTTATCAAATTGTGTAAAGTTCTTCATTCTCCAAACGAATCTTTAGATATGTAGAATTATATCCATCACATCAGAACATGATCAAACTAAAAATTCTGTGTTTTACTATTTTCTGTATTCTATCCCTATCCAGTGATGCAGGATCACGTTATCAATGAGTTGCATGTGTCCACTGTCCATTGTTCACTTATTCATCATTGCTGTTTCAAATATTCCTGGAGTTTGAATCTCAGAAGATTCTTCCTGAAATTTTGAATAATGTTATTAATGCTGATAGATTACAATTTACAATAAATAACCCAAATAGCAATTTTACTCTCCGTCCAGAGTTATTGTTCCAAACCGGACATGTAAAATCCTAAAAAAAACCTATAAAAATACAGTTCCAGGTGTACTAAATTTAACATTATCAGTTAAAAGAGTTTTAGCTTTGATTTTACTTAGAAGCTTTTGAATTTCTTGACAAAAAGTATACATGTGGTTTTTTATTTGATATTGAATTTACCTAACATCTGTCTCTGTACTGATCAGCTTGCTAATAAATCTTCAGCCCTGTGGTGGAAAATACCCTCTCTTCATGTTTGTCTTGAAATCACACCAAGCCACACCTGGAAAGCGTACAATAAGAAGAAGATATTAACCAGAATTTTACGGAATTAACAATCAGCACAGTTCTTGTTAAATCAGAAAATGTATAGTCTGCAGTACTGAACTATAGACTCGTCAGTGAGTAACTCCCAAATCATCAATCAGTTTGTGGACTGCAGTTATATGTATCCTAGATTCGTCAGCAAAAACGTGGGCTGCAAACATGAACTCCTAACTTGATGAATTAGAAAATCCGTAGTCTGCAGTACTGAACTATAGACTCGTCAGTGAGTACCAAGATTTACAGAACAAACTCCAGACTCATAAAAAAGAACATCACTACAAGACACGTCACAAAAACGCACCCGTGATAATCATGTTTCAGCAGGAATGTCTCCTTATAAAGTGAGAGCATTGGATTGCGAAGATGAAATCCAGGTTAATCAATGAGACATGACCTACAGATATGAACTCCCAAATCATCAATCAGTTTGTGGACTGCAGTTATGTATCCTAGATTCGTCAGCAAAAACGTGGGCTGCAAACATGAACTCCTAACTTGATGAATTAGAACATCCGTAGTCTGCAGTACTGAACTATAGACTCGTCAGTGAGTAACAAGATTTACAGGACAAACTCCAGACTCATAAAAAAGAACATCACTACAAGACACGTCACAAAAACGCACCCGTGATAATCATGTTTCAGCAGGAAAGTCTCCTTATAAAGTGAGAGCATTGGACTGTGAAGATGAAATCCAGGTTAATCAATGAGACACGACCTGTAGATATGAACTCCCAAATCATCAATCAGTTTGTGGACTGCAGTTATGTACCCTAGATCCGTCAGCAAGAACGTGGGCTGCAAACATGAACTCCTAACTTGATGAATTAGAAAATCCGTAGTCTGCAGTACTGAACTATAGACTCGTCAGTGAGTACCAAGATTTACAGGACAAACTCCAGACTCATAAAAAAAGAACATCACTACAAGACACGTCACAAAAACGCACCCGTGATAATCATGTTTCAGCAGGAATGTCTCCTTATAAAGTGAGAGCATTGGACTGCGAAGATGAAATCCAGGTTAATCAATGAGACACGACCTGTAGATATGAACTCCCAAATCATCAATCAGTTTGTGGACTGCAGTTATGTACCCTAGATTCGTCATTAAGAACGTGGGCTGCAAACATGAACTCCTAATTTACCAGTGAGATTGTGACTGAAGGGATGGACTCCATAATGATTCAAGACAAGAAAACAAAATTGGTGAAAGAAAACCCAAATCAAAGAAAAATGATAAACTATTAAAACAATTAAAAGTTTAAAATGATATATACAAGACTAAAATGGTTCAAATATAAAAGCATAAGATATAAAAAGAGTAAAATGTTTAAATCGGATAACAGATTAAAATGATATATACAAAAATAAAAGTTTAAAAGCATAAGATACTAAAAGAGTACGTTAGTAAAACTGTTAAAACTGTAAGATGGTTAAAAGGATAAAAGGTATAAAAAGTTTAAAAGCATAAGATATTAAATGAGTAAAATGGTAAAACTGTTAAAAGGTTAAAATGGTTAAAAGTTTAAAATGCTATATACAAGAATAAAATATTTAAAAGCATAAGATATTAAAAGAGTAAAATAGTAAAATGGCTAAAAGTTTAAAAGATTATATAAAAGATTAAAATGTTTAAAAGTTTATAATGCCATATACAAGAATAAAATGTTTAAAAGTTCATATGCTATATACAAGAATAAAAGCATAAGATATTCAAAGAGTACAATAGTAAAATGGTTAAAAGTTTCAAAGAATATATACAAGATTAAAATGGTTAAATGTTTAAAAAGCATAAGATATTAAAAGAGTAAAATGGATAAAAGGGTTAAAAGATGAAAAGGATATATACAAAATTAAATGTTTAAGAGTTTAAAAGCATAAGATATTAAAAGAGTAAAATGGTTAAAAGGGTTAAAAGATTAAAAGGATATATACAAAAATCAAATGTTTAAAAGCATAAGATACTAAAAGAGTAAGATAGTAAAACTGTTAAAAGGTTAAAATGGTATATACAAGAATAATTTAAAAAATTTTTTTTAAATGATATTGTTTGTTTTTGATTATATCAAGGTTAACGCCCCATTTCAACAGTCAGAGTGATATGAGGCAGACAGTCCACCTAACCATCTTTCCTGGGAGGAACCAGTACTAAACTCCCAATCCCATCCTAGGTTTAAAGCAACTGCCTACTTTCTAAAGAAGTGATGAGACTGGTGCTCTTGAGAATGCCATTAACAGACAGTGCTTAGACTTAGTAGGTCAGATCAGTTGGGCACTACCAATCATCGTACTATTGCTAAGTACAGTTTCCATGCTAAAATCTAGGTGAAAACAAACATTAAAAGCTTAAGATATTAAACCAGTGAAATAGTAAAACTGTTAAAAGGTTAAAATGTTTAAAAGTTTAAAATGCTATATACAAGAATAAAATGTTCAAAAGCATAAGATATTCAAAGATAACAATAGTAAAATGGTTAAAATGGTTAAAAGTTTCAAAGAATATATACAAGATTAAAATGGTTATAAGTTTAAAAAGCATAAGATATTATAATAAAAGAGTAAAATGGATAAAAGGGTTAAAAGAATAAAAGGATATGTACAAGAATAAAATGTTTAAAAGCAAAATATACTAAAAGAGTAAGATCGTAAAACTGTTAAAAGGTTAAAATGGTTAAAAGTTTAAAATGCTATATACAAGAATAAAATGTTTAAAAGTTTAAATGATATTGTTTGTTTTTGATTATATCAAGGTTAACGCCCCATTTCAACAGTCAGAGTGATATGAGGCAGACAGTCCACCTAACCATCTTTCCTGGGAGGAACCAGTACTAAACTCCCATTTAAAGCAACTGTCTACTTTCTAAAGAAGTGATGAGACTGGTGCTTTTGAGAGTGCCATTTACAGACAGTGCTTAGACTTAGTAGGTCAGATCAGTTGGGCACTACCAATCATCGTACTATTGCTAAGTACAGTTTCAATGCCAAAATCTGAGCGAAAACAAACATTAAAAGCATAAGATACTAAAAGAGTGAAATAGTAAAACTGTTAAAAGGTTAAAATGTTTAAAAATTTATAATGCTATATACAAGAATAAAATGTTTAAAGCATAAGATATTCAAAGAGTACAATAGTTAAATGGTTAAAATGGTTAAAAGTTTCAAAGCATATATTATATACAAGATTAAAATGGTTAAAAGTTTAAAAAGCATAAGATATTAAAAGAGTTAAATGGATAAAAGGGTAAAAATATTAAAAGGATATATACAAAAATAAAATGTTTAAGAGTTTAAAAGCATAAGATATTAAAAGAGTAAAATGGTTAAAAGGGTTAAAAGATTAAAAGGATATATACAAAAATAAAATGTTTGAAAGTTTAAAAGCATAAGATACTAAAAGAGTAAGATAGTAAAACTGTTAAAAGGTTAAAATTGTTAAGTTTAAAATTCCATATACAAGAATAATTTTTTTTTAAAAGTTTAAATGATATTGTTTGTTTTTGATTATATCAAGGTTAACCCCCATTTCAACAGTCAGAGTGATATGAGGCAGACAGTCAACCTAACCATCTTTCCTGGGAGGAACCAGTACTAAACTCCCAATTCCATCCTAGGTTTAAAGCAACTGCTTACTTTCTAAACAAGTGATGAGACTGGTGCTTTTGAGAATACCATTAACAGACAGTGCTTAGACTTAGTAGGTCAGATCAGTTGGGCACTACCAATCATCGTACTAGTGCTAAGTACAGTTTCAATGCTAAAATCTAAGCGAAAACAAACATTAAAAGCATAAGATACTAAAAGAGTGAAATACTAAAACTGTTAAAAGGTTAAAATGTTTAAAAGTTTATAATGCCATATACAAGAATAAAATGTTTAAAAGTTAATATGCTATCTACAAGAATAAAAGCATAAGATATTCAAAGAGTACAATAATAAAATGGTTCAAATGGTTAAAAGTTTCGAAGAATACATACAGGATTAAAATGGTTAAAAGGGTTAAAAGATTAAAAGGATATATACAAAAATAAAATGTTTAAAAGCATTAGATACTAAAAGAGTAAGATAGTAAAACTGTTAAAAGGTTAAAATGGTTAAAAGTTTAAAATGCTATATACAAGAATAAAATGTTTAAAAGTTTAAATGATATTGTTTGTTTTTGATTATATCAAGGTTAACGCCCCATTTCAACAGTCAGAGTGATATGAGGCAGACAGTCCACCTAACCATCTTTCCTGGAAGAAACCAGTACTAAACTCCCAATCCCATCCTAGGTTTAAAGCAACTGCTTACTTTCTAAAGAAGTGATGAGACTGGTGCTTTTGAGAATGCCATTAACAGACAGTGCTTAGACTTAGTACGTCAGATCAGTTGGGCACTACCAATCATCGTTCTATTGCTAAGTACAGTTTCAATACCAAAATCTAAGTGAAAACAAACATTAAAAGCATAAGATACTAAACGAGTGAAATACTACAACTGTTAAAAGGTTAAAATGTTTTAAAGTTTAAAATGCTATATACAAAAGCAAAATGTTTAAAAGCATAAGATATTCAAAGAGTACAATAGTAAAATGGTTAAAATGGTTAAAAGTTTCAAAGCATATATACAAGATTAAAATGGTTAAAAGTTTAAAAAGCATAAGATATTAAAAGAGTAAAATGGATAAAAGGGTAAAAAGATTAAAAGGATATATACAAAAATAAAATGTTTAAGAGTTTAAAAGCATAAGATATTAAAAGAGTAAAATGGTTAAAAGGGTTAAAAGATTAAAAGGATATATACAAAAATAAAATGTTTGAAAGTTTAAAAGCATAAGATACTAAAAGAGTAAGATAGTAAAACTGTTAAAAGGTTAAAATGGTTAAGTTTAAAATTCCATATACAAGAATAATTTTTTTTAAAAAGTTTAAATGATATTGTTTGTTTTTGATTATATCAAGGTTAACCCCCATTTCAACAGTCAGAGTGATATGAGGCAGACAGTCCACCTAACCATCTTTCCTGGGAGGAACCAGTACTAAACTCCCAATCCCATCCTAGGTTTAAAGCAACTGCTTACTTTCTAAAGAAGTGATGAGACTGGTGCTTTTGAGAATGCCATTAACAGACAGTGCTTAGACTTAGTACGTCAGATCAGTTGGGCACTACCAATCATCGTACTAGTGCTAAGTACAGTTTCAATGCTAAAATCTAAGTGAAAACAAACATTAAAAGCATAAGATACTAAAAGAGTGAAATACTAAAACTGTTAAAAGGTTATAATGTTTAAAAGTTTATAATGCTGTATACAAGATTAAAATGGTTAAAAGCATAAGATATTCAAAGAGTACAATAATAAAATGGTTCAAATGGTTAAAAGTTTCAAAGAATATATACAGGATTAAAATGGTTAAAAGTTTAAAAAGCATAAGATATTAAAAGAGTAAAATGGATAAAAGGGTTAAAAGATTAAAAGGATAATTATATACAAAAATAAAATGTTTAAAAGCATAAGATACTAAAAGAGTAAGATAGTAAAACTGTTAAAAGGTTAAAATGGTTAAGTTTAAAATGCTATATACAAGACTAAAATGTTCAAAAGTTTAAATGATATTGTTTGTTTTTGATTATATCAAGGTTAACGACCCATTTCAACAGTCAGAGTGATATGAGGCAGACAGTCCACCTAACCATCTTTCCTGGGAGGAACCAGTACTAAACTCCCAATCCCATCCTAGGTTTAAAGCAACTGCTTACTTTCTAAAGAAGTGATGAGACTGGTGCTTTTGAGAATGCCATTAACAGACAGTGCTTAGACTTAGTAGGTCAGATCAGTTGGGCACTACCAATCATCGTACTATTGCTAAGTACAATTTCAATGCTAAAATCTAAGTGAAAACAAACATTAAAAGCATAAGATACTAAAAGAGTGAAATACTAAAACTGTTAAAAGGTTAAAATGTTTAAAAGTTTATAATGCTATATACAAGAATAAAATGTTTAAAAGTTTAAATGATACTGTTTGTTTTTGATTATATCAAGGTTAACCCCCATTTCAACAGTCAAAGTGATATGAGGCAGACAGTCCACCTAACCATCTTTCCTGGGAGGAACCAGTACTAAACTCCCAATCCCATCCTAGGTTTAAAGCAACTGCTTACTTTCTAAAGAAGTGATGAGACTGGTGCTTTTAAGAATGCCATTAACAGACAGTGCTTAGACTTAGTAGGTCAGATCAGTTGGGCACTACCAATCATCGTACTATTGCTAAGTACAGTTTCAATGCCAAAATCTAAGCGAAAACAAACATTAAAAGCATAAGATACTAAAAGAGTGAAATACTAAAACTGTTAAAAGGTTAAAATGTTTAAAAGTTTAAAATGCTATATACAAGAATAAAATGTTTAAAAGTTTAAAATGCTATATACAAGAATAAAAGCATAAGATATTTAAAGGGTACAATAGTAAAATGGTTAAAATGGTTAAAAGCTTCAAAGAATATGAAATATGATATGATATAGTTTATTTCAAATTCAGTAAGCCATAGGCCCATGTGAACATATATAAACAAATTATACAATACAATTTCCATATGACAGTGACAAGTGGCAAAATAGGCTTTATATACAAGATTAAAATGGCTAAAAGCTTAAAAGCATAAGATATTAAAAGAGTAAAACAGTGAAATAGTAAAATGGTTAAAAGTTCAAAAGAATATATACAAGATTAAAATGTTTAAAAGCATAAGAAAAGAGTAAAATAGTAAAATGGCTAAAAGATTAAAATGGTTAAAAGTTTAAAAGAATATATAAAAAGACTGAAATGGTTAAAAGTTGAAAAGCATAAGATATTAAAAGGGTAAACAGTAAAATGATAAAAGGTTAAAATGTTAAAAGAATATATACAAGAATAAAATGGTTAAATGTTTAAAAGCATAATACATTTAAAGAGTAAAACAGTAAAATGATAAAAGGCTAAAATAGTTAAAAGTTTAAAATGCTATACACAAGAATAAAATGTTTAAAATTATAAGATATTAAAAGAGAAAATAGTAAAATGGTTAAAAGGATAAAAGGTTTAAAAAGTTTAAAAGCATAATATACTAAAATACTAAAATAGTAAATCTGTTAAAAGGGAAAGCTGCTTAAAAGTTTAAAATGCTATATAACAGAATAAAATGTTTAAAAGCATAAGATAGAAAGAGTAAAACAGTAAAATGATGAAATATTAAAATGGTGTAAAGTTTAAAAGAATATATACAAGGTTAAAATGGTTAAAAGTTTAAATAAAAGAATATATACAAGATTAAAATGGTTAAATAATAAAATATTAAAAGTTTAAATGAATAAGATAATAAAAGAACAAAATAATAAAATGATACAATAATAGGAGGATAAGATAATCAAAATTTAAGGGATAAGATCTTAAAAGGATATGAAACATTCACAACATACATCTAACTTTAGAAATATTGAATAAATAGAGTTGACTTACAAGAATCTTCTGTTTGTTGTCTCAGCTTTGGTCATCTAGTCGAGGGTGGTGATTTCTTGATGTTAGCTGGTCTAATTGATGGTCATCTTGTACACTACACTGCAAACCTCCCAATCTGTTGGAATAATAAACATGTGGTTATTGCAAGAATATTGGATAATGCTGACAAAATGTGTAATACATGTATCTATGTTCGCATTCATTGGCACCATAACGGTGTATAAATTATTCCACTAAATACATTGTTACCAAAAACATGGATTAAACAGATGTTTTGTCAACAATAAAATTAAACTGTTGATAGCAGTTATCTCAATATTAATTAAATAGAGCAAACACAATAAACTGACTTATTCAATAAAGTATGACAACATAATCATCAAAATACAAACTTTATTTATTGTCGGTTGCATATTAACAAATATAACATTTGCTATGAATAGCTATTAACCGACACCAAGCATAAGGTAATTTATCAGAATCATGACTATAGAGACAGAATGTAATGCATACCTCATGTATCATCCAAATGTTCTAACTGTCTTTTGAGTGACCACGTGGCATGCGAAGGTCCACAATCAACCTCCCTAAAACGAAATATATTCAATTAGAATTACGTCATTGAATACAATACAACTTTCACAAAGTGAATTTTCTTCCATGTTTGTTTAGGCTCTTGTGTAGTACCTAGTGTAAACACATGTATGGAGGATCTTTTTCAATGTGAATTAAAATTAGAAATAAACACGAAAAACATTCAAAAATGAAAATGTGGAAACCCTCAATGACATATTGAGGTTATTCCTGGACATTGTAGTTTAAATTAATGTTAATATTATGACACATTATTTTGGACACATAAGTTCAGATGAGAATTATAGATACTTGTTAATCATCAAATATTATTTTACTGATGCAGAAATGTACATTTAATCATTAGCTATAGATAAAAACTAATTTCAATTATGTACTTTCAGTAATTACTGAACAATGCCACTTTTTAGGATGCATAGCAAAAATGTCAGGCGGCCATTTTGTCACAAATTTGTGCTTTTACGAATTACCTTAAAATATCCGTAAAATACACGAGTGTATTGACAAAACAAAAACTAAATTCACATTTTCATCTAATCAACGTACATAAAACGATTGTAATAAAATTTAATAATTTAATAAAAGTATACCATACTGTTATACAAATGTCGATGCCGTGATTGTCTAACACATCCGAACACATGATGTTCTTCGTTTGGGTGATATTTATCGTCTGATGACAGGTATGTGTGTAATCGCCTGAAATAACACGTGATCTTTATGTGATGAATTTACTCGAATAAAAAATCATACCCGCCCTACGGTCATTATTTACAATACAGAGATTTCTTTGTGATATACTAGGCACACACACACACACACTCGTATACATTTACACAAAAGTTAATCCATGTATTGTTACACAATATAAAGCAGTCACTACTTTCTATTCAACTACATTCGTTGTATCATTCCAAATAAGGAAATAATAAGGTTTGAGTAACCTGCTCGCGGGCAGCACAATTACAATGATTCGTAAAACATCGAGTAATTCCGTTTTATCCCGTAGCTGATACTAAATGGGAAAAAATGAAGTTGGTTATAATACCATAGAAAATTATTGACAAATGAATTATGAAACAATTAAATTAGACCATAGATGTAAAATAATCATTATGGTAATTCCAGGTGTTAGGTATGATATGCGAGCACGTTTCAATCAAGCAAATTATTATGAAACGCTATCATTATGTCCACGAACATTTCACGCTAATATTCAACTTATTTGTAATAACGTCAACCTACAATTAGCGCGACGTAACACTTTCAACAACGATATTCGTGATGTTCGAACTTTGCTATATTGCAATTTTGTGAAAAATAATGCGCGATGACATATTATTTTTACATTTTATAATTGCTCGTTGACATCTCCACAATATTAACATGTTATTCATTAGTTGATTGAATCTACTTCCGTTTACCAAAAATACACTGAAATATAGTTCGGGGTCAAAATTACGCGATACGACATTGCAACAACGCGATACGACATTGTAATATATCGTGCCAAAATTGGCATCTTATCATCACGACATTTTGACAAATGTCGTATCGCAGTGTCGTCCGTCGTATCGCATTGTCGTCCGTCGTATCGCGTTGTCGCATTGTCGTATCGCGTCGTCGTGCGTCGCGTTTGTGGGACGACGGACGACATTCGATATGGCACTAACAGGATTCCGTAACTAACTCACCCTTTCTCAAGGAGGGGGCAACTTTTCCAGATCTGGAGGGAAATCGACTTTTTTCTTTAATTTTCGCCGTGTCTGGGATTTGAACCTTGATCGCCAGATTACTGACCACTGAATCGTGGACGCAGCCTTTTATTCTTCATGTTAGTCGCTTCCTTCATTTATTCTATGAGTCCAACTATTTTATAACACTGTCCATGACTGGAAAACAGTTAACTAGTAATTATGAGCAATAGTATCCCAACAATGAGTGCAAAATCAGCATCTACAGTACAACCTCTCCAAAGCGACCCTCTCTCGAGCAACAACCTCTCTTCAACAACAGCATGATTTTTCCCACTGTATTATTTAACTATTAATTTAACCTCTCTAGAGCAACAACCTCTCAACAACAGCATAATTTTGCTACTCCCAAAGGGTGTTTCTCTAGAGAGGTTGCACTGTACTTATTTTCTTTACTATACATATTAATTTAATCTCTCTAGATCAACAACCTCTCAACAACAACATAATTTTGTTACTCACAAAGGGTGTTGCTTTAGAGAGGTACATTGCACTGTATTTATTTTTTGCCCTTACCTCTTACTTCATTGAGACAATTATATTTGATTTATTAGTGATATGTGATTATCATTTAAATAAATAATTTATTATCGTGAGAATAAAGTTTTATTTATACAGTACAGAAGAAATTACTTCAGATTAAATATCTAACTGGTTCTTACTTTGATTCAAAATTAAGATTGATTTAAACACTTCACTGTCAAGTTTGAAAGCTATATATGGACCTATCTTGTATTTTCAAACGATTTCTCTGTTTTATTCATATTTGTATAACAAATACAAACAGCTTGTCTGAGTATTAGAGTATTAAGATGAATTTATGTTCCGCCAAGTTCCCCTGGTACTCAGTATTTGATGATACACTGTATGGCCAAACCTTTATTTTAAAATTATACTGGTTTAAGTTATTCTGTATTGTACTAGTATTTAATTATGCACCTAAAATACTCATCTATGTTAACCCCTTTGAAATGAATTCGTAAAAACATGATTTTTTTCTTGAATTATTCTTGCATACGTCATGTATGAAGAACTATTTGAATGGGGTATAGGAAATATAATATAGTGTAACCTCTCAAAAGCAACATCCTATGGCAGTAACAAAAATATGATGTTGTTGAGAGATTGTTGCTTTATAGAGATTAACTTAATAGTTGAATTGTGCTGTGGGGAAAATGATGATGTTGTTGAAGGGAGGTTGTTGCTCAAGAGAGGGCCACTCTGGAGAGGTTGTACTGTATGTATGTATGTATGTAGTACGGGTCTTAGATTAGGTGATTTGAAATCATTATAAAGATAAATAAAATATCTCCCTATCCAACCAAATTTTGAACACAAGAACATAATAATGTAAATACTTATTCCCTCGTCTCATGCAGAAAAGACGCAAGTACAGAATATCCATCTAATTTGATAAAGAAAAATATAGATCGTCAAGCAATATCTAAAGAAAATATTATTTTTCTTTTTTCAACAAGGGCAACAACTCTAGCAAGTTTTACAAAAAATATGTTGTAACATAGTATGAAGAATCTACGGTTGTTATCAAAGAAATAATGATAATTGAGCTACACTATGTTCTGGCGTATTAACATGTTTGTATATCAGATACGTCAGAAAAAATAGGGTATTTTAGTGATGTACATAAAAATGCAATACCTTAAAGGGACATCGGCATTCATGTTTTATAAATTTTGATATTAGAGACCTATATTATACATGTTAAAGTATATATCTTTGATATTAGTTATTAAGATTTTGTTGTTACCATCATTGTATTCGATGTAATTTTTTGAAAACGAACGTGTCACCGACGGTGTTCCGTATATTTTAGAAATAAGCTTAAAACTTGGTTAATTAATTGCATAATAGCAAAGACCTATGCCATGCATCGTCAGTGTTTATATAAGTATTTGGTATTAGTTATTAAGATTTTGTTGTTACCTTCAGTGTACCCGATGTATTTTTGAAAACCATCGCGTCATCGACGGTGTTCCGTATATTTAAGGTTTCAGCAACAACGATGGGTATGCACTGAATAGACTAGCTACTTAATACGAGTACTCCAGTGTGTCTGGATTACTTCTCTAAAACACGACAGTCAGCTGTTTCAGTGATTGATTTATTAGCTGCTCACAATTTTAAACACGCCATATTATCAATTTATACGACATATCTTACTACATGTTGTAGATTGTGATTTACGGTTTTAAATTTTCACTCGAGCAGCGCATGAAAGTACAGTACGTGAGCACGCAGACGATGATCATGCGATTTGTAATTAGTGAAAGAAATTGATGACATACAAATAAATTTAGGATTATTCGCTCTTTAGTGCTAGAGTGGGGCGGTTCTTGATGAACGTAAGGTGCGTAAAAATCGTATTGAAACGTATGCAAACAAGTTGATCCATTCAATTTATGTTGAAAACGTACGTTTACGTTTTTGTAACGTACGCAAACAATCGTGAGTTAATCGTGTTTGCTATCGCAGTTAACGTAAACAAAAATAATCAATCGTAGACCTATCATGAAAGAAACAGATTTAAAACGTACTGGCCAACAGAAAAGAAAGAAATAATATAACAAACATCATGAACCAAATCAAGAAATCACCATGACATATTTTTTTCATTTTCTTAGGAAGAGGAACGTAATGCTTTCGAACGTTAGTGAAATGAGCACAACGTCGAATAAACGAACTCAAGATTTGGACCAAGGACATTATGTAATATCCCGATGTGACGTGGGACACATTACCAAGAAGTCGACTTGGGTTTACTATCTGTGAAAATACCTGGACAAAGCACGTGACAGTTACTCGAAGAAAAGATAGCACTGGTACTGATTTTAAGGACTCTGAACTCATAAAAATAAAACTTCTATTATACAAATTTAGAAAAACACACAATTCATAATGGATTTTGTCGATAAGTCAGAAACAATTAGCTTAATTCGACCAATAACAAGTCATTCTCAATAACAAACCATGCGTCTGCATGTGACACGAACGATTTAGATAAATGAATTAATTTCATGAATACTTAACTGATTTCAAAATAACAAGACCACTTACAATATTGAATTAATTAAGCAGACCGATCCTATATTTACTATACGGGCCTCAATTAGTCATTATATAAGTTAAAACATTCCTATAATGTCTAATGCTGAGTTCAGGATTTAGTCAGGATTAAACTATTAACGCCACTGACCTTACGAGTTAAAATATCTATAGTATTGTATTTACGCTTCGGCTCGAGAACACACTCATTTCACCACGAGGTTTTAGTGCTCTTTGATGTGCGTCTTAAAACCTGGTCTATCTGAGATAAAATATATCAACGGAGAGTTTTGTTATAAAATGCGCTTATCAGACTCAAGGATTTGCAATTTAAATCATCGATTTAATTTCAATTGTTGATTTAAATGCAGGGAAAGTTTTATAAACTGTACATAAACATGGGTCAATCAAGTTTTAGGGGACATTTCGTAGTTGTGTTTACAGAAATGCTAATGGTTTCACTGTAAGAAACTCTTGTAGCGTTTAAGATTAATGATTTGTTAAAACGCACTTAGACATTAGAATAAAACAGTTGATTGATAAAATTGTCTTTATTACAAAGTGAGGATTAGTTTATAGAAAACAGAAACATTTATGTTTTACTGAAATTATTCGTGACATTCTTTCAGTTGGTGATGATGTACAAGGTTGGATTAAAGCGAAACTCGTGAGAAACATGAAATAAACTTCAGAGGAGAAAGAATTCATTAAAAGCGACTCATGTCAGTTCAATCAAATACTTGGGAGCGTGTTGACAAACTTAAATTCATCGCAGAAAATAATTATTAACATAGTGCAATGTCTTAACATATAAGCTTCGTAGATTAAGCACTTCGGCAACTTAATACTTGTACACTTAATGAAAAAAGGTACAATATTGGTTTAAGAAAGCTAAATAAAATAACGGACTTTATAACGTGATATTATAAGATTGTTAAGTACGACAGAACTCAACTGATCATGATTCATTCTACGGGGCGTCCCAAATCGGCGCCGCCGGAAAATTTCCTAACCGGAAGTCCAAGACTAAGCAGAAGTCCAACACCTCGTCGGCTGTCGGGATTAGAAGATGATAGAGAACGCTCTATGGTTAAAAAGGACCATGATACACTTGAAGACACAATGAATAAATTCCATACGACGGGGAGAATATTGAACAGAATTAAAGAACGCCGACGAACTGAGGCAGAACTTATTGTGAACGAAAAGTCGTCGGGTCTACTTGCAATGGAGCATCCGACGAGAAAAATAAGTCAAAACGAATTAGAAAATGTAGTCTCCAGAGTTTGTCGTCCGACGGCATCGTATAACGCTCGAGTGTCTTCAAGCCGACGGATTAATGCTAAGGACATATATGTGCCTCCCCCGAGAACCGTTAAAATTCAGTACTACGCCCTCGGAAATGAGCGATTTAAGGGTAACAGGCTTATAAGCAATAAAGCACTGAAATCTTTAGTAGACAGACTCTCCAATTACGATAGGGAACGCCGACCACCGGAATCAAAACGTTCCAAAACGCCCGACGCTCGTGAGAAATTTGGTCCAGTGGCAAGTTATAGATGGTTAGGACTTAAAAACTGTTGACATTGTAAAATGTATGTTTGAAGATTGCTTTATCTACAATTTTTCAGTACAAGACCACATTCTAGACAGCAAACAGTTGTTGTTGCTGCTATCGCAATTGTCTTTATTTGATGGATCGGAAATTACAAATACATTGTATTATTTTTGTTAATGTTACAAACTTACAGTATACTGATCGCTATAACTAGATGGTCTCTGCTGTCAGGTTATTTCGAGCAGAGGTCTGACTGTTTCAGATATATGTACTATTAAAATGAATTGGTCAAGCTATTGTTTACTTGAAATTCATAGTATTTATTATTATTCACCCATCGCTTGCATCGTGAGATGGCGAGAGTGTGGTTGCTATTTTTGTATGTATGATTTTACTTTGAATAGAAATCGAATTGACGTTCTAGAACCAACAAACGTATTATTTGTGTCGTGGTGGTGGAGATTGGAATAACTTGTAGCTTTAAATTATAGAACAGAAAAACGAGATGTTGTAATATGGCTTTTATTGTACAAAGCCGTAACATCATGACTGTTTAAAACACAGTAAGATATATTTTTTAAACTACGTATTCTAGGGTAAATTCAGTGATCATTAAGTGCCATAAACACGTAATTCGTATTCGGATTATGTTAATAGTAATATAGTAAGGGTTTAAATGGGTTGATTCTGGTTATCCGACATATCCTGATTATTCCACACGACTCTTAACTTTGATAAGACCCGAGGAACGGTACATGCACTCTCTCACATTTATAACTTTCCTGACGCTTTCAAGAATGATATAAAACATCCCTACACTTTTTTGGTATGAGCATGTAAGCAGAACCAAACGTTTTTTACGCTTAATTTATTATTTCACTTTAATAAAAAATGTCATTTAGCTCATTAAAGCGGTCAGTAAGTTGTGTTCACTCGGCATATTTCGTGTTCTTTCGTTGCCTCTGATTTACACTAGCAATGCGCTGACTGGACTGTTTTGAATGAGTTTAAACTAGGATGTTGTTTAATTACAAATACCATGCCGAGGACATGTATCATTCTGTTGGTGTTTTTCGTGTTCATTTTTGAAATGCATGTATGCTGCTTATTCATAACAATGAATCAATGTTCTTTTAGATAAGTTTTATTCGGTGTTCGAGTTTTCGCTCCTTATTTTAAGTGTTTGCGATATATATGTACAAAGTTGCTTGCAAACACTTAAAATAAGGAGCGAAAACTCGAACACCGAATAAAACTTATCTAAAAGAACATTGATTCATTTAATCAATTGATTTCGAAATTTGTTATTTTCTTTTTAATAGTGGGTTTTAGTTATAAACGTCTGGACAGTATTCTAAACAGCACTAACCTACCCTTCAACTAGGAGCCGGCAACTTCACCAAATATGGAGAAAATCGACTTATTCAAAGAAAGACGTGACCTGACACGACTCTGGGTCGACGGGTTTTTAGTCTAGCGCACTAACCATGCATTGGACCACGGCCGCTGAAAAATTACATGCCGTTTGACCGGTGTACCGAAGCGGAACGGGTGGGGTACTTGATAAAATTGGCTGGAAAAAATAGCATGGGGTATCTTTTAGGATGTTACGAGTGTTAAATGAGAGTAATTTTTCTCGGAGGTCGTTTGGGGTCACCGTTTTAACGTAATATAATTATGTATAGGGTTAACCGCAAATTGTTTTAATATATTTCCTTTTTGTTAGCTTTGTTTATTTAAGTTTGATAAAATTTATAATGTAAATACATGTGGCTTGTTTTATTGTACAGTTTTGTTGTGTATTACGGACGAACCTTTAATTTCGCTGTTTGTACTTTTATTAAAGTCCTTGATTGTGAATTTATATATAGAGGCCGACCATGTAATAAACATGAAGCTAAGCTTTTAGTCAGCGTTATAATAATTCCAATGGAAAGTTCAGTGTAACCATAGGGGGGTAGCAAGTTTAAGGGTTTGTGTATATATAATGGTTAATAGTATAATTAGGCCAAAAATAGCCACACAGACCAGTAACATACATGTGCTAGCCCCCCCCCCCCCCCCCTATGGTTTTAACGTACATTTGTAACATAGACGGGGGCAATCGTAACAACTCGGGCATTTCCGTAACTGAGAAACGCTTTCTTAAGACAAACGCCGAGTAGTTCCGATTGAGACGGGGGCCTCCGTCAAGTTCCGTGGTCGTATTGTTATGGTCTCTGACTAGTAATCATTAGCCTCATCAGCTACTATGAGTTTAAATCCCATCCGGACCGGAAACAAACATTTGTGAGGAAACTAGATCACGGAAGGACGGTGGTTCTATCCATTTGGCCTAGGGTCTTCCGCGACCCTTAAAACTGAAAAAGTCGCCAAATGACCATTGTTGTTGGTGCGACGTTAATCCGCTGAGAAAAAAGTTAATATTCGTAACGTGCATTATGTATTGTCTAAATTGATGTTAAACAGTTTAAGTTTAGGGTTCTAAAATAATGAATAAAGTTTTACAAATCATATAAAATTATAATATATATGCTCCGTATCGGTTAGATTTTGTGGTTATATACAAATATATACTTAAATTTACAGGTACTTCATGATTTTTGTATACCAGCTGCACAATAAATGGTGTGTTTTATCAATATTCGTATGTTGTTTCATTATGACAACCTCTGTACAGGACCCGTGCATTTTCAGGTCAATAGGTCAAAGGTCGAGGTTACCCTGAGGGGGCATAAGCATTGTGTCTTAAATACACATCTTGTTGGATATATTTTTGTTTCAAATGCTTAAGATATGCATTATAGTGATGACTCACGAATGTATGAAGAAATAAAACATTTTTTATATCAAATACCAAACACCCAAGTTTTATCATAGAAACTTCTCATTGTCTAAACGCAGCTCAATATGTAAGAATTAAAAGCAGATAAAAAGTAAATTATTTTCTGATTATTACGTACAAAATCTGGCATTTTGTTGACAATGTGTTCAAGTGTCACTGACAGTTAAATGACAAATGCGATGTTGATAATTACCCAACGATTTGTTATCTGCTACTCAAACAAGAAAACGGATCACTCAGACAATACCAGTTCGATGGATTATCGATAAGGTCTAAATTGAATAGTTTGTTTCAGGTTACACGCTTAAAGGTTAAAAAATAGGGTAGTTAGGTCGAGTCTTTCATATTGGCTCTTGAAAGCATGTGGAAAAAGTAAAAAAATAAAAAAACAGTGGAATTTCCGTTCCTTGAGGGCTAGTAAACAGTTTAGGGTCGCGGGGAAAAATTAGAGTGGGTCGGGAAACTAGAAACAAATATTTTACGCCTTTTTAAGTAAAACATTGTCTACATATTTGAACATTGTGATCTCTCACACTCAGGGTAGGGTACTATATCAGTATTTGTAATTATGATTCAACTAATTCAATCGGCTTGTTTTTTTCCCTAACAATTACAAAACAATGGCCTTGACCTTCCCTCTTTCATGTTTGACCTTAACCGTACCAGAGTGTTCGTCCTTGACCTTTTGTACGATGAAAGCAACGTAACCTTCCACAGCTTAAGCTTACTTATATAAAATGGCACCTTGAAACGTGCCAATGTTCTACTTGAAATGCCATCTATGAGATTTATAGCCCATCGTGCGCATGTTTTAATGGCAATTCAAACATAAGTGCACTTTGTAGTAGGAAATGTTTTAAAGCCGTATAAAATCTACTTAGACCTTAAACAAGAAATCGTTTGTTTCTGGTTACCATGGCCAACCAACCTACGCTAATTTTTCCCGCGACCCGAGACTTTTTATTATGTCCGAAGAATGGTACATGCATCCACGTTCTGACTTTTCTACCTTGCTGCCTGCAAAGAAGAGTCAAAATGAATCCCCTAACTACACGTATCAACCCTGTTTCTAATGAGCATGTAATCAAAAACAAACATTGTTTTATGTTTTAATAGTTGAAGATGTGATAGCACACATAACCAAATATATAGTTTTCATTGTCTTATTACATAAGTCACGTATTTATGATTTGTATACTACATGGAAAACAGGAATACGGGACAACCTCAGCAAACCACGTTTTGAATTAGATACAAGTAAATGGATGTTTATATTGGGGTACTATTTTATCAAGTGAACTAAACGCCCATATCGTCGCATGAATCTTATCGTCTGCTGTCTACCATTTTGAAGATGTTTAGATTTTTTCATCGTTGGATTCGTCTCAGAGAGAGAGAGAGAGGGGGAGAGAGAGAGAGAGAGAGAGCTATCTCATCATGTCCATGTTTTAGCGATTTAAGTCCCTATTCAAAAGTTATTCAATCACATTTTGCGCGGTCTCCATGTTTTTCAATTGACTTTGAATGTTTGTTGGCCTTTTCACAAATAAATGGTTAAAATGGAGTTAGCTCATTATTATTCTCAGGCGACAATATATCTAAAAACTGGTCAGACAATAAACATACCTTATAATGGAGTGTCCTTACTGTTAGGACGCCCCCTGCGAAGCACAGCTCTTACGACTGAGTACTGTTCATGTTCTAAGAAAATTAATACCAGTTCAAGATCTGCTCTTGATGGTTGTTCATGAAGATCTGTACTTCGAAGATTTGTAACTGTTCAAAAACACAGTTTACCAGTTCTGGTAATTAAGTTCTTGTATGAATTATAATTAATTACAACTGGAAACCAAACATTACAAATACATATTTAAGGGATAATTGTGATAAGATAAAGTGGTTGGGGTATGCTGGAACACTACAACATGAAGGCTTTTTTCTTCTGATAGTATCATCTATATATAAATAAAAACTTGCTTTACAATTCCACATTAAGTTCACTCAGGTACGTACCTCCGGGTTTGCTAGATGGCTGCATTTGAATCTTCAAAAGGTTAATAGCTCAGATTCTGCATAAAGTCCTCATAACATCACATATGACAATAGATGGTCACCAAAATTATTGACATTTAATTAATCTAGAGGATCCTGCTCCATACATCTTTGCAAAGGAGGAATAAAACTGATACAGTAAATTAAATTTGCACATTTCGTGAGAGCTTCTTGGCTTATATATAATCTCATTCAACTGAGAAAGGTAGAGTTCTTGAACATAAAAAATACAAGCTACAGTGTATGATACCAGCTAGTTCCTTATCTTGACTGAACTGGGCTTGAACTGCTCTAGAATCAAGAACATATTTGAATGTTCTTGAATAGTTCTTCATTTGGTGAGATCTGCTATTTAATGTTCAAGAAGTTTACAGAGCTTTTTATTGAACACATCAGGATCTTTTCATTTACTATTCTTTAAATCTTGTTGGGATTTTCAAAAGCAGTTTTTGAACAGCCATATTCAAGAACAGTTCTTAAAAAGTCTCATTCTTAAATTGTTCTTCATTTGTAAATGTTTGTGCCATTTAACGTTCAAGAATTGTACTTGAACATTTCTTGTGCATATCCAAAATAGTTCTTGAGAAAAAGTACCAGAATTACTTAGTTCTAGAAATTTTGGCAGAGGCGGTCACATGGTAATGTGAAGTTGTTATGCTATTTTCTAAACTCTTTTTGTGCATTATGCAAGGTAGGATCAGTGGTCTAGTGATTTGCGTTGGACTACTGAACAAATCTTAGCTCCACCTTCTCTTACTTCAGAGACGCTTTTTCAGTTTGGGGCGGCTCTGAATTGACAATAGCAGTCAAATGGGCCGTTTAACAACAGATATACCAAGCACATTGTTAATTATGGACCCAGGCCCCAAGGTTATAAAACTTGAGATTTGTCTCCATCTTCAAATCACATATTTTTTCTTTAACATTTCTAAGGTAATTATGATCTAATTAAAATGATATAAATGACATATTTTTCTATAAGCATAATATGATCGGAATATGAACTAAATCATTGAATAGTGATTTAGTTTCATATATAGCTTTAGAATATTTTGAGAATGGAATTGAGATTTAAGCTGAGAGACTGTTCTTAAGTTTCATAACCTTGGACCTGAGGTAGACCTGTAAATGATAAGAGAAAACTTGGAGCCAACATTACATCGGAGCCAACATTACATTGTATGTTATAGATTGTAAATCCAAGGCCAGTGTTGTATACAGTGTTATTTACAATCCCTTAAACACCGTTAACTAAAGTAAATTTTTCCATGTACATTGCATGACAATAAGGATATATAAAATTCAACACTTCACAAATTTAAAGATTTTTATTTAGTCATAAATAAAAAAAATGAGCATTTAAAGTCGGTGAATTCATAATAAAAGTGAAAATGTAAAAAAAGGGTGAAAATAAAAAAAAATCATAAAAAATAAATCAACAATACTGTACAAAATGCATAACTCACAATACAGATTCTAGCACACATAAAGGGAGATAATAAAAAAACATTAATGGTTGATTTACATATACATATACTTACAGATAGAAATCCCGATTAATTTGTATATAATGTTATAATAGTATTTATATGTGTCAAAAATAAAAGTAAAATTCCTGATATTATCAATATTTCTTAGATACAGATATAAATCTATGGGTATACAGTTTAAGATATCCACATATTATCATATAAAATAAATAAATAATCAGAGAATTTCTAAATAAACAACAAAATGTTTTTTATAGCATAGACAACTAAATTAAATATGCAACAAATATTTTCAATGGTAGTTGATGAGAAATAACAGATACAAATGTTGTAAAACATTAATATTATTTTAAATATTTTAGTAAATGAAAAAAAAGTAAAATATTGTAAATGTAATTATTTTCTTTTGAAATTTAAAAACCATTGCTTAACTATCTGAATGTACAATGTATATATTTATTTTGATTTAAACTGAACAAAATTTAATGAGGCCAGACAAAAAAGTCATGTTTACAGTTACCCAGGATGCATACAGACTTCCAGAACTAAAATTCTGTGATTTTGCCATGGTATTTCAATTTTCCATGATACTAAAATGCCAAATCAGAGTTGTAATTACCTATAACTGGTGTCGAAGTAAACAAACTATTGAAAAAGTGAAAAGTCATTTTTAATCGAAAAAATAGTTTTGATTTTTCATTCTAAGCGTAACATTTCTAAGTATTTTTTTTTTCAGGATATTTCTCAAAATTCCAGATGATAAATTCAATGATAAATTGCCTAATCTCAAAATTCCATGATTTTCCCATGATTTTCAAAGAAAACTCGATTTTCCATGACTTTTCCAGGTCTTGAAAGCACCCTGGTTACCTAATTGGTACTCAGTCTTTAAAACAGAACATAATTGGGGGATGCATCATACCTGCAATGAATGAAAGGAACATGTAGAAAAAAATATAAATAATTAAGTTTTCAGACCTACCTACCCTATTTTTGGTCAAATAACTGTAAACCTGTCTAATTTCTTTCAAGCCTTTGATTGTACTTAATTTCTATAAACAACAACAAAATCACAAAAAAATCTTAATGGTTCTATATCATAACTATGATGTTCAGTTGCTTACTTAAAGCTCAAGATGCATGTAAATAAATATTCTACAAATATGAGTAACACATGTATCAAGCACTAAACATATCTCTTGTTTACAGCTGTCTCTATATTGTAAGTATAGGTTCTCATTCTATTCATTGTAGAAAACAGTATAACAACAATCACAAAGAAACCATGTATGAAACATTTACCATACAATTGTTCTCTTTTTTAAGAGAAGCTGTAAATACCTATGGTCTTTGTAAGACTATTGTATGAAATATCACTAAATACATGACTTCGAATAGCACTAAAAACTACAACTTTAAAAAAATTGGTTCAAATAATTAACAAAACTTCTTTTTAAGCATAATAAAACCCTATAGCAGTCAATAAAAGGAAGATTTCGTCTTAAAAAATGATTAGGAGAAAATAATGAGGTAAATCTATTAGTACTCTGGATTCCTGTATATAATTTACTAATGATATAAAGTCAAGCTCTTAATGAACAGTAGGGTAACAGATTCATGAGGGTTGTTTTGCGCCAAATATAAACATATGACACTGAATCATCTCTCAGACTAAAATAAACTTAATGTACAGGCATGCATAAATGGCGCAGGTGATAGATTTAATGTTATGTATATTTAAAATTGGAGTGGGACACAGACTATTTCCAAATGTGTGTAGAACATCAACTTTGTGTATATCTAAATTGGGGCGGAGCTTAGACTTAATGTACTTCTGAATAGGTGTGGGTCATACACTTTAGGTATATTTGAACAGAGGTTTGTCATAGATTTCAATGAGGGTGGGGTACAAACTTTAAAACATACACGGTAAATCCTCGATTATTCGACAACCGATTATCCAAATATCCTGTATTATCCAAATAAGATCGATGGTCCCTTTCATGACTCTATATATTTTTACTGTATTTAATGGAAGCATAGACTATGTACATCTATCAATTTGATATGGACTTGGATTTAATGTATGTAGAAATTGGGTGGGGCAAGGACCTAATGAATGTTTAAATGGGAAAGGGGTTAACCACAATGGAGGTATATATGGAAGTCGAAGTACAAGAATTACAATGTATGTATGTAATATATATGTAAGTGGGGGAGAATTAATTTATGCAAATGTAAAAAATATCACAGCAATCCAATCATAGCGACATTTAATCTAAAACAATAAACAATCAAATAGTCTGGTCACTGGTATGTTCACATATTCGGTCAGCTTCCTTGGTCGGTGACTCAATGTCTATATACAACAATGTCAACCAAGAATCTGGATCAAATGCAATATGAAAATATTCATTACTGAACCTCATCAAACTTTACTAGTACATAATGTCACAGATTTAATTTTTACAACAAGAAACAAAACATGTTAACAAAAATAAATTTTTCAAGCTCATTAACAATTAAACAGAAAAATATAAAATCATAAATGTGTAAACATTATAACAATTACAACATATTAACTAAAAGATGTTCGTTCATGTCTTTACAATAAAATATAAAGAATTATGACAGCATTATGATTCAACATCATAATCTAAAGTCTATGGACAAAACATCTCATTTACATAAAGATTCATATTTGTGAGTCTTTAAGATCACTAAACTTCAATTCCAAAACTTTTACCAATAAATAACATACACATCACACATATTCCAAAAACGTTTTGATTGAGTTAAATTCTGCCAGAAGGCCAAAAATCCTCTACTCAACTGAAATATTTTACTCAATAAAATGACAGAAAAATTCAAAACACATGTTTACAACAGTTTATGAAAGAACAAATTCATAACACGAACATCATAGGCACTTAAAATTTAACTCAGACAAATTTAAACAATAAAAATCTAGAAAAACATGTAAATATACAACAGTTATGACACAGAGTTACAAAAGAAACAACATGAAAACGTCCAATATTTGAACACTTGTAAAAAAGGGAAATACTCTGCCTAGCAAATCAGGCAAAAAAACGACATACAGACCACAAAAAGAGTGTCCATGGCCGAGTAGTATGTTCTCTGACTGTGTGAATTTGAACCCAACATGGGACCATATTTCACACGAGTCCAGCTAGCCAATAGATGAATGGATTGTTCAACCCAGGTGTTCATCTGGAGTCTTTGGCCATCATTAAAAGCTGTAACAATCACCAAATGACCCTGGCTGTTGTAGGAAAATTTAACCCCAGTAAAAAAGAAAACACACAGGTAGAAGACATACAATATTGTCATGTATAGATACTTATTTAAGGCACTAAATTTGCTATATAAGATGAAGATCAGGATTTGAATTTAACACACACCTGCATACAACAATAATCACAATGTTTCATTTTATAATGTAATAAATATAATGTCACGTAAAGATAATATTAAACTGCAAAAATTGAATACAACAAATGCATTAAAGTTTATCAAGACAAATAGAAAAGACAACATTAAAAAATTATGTACATTAAAACACATTTCTTTGGACAGACTTCTATAATACAGGCAAATAATAGCCCAATTAAATAATGAGCATAAATTCATTATTCATAACATAAACAATTATAAATTTTTCAAAAGGTTTTACACAAAACATAATAATTTACTACTTCATTGCAACCTTCACATTTGAAATTTGTAGGAAAGACATGCAAAATCAAAGTGAATTTCTAAAACTGATCTTCTGAAAAAAAAATTACTTTCACATCTAGAGGGAAAAAATCAGTTACTGTGCAACCTCCCTACAACAGCCACCAATGGGAGGATAAACATGACTGTTGTAAGGAGGTGGATGTTGTTGAGAGAGTGAATATAGAGTAAGATGTCAATCTGGGTTGCTAGTATACTGGCTGTAGCAGGGCGGTGACTGTTGTTCAGAGGTGAACGTTCATGGAGGTTGCACTGTACTAATTGTACAAATATTCTTTACAGTACTACCAGTATACACAGTACTGAAGATTAAAAAGCAAAACTACTTCATAAGTTTGCTTCCAAATAGCAAAAATTACCTATAACAATAACATTTATCCAATGTTATGCAATTAGAATTATCATAATACTGTTTTCTGTCTAACTTGCATTGATTATTCAATTATTAATACATATCTAACAAATATTCTACTATATTTAGTAGGGCTGAGTATCGATAAAAATTATCGATACAACATTAGTATCGATACAGAATGATCGATATTTGATATATCATTTGATGTTCTATATTAAAATAAAATCAGAAATACTGAAAAACATTGACTGTACTGGCACAGGTACTTGACACAAACTCAAATTTTTGCTGCATAGGCTACTTATATACCTAACAATAATGGAAGGTACCTAATGTTAATTCAACAGACATGCATAAGACTCATGCTGAACTGCAATTAAAACTATTTTCTTTTTGTGATTGACAGCAGGTAGGTTTTACATATGTGTCACAACTTTTTTTTGGACAAAAATTCACAAAATACGGTCCAAAACATGTTTTTAAAATCCTTTTTTTTTTTGATCGATATTTGTTCGATACATTAACGCTCGATACGATATATCAACTGAACCCTATATACCGGTATTCGATACGATACGTGAACCGGTACTCAGCCCTAATATTTAGTACAGTGTTTTATTCATAAATGAAAGACTGTATATACAACTGTACTCAAGTCATAAATATTCTGTTCTGTTCATTTCAGTAAACCATAAAAACTACAGTTATCTTAAAAGGCATACAAAGGATGCATTAAAAAGTGAATACAAAAAATGTTTTTTACTGTCATTATGTGTATGGCTCTTACACAATTTTATGTAGAAATATCACCAAGGCCTTAATATCACAGCCAAAAACAGTAAGAATAAAAATATGTTGTTTTAAGTACAATTAAGGACATGGTTCTAAATTATATTAAGTACAAGCAGGAATATGGAGAATAAACTGGAAACATCAATGTTCACATTTTGCAATAAAATGCCACAAACGTATGTCACATATTTTTGACATACTTATTGCAATCAATACAATGTGATGGTTGAAATAAAAGATGCTTTGTAATGAAGTACAGAATGATTGCTAACAGTAGGTAACAATAAAAACATGGTTGACTGTAATTTTAGGTTCTAAGTTTATAAAACTTGAGATCAGTCTGCGATCTTAAATCTCATATTTTGTCTTTAAATATTTTTAGTAATTTAAGACTAAATGATGACGATATTCATCATATGATATTCTCTCAGCATAATTGATCTGAATACAAATGCATGTACATGTACTTGGCCTGTCTGTGTGTCTGTCTGTCTGTTTGTACCAAACTTTAACCTTGCCTATAAAATCAAAACGCTTCCACCTATAGTCATCAAACTTCATATAATGGTTCCTCATGGCAACCTCTACAGGACCTGTGCATTTTAAGGTCAGTAGACCAAAGGTCAAGGTCACCAGAGGGGGCATTGGGTTTCAAAAACACATCTTGTACAAGAATGAAAATGAGATTTAAGCTTTGAGACTGTTCTCAAGTTTTTATAACCTTGGGGCTAGGACAATGAGCAGGCTTTACTGGATTCTATGTACAGTCAAACCTGTGAACAAAGACCACCATT
This sequence comes from Lutraria lutraria, assembly GCA_964023205.1. Classification (NCBI taxonomy): domain Eukaryota; kingdom Metazoa; phylum Mollusca; class Bivalvia; order Venerida; family Mactridae; genus Lutraria; species Lutraria lutraria. The sequence goes on along the minus strand of OZ026840.1, from coordinate 35,886,534 downwards.
GGGAAGGACAAGATGTGGCCTTTAATGACAGGTGGCCTTTATTTGGGGGTCATTTTGTTCTAAATAATCAATGACAGTTTAGTAAAGAATGGCCTTTATTCAAAAGGTGGCCTTTATTCAGAGGTGACCTCTAACACAGGTCTGACTGCATCATGTGTTCAAAGTGAGCTGTGATCAATGTGACACATTATCTGACGTTTTGTAATGCACCAAGATCAGATGAGCTATTGAGGCCCCAGGATTGTTGTAGGTACATAGAGTCAGGTTCTTTGTTCCTTTGATGTGAACCAGCTGGTGAACCTCCAAGTTTGTGTACCTTCCCAGAGGGACTGGCTTTCTTAATTGATCTGAAAATAAAGAACAGTCATATAAGGACTTTAATCAGGTGAAATCAAATTCTGAACAAGACACAATATTCAATGAATGCTTATGCTTCGCTTCCAGTGGCATGCTTGACGAAAACGGACAGACTTATGGATACAGGAGAAAAGGGCATTTGAACTGCTACACATATTTTGAACCGTTTTTCAAGGTTCTTTAGCTTGCCAATTGTAAAACCATCCTGCCCTTTTCCAGTGATTTTTGTAGACACAGTTCTAGCTGGAATAAGGATACTGAAAAAGCATCCCTTAGAAATTCAGAAGGTGGATTTGTTTGTTTGTTCATATCGAGTTTTATGCCCCTTTTCAACATTCAGTAATACCAGGTGGACAGTTCACCAAATCATCGTTCCTGGGAAGAACCAGTACTAGATTCCTATCCTCTGTAACCAACTGCCCACTTTCTAACATAAAGAGACATGGTCGGTAGCAGGGCTCGAACCCACCACCCTGTATCAGTAAGAGGTTACATTGATTTGAAATCAGCGACCTTAACCAATCGACCACAGAGGCAGGTCTTCAGAAGGTCTTCATTCATCATAATAAAATATGAAACACTGAATACATGAGCCAAATATGTATTAGTCACATAAACCAAAGATAAAAGCTCACCTTTCCTTATCTTTATTAGTAAGGAACCCTAAATCCCTTCTGTTGTCCATAGGGATCTGTCCCTGACCCGGCGGCTTATAATCTAAAGTTGATAAATGTGATTGTTTTACATCTAACTGTGTTTGTTGTTTCATATCCAGTTGAGTGTGGCTGCGTGTCATGGCTTCAACTCGACGAAATGATACACTGTTATCTCCTAGATTATAAAATTAATTAAACAGAATACAACTATGTATCAATAAATAATATTATCAATTACAAACACTTGTAATAAATGTGAGGTCATTTTCATTTTGCTGAAATGTACATGAAAGAATAAGGGCCATAACTCATGAGGCTAAAAATCATGAATTAATGGAAGATGATGATAATTCTAGTTCGAGTTTTACACTTACAAATTGAGCAGCTAACAAAATCCTTCTTAAAGTACATGTATAATAACCATATAATTATAAGAATAACAGAATATATACCCATACCCATATAAACAACAAATTGTTAGACTGCATCTTATTGTTGGAAATGTTATACCATGCAAATACAAGAGCGTTGCCTCAGTGAGATCTATTCAATTATGAAGTTTCACGCTGCTACCTCTTTCAATCTCTGAGTTAAGAGCTACAAATTTTTGCACGAACGCAGATGATGCTGACGCAGACACTGATGACTCAGTGATCACGATAGCTTGACTTTTGCTTAAAAAAACAGCCAAGCTAATACCCCCCGCAATGTGCTGATAATTCAATAAACTCAAATTTCATACAAAAAGCATTATAATTATAGTGAAATTATTTAAAGTTAAATATTAAAATATCAATGATTTGAAAACCAACCAGTTAATTCTCCCATTAATGTCGTATTCACCCGCTGAAGTTGTCCCATACCAAGATTTGAAGGTTGTGTTCGTAGCTGCATAGGAATGAATTTGTTAGCAAGTTTTGATGTTGTACTCTCGGGAATGTCAAAATCAAAATTAGTGGAGGGACCCATTTTTGAGGGCATCGGGACTTTTAACCCCTGATTTGTTGTCTTTTGAAGCCTTTCTAGTGATTTTCTTCCTAGTGGTCTGAAAAAATGAAATTCAAGCATTCAGGACACAGGTTCAGTTATTATTGACTTAGAGTTATAAGGTAGTTATACTCCATTAGAAACTGATGTCCAATCAGGATCAGTGGATAACAATGACAATATCTTATCAGCATGGTAAAGATTGAGGTTTCTTAGAAATTAATTATATTAAAATTATAATTAAGGAACAAATAAAAACAACACACTGATTACTTGTGAACACACATAATTAATTTAAAACTCTTTGAAATATACTTTTACATTATATCACATATCATATTTTTATAATTATAGAAATGGAGACCTTCTACTAGAATGTACACATGCATTAATTCATAAGGTTCCAGAATCACATCAAAGAAAAAATAAGCACAAATTCAACATTAAAATATCAAGTTAATTATTTTTCTTATGAAATCATTTAGTTATCCCAAAAATAAACTAAATAAGCATTATTATCAATGACATGAAATTAAATGATAATCATTTACTTAAAATTGTGCTAAAATTCACATGTACAAAAATGTATTACTGCTACTAAATTTGCATTTATAAATATGCTTACAGATTTGTTCTGTTAAGTAAGAACATTTGTTAAAAGTTAACAAAAGGCAATAAAAGACCTTTCAGTGATTATAAGACTACAGTTCAGTCAAAGAGTAGCTACAGTAAGAGAAAATAACTATTTCTCAATTTCATATCAATAAATTAATTTCCAATGGGCCTATGGTTAATTATTTCAACAAGGGAGATAATTAAGAACTGAGAGAATTTTGGTGCTTCATTTTAAAGGATTGTTTACACAGACATTTTTATTACCTGATTAGTAGTGCCATTACTGTATATGATAAACTATATTTATATGAACCATAGACTTATACTCTCAAAGACCATTTATTGCAAGGTAATTTTTAGTTAGTCAATTCATGCAAGATGTAAGCTTTGTAGAACAGAAGAATATCATGCAGGATTTAGGACATGTTATGTATGTATTAATATACAGGAAATATTAATTAATTTACATTTATACATTTCTCAAATCATTTTTACAACCAGAAGAATAAAAAATGATGAAATATCACCATTTAATACATAATATCATATGACACTATAAACATAATATTATATTTACATTTTTAATATGTTGTAACTGTTAAAATAGTCTGGTAAATAACTATCCAATTTTGAAACATCAAAGAGTGAACAATATTGTTCAAACATATCATAAAATGGCTAATTCTGATAATAATCGTCTACATAAGTCAAATAATGCCAGTTTTACAAACTCACAAATGAAGAGAAAAGTTGTTCAAACAATTTAAGAAAATTAAATTGAAATTCAAATTAAAAACTCAGATCGCATGCATTCAAGGCTCCAAACCAGAGTCATATAACCAGCATCAGGCAATAAAATGGATTATTCAAACTTGCAAACATAAAGCTATCAAAGATGGCAAAAGAATAAAAAATATCATAAGACAACACATCATAATACAGCGACCAATCGGATTAAGTTTAAGAATAGCAACAATCAATGACGTCACGTAAACATAGGTACCAGCCTTGCGTCTGAATGTCTTCGCGATTCAGTGATTTGGTTATTTGAAAATCTAAAGGCAGAAAAGACAAGACAGATGAGGATTATTAATAATGCACTAAGTTTTATCATTCATTTGTGTAAATTTACTCATTGAGACCAGGAATTTGATTGGCTGTCTCAAGCAAGGTCTTGATTTCTGACCAATCAAATCAATTGATACTATATAAACAACTGACAATGCATAGTTTCAGCACAAACATCTGAAAAGGAATCTAATTGAAGATTCAATAAAGATAGAATTGATACTACAGCTGTTTCAGATATTTTAACAAATAAGGTATGCAAGCTGTAGAATTGATAGTCATATCAAAAGACATGTAAGAAGCATTGGTTAATTTCAAATTATAAGAATTATATTTTATTTTAGTAAACATTATTTTATAACCTTACTTCCTGTGTCGACCTGGTAAAATGGTAATCAACAAAACAGGCTATATATAAATGCTGTATATTCATTTCTATTTTTTTGATTGTCTAAATTTGTAACATTTCTGATTTAAACATTAAAATAAGAATTCAAGATTCAGTAACATTCATATTTCTTGCCAAGCAGAATAAGTGCAAGGAACATTATATTACATGTAAAGTTTGAACTGACTCTCATGGATCAAAAACTGAACATTTATCTTAATTAATTAAATAAATATCTGATGTACATCTACCATTCAAAACACACAGGGGATGAGAACATTCTCAAAACACAAAGAAAGAGATCCTAGATTGAGCACAAGGGATAATCTCCCCCAAAAAAATCTCATAGAACAGATACAGTGAGCGTGGTCTCAGATCCACTATATACAAGGCTTTGTCACAAAAAAATTATTGGTATCATTGACATTCCGAAATTTTCTTTTTTATTATGATCATTTTATCTATTGTTCTGTATTACTAAATTCAAAAAGCTAATGGGTTTTCAATGGAGTTTCTTGAAATAAAAATCTGAAGTCTATCTAAAGCCCCTTTATAATGAATAGAAGCAAATTTAAAAATCATCTTTTTGTGACGAAACCATTTAAAACTACGATCTTGTCTGAACCTCTACCATTTAAACAGATACCAAAAAATACCTTCTCTCAGTAAAACGGTTGCTAAAACAATACACAATTATATAATAATTATAATAAAATAACAATACAGTCAAACCTGTGTTAGTGGACACCTCTAAATAAAGGCCACTCTGTGAACAAAGGCCATTTTAAAAAAAAGGTAATTCATTATTTATAATAAAATGACCCCTGAATAAAGGCCAACTTATGCCTTTCACAAAGGTGGCCGTTGTTGACAGGTTTGACTGTACATGCAGTAAGTGTAATGTGGAATATTCAAACAGGACTCAATTAAGTAAAAAACTACATGTACTACAATACACTAAATTATACTAAAAAATCAATCTATAAGTATATATTTTATATGTAATTAAAACTTCAGATTTACAAGCTGAAATAAAACACTTAAAAAATGTCAATCTCTATAGTTCTGACCAGTAACTGATAAGCTCTGCCCACTAGTTAAAGCATACTGTGTTTACACATCAGTCTTTGATACTTGTAGAAGTGAGAAAAGATTTAGTAAGCTGACCAAAGTGTTGTTCATTTGAGTTATATTTTCTCCAATCCAATTAACTGGTAATATTGTAGTCTTCCTTCAAAAACTTAAGTTCCATTGTGGCATATTGTTCAATCAACACATGAAGAACTTTTCAGAAATCAACAGGGGCACAAAATGTTACCTCTTATTTGATGTCCCATTCAAAATATCTATTAATAACTCTAAGTGAATTTATTTTCGTATTTTTTGTGTGCATATATTCATATGTATGTGAAAATCAGTTAAAAGTTAAACATGAATTATACATTTATGGTGGTATGCATGCAATACAGGTTATGTACATAAATTTGGGTGAATTTACCTAATTATGATTTGTTTTTAATCTTAGGTAGTTTTTCCCTAAAACAAAAATTATGTCATTTTGATAATAGATTTTTTTCTCAGCATCTGAACACAAAATAAGCTTCATCATCATACATGTATCAATCTATAATTTTCTAACAAAAATATGATGAAATCAACATGCAACATTAATAAAATGGTACTGAAAATAAAAAATCAGTTTCCATGCAGCCTCTATTTTACGTTTCTTTTTCAACGAAATAAATTAAATGGAATAAACTATTTGACTTATATATACTCAATGCAAATAAAGAAATGATCAAACTTACATCATAATTTTAAAGTTTTTAAATGTAAGCAAAATAAAAAAATATGCATTAAATTTCTTAACAATAAACAAAGCTAAATATGATAATTGGAAGTTAAGTCATGCAGGGACATCAAGTACCTGTCAATACCAACATGATCCGACCGTTGAAATAGTTTTAGCTGGGACGTAAATTTAATATGTTGTGATTGCAACAGAGAAGTTCTTTCTTTGGAGCTAAAGCACCTCTTTAAGGCACTACCAGTACTGTAATATAAATAAGTTTGTTTACAGATAAAATCATGATTAAAAAGTGGTTGCAAAAGACACCAACACTCTGCCAATTTAGACCTTTTTGTGAAGTTGATCTGGCTACAGCATGAACTTGGCATTTGTTTGATTCCTCAATGTACATAAATGGACCACATTGTCACCTGAATCTTATAGTGAGCTATCTTAGTAAACATTTAAAAGATTTTAAGGTTTTCACATCGTTGGATTCGTCTCCGAGAGAGCTATCTCCCTGTGTCCTTCTTTTCGCAATTTGAGCCCCTGTTAAAAAGTTCTTCAATCACATTTTGCGCTGTCTCCATGTTTTTCAATTGACTTAGAAGAATGTTTGTTGGCCTTTTTCTCAAAATGGTAAAAAAGGAGTCAGCTCATTATTCTCAGGAGACAACATTAAATTGTTATATCCCTGGCATACTGGCTTATTGGATACAAAAGAGTAGAATAATCAATGAGAATGACTAACAAATATTTGCAATGACAACAATTTAAATGTAAATCACTAGACTTTATTTAAGTCAATTCCTGGAGAGGGCTAACATAGGCTTATAGCTAATTGTCCAGTCTATTTTCATTATGAGATAAAATACGTATTAAATAAAATTAAAGCCCAATTTACAGACATGAACTAACTGATATTTTGGTTGTGATAACAAACACATATACCTAATTGTCATTGATAAAGATTACCGTAGTCATGCAATTTGTTTAAAAAAAGAACAGCTTGTGACAAGAAACCAAACGTAAAAATTGTGATGTCAAATATGAAGTAATATCCAGTCATGTGACTATGACACAGCAAATCATCTCTGACATACATCATGCAGTATATTTAAAATTTTGATGTCGTATAATTATGAAGTCATATCCTGTCATGTGACTACAGCACGTCAAAGTTGTGATGAAAACTGCAGACAGCACACAACATCATTTATTCTTGTCCATGATATTTTAGAATATAACACAACTTCATCATGAAAAAGTGAATTCTTACCTTAACAACTTAGGTTTAGACCTGTCATAGTTTTCAAATTAATGATAAAACATGCCATCGACAAAAACAATAAAATATATCATTTCAAACATGTTTTTGTAGCACTTATTGATACATAAAATATTACAGACATACTTATATTTTTACGTGTACATTTAGTTTTTCATAATGACTTTTAGTAATGAACTAAAGAAATATTTAACGTTATTAATATAACAGCATGCATAATATCATCTCTAAAAATAGAGGAAAGCTGGGACCAGAAACCATTAACATGTAATCATAACAGTTTTAACATCTGGGTATGTTTTAGTAAATATCATAAATTCTGATTTTGATTTATCATAATCTGTGTATAACTATAATTGTAGATCAAATTCAGATCAGTTATTTTGCAAAAGATCAGCCAAATCATATTTTTCAAATTTAGAAGCAACTGGAAATTAGAGAATTCTCTTTTTGCGTTAACCCTGGTGCCGGTGTACATGGCATGGTATTTTCTAAACTATATTTTGAAGATTATTTTCTTAAATTTTGGGTATTTTACCATGTATATTGCCAAAACCGAAATAAATCTATATCTATGGCTTTATGTAAAATCAGTACAAAAATATAAATTCTGGTTGTATTTGACTATATTTCATAAATCACACTTTTGTTTGTTATTGCAAAATTAAAAATCAATTTAAAAACAACTTGGCTGGTCATGATTTTAAACTGCCTCTGTCTGTCAATATCTAAGGAACTGATCTGAAAATTATCTGTTACAACATGCAAGCATTTTACGTGATTTAAAGCCTAAAACATAACGGCTTATTTATTATAGAACAAAAAATATTTGTTCTCAGTATGAAACAATATTTTTTTATATTTTAACAAATAAGCAGTACTGTTTATACGAATCAGAGACAAATTAACAGACTGTAATATATAGAACCGCTTATTAGATCAAATCTAGGGAAAATAATTGATAAAAATCATACTCTTGAATGTTCAGTAGCCACTTTTGGATCAAAATTTAATTCAAAATAAACAAAATCTTATCTTTAATTACAAGTAAATATTATAATAAAAATATAATCTAATTTTAAAAGTGAATAAAGCAATTATGTCTCAAATTATGATTGATTTGAATTATTATTATTATTGGGGTACATGCAAAGGTATTCATTTATCAAAGGATTAATTGCTGTTACAAATAACTGAGGACAAATAGCCATTGAGCTTGTCAACTAGTACGGACATTAGTAGAAAAAACAATGCCCGAAAAAATTAAATGTGTGGGAATGATTTAGTCCAACTAATAAGACTGTTTGTGACGAGACACTTAAATTTTCGACTTGGCCCCATCTGATGGCCCTTCCAAATTTGTTCACAAAATCAGCTGACCTAATTAGTAGGGCTAGGAATGATTCAGCACATGCTTGGGAAGAAGTTAATTGTGATGTTACATTAAAGTCTGTTTCTTTTTCTGAGCTCAACTAGTGTTCACTCATGCATGCATAAAATACCTCTTTCTTTCTGACCAATGTTCAAGTTCCGACAGAGGAACACTTGAAGGTTCCTCATATATAACAGGGTGGGTGGGGTAATCCAACTCAGGCAAAGGTTCTAAAAAGCGTCGCCTGTGGGTAATTTGTATGACAGCAATAATTAATTTCAATTATAATTTTTTTTTACAGAAAATTAAAGTTAAAACACAAACATTTGGTAAGCAGAAAGTTATGGAAGATGAGGCATATCATTTAAAATAAATTATTTTTGCAGTATACTTAAAAAAATAGCTAAGTTTATCTATGTTCTAAACTAAACTATATCATATGTAAGATTAAAAAAATCTACTTTTTTGTATGGATCACCATGCACATATAATTTTGCATCTTTTTTAGACTAAAGTAGCTACATAGATTTAATGCTAACTACTAAAACATAAACTTGCCATGTATCTAAATCGACAAAAAAGGCTAGCACTAAATCTACCTCACTGATTTCATAAATAAATGTGCTTTATTTGACACAAAAATCATCCATATAATAATTTCAACACTTAGTAGATTATTTCAGAGTCGAAAACTCAAAAATATATGCTGTTTGTTTATACATTACATAAAACTCATTTTTACAAACTGTTGTGTTCAAATCAAAAGTCAATCAAGGTTTTTGTAAGTCAGAGATTGATCAAGTGTTCGTGCTACCGGTCTGTCCCAGATGAAAATAAATTGTGTCAAATCTTGTGCACTATATTCATGATCAAGTCCAATCTAAAAAATATTAAAACCAAACTGCACCCTACTAAAATATACTGTAAGCACAGAACTACCTTACCAAATAACAAGTGCCCAGATGTATATGAATACAATTCGATTAAAATGTCTTTAAACAATGTTCATACAATTACCTTTACTAAGAAAATATTGTGTTTGATTGTTTTAGAAATTCTTTGTAGGTAAATTGAACTGGTAAACAATGTTCGACTTTTCCACAAAACATTGTTTCTCATGTATTCTAAATAAACTTATACAATGTTGTATAAATTGGGACTACATTTAAACAGGGTCTTTCTCTTTGAGTGACCCTAGCTGTAGAGTGACCCTAATTTAAATAGCTGCGATATATAATTGTATCGAGATACCTTTCGGCATGCTGGGCACTTGTGTTATGTCAAAGACAAATTTAATACAAACAAAATTAAAATCAATCAGTTTGTGCAATCACCCAGTCAAACAGTCATTCATAGTTCATGATCCATTCATGAACTATTCATGTTGTATGCAAGAAAAGTTCAAGAAAAGTTCATGTTTTCTTGAATTCTATTCGAAAGGGATTTAAAGTTACACAGAGAGTATGATATTACCTGTGAGAGGCAATGTATGTGTTAGTCCTTTGTAAGAACTGTGAAGGATCGATAAAATAGGTGCTCTCAGCGGTGTTGGATATGGCATTAGTGTGAGCAAAGGGTCGGGTATAATTCTCAGACACACTGTAACGGAAAAACAATATCATCTACATAACAAGCAACAGTTTATAAGAATATGATGAAGAAATAACAGGAGTAAACTGGTCATTTTTTATGCAATTACCGGTATGTTAAAGATGTGTGGTTGGCTTAATTTTTTACTTTTACGATTGATCTAACAAGCAAAACCTAACCAAAGTAACAAGATCAACGCTGCGTTTAAATAAACACATGCGTAAAAATATGGTATTTAAGGGCAGATAACTCAAAAACGAGCACCGCACCCCCATTTTATTTCGCTTAAAATGTTTTTATTATCAATGCCATCATCATGTAAAGTTTTTAAAAAATCTGTCCATACATTTTCATTTTGCCTATAATATTATGTCTAGGTGAAAACTGTCAGATATATATGTCCTTAAATTCGGACAGACACACATACATCATTTGATGCTGTGGCTAAAAAGTTTACTTCTAGTTGCTTAAATGATATTTTTCATAACATTCTGGGTAACTTAATGAATTGATCATAGAGGTAATAATTATCTTATCTTAGACAATTTTATAGACAGGCTTCTTTCAAACATAGGTGTGTATTTTTAATAATTGCATCAATAATGACCAACTTACTGAGGAAAATTGTGTTTTACATTTGTATTAATCTCAACATAGCAGATATAAATATTTGATAAGGCTTATAAAAATGCTTGGTTCTGGTACAATGATCATGAAAATGTGGTAGGTTACAAATGATAGGCCCTTTTTGGTGGAAAAGTAAAAAAAGTGAGAAAGTGTGTTGTTACTCAGATTTACTCAAAAGTCTAGGGACACAGGGAAAACTAGGTTGGTAACCAGAAACAAAATTTTCTTTAAACCTAAGCAATATAGATAGATTAATTTATTTATAGAATTTTGATTAACAAAAAGCAGATATGAATGAACAATGTAGTTATTGCTGCACTGACAAACAATTAAAACGAACAAATACTTTCTTGTTCATCACAAATAATTCTTGAACCATCAAATAACTACAAAATCCAAAGGGAGATAACTCTTTTGATTATGTGATATTACTGTTAAAAGTTACGTGGAAGCATTAATACAGACTAAATATCAATCTGAATTCATGTTATTCATGTAAATATGTGAACAATTCAGCATAAGAAGCTTTGAGGCATGTATATCTGATGTGAGACACAATTGTTCGTTTAAATAGCTGATCGATTAATAAGGGAATACATATTTTGGTGGAAATCAAGTCAAATCAAGTGAGCATTGTGAAATGTTACATGACACAATGTGAAACATAACAAACAGATGTGACCTAAATATACAAGATGACAAGCAACAGTAAGCATACATATCTTATATAATCTTATTAAAATATGATTGTATATTTGTATGTTTGAGTTTTACACCCCTTTTCAATAGTCAGTTATATGAGGCGGACAATTCGCCTAACCATCGTTCCTGGGAAGAACCAGTACTAGACTCCCATCCTCCGTAAGCAACTACCTACTTTCTCACATAAAGAGACAAGATCAGTGCACAGCTGGGCTCGACCCCATGACCTTCTATGACCTAAACCACTCGATCACGGAGGCGGATGCAAAATATGATTTAGAAAAACAATAAAAAAAATGTTTGGTAATAAAATTGATAAATTGCACATACATGGTGTTTTTACCAAACATGCTGCTTATATGCTTTAACAATCAAAACTTATTTTTTAAATAAAGACAAAGGGATCCACCAATAATTTGCCAATGGTCTCTTATATAGCTGACATAATATACGACAATATTTCAATAGTGACCTTTTTCACAACCAAATTAAACACACAAACAATGATTTCAGTTCTAACTTAATATAGTTCCTGAGCAAGTCTTTATACAATAAGACTCATATACTGACTGGGTCTTACATCATTTTTCAATACAACACATGTAACTACATAATATTATACATATTGCCAGATACAATTCATTACTGCAATGACAGACACATATCTATCTTGTAGAAGACAGATATAAACAATGCACAATTAAAGCTTGTGAAGTTTTCAGATAAAAAGCTCTGATATTAGTATTAACCTAATTAACTCAGCATCTGGAAAAATAAATAATCTCCCAATTAAATTACTAAAAAGCTCAGTTACAAGTACATAAAGTCTTTATGGCTTTTTTACCAACACTGAAAACTTGGTTATTAACCAGAATGTAATATTACTCAAATTATATATTGTATGCACAAATAATGTATGTTGTGGTTTCAAGGTACTTGCACAACAATAAAAATAAAATTTGATTAAACATCTGACATTATATAGTACTGTGTCTAATCAATAAGTCCTGAAATCTGAAAAAAATCATCAATGTGATATTTGACTGAAATATTGTAAACACTTTGACTTACATTCATGCCTAAATGATGCGTACAATATAAGATCATGACAATATACAAGCACTACCCTATTTTGACATACATTGTACATGTACTATGTGGTGGCTTCAAAGATTATCTAAGTATTGACAGTATTCATACAATTACAGCTGATTACAAGATGTGGAAATACAATCATAGATGTTCACAAAAGTCCATTGTCAATATGTTTTCTTTCATGAGAATTTAAGCACGAATTTGGCAGTAATATAACAAATATCACAGCCAACCATTGAGTGATTCTTCTTTTTATGGGTACTGTGCATGTTAAATTGCCAATATACTAAAAGGGAGGAATTTCAAATCAGATCTCACATTCTTATACAATAAATAAAAGTTCACACCAAAAGGATGATTCAATATTCTAGATGTTGCATACATATATTTGAATATGATAGAAATGTCATGCTGAAAGGTGAAGAATGTAGACAGACACACCCCAAGCTGAAAAACAGATGTTAATTTAAGATATCTGAGTATCATTGAAGAACATTTCTCACGTTATAATAGTAGATAGTAAGACAATAGTATCTAAATAGGTACATACCTTTTCACCTGTGCCAGCCAATCAGAATCAAGGAAAGCGCCATCTTTGGATGACCTTGGACTAGGGATTGTCTTGTGACCCCACGGCAATTCACCTTGAGCAGATCCTTCCAGATATTTTTGACTAGGAGGGGCAGGCTTTGGCAAGTTAGCATCTGAAAGTTTGAAAGATTTCATGAAACAATTCAAATGGTAAAACAATCGTACAAACATGGCATTTTTTCCCAAAAATTGGGAAGGGGCCTTAGCCTTTCATTTTGGGAAATTTGTGCATAATTTTTGGCCAAATTGGGAGAAGGTTAAACAACTGAGAATATGTTCTACAGTGTTTAGTTAAGAAAATCTTTTTCAATTTTATCAAGTCTGAAAAAATGTATATCAAGGTAATAAAATGTCTTCAGTACTTCAAAACAAATATCAACATGTCCCTAAATATAACAACAATAACTGTAAATGATACAATATTATACAATGAATGGAATTCATGAATACATGATTTTTTCTTTTACTATATCTGCATACTTCATGAATAGCTAAATTCATAAGGCACAAACAACTATTTGGCAGCCGAATGTTATAATAATTTATAAGACCATAACTATTTACCTTTACTTCCTTTAGAACTTCTTGTAGTATGACCTCTACTTGACCTTTCTCTATGGTCCCGTGACACTTTATCCTTAGAACCAGAAATAATACTATCCTCTGATAATCTAGATCTTCTACTAGTAATGCCACTTGTTTCTCTGTCATTTGTGATAGGTTTAACTTTATCCGACGGAAACTTTAATGAGTCCCCTCTGTCATCATCGATTTCAGATTTTAGATTATTGCCTAAGGTTCCATTATAAGGTGAATTACTGTATCTACTCCGTCTGTTTTCGCGACCACTGAGTGTAGTCTTAGAGCGTTCTACTTTTAAACTACCGCTGATCACAGGTAAATCCTTATCTAGTTTATAATTTTTCTTTCCATTGTCAAACACTTTCTTGTCACTTTCCGTCACTTTTTTGTCATTTTCAGCATTGTCAGTTTTTCCAGCAGAACTTTGTGCCTTAGCACTATTTTGCATTGATACAGTGCTGATGGCCACAGGCTGCGGTCGAGAACTGACAGTATTTCGCTCTATTCGATTCAAAGGCCGTGAATGTTTAGTTTTTGAGCTATGAACCCTGGGAATGGCAGCTTCATATTTCAATTCGGCCACTGGTTTTCCTACTAGTGAATTTGGAGTTGAGCTAGGTGCAGGACTCTGTAAAATGAAGAAAAGTGTCACTCGTCATTTTTCAAAATTGGCTTAGAAAAATTTGAATACTCAATTCTGGGAAAGAAATGAGGTTAAATTGGATAAGGCAGAGATTTAGAGGATATTCTATAAATGTATTTCCACCCCCGGTGTCAGCAAAAAAATATAGAATCTTCAAAACAATCATTGAAGATAGTTTTGAAAAAATACATTGTATTAACTCTATAATATCATTAGTCACCAAACAAACTTGATGATTTTTCAGGGAAAAAAGATAAAATATGTCCTTCAATGTTTTGAATTGGACAAAATGGCTATCGCTTATGTATAGTATAATAAATTATATAAGATATCTGTAGATACCAGTTATTAGAATTTTTAGTGATTTTTTAGAAAGTTATGTAGTGTTAAATTTAGTTGGTCATTTTGAAAGTTGTAACCTTTGTGTATGTATGATATAATATGATAAATGTGTTGTTGGTCTGTGTGGCCATTTTATGCCTTAATAACCATTATACATCACCCCTTCAATGTGCGAGCTCCCTATGATTAAGCCCATATATCATTAGTTTGTTTATATCAAGTTTTCAACAGTCAGTCATATGAGGCGGGACAGTTCACCTAACAATTGTTCCTGGGAAGAACCAGTACTAAACTCACTCCCATCTTCTGTTTAAGCAACTGCCTACTTTCTTACATAAAAAGACATGTTCAGTAACGGGGCTCGAACCCACGACCCTCTATCAGTGAGAGGTTACAGTGACTTTAAGTCAGCGACTTTAACCACTTGACCACGGGGGCAGGTCATATATCATTAGTATTAAGTAAAAGATAGAAATAAAACAATGTTGACACTAAGTCTGATAGAACACAAGTACTTACGTTATTACTGGATGAGGATTGAGATAGGACTGGAGGTGATGGATCTAAAAGTTTTTCTTGCTTCTCTGGTTGATCATCAAGTACAGAACTTACATGGTGGGAAGCAACACTAGTACCTGTGTGTTATATATTAAATTGTATTTACTATCCTACAATGTTTAATTCACTTATAAGTTATTTTATTTGTCTGGGCCCTGTTTAATCAACATACTTTATACGTTTAAATAAAGCACAGCTTTGGCGTAAGTCGGAAATTAAATGTAAACAATGTTCTATCAATATTGATGTAAGTATTTTTGGCATAAAGTCATGCCTAAGTTTACACCATTTAGGCACAGGACCTTGAAATTTTATACATTTAACACAAACAGACCCCAAAAAACATAATCAGAGCCTCGTTCATAGACCAGTACATATTTAAAATTGAAAATCGTGTATAATAATTGATGTAAATACAAAGATACGCTTACAAAACTTCATAAGTCACTCATTGTTGATAGAACAGGCCATTTGTTTAACAGTTCATTCGACAACTATGATCTTTTCATAGCCATCTCGTAACAAGGGAGATAAAATACAGGAGAACCAGGCACTTGCATTTCCAACTCTTTATTGATTCTAATCAGGGCTTGAAAAATTTTCAAGGTGGTACTAGTCCTGTAGGACTAGTAGCTGCAAATTCTTACTTGCCCTTTAGAAGAACCAACTTGCCCTTAAAGTCCTGTAAGCTTATAAATGTATTGATCTTAATAGTTTCTGTTTGTTCTATAACAGAAGATTTTCCTCCCGTGCGTACTTTATAGCAAGAAAAAATGTTTCCGAAACTACTATCGTATTTTTTTCAATATCATTGGAATTAATACTATTCATAGAACACCTGAGTTTTCCCGCAGTCATGCTATGCACACGTAGTAAAGTGACGTCACATGCTCTACATATTTCAAGTTTACAAAAGCAAAAATCACAGTGAAATGAGTGTTTTTAGAAGAAAAATGACTTGTATCATCGGTAATTATTATCTTGGGATAATATCAGCAATTGTTTGACTTTTGCATATATGTTTTATAGCAAAAAGCTTATGGGGCTTTAAGAAAATTAAGTATTTGTATACTTTTAGAATAAGACTTTAAAGGATGTCTAATTCTTCTGTTAACTTATGTATGACTGCTTGCGGGAAAATTACGTCGGATGCTGACATAAATGATTACAACATACATGAACAATATAGACTGTATAACTGGCATTTTAATCTTTAATCACTAAGGATCACCGCATCCAATTAATTTGTCAAGTAAGAAATCCCATTCTTGAAATAAATAGAATGAGGCATTGTCGCAGTTAAACTTTTAGCGGTGTTTTAAATATGCCGCAGGGTCGGGTACAGGGCAACAATCTATTTTTAATCATTATTGTCTGGCGCAAGCATTTCACGAACGAGGATTTAACATATTAAACAAAACGTGAATCTTAATTGATTCGGATCGAATTGGAAAGAGATATTTCCAGTTTTAAATTAATTTTTAGGGTGATTGAATGCCTGATTTTGAACTCGCCCTGTTGGACTAGCATTCACTAAAATCTACTCCCCCGATGCCGAGAGGAATTTTCAAGCCCTGGATTCTTTATCAAGGTAAAAAAAGTGAGAAAGTGTAAAAATGACTGTTCCTATGGCCTTATTTTTCTATATGTATGTCTATGGTCGCAGGGAAAAATAGCGTATGTTGGGTAACTAGAAATAAACAATTTATTTTTATTTGATGTAAGTGAACAAAACATGAGATCTCACTTGATTTGGGTCTCTCTTCTTTGTTTACTCCTCCACTGCTTTTTGTTCTCTCCTTTGCAGTACCAGCTCTCTGAAATAAATATCATGGAGTAAGAAGGCCAGTCACAGAAAGCTTCCCTGTCATTAGTCAAGACTTTTGGAATCAACCAATCAGAGACTCTGTATTTTAAATATTGAACCAAAAGGCAGATCATTAGCAACAAGAAATACATTAGATAATAAATGTAGGAGTAGACATGAATATTCATCACTGTAGCAAAGTTACTAAATTAAATGCAAAATTTAAGCCAAATTTAAGTTTCTGTCTCATACAGACATGTAAGTGCAATCTGCATCAAAATTAAAGATTGTCAAAATCCAGTATGCATCCATCTTTTGTTTTGTTAAAAACGATCTTACATGAATCATTGATCAAGAGAAAGCAAAGAGTAGAAAACAAGACCCTGAGTTCAATATATGCATATGCCACCACTGACATCGCCTCAGGCGATCACTATTCGCCTTAGCATCATTTGAGGCCGGGGCAAAAGAACACGGGGCTGATGTCGCGATTTAAATTTTCAAGATCAAGAAATCGGAGACAAGCTTTATTAAGATATAATTATATAATTTATATATATTCCTTTTATCTCAATTGATTGATGGAGTACCTTTAATTTTTCTTTAGCACTGGACACACGAGCACTCGATTTTCTACGTTTCACGCTAGGCTGACCTACTGGAGTTTTAGATCCTTCTTCGACGGGTTCTTTCTTTGGTGTCTGGTACAGTGGAGGTCTAGCTTGATCATCTATCACATAAAAAAAACAAAGTTATATATTATGGTTTTCACGAATTTCAAATGAAATGTGCACAAGAAAAGCCAAATTTCACACACTAAGGAATGCAACTGATAGAAATCCAAGTATCATGCTTTACAAATTTGCCAGAGATATAGTCAAACCTGTGATTCCAGCCACATCTGAATAAAGGCTACCCTGTGGGTAAAGGTCATTCTTTAAAATGCTGTCCTTGATTATTTACTACAAAATGACCCTCAAATAAAGGCCATCTTTCAATAAAGGTCATATTTTGTCTTTGCCAAGGGTGACCTGTACTCACAGGTTTGATTGTATTATAACAAGAAGTGTTTGTGAAACACGGATGACCCCTACAGACCAACTGGATAGTAAGACCTTGACCTTTGACCTAAAAATCAAAAGGGGTCATTCACACATGACGACCAACCTCACAACCTCACAACCAAATCTGAGGACATTAGGCGGAATCATTCTCTAGTTATTTGTCAGAAAAGGTTTTTGTGCTGAAGGTCACTGCGAGTGTGACCTTGAACTATGATGTACTGACCTCAAAATATATAGGGGTCATCTACATGACTTGTGATGACCAACCTCGAACCTAAACATGAGGAGCTAAAGCCAAATAGTTCTCTAGTTATTGCCCCAACAAGGTTTGGTTACAGACGGACCGACGGACATGTGCAAAGCAATATAACCCCTTTTCTTTGAAAGGGGGCTTAATAATAATATTTTCAGTGCCTGATCGAGTTGATAAAACTTGGCGACCAATCTGACTGGTTGCTTTGTCAAAAAATGACCATAAAGTGGAGTCATAGACTGATTCTAGATTTGTCAATAACTCATTCCCTTAAGCTCAGCTGTTTTAACACATCAACAAGTATTCTTACATTCATCTTTGGCTGTACGTTTCTTGGCCATTTTACTTTCAAACTTTCCATCACTTGTTAAGGCTACAACCTGAAATTCAAATCAATTCAATAGTATAATTATTTTTACCGATAAAATAATTATCATCTGCTAGTGATCCATACTTGTAATGCCATTTGAATTAATATAATAGAGCTTACATGTATCTTACAAACAATAGATTATTCAGTTTATAAGCATGATTAGGATTGCATAATAATGAATCTTAAAATCTTTATGAGTGCTGAAATGCGATTTCAAATCTAAAGGGTCGAATTTTACATTTTCTCCTTTTTGCATATCCATATGGAAAAATTATAGAATGAAATAAAACACACATTCTTATATATCAAACTTTAGAATGAAATAAAACATACATTACACAACAAATAATAAACAAGATTTCAGAAAAGATCAAACTTACCACAAAAGAGTACTCAGTGTCTGGCACAAGTCTTCTTATAGGTAAATTCAAATCATTTCCAGAATATATGATTTTATCATTCATGATCACATCATATCTATTGAGTCGACCAAGAGGCACTTCAGGTGGTCCCCATGATATGTATAGTTCATTTCTTCCTATCACATTTATATGAGGTTTAGACGGAGCATGAGCACCTGTTGGTTAAGTATAACAAATTGTATAGATAAAATAGATAAGAGAATAATCACTAGAATAAAGACACATAATAAATATCCCACCTTCTGCGAAATACTGTCCTTCCACAAATCCCTTACCCAAAATCCCAACACACTGAACCACAAAAAAATTAAAGAGAAAATACAAAGTCCCAGTATAGGTCAGTAAGAAAACTACATACTGTTTATACTCGCCTTTAAGGTGATCTGCCTATAAGACGACCCCCCCCCCCCGACTTTGATATAAAAAATAGGCCTTTTTTGCCGACATCCTCGTATAAGACATTTTATTCAATTCATCACATTAAAGTATTGTTTCATTTATCGTTCTGTTGTTTACCTGCCCATTTGTCAGCTATAGTCATTTCACACAGCCACCCCAGGGACAGGGAGAGGGGAGATAAGATACAGGAGAACTGGGTCTGTATTCACAAAGCATCTTAAGATTTTCTTTAACTTAAGTCAAAATTTTTACTTAAGTGTAAATTTTTTTCATGGTAAAAGTTTGTAAACCAGTCATCAAAAGTGTGAAAATGAATTATCATTTTCTTAATTGGCATCTTTAGAACAAAGATAAAATCATATTGTGATTTCCTCCTTTATATTAGTACAATAGAGTTAAGGAAAAAGTCGAATTTAAGGAAAAATATAACTTAAGTTAAAAAATGACTTAAGATGCTTTGTGAATACGGACCCTGGACATTTATATCCCTATTCTTATTTCAATTAGATTTTCTTTTTTATCATGCCAAATGTAAAGTACTGATACACGCCACACCTTTTTCCTGTGCTTTTCTTAACACAGTACTTGGATAAAAGTATGAATGAAATTTAGTACTTCCCAAAAGATAAGCTAAATTACAAAAAATCACATCACAAACCATTTTTCAAATCCAAAACATAATAACTTGGTAACTGACCTATTTCTGAAGTGGTGCCAGAAGTAATACTTCTTTCTCCTCGGCCCTTAGACGTTGCGGCACACACCTAATAATTGTAATACCAATTTTTCAATAAAAGAATATAATTAACATACAATACAAACTTTTCACAAAATCACTACAAAAAGCTGCGAATCAAAATAAGAGTATTACTTTTACAGTAAACCCTCAATTATTCGAAAACCGATTGTCCGAGTACCCTGTATTTTCCGATTAAGATCAATCGGTCCCCATTAAGACTCCATATATTTCATTATTGAAATGAATTATTTGAAACCATGAATTAACCAAATGAGTTTTCAGACCCTAGGAATTCAAATAATCGGGGTTTACTGTACACTGACAACTGTCTGACTATTTCTTAGTACTCACAAGTAAGAAAGAGTAACAACCAGTATAATTAACTGAAATAACAACATTTTTTACATTTTGACCCATTTCTAAAATAACACAAAAAATGCTGACTTAGAAATATATATTTTAACTTATAAATTAAAAAGTTGAAGGTTGAAATGAAAACAATACACAACAACTATACCTCTATTTCGTAAGAAGTGTTTGCGGTAAGTCCAGTCAATATGACAGACATATCAGTAGTGAACATCACCTCCTTATCATCTGTAAAAAATAATCAAAACTTAGTTGACAATTCATGAACAAAACAGTAAGGTCTAAAAAAAATGTGTTTGTTTCTGGTTAGCTGACCTACTGGTACCCTGTTTTGTACCAGCAACCCATTTTTATTAGGACCGAGGAACTGTAAATCGACTTTCTCTCTTTTTTATCTTTCCACATGCATCAAGAGCCAAAAAAGCCACAACCCACTTTTTTCAACTCAATTCAATTTATTAGGCATATAATATAGCAAAGACTGAATTTTTGGAATAGTAGGCCAATGATTGTAACAATTAAGTAGGCATTTTTTACCAATATCTCTAACCCAATTATTTATGAGCATATAACTAAAAGCAAACATATTTTTTAAACCTATTAAGCAAAAACTAGACAACACTGAGTTGAATTTCAAAATGTCCACCTTATAAAACTCAATTCTTGGAAGAACCCAAATAAGGAAATAAGTTCTTATATTTTACCATACAGTTTGGCATTTGCAGAAAAAACTCAAGTAATCAAAGAAAATGTTTGACTGAATATAAAGAAATCAACTAAGTGTGTTCAATGACTTTCTTCAATGTGTTAATATTTTCTAATTCTTGCCTAGTTAAACACAGACATACCGATTGACTGTGCCGACGAGGAAAAGAAAAACTTGTATGATAAAAAATCTTACCAAGAAAGACATTATATCCCTTTAAGATACCATTCAGCTCAGTGGGTGGTTCCCAGCCTATCTTTAACTGTGTTATAGTAGCTCCTAATACACGAACACTCTGTGGTGGTCCTGGTACTGTAGATGATAAAATATTTTATCTCAGTTGTCTCCCTTGTTATGACTAATATATAATACAGACTGAATTAAGAGTTTTTTATCCGTTGTTTAACAGCTGCCCATTATACAGCAATGGTCATTTCAGAGCTGCCCCAGAGAGAGGAGAGATAAGATACAGGAGAACCAGGCATTTATATCCCTACTCTTTTCAAATAGCTTTTCCTGATTCTTTATCGTGCCCGGTGTGAAGCACCGCCACACTCCTCGCCCTTTCCTGTGATTTTCCAGACACATAAAGTGGGAATGAGGACACCAAAGAAGTTTCCCTGAGTAACTCAAAAGAATGGAAAGAGAATCAAACCCACAATCTTTTGTTAAGTAAGTCCAGCGTGTTACCACTCAACCATCCATCAACCCTAAAGAAGAGAGTGGCTTTGCTACCTTAGCTTGATAAGTATACAAGTACCTCAAAGAGACCAGCACGTGAGAAGTAAACATATTTGACAAACAATTGATTACCACAGAGAAAGTGCAATTTTCAGAATATAGCTGTTACATGTGAGCATTCAAATCATGTGGACAATTAAATTATTACTATTTTACAAACTGTACAACTTATCAAGTCATTCATTTTTAAATTTAGAAAAATACACTGCAGTTTAAAGACAGATCAAAGCACCTTACCATACCAGCATCATACTCTTATTTTGTTTTAGTGACCTTGAACCAACATGACCAAATAACTTTTAGGGTAAAACTTTTAAATAGGTAATGTAGTAGAACAGACCACAGGTATACTAGTAACTGACCTGTCATGGTAAACACCTAAGTTAGCCAAAAAAATACTTTACATGAAATTATATCAACATAGAATGAGAGTCTCATTGACCTATAATTATATACTTTACAGGTCTTTACTTGATTAGGCTTGTGAAACAAGACTTGAGAAAGCAATTGTGACACTTATATAAATTGAACAAGTTGATGCAAGCATTGGCACATAAGTTGAAAGTAGCAATATAAGTATATTTACCAGATTCTTCAGTAAGGATAGATACAACATCACTAAATGGACTCTCATCACCTTCAGTGTAAGCCCTAAGTTTGTAAATGTATGCTGTATTAGGTAGTAAACCCATCACTTCACATTCACACTGCTTCCCGGTATACACACATTTGGTACCTACAGAAAAATGCAGAATAAAACACAGATAGTCAAACCTGTTAATTAATAGACACCTGTGTAGAATGACCACCTTGTAAATAATGGCAACTTTTTCACATTCATTATTTAATTTTTCTTTTCAGTAATTCTAAAGCTTTTATCAGTGATATAACATTTATACACTGCAGTCATTTCAACTAACCTGTTTTCCTGGACTGTATTCTAATTATTTCTGACTTACCCTTCCTTAAGGAGCTGTCAACTTCACCATATAGAGAGGATTATTGACATTTTGGTCAAATTTTTATAGAAGGGTAAAATCTGCCATGACTGGGATTCAAACCCAAATGCCAGGTCCCATACATTCATTGAAAGGATAGACCAAAATATACCTCTCAGCAAAGACCAGCAGTACTTAAAAAATCAAATTATAAGTTTTGACTGTTAGACATTCAATATTGAATTGGTTTTCTAATGTTATCAGTCCAATAGGCTAACTATTCATATTTAATCCATTTGTTTATTTGTGCAACTCTATTCAAGGATATCTATCATTGAATGACTTGTATTTTTGTATTGATTTACAAATAAACTATGATAGTTCTCAATGTTCAGAGACACATTGTTTTTGTTATCCAAATTGTTTGAAACAAAGAATATTCTGAGATACAGAGCTCTCCTTTGACCCTTGAAATGGCATTTTGACTCTTGAAATTAGAAAAATATGGTTTTTGACTCTTGAGAATTGGAACCAAAGGGTCAAATTTACTATTACATTAGTAGGAAACTTTGCTGACTCTTTAAATTTCTAACCTAAGGTTCATTTTGACCCCTAATTTTTGAAGTCTAGGGAGCACCCTGCTCAGATATGTCATTATACACCCCAGCTTCTTTTTCAGTAAACAGCAAAAATCAATTATACAAGCAAATATACTTTAAATGATTTATTAGTACAGAATGACAAACTATCTCAACTTACCATCAAACAATTGATATCTAACTTGGAATCCACTCTTGGTGACAATAGGATCCCATGTTGCTTTGAGTGTATTTGATGACACAACTGAAATTAACACATTTGTATGAATAATTGGATATATTGGTGCATCTAGAATCAAGGCAAATTGATGATAAATTAGAAACTTGTATAGAAAAAAGCCGACGAAGAAAGTTTCAGCCAAAAATTCATCCAATTAAAAATAAAATCACAAAAAATATTAGTTTCCATAAAAGATCGGAAACTCTTTGGAATTAGTTGTTCAATTTTTGGGTGGAAGTGATTTATTATTCATAGCTATGATTTTTGCGGCTAGTACCTAAACTAGTCATTTTATGACCCAAGTTCTTCTTGCAATTATCCATTATATATTGTTTTACATATACATCTAAAACATTTTTACACTTTCACAGAATGTTTGTCAGTTGTAGGGTATGTCCCTTTAAGGGAAAAGTTTAAGTTTTCACTAGTAAACAAAACAATCCACATCATACCAGAGTAGTCCTGGAATAAAATGGATGAAGCTTATCTACTGCCAACAGGGGCATCAAAAGAGCTAAATTAAAAATCATGCGGCCGACCATCTTTGCCAAACATGAGGCCTTCAACCACATTAACTCAGTTTGTATTAAAGAGAATCCTTCAGAACAGATTAAATTGACCATAACTTTACAGAGAAACCGCTATTCTACAGGTTAATATTATAATATTTTTTACCAATTTATTTTAAAGATATACACTTTTCAGACAGAGGAATGGGGCTGAAATTCAGCCCCAAATCAGTCCTGTCTAAAAGCCACTGAAAGAAGGTTTATTTCCACGTTCAAAGGTAGTGTAATAAGACTTAGTCTACTGTATTGCTGGAAAATATCATCAATAAAAACATGAAAGGTAACCATTTGATATAACATAGACTTTAATGAAAACGGTTTCACAGATTTTTTTAAAACTTTGCATGATCATAGTATATAATTATACAGAAACATTTTAAGCAAAAAGACCTAAAAGTAAGCAAAAAATTCAAATTCATAGGTAGATAACTCAAAAACGAGATTGGTGACCCCAAATTTTTGTTGACTTAAATTGTTTCTGTTATCCTATGCTATATTATCATGCAAGTTAAAAAAAAAAAGTGAAATGTTTTCATTCTGCCTATAATTATGTCTATATAGATATGAAAACTGTAGCAAACTTAACTTGATAATTCCTTTATCAGTAAGATTTAAGAATGATGGCAGCAATAAAGGAGATAATCGATATTATCCATCAACTCAAATTTTCTCTATCAATTATGCAATGATATCGAATATAATAAAACAACTGTATAGAAGCTCATCTCAGTGTGGGATTTAATTCAGAAGTATTGAATGCAGCCTTTAAGAATGACGTTTAGAGGTTCAGAAGCATTGTGTACTTTCCGTGGAGGATTTGTTCCAGTAAAAAGCTGACCATTTGCAATTCATTTCTTAATAAGATGTACAGTGCAACCTCTCCAGAGCAGCCCCTCTCTTAAGCAACAGCCTGATCCCTTTAACAACAGCATGATTTTTTTCCCACTGCATGATTTAACTATTAATTTACCCCTCTAAAGCACAGGCTACCGGTGTATGAAGGCCCCAACAGACCCTCTACTACCTATGAATTCTTTTTACCCTCTGAAACTCTGTCAAATATAATATAATATGGTGAAAAATTTTTTTTGAAACTTTATTGAAACATAATTTTGCTTCTCCAACTGAAATCTTAGTCTCAAAAATGTGTCTTAAAGTCATGAAATGAACAGAAGACGATTCTGTAGCTTTAATGTGGAGAAATTTATATTATCAGTGACTATCATGTTTTAAGCAATAAACCATTTAACTTGTATTTTCAGTAACAATATGACTGAGTGGTTATGGTTTCTGACCAGTAATCACAAGCCCCTTATAGCTGTTAGTTTGACCCCCACTAGGTACTGTGGCATCATTAATTTTTGATGGGGTTTTATTTTGTGGGTCAGCTCATGCACGAAATCAAATCCACGCGAATTTAAATATAGAGAAACAACTTTTTTTTCAAAAATAAAAATCCATGAATTTATGTCCCAACGAAATAGCCATTCTAGTAAAAACCACGAAAATTGAGCCCAACGAAAATAAATGAAAACACAGTATCAAATTTCAAATGCATGGCTGTCCAGCTAGCCTGTGGAAGGTTGGTGGTTAATTAATTAAACCCAGGTGTATGCCTGAGGTGTTCCTGCACCAGTCAAAGTAGGAAAGTCACCAAGTTACACTGGCTGTGATCCAATGAAAAAACGTTTTCCAGTTTGTCTTTAAATGTCATTTCAAAGATAAAATCTAAAATTGTAAAATGTTTAAATCGATTTGTGTTTGGGTTAAACAAAATAATACTGAATCCATAATACATGTAAAATAATGTTAAAATTTTAAGTCTCTACATAAACAAACATGAATTTGGTTTACAGTACATAATAGAATCTCAGTGGATTTATATTTGATCTGATCACAGATAATCAAATGCAATCAATAATGTATGATAATGCGCACAGCAAGAATAAAGCTTAATGCATCAAATGATTTATGCTTGGATTAAGACTTTTTTCAATTTGGATTTTCTCCAAAACATTATAGATAAATAAGACAAAATTGTGTACAGACATAATACCCTCCTATCTCTGACACCTGTCTGTAATTTTGTTTACCGTAATACGAGGGTATAAAATTAAATCATTTATTTAAACCAAAGATAAATAACTACAAAAAAGTACCACACACCAATTTTTAAAATGTCTCATTTTTAAGTTTTCATTGATTACTGACTAAAATGTCAAGTGGTGAAAATTGAGAGTTAGAAACTGCTGTTTGCTATTTAAATGACTGTAGATTTCTTTATTCGGTGATGGAATGTTGAGACAGGCTTAATGACATAAAAAAGCTGAATCTGTAGAGGTATTAAACACATAAAAGGACAGTAAACATTAAATTATTCATTAAAAGTATTGAGAATTGTAAGAATAATCTTAAATAGACATAGAAGGCATTGTATGTGAATTTAAAGGTACAAAGAATACCATGCTCAATTTGAATTTAATGATTGAGGTATAAATAAAAAAAACTCATTAATATTCAAAATGAAGACCATACATTGAAAAAGCAAGTGATTTCTTAACCACTATAACATAAACTAGTTATGTGTCCATACTAGGACATGAATGTCCTAGGTATGTTGTGTGAAGACAGAGAAGTTTGTTATATGAATGACCTTTCTAAGTACCAGCTCTTATGGCTAAACATATTGTACAAACATTGTAGCTCAAATCAACTGTTTTAGCCTAAATAAGTCATACACAAGTGATAATAAACAACAAATCCAAGAGACAGATGTACGGCTTATAATCCAATAATGAAGACAGCATCATTCATATCTTTAACTTTTCTACCCATTCTTGATAGTTGAATTCTGCATCTCCAGAGCAGTAATCTGAATATTCACAAAAATTGGGACAGAAAATTCATTTCCGATGAGACCAGGTTTTTGAATAATCAGAGTTCGGATAATCAGGGTCTAACAGTTTTACTGTATGTAGAAAAGGTTTACTATTAACCAATTACGATAGATCAAAATTGTTACACTAAAGACAGAGGGGCTAGGTTTGGGTAGCGAAGGTTTCATACTATCGGTACAATTTGTAATCTGTAGTGATGTTCCGATTAATCATTTGTTCAATGAATCAATGACGAATGGTCAATGACGTGACGATGACGATGCTCCCATTTAATCAACGAAATTTTAATTTTGTACAGAGTTGTGGTTCTTGAATATAGTACTGCAGACCTTACACGTTGCTGAAAAGGTTTGCACTTTAAATACCTAAATGATTGATTCGATAAGCTATAGTAACTGGTGTAATGCTGTTCAAACAGTATGTGTAAATGCAGCATAATTCTGGTTCAGCATGTATTTAATAGTAGAATTCTATTTTTACAGTGTTATTTTACTCAAACATCTAATAAAGTTAAGGCATTAAATTTTTTAATTATTATTGATTTCGTGCCATTCATAAGGGCTCTAAAGGTTATGCAGTCTTAACATTCTAGGTCATTTCTTATTTAATCAGTTTTAATTGATTAATCACTGACTTTTGCCTCTGATTAATCACTGAAATTTCCATGGACTGATTACAATCACTACTATTTACCAATTTATGATTACCGACAGTCAGAATGGTTGCATATACTCACCAGTTATGGTAGGTGGACTAGGTTTTGGTAAACGTTTGAGTATTTCAAGTGTAATTATAGCTTCCTCTTTTAAATCTGCATTTATTTCTTCCTTTCCTTCAACACTCTGAAATAAATTGGAAATAGTTCAGAGATAGATATCAATTCTTCTAGGAGGTATTTTGAAAAGCAATATTACTTCAAAGATTTTTTTCAACAATTAAGCTTTCATTACCTATCTAAAGGTGACACCCTCCTTATTAATGGACAATTTAAAGTCTACAATTAAACACCATTTTTCAACAAACAAATAATTAAACCCTTTAATAACTTATCATAATTTGAATTTGAATATATTGACAGTGTACTTCAACAACTAACCAGGTTGGTATTTACAAATAAAGACACTCGTCTCAAATTTTAAGCAGAACCAAGATCAGTGTCAAGTTTCCATAAAAGTAAACTTAAGGTACTTCAGAGGTAGTGACATCACAACAGCAAACATTCGTAAGAGTTTTAAAAGAGGATTTATGTAATCATTTTATGTACTTCAACGAAAACATTGATGATTTTAGTACTTCAATTAAACAAACTATTCATACACTCTATCTTGAGTTTCAATAGATTAACCGATTAATTCTGTACATCATTTACAATGGTAAAATTTTCATTCTATATCACTGATTAGGTTTTTGACATGAAAATGTTGGTATGTCAAAGGTTTAGTAATAAGTCAATCACTTCAACCTAACA
The DNA here is from genome assembly GCA_964023205.1 of Lutraria lutraria. NCBI lineage: Eukaryota > Metazoa > Mollusca > Bivalvia > Venerida > Mactridae > Lutraria > Lutraria lutraria. Next base: position 35,857,720 of record OZ026840.1, on the reverse strand, counting down.
TTGAGTAATCCAATCAAAGGACATTGACACAACAATGTAATGTACTAAGCCCACATGAATGGTCAGTTTGACAGCTATAGGTCATAATACAGAATATAAAATTGTGTTTGTCACCATGCTAGGTGTTTTTTTCTAAAGATTTCTGACACAAATTCAGTACAAAAACAATGAACATGTCTAAATGTATTTTATTGTAAATGTCTGAACTCAAAATTGTACCAATCAAATCATAGTTATGGGACTAGTCACTTACTCAATATTCTTGATCTCAGACCCAAATCAAAGAAATGTATCGTTATTACAGTATAACCTCTCCAGAGTGGCCCTCTGTAGAGCAACAACCTCTCAATAACAACATCTTCAAAATTTCCCTAAGCCGATATTCACTACAAATTTAACCTCTGTTGAGCAACAACCTCTAAACAACATCCAATATTTACAGCTCCCACAGGGTGTTGCTCTACAGAGGTTGTACTGTAATTCCATCAGTATACTGCCTCTATTTAACTTATTTAACTAATTGCATGCAGGACAGTACTTATGTTACTGTAAACAAAGCATTCATGTTACTGATACACTGAGTTTTATTTGGAGAAATACGGCACATATATGATAACTTAAATATGTACTCACTTTCAGACTAGAGATTACTTGAGCGTGATCTCGTAATCTTATACACCCCTTGGGTTGACTAGCAAGAGTTCTCAATGTCCTGAAAAGTAAATGGTCAATACCTGATAATTATACATGATAATTAATGCAAAGATTCGGACATTAACTTCAGACAACTAGAATTTAAATGGCTTCTCAGCTTGAATAATTCATTTCATAAGTGATATATCAACAAATAATATTTGGAAATTATAATACACATACTGTTGAAAGCAACATTATACTAGCATGTTTACCCCAGAACAAAATATTCCAAACACATTGCAAAATCAAGAATAAGAATTTGTCAGACAGTACCAATTGAATCACAGTCATTTTCTAATATTTTTGCAAAACTTGAAGGAACTTAAATTAGTCAATGCTAGAATCACTTACTTGCTACATAGGCTAACGCTTCATATTTTTCCATTATGTTTGAGCAGAAGATGCAGTAACCATGGCAATAGATGACATTATTTAAACTGAAATTCCTAAACAAAATACTTACATTGCTGCAAACCAGCCAGTTTCTGAATCTTCTGCATTTAACAGCACAGACAAAGTCTTCAGGATCTCTTCAGAATTAATGTTTCCTAGCAACCTCGAATGACCTTCAGAATTTGTTGCTAGGCAACTGAGTGCAAAACATGCATTTTTACTGGCACCAGTGTCATTACAGCTCAGCATCTTTGCCAACGATGAAATCTGAAGATATGATAAAACAGTAAAGAACATCTTTTCAACTAAGAAAATTACTTTTAGTAATGTTCTCTTTTGGGGGAAATTCGGGATTAAGCATTTCAACTTCTTTTGAATCATCGGTTTTAGCTATGACATAAAACAAAAATCAATTAAGGGGAAAAAAGTGGAAATTTTTTCAAAATGAGCAATTTTCAAATTTACAAAACAGCTATTTTGAGCACTTATTCTAAATGATATTATACATGTGTTTCTGGTTACATTCTCATTATAAATAAAGTAGACATGGAAATTACTTTTTTGTTGTTGTCCTTGAAAGTTTATGGAAAGGTACACAAGTGAGAAAGTGGAAGTATCATTCCTACGACCTACCGGTAATCAATAGTTTAGGGTCCCAGGTAAATTAAGGGGATGCCTTGTAACCAGAAAATACTTTTTAGCCCTTATCAGCCCGCATTTAAAATTACATTTGAAGGACAATTTCAGACTAGAGAACTCACCATTCTTTCACTATCAGTAAGCTGTAATAGACGTTTTCTACCCTGGTCCATGTCACATAATCTACCTATAGCAAATGCAGCATTCATACCTCGACCTGTCAATAACAAAAACATAATTTTAATGTTGATAAATATTCTCTTACATCATACAAACAAAATGAGTCACATTGTACTCAGGGATCAATTTTTCTCAGCTGAATTTTTATTCTTAATATAAAAAAAGATCAAGTCTTCCATTAAAAAAAATCAAAGTTGATATACAATAAAATAATTAACATACAAATAAGCTTAAAATATCATTTATTGTAAATTCCATGGACTTGCATTAATTTGAATTTCCTCAAAATTAGTATGCATCATGGGAGCTAGATAAATAAGATATATTTTCCAGCATTGTGTCATTTCAGCCCTAACCACTGATTTATAAATAAGGAAAAGGTAGGGGCGGCATCCATGACTGAGTGGTTTTAGCAGCAAGTTCAAATCCCACCTTCGACAAAATTTCACAGATCTATAGCAATCAGATTCTACCCAGATCTTTGGGTAGAGCTGGAAACTTGCCAAATGACACTGTCTGTTGTTGCAACATCTAACCCCAGAAAAAAAGAAAGGGGAGTGGACATAGGTTTATGTCAAAGTGGTAATAGTACAACCAATTGAGCTCACAATAAAAAAATAGGAATAAATAACAATTAATGATCTTTATATAAAATTGTTATTCAAACAGTTTTATACTCACCAGCTTCATCAATACCCAATGAAAGAATTAATTTTGACAGAATATGCTGAGAATGTTCATGATCTAAGACCCTGGAGCAACCAAACTCTGATATACTTAATCTGAAATCAAATCAATCATTAATGGTACATTTTTTAATATGAATTAAACAGAGTTTTAAAACTCATTTCTGTCATTGGCTGACAATCCAAACATTCAAAATCCTGACTCGGTCTAAAACTCGAAGTTACTATACATGCAAAAAAGTAAATATCTCTGTTTTGATCAGCATTCAAAGATTCAACATTTGTTACTGATGTCCTAAAAACAGGGCATAACTAAGTAGTCAATTTGCATTGTTTCTCTGCACATATAAATAAATTGTATCATAATTCAAATTAAATATTCCATTTGCACTAACTACTTAAATCATATACAAGTAGTTGATTTTCGATAGATATTTAATGGTATAACCATAAGACGCAGCAGATTTTTGGCCACAATTTTGAATGAAAAGATCTTAATTTGGTTCACAAAGGTGTAAGTCAATTACCTAGCAAGTACCAGTGCAGCATTACTGGCTGTCCAAAGATTCTCTGAATGAAGAAGATTTGTGATATGTTCCAAAGTTTGAGGTAGACATTTTTCACTAAGTATCCATTCACGCCCCTCGTGACTCTCAGCCTGAATATAAATACAATCTTGTCAATTACTGTATCTACCTGTATGCTTGTTAGCATGAAATAAACCTAGAATTTAAATACATTCACAGTGTAACTTCTAAACACCTTTTGAAAAATGGACCAGTGTCAATCTCCTTATCATTCTTCCCTATATTCTACACAAATTGTTTAAATACAATTCTGAACTGAGAAATATAAAAATACTTGAGAATAAAAATTCTGCACTTTGTAACTAGACACAATTAAGGCAGTCAGGTATTCAAAAGTTACATTTACACTCTTGTTTTTTTTCAGTAATAATTAATAACTATTCATTATAAACACAATTTGTATAAAGTAATACAGATATGCCAGCTAGTGTATTATATGAAATGTGGTAAAATCATGAAAGCAATTAAATCAGTGATTTTTTCCAAATTTTTCTCACTACCCATATAATTACTCGTCAAATAGGGAAATTTAGCTCACCAATTCAAAAATGGGAAATATATTTAATAACATTTATTTTCAATGAAATATGTGATTATTTAGTTGTTTAAATCATAAATATTACTACCCCACTATAATTGGTGAAAATGGTGCAAAAACTGTCATAGTTGTCTTCTTTTTACATGATCATGAGGAATTTTAATGCTTCTTGTCAGGGGAAAATTCAGGCCATTTTAGGCAAAAAATAAAGGATATTATGCTAGGGGAAACTGCCCATATAAGGCAGTAAATTTAGGGAAAAATTTCACAGGAAATAAAAAGCACATCCTTACCAGTGTACCCATAGTTCCTGCAGCATTCATCACACTCTCAGAATCATCAAAGGTAAGCATACGAGTTAGGTCTGGCAAGATTTTCCTGCTCTCATTGGACCCATGTTGCACCAAATATATCACTCGCATACAACCAATTTCTGATTCCGCTAATGTTCCGAGAATGTATGCAGCATTACCAGCCACTCTGAAGTCAGTGAGTCAGTCATGTTTCAAGAAAATCACAAATTAATGCATTTATATAATATTGACCTAGCTAGAAGTTAAATTAAGGCTTAAATTTTGTTAGATTACCTGGTAATTTTGAATTTAGTAATACAGAACAATAGATAAAATGATAGTAAAATATAAGAAATATATTTTATTTTCTCAGTAAACAATATTTGATAATGCCCTTTCTTTAGCCACATCTGGTAAAATTGTTGTCAGATTTTTTTCTTATTATTTGCAATAATCTGATTGAAAGAATTCTGCGCTACATTTCTAAATTCTATATGAACATCGTGATTAAAAAAGAAATAATATCGGAATGTTTTATTGCAAGTAAAGGTCAGTTTCATTTATAAGACATCTTTCTAGGTAAAATAAGACCTGGCTACTTTAATTTTAACATAAAAAAAAACTAATTAAGTTAATGCTTTTCTATGAAAATATTAGTTTAACTACATTGACATGAAGAAACTACATATCTAGACTAGTGCTAAATCTTTATTTGTTCTATAAAAGAAATTCACCATTTGACATTTGACGAATCTTAGCTTACAGGAATTTAATAACAACTGTTAAGAGATTTTGATCGACAGATGGGATAGATTGTCAATATTGAATCATATGAATAAATGTAACCCCAATTGTTCATATCATTCATATGTTATCAGTACACTTGTTTGTTTACCATTTTAATTGAAGTATTAGTTGTAAAATTACCAATATTATCAATCAATAACTAAATTTATAAATACTAAGTAGGTGTGACGCATTTAAGTTGAACGGCCGCTATTAAGAATTGGGAGAACTAATATATGTCTGTTTTATCTACTGAATTATCAATATAATTTGTTTTATATCATAAAGAACTAAACATTTTTTAGTCAAAACTTATTATGCTTGCGCTAGTTTGTCATAAAAAGTTTTTGTTACACATATATACTATAGTGACATACACAGGTAGTCCAACTGATTAGACTGTTTGTGACAAGATATTTTTTTGACTTGGCCCTGTCCTGCACAGAGAGGATGGCCCTTCCAAATTTATTAAGGAAAATCGGCCAACTGAAAAGTCGAATTAGTAGGGCTAATACACAGGCCGAAAGCATATGGAACATGTAACGGCCCGGGTCCAGTATATTGATATATTGTAAAAATTGTCCAAAAGTCTTTTGCAACAACCTGTGACGGTGTAAAGAGACAATTTGAAAGAAAAGAATTGTCAATCATTATAATTAAATTGGCCAATACAGACTTAATAATCCAATTAAGAAAGCACCTGTTGTCAATTAGGCAATGTTATACATGTATACTACAGAAACAGTAAGTGGTTTTACCTTGGTGTGTCATTCCCTAGAAGGTGAACAAGTCCCCATAGAAAATCTTCAGAGCCAGAATGACACAAAAAATGATTTACAGTTTTCTCTTTCTCGGCGTGGAGATCATCCACTAACATTTCCAAAGCAGTATGAGCCCGTTTATCATGGCTCATTAATAGAGAGAAATAATCCTCCTTTTGCCACGAACAAGGCATTTTTAAAACTTGCCCGAGAGCTCGTGTACGTTATTTTAGTATATCCATCACATATTTCAACCGATGATTACATTAAAAAGACGCATTATCGATTTTGAATACATATCTATCACATGTTTACATTAAAACGGCGTCCTTTGTAACCAAACATGGCGGATTAAAGCGAGATCTCGTAGAAAACGTGATGTGAGTACGAGATTCTCAGACAGCATGTTGGATGAAATTTTGTAAACAAAATTCACGTTATTTGCTTTCAAGATGTCAGACGATATTGACGCGGGCTTAAGTGTGAATATAAGTTTACCAACAAGAAGGCCTTCCAACAAACCCACGAATCAGAGGGACAGAGTTACCGGAAACAGAGTAAAATAGTCATTTAACTTTTGCCGTTTTCGTCCTTAAAATTTTCGTACCTGTCCTGTAGTCTGGTAATGGTTAATCATTATCTGGCAATTGAATATGTACTTGCACAGTTAAACTAGACTGAATGATATCTGACTTGCAAGCAGGGAGTCGCTGTGTTCGAGCCATGCACTGGTTATATTATATGTGGGAAATACAGAATAAAAGACTGATAACTGTCCTTCCGTTTACATAAGTGAGATTCAGCATTTCTGACATGATAAATAGAAATATTATGCATTCTGTTGATTTTTCTATCTGTACCCAGGGTAAATCCTAACAACCACAAACATGTCTACGTCTTTGAAAACCTTCCCCTTTTTGGAACCAGAGGCTTCTTCTCAATTAGACACATATCACAAATGGGATAATTGGGATTTTTAGCCCGGAGTCGAGTTTGGTTGTCACAAAATCGTAATACGAGTCAAACAATGAAGATACGTCGCTATAATTACATGCCAACCAGTCTTTTTCCACCTTTAATAGGCCATCTTAAACGGCAACAATCAGAAAAAACATGTTTTTATTTTCAAGTTTTCGGCTGCACAAAAATCCGCTGTTTGACGGATATCATATCAAGTGTAAGGAGACTGGTGCCACCACAAGAACAGCAGCTTCACATTTATGCATTTTTTCTGCAAAAATACCATTCATTATGTTTGTTCATAAAATAATTTTTGCTTGAAATATGTTATCACCATGAAGTGTAGATTTGCAAGACACAATTTTCATGCCCAGCGATTCACTCATTCCAGAGTTATGTGCCCTTGAACATAACCATATACTGTAAAATTGCACTATTACTTTGTGGAGCAAACTACTTCCACATTTTTCAAGGGATTGAACTGAAACTTGAAATATATTATCACCATGAAGTGCAGGGTTCTAGCCAGGATTTTTTAAGGCATGTTGCAAATACAAATTTGAGTCACCCATGAGCGGTACGGTGAATGACTGAATGTGTGCAAGTGGTTCATATTTTAGTGAATTTTAAAGTCAAAAGACAGAACTGTTAAAAAGTGTTAAAAATATATAACATATCATACACAAATCAATAGGAATTAAGATACATGTATCAGTTTTGCATGTCCAAATAAATCGTTTGTGTGAATCCGAGGCGCCATGGTTTTGACAGGATGCTCTTTTTATGGAAATTGTGGAAGTACATGGAATGTCAAACCATACTGCTCTATCAGGCACGCACTTCTTAGGTCTCCTTTGATAGTACATGTACAGTGTTTCTCTATCTTACATGTAAGCACTTACATTAGAACTCCAACTCAGAGATGGTTTTATACTTTTAAGTTTATTGCTCAGTGGCTATTTAATAAATGATGTACAATAGGCCTACTATCAGAGAGGCAACTATACAGACAAGTAACTGATAAGCCAAGTGACTATAAGATTAACTCAATACACTACAATCTACAGTACACATTTGTTTACATTCTGTAGTCATAGTTAGATTGACATCAAATTTTTAGAATATTTTTTTTTTATTTGTATTTTCAGCAATCATTGCATATTTCATAGTAAGAAATTTTATTGAATCAATTAAACTTTTTATTGACTGAATAAAATGACAACAAACATAACACATCGTGACTACCAAAGTTCAAACCGAAAGTAGAAAATGACGACTGACATTTTTTAACCGGAAGTAGCTATACTCACTCCTTTATGACATCAGATCGTATAAGTTAAACTTGAAGCATTTTTTTAAAGTCCTATGGATATCAACTGCATGTAACTTCTGTTAAAATTTAATAGATAATGATATTTAAGTTACCGTTTTCCGAAACTAACATCCACATAAACGTATGTTTCCATTTAGGATCTAAAGATTGGATTATGTCAAGATCGGCGTTGCGGATTTCTGATCAGAACTCACATCATGAATGTTATTCCATCGACTCATATGAGTCTCATTTCGTTTTTAATGCTCAAAGATTCCTCGGTAATCGATTTGCTAACGCGTATTTTTTATATCCTCGTCTTTCGTATAGATCTACGTGCATTAAAAATGTTCAGTCTTAATTTCACGGTTATGTCGCATGATATCAGTAATTATTATTTGCACACCGATACTGTAGATCTATGCATTTTTCGTCGTTGTTAAATATAAATCATTCGCAGAGGCATAGTAATCATATGTTGCCCAAGAAACGTGTAATCTAGATATACTCGATACGTCATCAGCAATGAATTTCATTCCGAAATAAGTTGCTATCACCGAATGACGTCACTAACAGTGGAATGTGTCAATTTATATTGAGGCAACTGCATAACGGGTTGAAAACAAAATTGTCATTTTAAGATCATTGTGTGTGTACCACAGGTATCGTTCATATTTTTTACTTTATGCGAAATAAGCATGGCAAGCGACACTCCACTGACTGCATATAAATAAGAACTGCATAAATTGTGTAAACTTTCAGAATCATAATTATGATAGCTACTCGTGAAAAACAATGCGGCGAAAATCAACATCTTCAAACGGCGCAATTCTGGATGTTTAGTGAAAGTGTGCATGCGATAATTAAAAGAAAATCTTGTCAACACTCTTGCTTAAACTTTCGCGGTCATAACATCGAGTATTTAGTTGAAACACGTGGTAAGGCGGGGCTACGATTTTGTCAGCGACATGCGTCATGCATTCGAGATTGTCATTGGTTTATTGATATTTGATTGACACTGTTCTTAGTGACGTAACGAGTCAGCACGCGGCACATATTCGGATGTAGTTGCTTTTATAATTGGTTGTGTATACAAGCCATGTCGTATACGTAATTAAGGGATGTCGGTGGAATTAAAGGATGTCGAATATACGACTGTAAGCCTGAAGGCATGTCGTGGACGACATGCGATATTAGGCTGGCTAGAACCCTGAAGTGTACTCGTGCAAAACACAATATTCATTCCCAGCGATTCACTCATTACAGAGTTATGTGCCCTTGAACTTAGCCATATAGTGTACAATGACACTCTTACTTTCTGGAGCAAACTACTTACACATTTTTCAAGAGATTGAATTGAAACTTGAAATATATTATCAATATTAAATGTAGATGTTCACGACACAATTTTCATACCCAGTGATCCACTCATTGCAGAGTTATGTCCCCTTGAACTTAGCCATATAGTGTACTATCACATTCTTAGTGTCAAAGCGGTGGCGGGGTTATTAGTCACCTCTGTGACAGTTCTAGTTTAGCATTACAATGAAGTGATAAAATTACCAGGTGTCAATAGAAAAAAATCAGAAAAGGCAAAATTAAGCTTACATATTTTTTTACAATTTTTGTTACCCTTGATTTCTTTTAATATACAAAAATTACACCATAAAAAGGTTACTAAAGTATGAAAACTTTTATATTAACTATAATTTGATGGGATTAATATTTAGTATAATAAACCAGTGATGAAGTAGACATGTGTCAAAACAGTACCATTTCCCAACAACCTGTATGAAGACAGTGTACCAAGTTACAGTATACTATGTATATTGACTAAGGGGCTATGAAGTAAAGGATTAAACTGGCAATATGATCCTTGAACTTTAATATTTGATTAAATAAACTGTACTAGGTCCTTGTTATTGATACAGTTTTAAACTTTGTATCGAATCAGTGATATCCCTGCATCACAAAATTCATCTCATTTCAGGCCTTCAGGCCTTTGATTTAATCTGTTTGGTATAATTGATCATCAAGTTATCATTTTATTTTTATTATTTAGCAACAAAGGATCAAAGCCAGAAAATCATTGAAAAGATGGAAAGAAAGAAACGATGATATTCAGTTGTCTGAAAACACTAATGTGCAAAGTTTGTCAAAGGCGGAGGTAAACATCTTTTATACATAATATTATGCGTTCTGTATAAGAAAAAAATTAAGTTGCATAACACTCTAGACAGGAAAATAGTTTGTCTGATTGTTTCGACTTTCATCATCAGGACTCGACAAATCAGCTTGTCCGCTCATAACTATGAGTAGACATAGACTCGGGACGAGTTGTAATAGATGTAGTAAAAATTCTAAGCTGGACATAGTCTGAAGAAAGAAAGGAAGTTCTGATCATTACTATCTTTGAATATGCTCTATGATGCCAGGAAAACAATAATGTTAAGAAATGAACTTTACCTTTATCATTGCTTTATCATTTATGTGAATTGTTATGAGACAAATTTGACTTCAGCTATTTTTATTAGTATAAATTTCTAAGTTAAAATCATTCTCAAACAAAAATGAAGCATTATTTTGTATTGAGGTCTAAACTTAAAAAGCTACATGTTTTACATTATTGAATGATATTGTTTTGTCCAAAAACTTCAGACTGAGTCGGGTATTGATGCTTCAAGTAATAAATCGACACATAAAGACGGAGATAAACAGCCATTAGAAAACAAAGATGAGGGAAATAAGAAAAAGACTGGTGTTGTAATATCTTCATTGTTTCGTCATAATCCAGATATACCAACTGTGAAGAGGTTTGTTGACTTTCAATGTTAATTTTTCATCAAGATATAATTTTTATGCCACCGTATCGTGAGGCTCACACTGTTGGTGACAAATTCAACTAAAGATATTACATCCTATGTTAAATTGTCCTACACCTCTGAATTATGTGGGGCAGCTTGGTAAAAGCTTGCAAATTGAATGTGGTAAGTACTGGTTAAGGCCTAAATGAAGTCCAGGGAAGCTGTTTATGATAAGTACCCGCCATGATATGACTGAAATAATGCTGAAAGTGACTTTAAATCTGAAGAAATAAATAGTTAGAATTATAGATTATGTAGCTAGCGAAATGATTTTCTTTGATAATTTGTTGTCTTGCTGTTTAGTAAAAGACATTAAACTTGAGGGCATAGTACAGTATACACATTTTCATACTCGGCATAAAAAATGTGTTTGTGTCTGATTACTGACTACCCTTTACACCTTAACTACAACTTTGTTTGTTTAACTGTTGATGCTTTGAGAATGTTTCTTTTCAGTGTGAAAGTAAATCAAGTGAAGGAGAATTTATTTTCATCTGATTCTTTCCAAGATGCCCCTCTTCATCCATATATGGTAAGATCCTTGTTCTATTGTCTGTTGTAGTCTTGATTAATTCTATGTCAGGACAGTTTGCCTAAATGAAGCCAAAAAGAAGGAACGAAAGTAACATGTATATAAAAAGGAAGAAATGGGGGGGGGGGAAATGAATCTGTCTCTTGTTCTTTGTTTAATTTGTTTGTGTTGAAAGTTTACTGATTTGATTATTTGAATAAAGTATTCGATAAAGGTAGTCACCCGCCTCTGTGGTTGAGTGGTTAAGGTCGCTGACTTCAAATCACTGTAACCTTTCACTGATATATGGTCGTGGGTTCAAGCCCGGCTACCGAACATGTCTCTTCATTTGAGAAAGAGGATGGGAGTCTAGTACTGGTATTTTCCAGGAACGATGGTTAGGTGAACTGTCCACCTCATATGACTAAGACTGTTGAAAGGGAGCGTAAAACCTGATGAAACAAACATACAAACAGATAAAGGTAGTCATGACATTTTATGTCTATTTTTCAACTGTTATACATTGTAGTAGACATTCTGTACCTTAATCCTACAATTCAAACAATAATTTTTTAAACAGACAGATTATTCAAGAATAATTCAAAAGTGTGTCATATTTTTTATGTTATTTTACAGAAATCTAATCTAGAAAAACTAGGCTTCTCCAAAATGACGTCTGTTCAACACGAAACAATTCCGAAACTTGTGCAAGGTCAAGATGTTCTGGTTAAATCACAGACAGGATCAGGTAACATTCTGTAGACTTATATATTTCTATGATCCTTATTTTCCAACCTCATTTGACCATTAAAATAATATTTGAACCAAAGATTTAAATCAACTGTACATCAGTAGGACCGTTTGGTGACTCTTCACATTATCACTGGCAAGTTTAATTTTTTATCTTCAACCTTTGAAATCCAGTGAGCTCCCTGCCAATTTCTTATTTGATGAATCTTGTTAAAACTTAATATTGTCTATTAGTGTGAAATTAAGTTAAATGGACTGTATTCTGTGAACCTGAGAATGTAGGACTGTCATTACATATTGATAATTGTTTTTCCACGATTAGTGATAGTCAATACCATTCATATGATCAATCTGACCATTTGTTCAAGAAATTCGGAATTTTAGCTGAAAATATCTTCCTAGCTGTGTTATTTACATTAGACCTTACATTCCTAATGTCATATGTTTCTCCAATTGTAAGGAATATTGATAAAGGAATGATTATTGTATATTTACTTCTAACAGGTAAAACAATGTCTTATGCTATACCTATAATAGAGGATTTGTGTCAACAAACACCAAAGTTACAGAGATCAGATGGCTGTCATGTTGTTGTGTTGGTACCTACGAGAGAGGTATGATATCATATGTAATATTATATTAAGACATACAATACAATCCTCAGTTGATGGCCACAATTTGTTAACAATCTTCCTGTGAACTTCTTCCGTTCTTTTGTATACAGGCTTGATTGTATTGTTTTCAGATCAATATAAAAATAGATACCAGAATTTGAAATATGCATATGGTAAATTAATTCAATTTGGAAAATAAGTTTTCTTGGTATGAGAAGGATTTCTTCTTGTTTGATCTGGGAAAAGTCAGTTTTATTTAGCTGTTGCCAATGAATGTCAACTTATGCGTTCAAAACTTCTAGATCCAAGTGTTTTTTTGTACATGATTATGAGTGCAGATGCTTTTATTGAACAGAAAAATATTTTTGATTTTCAGCTTGCCATACAGAGTTATGATGTATTTGTGAAACTTCTGAAGGTAATTGTATAATTCTTATTGCTGATAGTTTTCATTTAATGTCATGTGACGTCAGTACTAACTTACCCTTCAACAAGGAACCGGCAAATTCTCCACATATGGAAGAAAATCAAAATTTTTGTCAAATTTTTGTAGAAGGATATGACCTGGTGCAACTAGGATTCGAAGCAGGAATGCCTGGGTACAAGTCCAACGCACTAACTACTGGTGCACAGCTGCAGTCCAGCAAATAAAAGATGACCTTGACAATTAGATATTTTATTATTTTACGGCTTTGTTACATTTGTGTTATTCTGATAGATTTAAGTTATAAACAAGATAAAGTGCTGTCTAGAACTGATTATATGAAATTTAGTCATGGATGGTGAAGTCTGTGATATTGTGAGTTTTTACTGTCATTTTGTTATATTTTAGCCATTTACCTGGTTAGTACCTGGATGTATTATGGGAGGAGAGAAAAGAAAAGCAGAGAAAGCCAGGTACTTCCTCTTAATTAAAAAATTATTACAGTGACTTTATCATAAGTTTAACCAATAATAAAATGTATTGATGTGATTAATTTTTGAGAAATTTGGGGTTTGAATACTAATGACAATTGAATTTAATCATGACTATATCATGGTATTTTTTGTTAACCTGAATGTGTGTATGCGATTTTATTTCTAACGAAACCTTAAACAATCTTTTTAAATATTAAGATTTAAAGTAGTGTTGCATTAAAAGGTAAATGATACAACTGCTTAAATGTATTTTTTTTTATACAGTGCAATATTTTCTGCATTAGATACTTATTTTAACATTGGAGTGATTATTTAAAGGGTCTCATTGATCAAGTTGGTATGGTCTCTGACTAGTTATCACTGTCCCGCCCTCCCCTGTCTGATAGGAGTTCAAATCCGATATGGGACCAGACAAATCATACATGACTTTTGTGAGTTGTCCTGCTAGCTTTCAGGAGATAGTACTACTCAGGTGTTAGCCAGAAATATGCCAAATGACCCTTGCCATTCAGGCCCTTTTTATGCCATTATTCTCCCTTGTTCCCCAAGTAAAAAAAGTATATATTTTTCCCCACTGAGAGAAAATTATTTCCCGTAATTAAAAAAAGCCCCAAATTTATAGTGTTTCATGACACAAATTTCCCCAATCAAAGGGACTCGATACCTGTTCCCCAAAACAATAAAAAAAAGGGCAGCTGTTGGTGTAGCGTTTAACTGTAACAAAATGAATTATTTATTTGATAACTTGTATATGTTGTAGGTTACGTAAAGGTATCAACATATTGATTGCTACACCTGGACGTCTCATTGATCATATAGAAAATACACAGAATCTGCTTCTAGGCAAAATAAAATGGCTGGTTTTAGATGAAGCAGACAGGTAACATGTAGTTATAAACAAAATATGTAACAAAAAATTGTTTTTTTTATGTACTGTCAAACCTGTGAATGTGAACAAAGGCCACCCTTGTGAAAGACAAATTGTAGCTTCTGTTGACAGGTGGCTTTTATTCAGAGGTTGTATTGTTCCAAACAATCATCTTAGGTTTTTAAAGAATTGTCTTTATTCACAGGGTGGCTTTATTCATAGGTGGATGCTAACACAGGTTTGACTACTTTATTTACATAAGTTATCAGATAATTGACATCTTTCTTTTTTGTTCTAGATTTATTCATTGTTGTATATTTATGAATCGTCTGTCATTTGTAGTTCAGAATGAAAATAGTTCAAAGTCAAATTGATCATTTACTTTGCCTATATATTATCATTAGAATTCTTAATTTAATTCAGTGTTGCAAAAGAAATTATTCACATGTTGACTGTGTATTCAAGAGACTTAACAGCCATTTTAAATGCACTGGGAGGGAAACATAAGTTGACTGACTATAACATGTGTTTACAGGTTGTTAGATTTAGGTTTTGAAGAGAAAGTTGCCAAGATCATACATGCCATAGATGAGAGACAATGTATGGCCAGACAAACTGTCTTACTATCTGCTACATTATCACAGGGTGAGTATATACGTAATATACTGCATTATAATACTGTAACAGTGTCTTGTCCAGGAAAAAATAGGCAGTAGTAACAGACCTTTGATGTTAAAACTGTAATAAATTTTATGGTAAAAAAATATTGGACTCCCTTAAAACGTGTAGATAAAATAAGTAGCAATAAATTGACATGCATGTCACACAAGCTATCCTGATGTTGCAAATTTTAGAGTCATGTTAAATTTTTTACTTCTTTGAATAACGAAGCCCTTTTTAGCTCACCAGAGCACGAATGTGCTCAGGGTGAGCTTTTGTGATCGCCCTGCGTCCATCGTGCGTCGTGCGTCATTACGATTAAGTGGCGTCCATGTTTACTTAAAACAACATCTTCTCCTACACCGCTATGCTGATTGCAACCAAACTTTGCTGGAATGATCCTTGGGTGGTCCCCTTTCAGAGTTGTTCAAAAAATTAAATTTCATTAAAAATTCTGGTTGCTATGGCAACAAATAGAAAAAACTTTAAAAATCTTCTTGTCTGAAACCACAGGGCCTAGAGCTGAGATATTTGGTATGTAGCATTGTCTAATGGAACTCTACTAAGATTGTTCAAATTATTCCCCTGGGGTCAAAATTGGCTCTGCCCCGGGGGTAACTTGATTTAACATAGACTTATATAGGAAATTAAAAAAATCTTCTTGTCAAAAACTACAATGCCTAGAGCTTTGATATTTGGTGTGTAGCATAGTCTAGTGGACCTCTACCAAGTTTGTTCAAATTATTGCCCTAGGGTCAAAATTGGCCCCGCCCCGGGGGTCACTTGATTTATATAGACTTATATAGGAAAATTTAAAAAATCTTCTTCTCCGAAACCGCAAGGCCTAGAGCTTAGATATTTTGTATGTGGCATTGTCTAGTGGACCTCTACCAAGTTTGTTCAAATTATGGCCCCGGGGTCAAAATTGGCCGTGCCCTGGGGTTTATTCTATTTTATATAGGAAAATTTAAAAAATCTTCTTCTCCGAAACCACAAGGCCTAGAGCTAAGATATTTGGTATGTAGCATTGTCTAATGGACCTCTTTTAAATCTGTTCATATAATGGCCATGGGATAAAAAACGGCCCAGATGGGTCACTTGATCTTACTTAGACTTGTATAGAAAACTTCAACAATGTTAATCTCCAAATGACCTTTTCTCCTGGTGAGCATTTATAGGGCCATCATGGCCCTCTTGTTTGGAAACTAAACAATAGTTCAGCTTTCCATAGCTGTCACTTGCTTGGCGCACATTAATCTTGATGTGGTCCCAAGTACTACGTTTTTCTACATCCGCCATACAATTGTTAAAGTAGTTCCCGTTCCATGTTGCAATGCAAATCTGTGTAAGTTTAGTTTCCATGAGTACTGTCAGTACTTTGATTCTATAATTTCAATTTTTGCTAGGTGTTGAAAGGTTAGCTGGTATGTCACTGAAAGATCCACAAAGAGTTGCTATCTCTGCAAACACAACCATTAAGAACACAGCAGAAAAGAAAAATGGCACCCCTAGTCAACAAAAGGATGAAAGTACAAAAATGGATGAAAATTTTGCACTCCCACAAAGTTTGAAGCAGTATTTTGTGATTACGCCATGTAAACTTCGTCTTGTTGTGTTACTTATCTTGATATTATCCAAATGTAAGGTAAGAAACTTCAAAGTGTTTTATTGTGTTGGACATAATGGAAAAAATCATTCAGTTTTTAAGTAAATCTCGCTAGGAATGAAACAAAGAGTTTTTTTTTTTCTGATTGTTGAGAGCTGATGTGTCGAAACTGATGTAGTTCCAGCCAATGAGAGTCCACTGTATATAGCATCCCTTATTACTAGTCTTTGTACAAACATATAATTACCATTTTTTCGTATTTGTTATTTGAAATCAGTCCCTTGCACTGTAGCCTATATTTCTATCCTCGGATTGAGAAAGTTACAGATATCATAGATTTATGTATATGTCGGATATCAAACATGTGAAATCCTCAATTTAACAGATAGCAATTTAGAGCTTTTTTATTTATTAGTTACATCCAGTTTGTAGAAGCTACAAGTATAAGTATTAAGATAATAACATACTGTAATTAGTATTCAATTTTGGAAACTGAACAATAGTACAGCTTTCCATAGCTGTCACTCACTCGGTGCACATTAATTTTGATGCGGACCGAAATACTAAGTTTTTCTGCATCCGCAATGCAGTTGTTAAACTAGTTGAACTTTTCCCATTCCATGTTGCAGGGCAAATCAGGGTCATGTAATTTTAGTTTCCATGAGTACTTTCAGTACTTTGATTGTTAATATCTGTGTTGTTTGTGTTTATTATTACAGAGAGAATTAAGCAAGAAAATGATAGTGTTTGTTTCCACACAAGACAGTGTGGAATTCCTCTACAGATTGGTGTCCTATCTTTCTACAGAACATAAATCTGACAGTGATGTGGAAGATGATGATGACGAGGAAAATGAACCTGTCAAGTTAGTTGATGTATATCGTCTCCATGGCGATATGTCACAGAAGGTAAAATATATCATTTTAATGTTGGGTATTGAATTTTTGCTGAAAAACCTGTTAATGTTCAGAAATGACAAGTTTATTTATGATAGTACATTTATTTTGACATTATTATACCCCCAGATATGAAATATATGGGGGCTATATTGGATTTAGCTTGACGGTCGGTCGGTCGGCCGGTCCGTGCGTCTGTAGACACAATTTGTCCGGAGAATTTCTCAGCAACTACTTACAGGATTTCAATAAAACTTCACAGAAGTGATCAGTAGTAAGCCTAGTTGTGCTAGCTTAAAGCATTTTTCGTTCGGATTAATTTTCACTGAGTTATACCCCTTTGTTGTTTTTATTCAGTATATACAATAGGCAAATTTTGTCCGGAGAATTTCTCAGCAATTACTCACAGGATCTCAATGAAACTTCACAGAAGTGATCAGTAGTAAGCCTAGTTGTGCATGCTTAAAGCAAATTTTGTTTGGAATAATTATCACTGAGTTATAGCCCTTTGTTGTTTTTATACAGTATATACAATAGGCAAATTTTGTCCGGACAATTTCTCAGCAACTACTCACAGGATCTCAACGAAACTTCACAGAAGTAATAAGTAGTTAGCCTAGTTGTGCATGCTTAAATCATTTTTCATTTGGATTGATTTTCACTGAGTTATAGCCCTTTGTTTTTTTCTACAATATATACAATAGGCAAATTTTGTCCTGACTATTTCTCATTGACTACTGCCAGGAATTCAATAAAACTTCTCAGAAGTGATGAGTAGTTGGCATAGTTGTGCATGCATTAAGCTTGTCTTGGTTGGTTAAATTTATACTGAGTTATGGCCCTTTGTTGTTTTTTATACAGTGTATATACAATATCTCAGTAACTACTCATAGGAATTCAATGAAACTTCACAGAAGTTATAAAAAGTAAGCCAAGTTGTGCATGCAATAACCAGGTTTTGTTTGGATTAATTTTCACTGAGCTATGGCCCTTTGTTTTATACAATTAGGTAAATTTTGTCCGTACCATTTCTCAGCAACTACATGCAGGAATTCATTGAAACTTCTTAGAAGTGATAAGTAGTTTGCCAAGTTGTGCATGTCCACAATAGGTTTTGTCCAAGTAAATTTTAATGAGTTATGGCCCTTTGTTATGTTTTATATAATGTATATTTAGAAACTAGTCAGGATATATCTAAGCAACAATTTGCAGGTATTAAAAAAATGAAAATGCATTATATTTCCCTCTGTAAAATGTTACAATAACTGTGTCAAGGCCGCATCTGGGGGTATTCATCACCTTTAGTGATAGTTCTAGTTGCAGATGTTTTAAATGAGCGGTGGATAATGGTAGTTCTATGTTCTTTACACCTTCTTGTGTTTTAGAGGTGTTTGGCCTGTCTGAACAGTTTAAATATCATGACCAAACTACGAATCTATTTAATATTAAGATGGCTTTTATTGAGACTAAGCATGATAATATTCTGTAATTTTGTTTTAAGTTTTTATCTAGACTGTAAAAAAGTTTTCACCAGATCTCAAACCATAGATATAGTAAAATATGAAGAAAATTTAACTATAATACTGATTTTGTTTTTTATCCTTTGGGACTCAAGACCAGTAAATTAAATGTCAGTAACCATGATGATAAGACTTTAGATTAGTTTAGGGGCTCCAATCTCATATCTTGTCTTTTAATGTTTCATAGTTAATTATGATCCGATAATAATGGTACCATTGAAAAATTAGTCACACAGGGTAATTGCTCTGTACATTATTCAGCTATATCTTTTAAGCTTAATGCTTTGGGAATGGAACGGAGATTTGAGTGCAGAGACTGATATCTTGGGGCCAGAAACTGAATTTTTCAAATTTAAAATAGTTGCATTATTGAGAAAATGAACCATTGTATTATCTACTAAACTTTGTACTATGATATTATGTTATCCAAAATACCTGTTTATAGTTTTATTTCATGTTTTCAGGATAGAACGGCATCTTTTCAGAATTTTTGTTCCACAAAATCTGGTGTGTTAATATGTACAGATGTTGCTGCAAGAGGTTTACATTTACCATTTGTACAATGGGTCGTACAGTATACATGCTCGACTGGTGTCACCGATTATGTTCACAGGTATATTATATTCATGACTTAATAGTTGTGTATAATTTTATAGTTTTGCCTTATACAGTAATGCCTTGCAATTCATATTAGATATGCTTCAATGGACATTTTTTCTTCATTCTTTGCACTGGCATAATTATGATGCTTGAATGGCCGAATCTGAATTTAATCTAATCAATAGTAGTATCGAACTTTTAAAGCAGATGCTGCAAGCATTATAGCTAGTGATCCATATAAAATTTTGAGTAGGCCTAGTACAAAATTGCGAAATTGCCATGAGAGCGTCCAAAAATTTTGAAATAAAAATGTGTATTGGAAAAGTATATATAATTGTCACTCTGGGCAAGAAAAGTGAATTTTGATGAATAACATGTTTTATTATTTCCAGAGTTGGTAGAACAGCTAGAGCAGGAACTACTGGAAATTCTGTGATGTTTTTAATGCCATCAGAAATTGACTTCATTAAACATCTGAATCAAAAAAATATCAGGTTTGTTGTTACAGTCTAGATTGTTTTAATAGATTAATTTCTAATGCGACAGTTTTGAATTTGTTTCAAATAGCTTATAGCAGATATTCACACAGTCAAACCTGTGAACCAAGGCCTTCCTTGGAAAAGACATAATATGGCCTTTATGTATAGATGGCCTTTATCCTGAGGTCATTTTGTTCTAAATAATCAATGGTATATAAAAGAATGGTCTTTATTTACAGGGTGGCCTTTGTATGGAGGTGAATTAACTGCATTTCAATTTAATAGTGTTTCCTCCAGGCCTTTTTAGGACGGCGCTGCGCCATGCCTCAAAGACAAATCGTCATGCTGCCTTTATAAATTGTATACGGGGCCATTTGTCATAAATATGCCCTTTTGTTGGCCTGATGAGTCATTTAAAGCAATATTCAATAATTAGCAGCACAATTAATTCAGACATAATCTTGCACAGATTGCTGTGATAGCAAATTATACTATGCAGGGACAAGGAACATCACTAACTAAAGGAATAATCTGGCAACTTGCCCTGCATGGTTCGAACTGCGCTCTGAAAGTGCCCCTTTAGGGAAAAAATGCCATGCCTCACTTAAACTCTGCAGGAAACACTATTTAAGATTCTTAAATTGTGTTTTTTTTTTGTAAAGAAAACATATGTTTTAGTATTTACATTGTTAGGTCTGGTTAGTCATTTATTTCTTTTTTAAAGCTTCACTTTTTAAGGAATTTCTTTTCTGTCTTAGGCGTAAAAAATGTTTGTTTCTGGTTAGATGCTCATTAAAAACGGGGTAGGTAGATCGGGAATAATTTTTTTATCCTTCTTGAATGCACGCAGAAAGGTAAAACAATGAGACAGTGAATGTACGGTTCTTTAGACCTAATTATGTCTTTGGTGACAGGTAAAAATTAGGGTAGGTCAGGTAACGTGAAACCATTTATTAGCCTTAATTGTTAAAATCAGTCATTTGTTAACTCACTATGTTATATATTTTATAATATTTTACAGCATAGAAGAATGGAAACTGGGAGAAATACTTCAGGATGTAACAAGAATTCTCCCCATGTTACCTGGTATAGAAGAAACTCAGGTAGTTAATGATTTATGTCTCACTTGAACAATTTCAGGGCAGTAGTTCATAATGTGTCATGACTACTGTCTTCACTATTTAGACGTTTATACCTTCATGTTAGACTTCACAAAAGGAAATAAAATCTGTCAGACCGAAAAAAGTAAACAAATGCATATACATCACAAGTCGCAGGACAGCCGGTGTGATGAGATAAGATGGGACAGACTCACAATCTATCGGACAAGTCTTCCGGTACCTCACCTTTCGCAAAGTTTGTCATGTGTACAAGTGTCTATATAGTATTTATATTTAGGTATTAAGGAACATTTATCTGAGCTTGTCAAATCTGTGTTTGTAGCCACCTCCGAATAAAGCCCCCCCCCCCCTTGTGAATAAAGGCCATTCTTTGAAAACCATCATTATTTAGAACAAAATGACCTCTGAATAAAAGTCACATGTCAATAAAGGCCACATTTTGTCTATCACAAGGGTGGCCTCTGTTCACAGCTTTGACTGTATTCTTGTTAATATTTTGTCCAAATATTTTAAAACTATAGAATTTCATGCAAAGCATAACTTGTTCCATTTGTGTTAATGCTTATTTACAAGAATTCATCAGAAGCAATCTTTACCCAGACAAGTGATTATGAATTATTGATACGACTTGATTCAGCCTTAAGCTTGAGACCAAAATTTACTGTAATTATGTGTCAGTTTTGTTTAATTTAATGTATTGGTTATAACGTGTTATTTAATTCATTGTGATCAACGTATTGTATATTTTAGAGGCAAGCTCCAAAGACAATAGAAGAGTCAGCAACTTATTTACAGAACTGTTGTGAATTGTATGTGAAAAATGGCAAGGATGTGTCAGGATTAGCTAGGAGTGGTCAGTGTTACTGTTTATTGTATTGACTGATCCTTGATCAGGAGTGTCAACGTTCCTTGGATAAGTCAGAATAGCTGATCTATTGTTGACCACTTTTTGAGACAATCTAAATCCACAGATTTTTTAGGGGGGGTTCTGGATTGATGGAAATGTGTACGATTGTGCATTTTAGAGCAAGAAATGGCTGATAATTTATAGACTGTACCCATAATATTTTCATACAATAACGACGCCATTTTATTGGTCCGCATTTGATATTGTGAGTGGATCAATTTGTGAACGTGTGATCACTCTCTGTACTGAAAAATGACAGGAATTTATGTATTGCCATTTTTGCAACAGATGGCTAATTTTCAGGATTTTAGATTTGGGCCTGTTGACACCCCTACTGATAACATATTTAATGCCCTGTTGCATGGAGGACACTGATTAAAAAAAAAAATGGTAATACATCATCAGTGAACTTTACTTGTCAGTAAAGACAGACCTCGTCCCTTTCTTATATGAAAAATTTTGAAGATATGTCTTTATAAGTCGATATTTATGTGTTTATGAACAGGTTGTAAATTTTATTTAACATTGTAATTGTTTTTATATTTTACCATGATAGATACTTGCTTTTTATGCCCCGTATCAATGGATCAGAGAAATGTTGTTTTGGGCCAGTCTGTCTGTTTGTACCAAACTATAACCTTACCTGAATTGAATTATTGAATAAAAACGCTTCCACCTACAATCATCATAGTTCATATATTGGTTCCACATCATCATGACCTCTACAGAACCTGTGCATTTTCATGTCAATAGGTCACATTAAGGGGGTTTTTGTTTTAAAATACAGTCATCTTGTTCTGTGCAAAAATTCTGTGTAGTTCAGCCTCAGGTCATGTAACTTACTTGCTTGCATTTTTTCTATGGACATAATACCTCTCTATGATACACTACTACTACCCTGTTTTTATTTACCTTTTTTTCTTTTCTTTTTAGCTTATCAATCATACATCAGAGCTTATGCAACATATCCGAGTGAATTAAAACCTGTGTTCCATGTACGCAATCTACATCTGGGTCATGTTGCGAAAACATTCGGTTTCCGAGAAGCGCCTTCGAATATTTCCAACATCCCTGGTGTAAATATGGGCAGCCTTCATGGAAAACGTAAACATAAAGACGACACCCAAAGGTATGATTTAAATATTTAATCTGCTCAGCACTGTGGACTATCTAAAATCATTTTGATGGTAATTATATTTGTTAGTAATTTAAGGTCATTGTTGGTGCCCTAGACTTGTAACCTGGTGATTCAGGTTCAAATCCTGGTCATAGCAGGTCACACCCTTCTACGAAATTTTGACCAAAATATGTGAAGAAATTTCCAGCTCTTTGCGGAACGTGTAGTTAGTACTGATTACAATACAGTACAGAAAAACTGGTTAAGTGAATTGGCCGTCATATATTAATCTGACCAGCCTCCATGGTTGAGTGATTTTGGTCGCCGACTTCAATATCAGAATTATAACGGCTTTAAACCCGCAGAAAAAAGTCGAGAGCATCTTCAGTATAGGAATGTTAAAATTTAATCTTTAATAAAAGGTTTTGACAGTTCATTTTCTCTTACTGTTATTATCATATTACTATTTTCAGACACAGTCATAAGAAGGCAAGATTTGACGCTGCATCAGAATTTAAAAGTCCACTTATGTTCACGACAAAAACTAAGAAATTGACCAACAACAAACAGAAAACTAAAAAGAATAAAACTTTCCAAGGAAAAAGAATAAAACTAAAACCCAAAAAGAAATGATAATTACTTGTAGTTTTTATCTGGTGCTCTATGTACGTTTCATTGTATTTAAGACGACCCTCAAAAGAAATAAATGTATACATCATTGAATTGTTTATTGTTGTATATATTATCTATGCACAAGGTTGCAGTTTGCCAGGTTTGTGGAGCACAGGATGTTTATCGTTCTTCCAACCAGCCTCTGTGGTTGTGTGGTTAAGGTTGCTGTCTTCAAATCACTGTAATACCTCACTGATAGAGTGACGTGGGTTCCAGCCACACTACCGACCATGTCTCTTTATGTGAGAAAGTAGGCAGTTGCTTACAAAGGATGGGAGTCTCATACTGGTTCTTCCCAGGAACGATTATCAGGAGAACTGTTCGCCTCATATGACTCCGACTGTTGAAAAGGGACGTGAAACTCGATATAAACAACAACAAAATATTGTTCTTCCCTATGTGAGTGAAGCCTGTCTTCTAAACAATTTTGACTTGAGAATTCCCTTCATGGTTACTTTTCTCTTATATCTAATTCAAAATCCAGTTATCAATGTAACAAACAAATAAGAAAAATTATTATAGGAATGAATTAATGACTGTCCAATTTATACACACCTGAGTACTTTGCACTTCCCCTTGAGAAAGAATAATATTTTAATTCAATGATTTATGATAACCTAGAATTATAATTCTATTTTAATACAATGAAGATTTACAATTGCCAGTACCCGGTACTTCAGCTCAACTTTTTGTACCCTTGCTTGCAGACAGAATACATTATCAATTGCAGAATAATTCCATCTAAGTCCTGTCTGACATCCATTAATTTTTGTCGAACCTGCTTGCGATCAGCTGGACATAGTCGACACAACTGCAGTCACGTGTCTGTACGTTAGCTAGTCAGTTAGTTACAGCATTAAAAACAGTATAAGTTTGTTCAGGCCAAACGACTATGGTGTACGGATACTGAAAATGTGTACCTGAAATATCTGAAACCATAGCTGAAATTCGAACCCCTAATCTTTATTAATTCATTATGATTAACAAGCAAGAACAAAAATTCTGACTTCATGAGGACCAGTGACTTACAAATAAAAACTTACATTTTACCGAACACAATTTTATTGCCTCAAACCAGCTGTTTATATATGCAATAGATGAGAAAATGTAAATGATTTATATCAGTTTTTTTAGACAGACAATATTCTTAGTCAGTGGAAATCACAATACATGTTTATTCAACCCGATACAAAATGTAGAACCATCAGAATACTACCATATACTCCCTAATAATGCACCCCTTTAAGATTCACCGAGTAAATATTAGAACAATTTTTTTATGCTTTGGGTATACTTTGATGGATTATTAAATAATGTAGATATATAATTATTTGTTTTTTAAACATTTAAAAAGGGGAAAGTGTATCAATAAGGGACAGTGCATTGATGAGGGAATTTTAGGTAATAGGTATCTTATAACCCTCTTGAGTGAATTTCAGATCAACTGAATATTAGATTTTTCATGGCTTTATTTTAATGATCTGATCATCATACCAATATATAATATAATCAGGCAAAAATAAATATATAGTATAAATAATGCCCTCACTAAAATAATCTAAAAGATAATCTATGTTTGAAATATCCCCCATGAAGTGCCTGTAATCCCTATTTTACCTGGATCATATATAAAATGCAATTTAAATTTATCAAAATAATGTACATGTACTTGTACACATATTTTGACATCAATGTGAATGAATCTGTCCATGTAGAATTTGCAGAATGATATTGCTGTAGTACAATGCTAAATATACAAAATAAATACATATATATACACTCAGACGTCTACCAATCTTCTTCATCACCCCACCCACCTCCAGCATCACTATCCTGAAGATATAAAAAACATTGACCCAATATGTAGATAAGACACTAATACAGAGCTCAGCAAATATGATCTCAACTTGGCAGGAAAACTTTGGAGTCAAACAAATGCATCATAAATATTGCTACTAACAATGACAGAACTAGTTTTGGTCTAGTAAAGGTTTTTATCCTGTTTCTACATTGTGTTTAGACCTAATAACGCAGTGACTGGATAAACCTGGCTTTATCCTGTCACTAGATCACATGGTCTGCTTTATTTCGTCACTTTGTATACCTATATACAACAAAGTATGCTTTTTATGTTACAAAATGATAAATGATATAAAAATAAAGTGCATATTTAAATTCTCAACGTATTTTAAGTCTTTTACAAATAGCTTGATGATTGTATGGGACTATTTTATTGCCGTGTCATATGCATCATGATGCTGAACGGTTATGAGGCTGTTAAAGAGAGGCATGACATGCGTTTTTAAATAGAGTTTTGTTTTGTTGTAGAAACAGATATTTTGTTGTAGAAACAGGATAAATTGAATACATGGTTGGTGCTGAGATGGAGAAAGTTTATCCGGTTTGGCACGAAAGCTAAAATTGGCTCGCCAGTGGCTCGCCCATTACAACTTTCTAAGCCTCACCGGATAAACCTTAGATAAACACAAACAATTACTGTCCATGATAGGAACTTTCAATCATTACAAGTCTGTTACAGTAAAAATTCTGTTGTTTTTAAAGATTTTAGTCTTTATTTATCTTTAATTTTTTGTTTTTTGAAGTTTCAATTGGGATTTTTATCTGTGAATTGGGAAAAAGATACAATTTGGGAATATGACTGAATATGGGCTTTAAAAAAGCAAAAAAGCCCCTGAAGTCACCTTGAAATTACAAAGAAACAATTGCAGTCTGATCATTGTCTTAATAAATTGATATTTACCTCAATATTTTCTGCCTGAACACTGAAAGTTAGCTGACTTATAGAAGTTTCTCCAGTTTTGTCTGATACATTATTGTCTATATTTTCCATGACAGCTTCTTGTGGATTAACTTTTTTGGATTCTATTTTTGGTGCCATATCAGCAAAAAAGTCAAATGGATCTTCCGTTGTCTTGGAGACTTTAATATCAAGATTCATTATATCAAATTCAGATCCTAACACTTCATTCTTTTTTGCATTTGTAGTATGAGTTGGTTTAATTGACTGAGATTTTCTTTTAGTTTCATCCACTAACTTGTCCACTTCAATTTCAGCTTCACTTTTCTTATCACTTTTAGCTGTTTTTGGCACAAGTTTCATAGCACCTTGTTTAGAATAATTAGAAATGCTGATTTTATCACTAACAGATACAGGATTTGTTTTTGTTTCATTCACGGAACTTGATTCCATTCTTTCTAATTCTTTTTCTATTTCATCACTATAGTTAGAGCCACCACCATCATCATCCGACCAACCAGTCCAATCATCTACATCTTCAACTATCTCTTCTGGTTCATTAGCAGTTTCTTCAAAGTTTTCATTTTTATCTTCCTCAGTTACATGACTGTCAAGTGATTCATCCAGAATTGGGCCATTTTTAGCATCAACGTCATTTGTCATGTTCAGATGTCTGTCAGGAGAATTATTCAGATGATTTATAGTTCTAGGACTTTCCAGCTTGTCACTTTCATTGTCACTGTCTTCCTTCTTCAATGCTGTAAGATAATTTGTTTGTTTGTTTATATTGTTTTTTTTTGCTCCTTTTCAACAGTCAAGAGTCATATGAGGTGGACAGTTCACCTAACCATCGTTCCTGGGAAGAACCAGTACTAGACTAAGCAAGTAAAGCAACTGCCTACTTTTTCACATAAAGAGACATGGTTGGTAGCGGGGCTAGAACCCAGGACCCTCAGTGAGAGGTTACAGTGAGCTCAGCCACCGTAACCACTAGACCATGGAGGGGGGGGGGGTCACTAAAGAAACCTAAGATTAACAAGTAAATAAACAAGAATGTCATTTTTTTCAACATACACAGAAAATGAGATTAACTAAACCAGGGACACAATATTACATAGTGACCCTGACTACACTTTTTCTGTTATACATCATAATGAAAGTGAATTTTACATTAAGAGACTGACCACATTTGAAGTCAAAGACAAGATAGATACAGTCATATATATGAAAACTTCTTCCTGGAGCAAGAAATGAATTATTTCATAAAAAACACAAACCTTTGGACTTCTCACGAGCCAGTTTTCTTTCTTCTCTCTTTCTTCTCATTTCTTCTCTTCTTTGTTCTTTTTCTTTCCATTTTCTGTCAGCATCATCATCTTTCTTGGTTATATTAACAGGTCTTCCATTATCCCTGTTAGTTTTCAAAACAGATATTTTTTCATTAATTTTCTATCACACTTCAAATTCAAATTATTACAATAACAATGATTTGTTGTAAACTTCATAATTTATTTATGGTTCATTGCATTTATTACTTTACATCAAAGAAAGAGAAATTGTTCAGTGATATGAATCATTTACAATAAAACATAACGCATTTAAACCCCTGAAAATTGGACTCCCAGAAAACCGAAATTCTCAGAAAACTGCCGACAAAGTAATCCCTATATGCCGCCTAGTCAGGTGACTAGGGCTGTGGATCGTTGGGTAAGTGGCGATCCGATCCAATCCACGATTCAACACTTACAATTCACAAATTGAATCGCGAATCTTTTGTTATCAAGTAACCAATCTAAAACTTCAAAATTGCAGTCCTGAAAACAGTTATTTTATTTTTTTAAGCAATAATGAAGTAAATCAATGTAAATTGTTCCATGGCTTCAATTTATACGTACTCCCTTCCAGTTAATTGTTTTACCCGCATTATTATCTAAAGAACCAATTGGACATCTTGGAAAAACAAAGTAGTTGTCGAGACAATACCGGGGTATTTATTCAGAGAAATGGGATTTTTAAGAACAAAGAATACATTTTTAATTTGATAAAAAATAAGATCGCGAACCACGCATTTTAGTAATGACGATTATTCATACTCGATTTTACAGCCCTACAGGTGACACAATAATTAAAACTGACCACAATTCACAGCAAGGGAGACAATTCAAACAAAGAACAACACAGTATCACGTGACCAAGATTTACTTCCCTTTCAATCTATTATTGATGAAGTTTTAAAATCCTGAACAATGTTAATTAACTTTTCAGGGGGGCCTCCATAACTGAGGTACATGCCTGTGGTCTTTCTGTAACCCTAGCAGTTGGTGTGACCTTAAACCCCAGAGAGTGTAATTAAATACCTACCTATCAGTGGCTAGATCTACCAGACGAACCTTTTCTGGCATTCCACGCACATTGGAGTATTTATTATTAGGTTGCATACTCTGACTCTAAAAAATAAAAGTTTAAGGCAAAATGATAATTATACATCAAATCAAGAGATTAGTTTTTAGTAAGTTAGACACATGTAAATTTAAGTAAAAATGTTATCAAAGCAGTTTTAAATTCAAGGACAGATTTTCGGTCGGTAATTTACATTCTTTTTAATCGACAGGAAAAAGTCACAAGGTTGTTTAGAGCTTTCTACTTTCATATATTTTTTTGTACATGATTTTGACTATACAATGTATATGAAGAATTTACTTTCAGACTTAGTTCTTTACTGTACTTGGAAAACAATGACTAAAAACTTCACTCAAAGCCAAGTGTTCATCCTAAATCACTGAGGTATTAAACTATGTAAAATTTATGCAGAATCTAAATGAAGTACCTTCGGTAAACCTTCTTTAAAGTATGTCTTGGACTTTCCACCTATAACAATGTCTCTACCAAGTATAGGAATCATGTCAGCCAATGCATGTAGACTTAATGAGGCTATCTGATCACTCGTATCACGAAGTCCTAGAAGAACCTGAATCAATACATAATCAAAATAGTATTGTTTGTTTGTTTACATCAAGTTTTACGCCCCTTTTCAACAGTCAGAGTCAATGAGACGGACAGTTCACAAAGCATCATTCCTGCAAAGAACCAGTACTAGACACCCATCCTCAGTAAGCAACTGCCTACTTTCTCACATAAAGAAACATGGTCTGTAGCGGTGCTCAAACTCACAACCCTCAATCAGAGAGGTTACAGTGATTTGAAGTCAGTGACCTTAACCACTCAACCACGGAGGCAGGTCATCAAAATAGTATGTTGAAGAAATAGGTAAACACTAAACGTAACAAGAGTCATATAATTTTATCCCTTCTGCTGCCAGACACATTATTGCCTACCTTGCCAGGGAATAACCAATTTGACCAATTCCCCAAACTGTTATACCAGTCATGTAGGCAAATATGTAAAGAAGTGTGCAAACGATACACAAATTATTGGCAGTGTAAGAGATTATTAAGTACTAAGAGGATATTAATAAAAAGAAAGTAACAGCTGCCCTAGAAAATTACAGAATCCAGTACTGACTAAACTTGTTTATTTTGTTGACCTGTAAATAAATGTGAAAAAAAATATGCAAACCATAATAAATACAGCCAAACCTATGAACAGAGGTCATTCATGGGAAATACAAAAATTATTAATGTGGCCTTTATGCAGAGGTCATTTTGTTCTCAATAATCAGTTAGTTTTTAAAAGAATGGCCTTTATTCAGAGGTGCCTGTAAATATAGGTTTGACTGTATACTAAATGAATTACATGTAATTAAACAGCTCTAACCTGGGGAAATACATCCAGTTCTAAATCTTCTTTGTCCATCAGATGAACATATGAATGGAAATGTTGTAGTAAAATAATGTGAACATGGAAGTCATGAACGCTAAATATCCGCACTAATTTTGGTGCTATAAACTGTTTGAACACTTTCTCAGAAAAAAGTGGAGTTACTCCAGTCACGCCATCTGGAAAATGAAAAATAATTGGTTGTAACTTGTAGCAAGATCAAGAAAAATCATATATCATCTGTGACAGTTTGGTTGAAGACATAATGTCTAAGGCCATTTGGCAAAATCATTCTCTAGTTGGTGGGACAAATTTTTTGTGTTGAAGATCACTGTGATCTTGACCTTTTACCTACTGACCTCTAAATCTATAGGGGTCATGTCATTCATCACACAATTAACCCGGTTATTCGAAGCAGGGCAAGATAAAACAGAAAGTGAGTTCATGCCCAGCATTGTATAAAATCAACACAGAAAATGTCTCACATGACAAGTAAATTCGAATGGCAAACATAATCATTTTAGACAGTGATAATTTCAAGTGAATTATGAGAAAACATGAGGATTTTGTGATAACGATTTTTGTTTGTTTGGTTGGTTGATAGGAAAATATAATTTTATAATGACCTTTTTTAGGAGTGAGAACATTAGGCAGTACATTTTCCACAGCAGACTGGTCCAAGAAAACAAATCTAGAGAACATTCCTGGTATCAGTCTACGAGCAGTTAATTCTTCTGGCAGGGCGAGCAATTTAGGCAGCAGATTCCTACAAAAGAGAAACAAGCCATTTAGTATGTTTATAACGACAAAATGTGTAAAGATGTAGCCTTTTATGATATAATGTCATAATCACAAGGGATGCATATTTTCAATGGTGACAACTTACGTTTAGGTAATAAAGGGGCTGCAAATGTAGATGATAATTATAGGAATGGGGGACCGAACCTTTTTAGATTTCAAAATTTCATGCTCCCTGTTTAATGAATAACACATTCAGTCTAGACTTTTGTTAATAGTTGGGTATTACAGGAAGTGGAATATGCTTGGTACAAAGTATCTCTTTTTAAAGGACAACAATTTATTTATAATTAATCAAATAACTTACCTGAAAAATAGTTTTCTTTCTTGCTCTGATTTCAGTGTTACATTCCTAAGAAACAGGGCAATTTCTAAAAAGTCAGTGCTGCAAGAAAGAAACAAAATTAACTCATGAACTGAATTCATGACATAATTACACAAACAGAACAGAACATTATGTTATGAAGCAAACAAGTATTTACAAGCATGGATCATGAATTATTTATATGAATGACATTTATTCAAAAGAGAACACTGTAGAAGATATTAAAGATTAAGCAGTACTGAATATCATACAGTAAGGATTTATTCATTGCTCAATCTTAAACACATTACCGGAAGATTCTGAAAATTTGGATCTTCTAAACACTGGTCTTTACAGGTCCCACAGGCATTTAGTATTCCAAAGTAAATGTAGTAAAATGGGTTTAAAAGATCATTAAAGCTTTCCAGATTTTTTCATATAGTACAGCAAACATTACTTGACTTACTGACTTCTAGTGCAACTTGTTTTAAAGAACAATTTAAAGATTTTAAGAATAAAAAATCCATTAAATGTACTGCTACTTATACATCAATTAGATTTGAATCAAGACAAAATCTATTGAATGAACTAACTTAAAAATTTGAATGCATTAAATCTGCTACTTTTACATAAATTAGATTTGAATCAAGATGAAATCAATTGATTGAACTAACTTAAAAATTCGATCACTTAGTAACGACTTTGCCTTAGGTCTTTGTCTAGGGTCTGTGTTCAAACATTCATCTTGTATACGTAACTCAAAAGTCTTTGTTAAATCTCCTGAAAAAATAATCACAATGCAACTTCTCTATATCTGCTCATTTACAAAATGACTGACTCCATTTCAATATGGCCCAAAATACTCAAACATTATCCAAGTTCATAAAATATACACATAATCAGATATAAAATGAATTAACTTAAGCGCTTGTTGCAGAATTGTTGAAGAATTATAATTTTTAATAATTTATAATATTTAAAAATTGATTTAAAAAGTTATCATAAGATTAACTCTATAGCTCTTCTGTCTGACAAAATATTATCAAAAAATGTGAATATTTTCAGCTGACAAAATATTATCAAAATGTGAATATTTTCAGTAGTCTTATACAGGTCTTCAAAACCATCATGCTATCAAGTACAGTGTGGAAGTAAGTCAAAGAGACTAAAAAGCTTGTTAAAACTTACCTAAGTCGTCAAGTTTTTCAAATAGAGATTCAACCATGACAGCAAATGCATAAATATCTCTTGAATGAGCCAAGGATTCATCTGTGGAGACCTTTCCTTGCTGTTAAAACAAAAGTTAATTTGAGTATTGAAATGATCTAGAGAACAGAGTTCAACATGTCGCAAGCAACATCATCAGTTTTTGTTATGAAAAACACAAACAATAATTACTGGAAAACTTCTTATCTTTTATCACATTTAATTTTCACAAAGTAATGACATCATGTTGTCACTGGATTATATTCAATGATGCTTTCATGATATCTTTCAGCATCTTTTCTTTGGGGAGGGGACTTAATGACAAACCAAAGCTAGGATCCTTTAGCGACTTCCTCCTTTAAAGTCGAGGAAGACCGTAAGTGTACATCTGGGTAGAATCATCGACTTTCTGTAAACCAGGACGGCTTCCTCACGTTTGAAATTGGGTCCTCGTTGGAATTATAGGTAAGCTAGGGGGCAAGTGATTCAGGGCTCGACACTAACTTATCTTACATGGTGGACCAGACGACCACCAGCTTTTGAAACCTGCTGGTCCTCAGAATTTCGGGTGGTCCATCTGTCTATTAATGTTATTTGTTTAATTAAGGACGTATATCACAATAAAATCTAACGGACAGAATTTTTTTAAACTTCGCATATATAAAGATTAGTCCTTTCCTACCACAAAAACAAAAAGAAAAATATAGGTCTCCATGCTCATTTGTGAGTTATGCCCGATTGTATGACCCCCCTATAAGACCATTTTGAGCGGATGATAAAAAAACATGTACTTTTGAAAAATGGCTTGTACAACTGTATTTCTTCATCAACAACCAATTTATATACACCGTTTTGATTGGAATAGTGTGCAAATATTGTTTAAAGGACCAAATCTGTCTAATTTTAACCAAATTTTGGGAAAAAATGTATTCATTTATCAAAATCCCTCTAAAAAGGAAGACGATTTAACGTATGATTGAAGAAAAAAACATCCATAATTTTTTTTTCAACGGACAGATTTTTTTAAAACTTCACAGAATTACACATTATATAATACTAAACAACATACGAAGGAAAAAAAGGGGGGTATCCATGCTACTTTTTCTAATACACATGATTAAAGTTGACCGCATGAGTAAAAAGTACACAAAAAAAATCAGGCATTTCAACAAACAACCCTTATAAAATATAAATCAAACACAGTTTTCTTGAATATTTCACTGTTACTTCTCATCATACTATCTAATACATAGTTAAAAGATGTGAATTAATACATAAAAGGCATATTTTTCATAAATTTAAACTAGCACCGAATACAAACTTTCATAATCTAGGGCTGTCGAATACACATTCTTCGTGAGATTAACTAATCGGTATAGTGTACACCTGCGCAGTAGCGATGCGCACTAACAATTGTGATATACGTCTTTAAGAGAAAAATATTGATACTCCTCCTAGAATTTTCAGTTGTCCATCGGACCATTTAAATTACATGAGTTAATGGTCCTGCACTAAAATCACTGGTCTTGGACCACTGGACCAGTGTTAGTGTCGAGCCCTGTGATTACTAGTTATTAGTCATTGACCATAACCACTTGACCTTGGAGGCCTTCTCATTAAATATTGATTTAACATAGAAGATACCTTCTCTTCAGGAGTAATTACAGATTCATTCCTCAACGCTTTATGTGACTCTAGGTAAGTATTAGAACATTCAGAAAACTTGCACATATGTTCCAGTCCGCCTAATCTCCAGCTACCATCTGATGTTACATATACAGCACCAATGTGAACATTGTTATGACTAGATCCAACCTGAAATATTAAATAATATGTATACATATATAAGAACACCACCAAAAATTAGTTACAACCTATGCAGATCAAAATTGTTTTTTTGTGGACTATTATGGGCCGAAAGATTTCCGTGTCAGAAAAGTATGTTTTTCCCATAAATTCATAAAAAGTTCCCCTTAGGTAGAATTTCATTTTTCTTCCAAATATTTTTGGTAAATCAAGATCATTAAAATGACTGTATGATAGATCTCTGTCTGTAGCCATCAAGGTTACAACCTATTGGTATTCTTTTTCATGGTATAGTTCAACCTTATTCCCCTCAACACGCTATTTTCCCCTTTCTAAGGGCCCGCCACCTTTCCCCTGAAGGTAAAAAAACACGAAACCAATCAAGAACGGTGAAAGCAGTCAAACTTCTATAGCTTCCAAGGATAATTAATTTAAATTAAATATCATTATTATGTAGACAGAATAGACATGAGTCATGACATTGTATGGCAGAGCTATTTTTAAATTAAAAAATTGAATTTAACTTACACTGTTCGTTTGTTTGGGTTTTACATCCCCTTTCATTTCAATAGCAAAGAGTCATATGAGGCAAACAATTCACCCACTCATTGTTCCTGGGAAGAACCAGTACTAGACTTCCATTCTTCGTAACTCCATAAGCAACTGCCTTTGACTTACTCATGTAATTTTAAGAGACATGGTCAACTTACACTTTCATGAAGAAAGCTCAAGGCATCTAGTATAGTATGTAGTCCAGCACACACTTCAGTAGGCGACAGTGATTGTAAGATGTCTTGTAATGGTATGGCCTTCTCAGTAATCAGATCTGGTCCATGACTTCCTTCATCTGAGTACAGGAAAGTCAAAATGGATGGATGCCGCACCAATTTGAGATTCTGTTTGTAAAGATAAAGAATAAATTTAATTTAGTTTATACTGGATATGTCATGAAAGTGCCAAATGCATTTTAAACCACACACAAAAGACAGTATCCGGGATACTTAGTAATTAAAGAATACAGATTAATACGATACTTAATACACAATATTCACAAATATTTATTTAGAGTTGGCACATTGTTATACTGATTGTAAATATTATTGAAGGCCTAATATTGATAGATGCTGGCATTCAGTCCCTACCACAGTGGACATTTATAACTAAAACCTGTCACTGTCTCTGTTGTAACAAGGCAACAGACTTACACAGCACAGTAAATGATGACATCATATACTGTTAACATTTTAGCACGGAAAATGTTTGATATCAGTAGATCAACACAACACAAAGTCGAATTTTACCATAGTCAACTTTCTCATGACATCATGACGTTTCTTGTCATTTTTTGACACATTGAATCGTGTGATTTCAGTGCCGTCAGCGAGTTTTCCATGTCGAATGGTCCACAAATCGTACGTGGTTGGACTTTCCCACTCACATTCTTCAAATATACTGCATTCATTTCCCATATTCTCAGATCTGTCTGGATCAACCGGCACTCAATTAACGCAACATTTCAATATTTTCCTTTCGTCCATGACAAACCTCCTGACTGAAGAGTTATCGATTGAGGCTAAAACCCGTTTCTTTCCGTTTCATACCTGACACAGTATAGTATAATCAAAACACTGAGAGTACTGTCAGGAGCGAATAAAGCCATCCTTAAAAATTAAAGGCCAGTGTAATCATCATTATGAATTAGAATTTAATGTCAAGTATATACAAGTGCATATAGTCTGGACACAATGTACATCTTTAGGCCAATTAAACACAATTACAAAGAAAAAGCAACATCTTTTAACTGTTTGCCTGGGAGAAATACTTCTATTTCCAAAGCTAAAAGTCATGACAAACAGTGACAAATTACAAGCTACTGCATATTTTGAAAACCAAACAAAGACAGTGCCTTCAGTGATTTGATCTTTATATGTAACATAAATACGCTTTAATATGTAAATCATATAAACCATATTGCACTTCTGACCTTGTGTCATTATGTAACACCACTACTGCTTATAGTTCTGTTTTGTCTGTGATATAATTTCCCTAAGCTTATTCACACCAAATGAATTCAATATTCTTGTTCAGAAAAATTGTAACATTATAATAAAACATGCTTTCTGTGTATTGATTGCATGTACGTGTATTATAAACCACGCGGACTGAGTTAGTTTCGGTTCAGAATGATGATGTATTCAATATATTCTTGCTATTTATATAGCCACATACGTCAAATAAATACGAGTACGTCTATCAAGTGTACATACAAAACATATGATTAACGGCAAACGTCACCGAATGGTTAGGATGTCCGCCTTCGGAGCGTGAGATCGAAGGTTCGAATCCCAGTGTAGACTGGGCTAGACCTGATGCGGTCGGTTGGTGAGCCACCAACTACTAGTAGTTAGATAATGGTTACCGTAGACCGATCTCAGCCAGGCGCTCGGAAAACAGAGAATTAAGGGATTTGGGATGTACTGTGTGCACAAAAGACAGGTGTCTCATAATCCAGCTTGGCTGGCCCTTTCAATGGGCGTGACACAATAATAAACAAAACCCATATTAACAAGTGTAAAATCTACATAATCACACAATACACACATTCATGGTTCTACATACACTGAGCAAACTTTCTAAACGTCCACCATGTATTTTACAGCGTTCCAGAAGAAAATCACACTTAGTTGATCATCAGATGGACATTCAATCCGATATTCATTTCAAATTTTCGATTTCATTAAGTAGTTTGTAAGTATTGGAAAACTTAAGACTTACAATATGTAATTCACTTAATTAGGTTCTTTCAAGAATCGAGTTTTATTGGATGGCTGTTTAGAAATTCGACTCAGAATATATGTATATTAATTACGGATGTGTGAATATACGTTTAATGCAGTTTTATTCTCCCTTATGCCCCTCTGAGTCTATGTAATACATTTGTATATTCTTGTTAATAAATAACACATTAAATTTGTATCTAATATTAGAGATACAGCATCACATTTGTTTTGTAGAGAAAAAAGAACAATAACTCACACAAATTATATAAATATATATATTGATTTCTATCATAAATACAAAATATATCCGTGATTTACGAAATCTTGTATCGTCATCGTTTATCACTGGTAGAAAAACACATCAGTGAATGTACATGTGTTAACCTTCTGTTATGTATACATGTATATAGTCATTCCGATTTAATTTTATTTATATATATTATTATATTATTTACAAAACTACCGACCCTGAATAATTATTCCCTGGTGACCAGTGTCATTTGAAATTTCTAAATAAAAATTATCAGTTTAAAATCTGTTTTTGTTGCATCAAGTCAATGTTAGACTCATATTTTTATACATGTATACATATAGAAAAGTACATAATTTATAAGACTAGTTTATTGTTTACTTGTAGCACAAAATATGATATTTTAGT
Source organism: Lutraria lutraria (assembly GCA_964023205.1). Classification (NCBI taxonomy): domain Eukaryota; kingdom Metazoa; phylum Mollusca; class Bivalvia; order Venerida; family Mactridae; genus Lutraria; species Lutraria lutraria. The sequence goes on along the minus strand of OZ026840.1, from coordinate 35,819,699 downwards.
GAAGTACGTCTTGCCCAGTATTCACAAAAGTCAGGTACGTTTTATTTGTCATCATTTGACAACTAAATAGAAGTTGAATTCAAGAATTCTTAGAGTCATGTGATCAAATATTAAAAAAAAAAAAAACTGTAAAAAACCCAAAAGCCGGACTCACTGAAAACCGGAATTCCTTGAAAATCGGACGATTTTTCAAGTCCCGTTTTTTTCACGGAATTTATCAATGTAGTTCTACGAAAGCTGGATTTCTCGGAAAACATGAAATTTGACCCAGTCCGGAAAGGGTCCGGGTTTTCAAGGGTTTAACCTTTTTTTTTTTGTAATGGCGTCAGTCTTGATATAAACTGGTTCCCGTTCCATGTTGCAGTGCACCTTTGTACACATAAGTCAACGGGAACCAGTTTAGTCTTGACATTGCTTCACTGTAGTATTAACCACATTACAGTCTATGCGGGTGTTCCGTAAAGTGGTACCTCGGACCCTTCCTTTTGTCAATACTCACAACAGCACCATTATTGTCTGGTTTTTCAACAAGTTGAATAAAGACTGAAGCAACATCTTCAATACTGAAATAAAATAAATGTACAATAAGGAGAATAATTAATCTTTCATTCCAGCTCAACTTAATTTCAATGCGCCTTATACTGAGTTTACTGAATGAGCCTAGCGTATTAGCCGTTTTACACCCGAAACGATGCTGTGGCCATTGTACTTGTTCTAACCGAAGAAAGAAATCGGGATCCAAAGCCACAAATTATAACCAGACCAGCTCTGTCTTAACTTAACTCACTGGGCGGACTCAATGATTAGTTTTATTAAAAAAAGTTTTTTCATCGTACCTATTGATTCCCATTTTCTTGATTATTCCTGTAACTGCTTCCTTGTTTTCCTTAAAGCTACACAATGGAGGCTCATCAGTATTAAACACGTCAGTTAACATGTTCGTCTCACTGAAGGCCGGACAGAGGCAAGCAAAACTTACACCTAACAAATCAACTTGAGGATTAGCCTATAAAAAGTAGACAAACATATTCTTTCTTTATATCTACATGTAATTTATTCGACACTAAGAAAATGGTCAACTTATCACTAAGCTGGGACCAATATTGGTCCCAGCACTAAGTCGCAGGTGACAAATGTAACTAAAAATATTTGCTACTAATTATGCAGAAACATATATATATACCGTAGTCATAACATGAAACGCATTTTTATCAATATTTCTACGAATGTGGAAATATTAGATTTTAAAGTTAAAACAAGTACTTAAAGATTGTTTAGTATTGTATAAATAACAAAACAGGATCATACTTACAGCCCAGCCACGCGTATAACCCACAACACCATATTTTGAGGCTGCATACGCAGGCATAAAGAAAACAGGAAATAAACCTGAAACATAAATAAAACGTATATTAAGATAGCATACAAGTATTTGATGTACTCTGCATGTATTGGCATTAATTCCAGAAACGTATAACTTTTTTTTCATTTTGAGAAGTGCACGTTTACATGTAGATACCGTCTAACCTTTAAAACAAAGAGCTCCGTTGAGGAAGACTAAATATGGCCTTTATTGCGACCCATATTCGGAGGTCATTTTTGCTAAATAATCGGATATTGGAAGAATGACCTTCGTTCACATGGTGGCCTTTCTTAATTCATAGGATGAAATTAATATAAATGCAGTTATTGAACATAAATTTATTATTATGAGTGCTGATATCTACAGCCAAGTGGTCACCATGTGACTGTTTGTGTTTATTAATTAATTAATAAACCAATTACCACCAGTTGAAGCTACATTGACAATTAATCCTCCTTTGCCGCCTTGGTCTTTTCTCATATGTTGTAAGGCCAAGGATGTTCCTTTGATGGTACCAAGCTGAAACAGTTAGATATACAATTGTATGCATTAACAGGACCAGAGACCTTTACTATACATGTATTGTATAGGTCTTTGTCAGGACTAAATTCTTCCACTGCCGTATTTTATATATAACAGCAAACACAGTGCCAACCAACTTTCCAAGAATTTCTGGTATTATGATGCCATTTCGAAAGAACTGCATGATGCCATTTCTAAAAAACTGCATGATGTCATTTCTAAAGAACTGCATATCTTTTTTATTCTTGAAGATAATGGCTTCATAGTTTGAACATGAAAAGATCTACAGAATACATTTTATGTGAGAAAGTAGGCAGTTGCTTACGGAGGATGGCAGTCTAGTACTGGTTCTTCCCAGGAACGATGCTTAGGTGAATTGTCCGCCTCATATGACTCTGACTGTTGAAAAGGGGCGTAAAACCCGATATAAACAAAAAACAAAATACAGAATACATTTGATTGAAAAGGACTACGTTGTTAAGCGATTATGGTCTCTGTGAGACTAGAAGTAACTATAGCCCTCACTGCTGTGAGTTCAAATGCCACCCGGTACCAGACAAATTTCACATGTATATAAGGGAGCTGTCCTCTTGTTAGCTTACAGAGGGTCAATGGTATAACCCATGTGTACGTCTAGGGTCTTCCTCAAGTTTTAAAGTTGGAAAAGCCGCCAAAATGACCCTCAATGTTGGTGAGACGTAAATTCCACGTGAAAAAAAAATAAACCCATAAAACAATATCCGGACAGCGTGATGAAGTAAACAATGGACACGGTGTCTGTACCACGTGACTTTCCATGATGTGTGTGGAACAAAATTAGTATTTTAAAACAAACGCTCGGTCCAGATAACATGCTTGCTCTTTGGTACCTTCTTTCATACTTCATCAATTCTCATAGGATAAAGTGGAGAGCCGTCTCAACAAAGAACTGACACATACATATACTGATTTGTTTTGGAAAGACATCGTTATTTTTAGAAGCGAAAGAGGAGCGACAGCTTCTAGATGATACACTCAGTTTTGTATTTATAAAAACGTGACGCCTCTTAACCATACATTCGCGTTGAAAAATAGTACCATGCACTCTACCGATTGAATATAAAGTACGGAATGGATTCGATCTCGTGAAAGGAATTTCTTATTTGCGAGATGGGTTTACATAATACATCTTTGTTAAGACAACTTCAAAATAAATGAATTCTTATTAAAACAGAACTATGAACAACCCGTTTGACTGAATTCGGGACGTTTAAATACTTTTTTCAATCCAGGCTCCCTAGCAGTGTAGGCGGACACTCAACCACATCCCTAAAGAGTAAATCCTACAGAAGGATGAATACTAACTCTAATATAATCACGACGTTTTAAGAGTCAGATGTGCTTTTACAGTGAACAGAAAGTTGACGTATGAGTTTACTATCAACTTAAACAGAATTAGGAGCATAACAAGTGGACCTCTACCAAATGTCGATCTTCATTACACTGGGCCAAAACTGACTCTTCCTTTTGAGGAAACTATTAGTCCAAACAATAAACTAGTATACATGTGGGTTTTTTAACATTGTGGCCTAGAGTTGGTTGATATTTTTGGTATTATCTAATGCACATCTACCAAGTATTATCAATCACATTTTAACTTTAGCTTCTGACAAAACTTACTCTTATTGCTTTGATTTAAGATTAAGGCATATCATGACAATTTCATGTCACTCAAATACGCGTTCGCCAAAATCTTTAAAAACATCCTAGAGAAGATATCAATTATATGTAACCTGGATCGAGCGTTTTTTACCTAATTTGTTTCACGCATATTATGGAAAGTAACCATGTGTATATAACCAAGTCAACTTACAAGATTTATTTCCACTGTCTTTTCCGGTAAATTTTCATTTAAGATGCCTGCATTGTTTACCATTAAATCGACACTGTTAAACTTCTCTGTAGCAGCTTTCCATAGCTCTAAAAAAATGAAGATACATTGACTATGTGTATGTTTTATGTTTCCGTGCTTTATATTTTGCAGATAGAGAATTAAAGGTCGGCACCACCCCCCAAAAAGCTACAGAGCAGGTGGGGTAACGTAAATACGATTATTTAGCTGACCTTATGCAGTATGTATTTTGTTATAATTTCTAAAAGTCCACCTTGAAAAACTCGAATATTGGAAGAACAATACAAGCGAATTTAACAATACTTAAAATACTGTATTTCATTTACTTTCGTTGGGCTCAATTTTCGTGGTTTTTACTAAAAATGGCTTATTCGTGGGGACATCATTCGTGGATTTTAATTTTTGAAAGAAAAAACATTATCTCTGCAGTTAAATTCTTGGGGATTTGATTTCGTGGATAGGCGGACCCACAAAATCCACGAATTAAATCCCCAACGAAAATTAATGATTCCACAGTATAGACACAGAAATTAAAGCAAATGTAGAATTGACTATATTGAAATTCCACCTTAAAGTCAATCAAGTTTTGTTAATGATTTTCTTCTAGTGCTATAGGTGCCTTAATATAACTAGTATTGATATCAATATTAACTGTTTACCTTTAAAATCAGCCTCACATGAGACATCGCACTTCTTAAACATCGAGGTATCTTCACCATATTTCTGTTTAAATATTTGTTCTGTCTTCAAGCCTTCCGACACGTTCACATCGGCAATACATACCTAAAAACAATTTAGTCATTATTATACTAAGTATGCGAATTAATTAATAATTATGTGTCTGACACACCGCATTTAGACGGTAGATATTATGATATCGGAAAATTCTAAATAAGTTTTATTCTTTTCTATATTATTACAAAATGTACTTAGAAGTAATTAAATTGTAAAAAATATTCAATTAGGTATTTTACAATAATTTTATGGATGAGACATCCGTATGTTATATACTAATATATGTGTATACATGAACAACGTAGGTCTTAAAACGTCCTTTTATACGCAGATAAAAATAATAAGATCATAGATATTTTCCCGACATACACGTAAGTATGGAACCTACCTTTCCGCCTCTTTTCAGCAACTCTTCAGTAAAGGCCTTCCCGAAGCCTCTGGCTCCACCCGTAACTATAGCAACAGATCCAGATATCCTCATTGTGAAACTTATATCATATTCTAATTAATCTAAAATGAAAATATAAATTCTAGTTGATGTCCATCCAACTAAGATTAAAGTTTGATACGAATCGGAGATGAAATCAAGTCCGGACATATGATACTTAAATCAATGTTAATAAATACTTAAAATCGAAATCAGTATATATCTACTGATAAACACATGAATATTATTGTAAACAATTATCGTACGAATCAACATCCGGAATCGATTTTAATTTCCTGATTAAAATAAAACCAATTATGACCATCGTCTTTATCATGCCACATCTTTGTCAACACTATCGTCATTTATCCCTTGCCATAGGGAGCCAGTACATGTATGTCGGATTGTGTGATGTAAAATGATGAATTTAGCCATAAATATGTTTCTGGTTTGTGATACTACTTTAGGCCAACACTCATCAGATTTTGCATTATTCCGACAACGTGCTCTTTAATGCCTTTGCCCCATGCTGAGCATCAATTTGAAATAAAAATTTGCAATTTTCATCAATATACCGCTTTAGCATAACCATCATGATCATGATGATTATCAACGTAATCGTTATTTTCGTTGTCTACGTCGTTATTATCATTATCATCATTATCATCATTATCATTATCATCAATATCATCATTATCATCAATAGTATCAATATCATCATCATTATCATCATTATCATTATCATCATCATCATTATCATTATCATCATTATCATCATTATCATTATCATCATCATCATTATCATCATCATCATTATCATCATCATCATCATCATTATCATCATTATCATCATCATCATTATCATCATTATCATTATCATCATTATCATCATTATCATCATCATCATTATCATCATTATCATTATTATCATTATCATCATCATCATCATCATTATCATCATTTTCATTATCATCATTATCATCATCATCAATATCATCATCATCATTATCATCAATATCATCATCATCATTATCATCATTATCATCATCATCAATATCATCATCATCATTATCATCAATATCATCATCATCATTATCATCAATATCATCATCATCATTATCATCTTTATCATCATCATCATCAATATCAGCATCATCATTATCATCAATATCATCATCATCATTATCATCAATATCATTATCATCAATATCATCATCATTATCATCAATATCATTATCATCAAAATCATTATCATCATCATCATCAATATCATCATCATTATCATTAATTTCATCATCATCATTAATATCATCATCATTATCATTTTTAATATCAATATCATTATCGTCGGCGAAAGCACAAACAAAAGAAGCATAAACAGAAATAGTAATTAAGAGTCAGCACCTGATCAGCAGTAAGCTATTGTCAGCAGTATAGCTGTATACATAGTCAGGATTTTGCCGACAACGACGTACATTTCTTTTATTCGTTACTAAAGTAAACAGATAGGTTAGATGAATTATCATAAAACTGCCAGTTACATGAATTTACAGAATACCTTTAAATGTACTCTACCGCTTTCTTCTGACTCCAAAATCTGTTTTTAAAGGTGGTTCGAATGAAACAGTAATGTACTGATAAGGCACTGTGGTAAAATATCTGTTTTGGACTTTGAACTATTACTTTATGAACTTTTAAGGACAAGATAGTGCATGTAATCGACTAATCTGCGAAATGTTTATGGTAGGTGTATGGATATGTTAATGCTGTGCTAAAAGCACCATGCATGCATATCAAGCAATACTAGTTAAATCACATTGTACGAGTTGCACACAATCGATACATAATATATTTGTTCGTTTAACGGCTTCTATCCCTCCACTGTATGCCCCATGTTTATTTTATACATGTATATAAAAATGCTTACTTTACAATGATCTTTTTGCAATTCTTCGACGTATCAACACTGTTGGATGTGATAAATGTTACACGTTCACAGTAAAATATCCTCCGATTTACACAGTATGTTTGTGTGTTCTACATATCAACATAAGTCGCTGTGTAATGATTGTATGTTCACGATTAAATGGGCTCATGACATACAGTTATATTATCTAGAACGTTTATTATACGAGATAAATTATTGAAATTTCCGACATTGCTTTAAGTCAGTGATATGAAATTTATTTAAACTTTTGACGATAAGTTGGTCGAATAAATTCATGTAGTTTAACTCAGGCACATACGAAGCAATTTCAGATTTGGGGTGCGCTTATTTTAGATTTTGTCTATCAAAATTCAAGGGGGAGATAGGGGACGTCGGTTATATATAGCCCCTCAATTTCAATTACCGTTGCAGCCGAAATTGTGGGACGTATATATCTCTCTATAATTATGTTAGTACGGCCCCTTTAACTTGTCGGGTTTTTCACACAGTATAGCTGTGAATTTTGTAAAGAAATGGAATGATGCGGTATGTGAACATGCATGTATAAAGCGCAAAGACAAGACATGTATACATGTATAAATCTAGGACGGTAGACTGACTAGGATCTCACACGTGCCTGTGTAACTTATTAAATATCTAATATTATTGTTCATACTTATGTACATTAAGCTTAAGTTAAACGTGAAATTAAGATATTCTAAGGTTATCTGTTTTTATATATTCAAACATAATTTTCGCGTTTACTCCCGACAGTGGCACGTACAAAGAGAGATAAGTTTTGATATATTGTTTTAGAACTAGCTGGAAGAGTTGTTTCCCTTTAATGCTCCGTAAAGTACTCAGGTCATAGGTAAACAATTCATGAAATACACGAAGAACGCGATGCCAGTCTCAGGACAGCGCCAAATTCACACACAGGACAGACGTACACCATCAATATTCATATTATCCTGTAACCATAATTTTTCTAGACGAATTATACTTACGAGTATTTGTTTATTATAGCTGTTTGCGAGTACTTACTGTAGTGTCTATTACTAGTTTGGCTAATCCTGACCATTTGATTGGCTAATGGTGATGAATGAATCTATTAATAGTTGACAGGTAAGAAAATCATGAAGGCATTGCCTAGATAAGTTGTTGTGTGGCTATTTGAAGTTCAATGTGGTTGTATGATAGTGCTCAGATTTATGGTGAATTCGTTAACATTTACGGTTGATTCTAATCTAAGAAAAAGCAACATCTTGCCTGGGAGAAATACTTCTATTTCCAAAGCTAAAAGTCATGACAAACAGTGACAAATTACAAGCTACTGCAGATTTTGAAAACCAAACAAATTCAGTGCCTTCAGTGATTTGATCTTTATATGTAACATAAATACGCTTTAATATGTAAATCATATAAAGTTTATAAACCATTGAACTTCTGTCCTTGTGTCATTATGTAACACAACTACTGCTTAGCTCTGCTTCGTCTGTGATATAATTTCCTTAAGCTTATTCACACCATATGAATTCAATGTTCTGGTTAAAAAAAGTGTAAAATCTACATAATCACACAATACACACATTCATGGTTCTACATACACTGAGCAAACTTTCTAAACGTCCACCATGTATTTTACAGCGTTCCAGAAGAAAATCACACATAGTTGATCATGCATCAGATGGACTAACTATACATTCAATCCAATATTCAATTCATTTTGAAAATCTTCGATTTCTTTAAGTAGTTTGTAAGTATTGGAAAACGTAAGACTTACAATGTAATTCACTAAATTGGATTCTTTCAAGAATCGAGTTTTATTAGGTGGCTGTATAGAAATTCGACTCATTGTATACGTATATTTATGTGTGAATATACGTTTTATGCAGTTTTATTCTCCCTTATGCCCCTCTGAGTCTATATATGTAATACATAATTTCTATATTCTTGTTAATAAATAACACATTAAATGTTTATCTAATATTTGAGATACAGCATCACATTTGTTTTGTAGAGAAAAAAGAACAATAACTCACACAAATTATATAAATATATATATTGATTTCTATCATAAATACAAAATATATTCGTAATTTACGAAATCTTGTATCGTCATCGTTTATCACTGGTAGAAAAAAACACATCAGTGAATGTACATGTGTTAACCTTCTGTTATGTATACATGTATATAGTCATTCCGATTTAATTTTATTTATATATATTATTATATTATTTACAAAACTACCGACCCTGAATAATTATTCCCTGGTGACCAGTGTCATTTGAAATTTCTAAATAAAAATTATCAGTTTAAAATCTGTTTTTGTTGCATCAAGTCAATGTTAGTCTCATATTTTTTATACATGTATACATATAGAAAAGTACATAATTTATAAGACTAGTTTATTGTTTACTTGTAGCACAAATATGATATTTTAGTGAAGTACGTCTTGCCCAGTATTCACAAAAGTCAGGTACGTTTTATTTGTCATCATTTGACAACTAAATAGACGTTGAATTCAAGAATTCTTATAGCCATGTGATCAAATATGGGTTAAAACAATACAAATGCACAGTAAAACCCCCAAAAGCCGGACTCCCTGAAAACCGGACGATTTTTCAAGTCCCGTTTTTTTCACGGAATTTACCAATATAGTTCTCTAAATGCTGGATTTCTCAGAAAACCGGATTTTTTACCAAGCCCGGAAAAGGTCCGGGTTTTCAGGGGTTTAACAGTATTTTTTGTGATGGCGTCAGTCTTGATATGAACTGGTTCCCGCTCCATGTTGCAGTGCACCTTTGTACACACAAGTCAACGGGAACCAGTTTAGTCTTGATATTGCTTCACTGTAGTATTAACCACATTACAGTCTGTGCGGGTGTTCCGTAAAGTGGTACCTCGGACCATTCCTTTTGTTAATACTCACAACAGCACCATTATTGTCTGGCTTTTCAACGAGCTGAATAAAGAGTGAAGCAACATCTTCAATACTGAAATAAAATAAATGTACAATAAGGAGAATAATTAATCTTTCATTCCAGCTCAACTTGATTTCAATGCGCCGCTGAGATTTTACTGAATAAGCCTAGCGTATTAGCCGTTTTACACTCGAAACTATCCTGTGACCATGGTATTCGTTCTAACTAACGAAAGAAATCGGAAGATCAGTTTCGAGTTTTATAGACTCGAACCTAGGCTCCAAAGTCACAAATTATAACCAGACCAGCTCTGTCTTATAACTTAACTCACTGGGCGGACTCAATGATTAGTTTTATCAAAAAATACTTTTTTCATCGTACCTATTGATTCCCATTTGCTTGAATATTCCTCTTACTGCTTCCTTGTTTTCCTTAAAGCTACACAATGGAGGATCATCACTATGTAAGGAATCAGTTAACATGTTCGTCTCACTGAAGGCCGGACAGAGGCAAGCAAAACTTACACCTAACAAATCAACTTGAGGATTAGCCTATAAAAAGTAGACAAAAATATTCTTTCTTTATATCCACATGTAATTTATTCGACACTAAGAAAATGGTCAACTTATCACTAATCTGCAACAAATATTGGTCACACGTGACTGCAAATGTAACTAAAAATATTCGCTACTAATTACGCAGAATTATATATATACCGTAGTCATAACATGAAACGCTTTTTTATCAAAATTTCCTCATTAATTTTGTAGAAATAAAGTTAAAACAGGTGCTTAAAGTTTTTAGTATTGTATAAAATAACAAAACAGGATCATCATAAAAATACTTACCGCCCAGCCACGTGTATAACCCACAACACCATATTTTGAGGCTGCATATGCAGGCATAAAGAAAACAGGAAATAAACCTGAAACATAAATAAAACGTATATTAAGATAGCATACAAGTATTAGATATACTCTATATGTCGTGACATTAATTCCAGAAACATATAACTTCTTATTTTTGAGAAATGCACGTTTACATGTAGATACAAATGTACCGTGTAACCTTTAAAACAAAGAGCTCCGTTGAGAAAGACTAAATATGGCCTTTATTGCGACCCATATTCGGAGGTCATTTTTGCTAAATAATCGGATATTGGAAGAATGACCTTCGTTCACATGGTGGCCTTTATTAATTCATAGGCTGAAATTAATATAAATGCATTTATTGAACATACATTTATTATTATGAGTGCTGATATCTACAGCCAAGTGGTCACCATATGACTGTTTGTGTTAACTAATTAATTAATTAATTATTCAATTACCACCAATTGAAGCTACATTGACTAGGGTCTTCCTCAAGTTTTAAAGTTGGAAAAGTCGTCAAAATGACCCTCAATGTTGATGAGTCGTAAAATCCACGTGAAAAAAATAAACCTCTAAAACAAAATCCGGACAGCGTGATGAAGTACAAAAAATGTAATAATAATGAACACGGTGTCTGTACCACGTGACTTTCAATGATATGTGTGGAACAAATTAGTATTTTAAAACAAACGCTCGATCCGAATAACATAATTATTCTTTGATACCCTTTCTTATAATTCATCAATTCTCATAGGATAAAGTGGAGAGCCGTCTCAACAAAGTAACTGACGCATACATATACTGATTTGTTTTGGAAAGACATCGGTATTTTTAGAAGCGAAAGAGGAGCGACAGCTTCGAGATGGTACACCCAGTTTTGTATTTAAAAAACTTGACGCCTCTTATCCATACATTCGCGTTGAAAAATAGTACCATGCACTCTACCGATTGAATATAAAGTACGGAATGGACTCGATCTCGTGAAAAGAATTTCTTATTTGCGAGATGGGTTTACATAATACATCTTTGTTAAAACAACTTCAACATAAATGAATTCTTATTAAAACAGAACTATGAACAACCCGTTATACTGAATTCGGGGCGTTTTAATACTTCTTTCAATCAAGGCCCCCTAGCAGTGTAGGCGGACCACATCGCTAAAGAGTAAATCCTACAGAAGGATGAATACCAATTCTAATATAATTACGACGTTTTAAGAATCAGATGTGCTTTTACAGTGAACAGAAAGTTGACGTATGAGTTTACTATCAACTTAAACAGAATTAGGAGCATAACAAGTGGACCTCTACCAAATGTCGATTATCATTACACTGTGCTAACACTGACTCTTCCTTTTGAGGAAACTATTAATCCAAACAATAAACTAGTATACATGTGGGGTTTTTAACATTGTGGCCTAGAGTTGGTTGATATTTTTGGTATTATCTAATGCACATCTACCAAGTATTATCAATCACATTTTAACTTTAGCTTCTGACAAAACTTACTCTTATTGCTTTGATTTAAGATTAAGGCATATCACGGCAATTTCATGTCACTCAAATACGCGTTCGCCAAAATCTTAAAATAATCCTAATGAAAATATCAATTATATGTAACCTGGATTTGTTCCACGCATATTATGGAAAGTAACCATGTGTATATAACCAAGTCAACTTACAAGATTTATTTCCACTGTCTTTTCCGGTAAATTTTCATTTAAGATACCTGCATTGTTTACCATTAAATCGACACTGTTAAACTTCTCCGTAGCAGCTTTCCATAACTCTAAAACAATGAACTGGATACATTGACTATGTGTAAGTTTTATGTTTTCGTGCTTTATATTTTGCAGATAGAGACATAAAGGTCGGCACCACCCAAAAAAAAGCTACAGAGCCAGTGGGGTAACGTAAATACGATTATTTAGCTGACCTTATGCAGTATGTATTTTGTTATACTTTCTAAAAGTCCACCTTGAAAAACTCGAATATTGGAAGAACAATACAAGTGAATTTAACAATTCTTAAAATACTGTATTTTCATTTATTTTCGTTGGGCTCAATTTTCGTGTTTTTTACTAAAAATGCGGCTATTTCTTGGAGACATGAATTCGTGGATTTTGATTTTTGAAAGAAAAAACATTATCTCTGCAGTTAAATTCGTGGGGTTTGATTTCGTGGATGGGCCGACCCACAAAATCCACGAAATTAAATCCCCAACGAAAATTAATGATTCCACAGTATAGACACAGAAATTAAAGCAAATGTAGAATTGACTATATTGAAATTCCACCTTAAAGTCAATCAAGTTTGTTAATGATTTTCTTCTAGTGCTATAAAGGGCAATTAAGATGGACGTTTAGAAATTCGGGTCAGCGTATTGATAGAAAGGTTAGTTTATTCTTTGTGTGATGCATTCCATGTATTATGTTTTATACAAACAACAATATTAATAATACATGCATAGATATACGTATATACGTCTCGAGTATACTAATGTAAATTTGTATTAAATATAAAAAGTTAAGCGATGCCTTAATATAACTAGTATTGATATCAATATTAACTGTTTACCTTTAAAATCAGCCTCACATGAGACATCGCACTTCTTAAACATCGAGGTATCTTCACCATATTTCTGTTTAAATATTTGTTCTGTCTTCAAGCCTTCCGACACGTTCACATCGGCAATACATACCTAAAATCAATTTAGTCATTATTATACTAAGTATGCGAATTAATTAACAATTATGTGTCTGATACACCACATTTAGACGGTAGATATTATGATATCGGACAATTCTAAATAAGTTTTATTCTTTTCTATATAATTACAAAATGTACTTAGAAGTAATTAAATTGTAAAAAATATCTAATAAGGTATTTTACAATAACTTTATGGATAAGACGTGCGTATGTTATATACTAATATGTACATAAAACACGTAGGTCTTAAAACGTCCTTTTATACGCAGATAAAAATAATAAGATCGAAGAACTTTTCCCGACATACATACACGTAAGCATGAAACCTACCTTTCCGCCTCTTTTCAGCAACTCTTCAGTAAAGGCCTTCCCGAAGCCTCTGGCTCCACCCGTAACTATAGCAACGGATCCAGATATCCTCATGGTGAAACTTATATCATATTCAAATTAATCTAAAATGAAAATATAAAACTAATTTTAGTTGATGTCCATCCCGCTAAGATTAACGTTTAATATGAATCGGAGATGAAATCAAGTCCGGACATATGATACTTAAATCAATGTTAATACATACTAAAAATCGAAATCAGTATATATATATATAATTTATCTACTGATAAAAACATTTTAATTTCCTGATTAAAATAAAACCAATTATGACCATCGTCATTATCATGCCACATCTTTGTCATAACTATCGTCACTCATCACATGACATAGGGAGCCAGTACATGTATGAGATTGTGTGATGTAAAATGATGAATTTAGGCATAAATAAATATGTTTCTGGTCTGTGATACCACTTTAGACCAACACTCATCCGATTTTGCATTATTCCGACAACGTGCCCTTTAAGGCCTTTGCCCCATGCTGAGCATCAATTTGAAATAAACATTTGCAATTTTCATCAATACCGCTTTATCATAACCATCATGATCATGATGATTATCAACGTAATCGTCATTTTCGTTGTCTACTTCGTTATTATCATCATCATCATAATCATCAATATCATCAATATCATCATTATCATTAATATCATCATTATCATCATTATCACTGATATCATCATTATCATTATCATCATTATCATTAATATCATCATTATCATGATCATCATTATCATTAATATCATCATTATCATTAATATCATCATTATCATTAATATCATCATTATCATTATCACTAATATCATCATTATCATCATTATCATTAATATCATCATTAATATTAATATCATCATTATCATCATTATCATTAATATCATCATTATCATTATCATCAATATCATCATTATCATTAATATTATCATTATCATTATCATTAATATCATCATTATCATTATCATCATCATCATTATCATCATTATCATCATTATCATTATCATCATAATCATTAATATCATCATTATCATTAATATCATCATTATAATTATCATCATCATCATTATCATCATTATCATTAATATCATCATCATTATTATCATCATTATCATTAATATCATCATTATCATTATCATCATTATCATCATTATCATTATCATCATAATCATTAATATCATCATTATCATTAATATCATCATTATAATTATCATCATCATCATTATCATCATTATCATTAATATCATTATCATTAATATCATCATTATCATTATCATCATCATCATTATCATCATTATCATCATTATCATTATCATCATAATCATTAATATCATCATTATCATTAATATCATCATTATAATTATCATCATCATCATTATCATCATTATCATTATCATCATAATCATCAATATCATCATTATCATTAATATCATCATTATAATTATCATCATCATCATTATCATCATTATCATTAATATCATCATCATTATTATCATCATTATCATTAATATCATCATTATCATCAATATCATCATTATCATTATCATCAACATCATTATAATCAGTATCATCATCATCATTATCATTATCATCAATATCATCATTATCATTATCATCAATATCATCATTATCATTATCATCAATATTATCATTATCATTATCGTCGGCGGAAGCACCAACAAAAGAAGAATAAACAGAAACAACAACCGAGTCAGCACCTGATCAGCAGTAAGCTATTGTCAGCAGTATAGCTGTATACATAGTCAGGATTTCGCCGACAACATACTTGTATATTTTTGATAATTTGTTTCAAATGTAAACAGGTAGATTAGATACATTTATTTACAGTACATACATTTACAGAATACCTTTAAATATACTTTACCGCTTTCTTCTGACTCCAAAATCTGTTTTAAAGATGATTCGAATGAAACAGTAATGTACTGATAAGGCACTGTGGTAAACTATCTGTTTTGGACTTTGAACTATTACTTTATGAACTTTTAAGGACAAGATAGTGCATGTAATCGACTCATCTGCGAAATGTTTATGGTAGGTGTATGGATATGTTAATGCTGTGCTAAAAGCACCATGCATGCATATCAAGCAATACTAGTTAAATCACATTGTACGAGTCACACACAATCGATACATAATATATTTGTTCGTTTAACGGCTTCTATCCCTCCACTGTATGCCCCCTGTTTATATTATACATGTATATAAAAATGCTTACTTTACAATGATTTTTTTGCAATTCTTCGACGTATGAACACTGTTGGATATGATAAATGTTATACGTTTCACAGTAAAATATCCTCAAATTTACACAGTCCGTTTGTGTGTTCTACATATCAACATAAATCGCTGTGTTATGGTTGTATGTTCACGATTAAATGGGCTCAGGACATACAGTTATCTAAAACGTTTATTATACGTGATAAAATATTGAAATTTCCGACACAGTGATATATGCAAGTTATTTAAACTTTTGACGATAAGTTGGTCGAATAAATTCATGTAGTTTAACTCAGGCCCATACGAAGCAATTTCAGATTGGGGGTGGGCTTATTTTAGATTATGTCTATCAACGGGGAGGGGACGTCGGTACTATGATATATATCCCCCCTGCCGGATAGGGGATAGAATATCCCGGTTGTAAGTCCTGCAGATGGGGTAAGACTCCTCCGAAAAGTTACACACACAATAAGTTTAAAAAACAATTACATAACAAAACGATACAGGTTATAAAACATTTAACAAACAATATTTTTCCACACCTAAAATATAAATACAACAATACAAATAAAATCCCTAAACAAATTCTATTCTTTAAATCTATCCTTTCTCATATACTAACATGCTCATTTGTTTGTGTACCATTTGTGCCAGTGGGTAGCACACTGGACGAAGATTATAATCTCATCACTTAAATACAAATCTACAAGCAATTGCTGTAAAAGTTTCTTTAAATAAATCAATTACTATATGTTCAATTTATATACCTCCTCATTATAAATTAACTCAAAATGAACTAGAAAATGTTCTATCCCGACTCCCACAACCCTACATAATTGTAGGAGATTTTAATGGCCATAATGAATTGTGGGGAAACTCGAATGATAAAGGTAAAATAATTGAAAAGTTTTTATCTGAAAATGATTTATGTCTTTTAAATAATGATTCTCCAACTTATTTACATCCAGCGTATGGTACTTATACAACCATTGACTTATCTATAGTTCATCCATCTCTATATTTAGATTATGAACTATCAGTAAATGAAGATTCTCATGGTAGTGACCACTTTCCCATTATAATCAAAGAAATCGAAAAAAGAAATAACCAAAATTCTCTAAAATGGAATTTCAAGAAAGCAAATTGGGAAAAATTTAATATTCTATGTAATAAACAATTAACATATAACAGATTTAAAGATAATGAAGACCCAATTTTATCTTTCACAGAAATTTTAATAAACATATCTCATGACTGTATCCCCAAAACAAGCCCTCAGACAAAAAGCGAAATCCCTGGTACAATGATGAATGTAAAGAAGCTGTAAAAAAAGAGAAAAAACAGTTTAAATTTTTTTAATAAATACCCAACTGTAGATAATCTGAATACATGCAAGATAATGAGAGCCAAAGCCAGAAGAACAATTAAAAAAGCAAAACAAACATCATGGCAAAATTATGTATCAAAAATAAACAATAGAACCCCTATGAAAAAAAGAATGGGAAATTATAAGAAAAATCAGTGGAAAATCTAAACAAACAAAATACTCTCGTATAAAAGTAAATGATAAATCATTTGAAACTAAAGAACAAATAGCTAACATCTTAGGAGAAACTTTTAAGAAAAACTCATCTTCATCTAATTATACTGATAATTTCAATAACATAAGAAATAAAAAAGAAAAAGAAAATATAAACTTTGACTCAAATAACGATGAAACATACAACTTCCCACTAACAATAAATGAACTTGAAACTTCTATAAAAGATGCAAATGATTCAGCTGCTGGACCAGATCAAGTACATTATCAACTCCTTAAACACTTACCAATACAATCTCTAGAAACTTTATTGAACATTTTTAATATAATATGGGAAAAAAATATTTTCCCAAAAAGCTGGAGTGAAGCAATGATTATTCCAATACCTAAACCAAACAAAGACCCCACAAATCCTACAAATTATCGACCAATAGCATTAACTAGCTGTATTTGTAAAACCTTTGAAAGAATTATAAATAAAAGACTAGTCTGGTTTCTAGAAAAAAATCACTTAATTTCAAAATACCAAACAGGTTTCCAAAAAAATAAAAGTACTACTGACCAATTAGTAACGTTAGAAACTTTCATTAGAAATGCTTTTATTAAAAAACAACATGTAGTAGCAATTTTCTTTGATCTTGAAAAAGCATATGATACTACCTGGAAACATGGAATTATAAAAGACTTACATACTATTGGTCTCAAAGGCAATCTTCCCAAATTTATTTCAATTTTTTTATCAAATAGATCTTTTAAAGTAAAAATGGATACCACATTATCTGAAACTTATGAACAAGAACAAGGAGTACCACAAGGTTAAACATTCCATCTCCAACATTATTTAACATAAAAATAAACAACATTACAAAATGTCTGGAAAATGATATAAACTGTTCTTTATATGTAGATGATTTTCTAATCTGCTATAGGTCTAAAGACATGTCTACCATAGAAAACAAATTACAAGAAAATCTAAACAGAATTGAAAAATGGTCTTCAGAAAATGGTTTTAAATTCTCAAAAACAAAAACAAACGGCATTCATTTTTGCCAAAATCACAAACTTCATCCTGACCCATATTTAAAAATATATGACAGTCAAATTCCAATAATAGAGGAAACCAAATTTTTAGGAGTAATTTTTGACAAAAAACTCACCTTCATACCACACATAAAAGCCCTAAGAATAAAATGTCAAAAATCTCTAAACTTATTAAAAGTTTTATCTAACACAAACTGGGGTGGTGATAAAGACACCCTCTTAACACCGTATAGATCATTGATCAGATCAAAATTAGACTATGGCTCTATCATATATGGATCAACACGTAAAAGTTACTTAAAAACACTAGATTCCATTCATCACCAAGGACTAAGATTAGCTTTAGGAGCTTTCAGAACATCCCCTATTGAAAGTTTATATTCTGAAGCTAATGAACCATCTCTGTACACTAGAAGACTAAAACTATCTTTACAATATGTAACAAAACTTGCATCTGATACCAACAACCCTGCTTACAATGATATATTTAATCCAATATATAATATATTTTATGATAATAAGCCAAATGCCATCAGACCACTAGGATTAAGAATAAAACCCTTCCTCCAAGAAGCAAACATCAATATAAATAATATCAAACCTTTCTCATCTCCAAAAAAGCACCATGGACCATTAAAGCACCTGAAGTAATACTAGATTTATCTAAAGACAAAAAACAACTTACAAACCCAATATTATTCAAATCCAAATACTTGGAAATCAAAACTAAATATAAAGATCATATATCAGTCCAAACAGATGGATCAAAACAAGATGAAACAGTTGCCTGTGCTGCTATCCAAACATACGAATACACCAACTTAAGATTACCCGACCATAGTTCAATCTTCTCAGCAGAAGCCACAGCAATCTTTATCGCCCTTCAGTCTATACAAGAAACAAACAACGATAAATATATTATATTTTCAGATTCTCTTTCAGTACTAAAATCCCTGAAAAATATAAATCACCAAAATCCTTTAATACAACAAATATTTAACAAATATTCAAATCTAAACACAACAAAAAGTATTCTTTTCTGCTGGATACCTAGTCATATAAATGTTCTAGGAAATGAAATAGCTGATCAAGAAGCAAAAAAAACTGAATGTAACAAATATCAAACTTCCTTATACAGACTTTAAATATAAAGTTAAAAAATTCATTAACCTAGAATGTCAAACATTCTGGGAAAAATTCACAAATAACAAATTATTTCAACTGAAACCTAAATTTAAAGACAACTTCTCTTTCGGACAACGAAAAAGCTGTGTAATCAGGACATCGAGTATTCGGCATCACCAGTGTGTACATCGAACCCTGCTAATATGAGTCAGATGACAAACATGACTTCGCCTGTCGGCATGTATCCTCCAACATTCCACATGGGTTTTCAACCCTCACCTCAAACGCATATGTATGGACCACCGCCGACGCCAACTCAACAACCGGAATGGGCGACTCAACTTATAGAAGAAGTCAAAGCTGTGAAGTTGAACGCGCAGTAAATCGACGATACGGTTAGTAGAATAAACTCAAAAGTTGTATTAATGGAAACTAAACTGAAAAATGTAGAAGAGAAAGTGAACTGTGTTGAACAAACATGTACATTCATAAATTCGGAATTTGAGAAACAAAAAACGGGACTCAAACTTGCGACTGATGAAATAAAAAACATGAAGTTACAACTCACCGACATGGAAAAGTCGTCGCACAATTTCATGAAACAGAGAGACGAAATGAACGATAAACTATTAGATCTCGAGACACCATCGATGAGGGACAACTTAATTTTTTATGGCATCCCAGAAACCGCAACAAACCCAGACGACCCACCAGAAAACTGCATAAATCTGATAAAGGAAGTCATCAATACCCATATGGATCTAGATGGAACGAACATGACAATTGATAGGGCCCATCGCATGGGATCCGATAAAGCTAAAAAGCCCAGAGAAATTGTTGCAAAATTCCACTACCCTCCCGAGCGTGAACAAGTACGACAACAATCGTACACAGAGGGCATTAAATCACGACTTAAGGACGCGAAGCGAGGGGTTGGTATTCAAAGACCACAGCCTGCCAGAGACGCCCGGAAAGACATTCCAAGACATTATCAAGGAACATGAAGACCAAGGTCGAGCCGTGAGAGTCAACGGATACAAACTTTTTGTAAACAACAAACTGTTCAAAGTGTACAGAAATGGGAAGGTCACTGACCCCCTTCCTCATACATAGTGGAGTCAAGAAGAACAATGTGTAAAGATACTGTCATGGAACGTAAATGGCTTGAGTGGAAAATTATCAGATACTAGTTTTTTAGAACATGTGAGTAAATATGACATAGTTTTCTTACAAGAGACTTGGATTTCAAAAAACAATAATTTAAATTTAGATATAAAGGGATATCAAAGTGTGCATTTATTTGGTAACAAAAATAGAAACACTAGAAAATGACGTTTCAGTGGCGGTATTTCTTTATATTTTAGACATTTCCTTAAAGATAAAATATCTATTATAGACAAAAATCAATACGGCATTTTATGGGTAAAACTTTGCAAAACATTGTTTGATGTATGAGAAAATATTTATTTCTGTAACACCTATATCCTGCCTCCAGGTTCTACTGTAATTGACCGCAATAATTTTGACTTTTTTGAACAAATTGAGTCCGATATAGAAAAATACAAGCCCCTTGGTACCATCTTGATTTCTGGAGACTTTAACTCAAGGACGGCAGAGATTCCCGATGTACTCGATTTTGACAGCTATCTCGATGCAGACGACAGCGACCTGTCAAACATTGTTTACATTGAACCACGTGCGAACCGAGATCACGTGATCGATCTGCATGGCAACAGGCTAATCGAGCTTTGTAAAAATACGTCACTACTCATTGGGAACGGTCGACTGCACGCGAATAATAGTAGTGAGTGCACGTTTCATTCCTTTAATGGATCGAGTACGGTAGATTATCTATTATTACATAGAGATACTTTTTCACAAATTTCGCATTTCGAAGTTTTATCTCCGAACGAATTCTCGGATCACTCTGGACTGAATATATGTTTAAAAGTTAAAAGACAAGGTTGTTCAAATTCTAATCAGTCTGAATCGGAACAGCATGAGAAATATATACGTTGGGATGATGCAAAATTAAACGACTTCTCAAATTTGTTATCAGTTAATGCGGATTTTTTTAAGTCACTAAGCGTGGATGTTTTAAATAACGAATACTGCGTAGATGAAATAATGGAGCGTTTTGTAGTTTTTATGCAAGACAATTCTTTTCCAATTTTAGGAAAAGCTATAACAAAAAGAAACGTGCGTCCCTCTAAAGGGAAAAACGAATGGTTCACTACTGATTGCTTCACCGCGCGAAAACTGTACACGTCTGCTAGAAATAAATTTCTGAGAGAGAAAACGGAAGAAAATAGAAACAAAGTCGTATTACAATAGGGTCAAACGTCGTGAGAAAAATAAATTTAAAAATGCAGAGAAAACTATTCTTACGAAATTAGCAAAAAATAAACCAAAACAGTTTTGGAAGCGAGTAAAGTCCCAGTATAAAACTCATTCGAATATAGCTGAACAGGTTACTGTTAATGATTTATTTAGTCATTTTGAGAATCTGTATAGTTCAGAGGCGAGCAATGATGATGATCGGGGACAGACGGACGAACCATTGATTTTTGACGAGTACCTAGATCGTGATATAACTCTTGAAGAAATTAGTAAAGCTGTATCTTCTCAGAACAATAATAAAAGTAGCGGACTTGATTATCTCTGTGCTGAAATGTTCAAATATTCTTTTGACTTTATATCTAATTTTTTACTACATTTGTTTAATAGATTATTTACCAGAGGAGAATACCCTAAATCTTGGGGCGAGGGAATAATTGTACCAATATTTAAGGGAGGAGATATAGAAAACCCTAAAAACTATAGAGGCGTAACACTTATAAATGTTCTAGGTAAAATCTCTTCTCAAGGTTTGTTAAACCGTGTAACTAATTGGTCAATTGCACATGAGTCTATAATACATAATCAGTTCGGTTTCCAAAAAGGAAAGTCTACAACAGACTGTATATTTTTATTACATGCTATTATATCAAAAACGCTTGGTAGTAAAAGGAAGCTATATTGCGCATTTTTGGACTACGAAAAGTGCTTTGATAAAATAAATAGAACTTACTTATGGCAAAAACTGATATCACAACATGTAAGCTCTAAAATTGTTAGAGCTCTTCAGGCAATGTATAACTCAGTTAGGTCTTGTTTTCGATACAAAAATAGCACATCGAATGTTATCTCTTCAAATATTGGGGTAAAGCAAGGAGACCCAAGTTCAAGTTTGCTTTTCCTGTTTTTCGTGAATGACATGCTATCTAGTATAAATACGAATATGGAAGGATTTTTTTCAATTGATGAGATGCAAGTTTTTATGTTGTTATTTGCAGACGACTCTGTGTTGTTTGCCTTAACACCACAAGCACTTCAATCAATGTTAGATGATGTTGGAATATACTGTAATATGTGGGGTATAAAAATCAATACACTCAAAACAAAAACAATGATTTTTGAGAAAGGTAGAGGCACTACCCACAATTTTGTATTATGTGAAACGGAACTTGAACAAGTAAAAACATTCAAATATTTAGGAACCCACCTGTTCAAAAATGGTTCGTGGTATAGAACACAAAAGCGGATAGCACAGCACTCTTCTTATGCTCTACATAACTTGTTCATTGTTTTTAACCAACTAGATATGTCCTCACATGATAAATGTAGACTATTTGATAGTTTAGTAGGGTCTATCTTAACTATAATGCTGCGGTATGGGGCTTTCATGACTCTAAAAATATAAAACTCATACATTGTAAGTTCCTGAGAAAGATGATTCATGTCAAAAAGTCCACAAACTTAGATTGTTTATATGGTGAAATAGGGCGATTTCCAATGAAAGTTGTAAGGCAGTTTATATTAATTAGTTACTGGCTAAAACTCTTGACAACCACCAATCCCATATTGAAGAGTGTTTATAAAATGTTAGCAATGGATGCTGATATGAATATCACATATGACAATACGAACTGGGCTTTTAATATTAAAACATTGTTAAACAATATTGGTATGACTGACGTGTGGAATAATCAGTTTATATGTACACCTAAATACTCACCTATTTAACAACGAATTACTGATATGTACAAACAATCATGGTATGTAAGAATCAATAATTCAACGAAACTTTCTTCTTATTGTTTATTTAAACATGATTTTAACATTGAAACATATCTCAATTCAATAGTTGAAAACAAATATAGAATTTCTCTAAGTAAGTTAAGAATGTCTGCACACGACCTTGCTATAGAAACAGGCAGGTATACCAATGTTGATAGACAGAATAGAAAATGTTAAGCCTGTTCGATGGATGTGGTAGAAAATGAATACCACTTTGTATTAGCTTGTCCTAAATACAGAGACCTTAGACTGAAGTATTTTGTTCCATACTATTGTAGATGGCCGACATTGAATACATTTATATCTTTATTAAGCTGTAAGTCCGAACGCACAATAAATAACTTAGGAAAATTTGTCTACCATGCTTTTAGATTGAGATCACAAGTACAATAAGAAAATAATTCTAATTTTCAATGATATCCATGTATAAGCCTTGAAATATATGCATACAAAAATATACATATATGCAAGCCAATTTGTTCTTCAGAAAAAGTTCTAGAGTTGTTTGAATTTGTGTTTTTTTTCACTATTGTTTGTTTGTTAGGCTATAAATATGTGAATATTTAACGCTGAATAAACATTATGTTATGTTATGTAACTAATGATATATATAGCCCCTCAATTTCAATTACCGTTGCAGCCGAAATTGTGGGACGGTTAGCTCTCTATTTTAGTACGGCCCTGTAACTCGTCGATTTCAACACACGGTATAGCTGTGAATTTTGTAAAGAAATGGAATGATGCGGTGTGTGAACATGCATGTATAAAACGCTAAGACAAGACATGTATAAATCTAGGATGTATACAGTTGACTGTCAACTAGGACCTCATATGTGCCTACGTAACTTATTTAATATCTTATATTATTGTTCAGTTATTATAATTATGTACATTAAACTTAAGTTGAATGTGAAATTAAGATATTATAAGGTTATATTTGTTTTTATATATTCAGACATTGTTTTCGAGTATAATCCCGACAGTAGCATTTACAAAGAGAGATAACTTTTGATATATTATTTTAGAACTAGCCGGAAGAGTTGTTTCCCTTTAATGCTCCGTAGGTACTCAGGTCATAGGTCAATGATTCATAAAATAAATGAATAATGCGATGCCAGTCTCAGAATGTAAAGGTTAGTCAGCGCCAGATTCTCACATAGGACATACGTACACCATCAATATTCATATATCATGTAACTGTACATTTTTCTTCCTATACGTACATACATATTTATGAATATATAAGGCTGTGATTTGTAAGAATGAATACCTTAACTGTAACTATGATTCTAGTGCCAAAGTTGCGAAGATTCACAAGATCTCGTCATTGACGGTATTTAGTTATATACGATATTGATCTATTGATATGAATCCCGGTGCTATCCACTATTATAACGTAACCTGACAGTATCCACGGAATCGAACATACAGTGTATTTATTTATTTGTTGAACTATTTTTAATTAGACTTTTTCCGATTTCAACTGATAACATAAATGACAATACTCTCTTATTGTAAACAATTTATTCACAAAACATGTTATTTATTTTGATGTACATGTAATATACTTTTAGAATATATGCATGACATAACTGTAGAAGAATCTGATATATGCAACATAATTGTAGAAGATGTATACAACATAACTGTACATAGATGTACATGACATAATTACATGAAGAAAAAACACCAACTAACAAAACAATAAACAAATATGTAAATATGCGACCTCAAGAATGATAAAAACTTAAATATGAAAATAAATACATAACAAAAACATGTTATTGCTGACTAAAGGCAGTAATATTAGACTTAAAATATTTTTCAAGATGCAATACATATTTTGATACACTAATAATGCAGTTTATAGAGGCAGATGCAAAAGCTATTGACCGACCCTCATAATTCATAGATAACTTTGTATATATGAATGTTATATATATGTGTGAACATCTTTCACATTTAAAGGTATTCTGTAATAATGACTAAATGGTCCTTGAAAATATTGGATCGATAAACCTAACTTAAAGACAATTGACAATAAATAGACAAACTATCCTGTCACATGGAGTATTTTCATTCATTCTCAATGTTGACCTCTTATCATAGTAAAAACCACACATATGACGCCATATCTTAAAAGATATAGATCAGGTACAAATATTTGACTGAATCTGTTATCATTAGGCGTAATTTCATGACACAATACCACAATTATACGCGACTATTCCGTTCTCGATTATTTTACAATCTTGCGAATGTGTTATATAATCTTTCAGCATTTCTCTCAACCCACATTCTGAAAGTCTGCACTGGTGGATAAATTTCTTTTGTATGTTGAAGTTGATATCTTTGATCCTTCCTCACGAAGAAATCAAACATGTTACCGAAATCAACAGCCCAAGGCTTTCCTTGTTGTTTGTAATCGTATACAGTAATCTGAAATTAAAAAGAATAAGAACGTATTTTTAAGGATGTATATATCTGAAATTAGTCAGAGCTTATTTCAACATGAAGAAAACATATCAAATGTACTTTGCATTTAAATGTAAGTTGGAAGCATATTCTTCAGTTGTAGTTCAAAGTCTTCGCGGGCAACTACAAACTCCTACTGAATTATGTATCTCATTTTTGATATTCATTATGCGACATTACTTTCTTTCTGGAGCTAACACTATTTTCATCGGCACTAAATCAGTTAAGTATTGCTAAGCACCAAGTATAGAACAAACTTAGACAGATCTGTGATATACAGCAAAAACTCAAAGTGCATAATCCCTCAGTCTGGACGTATAGAGGAAATTATAAAAACTAGTCAGAGAATATGTATAATTGGTCTTATTTGTTTTGTTTGCTTATTTGAGTTTTTTGCAACAATTTTAAACAGTCAGAGTCATATGAGGCGGTCAATTCATCTAAGCATCGTTCCTGGGAAAAACTAGTACTAGATCCCCTTCCTCCGTAAACTGCCTACATTGTACTTTCTCACATAAGACATGGTCGGTAGCGCGACTGTAGCCCACGATTCTCTATCAGTGAGAGGTTACAGTGATTTGAAGTCAGCGACTTTAACCACTCGACCACGGAGACAGAAAGCGGTCTTAGTATTGAAGAATTGTTTAAACAGGGTTTAAGGTTACCTACCGGTTTATCTCGGAAAACCATCGGATGAAGAACTCTCGACAACTCAGCAGCTATTTCAGGCATTGTAATTTTGTCTCCACATAAACTTAGTGTCTTGTCTTGAAAGCATTGTGGGTTTAAGAACACATTTCTTGTGACTTCTCCTACGTCTTCTACACTCACAAGATCAAGCGGAGTTGTACCCATTGGAATCTCTGAAAAAAGGGTATTGGAATAATATGGTAAGATTCCAATCTTCAAATCATATTTATCATTATACTTAATCATAAGCATTTTGTTTAATCAAGATGCATCATTGAGCATTGGCTTGAGCTAAATACCGACGCTATCAATAATAGTAAACATATTCATTGATTTATCCCCTAACGAATGTATGGATTTTTGTCCGTATTAACAATATAGTAGTAATGTAATATGGAGAGTTGTACGAAATACTAGTAATTAGGGGTCCATCCGGGTCGAATAGCTTCCGTGATTATTATGAGATGCTCCCGGAGTCAGTCAATACATGTACGTTATACTTGAAGAAATCTGCAAACATGTTCCATTTAGTAAAATCGTAATGTTAATAAAAAGGGGAGAAAATCTTTTCTATGACTGGACAATTTGACTGAAAATGTAGCAGGAAACTTTGTATGAACCTGTTGACATGTGATTTTTACTAACCTAGTATAAAACCACCAGGGACCTTTTTCGGTGACAGGAAATCGTAGAAATTTTCATAATAGCATGGTATCAGTAGAAACGTCAATGTTAGATCCACAAGCTTGTTTTCTTTCTTTTGCTTTGTAATATAGTCTTCAATTTTTGCTTTGGCCACGAGGTGGCGAACTTCAATTCCTTTAACTTCTTTTGTATTTAGCTGGGTGCTATACACAATGTGTTGAACTCCAGCCTTTATACACGCATCCACAATGTTCTTACCCCTTTGTACCTCTTTCTCAATGCAATCAGGTTCGTTAAAATCAGTATATGTCACAATAAAAGCACCGTCAGCACCATTAAGTGACATTCTTATGTTATCAATATTGTCTAAATCACACTGAAGCACAACAACGCCATCTGTTTTAAGTTGATCAACTTTCACTTCCTGTTGAACATCTCGTGTAATCCCGCGAACTTCTGTGAAGTTCTGTTTGTCTCTCGCGAGAGCTCGTGCCACAGCACCGCCTTGATGTCCTGTAGCTCCAAATACTGTAATTGTCTTAGGCATGGCTGGTCTGAAAATGGAATTAAAACCATGGCTTATATTTTGGGAATGCATATAAAGTCATAATTCATTAGAAATATACATTGTAGTTGATTATTAAGCTACTAGTACATTAACGCTTCTTTCTCTGTTAAAGCTGTAAGTCTAAGGCGTACGTTGACATGTTTTGATAGTTTCACAATTAAGCATTTCAATGTACAGTCAAACCTTTGAACAAAGGTCAACCTCGGGAAAGGCATAACTGACAGGTGGCATATATACAGAGGTTATTTTCTTCTAAATAATCAATAACTGTATTAAAGCAAAGACCTTTATTCACAGATTGGCCTTTATTCAGCGATGGTCGCTAACACAGGTTTAATTGTACCTGAAAAGTACACGGATATATATATAATATATGTACACCAATGCATCTAACGGACAACAAATGAACACTATATATGTAGCAATTTACGAGTATATTTGAACTGCGCTTTACACGAGCATGTATTTCTGATCACTAAACACTTTCCAAAGTTATATCCATATCTAAACTATGATTTTTCGTGTAAATCGAGTGCAGCTAATTGCTTTATTGACTTCAAAAATGTTACAAATAATGAAAATATTATCACAGCACGTACATAGGTGGATCTAGATCAATCTCTGTCTTCTCAAAATGCATTTTCGGTTCTAATTCTGTCATTATTGAAATCACTATTATATTTATCTCAAATTTCTGTACCGCAGTTTTTATATTAAATCGAATAATCACTCATTTTGTTTCAGAATTTAGAATAATTTAGAATCATTTATAAAATATCCAATAACCTTTCATTCAAAATATTTGGCTTAATACATGTATCTACAAAATAAGACTGCGTAACAGACAGTGCTGCCAATTTACTGTAAAATCATATGTTTTCGTGACTTCATTGCAAAATCAGGATACAGTCACTGTGTGATACCATCACCAATCGGTTCCTTTTTTATTTTGTTTTCATTTGAAGTGAAAAAGTCGCATTAACAGCTAGGACCATTCGGCGACTTTCCAGCTTCCACAATAGAGGAATGACCCCGTGGCCCCAGTCTTATACACCTCAAATAAGAGAGCATAACCACTCGCGCACGGAGGCCCATATCTTTGTCTTTAGCGTTTCGTTTTGGAGAACGAAATTTGATAAAACACGCTTACAAATGACAAATAAATCCCTCATGTTGTACTGGAGAGACTAATGACACTTTTGAAGGTAAATGAGTGGCTTGATTACTAAACTTTTACGTCATGAACATAAACATGCGTTGTTTTAATCGAGTTACATCTGTATTTGAGTTTGTATTATAACTAATAAATTATGAAAGTAAATAAATAAATGTACCATGATGAAAATAGTAAAATATTAAGTAACACATTCGTCATAAAAACCCTGTCGTTCATCTAAAATGTCTTTCTTGGCTGTTTATTAGGTAAATTTATTACTATCCGCCCAAGGAGAAGAATTCTATAAGACTATTCTATTTGTTATTCCTTCTAATCATTTCCTTATATAATATATATAATTATATGTTTTGATTTATCATGTACTTGTGAATGTTGGATGACTTGGAATAAATATGTTTAAACTAATTAAACTACATTGGACCGAAAAAAGTGGTCTTAAGCAGTCTCATTATCGGAACCAGCGACTATTGAAATAAAGAAGGAAAATATCGGGACCAAGAAAAAGTGGTCTTATTATGCGAACGGTCGTATTATCGGGACGGTCGCATTATGGAACTTTACTGTATTAGGTTTGCAAGAAATTTATCATATGTCTTTTAACGTTAATATATTTTTTGAACTTTATCACTTTTAGTGTCCAAATTCAATTCCGCAAATTTCACGCGCTCTACAGTACGATCACAAAAAAATATTTTTGATATTATTGTAATAATCTTGGCGTAGCGTCCATGAAATGCCTCATCTTGAAAAGGATTATCTAAATCATTCAGTTTGAGTTTATGTGCATTTACTATAACAGAGATTAAGTCGTATTGATAACCTTAACCCTTTTAATGTACGGTTTGACGGTTAAAACATAACACAGATCTATGTTATTTTGGTTGTATTTGAAGTGTATTGGTCCACAGATTATCAGATGTGACCGTCACAAAGTTTGATATTTAAAATAGCTTCGATGTATTTTTGTCCGGGTAAAGTCAAGAAAAGTTTAAATAATCATTCATACAATGAAAAAATGTATATTTTGTTAATATTTTGTTCATTTCATCAAATATTTGGAAAGTTTATTCAAAATCTGACATAATGTACATTTGCAAACATTTAAAAGTTGGCAGTAATCTCAATGAAGCATGTTATATATGACAACAATTACAAATTGGATTTTTCTTTTGAGTTTGCCTTGAATGAAATATTCTTAATAAAGCCTGTAAAATTCAGTAATAATATATATAGTTATTGTTATATCGGGTTTTACGCCCCTTTTCAACAGTCAGAGTCATATGCGGCGGACAATCTCAATGAAGCACGGTATATGACAACAATTACAAATTAGATTTGCCTTGAATGAAGTAATCTTAATAAAGCCTGTAAGAACCCAGTAGTAATATTTAGTAACACAGTAGATGTATGCCATAGAATTTGAAGAACTAGACAATGAAAGAATATTTAAATTTTCTGAAAAAAAAATATTTGCATTTCTTTGACATATATATTCACATTGTAAGCCATCAAAGACCATTGCCTTTTTTGTTGTTTAGTAATGTAGGAACAATAATATTTTAATACATGTAGTTGTAATAGGTGATTAAATCAAAGTTTTGACAGGACAACTAAATCATTAGAACCACCAGCTGCACTAGCAAAAAACAGCAGCAGGAAAAAAATATCCACAATGGTTACTTTTGGGAGAAGTAATGGCGACAAGAACAACTCCAAGTCCAGTGGCAGAAACAAGAATGGTATCAGGAACAAACACAACAACAACAACAACGTAGTAGCAGCAACAATAGCAATAAAAAAACAGGTTCAGCAACAACAACAAGAGAGAAGCAGCAGCAGCAGATCATCATCATCATCTTTATCATAAGTAGCAATAAAAATCAAGATGCCGACAAAAATACTTTGAGCAGTGACAGCAATATTAGAAACATCGCCATAATCATCAACGTTAGTATTAGCATTATCAGCAGCAAAAACTAAAAATGGCGACAGCAATACTTTGAGCAGCAACAGCAACAGTAGAAACGGCATCATCATCATTATAATTATCATTATCAGCAGCAAAAACTAAAAATGGCGACAACAATACTTTGAGCAGCAACAGCAACAACAGAAACTTCATCATCATCATTATAATTATCATTATCAGCAGCAAAAACTAAAAATGGCGACAGCAATACTTTGAGATGCAACAACAGAAACTTCATCATCATCATTATCATAACTATTATTAGCAGTAGCTAAGACTTTGAGCATCAACAGCAACAGTACAAGTACCGATAGCAATAACAACAATGGACAATCAGCAATATAGACATTCCAATGCAACCTAAACCAAAAGCATGTTAGACGGACAGAACGTACGCTTTGAGGGGGGATGGGTCTCTGTGGTACAGCGAGTATGGCTTATAACTAGTAAATCCTAGCCTCTCTCATTGCAGCGAGTTCGAAACCTACCAAGGTACCAATATTCACATGAGTGAAAGTTGTCCAGCGAGTTAACGGAAGGTTAGTGTTCTACCTAAGCGTACATCTTGGGCCAAGCTTCCCCTTTAAAATCAAATAACCTCGGCCGTTGGCGCGACGTTAGACCACAATAAAAATCCATTTAGAAATTGATTTAACTTTGCTCAACATTATACGACTGCTTTTCTTGTCGTGTTTATTTCTGTATTGTTTTCGGAATTTAAACAACTAGAATAGTTTCGGCAATAGTAACCTACAGTCAAATTAAAAAATGTCACATTTTAAAAGTATTTTATCAAGTTTTTGTCTCAGTTGGATTATAGGTTGCTAACTGCGGCGTACATTTTAAGCAACGACCGATTCGAGTTGGGTTTTTACTTCGGATCTAATCCATTCTGTTTCTTTAATTGATATGCACAGGTCATTTATATTAGCCGGGTGGTCACACATTTGAGACTAATGTTAAAATACATGTTTAAATTATCACCGAGCTACCAGAATACATTACAACTTACTGATTACTGTTCATATATTGGTTTTCAATATTTGTGTTGCATAAATAAATAGAAAGTTAGCTATTCGATAGTCTATAATCTTTAAACCAATATTTTACCGCACACAATTACAAAAACTCTATCGCTAATCAATGTTGATTTTACACAGGATAAGTATATGAAGCGCTTTAACACCCAAAATTTCCATATATACCTAGACCCTGTCAATAAATATAGCGTATTTTATGTACATAGACAGACATTTACCGTCTTGATTTCTTAAACAATTATTCATACCGCTTAATGAGATTCAAAGATAAATATAAAACAAAAGATATAGTTTACCTTATAGTTATATTAACCGTTCCTCATGTATGTAACAATATTATAACCTTATATATATCTCACCCGTTTTGACTGTACAGTAAGTGTATAGCTAGCAACGGTCACTCAGCGCATGCGCGGATGGAAAAGACAAAATCTTAACGCACCGGATAATGTTTAAAAATCAATTTCGATATAGAATGGTTAAAAGCGTAAACTTGTACATGAAAAAGGTCATTGATTTTGGTTAAATATATATTTCAACTGATTCGCTAGTTTCTATTGATCCAGTAATTAGTGTAATATCGTATTTATTCATTTACTGACAGCGAGCTTTAACAAGTCATAAAACATATTATATTCCTTAAATCGATATTCTAAACCGTTTTTTTTTTTATTAAATGCAATACTATCTTAATTCTATCTCTCGAATGAATGAAGAGTTTATGGATTGCATAATCTTGATATATACAGTCGATTCATGATTAAACATGCCTGCCGAATTTTGATAACGTACATACATGTAGTTTGCTAGTAATAGTTAACTGCAGTAAAACCTGTGAACAACGGCGAACCTTGAGAAAGACAAATTATGTCTTTTATTAACTGGTGTCCGTTATTTGGAGGTCATTTCGTTCTAAATAACCAACGACGGTTATTAAAAGAAAGGTCTTTACTCACGGGGTGGCCTTTATTCGGAGGTGACCGCTAAAACAGTTTTGACTGTATATTCTATAACCTGTTTAGTCGGAAACTTTACTACACAAACTTTGATTTATTTGCTGTTTGAAACTTGCAAAATAGTTGTTATTACTTTATAATGATAAAAGTATGTTAAAATTGCTATCAACAATTGATGTCAACAAGTACTATGTTTAGATGCTAGGTTAGGAGCGCGCTAGTGCTCAAACCTTTATGTCGGGAAAAAGTGGTAACGTCCCTCGACCGATTCAATTAGGGCCGAACTGGTTTTAAGACAAACCCGAAATACGAATTAAAGGATTAAACGCACGCTTACAATAAATAAGTACCTGCTAAAGTCTTGTAATAATATTTAAGTATGATATAGGCTATAAGTATAGTTAATGACGTATTATTTGTCTTACTATGTAATCGTGTTCTCTCATGTTTTTGTGATATCGTTCGGAAAATCAGCATACATTTTCTCCACGTGCAATATACGTACACGTGTTCTTACCTTACAAACTTTCCACGAGACCAAAAATATAATTACGGTCTTAATAATGAGGTGACTGCTAAGTGAGGTTGTATTATATATATAAAAACACGATACAACGACCACCTGTATAGACTGGCCACTATGTTAATTAACAATTTTAGCTATATTTAGTGATATACAGTATAACCTCCCCAGAGCAGCCCTCTGTAGAGCAACAACCTCTCTATAACAACACCTACAAAATTTCCCTAAGCTGATATTTACTATAAATTTAACGTCTGTAGAGCAACAACCTCTAAACAATGGTCAATATTTGCAGCTCCCACAGGGTGTTGCTCTACAGAGGTTGTACTGTACAGTCAAACAGGTAAACAAAGGCCTTCCTTGGGAAAGACAAAGTGTGGCCTTTATTGACAGGTTGCTTTTTTTTATTCTGAGGTCGTTTTGTACAAACAAAATCACTGACAGGGTTTAGAAGAATGGGCTTTAGATGCTGGATGGCCTTTATTAAGAGGTGACCTGCACTAACACAAGTTTGACTGTAAAATTATAAAGTAACCTCTGAATATACATGTCAGACAACTGTGTGCAAAGGTCATAATTATTACTTCTCTTAATCTATTGTCCTTTGATCATAGGTTTTTTAATTATGTATGTATCATCGTTATGCGTAAAACTGAATGCTGATATCTTGTTCAAAGTATGCATTGTTTATTTTGTGAAAACCGTTCATATGTCAGTTCTGTGACATTTCGTTTTCAAATAAGTAATTTAGGTTAGATTATGGAGTTTTAGATAGACTTGACTACGATTTTGTGTGCGTTTGCCTGTGAAAGCAGACATAGCATTCGTGTTGTGCAGTGCGTACAGGGTGTCCCATAATATAATTATCATAAGAAACAAATGAATTATACATCATATGAACCACGAAAGATAGTAAAGTGATTCGTATAATGTAAGAAGCAAAACGTATATTAATTTACATTTTAATCGCATATGATGTTATTGTACAATTAATTAAACAGAATTGTATTCCAAGTCTTCATCCTCAAAACAAAATGATGCCTCGTCGTCTTTCTTCACAAATTTTACACCACAATTACCAACTTTCACCTTTTTGCACTCATCGGGAAGACCCACCAACCTCGCTAAACGCCACCCAAATCTGAAACATAGCATACAATTAACTGTAATTAACCAAACAACTGAGTTTTCATAGAATTAATTTTTCCTTAAAGAAACAATATGTGTTTTTTAAACACAATGCTCCCGTGACCTTTACCTTTGACGTCTGATCTGAAAATGCACAGGTCCAGTATGAGACACCAACATTAAATGTTTGGATGATTGTCGGCGAAAGCATTTGGATTATATAGACAAGGTAGCATAATAATATAAGCAAGTGACAAACAGGCCAAAAACAATGATAACACCGACCTATCGATACGGTGCATAAATATAATTTGATATAAGTTATTCAAAGGTATTTAAGCAAATGAAATGTTATTGCAGTACAATTGAGTTTGAAAATTTTACGTTGAATCGTATTTTTGTCAAAATATTTCCAACCACTTACTCGCATACTGACATGCCTTCTTCAGAACACGTGATGTTCAAACATGACGGAGTTTTTACATTTGACCCAATCTTCAGGTCGAATCCAGGAAATTCTGGGTGTTCACAACTGTCACTTTCATCTTCATGAAAAAATCGAGAAATAGGTACTTTAGAGAATAAAATTAATGGGGTAGTTAAAAAAAAGACTAATATAGAAAAGAAAAAAAATAGAATGGCATTCTAAGAGACAGCACAGCAGCAACACTATTTTAAAACCCTTTTTTCAACCATATGTAAACTATAAACAGCGGTCTGATTACCAAACCAGTATTGGTCACTTACCCTACAGCAAGGAGCAGGCAGCTTCTTCACATATACGTAGGCACTAGGTTCCCGTGATTTTTATTCCCGTGCAGACATTAGTTTTGAAACATACGCATATAATTATGAAATTAAATGACACTTTTGCCAAATTTTGTTTGAACTCACACGAAAGGAAAAAAACACACTGTACATTCAAATAAGCTATTCTTTCATCACAAGATGAGCTTCTATGACTTGATATGAAAAAATATCACAGTCGCAAAGGAAATAATAAAGTACTCATCGTGACATCTGGGAAGTTGGTTATGAGCTTGTCTCGGAGTAGACCATTGGAGAACCCGTATTCTAAACTGTCAGATTAATACGACAGCATATTCAAAAATATATTTTACTTAAACGTATTTCGTGTAAATCATTAGCCGTGCATTGAGATATAATTAATAAGCGCCCAATGATATGCGGATGAATAATTTCCTATTTTTTTATTTATTTATTATTTATTGTAATCATGATATAACAGTAAACGTGCATTTTGAACATAGAAAATCTTCAAAAAAGGCTCTACACGGACACAAAACATGAGTTGTTAAAATCTGGTAACCACCTTTGTTCTTTCAATGTTTAGATATGTAATACTTTTTCTATATGATATAAAAAATAATGTTTTCCTTGAATAAAACAAAATGCATAAATGGTCTTTAATTTCACTTACCGTTATTTCTAGACGTAAAATGACAACTTGACCATACAATGGTCATTAATCCAAAAAATACTAAAATGTTTGAAAATAAACGCATTTTCATAAAAAAAGTCTGGTTCGCCTTTAGTAACCGAATAGATACATGCAAGCTAAAATTCAGCATTTATATCACACTGATTTGAAACAGGTGCTGATTTAAATAATGTTCAGCTGTCATATGAAGTCAACAGACGGCTAGTTGGTAATACTATCGTAATTTTTCAAACTTCATACGTTGGTGGTTATATAGGCGGGCTGTTACTCACCGGAAGGCTATTTCGTTGTTCCGGACGAAACCGTTGTCAGTACATATATGTTTTAATAAGGCATACAAGCTGTTTATTTATCTGTTGTTTAAATGCCCATTTGACGGCTATGGTCATTATAAACTGGTTCCCGTTGACTTATGTGTACAAAGCCTTTGGTGCACAGCAACATGGAACGGGAACCAGTTTATTGTCATTACAGAGCCGCCAACGAGAGAGCGGAGAGGACATACAGGAGTGCTGGACATTTATATGTATATCCCTAATTTACTGTACTGAGTAAGCTGGTAATTGGTCGCATATTGTATTACGGTTGTTATGCATTAATACTATACAAATTGTTCGATAAATAATATTACAATCATAAATATACAGTCAAATGTATGAATGGAGAGAATGACAATTTATGTATGTTTGGCCTTCATTCTATGTTGGTTAGTTAGCTAGATTAGTTTAAACATTTTATTAATAAGCAGTCAACCCTGTTTTGTTCATATTTGTTTATATCGAGTTTTATGCCCCTTTTCAACAGCCCGAGTAATATGAGGCGGACAGTTCACCCAACCATCATTCCTGGGAAGAACCATTACTAGACTCCCATCCCCCGTAAGCAACTGCCTACTTTTTCACATAAGAGGCATGGTCGGTAGCGGGTCTCGAACCCACAACGGCTTCTATCAGTGAAAGGGTACAGTGAGCAAACTTTGCTCGAAAGGTGACAGAAACGTTATGATCCCAAGACGGCGAACAAATTTACATATGTAGCTTACTAGTAGGTCCTTTGCCGTATTTGGTCCGAAATATAGGAACGACCTACCTAGTTATTTGAAGAACACAGATTCTGAATCAAACTTGTGACTCATTTGTTTAAGCAGTTTTATGAACACTAATTAAATATCACTAGGTCGTGCAATTATATTCTTTCATCAGATAGTTAATAGTGACATGCGTGCATAACTATATTTTGAATCATGTTTCTTTGCTCAAACGTGTATTTCAAAAAAAAAAAAATGATACCAAAATCATTGAAATCCGACGGAGCGAAATTCGCGAAAATACGATGCTATAAAAACTATAATATCTTAATTTTTGAAAATGTGTAGGGACATAGAGCTTCACATCATTGTATTATTACTGAGGAAAATTCCGAAATAATCCCAGTTTATATACATGATCCGTCTATACAATAATAAAAAACAAGATCAATGCATGAGCTTTTAATTCAAAGTTACATGATTATGTTTCAAGAATAGCAATACCATGGTTGAATCAAAATCTTCCATAACCAGGACCCGCTATATACAGCTGTGAAGATAAGTAACAAAATACATATACAGTGCAACCTCTCCAAAGTAACACCCTTTGGGAGTAGTAAAATTATGTTGTTGTTAAGAGGTTGTTGCTCTAGAGAGGTTATATTAATAGTTAGTTGGAAAAATCATGCTGTTGTGAAAAGGAGGTCGTTTCTCAAGAGGGGCCGCTCCAGAGAGGTTGCACTGAACTAACATAAAGGTAATATTTTCATTAGGCCTAAAATTTGTTTTCGTACTTAATGCATATCAAAAATTGGATAGGTTGGTCGGGGATTTGTTTTTGGCACTCGAAAGCGTGAACAAAGTCATAGGCACTTGATTCCGTGATTTTTATACGTTTATGGAAGTTATTTTTCAATTTAACTCATCAAACAACGCCAGTCTGTAGAAGGAAAAATCTTCAGACGGTGTTATCACCATTTTGAAATCGTGCGTCTGTCATTGTGAAGCCAGACTACGTTTTAGCGGGAACGACAACTCTGGGTAGAGATTGCCAAATAGTTTATCATGATAGTCTCCCTTTGAGCATTTGTTAATCTTGTGTATTAAGTACGTTACCTTATCAAAGTATCTGAAGAATTCGGTGTTGTAATCTATGTAACCAGGAGCTGCAAATATAAGTTAGATACTAGTATTTTTGCATACATTTTGATTTTTCAATGCGTGTTTGTGACATTCGTTCTTTCTGGTCGAAAGAGGATAATTGTAAAACAACCTTAAATGTAATACATCGTACTAACGAATTGAAACGCATACTGTTCATTTATTTTCACCATATATTTGTACTTGTCATGCTATCTATTTAAGTATTTTCATTGTAAAACATACAGTATCAATATTGATGAAAACAAGTAAGATTCAATAATAAGTAAATGTATGAGTACCTGGGCTTTCATAATTTCCGCCCAGGGACTAAAGTACCTAGGTCCGTTCGTTCGTTCGTTTGTTTATTTGTTCTTTCACACACTCATTTAATCAGAATACCACTAAAAGTGTCATTTTCGTTCTTTGAAGCGATCGCTTTAACAAGCAATATTTTGATAAAGAGACGCAATTTTTCTGAATTTAGTATATAATACCAAAATGACGGCAATGAAAAAGTTTTTCATTGATAGGTAATTACCAAAATAATTATTTCCAATGATTTGCAAAAATCTCCAAAACCAAGTGTTGAGTCCTTGAATAAATCTCTGAATCACCAGAAACAGTTACTGTATGGCATTTCAATTAGCAAATGTAACTTGATATATCGAATCTGTTGTGCGTTTTATTTGTAGTCGACCGACTTTCGGATACTTCGTTTCGGACTGTCAAAAATACAGTTATATTATTTTGGGTCCACGTGCAAAACGAGAATGAGACACTATGCAATATTTTTTTTAAAACAAGTGTTTGCGGTCACCTCCGAAAAAAGGTCACCCTATGAATAAAGACCATTCTTTGAAAAGCGTCATTGATTAGTTGGAGCAAAATGATCTCCACATATAAAGGCCACCTGTAAAAAAGGCCAATTTTGGTATTTCCCATGGGTGACCTTTGTCCAGTGGCTTGACTGTACTTACTTGCTGGGTCGGAGGAATCAATTTCATTGGCCAGGTAGACAATATCGAGGTGATTTAACTCGTCGGCCGGCGAGGTTACGTCCCATTGCCGAAATAGATATTCAGTGACAGGAATTGGATCGTCGTACCTTGTTCCCCATACATAATCGAACGCTCTGTAATCAATTTTTCCTGTGAATAAATAAGTACTCTACTTACTTAAATTTCTTACTGCACAAGCACTGGTCCAATACATCGTTTTTATTTATGAGGAGTAAGCGGACACTTAGTTAACCATTTGGTTATTAAACTTAAAAAATATCACCACGATTACTTCCAGTACTTCCATGTCATTTAATTAGAATGGAATTGAAAAATTAGTTCTATACGAATCAGAATGAATATTTTGAATTGATTATTACAAAAAAAAAATAATAATACATGAATTATCATTGTGTATATCTTACTTTTATCCGATCGAATATTTGGCTGTTCAAATGTATTTTGTTTTACATCCTTATTTTGGACCCTTTTCAATGTTGAGATTCATTCTAGGGGATCCATATGGTTGAAACGTTACATACATGTCCTAATTGGTTTTTTAGTTTTACGCCCCTTTTCAACAGTCAGAGTCATATGAGGTGGACAGTTCACGTAATCATCTTTCCTGGGAAGAACCAGTACTAGACTCCCATCCTCCGTAAGCAACTGCCTACTTTCTCACATAAAGACACATGGTCGGTTGCGGGTCTCGAACCTAAGACCATCTATCATTGAGAGTTTACATTGATTTGAAGTCAGCGATCTTAAACACACGGAAGCGGATCATACACATCTTTAAATCATAAATTAGCAGACTTATCGGTCTGCATGAATAAATCTTGTATAGATGCTAAAATTCAAACACAGGTGTTTGGCACGTTTTTATAATGCCACAACTGTTAGATATGTATAATACATATATATATACATTTTGTAATTCATATCTAACAGTTGGGGCATTATAAAAACGTGCCGAACACCTGTGATTCAAACTTACCAGTTCCATTAAAATCTGGTGATTTAAAAAATTGCTCTATTTCGTATTGATGAAGCCTCCCGTCTGCAACATTCGTGTCCATGTCGTTCCATATATTCCTTATTTTTAAGGTCAAATTTCCATCAAAGCTGTAACAAAATCATGATACATTTCTCTCTGAATTAAACGACTGACTTAGGCTCTCTGAATCAAATGACTGACTTATAATCACTGAATCAAATGATGAACTTAGACTCTCTGAATCAAATGACTGACTTAGGCTCTCTGAATCAAATGACTGACTTATAATCACTGAATCAAATGACTGACTTAGGCTCTCTGAATCAAATGACTGACTTAGAATCACTGAATCAAATGACTGACTTAGAATCACTGAATCAAATGACTGACTTAGGCTCTCTGAATCAAATGACTGACTTAGAATCACTGAATCAAATGACTGACTTAGGCTCTCTGAATCAAATGACGGACTTAGGCTCTCTGAATCAAATGACTGACTTATAATCACTGAATCAAATGACTGACTTAGGCTCTCTGAATCAAATGACTGACTTAGGCTCTCTGAATCAAATGACTGACTTAGAATCACTGAATCAAATGACGGACTTAGAATCTCTGAATCAAATGAATGACTTAGACTATGAATCGATTGACGAACTTAGGCTCTCTGAAGCAGATGACAGACTTAGACAATAAGTGTGATGAATATATTATTGGCGTGTACTTTACCAATAATATGCTCCGAAGCACAGCACAAATATCAGAACTCTTGACGAAACCATTCTGTAAATAAACAATTAATTATAATCTAATTTTTCAAGGTGACAAAGGATGCTGTCGTGGCCGAGTGGTTAGTGAGATGGACTTGTAACCCGGCGATTCTGGTTCGAATCCAAGCCGTGGCAGGTTATACCCTTCGGCGTCAAGCCCTCGGAAACAAAACGAGAGGGCGAATGGTTAGGAATGTCGAACTGGATGCTAACGCGTAGGTGAGTCGTACAGGCGTGACACAAGTAGTACCGTATTATAAATCCAAGTTCATTATGTCAGGACTATATATATTCATTTTATTAACGCATGTTTTGTGCTGTCTCTAAGATATGATTTGATTTTGAAAAAAGAATGAAATTAAATTTGATCAATCTAACATAGACTGGTCATTGAAGCAATTAAATGAGGTACTAAAATAGTTATGAAAAATA
The DNA here is from genome assembly GCA_964023205.1 of Lutraria lutraria. Taxonomy (NCBI): domain Eukaryota; kingdom Metazoa; phylum Mollusca; class Bivalvia; order Venerida; family Mactridae; genus Lutraria; species Lutraria lutraria. The sequence goes on along the minus strand of OZ026840.1, from coordinate 35,777,886 downwards.
CTTACTTCACTTGTCTGTTAAAGTGCAATGTCTGTATATTAAGTTTTTCCGTGGGAATTTTAACATGTGATATTTTTATCGCCGTGCCTCAGTCATAGAATCACAACATAAATGTCAGTTTAATGATAACGGATTTCTTTTTGTTTGAGTAAATGACGTACTTGTATACAAAATATGTAGCTACATGGTATATAGTAAAACCTCTATCCGAAATGAATTATCGGTCCCGATTTCTCCCTATATATTTCAATGCAAAAGAAACTCGATTATCCGAATCGTATTATCCGAAACCATAGATTATCCGAAACAATATTTCTGTCCCGCCGATTTCGGATAATCGAGGTTTTACTGTATATACTTTTTGAAATAAAAATGTAAATTTTCCTCCACACGCGCAGAAGTTCCGGCTCCATGTGGAAGGGTAAATTAGAACTGGTTAGAATACAGTCCAGGAAAAACTGGTAACGTAAACCAGCCGCCGTATTATAATTCAAATATGGCTGAAAAAACGGCGTTAGACTCACGGAAACAAAATATAGTAAAACGATTTTTTTCCAACTGACAGTAGAAATTACAGTAAACTCGTAATATCAAGACAAACATGACCCGAATAGTCTGGTGATGGCGATATAGGGTTCAACTACATATATTAAAGCAGATATAGAAACCCATATTTAAAATAAGAGATCTTTATCACAAGGGACTCTGTGAGTTATTGAATTGGCAAAACTTTTATAATAACCGCTGATGACAGATTGGATCCAGTATTATCTAGTTTATGTTTGGTTATACGATTTGAATAGGCAAACCTCGATAATATACATTACTCTATTTATGTATTCATTCATTCATTCATTCATTTTTATGTTGTTTAATGACATATTCGACAGTTGTGGTCATTTCAGAGCCGCCCTAGAGAGAGGGGAGATAAGATACAGGAGAACACAGAACTTGGCTCGGTATTTGGGACTGTTACACTGAAAAAGCGTCCCTGAAAAATATCGAACGGTGGAGCCAAATTTCGAACACACAATCTTTGGTTTAGAAGTCCTTCGCGCTACCACTAGATTACCGATCCCCTATATACATTACTCACACTTTAAAATACATGTATAGGAATGACTGGATTGAATAGGACCACGTTGCGATAAGCGAAACTTCCCCTCTTTGCCCTAGAAGGGACGTAACAAAATGTACAGATAATTAGTCATTGTTCGGAGTTACCTTTCTTTAACCGTTTCTTCCGAGACATCTTCTAACGTTAGCTATAATTTTGTTTATACCCCCGTCACACCGGACTCCAGTCTTACTGCGTTCCCTACGGCGACCCAGGACGTGGTTAGAACTCAAGAGAACGCCGCTGGGACCCCAAGAGGACACAGAGCGACGGTGTTTTCTTCGGACATGTTCAAAGTAAACGCCGAGGTTCAGCGCAATGTGATTGGGCTGCTACGCTGCCAACTTCACGCTGCTACGCTGCTGGGCTGCCAAGTTCACGGACATATGTGATTGTCCTGAGGTCATCATGGTCACCGTAACAAAGCGGTAGGAACTCGAAGGTGTATAATGATCCATTTATAATCAAACTTGTATCAGACTGTATATTTTATGACGCTTTGGTGGTATTGTTTCTATAGCTTGTTGTTTAATATAACAAAGATGCAACACCTTTTGTCAAAATTTACTCACACCAAAAAGAAAGTGTTCACATGGTCAGATGGAAAAGTTGCAAAGTAGTCGGCGGTAAATTTGAAGGCTGTCTTTGGGCTTAAATGTTTGGTAAATGAGTGCAAGGTGTGAGGGGGTATTTATGATATCTGTTAAGCTGGCAATTCAATCATAAGACAATATAAGTATAAAAATATCTCTGTAACCAACGTCACATTTTTTAGTGTAAATATACAAAAATGTACATATGAGGAACAGAATGTTATAAATACGTATATAGATAACAATTGGAATATCAGTGAAGTTTCAGCGTGAAAATAATCGAGTAAAATGTTGTTACTTAGAGTAAATTTGAAACACCCCTCATTTAGCATTTAAAGGTTTTATCTATGATGTGCCCTGTGTATAAAATCTGTATTTGTGTTGTTTGAATACCTCTGCTGTTGGGAACCTAATCATTAAGATCAAACCACCAGTACATACCTAAATATTGATGATATTAAACACAAAGATATAAATTTCATTTAACTGGTTACCCATCGCTCATCCCTCTACGAATATAATACAATTATATGCTGTACAATATAATTTAGAAGCTGGATTAAACCCTAGGCTGACATTGTAGAAACTTTTACGACAATTATAACCCGTCCTCTCGTATATAATGGCATAACCAGAGCTTTTGCCAAAAACCATACACTCTAAATCAATAGCTTATCACCAAGAGAACAAACAATATCTATAATTAGCTTTAGAGGTGCCGCAGATTGGTCAGAGTGGCGTCTGTATATTAACATCCTTTTCAATTGTCTAACTGTGTGTCGGCCGCCAAATAGCGATCTCTCAACTTGAGAAACTCGTAGCAAATATCGCCGGTGTTGCAAGAATACAGCGATTCCATGCGATGAATCGATGGTCGGTGGGCAACATGCCCAAATAGAAATTAAACACTTCGTTTAGTTAAACTGCAGTCGACATTGGAAATATGCAATTCGACTTTTAGAAACTTGGCACACGATTAATATTCATATCGACGTTTGATGCGTCTCAGATGTAGCATATACTTGTCTGGAACCAGACTTCTATTAATATAAATGAAACATACACGACAAGATACAGTTAACTACTCTCAGGTGTGGAATGCCACAAATGTCTCAGAATAATCTATGGCATCAGGACAGTGGTATGACCTTGAGAACAGTATCTTACATGAACAGGTTGGTCATCTCACGTGACTTATGACGTAAGAAATGCTATGGAGTTGAGTGACGGCGCATTTGAACTAACTTGGTGCAAGGCAATATTTATTGAGTTAGTTCCCTTGTTTCATGCACCACCATTCAACTCCATATCGTTTCTTATGCCATAAGTCACGTGGGATGGCCACCATGATGAAAAGAGTCACCTTGTTTAAGAAATAATGCTATGTACAGAGGAGCGCCCACAAACTAAAGGCAAGGGATAAATGATGTAGATATTGAGGGTTATTGAATAAATAGCTCTTCACCAATATGATGACATGTATATAAATTATATTGTTACACTATGTAATGCTCTCCGAATATGGAGGAAAATAAATAAATAGTATGGTTTAGATATTGAAAGTCTACGTGGACCAAGACTTGTATGTTTTAAAAAAGCTAGTAAACAGCGATTTACAGCTAGATATCAGATTATATGCATAAAATAATACGGTCTAATGCAATATGGTCTGGTCGTGAGAATAATATAAGCGTATTGTAAGACAAAATTGAACTAAATTTGATTATTTATTCGCCGTCATCTATGTACATTACAGTCTTTCAAATGGCGAGCGCATGTTACACTTAAATTAACCGTACATTTCATGGACGACAACTTTTGAATGTGTACAAACAATCACGAGTGCCAGTTGGATGTTGTTGTGTTATATATGTTGTTAATTAATTTATGGTGTCATAGTAACCACTCCCTGTCCTAATATGGTCAAATACCTCGGTAAACAACCTTTGATGGATGTGCATTACATAGTACCATCAAGAAATACTAGACTTTTACACTACAGTTCGGATTGACAGTGAAATATATCCATATATAAACAGCTGTTTATTCAAGATATTTATGCATAAATGCATCAAACAATGGACAGGACCATACAAAAAAATGCATGGCCGTCAGTTCGCCCGTTCATTAATTATAATTGCCACTCGTGTTATGTACACACGTTTGACGTATATTATAAATAAGATATTTTGCAAACCACGTCATATGATATACTATAGAATGTAAGTCGGTTTTTTTGGTCATATCATAATTATCCGAGGAGCGAAGGGAAATGAGTGACACCCTCTCGGATAACATTGTTATTAATTAGTCTCATACTAGTTAAGTTATTTGTCTGAGGTAAACAACAATAACGTCTCAGTGAATTCATTGCTTCGTCAAAAATATCAACAATACTATTTAAGGTATTAGGATCCTAACTGATAAACTCACATTTTTTTCTCAGATTTTGGAAATGTTTATAGGTTTCCATGATAGAAAATGATTTACCGTGAGAATATAAAAAATAATGACATTCCTTTGAGTTATCTCCCCTTTATATAGTATCAAACTATATGGAGTAACCAGTTTTTCAAAGATTAAAGAAAAAAGAACACCAATTACAAAGAAAGCTCGTGGTAAAATGATGCAATAGCACAATATTGATATACATGCAAATTGACAAGGAAAAGCATAGGTCACGACGAAATATCACAGAAATTAATATCGTTACTATTTTTAATAAGGGCAACAACTCCAACTGTGTCGTAAAACAAATGTTAGCATCCGATGTAACTATCACAGAAATCACGATAATTGGTTAATACTATTTTTTAGTAATATGAACATTTTTGTGTAGCATGCAACAGATACATTAGAAAAGTACATTATTCAGGGTCTAATACTTTAACGCTATTATATAACATCGTCTCTCATCTCTAATGAACACTCTCCTTCACACATCATTGATATCTTTCTGCACGACTGCTACCGTTTAATCTTAATTTCATTCTCATGTAGGTAAAATACTTATAGATTTATTATTTTAATTACTACTGACCTTGATGTTTATAATGTATTATATATATATATTGTATGACTATGTACTATGTACTCGTCTTGAACAAAGTTCTGTTCTGTTCTGTTCTGTTTAATTTAACTGCGGCCAACAAACATCTTAGAAACTCTTCTCTCGCCAGACAATTAGATACGTACTGTTTGAATCTGTTTTAACCTTTTAGGAACTCAAGTAAAAGGTTTTGTTTATTATAGTGTCACTCCTATTAAAAGGAACAGCCAGGTTGGCTTATGAGAGGCATACGGAGGTAAATCAACATTTCTTCTTAGACGGGTATATAACCTGCTGTGACCGTGATTTCGAACCCGGATCGCTGGCCCAGTTCAGCGTGCTAACCACTATATCATGACCGCAGCCTATTTATTTTGTGCTGTATGGTTTGAACATGTATGCAAAATAATATGACATTAAAGTAACTAAGTTGCTGTCAAAATACACGTTTCACCAAAGAATTCAGGGCGTGGGTTTTTAACATCACACTACTGACTAAAATCAAAGTGTCCGAAGTACACGTGTGTCAGCGTTTTCGGCAACAACATAGAAACACTTATAAAAGTATCATAGTTGAAATGCCGCAGGGCATATGACACATTCAACTAACTATACTTTGTTTCTACATGTCGTATGTTGACAGATTACTAATGAAAGTGACCGAAAACAAGTCCACCCATATATGAAATTTTAACAACTCTAACCGCTAACTTGAGTCAGCATGGTGACTGTAAAATTAATGACTGTGTACTTAGATGGTTAGTTTTCCAGATTTTTCGGCTATTAACACTTTTTTTATCATGTTTGCTTAAAAATAAATTCAGCAACTTTTGTAGAAGGAGTTGGAGCAGACTATGATATGGTATTATATTGTATCAGACCTATACACTGTTCATAGTCCACAAACACGTGTACGTTTGCTAATCCTGACAGTTGAATTTAAAACACAATAAATGAAGATAAAATGGTCCTGCTGACTAAATATTATCAGAAAATACCAAAAATGACCCATTATAAAGTTGAGCAGTGTATACGAAACTAATATTTAAATGTAATTTTCGGATGCTGCTAGAAATGTACAAATAGGTACGCAAGTGTTAACTGTCTGCAATATACAATCCCTGTTTAGATAAAAGTCACGTGATATTGTTACATCTACGTCTGGTTTTGCCATCATTCCTCACCGGTTTCAGCAATAAAATTGATTTTCCCTTTCTGAACAGTCTGTCGCGTGGCAAGTTAATTTCAAATACTTCTCGAGAGTAACAACTTTGTTAAAGCAGAGAAAACTTGAATCACAGCCAAAGTCTGATATTAAAAGAACAATATGTGTATGGGTTCCAATGCTCAGGTCACGTGACCTCTGTATGACTAATCACGTGGATAAAATTCGTCTGCGATGATATTCGATGAAGTCGCACATTTCAAGAGCCAAATACGGTGCGCTATTGTGCATACGAATTGCATATGCAGTGCAAAGAAAATTGATTTCCACTTCTGTACTTTTTACCATACTGATATATTGAACTTTAAATACATAACGACCGTCATATATCAGTCTAACCTGTGAACAAATGCCACCCTTGGGAAGGCCATAATGCGGCCTTTAAGAACAGATGGCCTTTATTCGACACATTATCCCATTCAACGTGTTAGCCCCCTATGGTTCTATATAATCAACGACGGTTTTTAAAGAATGGTCTTAATTCACAGGCTAGTCTTTGTATCGATTAAAGGCCACATAGTGAATAAAGCCATTCTTATAAAAACAGCGCTTGATTATTTAGAACGAAATGACCTTTAAATAAAGGCCACATATTTTCTATCCCATGACTGGCCTTTGTTCACAGGTTTGACTGCACAAGAAAGAAATGAATAGATAGAAAATAAGGACAGTGAAGTTTTGTAGCGCCAATGAATCACAAGATTCATACTTCACAAATTTGAAATCATTCTTACGACACATATTGTACAGACAGTTGATGCTGTAACACATTATGCTTATTTCCCAAGGCACGTCACCATTATGTGTTGTGTAAAATTGTCTGAGATGTAAAGAAAAGAGAATTTAAAAACCAATTTAGGTATTCAATGTAATCACATTTAACTGAAAATAGTTTTATACTTGATAATTATTGTAATATAAATATAAATGATATATTGATTTTAACGGTCGCTGCAGGCCATACCCTTCTATGAAAATTTGACCAAAATGTCGATTTTCCTACATATATGTAGAAGTGACTGGTTCCTTGTCGAAGGTTTAGAGAGTACTGATTAGAATAAAGTCCAGGAAAACCGTTTAAGCGAACATAAATAAAATATCACAGGAAAAACGGCGTTTAATTACTGAAACAAAACAAAATTGATTTTCAGAGCAATAATGTCTGACCGTGTTCGAATATAGGCGTAAAGGTTCTGTTTTAATAATTCTCCACACTTGCAATACATGTAATCTTTGACACGAAGCAGACGCTATATTTATGGCAAAATTTAACACCAAGATGCAGCAGAAATAGTTCTGACACGTCGAAATAAATACGCCATAAAATACAAAGACAAAAAGACAGTTCACTGCGTTTGTAATGAAGCTACGGTGTAAAAACGTCATTTCGTTGTAAGATTTATATCTGGAAATGGCATGTAGCATCGATTAATCGAATATCAATACGTTTTAAGAATGTAAGCTTGTTGCAGCATTGGAATCTTTTCTTTGAATCGATGTATAATCATCATTATATTTTTTCTTTCTACGTTTATATAACAATAAATCACTGGAGCTCAAATATAAACAGTTAACCCTGTGTTAGGGGCCACCACCGAATAAAGGCCGTCATGGCTAAAAAGGTAATTCTTTTAAAAACATAATTTGGAACAAAATGACCTCCGAATAACGGTCATCTGTCAATTTAAAGCCATTAAAGGGCATGCTGTGTCTCTCCTAAGGGTGGTCTTTTGTCACAGGTTTGATTGTAACAAACAAAGACGAGCGATCAAGCACCAATATCATTAGGTGGCACCGCCTCATCACACAGTACACATATCAAGACACCTTGTTTATCAAATACAATCTAATTGAAACAGACATTAATCTTCTGAAAATGAATTATAAGAACAAGAGTCGATTCCAATTTATCAAGAAAAACTATTTTCTCCAAATATTTATATAACAAAGCAAAATTGCCTTCTGGAAATGACTCATTATCAACGTAAATCAAATTACAATTCCTATTATTTTGAAGTAATGATTTTATCTGATAGGGTTTCAAACAGACCCCTTCTACTAAATCCTAATAGTATTAGATTTAAAGCCATCACGAACGACATAGTTGTTCACAGTTATTGACTGTCAAATACGAAACAAAACGCATTACAACGGAACACATTCTGAATTCAAACAAGAACCAAAAATGTCAAAGTAGCCTGAATTGTTCCCAATGGAATGAAAAACCAGTCTATAAGACCGATGTAACTGAGAAATTACGAGACATTCGCAAGTATACAGTCAGCTATTATACACTATTTAAGCCGTGTATGTGCTGAACATATCTAGAAAATACCATCAAACCTGTGTCAAAGTTTACCTCCGAATGAAGGAAGCCCTGTAAATAAAGGCCTTTCTTTTAAAAACGTCATTGATTTTTTAAAACAAAACAACCTCTGAATAAAGGCCATCTGTCGATAAAGGCCGTAATTATTGTCTTTAACCAAAAGGGGTATTTGACTATATACGTGTATATATTTAAAAGTCGGTTTAAACTGTTATGCAATATTTGTGTTTTTTATCAATTTGTGAATCAACGAAAATCTTTCCATGTTTTGTTAGATTTTTTCTTCTAAAGATCTCATCTTTGATTCTACTACGTTGATGTTGTTTTTCTTTCAGCTGATACTGAAACATCTTTTATAAAGTTACGGACGAAGTTAAATTAACAGACTGCTATACAGGACTAGCAGGAGTTGAAGGTAATTGTTGAACGCCGTATTGCAAAAAACGCGTTTCTTCGATGCACGAAGTAAGATAGTTTACGTAGCAATTCATGTACATTTTGTATATTACATTGAAATTTGTTGTTTTTATCAGTTGTTTCCACTGATTGTCTAAGACAACATAACATTATGCCTTGTATAAAATTGTCAGACACGCAAAGAAAAGAGAAAAACAAAAATCTTGTTTCGTGTTCAATATACAAGTAATTTTTGGTCGTGTTATTATTTTGCTATTACCTTATATTGATGCTAACTATTTGCATATTTCATTATATTCAAAATACGTTAACTTAGAAGAACACAAGAGCCAACAGACAACAACAGGATGTTTTCAGACACACCAAAATAAAATCGCTATAAAACAAAAAGGTACACTTATGTATCTCCGTTTATGTGTAAGTAATTGTTGGTATCGAACGCATTGTTATTTCTCAACTTCTGCTGTAAAATGCGAGAAAATGTCTTGATTTATTGAACATCTACTTTATTGTAACGCTATTCAGCTCTTCAGGAAACATATAATTTTCGTTTTAGTGGGTATAAAGCCGTTTTTTCAACGATATTTCAATTATATACGGCGGCTGGTTCACTTAACCAGATTGTTTGTACTGTATTCTAACCAGTTCTTGTTCACTTAACCAGATTTTTTGTACTGTATTCTAACCAGTTCTGGTTCACTTAACCAGATTTTTGTACTGTATTCTAACCTGTTCTGGTTCATTTAACCAGATTTTTTGAACTGTATTCTAACTAGTTCTGGTTCATTTAACCAGATTTTTTGTACTGTATTCTAACCAGTTCTGGTTCATTTAACCACATTTTTTGTACTGTATTCTAACCAGTTCTGGTTCACTTAACCAGATTGTTTGTACTGTATTCTAACCAGTTCTGGTTCACTTAACCACATTTTTTGTACTGTATTCTAACCAGTTCTGGTTCACTTAACCAGATTTTTTGTACTGTATTCTAACCAGTTCTGGTTCACTTAACCAGATTTTGTGTACTGTATTCTAACCAGTTCTGGTTCACCTAACCAGATTTTTTGTACTGTATTCTAAGCAGTTCTGGTTCACCTAACCAGATTTTTTGTACTGTATTCTAACCTGTTCTTACCTTAGCCTCCTACAAGGTACAGACAACTTCTCCACATATCAGGTAGTTGTATTTAGAGGTAGATGCAACTTCCTCGATAATCGTATATGTATTAACATAAGGTGTCGTCGCCTAGCTGGTGTATAGATGATCAATAATTAAACGATATTCTATTGTTTTAGCGATGTAGTACCGTAGCATAGCGGGAGAGTATTAGACGCATGTTATTAAAATGGCTGTTGTTTTATTAATTAGGGACTAATTCTTTTAAATGTAACCTTGTTAGAAAGCTGAAATATAGCCAATTTTGGAAGTGTTCTTATTTTTCCCTATCTCATAAATTGATCGAGAAATGACGAGTTAAATGAGATTCAATTTTTTTTCGTTTATCACGCCGTGGTGGAAACATTCCCGACTTTGTGTACATGTTCAAATAAAATTGTCATGTTTTTGTCAATCATTAACCGATTGTTTTTTAAGTAACCATGTTAAAAAGCTGAAAAATGGCTGATTTTAGAAATGTACTTATTGTTTCCCTATCTTATAAATTGATCGAGAAATGACGAGTTTAATGAGATTTTTTTTTCGTTTTTCGCGACGTGGTGAAAAAAAATGCCCGGCATTGTGCACATGTTTTAATCAAATGATCATTATCTTTTCACCAAAACATTTAATAAATATTGGAAATTACAGAAGATTGTGTGCAGTAAGTGTTCCCAGTATCATTTTTGGTATAAGAAGTGAGGAAAACCACTTCATGCATGTCGCAGTAAGAGGCATACATTTTTATAAGTTGTCAATTCGACCCCTTTTTAGAGAAATTTCACAACTACACAGAGGAAACATTGTCAACAAAATCGCCAAACAAATCAATGCAGATGATTCTTTAATGTATCAATCATTGAAAAACATTGATTTTGAACAAATGCATCCATCGGTCTTTACGCCTGTTCTGCACCAATTTACCACTTATGCACGTCTTTCCGCCAATTTTCCGCCATTTTTCAAAATACTCGATCGGCAATGTCAAACTTTTTCCCATTAATTTAGCCTAATTACAAGACGATACATCAAAATTATTCATGCATGCTTACTCTCAAAGTACTTAACTATTTCATTATACCATAAATATTTTCCGAATATAAGTAATGATACGCATAAATCAATAAAAGTTATACTATATGTACATTCTTTTCAATGCGACTGCGCATGCGCGCGTGGATAACGACAAGTGTTTCGACCGGATTTTTAGTTGCATCTACCGTTAATACAACTACCTGCACATATGGAGGAAATTCAAAATCTTTTGTCAAATTTGCATAGAGAGGGTATGACTTGTAACCCGGCGACCGGTATTCGAACCTTGGTTGCCAGCACTAACAAACTGACCTCTGCATATATTTGGCATAAAATAAACTATGATTTTGGTACGAGTATGTCTCCAGGGAAAATGTTGTCTATGTACTCACAAATACAAATAAAGCTAAAAAGTATCTATCTATCAATTTTGTCGGCAATAACGTGTCAGTTACACAACGAAGCAGAGGTTATTAAGGGTATTGACTTTACGCGATTGATTGGCTTCGTTATTAGTTCATGTATGACTGCTCTAAAGGTGTAAAATCATTTATTTTTCCTCGAGAAATATTGCTGGGTATAATACAAGTATCACCCAATGTTGATATTGACGCCTATTTGTAATGGACGCATTAGCTTACATGAACATTTATAATATGTTAAGGGGTCTTGGTGTCTAACTAAGCTTACAGTATTGTTATTTTTGGCGCCGCGCCGGAGAGCGATGTCCTTGTGGAATGCAGTTGCTCAGTAGTCACTGGGGCATTTTAAACTGGTTCCCACTGACGGGAAACCAGTTTTAACATTCATTCGTCCTAGTCATTTAGATGTTTGATATGTGATCGCTTATTTGATTACGAGCGTCTGAGTGATTGAGATTCTGAATGCACCTCTGACTATATATACAAACGTTTTTCTATCAATGGAAAATATCTGCTTTTGTAAACATTTTTTTTGATAATCCTCTTGAAATCCACTATTAAAAATAATCGATTTTGAAATGTGACGTTGACTAAATTATTTTTTCGTCGCCCAGCTTTGAAGCTTAGCATCAATGGTTTACTTGTTCTCCATTTGACTAAAGTTAAGTTCATCAATTTGTTCAGTATGAGAACAACATCGCTGCCTTTGTTGTATTTAAAGTGGTGTTTAAAGGACAGAATTAGCCATAGCACAAGGACAAGAGAACAAATCTACTGCATTTAACTGATTTGGATCACATACATTTATTTTGTTTGTTTGTTTGTTGTTTGTTTTACAGTGAAACCAGTGTTAGCGGCCACCTCCGAATATAGGCCACCATGTGGATTGTTAAAAGGCCATTCTTTAAAAAAAACATTTCTAATTCACAGCAAAATGACATCCGAATAAAGGCCACTTGTCATTAAAGGTCTCATTTTATATTTCCCAAAGATGGCCCTTGTTCACAGGAATGTCTGCGTGTTACATGGTATATTTACCTGTCCATTGCATTGGATACTCTATTTTGCATCTGGATAGAGTCTGGCTAGTTTATGTAGATTGTCTTTTTATCATGTTGTCTTAGGGGATTCCTGTTTTTCTATATTTCTATGGTCCTGTGTTGCTGGTTAATTGTGTGTGTGTTGGTGATGGCTGTGATAACCTTTTATAACTATATTGCCAGTATGTTTAGGTAGAACTCGTGGTGTTGCCTTGGAAATCTGTATGTTTATCATTACCGACACATATGCATGTTAAAATCCATTATTGTGTGAGTACAGACAGTGGTGACATAATGTTACATTATCATTTGACAGATGCATTATCTTCAGTCTCACTAAACAGTTCCACAAAGAGTTAATCATACTTCAAGAACTATTGAACTATTCATGAACTATTCAAGAACAGATTAAGAAATAGTAATGTTTTCATGAATTATATTCAAAAGGTCGAAGACGGGGGGGGGGGGCTCAGGCCACAAGTAAACTAAGGTCACCACGAGAACACCGGCCACTCTTTGGCACATATGAATGATAAATATAGTCCAGTTAAAGACTGTCTGAATAATTGAAAACTATGCACAATGACCATATTTACTTATTCCGTAATACAATATTTTAAAATACCAGACACATTGTCAGGGTTGATCTTCTTCAAGCAATCATTCGGTACTGTAAAATAATTATGATATAGTGCTATTAAGGCGATATATGAATAAAATATTATGTGTTCAGTATATATACCTGAAGCCAAATACAAAGCTTTTGACCGATGGACCTGTTGTCTGGTTTTACATAACGATATTCCCTTGAGGCTGTTCTGTTCTGTTCCAGTGAATTTTGGCATCCCTCGTAAGATAATAATTCTATTTTCGTACGCAATCTATATGAACTTTTACTTTTTGTCAAAACAACAACATTATTCCATTGATCCTACCAAACATATTCTGCGAAAATGACCGTAAATGCCGCATACAACTCGCCTATCAAACCATTGTATGATTGTTACAATCTATTTATTCATATCTTCCTCTGTTAATATGTATAATTATGGTCATTAAATATCAGCAAGTTTCAACATTATGCTAACTTAATGCTGACTATAAGAAAGCGAGTACTGTATAACTGCATACCACACTTGCCTTAGATCTACTGTGGAATCATTAATTTTCGTTGTGGATTTAATTTCATGGATTTCGTGGGTCGCCTTATCCACGAAATCAAATCCACACGAATTTAAATGCAGAGATAAGGCATTTCTTTACAAAAATCAAAATCCACGAATTCATGTCCCCACGAAATAGCCATTTTAGTAAAAACCACGAAAATTGATCCCAACGAAAATGAATGAAAATGCAGTATTTGTAATTACTTAAAATTAAGTTCATAAATGTTACATGTATATTTTGCTATATACGTTACTACATGTATTATATTTTTATACCCACACAAGGGATATTGTGCTGTTGGATACCACCAAAAATAGTTTAGCCAACCCCCTGTGGTTTTCCTGCAGGCCAGTCCAAGACAGAATCCCTTCTGGAGAATATACTTACTAGAATGTTATATATTAGTCCTCTATTTATGTATGATACTATATGTTTTGAATGGCTTCTAGGTAAGGTGGGCTTTTGGGTTGGCAGGTTTTGAAATGGGTGAAGAGGGTTTTGGGGAGGTGTGATTTGGTTGGCGGGTTTTGTGGGAGGTGCGATTTGGTTGGCGGGTTTTGTGGGAGGTGTGATTTGGTTGGCGGGTTTTGGGGGAGGTGGGATTTGGACGGGGTGGGAGTTAGGTTGGAGGGTTCTGGGGGAGGTGCGATTTGGACGATGTGGGAGTTAGGTTGGAGGGTTCTGGGGGAGGTGGGATTTGGACGGGGTGGGAGTTAGGTTGGAGGGTTATGGGGAGTTTGGAATTGGACGTGGTGGGATATAGGTTGGAGAGTTCTGGGGAAGGTGGGATTTGGTTTTGTAGGTGAGGGAATTTAAAATTTGGGTCGAAGGGTTTAGGGAATGTGAAATATTTTGCATGTTGAAATGTCTCTGGCTATAGGTCATTTAGACGGAATTGGTTAGTATAACCGGAATGTTATAAATGTATGTAACGTATTGCTGGAGGAAATGTTTTATATAAATTAGAACAGGTTTTGCTAATCAGGATTCATTACAGAAATAACAAAAAGCGATAATCGATATCTGGTTCTGAGAATCGCTCCTTATCTATTGAATATCATTATTAATGTGTTTTTTCTCTCCTTACCAGACGTGAACTTATGATAATTTCAAAGCATTGGATTTTAGAGAATAAAAATGAATATCAAGTCATTCGACGTCACTGTGATGTTTGTATTAATTACCATTAGATTACATATGATTTATGAGTGTACAGTCAATGTTTAGCTTTAATCTTAATATTTCCTTCAGGATAAAAGAGACATCTCTCAGACATGGACTTGACTTTGACGTACTATCACTAGAAATGTGGCAGCGGTCGGTGGTCCATTGGTTAGTGCGTTTGATTTGGTTCCCGGCCTCGGCCGGTCATACCCTTCCATGAAAATTTAACAACACTGTGAATTTTCTTCCACATGTGGAGACGTTTTCGGTTCCCATTGGAAGGATAAGTTAGTACTGGTTAGAATATAGTACTGGAAAACTGGTTTAGTGAACCGGCCGCCGTCTACTGAATAAATATGGAAAAATAGCATTTAACCAAATCGCGCCAGATTTATAGTCAAACTATGATTGACTCAGTCTCCCCCTCCACATTAATCAGTACATGTAATTATTATACATGTATTATAACGCGTGGAAGATCAAAATAAGATGACCAGTTACTGCAAACTTGTTTTATAAGACAAAGTTGCAAAAAATACTTAGTGGTACTACATGTTAAGGTACTGAACAGTTGTTTTATATTTTGATAAGCCACAGCATACTGTATTGTTCCATACTGGTATTGTCTGGTAGAAGCATTGACACAATCAGTTGATCAGTCAAAGGAAACACTTGATGAATTATTTGTCAAATCTGATCCTTTGGTCCATATATCGAGGGTTCAACGCAACAGTGTCGTAACTCATATTGAAATAAGAACAAGTTATGACAGTGTTGCGCTGAGCCCTCGATATATGATCGATCAGGACGTATGCTAGTTTCAGGAATAGATGGATTTGAGAGGTCTTCAGCATAGCATTATTGTTTTATACTTTGGTGAGAAAATACGACACCATTGTGGTCTATTTTGTAACTCAAAGCGACTTGATTATTTGATTTAGGCAGTCAATTCTGTCGTGACGGATTAATCCATGAGTATGCTTAGTAAACACTGAATGACCGACGAATCTTATCCGACCTAATGAAGGGACAGAAATTTGACACATCAGCAGAAGTCTATGTGACCATCTCGACATAAAGTAAATACTTTAAGCCACTAATCAATCCTACACTGCTAGACTGTACTTTTACGTAAGATATAATTAAATGTGTTCATAGATTACTTTATTGGTTTTTATTCCATTTTACGTGTGAGATATTTACTGTATGGAGAGGTAGCATGTAATATGTGGCCACCAAGAACATTCTTTGTATTAAATACAGTCAAACCTGTGTTAGCGACCATCTCCGAATAACGGTCACCTCGGCATAAAAGCAATTCTTTTAAAAATCGTCATTGATTATTCAGAACAAAATGGCCTCCAAAAAGGCCACCTGTCAATAAAGGTCACGTTATGTCTTTCCCAGGGATTGCCTTTGTTCACAGAGTTGACTGCTATATAAAGATACAACAGTGTTACTTTTATCAAATTATTGAATGACGATACAATAGCCAACTAGTTTTTGTCCCCGATCTTACAGCATACAATAGAATGAGTGTGGGAACGGGAACCATGACAGTTATTGAACCCGCGACCTATAAGCAAGTGTAGATTACTAAGGAACTTGGTTTTATCAATAATAAAATCAAGTTCCAACAATGAATGAAAAGCGATTGATTTATAAAGAAATGTAACATGATAATTATTATACATCACTACAAATCTTTGCAAATCTCCACAACTTTGAGCCGATGTGTGACACAGTGCAGTGGATGCGTAAGAGGGAAATTAACAGTGTAGCCCTAACAATATATGTACGTTATAGATGATCATTGATGGTGATTTATTCCTGTGTAACTCTAGCACAATACCACCGTTATCTAGTTTAAGATGGTGTAGAGGAAGAGGACTAATAAATCACTGTCAAAGCATACATGTATGTGTACACCAACAGTTGGACTAGACTGGGACTGTATATCCATTAATTTCTTTTACATCAGCAATGAGGAATGTCGGTAGACCAGACCATTCCAATGCGGAATCTCAGAGATTTTTGTTGGGATTGATTTATCAATACCAACAGAGTTAACATACACGTCCATTCGGACGGACGTACGTTCAGACACACCACAACTACACGAAAAAAAACACGAACAAAACCGAACAAAACCGAATGCACAATATCTATATCATGAATCAGAAATCGTAAGAAATTTTAAGTCATTACGGAACTATTGTTATATTTATAATGGTTATTGCCGAAGTTTGTTTTGCTTTGCTTATCTTACAATGCGCATTGCGCATGCGCACCTAAAGTGCTTAAATAGACAAAATGAAATAACTGATTTTGGCAGTGCAAGAAAAAACCATTGCTTGTAAAATGTAAGTTTTCAACAACAAATATGTATTAGCAAATAAATAAAAGCGGCGACGTATAATTGATAAATGAATACAAAAAAGTATTATCATAAATTATGTTTTTAATAGAATGACCTTTTTCACAGAGTGGCCGTTAATCGGAGATGGCCGCAAATACTGGTTAGATTGTACTTACAAAATGCAAGTTATTGGCATTATATTGAATCGTATAAAACTGACACTGAAATTAAATAAACGACTTTAATAAAGCATCACTGAACGTGAAGATGATAAAGTACTAGTATATATGTGTACAATAAATGTGTGACTTGAAGCCGTCATTCCACACACACTATAAATGATGAAGTTACGTTCATAACTTATTAATATATGTACAATAATATCAACGTAAATCGTAAGAATGGTGTTGCTTTTGACAGATTTCTGAACAGCTGACACGTGTGCAAACACACTTGGTATCTCTATGTTAAAAGCCACTATAGACTATAGTAAGCTTCAATACGTCTTATCAGTAGATATTTCTCACCATTAGCAAAATATTGTACACTAACAAGTACGAATTTATTTATTTGGTTTGACGCCTTTTTTCTGTTACTGTTATATACGGCGGTCGATTCACCAAACATTTTTTTTCCTCGACGGTATTTTAATCAGTACTAACTTACCCGTCCACAATTAAGGTACCGGCAACTTCTCAAATGTTGAGGAATATCGATTTTCATGGTAGGGCATATATGATCTGCCGTGACCAGGAATCGAACCCGGATCGCCGCGGGAAAAAATCCAGAGTACTAAAAACTGGAACACAGACGCGACATATCAGTACGAAGCACAACAACACGATCATATAACCCAAGTTGTTCATACATTGTCATTTTAACGAATCATATTTATCATGGACAATTCTTTGACAATCTCTTGGTTACTGTGCTTTGTTTTGTTTGCATTTTTGCTTATTTTATTGTGTGTTTTGTTCGCATTTTTGCTTATTTTATTGTGTGTTTTGTTTGCATTTTTGCTTATTTTATTGTGTGTTTTGTTTGCATTTTTGCTTATTTTATTGTGTGTTTTGTTCGCATTTTTGCTTATTTTATTGTGTGTTTTGTTTGCATTTTTGCTTATTTTAGTGTGTTTTGTTTGCATTTTTGCTTATTTTAGTGTGTGTTTTGGAGAAACCAGAGGAGACAACCAGAAACAAATACGCCTCATTAATATTCATTTGATATCTGTACATTGTGCATTGGCTTCGTATAATTTAGTTTGTTTAACATGCTATTCATGTTTACTGTTGATTGCAGTGGTTTTGGAAGCTGAACGATATAATTGGCGCGCATGAATTTTTATGCGGTACCGAAGTACTACATTTTCTACATCCGCCATGCAACTATTAATATGAGCACTTCCAGTACTTTAGTTTAAACTTATTTATTTTACATCGGTTGTAGAGCATGCTCTTTCAACTTATTTCAACTACTCTCGATGACTGCTTCCTGGATTCTGATCAGTACTTGCGCCGAAAGAAAGGACTGTGAAGGTTCCAGTCATATTCCGCCACTGGAGGGATTCGAACTCGCAACCTCCGGGTAAGGAGTCCGACGCTCTACCCCTACACCACTGTTCATCCCTTAGTTTCAGTACTATGATTTGTGTATGCGTCAATACATGTATCTATGTGTGTCTTATGAGATTAGTGTTTGGTTGGGCCCTAAAAACTAGTTTAACATCGATGTAGTATTGTTACTGATCGTTCCAAGACTGTGCCCCCGGGTTACAGTGGATTGTCCAGCATTTTGTGTATGATCTTATATGTATTGTATCGGTTTTGGGTTGGGTTGTTTTGGAGGGAGGGGTGGCATTCTAGGAAAGGTAGGATTTTGGGGAATGTGGGGTTTGTTAATGTGTTTTTCTTGGAATTGTTTTCTTATCACTCTATCTATATACATGTATAGCCATTCCGTTTCTGTAAATACACGTAATAGTAAGCACACATTGATCTACCTCAATTAGTATAATACATATAGTTCGATTAGGCATTATTGTTTCAGTATAGTTAATTAATGATATTGGCTAGAATACTTACATTAGTCCCTCCAGACAATTTAAGAATAATATCTACAATAAACAGCAATATGATTACGTCTTTAATATAACTTATATAGAGACATACCGACTCAATTATGTTTCAGGATATTGCAAAGTGTTCGATACGTTTCCATGGCAACATATTGCTTTCCTGAAATATGATAAGAGGAATATTGGTAAAAAATCCAACAAAAACTCATACTAGTGATTATGTCTTTATGGTAATATTAAAGATTAATATCTTCGCATAATATTTGGTATCTCTGGGATTTAGCATTGGGTCATTTGGCGACTGATCCAGCTTTGACGCTTGAGGAAGACCCTGTTTGGACAGCTTCATCACATGTGACTTTTAGGGTCTCGAATGGGATTTAAACTGACCGGTGAGGGGCTGATAATAACTAACCAGAGACTATAACTACTTCACCACTACGGCGGCCCTTATATCTATATATGTATATGTGTTAATAAGGTTTTTATTTTTAATTATGAAAATACCGTCTTCAGATTAAGAATATAAATGATATCGTAATAAGTCTAGCAGAACTTTAAAGCTGCCTAGTTGACATTTTAAATAATTGTCTTCATGTAATACGAAGTATCGGACGAATTCCTTGTTATCAATGTACGTCAATTCCAGGTCGACAGTGCGTTTGTACTTTCCATACGATCGAAATTCGTTTTCTATTGTTCATGTAATACTGTGGAATCATTCATTTTCGTTGGGGACATAGTTTCGTGGGTCGGCTTACTCACGAAATCAAATCCCCAAGAATTCAAATGCAGAGATAAGGCGTTTCTTTTCAAAAATCAAAATGCATGAATTTATGTTCCCACGAAATAGCCATTTTAGTAAAAGCCATGAAAATTGATCCCAACGAAAGTTAATACAAATACAGTCTGTCGCGCCCAAGAAAGCTTTTATGCGTTTCGTACATTTGTTCGCCAAGGGACAGAAAAAATTCTAGCAATAGTTTATTCTAGATGACAATCAAAGGTATGAGATTGAGAAAAATCCATCAAATATATCATTTCACGATCTACATGATCGTAACAGAGTGAATGCAAATAAAATGTTACTATAAATTGGATATTGTAAAGATATACACATAGTCATTATACAGTCAATCCTTTATTTGCACCCACCTACCTCCGAATAAAGGCCATCATGTGAATAATGGCCATCATGTGAATAAAGGTCATCACGTGAATAAAGACCATCATGTGAATAAAGGTCATCATGTGAATAAAGGTCATCATGTGAATAAAGGTCATCATGTGAATAAAGGCCATCATGTGAATAAAGGTCATTCTTTTAACATTGATTATTTAAAACAAATGACCTTCGAACCTACCACATCATGTCTTTCCCATCATTGGCCTTTGTTCACAAGTTTGACTGCTTTTTTCTTTAAAACATATTAATTGCAACTTTATCGCTAACGTTCACATGTACTCATACAACGAAAGTGAAGTATCAATGGCATACAAATACTGTCACCTATTTGAACTAGCTGTCCAATCCTAGTACATTATTAACATGTCTAGCCATACTGGTCAATGAGGTCATTTAAGTTTAAACGTATAAAAGAAATCAATGGATACTAGTATATTATTATTGTAGTTAAAGTATTACTGTATCACACAATATTGTCATTTTCCTCTGTGACCATTAATGACTCTATTGACACTCGGAATAAATCCGGATTATAACAAAACCCAGAACACAAAAATAATATTTTTACTGGGGTTGAACATCGTACCAACAACAAGGGTTATCTGGCGACTATGTCCAGCTTTAATAGTTGCTGAAGACACAGACGTACACTTGGACAAAACCACCGACCTTCTGTGGACAACCTATTCCCATGTTCCTGAATGAATACAGTAAAACGCATGACAACCGGACCTCTCCCGGACTGGGCAAAAGGTCCGATATTCTGAGAATTCCGGTTTTCAGAAAACGTTTTAAACATTCCGAAAAAAATATCAAAACGTGATCTATGTAAATGTAGTTTTTTTACAGCATATACAAATAAATGTAAATAGCGTATCGCTGTAAATCATATATTAAAGCGTGTACGCTATATCGCCACACACATCATCGATTAGTTTTTTAATAGGACAAAAACCCCTCTGTCAAATAGATATACATACTTCATGAACGATTGATGAACTATTCGTGAATAGTTCATGAATAAGTCATGTTTTTATGAATTCCATTCGTAAGGGAGATACGAATATACCGTATACCAAACACTATGGTAAAATATACCATACTATGTTTTTTAACATGGGAGAAATGTGCTTCCCTGATTTGACACTATTCTTATAATCAATCTATTACTTGTCTCGAACTGGTGTGCACCTTGTGTTTGTTGTTTGTCGCGAGTAATAAAGTTTGTTTGTCTGCGGTGCATCACATATCAGAGGAACAAATAAGGTATTTCAGCGTTATCAAGCAAATAACTTCTCTAATTTGTATTCGACGCTATCAAATTGACCACAATTTATTCTGATGATTGCGACTGTTTAGAAAAATCTAAAGCATTACGTGAGACCAAGGTTTTATTGACCGATGCTAATGACCAGAAATGTCCCGATCGAAGTCGTTTGCCGTCTGTGTCTCGTGTTAGGTTACAGTACTTATATGTACTTGTTCTTATCACGCAAATTTTCTCAGAAAAAAGAGAGAGATTTGATATGCAGCAGACGTCGCCAAGTTCTATGAATATTTTTTTCTTCATAGAACGAAGTAATAAACATCGACCTGTTTGTTGTTAAAAAAACATAACGCTAAGTATACTACTCAAAATGTGATAAGGATCTCTGACCCAATGTTTGAATAGTATACATACATACATACATACATACATACATACATACATACATACATACATACATACATACATACATACATACATACATACATACATACATACATACATACATACATACATACATACATACATACATACATACATACATACATACATACATACATACATACATACATACATACATACATACATACATACATACATACATACATACATACATACATACATACATACATACATACATACATACATACATACATACATACATACATACATACATACATACATACATACATACATACATACATACATACATACATACATACATACATACATACATACATATACACGATAAAGCTCTTTAAATGCAAGGAATATAATATTAAGAAGAAGCAACAAATAAGATGGCTCAAAGTTTAAGTATACGTTCGTGTTCGTGTTTGTTTTGCTTTTGTTTGTTTATATCGAATTTTACGCCCCTTTTCACAAGTCAGAGTCCTATGAGGCGGACAGTTCACCTAACCATCTTTCCTGGGAAGAACCAGTACTAGACTCCCATCCTCCGAAAGCAACTGTCTACTTTCTCACATAAAGATACATGGTCGGTTGCGGGGCTCGGACTCACGACCCTTTATCAGTGAGAGGTTACAGTGATTTGAAGTCAGCGACCTTAACCATTCGACCACGGAGGCGTGTCTGTTCGTTTTGAATCCATGTTTGTAAGGAACTGTTTATAAAGATAATATAATTCAAAACATACAAGGCTGTTTATAACCGTTACATTAATTCAAAATTGGGGACAAATAATTTGGTATTTATATCGAAATGATCGCATTATCAAGTCGAAACAGGAAAGAAATATTAAAAACTGACCTGTAATTAAGACGTCGTTATAATGATCTGTCTTTTATGTTGAAGAGGTGAGACAATGGGATTATATTTGGTGTATCTAGCACGGTCGTGGTATTATTACACTAACTTGTAACTGACATTTAACAAATCATAGTACCATGTAATGTTCGGACTCAACAGGAACCGAAGTGTTACTCTATTTACGTCTTCATTAAAATACACCCCAGTCAGCCATAACATATAATTATGATATTGACTTTGCGTCCGTATTGTTCTAGATTACTGCAATTGACCTATGACCTTAGACCCCAAGATCTCTAACCGGAAATTAGAAGCGATGAAACATCAATAAATGTAAGTGATGGGATTTCATATACTGTGGAATCATTAATTTTCGTTGGGGATTTAATTTCGTGGGTCGGCTCATCCACGAAATCAAATCCCCACGAATTTAAATGCTGTGATAAAGCATTTCTTTACAAAAATCAAATCCACGAATTTATGTCCCCACGAAATAACCATTTTAGTAAATACCGCGATAATTTAGCCGAACGAAAATAAATGAAAATACAGTAATTCCAATACGGAACAAGAAACATTTGCCACAAAATCCAATTTTGGTACGCTATCAATATCACCATTCATGTCACTTGCATTGCTAATTACATCAGTATTGTTATATTGATGTACACGTGAAAATGAGATAATTGTGAGGAAAGCTTGAATGAATTTCAACTGCTGCCATTACGCAAACATGCACCAGATAGGGAGTCGTTTGGTTCGATTTCATTGAGCTCTGAGTTCAAACTAATTTAATTCATTCTAAATATTAGTAAATATAAAGAAAAGTAAAAAAAATGGATTTCCAGTACACATACCATGCATGCAAAAAGTAAACGCAATTTGAAATTCTAGAAAATACAAATTGGAAGATGAAATGAATTTGCTATGCAGCTGTTACTATTTCATTGTCTTTATATAGAATAATCAAATAAACGATTATCTTTTCTTGTCAGATAGGCGAATTTGAACATGAAAGCAGAAAGCGGAATTATGATCATGAAATGTCAAACCAACATGAACGCTCCCAAGGGAATATTTTATACAACCAGATAACAGATTATGTTATTTATAACTTGTATATTAGACCAAATGTGAAGGTCGTGTCAAAGAATTCAGTATAACTCACATTTCGAAACCCAACACATGTAAAAACGTTATACATAATATTGAAGTGGTAAAATTGAAGTAGATAGAATATGCAGTATCTATAATAATTTCGAAATGATATCCTGGGGATTTGGAATGGGCGATCAATGCATATTTGTGCGGCTTTATAGAAGAACAGTGGGCTGGTAAACAAGTAGGCATAAACTGGACTAAAATGGCAACATTTCGTCACACACTATAAACAGTCTTCTCAGTGGTTTAACGTCACACTAACACCTAGAATAAGTTTGTTTCTTTGTCAGCTTTAACAGTGGAAGAAGATCACAGACGTACACCTGGAGACAACCATCGACTTTCAGTAAGCTAGACAACTTTATCTTATCTGAAATCTAGCGATAGGTGGGATTATTTAAAATCACTAGCCCCGGACCGCTGTGAGTTCGAGTACCACCGCGGGGACCAACTTTTACATGGGACGCAGCTGTTAATCTATAGCTCACGAAAGGTGGAGGTTCTACCTCGATGTAAACTTGCTGTCACAACTTACAGTTATAGCTGAAAAATTGCCAATCTCCGGTGAAAATAAAATAAAGGGGAAATTGGTTTTCTAGACATTCCAGCTTAAGATCCAATCCACAAAGAAAATAATAATGTAATATCAACGTAGATAGTATTTATATGTACCTCATAATTAGTGGTATAAAAATCATGATTTGTGCAATTATGTGTTTCGGCCTTAATCCTTTTCATAACAGATATGTCTGGCGCATATTACATTAATGACGATGGAATAAATAATATATTTCCTGATGTGTGTCGTTCTTTTGTTAGAGTGGCCCGGTTATTAGTGGCTTGGACTTGTAACTATGGATGACTATTGGTCCAGTTTTGGCTATTGCAATACTATTGATATTGCTGAAAGTACTATTGCGATACTATTGCTATTGCTGGTAACTATTGCGATACTATTGCAATAGTTATTGCCAAGATTTGACAACCACAGAGATTAACTTGTAAATACAAATTTGCACAGTGTAAGATATAATTTTGCTGTAAATATATGCTAAAATGTTTGTGGAAATGAATTAAATGAATTGGACAGAAATAGATTAATATAATTAAGTTCAAATACTGCATTGTGTGCTTTTGTTTGATGCTTGTGCCTATTTACAATTATTTTTGTAACGAGATGCAGCGGGAGTTGTTTTAGATTATTACTAACTTTATAAGAAGGAAACTATCGTAACTATCGATAGTTGAGCTAACTATCGGCGATAATTATTGGATCGAGACTTTTACTATCGATCCACACTATCGGGACACTCGGGATCGCAATGCATCGATATTTCGATGTATCGGCCCATACCCTACTTGTAACCAGAGGATCTGGGTACAAATTTCGGTCGCGCAGTTCATAACTTTTTTTATGAAAATTTGATAAAAATGTCACTTTCCTCCATATTAGAGAATAGTTGCCGTCTTCTCATGGAAGGGAAAGTTAGAACTGTTAAGAATACAGTCTAGGAAAACTGGTTAGAAGAAACAGCCGCCGTATATAACTGAGCTGTAGTTGAAAACGACTTTAAACTCATTGAAACGGACTTACAAATGAAGTTTTAAACTATTTCTACATGAAATAGGAAAGATCCTCTTGATGTATAATGACTTTACAACGTTGTTGTCCTGTGATATAACATTGTAATACAGTAGAGCAATGGTATACATCATTATATCTACCGTAATATCCGTAATTGTATTTGATCCTTACAATGTCCGAGTTCATTATAAAATTGTTTTAACTTTGTAAACATTGGGGTAATTGGCATTCGCCTTTTTGTGATAATCATAAAATATTTAAAAGTGCGTGTTTGATCGATTTGGCCTTACACTGTTTGTATCTAGTAACATGCTAATTATAAATTTTTGGGCCATTGTTCGGCTCTTAAAAGCGTCTGAAAAGGTAGATAGTGAGAAAGTGGACTTTCCTTTCCAAGGGCTTGATAAAAAGTCTATGATCCGGTGGGGGGGGGGGGGGATAGTGTAGGTCGGTTAACCAGAAATCTTGAAGTTTATCACAAGGTTCTGTCTTATGTATCATGTGGCAGTTTAAATGAAATAAGATTGTTTATACGACATTTTATTGTCACGGTGACGTGTTGCAAGAGATGTTGATATGGTTTCGTTATATATTTAGAACATAAAAAGGGTAACCGGTGTGACACAAGACAAAGTTGAACAGCTTTATATAAATTGAACAATTGGTCGAATTGGGTATTACATAAAACCAACTTTGCCAGAAGGGATACTGGCGTTGATTGTTATATAATGTTCACGATGTACATCAGTTATCCGTGAATTGTTTTTAAAATTATATGTTAAATTCTAAGCAAAACATGTAAGTCGGCTTAACATAATTATGTGTAATTTTGTTCGACATGTTCCGCAATTGTGGAAGCTTTGTTTTTATAACTTACATTAAATCTTAATGCGTGGTATATGTCGCTTATATTGACGAATATGTGATTCCATGCCGTCCAGAAGGTGGCGTAGTAAATGGTACGAGAATTATTTTGTCACATGCACAAATCGCAACTCACCAGTGAGAGGGGAGATAAGATATAGGAGGACCGAGCATTTATACTGCAAACCCGGAACAAACATACTGAATGTACTTACACATGAAGGTTGTTCATATTCCGATGTTTTTGATTAGTCTAAATATATGGCTAGAAATATCACTCATGTTATAGATGACAATGAATTAATGTGACAAAGAAGCCAAACAAATGTGCCAACAGCTTAGTCTTAGTTTCTATACTAATACAAAAAAAATATGCGCTTTTGTATTGGGCATAACATTTAATATAAACTGAAGACGCATAATTATTCACACGTTAAAAATATTCTGATAATTATCAAATATTAATTAAAAGTAAAACATCGCACAGCCAATTCTCTTTGCACTATTTGATAACAAATTTGGTTATATTTTGCTTTCAATAAGCAACAAAGTATCCCTCTACCAAGTGAGCACTTTCTTTTTCGTGTGAGTATAGTTCTACGTGACGTAACATCTCGGATACCATACGAATGACATCCTTAAGTTGTATCACAAATACAACATTTCTGATACATCAGTTTGGCTTCATTGCTATTTAACGCTATTGGTTGGGTGTCATCTATAATGTCTCAGATGTCTGTTTGCACTAAATTCGTGAAAGAAGTTACTATCTGAAAGAAAAAACCCTCAAGAATCTAGTTGTCAACGTAATCGAAAGTTCCGAAACAAGGTTTTGAAATTACAAATATAAACTGAATGGATTTTAAATATGAAGTAGGTTATATGATAAAAATTATGCTTTAATAGAAATGAAAATATTTTTTAAAAAAATAACGCTTGGTTTCTTTGAGGAGTGTGTACGACGTTACTGCTTCACTATTTTACGATTCAACCGAGATATACATTGACCAAACCAGGCCAGTTGCTATTGCTCCGTCGTCAAGGCGAGCTACGATTGATCTTTTTCTTATTAGCAACTTACATTTTGTGCAGTATCGTACGAAATGTCTGAAAGAGAGAACTTGCAAAAATATAGCATTTCTTTCATACGTATAGTTTCTTTCGCTTGAGCTTTTCGTTATCAAGTAAAATTGGCATTCGTCTTGAAATCATTATTCCAACTTTTTATATGATCCGTAAGATATGCAGCCATCTTATTGTCTAGACGACATTCAATCATCCATTTTATCTTGCAACAAAAAAGCGGGAGATCCAATGTTCTAACCCCAGTAGAGACTGGGTAGTACTGTTGCGATCGGTTGGTGAGCCACGAGCTAGTTAAATAATGATTACTGTCGGCTTATCTCAGCCAGGCGTCCGGCAAAAAAGAAAAGGGATTCGGGAGGTACTGTGCAAAAAAAGGTCTGGTGTCTCATAAGCCAACTTGACTATCCCTTTCAAAAGGGGTGACACTATGATAAATAAAACCTTTACCATGCAAAACATCCTAACTTTCCCAAAAATACCACCACACCTCTAAATCCATCAACGCAAAACTGGCCCACACAATGTCATATCCATACAAAAAATGGAAGACAAATGGAAAATATCTTTCTAATACACTTGTGGACGTAACAAGGTTTCTAATCTCCGGTAAGAGGTAAGGTGAACGACAGTTATAAGTAAATTCTAATAATCTAGGACAAAGCAGACACAAAGTCGATACAATAATGATGATTATTGCCTGAGAAAATGTTATTATACGAAAGAATTGCCTTTGTATTCAGGTCCTGCGAATTACGCCAAATATCTATTGAATATCATTATTAATGTGTAAGTATTTTCACTTAACAAGACGTGAATGTTAGATAATTACTAAGTATTGGACATCGGGGAATAAGAATGAAATATTAACACATCCGACGTAACACTTTATTGTTGTATTAACCACCAGTAGATTACAGGGTGTATGGTTTGTATATTCAATATTTGGCTTTAATCTTCAAGATAAACAACATTGTCTCTCATTGGTATAAAATGAATGGTTTGATCCTATAAATACGACGTAAATGTTACATTTCTATCACGATAAGACTGAATGAGAAGTAATTGTCGGTGTATTAACGTCATCGTGGCACCGAATTTGTTGTTGCTCGATTGTATTTGGCCTTAATGGTATTCATGCAAACAGGACTAGACAAACATTCTAGAAAGAACATCCACTTGGTGTTCCAGTATTGACCAGGACGATTATCATACTTGCGATCTAGATCTACTCTGTCGCTCCAAATGGATCAGAGTAAATATACATACAGACCAATAAACAGTTGTACAGAGTGCAGAAAATTGTTTGACATCTCTCTGAATCTGGATAAGAAAAGGAGTCCTAGAGCAAACACATACAAAACATGCCACCTTCCACCAGTATACTACATTTTCCCAAATACGCCAACACAAATAATCCCCTTCAACACATAGAACCATACAAATATGGAAGATAAAACACTATCACCTGAAAGGTAAAGTCTTGGAACGATCTGTTGAAGAACTACAAGGGATTAAACTATTTTTAGGGTCCAACAAGACAATTACTTAATACAAGGCAAAAAAATAAAGTCAACATGGATAGACGCAAACAAAAGATAATTTGAAAAACATTACACCCAGCAGTAAAAATGAAGAATAAGTTGATAGCTCTTTAACTAAACTAATGAAATTATAAGTTTAACGAGAATGTTGAAACAAGACATATTTTACGCATTCGAAGGCTTGAATTGAATTTGCATTTAAAGAAAACCTTTTGGTTTCATTTCGCACTTCCCCCAAGATTTTACACATATTACATGTTGTAATATTTCAATTCTTTGCTCCAACCAAGGTCATGAAAGTTACATTTTACTGTATTTCTGGTAAGCCCCTGTAAAGGAATTTACGAAACGAATTTACGAAACTGGGTTAAGATAAAGCATATTTGATTAAATATTAACTTAAACAGGTTTTATATGTGAGCCTTAATCCTACTATGAGAATGAGTTCTTTTTTATTTCGCGACATTCTGAAATAATAAGAAGTTTTGTGCGTGAAAGGAAGTATCGTGATGGATGATTTATCACTATGCTGTCTGAATAGTAAGCCAAATAGTTTGCTTCTGGCGTTTCCTTGGATCCCGTGTTCACATCTTTATCGGTTATAGAGTCGACTGACCCTTCCATTATAGTGTCAAAGCCTTAATCATTCTGTACTGTTTAGCAGCTTTCATAACGTCGGCGTACCAGACAGTAAAGAACGCCTTGTAACATTAGTAAACTAACTGAAAACAAATATCTACTTGTCTTCATCATTTTGTAGAGAAACTATACGTGATAAGAATATATCTTCCATTAAATGTACACGCCAACACAAGACGCAGACAGGCAATAACATCGATTGGTGCATTTCTGGTCATCAATGGCAGTCAATAAAACTCAGACCAAATCATTTCCTTCTTAAATTTCAGCGACGCAATCGTTTGATTTGTGAAATCTATTTTGTAGTAACTAATGATACATTATTTGCTTGGAAAACACTGAATGAACGAACTTATCTTATCTGGCTAAACGAAGGGAAGCACTACAGACAAGTCAACACAAACCTTTGTGCCAGTCTTGACACACTGTAAATACCACATGTCATTAATATCCCTCACTTCCCAGACAAGATATAAATTTGTTATAAGTATGTAATCCTTGTCAAGCACGTGTTACATGTTTGACCCAAAGGGTAGAGCTTCAACCATATTAATCAGAACATTGTGTACATTGTAAAACTGTCTGATATAGATACTGACGTTGTTTGAACGATATTTGCTTTATATGGTGCAGAAGGAAAGGATTTGTTGGGCAAATGTGTGTAATTCAGAATTATGCCGTAATAACTCAAGCATGTACAGATACATACAGAAGATATACCTTTGTATACCTTTAGATATCATTAACAAATATACAATGTCTCTGTGTATTGTGGTGTTCAAAGCTCGACTGTTATAATACGGTTAATATGAAACATTTGGTGATTTGAAATATGATTGGAAGTGGTCCGTTTATCGCAGGCAATGTAATAATCTTCATCACCCACTGTCCAAAAGGCACCGATTTTATTGTACATGTGTAGTACATTTGTTCACGGTATATGTTACAACCCACGGACAAAACATGGCTCCCATTACCAAGACCAATGATATCCTAGGATGTATAGAATCAAACAAATGACGTAAGTTTGAAATATTAAAAGAAGTTAATAGAGGCAAGACGCTGTATATAGATCTGCACCCAATGTGTTCTATACAAAAATGGACAATGCATCACATGACATTGTGGACTAGAAGTGATAACCTGATGTTTAGCACATACAAGTACTGTACTTAATACAATCTACATTCATTATATAAGTACAGACAGAAAAAAGATCAACATTGTCCCTTCAGAAATAGGCAAATAGCTAAGATAAAGATCAATGAAGTTCATGCAGATTGCACACACCATGCAAGCTGACGTGACCACTGATTCATATACGTGATGTAAAAGGTTTGTGTATCGTATTATATGGTATATCTTAGACAAAGTCTGATATAATAAACGTAATAGATAATCGTCTACGATTAAAGTTAATGAACTTTTGCTTTAATCTATACTGGCACTGAGCTTCTCTTCGCAGACAAAAACTATGTTTATCCGTTGTTTAACGGCCAATTCGACAGCTATGTCCATT